>CM070502.1:10538085-12938085 GCA_036346375.1 Guadua angustifolia
GCCAAATATGCTCTGCTCACTGGAGCGCACCTATCCCCGAGCATTGGTTGCGGATGTCGCAACAAGTTTCCTTCGTTGCGAGATCTCTTTCTTCCGGCGTAGCGGCTTCTGATGTCGCGGCAATTCTTCGCGTGAGGTTTTCACCGAGCATAGTTGCTCGGCGCCAGTAGCGCTTTCTTCGCTACGAGATCCCGCCTCGAGCTAAAGATGCTCGGTCAAGCGACTTCTCGCCGCACCACTCCAATCCCTCCTCACGAAAGTCTAGAGGCTTAAGGCGAGGCCTCTTCAAGACCTTTTCCCTTTAGCCTCGGGGGCTGGTCGTTTGAGGATTGGATCGCGCTGCATCAGATCGACCTTCGGCTTGCAGACCAACCGACCATGCCCTTGTTCGACAACGACGCAGACCGACCTTCAGACGCCCGGCCCCGAAAGCGATCCAGCTCGGGGTGTCCACGACAAGACGACGTGGCATTTAATGCCGGCAGATATCGCAGATCCGGATATCGCCACGGTCGCGCCGCGCTTGGTCGCGCCATCGTTCCCACGCCGCCACGGTGCGGCGGGTGGCACGGCCACTATGCGCAAGCGTCCTCTACAGTAACGCGCCCCCTGTAATAAATGATTTGTCTCCTGTAATTCCTATAAATACCCCTCCCACGATGGATTGAGGGTTGGACTTCAGTACTTCACACGCATACGATTCAGAGCTTGCTCACGCGCGCCCTTAGGAGCATTCAGGGTCCCGAAACAGCGCATTATGTACATCCCTCACTAGTGAAACCCATCGGACGTGGGGTTATTATCTCCACCGCGAGAGGCCGAACCACCTAAAAAACGACCCGTGCCTTCCGATTGTCAGCATACCTTATTTCTTTGCTCGGCATACTCGACGCGCACTTCATGCGGAAAAAGGGCCTTAAGTTGATCCCTCATTCAACAAGTAAGCTCGGCGGGGGACCCTACCCCGGATCGTCGACAAAATCTATGTAAGCACTGAACTTTATTTGTTATATTATATTTCAAAAATGAAATAGAGAAAGAACATAAATGGTATTGTGCCTTGTAAGAATTTTATAAATTCACTGGAGGGTGATCATGATTCAAAATTTTTATGAGGTATTAAACATTTCCTTATCAACCTTCTGTAAAATTTTCAAAAATTTTAAACCTTTTTTGATTGCTAAAGCAAATCTATGTATTGATCATCAGGTTTTTATTAGGACGTAGCACTGTTAGAATTTTTAAAAATTATTTATGCATGATCATCATGTAAAACTTTTATATAACCATTAATGCTACATCAGGACCATCCATAAAAATTTTCAAAATTTTATAACATGGTTTGGATAATTTTTCATTTCATTCAAATTTACCGATAAGCCTTTTAACAGAACAGTAGCACTGTTTAAATTTTTAAAAATTCATGACATTTGATCATCATCTGAAAATTTTATGAGAATATTATAGATATGTCAGGACTATCCACAAAAAATTTCTAAATTTTATAACCTCGTCTTTTCTAATTTTTATTTGGTTCAAACTTGCCGGTCAACGTTTTATCAGGATAGTAGCAATGTTTGAATTTTTAAAAATTCCTCATATTTGATAATTATCTGAAAATTTAATAAGAATATTTCTAATGTGTCAGAAACCTTCAAAAAAAATTTTAAATTTTTTGATATCGTTTGAACTATTTTTCGATCAGCTGAAATCGGGCGAAATTTCAAAAATTTCGGGCGAAATTTCGGATTTTTAGCCGAAATTTCGGTAATAAAAAAATCGGATTTGAATTTTGAACGGATTTCATCCAAAAATCTAAAATTTCGCCGAAATTTTGGATTTTGGCCACCGGCGAAATTTTATCCAAAATAAAATTTAAATCCTTAAGTGTAAGAGCCCGATAAAAAGAATTCTATTTGCAAATCATACTAAGAGAGAGCTATACGTGGAAAAGAAAAAATAGTGGAGGAGGCTGGATAAACATCACTTCTCCACGCGATGCTGGCGTCCCACAGGCCGCAGGTAGGCTCGGAATTCAGAGACTGCAGCTGGAGAGGCGTGCAGAGCTGGTTGGCCGCAGCTGTCCGGGTCTCCGGGAACCGTCCGATGTATAGACTTCGAGCGTGACTCCCTAGTTCCTGATTTCCTGCCATAAAAACTCTCCTGGGAACCCCAAAACTTTCGTAAGATTACTTAATTCTCCTAGGAATTGTAGTAATTCCGTCCTATTTCAATAAGAACCTAAAGGCCCTATTTGGAGCGTGACTTTCTGACAACGGGCATCAGGACAATGTCATCTTGTTTCATAAGATAACAAAACCATCTTCTACCATCTAGTATTTAATTCATCCATGCCAAAGATTATAAATTGGGTCTTTGTAGCCATTTTGGTGTTTGCGTTAAGAATGAACACTAGAAATTGCAGGACCAAACTTCTGTTACGACAAAGCAAATACTGAAACAACATTGCAACCGTCAGGATTAGCGGATAACAAAACCATCCCATCTAGTGCCAAATTTCTCGCGTGAGTTTGTGTTCTACAGTGGGTCTGAATGCCCAGAATAACTAATACTCTGAATGCCCAGACTTCTGTTTTACATTCTTTCTAAATCATGCCTAGAATAACTAATGCTCTGAATGTTCGCACGATTACTAACTGAAGAATGTAAAACATTCAGAGCATAAGATGAAGACTTGTTTTTGTGCTGCTCAGGAACTGGGCAGCTTTTTTTTTCTCTTGTTTATTTATAAGGGAATGCAAACGCTAAACAAGACTGATTCTATCACCTAATTTTATGCCACGATTTCCAGTTTCGTGGTGTCTGAGGATCCTTTATTCTTGCCGCACAACCTGGACAAAACACCCACTAACTAACAACTAAACTTGAATTTGCGCTATGACTCAACTGAACCAAAATGTGACTGACAACAGACTAACCGGCAACAGATAAAGCAAATACAACAGCAAGTTTATTCCAACACCATCAAAATTCAGAGTCTATGCAGGTGCATCTTAATTCATCTTGATAAGTAGCATCAATCTTACGGAGAATAATTTCTACCAAACTAAATGCATCTTGAAAAGTAGCAGCATCTTCCAACCAACAATCAATCTTACGGAGAATAAAATTACCAGGTTGCCGGATCCATAGCCCTTCCCAAGCAAGGGACATCGGTGAAGCCGCAGCGAGCAACTATTGTCCAGATCAGCGGTGCCGTTGCGGCTCCAGCGCTTTCGTGCTCTTGCCTGCCGTAGCCGCCGCCGCTTTTTGGCTCCCGCACCGTTGCGCCCCTGTTCTCTGGCTGCGCCGCGCCCTTCCGCTCTCGCTGCGCCTTCTTCATCGAGGGTATGGGGGTAGAAGGATTTGCCGTGGGATTGCAGGATTTGGCGTGGGACTCAGGGGTCGCCAAATCCACCGCTGGAGGAGGCTGCAGCATGAGTTTAATTTGTGGGAAAATCTAGAGCCGCCGAGGATTAGGCTGTGGAATTTGGTGCGAGGTAAGATTTCGGCGCGGTGGATTTGGCGCTAAGAGCTCGCGTGCCGCACTCGATTCGCAAGATTCGTCGCCCACTCGCAACTCCGTCTACAACGGGGGAAGCACCAACTGCGAGCTCTGGGACAACGAGCCCAAGTCGTCGTCTCGTTCGTCGACGACTACTCTCTCTTTCTTCATTAAAACACCTCCACGTAGACATGCTCTGCTTACATGGACGCACACAGACGGCAACAAATCAACCGCTGTACATGCTCTAAGGGCAATCCCAACCCATGGTTTTTATGAGAAGTGTCTAGAGGAGAGAGAGAACAATAAAATAATGCATAGTTTCTTAACCCATAGTTTCCATGAGCAGCGTCTAGAGGAGAGAGAGAACAATAAAACAATGCATAGTTTCCCAACCCATAGTTTCCATGAGCAGTGTCTAGAGGAGAGAGAACAATAAAACAATGCATAGTTTCCCAACCCATAGTTTCCATGAGCAGTGTCTAAAGGAGAGAGAGCAATAAACCAATGCATGCACCACAAACACAGCTTGGTTAGCGCGCAGAAACGTCCAACCCCGATTTTGCTCGTTTCTTGCGCCTTGATGCTCGCGTCGATCCAGTTTCTTGTATGAGACACTGTTTCTTTGTTTTTCCTTCTCTCCCTTTCTTAATTCCTATGTCACATCAGATTTTTGCTTAGTTGGCAGCGTAATTAATTCTATGGACACCAACTGAGGTGGAGGGTTGGGACTGCCTAAGGTTGCTCGTGTGTATTTTCTTTTGACCAAAGACCAAGAAGGTACTAAAAATAAACAGACTATCTCTAATTATTACCTTTAAGCACTATATTTAATATATGCATTTAGAGAATATCAAGTAAATCTATATATTTATTAGGGGTATAAAGAGAACATAATATTAATTTACATTGCAATATGAAATACGTCGTATATTTATAGATAAGATTATTAAAAAAATACATCCAATAAACTTGTACGGAGCAGGTAGAGCATACGATTTACTCCTGTTCCATAGAAATTGAATAGTACAATATTTGGAACATAGGAATTTTATAGAAATACTATAAAGTTTTACTGTTTTTTAGAAAAAATTGTGCAAATTTTCTGCAGAATTCCTTCCTCTAGACAAACCCTGACTAGTAGTATTTCCTTGCATTTCAAACAGCCCTCGATAATCAATCGCTCGAGCAACTCCGTCGTGGAAGAGTAAACTTCAGCAACCTGGGACGGTTACGATTGCAATGTAAGCCTTTTCATCTCATATTTCTCCACAATTAGACAGCGCAATGCAAACAGCAGTAAGTACAAATTTTGAGACACCCAACGTGAAATCCTGAAGTTAACTACGCCCTATCAAACGATGGGCAGGTACCCAACCCCTGTTACCACTAATCTAATCATAAGGGTATGTATGATAGTACATATTAGCTATTTGTAAAATTATATTATATAAAATTTTAGATGATATAGATGAGAGAGAAGAAGAAAAGAGAAAACTGCTGTCTACTATTTTAATAGATAGTCTTATAGATAGTTTTCTATTTTATATGCTATTGTATAGACAGTCTGTTAATTGAATAAAAGACTGTTATAGATAAATATATAGATAATCTATTACATATGCTATTTTTAATACTATTTATAGATAATATAGAAATATTTTATAGATAATCACTATTAGTACCATTGTATATGCTCTAATGAGCTAACTATGCGTGGATAAGAAATGATGTACACTGCAACTACTGGTACAGCCCAGCCACGAGTCCACGACTCACGAGCCACGGCACGAAAATAAATACCCGGTTAATTAGCCTCGTCTTTCCATTCTCCCTGCTCTCTCTCCTTCCTGCAAATCGAGAGGACAGGAGGAGAGACATTGGAAAATCTCGGGAGCTTTACTTCACCCACACAAATGGCTGCCTTTTGAGGTACTGTACGAGTTCTTACCTCCCATTCATCTCCAGAGACTGTTCCGTTTCGCCCTCCTGTCAGGACCGTTTCTTGGTGCATTTCTTGAGGCGTCCTGCCGTGTTCCTCCTTGCCTGGTTTTAGGTACAATTTATGCTTCCTTTTCTATCCCTCCGAATTGCCTGGAGGTTCGGTTGAAACTTGCAGGAACCGTTTTTTTTTTTCCCGAAGGATTGTTTGTTTTCTTGTTCGATTGTGCTGTTTTAATGGGAGTTATCTGGGTGAATTGGGTTGGGGTGAGATCTGGTCAGCATTAATGCGTATCCATCCATTTGAGGAATTGGGCAATGGGTGGCGGAGAGGTGGCACCTTTTGATACATCTGGCGGTGTTTGCCTCCTGCTGTTGCTATTCTAGGTTGCAGTCTTGGATTGTTGCGATCTGTCCCGTTCCTGGTGCATCTGCTGCGCAAAAGTTGCAATTTTGTTGCTGTTCATTTGGTCAATTCGTTCCATTAGGTGAAGAAATCCGATCTGATTTTCTTTACTTGCCCACTGGTTGTTTCTTGAGCCGGAGTTAAATCAGTTTGTTAGCCCCACATTAATAGCTTTGGAATTAGCCAATATTGGAGTTTTCATTCATTGATCCTTGCGGGTTTGATTTTTTTAGCATTTCTATCTTAGCTTAATTTGTTCTTTTCGGTTTTGCAAGGTATTGTGGAGAGCATGTTCGTCTGTTTCTGTTCTTGGGAACAAACGGTGGAAAGAACACTTTGGCTTCATTGTGCCCCAAGATGCCTGGAATTATAGTGGATGGAGTTGTTACAGAGGAGGCGCCGAATGAGGTCAATTCCACTCAAAACAAGGAGAATTTGTCCACCCCAAGGTCGCCTGTGGCCTCAACCATGATGGCAAGCGTGCAAAGTGAGGCACTTGAGATGCATGTTGATGGTTCTGGTGCTGGGGTGCCCTCGATTGAGCAGCTCTACAACAATGTGTGTGAGATGGAGAGCTCAAGTGAGGGTGGGTCCCCATCACACGAGAGCTTCGGGTCGGATGGGGAGGAATCGAGGATTGACTCGGAGCTTCGCCATCTTGTTGCTGGGGAAATGGAGGCCATGAAGGTAATCGAGGAGGAGGAGAGTGGGAGTGCTGCCAATGCAGTGACTACTGTTGGGATTGGGACCCCTGTCAAGACACAGTCTTCTAATTCATCCAAGAAGTCGAAAAAGGCTGCAAAATCGCAGCTTGAATCTGATGCCTCTGTTGGCCCTAATGGCAAGGCATCCCCTGACGAAGGCGAGAGGGAGGTCAGCAAACCCAGAAGCCGAGTTGGTCGTCGCCGGAAAGCTAGTGCCAATCCACAGAATGGAACTGAAGATGCTGGGCTCGATAACCCAGACCTTGGTCCGTTTCTTCTTAAGCATGCAAGAGACTTGATTGCCTCTGATAATCCACGACGGGCACTGAAATATGCTCTCCGTGCCACCAGGTCATTCGAGAGATGCGCAGGTGGAAAACCAAGCTTGAACTTGGTGATGAGTTTGCATGTTGTGGCAGCAATCTACTGCAATTTGGGAAAGTACGAAGAGGCTGTACCTGTGCTACAACGATCCCTCGAGATCCCTGTGATTGAGGAAGGCCAGGATCATGCTCTTGCAAAGTTTTCTGGTTGCATGCAATTGGGGGACACCTATGGGATGCTAGGTCAGACTGCACTCTCACTGCAATGCTATGCTGCGGGGCTCGAAATTCAGAAGCAAACATTGGGGGAGCAGGACCCAAGGGTTGGAGAGACTTGCCGGTACTTGGCTGAGGCTCATGTGCAGGCATTACAACTAGATGAAGCACATAGATTGTGCCAGATGGCTCTTGACATCCACAGGGAGAACGGTGAGCCAGCATCACTAGAAGAAACGGCCGATAGGAGGCTGATGGGTCTTATTTGTGACACAAAGGGTGATCATGAAGCTGCTTTAGAGCATCTAGTGATGGCTAGCATGGCCATGGTGGCCAATGGCCAGGAGACTGAGGTGGCCTCATTGGATTGCAGCATTGGTGATATTTATCTCTCCTTGGGTCGTTATGATGAGGCCGTGTTTGCTTATCAGAAAGCTCTTACAGTATTCAAGACTAGCAAAGGGGAGAATCATGCAACTGTGGCTTCTGTTTTTCTGCGGCTTGCAGACCTATACAACAAGACAGGGAAGCTGAGGGAATCGAAGTCATACTGTGAAAACGCCCTTAGGATTTATCAGAAACCTATTCCGGGCACTTCTCTTGAAGAAATTGCCACTGGATTAACTGATGTTTCAGCCATATATGAGACCATGAATGAGCATGAGCAAGCATTAAAGTTACTCCAGAAGGCCTTAAAGATGTACAACAATTCTGCCGGTCAACAGAGCACAATTGCTGGAATTGAAGCTCAGATCGGCGTCTTGCACTACATTTTGGGGAGTTATGGAGAGGCGTATGACTCCTTCAAGAGTGCGATTACAAAGTTCCGCACATGTGGCGAGAAAAAGTCTGCCTTCTTTGGTGTTGCACTGAACCAGATGGGGCTGGCATGTGTTCAAAGATATTCCATAAATGAAGCCGCAGAACTGTTCGAGGAAGCTAGAACCGTTCTGGAGCAAGAATATGGGCCATATCACCCAGATACTTTAGGAGTATACAGCAATCTTGCTGGAACTTATGATGCAATGGGAAGGTAAGTTCCTTACTGATTCCTGCATCAAGTTATTTCTTACTGGCTACTGCAAAATATAATCTATACATCACCATCTGCAAGTGTGCATCTTTTCCCTGTCTTGCAGCATATAGTGATTTGGCAAACTAACTTCTCACCTGGCTAATAGTCAATAGGCTTGTTAGACTTCTCGTTATTGCCAGCCGTCTAGGCCCTAGATAACCTTTTCTTTTTCTGTAAACTTATAAAAATGAAGTGTTTCCTTGTACACCTCGCCTTTCTTATTCTCCATGATTTATCGCTAAGTCAATATAGCAATCAATATGGTTGGTCTCAACTAGGTCATGGACAACTGGTCCACATGACAATTCACACAATATATCAATTTCCGTTTGTTAGTGCTCTTGATGCCCTGGAAATAGTAGGGGATAGTAGGGTGAAGGTACTCTTATAAATGGGAATCCTTGTGTCTTTGTTGTTGGTGTTACTTCCAGCTTGGCGCATGATTAGTCTCTTTATGCAGCTTTTGCAACTCAAATTGAATTGAGCAGATATTGATTGCTACAAAGTTGGATCAATTTAATTGAAGTAGGACCATCTTAAAACCATCTTTAGTTGCTTGTAGCTGGCTGTTCTGTAAAAGGATTGCAAATGCTTTATCCTCTTGCTTTATCTTTTCCATTTGCTTTTTTCTATTGTTCGTGTGGAAACTTCATGCTACTTTGTAAGACATGTGGATTGTCCGCTTTATAGTATTCTTTCTAATTATGATGCAAGTTTTGAACTAACAATACAGCTGGCTTTGTGATAAGAAATGCTAGCTTAGCTCTCTTGTCTAGCTGGCTAGAATGCTAGATCAGGTTTCTAAAGCGACAATGCTATCTCTCTTACTTTCCAAAAACCCATCAGCATGTTTGCCAATGCGAAAAAGTGAGTTTTGTCTCTCAGAATGTATCAGCTGATGCATCTGCATTCTTTGTTAACCAGACTGGATGAGGCCATTGAGATCTTGGAGTATGTTGTCGGGATGCGTGAAGAGAAGCTGGGTACGGCAAACCCAGATGTCGATGACGAGAAGCGGAGGCTTGCAGAGCTACTGAAGGAGGCTGGCCGGGTGAGAAGCAGGAAGGCGAAATCCCTGGAAAATCTGCTCGAGACCAACCCATATACCGTCACGAAGAGAAGTACGCTTGCAGCATGATCTGGCTTTGAAAGGAAAAACTTGATGCAAGTACGATGCTAAGGTGTATCAATTGGTTCATCGAGATGAGGGGAAAAATGAGGGGCAAATGAGAATGGGAGTGTTAAGATCTGGAGAGATGAAATGTTCTGATTGATTGCTGTGAAGTTACAAAGCCTTTCATTGGTTACTACTTGTTAGAGTGTTCAGGCTCTTCACTGCTGTAAGCGAGCACTGCTTTTCGCAGCTGATGTGTGAAGGTTTTTTGGCTGATTGCCCTGTCACAGTATATATTATGCACAATTATATTCTACCTTTTAGATGATATAAATCATACTACAGCTCATTTGATCCTGTAAGATTATTAATTGCAAAAGAGAATCGCCAGCTGTTTGATCATTAAACAACCTCACCACGTGGTGAGTACTGAGTAGTAGAACGAGCTATCAAGGTGTGTTTGCAACTTTGCATGTATCAAGAGGCATATATATATATATATATGAAATAATTCAAGAAAAAAATCATCTATATATTTGGTTGTTTGAATAGAACCATCTTATCTTGATTTGTAAGATACAAATTCAAAGAATATTCTCTAGAGATACTAAACCATTTTATTCACCTAAAATAATAGAACCAAATAGTATAGAATCATCATATCCCATTCAATCTCATCTCACTAATCAGTTGCACAGCAAGAGCAAGCCCAGCAATTATAAACGATGTGTTTTGTTAAGCTGACATGGAAAATTTTGGGGTACTAGAAAACAGAGATTAGAGATTTAGAACTACCTATGATGAGAATAGTATTATTTCATTAGATATTTTCTCTTTGGAGGAACTCGAGAGGATTAAATGCATGACAGCATCTCTCCCTAGTGTAGAACTTCTACCACTAAACATCCTTGTGTAAAACTTCTACCACTAAAATAATGCAGTGATGCAGACGCAAACAGGAGTAGAGAACCTCCAAATTCACACTTAATTTCCGCAAAATAGAGACTCTCGATAGCATTAAGCGGGAAGATTCAATATTTGCTGAACAGTGCCCTAATGCCACAAAGAGACATGTGGCTTAGACCAAAAGTAAAGCTCCGGAAACATTAACCGTCCCTTGCCCATTCTTAACCATCAGTTATCACTAGTACTAGTATTCAAGTAAGAGAACAATGAAGTAACTTCGCGCCAAAGCCATGACCGTCTAGTGACCATACTTCTGGAACTCCCACTCGCTGTTGTCTGCAATGTCAAATTAGAACGTCAGAAAAGTGAACAGGCACAAGTAACAAGTACATTAAACCTGGTGCAAATTGCCAAGGCTACCAACCTAGAGGGCACACTTGACGGGTCTTGAGCCAACGGCTGATGCAGTGGAAGTGGAATGCATGGTTGCAAACTCCTGAAAAATGCAAACAGATCATGAAATCATTGTTTGCAATTCCTTGATGTTGAAGTTAGATGTAATTCTTTGCAAAATGCAATGTCTAAAGTAATGCAGACACAAATCAGAACAAGCTAAAAAGGAATCTGAAGAAAATAAGCACAACGATAATCTTCCAGGAGAGAAAAATCACTATCATAAAATAAAAGCACATAATGTTTGGCTACAGAACTTCTTTGAGGAAAACTATCATCCAGACATATTGTGGCAAGTGTACAAATGCCTAAACGAGCAAGAAGATGTCAGATGCACGATTAGACAAAGCAGCCAAACTGCAGACTCTGATCTCTTGAAATCCATGAAAGATCCAGAAACTACCTTATCATCTCAGACAAATATGCAATATTCTTGAAAAGGGTAAAATTCACAAAACTATAGGTTTTTTTGTACAAATTATCATAAAACTACAAATTTTAGCTTCACTTTTACACAACTACAGATTTTAGAATAACTTGTAACACAAAACTACATGTTTTAGAATTAACCTTTTCTTGTAACGGGTTTGACTGTTTGAGCCCATATGGAAGCCTCACGCGCGAGTGAAACAGGAAATGAGGACACATGAGACTACATTGTGGGTCTACACTGTCAAACCAATTACAAGAAATGGCCAATTCTAAAACCCGTAGTTTTGTGACACAAATTCTCCTAAAATCTATAGTTTTGTGAAATAAAACCTAAAATCTATAGTTTTCTGATAGTTTGTACAAGAAACATGTAGTTTTGTGAAATTTATCTAAAAGACACATCACTAATTGAAGTTGGTGCAGTTTGAAAAATGGCAGGCTTCCTACGTAAACTCAAGATTAAGGCATATCCTACTCTAAGGAGCATGGTCCCAAATGGGATGATACAGGAATTCATTTCCCATCAATTCCGTGTCACACATGATTTCCATCCTGTAGCATGGTTTTAGTTTGTGGGAGTTTGGCAAGCACTTTGCCGCAAATTTCCCCTCCATTCCTCATGCCAAACTTGGGAGCTGCAAAGTATCAGCACTAAATCCACATTCTAACCTATTCCTTCAAAGTTCAAACTGTTCAAACCAAATGCCCTGTGATTACTTCAAGAAACTAGAAGTGAATAACAACAGATGGTTAATTTAGGACAAGTCATTCAGCTAGTTCATCATAAGTGCACTGTCATTTCTTTCCTTTTGAGATCAATAAATACTATTAGAAGACAAGGCATGCGCAAAAGTCAAAACTAACTGTTCATAGTGCACTAAAAACTTAGACAAAAGATCAACGAGGTAAGGACAGTCCATATAGTGCTCTAACCGCCCTATCATATTAATAAGTTGCAGTTACAAACACAGATTAAAACAAACTTGGCCTGATTTTCCTGAAGTGATTGTACCCTACAAATTACTAAAAGCGCGACGGCTACTAACCACCTCCAAGAACATTCATAATAATCCATAATCCTCCTACAGAAATCTATAGCATGTGATGATATGACTACAACCAGAACCAGTATGGATAGCAGAATGCAGAATAAAAGATGATACATTGAAACAAATGGCTTGCACCCTCTTAAAACTCTGAAGTATCCATAATGAATTAATTGATATTGCCAGCTTCAATGATGCCAGAGATGACAATACAAAATCACATGATCATAAAGGAATTCAGGCGGATACTGGTTAAATCATGACTTATGAGCCCAGTCACCAGAGCATATATGCCAGAACCATTCACCAATATCCCAACCCCACAATTCAAAATAGTAAGCGATATGCTAAAAGTGATGTCAGAAAAGTATTAGGCTTTTAAACATCCCAAACTGCACATAAATAGAGTTAAAGGATGCCGAAACATCATTACCAAGCAAAAAATGCTATCCAACATGAGGTTACTGTTGTAGCAGAGTGCACAACAAAAAATTGATACATAAGCAGCACTTTTAACTTCACCTCAATCAAACTAAGAGATCAAGGGCTACCAGGGTCGCATTTCCAAATATATAACACAACCCCAACTCTATGCAACTAAAACCAAGCAATGCTACAAACATTCTAGCTCCAAATAAGTAACATTCTAGTTCCAAATAAGTAGACCCCCTTCAGATACACCAAGTAAACCCCCTTGAAGGAACCCAAAGGCCACATAAGTTGTGTATCTGGTGTTAGCAATGCTATAATCACGGCAGACAAGCAATGTTAAGCAAACAGGGCCTTACATCATGCAAAATAACACTAACGGCATGCGCACCTACCAAAAATTACATGACATTGTAAGAGAGTGGCAACCAAAACCATCACCAACAAAGACTCCCAGTAGTCTAATTCAATGCTCACCTGGTGAAACCCCTGATAAAAACACTTCCCACAATACACAGCTTCTACTATCACGGGTCCCAAAAAGTACACCAAAAATCACACCACAACCAACACCAAATTGAACAGTTACTACTCTACCACCATCACACACACCAAACAACCATAAAAATTAACAACTACCGCTCTGCTATACTGCATCATTATATGGCACTATGGCAGTAAGGAAAAAAGGAGGATCAAGGTAAGAAGATGTGTATTATACCCCAAGCGACGGTGCACTCCTCGCTCGTTGCGCTCGCCTGGTTCGCCTGGCACTCGATGCCTACACACACGCGCATCCACAACACAACAGGTCAGATTAACAATAAAAATAAAACCCTGGAACTCTAGAAACAGATCGAATGGATCGGTTGGATAGGACGCGTGCTCACAGAGGTCCATGATGTGGTTGCGGCAGATGGCGCAGTTGTCCACCACGATGTCTGCACGAACACGAAATGCGAACAAAATTCAGATCAGACGATCATGCGGAATGAAGCGAACAAGACCAGAGAGAGCGAGAGGGAGGCGAATGCGGCGGCATCCGCGGTTGCTTACCCCAGGCCCAGAGCGCGACGGCGTTCCACTTCTTGACCTCGAAGCGCTTGGCCTTCTTCCCCCCCGCGCCGGCGGCGGCGGCGGAGGACGAGGCGGGGGTCTGGGCCAAGGCGACGCCGCCCTTGTCCATCGCGAGCGAGGGAACCAGCCAACGAACGAACCCTAGGAGTGGAGCGCAGGAGATGAGATCGAGACGAGAGTGGGAGCACACGCGGCTCGCGGATCCTCTGCTGATGTAATCTCTGCCGTCACGGTCACTGCGGCGTGGGCCTTACGCGGCGCGAGCCGTTATTTCTGCAGTGACTCTACTGTTAAGAACAACACTCAAGGATCCTTCCAGACGCGAGCCTGAGCGTGTGCGATTAAACGAGAGATTTTGTTTTGTTTTTTTGGCAAGCAATGTGTGATGTATTGGTGGCACAGATTTAGCCGCTTTTGGGAGAAGTTGGAAATTTATATCTTAAATTAAAGTGAATTAAGTTTATATTTTTGTCTCAAATGTAAATAAGATGATTTATAAACACTTTAATGTCACTTCCACAAATTCGGAGTTAAATCTCTTCCATATCCACAGATTTTGGTGGAATTTGAAATGTCTCCCAAACACCCCTTAAGTTGGAAGTAATTAAGCCCAATCCACCCCTTAAATCTCTCCTATTCTAAATTATAAGAAAATTAGAAAAATGTAAGTTTCAACCCAACTCCAGCCAGTTTAAAAAACTATTCCTAAATTGTGATTTAGGACAAGATTAAAAAACCAACTCCAACAGTGCCTCATTTTTTGAAGTGTTTATTTTTATGTCAGTCTTTGTCACGTTTCTTTCCATGTGCATCTTAAGTCAGACAAATTTGTTGTTTAGTTCAGACTCTTGTTTTGGAAAACTTCATCAAATATCAATCAAACAACATGATAAAGAGAAGAATAACAAGATGTTGCAGTTTTGCTCTGCTCTGATAGCTTCTTCAGAAAACTGAAGTCTTTAATTAACTGCCCTTGCTTTAGTTGTTCAGGCAAGTCATATCTCTTGAAAATTAGTTGAAGCCAAATGTTTCCCTTTCACATGCCAGTGGGGGGGACAACAGTTACTTTGCAAGATGTAAGTTGTTTATGGGGCCTGTCTATTACTGGTAAACCATGTTTCAGTTGCTTGTATGGGAATAGTATTATATGCTTGCACTTAAACAATATCAGCTCCGCTGAATTATGTAAGTGAATTTGCTTATAAAGAGTACTGTTATTTAGCAGCATAGCAGGGATTACATAGCAATGTCATAGTTCATTAGTTAGTTATAGCTGCATCAGTTAGTATTGAGGTGTACGTGACCATTGGCATAACCAGTCAGGTTATTTATTTCTTCACCTTCTGAAAACTGGGACAACTGAACTCTACCGTTGTGCTTGTTAAGGATCATACAAGACAATGACATTTGTCTTCAGAGAACTCTGTTATTTGTTATTTCAAAGTATTATACGGATGCTCCTTTTTTTTCTTTTCATGTCCATTGCCTGGTGGAGATTGTTTTTCTTTTGATGCTCTCTTGGCCTTTATTGCACCAGCCTTTGTTGCGCCAACGTTTATATGTGAGGCTCCACTGGCGCCATGAACGACGAAGAAAAATAGATGGCGCGATGGGAAATGGGCTAATTTAAAGATTTTATAAGGAACCTCTATTCTAGAGATCCTTTCTCCCCTACATCTAAAGGCTTTCTCCTTCCTCCACTATTTTCTTCAACAGTTTTTATTCATTATTTACATTTTAGTAAATAATTCATAGGTGAAAAGTAATAATAATGTTTAGATAAATAATAGGGGTGAGTAATAGAAGAGTGTGGGTTGGAGACAAATTTGATATAGGCTCTAATAGAGAGTGTGGGTGCTCTAATTTTACACCACCCTAAATGGGTGATTTAGGGAAAATATAGGAGTTTGGGTTAGAGTTGCTCTAACCAGTGAGTTAGAGCAAGCTCAACCCACTCTCTAAATATCTCTCTATCCTAAATTATAAGGAGAATTGAAAAATATGAGCTCCAACCCAACCTTTATAAGGAACCCTTATTCTAGGAGGCTCTTCTCACCCCTACATCTAGGGCTTTCTCTTCCTCTCCTACTATTTTCTTTAACATTTTTTTATTTGTTATTTCTATTTTTAGTAAATAATTCATGGGTGCAAAGTAATAATAATGTTTAGATAAATAATAGGGGTGAGTAATAGGGAGTGTGGGTTGGAGACAAATTTGATATAGGGTGCCATTAATTTTATACCACCTCTAAATGAGTGATTTATAGAAATTTGATATAGGTACCTAATTTTACATCACCCTAAATGGGTGATTTAGGGAAAATGTAGGGACAATATAAGGGTTTGCGTTGGAGTTGCTCTTACCGGTAGTACTGGTTAAAAAATATCGGTCTGCAACAAGGATCAAAATTTCGACGAAATTCGGCAAAATTTCAGCGAAATTTCAGATTTTGGGACTAGGTGAATTCTAGAGTACCGGCCGAATTTGAACTTTTGAAAAAATTTGCATTTGCTATAGTAATTTCAGAAATTTCGGCGAAATTTTGGGTTTTGAAACCGAATTTTGATGTTTTAAGGCCGGATTTGACCGGAATTAGTCCAATAACCCCTAAGAAAGTCATCTTACATGAAAATTTATTGAAAAACTAATTTTTTGAGATATTTTAAAATTTGGGTAGAAACATTGTCAAATTTTTATAAAATTATAAAAGCTTGATAATGATTTGAAAATTTTATGGTATCATTCTTAGTAGTGTAGGATCATACAGAAATTTTTTCAAAATAATTGAACTTCATTTGTTATCTTTAAAAATAAAAAAGAATGGACATAATTGGAATTTGTTAACTTGTTAGATTTTTCTAAATTTTCTCAAGTGTGATCATGATCTAAAATTTTTATGACAGATTAAGAATTTTCTCAGTGCTATTCTTTAAAAAAATTTTAAAAAATAACTTTTTTGTTTGGTCAATAAAATCTATAAAACCATTGAACTTCATTTGTTATACTATATTGCAAAAACTAAACGAGAAAGAACATAAATGCTACTATGCCTTGTAAGAATTTTATAAATTCACTGGAGTATGATCATGATTCAAAATTTTTATGAGATATTAAACACTTCCTTATCACTCTTTTGCAAAATTTTCACAAATTTTAAACCTTCTTTTATCGCTAAAGCAAATCTATGTATTAATTATCACGCTTTTATCAGCATGTAGCACTGTCAGAATTTTTGGAACTTCTTAAAGCATGATAATCATATGGAATTTTTATAAAAATATTAGTGATATATCAGGACCTTCCACAAAAATTTCCAAAATTGTCTGACGTGGTTTGAACTATTTTTCATTCCGTTCAAATTTGCCAGTAAGTTTATCAGGATAGTAGCACTGTTCAAATTTTTAAAAATTCTTGAATCTTGATCACCATTCGAAAATTTTATTGAAACATTAGTGATTCATCAGCATCATGTAAAAAAATTTCAAAATTTTCTAACATTGTTTGTACCATTTTTCATCTAGTTTAAACTTGTCGGTCAACGTTTTATCTGGATAGTACCAATATTTGAATTTTTAAAAATTCCACAGACCTGATAATCAAAATTTCGGCGACAAACAAACCGTATTTGAATTTTTATTTTTGAATTTTGAACGGATTTCGTCCGAAATGCCGAAATTTCGGATTTCGGCCATGGACGAAATTTTGTTCCTTGCTCTGCAAAACAATTGAATCTAAATCAATGAGTAGTATTTCCGGACGGTAACCTGCTAAAAATCATTCAAATTCAACAATTAACTTCAATTTTGTTTGATAAAATTTAATTGGTTTAAAACTGGTAAATGGTACGGAGGGTGCCATATCTCCCTACCATACTAAGAAAGTAGTTTATATCTCACGCATATATTTATAGGACAATGTTCTTAGTCACTAGCAATGAATTTGAAATGAACATCAAAGAATTTCTAGTTTTCTACAATGACAACACAACAAAGAAAGAACAACAGAGACCTCAAGTTCGGTGTGCCCATTTCTACAATGACAACTCTAATGAAAAATAATGCAATTGAAGGCACATCATCTATGCCTTCGAACTCATCAAGGCTTATACTGCTGAAGGCATTGTTGAAAAATAATGAGCATAAAGTGTGCTATAATCATATTGAACAACCAGAGAAGACGAAGACATTAGGTATTGGCATCAATGGCATGGTTGAGAGTTAAGACTAATCACTGATGACAAACTTGGATCTTATTTTGCAATATTAACACCAAAAGCATGCAAACTATACAAGCATATTAACTCATAAGCTCATACAACAGAAAATGACAAGCATAAAACCACCGATTGGCCTTGGCCGGTCCAGTATTTTGAATACTTGGTCACAGCTCACAAGCATGTTTGTGACTCATTTCGGTAGGAATAGCATGATGTAGTAGTACAATAGCCTAATTTCCGCTTAGCACTACTGCAGGCGTGGACATGGGTTAAGAGATAGTGTTCGATGAAAGAACGAAAAAGTCTAGCTACAGTGCCAATGTTGCTATTGTATTTTCTAAACAATGCTACGGACAATCTGAACCCACAATTTTTGATCCAACGGTCAATCTATAACTACTAAAGTTACAGTTATATAATAACTACTTTGGATCTCTTTCAGGGTTAAGATGGAAGGAGTCTTTCTCATTGAAGTGGGCAACCAGACATCATATCCTGTCATTTTTTTAAAATAATATATGTTTACTAAAAAATTATAGAAATAATATGCTGGAGGAATAGAAGATCCACGAAATGCTTCTCCGAACGGATAGAGCATGAGTCTAGACAGAAATGGGCATTACTTTATGACACCGATGGTGCCCGGTATGGGGTTATGACGACAAACTTGGCTGAGGTTTACAATTGGGTCAAGCGGGGTCTAAGACCCCTTCCTCTTGTTGCTATAGTAGAGGGTGTTCTTCATGGTATTGCAAAGTACTTTGTGGATCGTCATGCTAGGACGTTAGTCCGTATGAGTAATCCTGATGTGAAATACTCAGAGGTGATATGTACGTATATGAAGGAAAAAGGGAAAAAGGGGGAGATGCATAGAGCATTGAAGATAGGCATGAGGGAGTTTCGAGGTACTATGTAAAGAGAAAGCCGAACGTGGGACGAACCAACGTAAAGTTACTCATGAATGCATTCTACATCAGCAAACATGTGTCTGCAGCTGTAACAAGCCTCGTCTCTTACACAAACCATACTCACATGTAATAGTTGCCTGCTCAATAATCCGTATGGATCCAGATATATTCTTGTCACAATTCTTCAATAAAGAAGCGGTGACAGCAATTTGGAGCAGAGAAATTTATGGCTTTCGAGTGGTGGGTTTGTTCACGGAGTATCAGAGATGGGAGGATACACGATGGGTTTCTGATGTCAGCAGTCTCAAGGGCGTAGGACGACGATAAACAAGACGTATAAGGAACGACATGGACGCTGCAGAAAGCGGGTATCGTGTGAAGAAATATTCAGTTTGTAAGGAGACGGGACACTCTTTCAAGTATTGTCCGACAGTTCAGAGACCGTGACATTGGTGTATGGGCTTTGCATATGAAATTAAAGTAGTTTGCTCGCATGTCAATGTGATATGTTGAATTCCTATATGTAATGCATGTATGGACATATGATGTGTAATGCATGTATGGATGTTAGATGTGTTATTATCACATTCTATTTGGTTCGAATTTGTATGTGTGATGCATGCATGGATTTCAAAGGTGTTAATGTTTGTGGATTTTAATGTCTAGTCCCTTTGTTGTATTCAAATTCTATTTCTAATCACTGTATTCAGTTTTATTGTGTATTTAATTTCGTACTAACATTGTTTTATTCAATTGCAGGTATGGCGAATATCGGGGAGTAAGAGTTGCTAGACCCGGTGATCGATGTGACTCACCGGAGTTGCTTGGTCACCTTGCCACCTCAAGCGGGGAGCCACCGTTCGAGCTTAGTGCCATTCACTTGCGGACCCCGATAAGAGCATGGCGGGTCAACCCGCGATGGATTCACAGGTTCGTGCACTTTTCCTAAACTTCCCTTACTATATCTTGTATATGTGAACTAATAGTTGTTATAATGTTTTCCTTTAAGCTAAGAGCAGCAGGGTTACTGCCTATAACACGGATGGTGGAGGCGACTGTCATCAATGCGTAGGATAGGCGTGGTGCCTCTAGGAGGTTCCCGTATGACAGAAGCTTGCTTAGTGCTTTGGTAAATCACTGGTGACCGGAGACACACACATTTGCTCAATGCTTAGTGCTTTGGTAGATCACTGGAGGATGTGAGCTACCTTCTAGGCTTACCTTGTACCGGAGACGTGGTAGTGCTTGACGACCTCCATCCAGAGTGGCGGACGGAGCTTCTAGCCCAGTTCGTGGACGTGCTACCCGCTGAGCGTGGCTACTAGGGGTGAAACCGGGTCGGATCACGGACGGATATTGCTCGTCCGTATCCTAACCCATATTTTTTCCGGATTCGGATGTCCCGGATACGGATCTGGTCGGATTATTCGGGATTAGGATCTGGAGCGGATACAGACGGATTGAATTGGGATCGGATATCATAATCGGATAGTAGTATAGTACATAATTGTATGCGTAAAAGAACTAATGAAGCATTAACCTTACAACATTAGCTTCAAGTTATAATTATTTCAACGTAGGATAGTAGTATAGTTAGAGGTGCAATTTAGTGACTCAACTAATTCCAGTAATTTGAATATAAAAGAAGTTTATCAAATAAGTTGAACAAATTAATTTAGGTAAAAGCATTATGTCATCACTCTATTTGTTTGTTGATAGATTTGTTGAAGTTCACGCTTAATAACAAAGTAATGTTTTTAGTGCGATATCAAACAACTATTCTATCTATCCAATAATGAACCAAATTAATGGAAGAATAATCGATTTTATCCGGATATCGGGTCGGATATTTACGGGATATCGGATCGGATATTGCTCTTCCCATATCCTAACCCATATTACATGAGATTTTTTAGGATACGGATCGGATATTGCTCTTCCCATATCCTAACCCATATTACATCGGATTTTCCGGATACGAATCTGGATAACATCGGTCACGGATTTTAAGCGGATTCGAGGATCGGATCGGCGGATATTTCTGTCTGTTTTCACCTAGTGGCTACACACCTTTCATTTCTCATACAGATCCAACGCAGAAGTGGTTGATACAATTCTACGTAAGTGATATTAACATTATCTTAAAGTTGTGAAACTGACCATTACTTTCTGCAGCCCGAGAGGATGGCGGATGGAGTAGGGGAGTACGTTATTGGTTACCACTTCAAGGCATATCTCTTGTGGTTCTTTGGCTGGGTTTCGTTCTGCTCCTCCCATGGGGATACCGTCGATAAGCATATGATCCAGTACATGAGGTTAATCGCAGACGCCGACATCGAGGAGATCCTGCAGCTAGCGTGGGAACCGGCTGTGCTGGCTGCCACGTACCGGGGTCTTTGCGATGGCTGTCATCGCATGGGGAACTGGTCCATTCTTGTGGGGTGTCCTCTACTACTTCAGTTTTGGTCTTTCAAGAGGTTCCAGATCGGCTGGCCGTATATAGATTTGAGACCCTACTAAGCAGGCTTCTACAGTGCCCCCGGGGATGACGTTGACTATCCTACCATGGGGACGTTGTGGTGTCGTCGACGGGTTAGTAAAATAACCTTTACCTTGAATTATGCAATAATTTCAAATTATTTTTGTCTAACTTTGGACTATTCTTTTTTTTGCAGTTGACTTTCATGCTTATCACATCACCGCTTTGTACCTCGAGTACGTAGTGATGTTCGACCAGCTGACAGATGATCATGTCATTTGGCATCCTTATCTTGTGGATCTAGTAGGCACGCGAGCACCTCATGGCCTCTCCCTGCAGTGCACCCGTAACGTCGCCTTCTGATTGACACGGCGCCACCTGGTGTTCAACGTGTACGTCGAGATGTCTGCTGTGCATCATGTCATGAGGCAGTTTGGCCTCCGCCAGACCTTCTCTGTCCCCACTGGTGAGGTTGTCCCACCAAGCGTGCACACGTGAGTGCTTTTCTATGTCAATTTCAATTGCATTATTTTTTGCAATGTTGTCACTACTAACGTCAGTGCTCTTGTTCTCATGCAGACTTACGGAAGGGTTTCGTTGGTGGTGCGAGCTTGGCGGCACATATGTTCCCTTATGCTTAGCAGTGGGCGTAGGCGTTGGCGGACGTTCACGAGGAGGCTGCACCATACGACCCTGGCACATACGACGAGTACATCCGGTGGTTCAGTCCGCACACACGCATTCGTGTTGTGCGTGTCATTGACTCACCTTCGAGGCGTGTTCCCTCCATAGTGGACACCTACCCCACGTAGCCGGCCTCGGCGTTTGATCGCTCGGTTAGTACTTCTTTGACATGCCATGTAATGTATTGTTACTGCAATTGTACGAATTAACTAGCATTTCAATGTGTGTGCAGGGCGACCTTGCCAGGGAGACCATGGAGGAGGTGAACGCACTGCTAGCACGAGTAGGCCGGATGGACAGGCTTGAGGTCACGATGGACTTCCTAAGAGGAACGTTGCAACATGTACGCCAGAGGGCCGCCGGCATCGTCTAGCTTACGTCTTATAGGAGGCTTAGGGACGACGAAGTCGTACAGGTTCATGGATGTGTCTCAGTTGTACGTGGTCGACATGATCCACAAGCCATAGCTGGGATATCACGCACGCAGACGGCCCCCCTCCTGACGTGCTGGGGGGATCTAGTTAGCAACGTTCTGCGATGTACGTCCCTATGACTACAGGTGCACCACGTGGTCTCCTTTCATCTATTATGTTTTTCATATTATGTATTGTACTAACATGAAAACTTTGTCAACAACGGCCCATCCAGCACGAGACCAGAGTGCGAGCACCTCCGTTGACTTTTCTCTGCTCGACGATGCCGACTTGGACTTCTTCGTAGATCCTTACCAGCAGCCCACGGGTGCGGCCTTGGTCCCTCCCAGCTCGCCAATGCCCCTGGCCCAAGTCAGCCGTCATAGGGCGTCTTCGCTACTCCTACATCAGTATGGCTTGCTAGGAGTACTCGTGGACAGGTCTCTGACCAGCTGACGTATCCCTCTAGGCATATGCAACGCTGTAGGAGGCCTGGGACCACACGAGGGGTAGCACCGTTGAAAGTGCATCTAGGCACCTAGGCACTTATGTTATTTTGGTGATTAATGACAAACGCATATAATGACAATCTATATAATTGTGTAAATGCTTAACTTAGTGCTTAACAAATGACAAACCTCTAATTTGATTATATTGCTATGAGACTAATATGTTTATTGCCAAGTTGAGTATTAGTCTCATCTATTTAGAGGAAAATCAAGTGGAATGGTTAAGCAAAGTTAAGTTATGCAATTTTGATATCTCTTCTATATTTGTTATTGCATTCCTTTTGTGCAAATGCATAGTGAACTCCAAGTAGCATGTTGATTATATATATGCACATTGGTTCATGTCATATTTATTTGTGCGTATATATTCATTTGAGTTCATTATGTGCTTTGTTTTTAGTATGCATATATTAACTAGAGTTAAACTTCACATCGCTATAGATTGACTTAGTGCATGCATGTCTTAGTTGTGTATCTTCTCATGCACTTCTCTTAGTGAAGTTTAATCTAGAGTTGAATCACATATTTACTCTTATTCTAAATATTATTTGCACATGTACAATTCGTGTATATTCTATCATGTGCTTCATTTAAGTAAAGATTGTGATTCTTGCCATGATTTAATTGATTCATCATATTGGCAATTATCTCTCTAGTGCATATAGATCAATTACATATTCATCATGATGCACTTAGTAGAGAACATTTCTTATGTCAAGTGTTTCCATTTATATTATGCTTCTTTATATGAAACATTTGTGGTAATCAATTGCTCACAAATATCAATTTATTCATATCTATTGAGCTTTTGGGACTAATGCTTTTCATGAGTGGTTAGGAAAGAATTAGGTCCCGTGTGTGCATGATGACCAAGATATCTTGAAGGATGACCGTTAAGCCGAGGTCAACAAGACGGCGGTGTCACCAAGAGTTGAGGACTAAGTCAAGATCGATTTGGCGTGGAGATCGTCGGAGAGGATGATCAAGTCAAGGTTGATAGGACGAGAGTCTCATGAGGTGAATCGAGTCAAGTTGGACAAGGCGAAGATGTCATCAATTATATGGTGAAGGTCTTCATGCACCGGCATTAAGAAAGAAGACGGCAAGTGATTATTTCTAGACTTGTATTATCTTTGATTTAATTTGAGTCTAAGGATTGCCGTACTATTAAAAGGGATGCAACGTCAAATAACTTTTAGATGTGTCAAGTGCTCAAATGATCCATCCTTGTGAAATTTAGAGAGAGAGTGGTATTGGTGGTACCGGAAAGTGAGAATTGTAGGTCTCTCTTGGATTCTTTATGAAATCTGGATTTATCCTTTGAGATTTGGGTAGTGAGACCTTGTTAGTTGTGTAGCCCTTGTTCTTAGCTTTCAATAGAGTCCAAAATCACTAAAATCGAGTCCGGAGTCAAAAGTTATGCTTTCGTTTTAAATCGGTTCGTTACGTGCAATTCGGACTATCCGAAGATGAACTCGGAGTATCCGAATGTTCGGACTATCCGAACATATTTTCGGACTATCCGAAGTGAATTCTCTGTTACTTCGAGTTTGACGCGTTCGGACTATCCGAACTTGAGCTCGGACTGTCCGAACTGACCCGAACGTTGAGCAAAACGGCTAGTTTTTTGTGGGCTCTATTTATAGCCCCATCCTCCCCCATTTTGGGGGGCTTTTACCCTATTGTTTAGAGGTGCTATTCCCTTCATTCTTGAGCCCCAAATCTCTCTCTACTCTTAGATCTAAGTGATCCCCTTAGTGAGAAGGGTTGAGAAGAGTTGGAAGAGGTGTGTGTTGAGGAGAGTTGGAAGAAGAGTGTGTTGAGTAAGATTTGAGTTGTTTGAGCACTTGAGTTCATCTCAAAGTTTGTTCTTCGTGAGCATTTGTTGCTCTTGGAGGTTAAGGACTCCTAGACGGCTAGGAGGTCGCCTACGAGCCACCGAAGCTTTGTGTGGTTGGCCGTGGGAGTTTGTGAAGGCCGATTCCGCCTCCGTAAGGGAAGGAATCAAAGAAGTGAAGTCCGGCGAGTGCATTTGTGCAACACCGGGTGGAAGAGGGTTGAAAGAGACCCCCGGCTCAAGTGTGACCGAGCCGCACCGGTGAGTGCATTTGTGCAACATCGGGAGGAAAAGGGTTGAGAGAGACCCCGGCTCAAGTGTGACCGAGTCGCCTCAACGGAGACGTAGGATCCCTTCAAGGATCCGAACTTCGGGTGAAAAATCATCGTCTCCAAGTTTGCTTCTTACTCTTGCTTTAGTATTTGATTTTGAATCTTGAAATTGCTCGATCTACTTTTCTAGTGGTTTTTCGGCTAGATCTCTATTTGCCTCAAGTATTCTAGGCTAACTAGTTTAATTTAGTGTATTTAATATTCCCCAAATAGCCTAGATCCTTTTTGCGAGTTGTGTGCTTTGGAGCATTCGGAATATCCGAACCAATCCTCGGACTATCCGAATAAGCATTCGGTCTATCCGAATATTACCCCGGACTATCCGAACAACTCGGACAGTCCGAAGTAAATTTCAGATATTCCGAACTGTTAATTTCCACTGCGATTTAGTTTTAAATTTTAATTCGCCTATTCACCCCCCTCTATGCGACATCCCCTGTCCTTTCAACCGTGTAGGGGCTCTAGTTAGTTTTTTTTCCTTTCATACATGATGTACTAAACATAATATGGTACTTTACTTTATCAGATTATGTAATATTCAGCTATGGTATTTTGTTTTCTTAAGTTATCTTCTATTACGATATCATTTATGTACTGCGATAATTGACGAATACTCATACCAGGGGCACCCCACAGCAAAGTATACATCTATTTCAAGATCATTCTTCTCTCAGTCATCTGGGCGCGGGGCCCAGATTGGCAGCGGTGCAGAATGCTAGGGAAGGTCCAGCTCCAGTCAAAGGCCTCAATCGGGTCACGGAGGATCCCCAGCCTCGACCAAGCCCACCAGGGGTGCTCCGACCTGGCCTCGGGTCGGACGCCCCCATAGCCTCCGACCTGGCCCCGGGTCGAGCGTCCCCGTAGCCTCCGACTTGGCCTCAGGTCGGGGCCCGGCAAGTTCGACTCAAGAACCTCCGCCACGTTGCGGTCGGCCTCAAAGTGGTCACCCCCGTGGGCGCGGCGGCCACGATAAGCAGTGGCTCCTTCCCAAGGTGGCGAGGTCGCCTTAGTCAAGCGCCCGTCTCTTCACCCCGTCATACACAGTGGAGAGACGCGCACCCTCCCGAGGCGACACCAGAGCGCAACATGGCGGCGTCGGCATCGGCGAGCGCCGCAAGCGAAAGGCGTCCCTTCCCGACGGAGCGGCGCTCGCTGTGTCTACCAACCCTGGCGTGGGACGAGCAGAGCACTGACATCACCAGGCCAAAGGCGGGACTCCGGGCGTAGCTCACCCCTACTTTTCCTTTGTAAAGTCCCGTGTAACCTGCTCCCTCTAGCTATATAAAGAGGGCAGGACTCTCAGGGAGGGAGACGAGCCATCCGCCTTAAGCGAACACGTCCGATCTCGAGCGATCGACCAAGTTAAACACACAGACGAACACTCCCAGGCTCCTCCACTCGGACGAGCACTAAGGGCCTGTCCTTAGCCCCCCGCTTGTAATCCTTTGTACTCTACTGCACCCCAAGCAATACAAAACCACCACCACGAACTGGACGTAGGGATATTCGGCCCGAACCAGTATACATCTTGGACTCCCTTAGTCTAACCATTCAAGGAGAGGGAACGCGCGGTCCCTATACTTACAAATTTATTTACCGGTTGTACGAAACACCGACAATAATGCCTAACAAATAGTAAAAATATCCCCTACGGTGCAGTCGCAAACTTAAAAGAAAACTAGACCGCAACCGTGCAAACTACATATCACTTAAGCCTTTTTGGCAGCCCGTAAAATAACATGTTTAAATTTTCAAATTATTGATGAATAGCCTACAAACACCCTTTCATACATGTACTACCATCATCTGGAAAAAGATTCTATGTAAACTTGCTTTGCATTTGCATCTTGCCAAAGCAAACACCTAAAGTATCCATCACATTTCGAAGTCAAAAGTGACAACACTCTACACACAGCTTTAAGCTTTTTCAGTCCTATTGGACAACACGTTGCCAACAACTTTCTCAACCTGATTTCAGTATTCGAGGCAGCGTGTTGTCAAATCGGCCTATGAAAACTGCTGCCAGCCTGTTTTCACATCGGCCTGAAAAGTTAAGGCGGCAACACACTGCCTATTGATTTCTCAATTCGATTTTGAAAAGGTGATGAGACGCGATGCCCGTTATCACAAGCGACATACAACACACTGTCTGTCTCAGAGTGAAGTGACAACACCCTGCAACCCACCGCTTTCTCCGACCGAAACGACAACACACCGCAGCTTGCTTTTTCAGACCTAAGTGAGTTATAAAACCACCCACCACCCAAGCAGCCTTTCGTCTCAACTTCAACATGCACCCTATTGCAATCACAACACAGACCAAGGTGGAAGCTCAAGCCGTAGGAGGGATAGACGGGGAATACTATAAAAGGCCAAACCGTAGGCACACATACACAGCTCCCACTCATACTTCACTATGGCTGGATTCTCTAGCAGAGCATTCTCATGGATACCAGATATGAGCACCGTAGCCCTTCGTTACACATTGAAGATTACGAGTAATGGGAAGGATGATCCGTTCAAGGAGGAAAACCTAAGTACAGTGGTGTCCAAATTGTAAGAGTGATGTCCGACATTATCGAGGTATAACGTGACAACCACTAGTCTGAACCTTCTGACCTCCGACGATCTCAATGCGCACTTGCAATGGTGGCGTCAAAGGTATTTCAAGGTGTACGAACTAGCTGACCACTCTTCTGCTACAAATTTCTCTACGAGACTTTATAGGTACTGATGTTACCTGATCAGTATGCAGAGCATATTAAGGTTAGTTATTTTCTATTTATTCACCTACTAATCTTTTTAGCATTATCCATAAGTTTACTAATTTGTATGCTCGTCTTGTTTGTTAGTCATTTCCGGAGGATGAAGAGTTGCTGAACAAAGATATCCTAGAATTCGCGGTGATGTATATGCTCTTTGGCGGTGGTGTGATGTTTGGTTTGCGCAGAAGACGCATAAGAGGATCTAACTGGAGGGGTAGAGATCCACCCAGTACTGTTATAGCAGCAAGTTCAAGAGGACGTTCAACCGCCACAGAAGGGGGCTTTGCTCCTAACTACGCAATTAACGATGACGATGATGACGATGATTTCATGCCACCTAGACCTCGACGTTCAAACACTACCATAATAGGCCATTCAAGTATTACTACAATAAGCCGTTCAAGGAACAATACAAGAGGACGTTCAACCAGCACTGAAGGAGGGCTAGCTCTTAACCATACAAATAACGATGATGATAACGATTTCATGCCACCTAGGCCACGAACCTTGCATCCTCAGAGTCCTTTGAATCCTAACGATGATATTACATTAAACCCTATCAGGTATCCAAACGTAGTACCCGTCAGGAATTAATAGACAACTATTGTTGTTTTGACCATATTTTATTCCGACAACTATGGCTATAGAATGTATAGTTTTGTAACTTAGCACTTCACCAGAGGCATGTACCTATGGAATATATTATATCCCAGCTTTATGAACTCTCTAAGGTATGTATGTACTCATCTTCTATCCCAGTTTTATAATTCCCTAAGGCATGTACCTATGTTCTAATCCAGTTTGTGATTTAGTCCTTCACTTTGTAATATCAATGTCAAGTTTTATTCAATATTTTCAACATTTTACTATGATTTGTTATCAAATTAAAAATTTGTCGCACACCAAAAGAATGACGAACAACGAATTTTGTTTTTTTTGTCAAAAAATTTAATTGACAAATAATTTTATCTAATATTACATGAATTATCACTGACAAATATAATTGTTTTGAATTTATTGAACCCTAATTTGAACCGTAAAATTCTAGTAGCCGTTAATATTTTTTTCTGATCCTGCCACTCAGTCGCAGTTCCAATCCTGACAGACTTACAATAAACTCTCTATCGCAATTAGGAATTGCGACAGAGTCAAAGAGGTCTCACGATTTGGACGTGCAACAGGTGTGCATATCTATTATTTTTTGGCATATTATTTCTGTAATTTTTATTAAACATATATTATTTAAAAAAATCATATCCTGCCATTGTTCACAGGTGAGAGGACAGAGAATGGCAATTGTTAGTAAAATTTGCCTATGAATTCTCGGAATTTAATGACAATATGCCAGGATTACTAGCATCTCCAAAATTTATTGATACTGGGACTTTCCAGTATCCATTACAGACAACGTATGTCTCTAATATACCATTATCGAGCTTTTCGGAGAAACTCTGCTGAATATCAAGACTACTCTGTTGCTTGTGCTGGTATATGAGTTTATCTATCTTGGAAGTTTGTAATCTATTAGATATGGTCCCCATCTCATGTGATTTTGATTTGAGGGCGGTCTATAGCTTTCAGGAAGACATCAGTTTGGAGTCTGGGCTCAGGGGTACTGAAGATCAGTTGAGACGGTTGGCCTCCTCTAGTTTGCCTGGACTTGGCAGCAGCATGTTTTGCTGGATTAACTTTGGTCAGCTCCGGTTGAGAGTCTTGAACATGAGATATCCGACACTGCCAATTGTGAGGATGATAATCGGACAGATGGCCAAGTCGATATCCAGGATTCTGCTCCTGCTCACGGCGTTTCCTTGGCGACTCAAGACCAGATGCTCATGAAGCAGGTTGGTTAGATTGTCAAGCTGATGTATTACTTGGCGTTGACCTCTTGATATGATCATAATCTGCATAGGAAATAAACCATCCAACAAATAAAATTCCGAGATTTGTACAAATAATGTGTTACATTAAGAACAAAGGAACAAAAAGCACGGCCAGCACTCATGTACAAAGTATTTTTACATTTAACATAAATAACAGAAAAAAAAGGGTTCAAAGTTACGTGTACCGACAAAATTAAACAAGCCCAGAGTATAAATTCATTGAACCTAGACATTGTACAGTGCACTATATAAAAAATAAAATCATATGCAACTCAAAAGTTTTCGTAGCCCTGTCATTGTAGAAAAAGCTTTTTGAGCGATGTGAAATTATTCAAATCAAATAGGCAAGATGAAAGCTGAACCCTAAAATATTAGGATCCTTCACTTGCAATTCATCTGACTTGTCACAAAAGGCACATATAACCTTCTACTAGTAGTTTAGTCAGTTCAGTTCTTGGGAGTTGGGACCTTTCAATTGGTGCGTGAATTGTGACATCACTAATGCAATTGGCAAGTATTCTCAAGTATGTGCAATTTACAGTCTAGGCCTGACCCAACATCCATAAATCTACTGTCACAACTTCATTGTTGTTGATCGCTATATTATGTCACTATCTATATAATTAGCCGATTTTCTTCTTATCTATTTGGAATGAAAAAACTTAAGTTAGATACGCTTCCCTGTTTATCTATTTGATTTGAGTCAAGCGGTGGCAACAGTGACCCTATGCTATTTTTCCTCAAATAGTATTAACCCATAGCTGAAGTCCCACCAATTATTGCTTCAGTCCAAATTCAAGGATTTGAATTCTGAGTTAATTAAATGCACTGATTTCTACAATGTTTATAATAATTCTAATTCTAGTTGCCAACAAACTCTGAAAAAGTGCAGCTTCAAAATAGAAACAAACCCATCTCTGACTAATCTAGTGGGTTAAGTGAATGTTTGGTTTTATTTCACTAGATTTCTACTACTGTTGAGGTTATGAGTCTGATGACTGAGTCAATTGTAATACTTCACAAATTCTTTTTGGAGAGAAAAAGTACTATCAGCCTTTCTACAGATGACCATGCCGAAGTTCTAGGCGAGGATTAAAGTGGAATGGCTTCAAGGATGCAACTAGACAGATGGTCGTGGCACTGGCTAGCCAACATCTTCCATCATTGGGGACAGATGGTCGTGGCACTAGCTAGCCAACATCTTCCATCATTGGGGACTCATAATAATATAGTAATAACAGTAAAATACCTCTTCCATCATTGGGGACTCCTTTGAAAGTTGGTTTGACGATGATGAATGAGGTATCAGAGTACCATTGCCCAACTGAGAAACAAATAGATTTGTAGGTGCAGAACCATTATAGCTTTCACTTGGAAGAGCCAAATTTTGCTGACTGGCTGAAGCTTTCTTCATTGCAAATTTTGAGTTGAGTTCTTCAACTCGAGAGGTAAACTCATCCATCCTCTCATTCAACGATGATATCTGTTCTGATAGCTGGGTGATTGCACCCTATCAAAACAAGAAGAATTGGCGCATTAGCGTTTATCTATGTGAAATATCACCACACACACACAAAAAAAAAAGTTTAAAAATGATAAGCTAGTTATAACTTGTTACAGGTATCCTAGAATGGTCACCTGGTTAATCACAGGAGGTTCTGGGGCTCTCCCACAACCAAACCTTCTGTTGCTTTCTGTCAGTTTACTCAATTTCACAATATTTTTGTCTCCATGTGTTGAATATGAGTGTGATAGACCACTGGATAGCATCCACAAGAGAAAGTCAGTTAACTTCATTCAAATTCCATGGTTTCAACAAATCATTCAATTTTATAGGAGATTTAATTGGCAAAAGAGATGACATGGAGAAACCTTTTCAGAAGTTTGTTTCTCCTATCAGCAGAAGCTCGGGAAAGAGCTTCTTTTGGACTTGAAACCAGCTCATCATCAATGCTGAGCTTTGTCTTCAAATCATCTGGTAATGCCTGCACATCACCTTGCCAGTCAGATACCACCACAAAACTAAGCAATACAACTGGCCTTAAGGTGAACAATATATGTAAAATACAGTATATAATTAGCAAAGCACATACCATAACATCGTTCAGCAGTTTCTCCAGCTGAATTTGTTCGATATATGTGCGCGGAATATAAGAACCATCCAGACCTAACTGCTCTGCGACAAATTTGACATAAAGCCTATCTCTTCCTTGCACCTTAATAAAAAAGAAGCAAGGTAAGAATGTTTGCATTTCTTGACAAGTTGCCGGGCTACGAAGAATAATGAATTGAGCAGTAGTCAAGATGCACCCAAATACAGATCATATCGACAGAAATGCAGCAATCAAACGGCACATATGATGCTCACCTGTATGTACCTTCGGTTAAGTTGCTCCAGCCAGTCAATTTTAACAGTTGCCTTGCCATCAGAAAACACACGACTGCTTCTCTTCAGTATAGCTGCTATAGTATATCCCAATGCCATCAAACCACCGAGAAGGCGTACACTGACTTCAAAAGTAATCCTTGGTGATATTATAAAAGGATTATCGGTCACCCACTCCTTCAAATTACCAATAACACAAGCCAGTTAGTGAACACCAAGCCCAACAACAAGGATTTGTTTAATGCACATAGGATAGGATAGTAAGAATGAACAAAGGTAAAAGAGGGAATATCTGAGATAACTAGATCACCATAAATCTTAAAACAAGACTGAGCAAATGCACTAAGTTAAGAAGTTCCTAATGAATATAAAAAGGTAAGTACAATTTGCCTTTATGAACTACAGGTGCTACTGTGGTGAAAATTTGAACCTACATATATCAAATAAACAACGACTAAGAAAGTAAGAACAAATATAAAATGGACCTTAAAATACAATACTTGTAACAGAACAATTAACAATATCTTTCACAAGATATACAGTATGTAGCTATTAAACAGAAAATGGCATACCTCAAACATCAGATTATATTTCCCTTCTCTATTCCGCATTCTCAAATAAGATTGGCATGCTTCTGGATCTTCACCTGGTGGAAGTAGATATATATCATAAGTTTCTTCATTACTTTCTGTTTGATCTTCACCAAGAACAGCTTTGATTTGATCGGGTGTCAGAGACCTTGGTGACTGCAAGTGTAGAAATCCAATAGTCAGGTCATCTTGATAAAACATAAGAAAATTATTTATTATTATCGTTATCCTGTTGGTGAAAATTTCAACAATCAGCAATTTTGCCATCAGAAAACAATTAGATTGCCAGGACATAGATGACAAAAAAAAGAGAAAATAATTAACTTGCACTTACCTTCAGAATGTACATAGGATTTTGGAACCCGGAGAAAGGGTTGAATTTGTTGATAATTCGTATATGCGCTGTCTGCAAGTCCGGTTCAATGAAAGCCTTGTACATTGGATAAACCTGAAAATACCATCTCTCAAATTATTAAACCACATGGATGGCTGAAAGAGGTACTATACATGCAAATATAAACCATGAAACTGCTGATGGATTTTCTATTTTGATTTTTGATCTATTATAGAGGAAAAAATTTAAGGAAAAAGCACATGTAGAATCAAGTTGAAAAGTTCAAGCACCGTTTCTGAGATCTGATGGATTATTTCCTCGGGCTCCTGGCCAGCTCGCTGTATGTCCCTTAGGACCCTCTTCACCAGGTCAAAATGAACACCACCAGTGACAGAAACACGCAGGTCCAATATTGGCCGCAACTTTTCACTCAATGCATAGATACCTTCAATAATAACAATCCGAGAGCTAGGGACATCAACTGTTCTGTTGACCATGAGAAACAAAAATTAGAGCAGATATGATCATGGTAAACTATGAAGCGAAGTTATATTCTATTGTAAGGTGGCAATGATTATGTAACAAAGTTGTACCTGTATCCAGTCCGGCAGCTCATCTTGAAATCATATATTGGAACCTGAACCGACCTTCCTTCCTTCAGACCATGAATATTTTCCAACAGTGTGTTATAGTCTGTTAGACGTGGATCTGAACAAACATTGCAAAGTACAAACATCAATTCCTCTAGTTAGAACCCCTGACGCCTCAATGAATACAGCTTCTAACAATAGAACCCACTAATACTTCCATTTTATCATTAAACATATGCAATAATTGTGTTATGAGTGCATAGGTATGCGGTTGCAAGAAATAACTATAAGAGCATAGATAGAAGAATGTAATGTCAATTCTCTCTTGTCGATTATTACAGAAATCTTCCTATTGCGAAGGAGGTAGCCATCCAAATTAGTGTATGATAACACAATATGCAAAGTGCTTGGAGCTTAGGGGTTACCATCAAAATTGCCGTCGACTATGCGACTTGCATCATTGTAGTTGTCCATTGATATCACAGCAACACTAGGCAAGAAATTAAGCACCTTCTCAGTAAACACCGTCTTCCCAGCCCCAGATGGGCCGGCAACTCCCACAAATACAATCCCTTCGTTGTGCTGCACCAGAAGCTGGCACGCGCGGATCATAACAAAGAAGCCTTTCTCAAAAGATAATGGCTCGGAAAAGGGGACGATTTCATAGCGGTTTGTGTCCTTCCTTTTCACCAGCTGGACCTGGTCTCGCAGAAGGCCATTGCGCTTCCTTGGCGAGTCAGCCATGGAATCGCTCTGCTCCATTCAAAGGCAATCTTCAAGACAACAACGTAACCTACAATCAAGAACCTTAGTTAGCAAGAATCCTAATAACACGCTGAAACAAAGAACATAAAGTAACCGTAGATGGAAGCCACGCCCAGGGGCAGACCAAACATGGGCCATGCGGATTCAGTTGAACCCCCCAAAATTTAGGAAAATAAACTGCTACTAGTACTCCATCACGGAGCAAACAAATCCGCAACAAACTCTATTGACTGCGCAATCCATCACAGAAAGAAAGATTTGGATGAGATTGCTCACAGCAAAGAAAAGATCCCCAGGACAAAGCTCACTCTTGGAACAACAATCCAAGCAAGCTAGGGCTTCCTTACCAGCGAAAGAAGAGATCAATCCAAGTCCGTATGGATCTCCACTCCACGCCAGTCGGTAGAGCGGAGGAGGACGCGTACGAGTACGAGATAAGTCAGTCCTTCGCTTCGAGGGTTAAATGATGTTGGCGTGATAATTTGAGACAAACGGGGAGCAATAACCGCGACGAGATCTGGAGTAGGAGAGCATGGGCCAGAAGTAGACCTGATTAAATGTCGGGCCGGGCTCAAAAAACCGAACCTAAAATATCAGGCCCAAGCCCGGCCCGAAGCCTGATAAGTGTAAACTTGGCGAGCGTCAAGCCCGATAAATGCAAAGTTGGCAAGCTAAATGCTCAGCCTGATCAGGTGGTGCATACTTGTAGCGGAGAAAAAGGAAAATAAAAATCTAAGTGCAAGCTTTTCTTAAGGAATTAGCTACGAAGCAATGTAACGTGGAGTTAGAGAGGTTTTTATTTTTGCAAAATCATCGATCCTAGTTAGTTATAGGAAAAACCACCAAAACTATGACAATAATTCAAAATCAAAGTCCAAACATATGTTAGGCTTCTTCACTACTCTCGAATACATACGCTAGGCTTATTAGATCTAACTTATTGTTTGTAATTTATTTCTCCAAAAGACTAATATATGGTGGTTGTTAGGTTTGATGTATGCTGAGCAATAATGCAAGCACAAACCACCAACTAGATCAAAAAAAAAAAAGGCAAGCAGGGCAACATGCATTCAATTGAATCCCATGTTCATCTTCTTTACTAGTAATCTATCTGAGCAACAAGTATGTTTGACGGCATCGTGACCCACCACCATGGGAGTGTGAGCCTAAGGTGAGGATAGGGAGGGAAGAGGTAGAGGTGATGGGGAGGGCACGAAGAGAAGCACCAGGGGAGTCACCACTAGAGGTGAGGTCGAGGATATTGAAGACAAGCAAGAGGAGATGTGGATTGAGGTTAGGATGAAACAAAACATTTATATATGGCGGTTGTAGCTAAGGTTGAGGATTGTAGCTGAGCATGTTGCTTACATTGGGCCAGCCCGATCTTACCAGGCTGCTTAAATCAAAGCCTGAGCTTAGTTGAAAACATTGCAGGCTTAAAATCTAGGTTCGGACCAAGTTTTCCAGGGCAGGTTGCCTATGAACAGGTCTAATTAGAAGTAGGGATGGCAGCTGGGATATTCTCCGACCTATTCATTTACCCTGTTCCTCATCCCTATCGGGCCCTGGGTCCCCATTCGAAGCACCTGATAAGAAGTAATAACATGAGTGAAGAACAAGAAGTGGTAGTATAACCAAATCAGCAAATTTGAGAAAAGAAATTGAGGTGCATTGAAGGCAATATAGCAATTAAATATATAAGTGCAGAATAGCTAATTTATGCTCCACTACCTTCCATGGGTCAAAATCCACGTCTCATCTTTGTCAAAGGCTGTTCAAATCACCCCACATACATTCACATCATGTGTTGATTAAATCAATGAGTTACGTAGACAACTAACTAATAAATACAGTTCTTTATTTGTACAATAATCTTTCTTGTTTGGTATATCATAACTTTTATTGGTAGCTCCGGTTCACAAACGGTTTTTACCAATAGCTTACCGACGACGAGAGGAATAGAATGATATGTCTCCCCAATAAATATTAGATGAATGAGATTTTACTATCAAATACGCTCCAATTTATTAGATGTATTGTTAGATTTTACTGTTGCATAAATTTTACAAAGTCGATGAACCCTCTTAGAATATCATTGGAGAATGAATTGCCAGTATGATACTGAAATCTAATAATACGTCCAATAAATTAGAGTGTATTTGATAGTAACTTTGATCCGTTTCATATTGCGCTATCATACGACCATAATGTACCACGGTGAGGTCCAGTAGTAAAATTAAAAGATCTCATCAGAAAATTGGAATGCATTTGATAGAACTTTGGTCTATCCATCTTTACTGTAGCAATCTCGGATGCATCCAGCTGGGTTGACTTGACTTTTTCCGTACGCATGCATACATGGAAAATTCGGTAAAGAGCAATCTCTTCCGGGTTTCAGCACTTGTGCAGTTATGTGACAGGTCTTCTTGTTACTCATGAGTCGTTGCTTCTTGTTACATCAAATAAAGCTTACTCGAAATGCTGCTGGTCAACACATCACACTCAAGAGGATGCTTCCAAGCAATTTTCAGCATGCTCTTGACCTTTTTGGCTCAAGGAAACAATTTCACACAATGCATGCAGCCTTTTTTTTTTCAACTACTAACTTTGTTCAATAATTCTGTTCAACCCTTGTAGAATATCACTGAAGAACGATTTGTTGGCATGTAAAATCTAATAACGTATATAGTAAATTAGAGTGTATTTGATAGTAAAATCTCATTCATCTAGAATTTATTAGTAAGACTTATATCATTTTGTTCTTCTCATTATCAGTAAGCTACTAATGAAAATCATTTGTGAATCGGAGACACCAATAAAAAGTTATGGCTAAATCAAAAAATATTCTAGCATAAATAAGAAGCCGTATTTATTAGTAAATTGGCTTAGTCAATATACGAAGTGGGCGTACGTAGGATGGTGTGGACACGCTTGTCCAGCCGATGAATAACGCTTCTGTATGTATAATGTATAAATGTATATATATACATATGCATATATATATGTGCATATATACATATATGTATGTAGTGTATGCATATACATACACACGGCTTGTCTTTTTTGTTTCTTCCCCAGGCTTTTTAGTTACGAAATTTTGCATGATAACTTTCATGATTTCTTGGCACACTATGAAAAGGTTCTAGTTTTTTTTTATGATTTTTTGAAAGGTTCTAATAGTGCCACATATGTTTTATGATTTTTTGAAAGGTTCTAATAGTGCCACATATGTCTGATCAAAACCGACGTTTCTCGGTCCGAGGAACAAAAGTAAACAGTATTGCTGGTTGCGGGACTTGTTTTACCCGGTCATATACTTCAGTGATGAAAATCAGACAAACTGAAGAGTTAAGGGGCCAAAAGTATACTTTTTCCTACTTAAAAATACCATTGCTAAAGATAAACAGATTATCTACAAAGAAAATAAGATGTTTTCTTCCTAAATATTTCCTACGAAAATCATTGATCCAAAGAGTCCGCTGCTATGCGCCTATTCATTATTCCTTTTAAAGAAAAAATCCCAGCGAGATTCCACTAATTGAACGGAGATGTTATCTTACTGTCACAACAAAGAAGCCGAGTATTTTCTTGCATCAATAAATCAAATCAAACCAAGTATTTTCTTTAGAAAAATGAAAAGGTAGATTCTCTTTAGACTCTTGCTTACTTTTTTCCTGGAGATGTGAAGGGCCTACGATCTACAACCATACAAAATGTAGATTCCGAATACTACTACTCACTTCCATGCATACTGCCAAAAACAGCCGATAATTGAGAACAAAAACACCACAACCCTGCTTTTCTCTTTTCTGAATAGATTCTCCCAGGAACCAACGGACAGGACCACCGCCATCAGTCGTGCAAAATGTTAAACCCCTTTCCCTCTTCCTCCTCTTAGCACCGTCAACCTGGTCAGAGCGAGCACCTACAAATGCACTTCGGATAAACGAAAAAGTTACATTTCATGACCGGACGTAGTGGTGTTTTCTGTGGTTTTTTCAGGCCCAGTTTTTTCCTCATAAAAATGGGGCCACATACCTTTTCCCTTTCTTAATATACTTTGCGGCAATTCTCTTGCTGCTTTCGAAAAAAAAATGACCGGACGTACATCGAAAGATCTTCACAGAACTTATCCCCACCAAAAGCATGACGATTTTCCTTCATAAAATGGATGGCTGACAGCAACGTTGGGCGTATCCGTGTAAGGAGCAAATTAGCCTGGAAAAAAGGAGATGTTCCCCTGATGAGGCTTTGTTATCTGCTGGCCATCCTTTACATCGGGTCATCACCCGGGACAATTCCCAACATCTCCTCGTGATGACCACCAACCGGCTTTGCTTGTGCAGCAGAAGTTGGTATGGCATCGCTTGAGAATTGACGAGACAAAACATCTCACATCTTACAGCGAATGAGAATGAATGGATAGCAGTAAACAAAGTCTGAAGAGGGAAATATCTTTGCATAGACCGATTTAGTGGCACAAGGCAACTTATTCTCTAGCCTTTGACCAGTAATTCAAGCACATAGAACCTTAGGAAGAAAAGGAACTACAAATGCAACAAATTCTTTTGAGCTTGGTGCTCTCAGCAGAAACCTGTAAGGCTGCAAAGGCGCCCCAATACAAGTATTAAAACATTTTCCTGTACTCATCTCCTCGCACCTCACAATCTGTTGTTCTTCATCAGCTCAATAAATTCACCGAAAGCTGTAAAGCACAGGAGACAGAGTCATAACATCAGCACAATCACGATCTCTAAGACAGTACATCTGAGAACAGGTTGTATTCTAGAAGTATATTAGTCAAGGAAATGTACCTAAGTCAGAGTCATGAGGCCCGGGGGAGGACTCTGGATGGTACTGAAGAGACATAAGTTTCAACTTAGGGTACTGAAGGCCGGCACAGCTATTATCGTTGAGATTGATGTGTGTTACTTCCACCCCTTCAGGGAGGAACTCTGGGTCGGCAGCATAATTATGATTCTACAGGGAAAACAAGACATAATGTAAGAGAACACAGACAATACAGACTGCAATTCAAGTATGGCAATTAAATGAAACAAAAAACAGTATTCAAAGTACAAAAAAATAAAATCAAACAATAGCAAAACATCTGAAACAAATAACCTTTTGATTGCCACCCATCCCTTTGCACTATTGCTGCTCGCAAAAACCTCACAAGCAAAGTCGTGTCCCCAAGCGACCACCCCTTGCAAACACGTCAAGCCCTCATAGTATGCCACACCTGGCTGCTTTGTGCCTTTGTTCAGTATGTTGAAAGTCGGATGGCCCGCTAGTGGCCTCATGCCCTTCCAACGATTATTTTTTTCTTCATTATTTTATAGGATGACATTGACCACTGTTATCGCGGCGTTGCCTAGGCGACGCTTAGGTGTCCTGGTGGCTGGAGGGGGTGCCAAGGCCCGACACCTTGCTTGGAGAGCGTTAGGCAGCAGCCTGGATGTCCAGGCATCGCGGCGGTGCAACTAGGTGTCCGGGCCAGGCGTCGCGGTGGTCGATTGGACTGGAGGCCGGGTAATAAGAGGATGGGACACGGGAGTCACGGGTCGATTGGACTAGCAACTAAGCATTGTGTGGAGAGGACGGGAGGCCGGGTAACCCTAGAGCTCCGCCGTATCCACCGACCAGCAATCCCCCTCCGTCCCCTCCCCCTCTAGTGCTACTGTTGCTCCCGCCGCCAGCAGCTGCTCCCCCCTTGCACTTCTGTTAAAGAAATCTTCTAGGTAACATTTTCAAGGCATTTTGGCTTGGGTCTAGTATTTGAGAAATACAAGGGTTTGGATACCTACGAATCTCAGCGATGGATTGTAGTGGTACTTGGATGTGACGAACCTACTATGGTTTAAATGAGCTGAAAGGGTCAATGTGCAGATTTTTGCACACTAATAACTAGAGACTACTGATCTACTTGTTTGATCTAGTTGATGTAGAAGTGCCTGGCTTTCTAGTGTGCTCAGCACGGCTAAACCATCCTATATGAACAACAACTATGAGCATGGCTCAGGAGATCTCTCTGTGAGACTCTAACAAGCGGCTGGTTAGCAAGATCATCGCAGAATTGTTACAGTCCTAGGCATTGTACTCTTTCAAATATATTTGATATAGCAACTAGCAAGATGTCCCCTGCATTTATTGATAATGCTGCTGCAATTGCTTTGTATAGGTACATGGCTGATCAAACTCCAAGTGTGATCATTGCCAAGGTCGATGATGCTAGGCAAGAGTAGGCATATGATCCATCCAAGGTCCAAGGCGAAAGGCCAAGTCGAAGGATCCCAGGTGAAAGTACGGATTTTGGCCGAACTTGATGAACAAGGATATGGTGCAATGTGTACTTTGCGGAAAGCAAATGCATTCGGGCATCAAGAGGTTGAAGTAGCACCTTACCATAGGTTTTGGAGGTGTTCAAAAATGTCCCAAAACCAACACGACAATAATGAGAGATGCAAGATTACACGAAGAAGAATGCAATAAACAAGATAGTACGAAGAAGAATGCAATAAACAAGATAGTTAATTTAGATGATGATGAAGAGGAAGGTGAACGTGATGACATTCAACAGGTTGAGGTTAATCAACAAGCATCCTCGAAGGCGTCATCTTGTCATCTAAGTTTTGGGCCAGCTGTCAAGAGGAAGTAATCTGCTATTATGTTCAAACCGATGGCCAAATTAACCAAATCAGTTTCTTCCATGATAAAAAAGACACCCGAAGAGGTGGCTAAGGAAAGGCATTCCAAGCAGTTATCCCAAACCTCCATGCAGCAATATATGAGGACCAAGGAAAAAAAAGAGGATGGATATGTATGTTGCTAATTTCTTTTATCAGTGTGGCATACCATTCAATGCTGTAAATTCTAGAAGCTTTGAAATTATGGAGTCCGTTGGACAATTAGGGCATGGGTACAAACCTCCTAGTTTTGATGAGTTAAGGGTGTCGTTGCTTACTAAGGTAAAGAATGAAATGAAAGCATTAAGGGAGAAGCAAGAGTTTGGTTGGAGGCAAACGGTTGTACACTAATGTCAGATGGATGGATTGATAGGAGGGTGTGACACTTGATAAATTTTCTTGTCAACTGTCTAGAAGGGGCTTTCTTCTTGGAATCTGTAGATACATCCTCTCAATTGGTTGATGCAAGGATGTTAGCAGATTTGCTTGAAAACAAGATTGTGGAGATAGACACTGACAACGTTGTTCAAGTAGTCACCGATAATGGTGCCAATTTTAAGGCTGCATGTAAGTTTCTCTCCTTTGGCGATAAAAAACAATCTACCTTATGCTGCACATTGCTTAGAACTCAATCTTTTTTTTTGCAAGTAAAATTCTTATGGAGAAGTTCCTACTCTCTTTTGGACACCTTGTGCTGCACATTGCTTAGACCTTATATTGCAAGACATCAGAATGATAAGTGAGTTCAAGAAGGCCATCAATCAAGCCAAGCATGCGACTACCTTCATCTATAGTCACAGGAGGCTTCTAGGTGCAATGAGGGAGAAGACAGGAGGGAGGGATTTAGTGAGACCCGCAGCCACTCAGTTTGCAACTTTTCTCACTTTGCAGGAGTTTATATAAGCATAAGGATGCTTTGCGACTACCTTTATTAGTGAGGATTGGATTATGCCCAAATTGGCACTCACGGGGCGGGGAAGAAAGTTTGTGATTTTTTGCTTTCTTTGCGGTTTTGGCATGCTATGGAGGATAGCATAATGACATCCCAGCCTTTGCTAATTGTGTTGAGAATTATTGATGTGGATGAGAAGCCTGCCATGCCAGAGGTTTCAACAAGTATGGATTATGCAAGGAATAAGATATGCGAGTCTTTTGGAAGCAAAAAAAAAGGCAACTAAAGAAGGTAAGGGACATTATTGAGAGGCGTGGGTGCATCAAATGGAGCAAAAGCTACACGGGGCTACATTATTTGTGAACCCAAACAAGTTTTTCAACATCAAAGAAAAAGATGATGACTATGCTTCGAGGATTCGGATTGCATTCAATGATGTGCTTGAAAAGATGACTACTTGTGATGATAATTTTGTTAGAAAAATAAGTGACCAAGCGGACAACAATGAGAAAATGAGAAAGAGCTTTGGAAAGTAATCATTTGTGATGCAACAAAAAATAAAGAGCCCTCGTAAGTGCTAAACTTCTATTCTAAGTTGATTCAATTTTAAACATTCTAAGTTTCTAACATCCTAACATAGATACAATGTTTTACACTTTAATTAATTGGTGGGATGCTTTTGGTGGCCTTGCTAGAGAGCTTCAAAAGTTTGCAAGATGCATCCTCGGCCTTTATTGTTCGGTCTCCGGTTGTGAGCACAATTGGGGCATTTTCAAATTTGTAAACAACTAGCATTTAAGTAGTCTTTATTTTATAACTAGTCATATATTACAAGTATTTTCTGTTGTTGATTAGTGATTAATTTTTAGATCCAAAAAAAAAGAAACCGGTTGTAGCACCAAAGAGTGAATAATTTGATCTACATGCAATACAACCGGAAGATTGCAGAACGTTTTCAAAAGAGGTGTGTGGAAGGGACAAATTTCAACCATTTGATCTTAGAAGAGTTCCAATGGGACAACAAATGGGTTGACATGAGTACCAAAGAAGTCCACCATAGAGAAGATCATTCGTGAGCTCGTGTTGATGAAGCCATCGGTGTATCACTAACACTTTGTGGTCGGAATTTGCCTAGGATGACCAGGACGTACTCTCGACGTGGTGCAACTTTAAGCTCAACACCTAAAGGAGAAGAGCAAGACTCAGACGAGGATGAAGTCTATAAACCGTTGGTGGCCGATGATCTACAAATCAATGATGATTATGGCCAAGCACCACCTACTCCTCGTGAGAGTGGACCGAGTGATGAGAATTGTCAAGATGATTTAGACTTATATATCAATGTTTGAATGTCCTTGTCATTGGAGCATTCTCAGTTTATAATGATATCTAATATCCATGGTTATTTAGTAATTCAGTATATTACTATATTACTATATTTGCTGCTGCATTTTGTTTGGTCGCCTAATTGTCACCTAGGCGTCAAGCACCTCGTGGTGACTTGCCTCACCGGGGCGCCGTGATAACCATGACAACGACTTCTAAAAGTGTATTCTAGACTTCAGATACCATGGAACTAAATAGCATGCCTTGCTTATGTGGGCTACAGCTTAAATGAGCTAGCTTGTATTAGCCAAAGCTAGCTAAAGATCCAAACGTACCCATAGTTTTCAATCTAGCGGCTGGATTGACTAACTACTTAACTAGATATACTCAATATCCTAACAAAACAAAATTATAGTTTTGTGTGAAGAGTCTCAGCAAGCTAAGAATTTCTAATGAAAAAGACGAAATCAGTGTGGCACCTCTTGTAACAAATAGACCATTCATAAGGCAGAAGGGTGAGAGGAGGCAACATAATATAAATCAATACAAAACAAATCGTTAAAGCCCATAATAAACAAGCCCCCTAGTTGAAACGAAAAATATGTATTCTTGTACTGAAATTTGGAAAGAGGGTTCTGTATCACAATAAGTATGAAAGAGGGTACTCAAATTAGACTTGAACAAATACAAATCACTTTAAGTATCACAAGAAGCTAGAAGTTGGGAACAAACCTGCGCACTTATGTTACACATCCACTTCGGAGGTCACAAACAGGATGATTTCCCCCATGATGACCAAATTTCATTTTAAATGTCTTCCCACCAAGAGCTTGCCCAATCAATTGGTGACCCGTACAGATGCCAAACACAGGAACCTTCCTTATTATTTCTTGTACCATCTTCACAGCATAGGGAACTGTAGCTGGATCTCCAGGACCATTGCTAAAAAGAACACCATCAGGCTTCAAATTAAGTACCTCTGAAGCAGGCCAATTTGCTGGGACAACAATTATTTTGCATCCATATGATGTCAAGCGCCTCAAAATATTATGCTTGATTCCAAAATCATATGCAACCACCTACAGAAGAAAAGAAGCCAATGTTAGGTATGAGATTTATACTGAATGCACTGAAAAAAAAGACTGCCAATACTGACATGAAAACTTTCACTTGACTGATCCTTCTTGAACTCCCATTCTGAATCGGTCTTGTCTGACCATTCATATGGAGAGTCACATGTGACACCACTAATCAAATCAACTCCTACAAAATATCAACACCAAAGCTTCTTGTTTTATAAAGAATAGCTTAAGGAACATTTAAAAAGCCATTCTGCAACAGTATAATAATTAACACAGTCTAACAAAACTTGATATAAAAGGTAAAGAGAGATAATGAAGAACTACCTACCTGTCTCATATGGCATATAATATAACACAAATAGAAAAAAGCTAGATATGTACCTTGGATCCAACATGTACGGACAATGGAACAAAATCATTCCATTGACGCAGTAGGAAATCTAGTTGCTCCAACAGATTTAATTAAACTAAAAGTGGATATTTTAGCACTTATCTTCCAGTCTTATTTTGTTTTGTTTCTGTTATGTGCTTTGAATATTTGCAAGTAATGATTTCATTGTCAATATCCTCCTGTTTTCAAAGATGTCAAGCCAATGATATAAGAACCATAGTTATATAATAATCCTAGTACGCATAGCAAGTCAGCAACATAATAAAAAACATCAAGGGCATAAGCTAATTCTAAATGGAAAATGTTAGGAAAAGAATATCTATTATATCCAGTCTGGTCAGTAACTAGTCATGGAAAATGATCGACATAGCAACTTCCATCTGTTGTAGTACTTATTTTAATTGAAGGCCTTTTGCAAGTTAGCGAACACCATAACCATGTTATAAGCCCGGAACTCTGCAATATTAAAAACAACAACCAAGCTTTTTCTCTAAAACAGGTTAGGGTAGGCTAGGAAAGAAACTCAATTAAAGTCAATAAAACCCCCTAAACATTCGATCTTGGATCATGGTTCCGGTACGTGGATCGCTAACTTCAATGCACTCCTATCCAACATCAAATCTTTGAAAACATTCCAATCCCTCAAGTCTCTAACTCTGCGACATTCAAAACATTTTGCAAAATTTTGGTTGTTCATGTTGATAATTTAGTTGATTGAAAAAATGGTTTTCCACCCCAGCAAGTAGTTAACGACTTTAAGAGTCTGCAGTATTATAACTGAAGACTAATAGTGATGCATTTTTGCATAAGATATTCTAATTTTTTTGCAATCATAAGTTTAAAAACATAACTATGCTACACAAGAAAAGACCTACAAAATATATCAATGATTAGGTTTAATAAAGCGAATGACATTACACCAAGGACATCACTGAATAAAAAAAATCTTCACATACCAATAATTTTCCACTTTCGGGCCATTTCCAACAGCTCATCATTTGTCTGAGATTGATCAATACTTAAGACACCAATAAGACTACCATCTTCTCTTAATCTTCGTGTTATGGCACATGTGTCCACATCATCTGCATAAAAAGCAAATCCATTGTGAATTTAAGGAATATTTTTTGGTATGTGTGTGAGACAATGAGAGAGACAAAAAGGAGTTAAATTGCTATTAATTACATATTCCCATAATATTCCTTTTTGTCAGGTACTCTTCAAGTGTTTCTATGCATCGCCAGTTGGATGTACTACAAAAATAGAATGCTAATTTAACAACAACTGGCAGCTCTCTTAAGCTGTCAATCAATACCAAGCAGAAAGGCTACCATATGCTTAAATTTCTTATGATTAGGCCAGCAAGGAAACATAAGTTGGATTCTTCGTCATCTGAAAGAGGAGCATGGCAGCATGCTAATTTATTTCATGCTTAATTGTGGAAAAAGCAGCTTCAATTGAGTGGAACCGTGGAAGAGTAACAAACCAGGATTAACACCAGTGTTTCCAATATGGGGATTGGTCATTAGGACAAACTGACCAGCATAGCTTGGGTCAGTTAAAATTTCCTGATACCTGCAACCATGCATATAATACAAAATAAGAAGCTATTCTTGATTCTACATGAAACAGGTATAAGAGAAATCACCACAATAGCCACAAAGAGAACAACACATGAAATTAAAGCAAATAACCCATAACTCTAAAAAGTAATAACATAGCAAGGTAATTCTGCAACACAATTATGCGGCTCTCATTCAAATTCAATAGTACAAACGGCTTGATTGAGTAAATGCTCCAATGCCAACTTTTAAACATCCAGCAAAATCAGCTTAGCTCCATTCTTCACCACATAACTGCTGACTAATTCTACCATCCCCAGTATCTTCTGGCCTTAGTAGTCAATCAAATATAATAAATAACTTTATTATTGCCTGAATCTTCTTGCCTTAATTAAGGTACGTATTCTTCGACTGTTTGGAGTTGTACTACCAAAATTTGCAGCTAATGGTTCCACTGCCTCTACAATCTTATGTAAATCCTTAATTTTTTAGCATTGAAAATTTGAAACACGATAAATTGACTGGATGCTGGGGGCATGCTTTTTAAGTTTTTTGTTCATATGGTTAATATAACAAAACGTACATGGTAGACGTTAGGTGGATAATTTACAACTGCCCCTTGCAAACACCTACTTATTTCCTACACGAGGTTGACTAGAGTAAACAACACAACTTGACAGAACAAATAAGCAGTGCTCATCCCAAGACAGGAAATAAATGCCACCACTCAAACAGGAATAGAAACAGTATTTGGCCCTAGATAATTTACCCTGTCAAAAATGTATTGAATACCACTTCACCAACTTGTGTTCCTGATGCGCCAAAAGACTTAGCCCTCCAAACTAAACCATCTTCAAGAACAAGCCGAGCATCATGGAGTTTCCATGGTCTTGGTACTACACGAAGATTTAGAAAGTGGTGAAACAACAATCATTGGATTCTTGAACTGTGTTGCTGCATAATTGCCTAATCGTAACATAATCCCAAGCCCATATTCCATACTACGAATACAAAGCTGACAATTTTGAATCGGTGAGAGAAAGGCGGCTTGCCTCCATCATCCACCACGCTACAACTCTGCATGCCACTGGCAGGCTGCATTGCACAACACAAAAAATAACTCAATTTCACAGAGGTGAAACAACCATCAACAGATGAAGAAGCAGTGGATTCAGTCCTACATTAGCATGAAACGAAACGAGCGCAAAGTTCTACTGGAAGCACAGAACGAGCCAAAGGAACCAAATCAATCCGTACACAAAATCACTCATCATCTGCACACAAAGCTGCAAAGCAGAGCCACAGAGGCAATCAATCCCACTTCACTCTCACCTTGGCGCGAATACCGATGCAGCGATTTTCGCCTCGCCGGAGGCTAGCGGGGATCGCCGAGGGCAATGAGCGAACCGGGCTCCACCGGCGGCCTTGCGAGGCTTAACACCGGACGAGCACCGGAGGCGCCGAAGCGATGCCAGAGACGCAGCCATTGGAGAGCGCCGAGGCGGTAGCTTCAATGCCCGCTTCCCCTACGTTGCCACCCTAGGGTTTCTAGGGCACCCATCGCCTCGCCATCCTTTATTCCGTTCCGCCGCGTCGGCCGGTCGGCCCTTCCGAAGAAGCCCCTACTAAGGCCTATTTTAGTTTTGATTCTAAATTCTATCTTAAAATAGAATATAAAATAATAGTATAATTCTAAAATCTGATTCTCATAGTTTAGCCTATTTATATATAGGGAGACTTAGAAATTTGCCACTCCTCAATTTGGAAATTCGATGGCCCATACAAAAAATGCCACTCAGTGGCATTTTTTCTACATGCAAATGAATTTCCAAATTGAGGAGTGGCAAATATCTAATTATTCCTTATATTATAATATAATCCATAATCTATTATATATATTTTTAGATTTCAGCTTTTAAAAAATCAGTTTCTTTATAATTACAACCCATAATCAGTTTCAGAGAATCTAGGCCTGGAACAAAGAGCCTGATAGAGCACCAACAGCAGGAGATGCTGAAATTGTGAAATCATGTGCTGAAAATTTGGTTTAATGGTGAAATTAGCATTGCAAAGTGGTTGTGATCATGTCATGTGTGGTGTTTGTGCATGTGTTGTTTCAGATGATTATTTGATAAGCTTGTGATAGCATGATACTGGTTTTGCTTGATGGATGCAATGCGCTCATGTGAGTGGTTGGATGGATTGACTTTGAGCCAAGTCGTGGACTTGTGCTCGGATTCGTTTCTTGTTTGTTCATGTGCAGGTGTTGCTCGAGGGCGAACGTGGTCGATGACGAGACTGGAACTAGATTCGTGGATGAACTGAGATTTGGGACTAGGTTCAGGGAGGAATCGAGGTCTTGGTGGTCAAGGATGTCATGCGGGACGTTCGGGCTAGAGAACGCTGTTCATGGAGGCTGGTTAGTCACATAAGTGCGGCAGGTGGGCCGTACGCGTGCATATGTGAATTTTGAGTTGTATGCATATATTGGGTCATGTATTATTGGACCAGGTGGATATACATACATGTATTTAATAAGAGATTAGGGTTTTGGTGTTTTGTCTGGAGCACTGACTTGCGTCCGGCGGCTGGACGATTTTTCTTGTGGCCAGAGAGCTTTTGTTTCTTGCTCTTGTGGCCGACGGCTGGGAAATAAAGAAGGCCATTGCTTTTTCTCGTGCGCCTGGTGTCCATTGCGGCTGCATGTAATGAGCGATGGCGGCATGTGGCTTGACTTGTAGTTGCTGGTGTTTTTGGTCTCTTATTGCTTGAGTTTCCTGGAGCTTTCCTGGCGTCTTGGTTCGGTTGGCGTGGTGGTATGGCATGTAGAAGTAGTTGCGGCCAGAGGTGACGTCCTGTGAATTGCGACGCTTGTGTTAACTGGCGACTAGATAATTTGCTTCGGTCTTCAGGCGACGAGAGGCTGGAGTGTTCCTTGTGCTTTGTTTGCTATCTAGCGCAGTTTCGTGAGAGAGCTCCTGCGGCGGAAACTTTCCTGCCGTTTTGATTTGTTTGGCTTAAAGTTTGGCGACTAGAAGCTGTGCGGCTGCATGCATGACTCGCGAAGCTGGCGACCAGTAAAAAGAAGAATTGTGGCTGGAAGTTTTGGTAACAAGGAAAAGGTGCATGCATGTGCTTGTGGCCACAAGTTCTAGCGCCTAGTTTCTTCCCTAGCGATTGGAGTAAAAATCACGATTTGTAAGCTGATACGTTGGTAATCTCGTTTTTCGTTTTCGCTCTTCGTTTGCATGACTGCTTTATTTTCAAATTGATTCATCATAATAATTTTGATTTGATCCATTTAAAATCTTTCTAAGGCATCAAGTAATTGATCTGAAAAGTTTGATTGGTTAATTCCTCATAAATCCTGATTAATCTCGTAATTAGGGTTAGATCAATTTTCGTCATTATTTGTTACAGTCATCTTGTGAAAGTCATAACTCGAGATCCATAGATTCGATCGAGCTGATTCTTATTGGATTAGTTTCAAAATTGAATCTAGTTTCTACAGTTAAAATTTCATGTCAATCCAACGGTGGGATCTTCGGGAATTACTGTTTTAATGAACGTGCATCATTCTGTTTTTGTCGAATCCGAATTAAGCAATTTGAGTTCGAATTGGGATGTTTCAAAAATCATCAAAAATTTAATTTTAACTTCCGCGCAATCATTCACCCCCTTTGATTGCTAGTTTAGGGTGTGTTTGGTAGGGCTCCAGCTTCACTAGATCCGTAGATCTGGTGGAGCTGGATATTCCTAACTCCATCAGATCCGTAGAGTTGGAACTGTGAGTACATTAAGAGTGTTCAGATGGATCATCTTGTTTACTTTTTAGACTAAAAATATAAATTTAATTCACTTTATTTTAGGTTACAAGTTTCAGATCTCAGATGAAGCTGGGATCTAGAGCTCTACCAAACAGACCTTTAATATATATCGATCCTACAAAAATCTTGCGTAATCCAAGTAATAAATCTGCGAATTTTTAGCTTGCTGTAGCCACGGCCCACAGTTTTAACTATAAACCCGTAAAAGCGTGGCCCAAATACTAAGCCCAGAGCATCACAGGCCGGGCATGAGCATCTCTCTCTCTCTGGACTATAATTTTTATTTAATATTTATTTTTAATCATTTTTTCAGAACTAGTCGCATGAAAAAATTTAAAAATACCCTTGTCGCCCAGGCGATCGCTGTCTGACGAGCGAACGGGTCCCACTAACTGATCGGCTAATTGGCACGACGAGCGTCGTTCGTCGTCATGGCAGATCACACGCTGTCAGCGTCTGGGCGGTCGTCGCCGGGCGAAGGGCGATCGCTGGGGCATCTGCGCGAGGGGCATTTAAAAAGCCCCATGAACAACAAGATTCATTTATGTTACGCAATTGCACATGCGAGAGAAGAAAGAAAGAGGAAAGGAAGAGAGGAAAAAAAGGAGGGAAAAAAGGAGGAAGAAAAAAGGAAAAAAAATATCCGCTCGTTTTTGAAGGTAAGTTCGAATATTTTGTACTCATATTTTTGAAATGTTAGTATTGTATAATTTTTGAAATGTAGAAATGTAGTATTTAGAGATTTAATGTAGTATTTAGAAATATTAGGATTGAGATGTTGAGAATTAATATAGTATTTAGAAATTTAATGTAGTTAGGATTGAATAGTACAAATATTAGGCAATGTTTAGAGATTTAATGTAGTTTTAGAATTATTAGGATTGTAGTATTTAGAAATTTAATTTAGTTAGGATTGGATAGTAGAAATATTAGGCAATGTTTAGAGATTTAATATTTAGTATTTGCGGTATTTAATATTTTAGAGATTTAATATTTAGTATTTGCGGTATGTAATATAGGTAATCGAATTACTTATTTATAGTCAATGACCGTATTCGTTAAAAATTAGTATATTTAAAAACATGGCGGTAGCGCCGTTAGAAATCGATGAGGGTAAAATTTGACGACAATATATTGTGACATTTATATAGCGGTTAGGTGGAGAAATGATGATTTTTTTTGGTTCGACGTTGTAAGCGTTATGTCGAGACATTGTATTTTCAGATATTCTATGGAGATGGGGAGATATACACAGGGCGAATGGAGTCGATTTGTCGGGAATTTCAAAGATCATCTGAGGGCATATCTAGGCGAGAGATAGGACATCTGAGGTTTGATGGAGTTTATATTTGGATGTTCGGTTTGGATGCCCAGTGTTAACATGCGGGTTAGAAGCGATAGTAAGCCGTCTGCGAGACTTTTTATGGAGAGTGATTCCTATTAACGCGACCTCGGCATGGAGGAGCTATGTTGGATCTGTTGTAGAGCGGGGTTGGCCGCTCATGTTCTTTGTAGATTGGTACAGTACCTCCATCGAAGTCGGAGGTGCGTGATGTCGGGGTAGATATTACGGAGGAGGAATCTGAGATATGTAACAACGCGATGATGAAGGTGGTGGCGAGGTTGGCGGTGGCGGCAGGATCAAGGGGGCGAGGCGGCCAGTGTGAGGCGCGGGTGGCCGACGAGGGGAGGAGGTGGAGCACATAGTTGAGTTGATGGAGGAGGAGGACCGTGCGGATGAGGAAGTCCACGATGGCGAACGCTTCGGACGAGGAGGACAATACTCTGAGGTGCTGTCCCCTCGTGGACTAAATATAATTTGAAGACGACAATGAATGAAGGAACAGAGATGCATGGGAGTATCATGAGAACGAGGTCGCGCAGGGGCCATATATAAAGACAAAGAGGCCGTGATGGATGCGGTGAAATCTTGGTCAATGTCTCTTGGCGCCAATTCACGGTAGTGAAGTCGACAAAAAAGACTACGACGTGAAGTCGTAGTTGATTCGTGCCCATGGCGGTGCACGCATACAAGGGAAGTGGAGGACTATTGGAAATGTTCCATAGTGACGAGCATAATCGCTAACCGGAGGAAGCGGGCAGAACACCGCAATCGTCGTCCACTTGGGTGGCAAATGTGTTTATGGTCGGATCGTCGACAATCCGCACTGCACCTCGATCCATTATCGAGCCGTGGAGGAGAGGTTTCATACAAGATTAGCTACGGAAAGGCTTGGAGAGCAAAAAACGACTTTAAATACGGTTCGGGACATACGAGGCTTCTTACGAGAATATTCCACACTTGCTCGGGGCAATATCAAGTAGGAATCCGATGCGGTCATCGACCTTGCGGAGTTTCCGCGGATGGTGCGTCTTGGCGGTAAGTGGGTCTTCTGTGGGCCTTCTTCGCCCTCGGCGCATGCATTAATGCCTTCCGACCTTTGTCGCCCGATCATTTGCATGGGCGTCACATTCCTCACGAGGAAATACAAGGGCTAGATTCTAACAAAGAATCGCGGTGGGCGCCAACAACCGTGTTCTACCGGTCGCATTGGCCTTCGTGGAGGGGAAAACACGGAGAGCCGGTCTTGGTTTCTTGAAAGAGTCAAGATGGCGGTTGTGCAAGACCGCCCGATGTATGTGTCATCCATGACCGACATGCAGGGAGTTCTTGAGGCGATCGTGGATATGCAACAAGGGTCCGACGTCGTGGGAGCGACAAAGTGGCGAGACTGAAGAGCGGTGGTGCATGAGGCACATGGGTGCCAATTTTTCCGTCGATTCAGAACAAGGAACTTATGAACATGTTCAAGCGGTACGTGCAAAGCAGAACCAGCGGAGGAAGTTCGAGTCGCTGTGGAAGACGTTGGATGAACTAACCAAGAAGCAATCACTGAATCCAAGGGATGGCGCTAGTTCGTCAAGGAACCCTATGGTGTACCACGAGCAAGGAGATGACCCCACAGCCTTGTGTGCGCTCCCGACCGACGCACCAAACATCCGGCGTAGGACGGGGGCAAGCATAAAGAGTTTCACGGATTTGGATCGACACAGTCGTTGGAGAAATGGTCCATTCTCGATGACGAGGCGGTTCCGCTATAGAATAATGACAACCAACCCGACGGAGATTTACAACCGGGTAATGAAAGCGCGAGATGCCTCCGTTGGTGGGCATTGTTGAGGTGTGTTACTAGGCACCCAAAGATATTTCGTTGAGCGGTACAAGGCCTCCGTTGCATGTATGTCGGACAATCGCTTTGTCGTACTCGGCGGTTGTCTCTACGTACATGGCAAATAAGACACGGAAGGCACAGACACATCGCTGCGGCGGAGAGTGGCGTGGAACGGAGGTACCACGTGCATCGCGGTGACCGGGTCGAAGAGGTGCCCACCGCAGAGGACTTCCATCTGTGCGTACTCGAAGCTGCCGACCGCGAGTGCTCTGCCGAAGCCACGCTGCTGCACTTGCCGCGGCTTTCGCGCGTGATTGCCGCAGCAGGCGAGACACACCAGTCATGTCGTCCGTACATCTCCCACTACTACTACAAGCAAAGTGTTCTCAACACGTGGCATAACGAGGTGTACGGGTACCGGGTCGATGGATCGTTCACGGCAGCCCCCCCTCCAGGGCATCGATGGGTACCGGACATCCGAATGTTGAAGCAGAAGGTCGGGCGTCGAAGGACACGGCGTATTAGGAACGATATGGACGAGTCTGAGGCGCGTCGTAATTGTGGATAATTTTCGATTCTATGTACCAGTTAATTGTTGTCCCCGTCAATGTATTTTCGATTCTATGTACCAGTTAATTGTTGTCCCCGTCAATGTATTTTCCATTCTATGTACCAGTTAATTGTTGTCCCCGTCAATGTATTTTCCATTCTATGTACCAGTTAATTGTTGTCCCCGTCAATGTATTTTCGATTCTATGTACCAGTTATTTGTTGTCCCCGTCAATGTATTTTTGATTCTATGTACCAGTTATTTGTTATCCCCGTCAATGTATTTTTGATTGTATGTACCAGTTATTTATTATCCCTGTTAATGTAATATTTGAATATGGGACATTGCATTACTTTTCATTTAATTTTTTGTAGTTGCAACGTGTACCATGAATTTGCTTTCTAACCATGATTTTCTTTGTAACCACGCAGGTACAGGCGACGATGGCGAGAGTTGGGCGTCTTCTTGGCCTTCTCCGAGCCGCTAGACCAAAGACGTGGACTTGACCCACCGGTCTAGGTTGTCTGCGATTGAGGGCGGCGGTGGGGACACTGCGGTCTCGGAGTGCGAACGAGTTTCTTCGGATCGACCAGCTGGGTTCCACATGGAAGTCGCCGAAGTTCGCACTCTTTTACTTACTGCTAATGGAATTTTAACGGCGCTACACGCTACGTGCAGATTCTGAGCTCTTGCTTACTTCCGTTCTGCGGATGGTGGAAGCGAGATAGTAGGGATTGAGCGGTGTCCGATGACACGTCGCAATATTAGAACGGGTCGTAATATGCGAAAATGTCTTACATCATTCGTTTAGACCCGGATAGGCGAACGATCATTTGTTCCACCACGACGAACGATGCTTTCCTTATTAACCTCGTCAACGTTGTAATGCCCATGTAATATAATATAATCTAATCTATTGCTTATTTTATCATCCGAACTTTCGATGTATGTGCCATTATATATGTATTGTTTGAATTTTAAAAATTCGTCATATATTAAAATCATTTGAAATTTTATGGTAATATCACTGATTTATCAGGAACCTCCATAAAAGTTTCAAAATTTTTAGACCTCGTAAAAGTTTTCATGGTTCGTGGCCGCGAGTGCCTTTTCCGATTTTCGCAACAAAAGGCCGGGGCAACGTCCGGCCATCTCGCCCGTACGTAAGTGGTAGCCCGCATTGCGTAGGCCGCCCTTGATTTTTTTCGTATTTTTTTGACCATGTCCGGCTGTCATGAGACTCGAAAACCGCTAAGTGGCCACGATTTCCGTGGTTTCGTGGCCGCGAGTGCCTTTTCCGATTTTCGCAACAAAAGGCCGGGGCAACGTCCGGCCATCTTGCCCGTACGAAAGTCGTAGCTCGCGTTGCGTAGGCCGCCCTTGATTTTTTTCGTATTTTTTTGACCGTGTCCGGCCTGTTCCGTGGGGCTACGAAAACACCCAAGTGGCCACGATTTCTGTGGTTTCGTGGCCGCGAGTGCCTTTTCCGATTTTGGTAACAAAATGCCGGGGCAACGTCCGCCATCTCGCCTGTCTGAAGTGGTATCCCGTTATGTAGCCCGCCTGCTTTTCCCGTATTTTTTCGCCGATTCGCGGACCCTTTAAGGCTACGAAAATACCTAAGTGAGATGCGTATTACTTACGAACTAAAACAATTTTTCCGGTTCATTACATGACAATAAGTTTTTTTTCTAATTCGTCCCGATTCAATACAACAATTCTACAAACAATTTACAACAAAAAAATTTCAAAATTTTTTTCTGATCCGATCGCCCTGCCAGGGCGATCGGTACATTTATTATATTTTTTAGTTCTGCGTTCGTTCATGAGTTTTGCGTTAGGCAGCCGCGTTCGCCCGTCTGAAGCGATCGCTCGGCCGAAGCGGACGGCGGGTAGTTTTGAAATTTTTCCCCGGCGACTAGTTCTGAAAAAACGATTAAAATTAAATATTAAATAAAAAAAAATTCTATTTTGTTGTAGCAACATGTGGTGGATTTGCTTGATAGATCGAAAATTCAATAAAAACTTGACAGAAACTACATTGTTTTTATGTAAAACTCTACGGAATTCCTTGATTCTCGTCTTCATCCCCGTTATCGATTTCTTTCGAGAAAGGAAAACAAATTATCGGGTCCAATCAGAGCCCATCGTGTACATAAAGTTCACTCTTCGATGGGATGCGATAACAAGCAAGCAAACAAACAAAATCAGGTTCGTTTCTCAACAGCTGAACATAATCACGAGCAGGGTTTGAAATCTCATTTTCGGTTGACATATTAGAGGTAGCTAAAATTTGACATTTCATAGAGATTTCGGAATTTTGGGCAACTCCTGGACAAAATACAAAAACCAAAATTGAAATCCATTTGTTCGACGGAGATTTCGCTGAGAAATACCGAAATCTCGCAAGATTATCCGAGATTTTGGTAAAATTGAATTGAGTGAAAAATGTTCCAAACATGTTGAAAATTTTTAAAATTTTTTGTAGATGGTTCTAACACATCACTAATGTTTCTATAAAAATTTCAGATGATAATCAAGTTTGAGAAATTTTTAAAAATTTTGAAGGTGGTATTGTCCTGATAAAAGGTTGATCACTAAATTTAAGCCAAATGAAAAATAGAATAAACCACGTTACAAATTTTAAATTTTTTTTGAATGATCCAGATGCATAATGTTGCCATAAATTTTCACATGACGATCAAGCATCAGGAATTTTAAAAAATCTGAAAGTTCTACTATCCTGATAAAAGCCTCATCAACAAACTTCAACCGAATGAAAAATAGATCAAACCATGTTATTAAATTTTGAAAGTTTTTGTGGATAGTCATGATGAATTAAAAATGTTTCTATAAAATTTTTAGATGATGAGGAGGCTTCACTGATTATCAAAAAATTTGACAGTGCTATGTCCTAGTAAAAGCCTAATGATCAATACATAGGTTTGCTTGAGTAACGAAAAAAGATTTAGAATTTTTGAAACTTCTATAGAAGGGTGCCAAGGCAACGCTTAAACTTTCATAAAAATTTTAGATCATAATCACACTCTAGTGAATTTATAAAATTCTTACAAGGGTACAATACTATTTATGTTCTTTCTGTTTTTTATTTTTGAAATATGACAAATGAAGTTCAATGTTTTCATAGATTTGATTGAGAAAACAACAAAATTAAAATTTTAGAGAGGAGTTCTAAGGCAATGCTTAAGCTCTCATAAAAATTTTGGATTATGATCACACTCGAGCAAATTTATAAAATTATGACAAGGTTACTATCTCAATTATGTTCATTCAATTTTTGATTTTTTAAATATAACAAACGAAGTTCAATTATTTAAAAGTTTTTTTGTATCATCCTACACTACTAAATATAGTACCATAAAATTTTCAAAGTATGATCAAACTTGTAAAATTTTATAAAAATATAATAGTATTTCTACCTGAAATTATAAAACATCTCAAAAATTCGGTTTTTTAACAAATTTTTATGGAAGATGACTTCTCTTTAAGGGCTATTGAGCCAAATCTGGTCAAAAAAAGTTAAAAACCGATCAAATTATCTAAGATTTGGTGAAATCTTGCCGATTTTTTGGTGATTACTGTAGCTTTTTTGAATTTTTTTACCTGGCTGGGATTTTGGATTCTATCCTGACCAAAATCCGAAATCTCGAGTGAGATTTCCAAAATTTTTCCGAATTTTGGAATCTTGATCATGAGTGACTCACCCACTTTGGACCAGTGTGTGTGGGCAGGGAGGGCCTACATGCAAGTGCTAGTAAGCAAGATCTGGCAGACGCCGTCATGCGGATCACGATTAGGGATGAAAATGGATTGGATGTAGATAGACAATGGTTCTACTATATTTTTTTATATATTTTTTTGGATACAGAATACAGATAATTCGAATACGAATACGAATACGGATATAGAACGAATACAAATTGAAATGAATACGATCACAGATATTTATCGGAATATGAAAACCCTTTAAATTATACACTTAAAATGAAAATATGTAACTGTTTTATTTGCTCCAAACATTCATGAAAAACTTGTAATGACTCAAGATTTGTATTCTTGGTGGAATTATCTTTAAATAATAAATTATGTATTTATGAGTTTGTATGCATTTTAGCTACTTATTTAAAATATTTTCCCATTAGGGACAATAGTATTTGAATTTTCAAGAAAATTAAAAGGCTAATAAAATCTTAGAAATAATTTTTTTAGAAATGTTAGATTGTGTCAAGAACTACCCTAAAATTCTGTAATTTTTGGACTTAGTTTGCCAATTTTAATAATTGAAATTTCATTTATAGATTAATTAAATTAGAAAATAATTTTGAAATTCACAAACATTTTTTTGGCCAAAAGAGTAGCTTTGGCCAGACCCACACGTATATTCAGATATCCAACCCATAAATATCCGGATTATTCAGATCCGTATCCGTATCTGATGGATAGTGAGCTACTATCTGACAGAAAAAATTCGTTTCCATTTTAGATCCGATAAATATCCGATCTGACAGAATCCATACCTAAAAATTATCCGGATCGATCAGAAATTATCCAATCCATTTTCATCCTTAATCACGACCGACGTGTAATCTAGGCCAACCAGATTGCGAACGAATTTACAGATTTAACTCATTCCTCACCATGAAAAGTGCTCTCCAGCGAGCCGTAGTGGCGGACAGGCGAGCGCGGGATCAAACACTGTAGCATCAGGGCTGCTCGGGAGGTGCCTTACGTGGTCCCAAGAGCTTTAGTGGACGTGAAAGGCGATACATGTTACTTTTCGATGCTTTTTCTATTGAGAGTGAAGCTAAATCTATAAATTCTTTTTGTAAGAGGTTAAATTTGCAATAAACAAAAGTTTCGAACTCCGGCCTCGCCTCTCGCCACGTTGGCCCAGGCGACCGGGCAACTGTTGTACCAAAGACGATCACAGCGAGATCAGTAGCCACGGATCGATGATTAACTGATGAAGCACATAATGCTTCCCGCCCACCAAAATGAACCAAACATGAGTACCTGGCAATATTTCTTTATACCTTTGCTTTGTCTATATCATATTTGGATCGGAATTCTCCATATCCATTGAAATTTACTTCTTTTCGAGTGTGACCTTTTAGTTTGTTCTAAGAATACAGTAGCTTCCCTTTTAAACCGCATGTCATGGTCGCATTGCAAAATTTCTGTGAATTCTTTCCTTCTATAATACTCCTGCTATTTAAAAAAAAAGAATATTAGGATTGCTGTCCCTCTTTATTTGATTATTTTGAGGCATACGTGCCGAGCTGGGTAAAAACACAAACAGGGAAATATAAATTTTCTCTATTCATAAAACTTAAAATAAAGGCAACATTTTATCTATAAAGCGACTTATCTTTCTAACTAAGCATCCCTAGGTATTAAAAAGAACAGTGCTTTACAAATAACCTTTTATTTAAGGTCGACCGTTTCTATTACTCAAGGTCATTGGTCGATTGGAATAAACAATATGCATTACATATTTTGAAATATGTTCTCTTAACCGCTGCAACTAGAATTAATGGGCAATAGCACGAAACAAACTTGTCAGGGAAGAAATACACAACACCACTTACGCTTACCAAACTTAGAAATATAAAAATAGTTGTGATAAAAGAAGCTGAAAATAGAGAAAGATGCGACAGAAGATCGGTAGTGGAGAAATGAAGAATCAATATTATGTCCATTATACAGACTTAAGATTCCCTATCGAATTTACGAAAAATATAAGGACCACTTGTCGAGCAGAGACTTTATTGCTGTAGAAAGAATATTACAAGAATTGGATGAAAAATTAGATTGATTGTTTGGGGCACCTAGGACACCTAATTTATAGCCACATAAAGTTATCAGTTAATTATATTATAGATACCTTTTGACCGTCTCGCTATTTAGTCATCCGCCGTAAGTTGCTAAATATGTCAATAATCGTTTTCATGTTAATCACACGGGAAACTACTTTTTCTTCCGACCGATCTACCTGATCAAAGCTTATATAAGACCATATGATTGGTTGTCATCAACTAAGGCCGGTCGCTCCTTAGTTTAAATTAGTCTTCGTTAATTTTGACCAGTTGGCTATTAAAGGGGATAAAGCTTCTTTTGAATCGTGGTTATAGACATAACCGTTAATTGGCCTACTTAGAGCAACCCTAATCCACCCCCTATCCTAAATTATAAGGAGATTTAGAAAAATATAAACTCCAACCCAACCTCTATTATAAACCCCTATTTTAGGAAGGTACTCTCTCACCCCTATATCTAGGGGGCTTCTCTTTGCCTCTATTATTTTCTTTGGCATTTTTTTATTCATTTTAAAATAATAATTTATGGGTGTAAAGTAATAATAATGTTTATATAAATAATAGGGGTGAGTAATAGGGAGTATGGGTTGGAGACAAATTTGATATAGAGTACCCTTAATTTTTATACCACCCTAAATGAGTGATTTAAGGGGAAAATATTAGGGTTTGGGTTGGAGTTGCTCTTAGAGACAGTAAAATATTAAGTTAGTTAATAATCTTCGCCACAATAGTCCTATTAAAATGTTATCTTATGATAAATTTTTCTCCACTGTAAAGCAATATGATCTCAAGTAGAATTGTGAAAATTCAAGCCAACACCCAAAATTCCGAGGCTTGTGGGCTTTCAAACAGTTGGGCTTGTGTAGGATTAGCAAAATGAGCGAAAAATCATCTCCTCAAAATTTCCGGCAAAACTCCTCTCTTCTTCTCGCCGAGGAAGGCAGGCAAGCACAGCGAGCGAGCGAGGCGCGCAATGGCGGATTCGTCGGCGCCGACGCGGGTGATGATGGCAGTGAACGAGTCGTCGCTCAAGGGTTACCATCACCCCTCCATCAGCTGCAGCGCCGCCTTCGACTGGACGCTCTCCAAGCTCGTCCGCTCCAACGCCGGTGGCTTCCACCTCCTCTTCCTCCACGTCCAGGCCCCCGACGAGGACGGTACGTGTGCCCCCGCTCCCCCGCTCGTTCGTTCGGCGGAATGCCCCCCGTGGGTGGATGGCTTGCTTCGCTTGCTGCGTGCTTGGGGTGCTCGACGAAATGCGTCGGTTCTCCCTCGGTCGCGCAGGGCGTTGGTGCCTCCTCAGTATGTGATGTCGCGGTGTGGGTGGTAGCTCCTCTTCGAGCATGGTGTGGTTAGTAGCACTCCCTAATAGTGTTTGATGATATGCATGATAGTTTCTAGTATTGATTGATGCTGTCCTTACTGCAATCTCGCTGTTAATGTACACGAATCCTTTCAATTGTCGCGACCCGTGTAGACTGTAGTGTTAGGTATGAGTCGCACTGGCTGTTTGGAACATAAGCCTCGAGAATTAGAGTACATGCTTCTGATGCATTCGGCCATTGGCTCTGTTCATAGCATCATTATTTTGGGTGCGTATGGTGTTTTGTTCCAAGGTTTTTGTGGAGCTTGTTCTGTTTCAGGATTAGTCAATATTATGTACTAATTGAAGTAGGCTACCCATACTAGGTGGTTGTTGTTGTTGGTAATTGGTGAGGCATCTGAAATAGTGTATCACTACCAACATGGTGTGTTTCTAAGACAAATGGTCGACCGAGATAATGTACTGGTTATGCTGTTTTTGCCGTTTCTGGATTCTAAGGGGTACTGCATAGTTTTGAACGAAAGGTTGGGTACTAGTGTTTAGTGAGTTGTGTCGATGTAGATTGTAGGATTTTTCTCTCCTCTGATCTTAACTAATATTCTGGCCAGGGGTACGCCATAGTTTATGTTTGAACGGAAGGGATGCTGCATAGTTTCAAAGAAAATGCCATTTGATCGATGCCTTTCTATTGGGTTCAGTATATGTGAGTGATCATTCTATACACTGGTGTGTTTTTTTTTTTTTGTTAATGCTTTTTTTATGTGTGGATGACACTTGGCAAAATGCGTCTGAATATGGCTGCTCATATTTTACCAACTTCTCATGCCTGACCTTATGCTTCATTGACTCCATAATTTGTATCGTTACCACTCTACTAGGAAAATGCTCAATGATGCTGAAAATAGGGTATTGTTTCTTTTTTTTGCATGGGAAGGTGTTAATGTGGTATTGATTGCATATCTTGCAATTTGCATCCTTTGACAGAATAGTGCTCCTTATCACAGGCTTTTATCTAAGTTTCCTTTTGCCTCCTTTAGACGATGCTTTTGCAACCAAAGCGCATGTTGTTGACTGGGTTGGGTTTCTGTAGGCTTACAGCCTACACTTTTCCTTTGAGACATTATGTACCGCTACTTTCCTCTCTTTCTGCTGCCAAGCATCATCTTTAGCGACTCTTTACTTGTTTCTAGTGTTTGAAGAAATGCTGCTGTTGCAGAAACATTTGACTCTTACTGTCTATTTCCTTGTAATATCCTATTTAGTCCATTTTGAGATTGACAGCCCTGTGAGTTGTTTGCAAACTTGGTGTGTTTTTCCCCTTCCTTTTTGCTATACCATCTGAACTAGCGTATGCGATGGAATAGTTTTTGTGCTTCCAAGTGATTTTACCTGAATCCTTCTTTTTGTTTCTCGTGATTCTTTGGACCAAAAGACATTTCAGTTGATACCTGAAATTCAATAGAGGATGACCACGAAAGCTTAGGGAACACTTCTCTTATGGCTTCGATAGCCTTTTCTTCTTGTATTTACCCTTTCTTTTGTCACTTGTAGCTATACCATATATGCTGTTGCTCCAGATGAAATAGTTTCTTGCCTGTAAGTGATCTGACCAGAAAACTTGTTCAGCCTATGCTAGTACAGTATAGCTGATATAAAAAAGTTAGTTGCTATAGAAGTCCCACCAGATGTACTGTCAGGCCCAGGACTCATTGGTGTGGATGTTTGGCCCTGATCAGTGAATGACTTGCATCATGAAGTTAGCCAACTTTTTGTAGGGTTTCAAATTTTGAACTCAACTAGACTCTTGGAACATATACTTACAAGGAGCATTTATTTCCAAGTTTATCTTTCTGTGCAACAAGCAAATATTGAGTACTTGCTTAAACATTTGGATCATTAGTTTTGTATCTGCCTTATAAGCTGTTTGTTTTGTTTTTGTTGTCAATCAAAAGGATTTGATGATATGGACAGTATCTATGCATCACCGGCGGACTTCCAGAGAATGATGGAGAGAGACAAGATAAAAGGGCTTCACTTGCTTGAGTACTTCGTGAACCAATGCCATCAATTGGGGGTAACTGAACATTGTGTTTTTCTTCAGTTCAGTATTGCAGGCTCCAATCAGCAACAGTTATCAATTTTGGTGTTTAATGGTTTGCCTTTTGTCTAATTATGTTGCAGATAAGATGTGAAACATGGATTAAACAAGGGGATCCAAAGGAGGTTATCTGCAGCGAGGTGAAGAGAGTCCAGCCTGATCTTCTAGTCGTGGGAAGTAGGGGCCTTGGGCCATTTCAGAGGTAACATATGTAAGAATGACTTGGTACTTCAGCTTGTATAGCACTTTATGTGAAAGGGTATATAAGTAATGTTCATTGTGTTTTAATATGGTTATGTATATATTTTGACAAGACAATTGGTCAACTAGGTATAAACCTCATCCAAACTAAGATATATTATTATCTACTCTTTATTTTGTGAAATTGGGCTGGATTGAGCAAGTAATGTGTTGTTGCTTGTGGTGTTTGCACTATAGTTACTAGAAGTGCGGTTTGTCCAAGTCACGGTACATGATTCGGGTTCGTAGTTCACCACCTTTTCTTTCAATTTCCACACGAACACGAAACCCGCACTCTAAGTTGGTTCGGGTTCGACGAATCCGGTTCACTATTCATGGGGGTTTACAGCGAACCTGGTAACTATGGTTTGAACAATTGATTTTGTGGTATTTACTGGTAATTAGTGGTTACTAGTGGTATTTTTAGGATATTGTCTTTCCCTTTTTCCTTTTTTGTCTGTTACCTTAGTATGCTGGGAGGAAAATGTTGCTGTATTCTAAAGCAAGACATACCTATTGTTACTCACATGCCAAACACAACAAAGAACATCTTGCTAAATTTCTTGCAAGTTGTACACAATTTCAAGATTAGCTGAACCACTGTACTCCCTCCGTTCTTTTTTATTTGATGTCTTTGACTTCTCACAGCCTTCGAGATGCAACTTTAACTGTCACCTTTTATAACTTTACATTAAGACATATTAATAAAATTATATTATTATGAAAGTATTTTTAAGATAAATCTAGCCAATCTATATAATTTTAAACCTATTGGTGGTCAAAAATTAGAAAATTTGATGGCACAGATACTAGGATGTCAAGTAATGGAGGGTGTATTTCTTTTTCCAATTGTTTTTTACGATATCCTTTCTTTTTGCGATAATCATTTAAACAGTATTCCCTCCATCCAAAAATATAAGGCATATTTTGACATTCCACAAGGATTAAAGTTGTGTTGAAATTGAGAAAGGTACGAGAGAAAATGACTCTGATGCCCCCACTTAGTTGTCTTGGAAGATGAGATATACTACTTTGTGTGGGTGGTAATGAATAAATGCATATAGTTGAGAGAAAATAAATAAGGGTATAGAAGGAAATGCCTTACTAAATCTACATCCAAGCCTTATATTGATGGACAAGACCATTAAAAAAATAAGCCTTATAAACTTAGACGGAGGGAGTACTTTTTAGATGCATGTATAAAACCTCAATCCTTTCATCTTGATTCTTGAACTTGTTAGTTTTGTTTTTACAGTTATGATGTAGATCTAAAAAGAAGGTAGAAACAACGGTGCTCTGAATTAGAGCAATGGGATAACCAAAAGCTCCATCTTACAAAACAAGGAAAAAGAAACAACAGTTTTTTGCCCTCAAATTTCTGTTGAACACCTTGTTGATTAACTAAAGGATTTCTGTTAACACCTCAAGCACAGTTAGCATTGGATCTTTGAAGCCGACTGTAGCATGGTTATTGTAGATAACCACAATAGAATTTGGAATGTTATGCTTGTTTCTATACTTGAGCTCAAATCTGAATGGACTAGAATAAATATGATAGTCCTGAACTCTTTACACTTTACATTGATCTTGTTCTAATTACTTGGATTGCATTTTATCCTCTGTAGTGGACATGGCAAAAATCCTTTCCAATTTGGCATTTTTTTTTCTGTATAACTAAAAAAGATATTTTCCTTTCCTCATTTTTATATTAAAAAACTGCTAATCTTCGCAGATATTTAAAACCCAAATAATTAAAAAGCATTTAAATAGGTTTTTCCCAACTGTCATTTTGAAGACGGAAAATGGGATCAAATGAGCAAGAAAAACAGAAGTCTTAAAGTCTTTTTTTATATATATTTTGCTTTGCCCATGCAGCTTCCAATGAAATATAATTATGGCCCTTGCCCGTTGGTATGATCCTGTCATTTTTCTTTTTGGTTATGCTGGTGCTCAAATCGTCTACAAATTGTTTCTCAACTTTCCAAGTGAATAGTGAAAGCAGGATGCAAGTTTATTTTTATTCTTTGTGCGCATGGGTGTGCTTGAGTCTTTGTAATTATGAAAAGGGATTTTGATATTCGTGCACCCTAGACAAGATGTTGCCTTATATATCAAGCAACAGTATGGCGTGCCTATTATGAAAAGGCTTACTATAGAGTAGTGTACTACTGACAGAAAGACTTGGTGATTTAGTGGCCTATACGTGTAGAACTAATCATGTCTCCTGCTTATGATGTACTGGTCTTTCTGTGTATACTTAGCCCTGTCTTACAGGACAACTTCCATATACGTGTTTGCTAAATTGCTCTAGGTCATTAAGCTATTTCGCTACAATTCAGTTGATATAGGTCAAAGAATAATTTGTGTAGGGTTAGTACCGAATACTGATGTGGTAAGTGGCAAGAGGCAAAACTACATGTATGGAGTTTGATTAAGAATGCTTGCCAACTCACTGCTTTTCTCCCAAATTAGGGGATAATTGGGGATCTAATGTAATTCTATGATGCATTGTTTCTTTGCAGCGCTTTATAGGACTGATGTCACAATTTTACTTGATTACTTGATTGTCCATTTCCACACAGAAGGTATGAATTGCCATGGGTAGTATGAAGTTTTTCGTGGACTGATGTCATATGCACGATATGTTTGCATCTATAGTTATGAGAGTTTTATCTTCCCAGAACATGTGTTAAAACAAAATTTGTTCTTTTGGAGGAAATAATATGTTGTGCATCTTATTTTTCTATCAATTGTTTGTGAATGAGAAACTTTACTATCAAAACTCGGTTGAGTGGTTTATGAATCAGACCATCACCTGCATCCTTATTAGGATAAGGCTATACATCCGAGAATAATATGCATATATTCAATTATATTCTTTAGCTTGTTCCCTTCCCTTCCTATGTGATCATAGTTTTTTTTTCCCAATGAAACCTAGATTTGTTTCTTGCCAACTGTACACACTCAAAATATGCTTGAAAAATTTTGGTTTTTCTTGTGCACCATATATTATCGGTGCCACACAAATTTTTTTCGGGTTAATTTATACTATACCACTCCATTCGTTGGCGCTTCAGAAAATACCACTTATTGTCTTAATAACATGTAGGTCTAGATGCTACATGTCATTGTGATAATGAGTGGCATTTCAAATGCCAATCTTTAGAGTGGTATAATATAAATTTTCCCATTTTTTTCCTGAATTATACCATGGTTCATTCCCGTGGGAAAATCAAAGAAATTTTTTACTTGTATTAAATATTTGGTGTCTTTACTTCTAGGGTTTTTGTGGGCACGGTGAGCGAGTTCTGCGTCAAGCATGCTGATTGTCCCGTCATCACCATCAAACGGAAGGCCAATGAAGCTCCGCAGGCGGAGGCGGTCCTCAATCCTAGCGCTATCCCGAGAGTGCACTCAGGTATAGATTTTTTTTCCCGAGAGTACACTCGGCATAGCCAACTTTTCCCGATAAAATAACACCGAGTGCACTACGCCGAATGTGCCCACTCGGGATAGTGTATCCCGAGTGTTTTGTCCCTATCCCAAGTGTGGAAAACACTCGGGGAAAATATGCATCTTGTAGTGCCTGTTGATGATTAATGCCTCCATGCCATAATACTCGAGAATGATATATTCTTCACCCCTTAAAGGGGTCAATGTACAAAATACAATATGGAAGTGCCTGGAACTAGTACAAACGTTGCAGGGGGCGCCCCAAAACCAGCTAAGAGAAGATGAAAACGCTATTGCCGATGGATGACGAGAGGAGATTGTATCGTATGGGATACATCAAGTTGTGAACCTAAGCTGCTTTGGTGATCACGTACTAGGCTTTGCAGAAACGAATGTTCCACCCCTCATTTGCCCTTGCCTGACCACACCATTCGCAGGGTATCTGAACCCTGCGTACTCCTTCGGCATGGCGTAGTCTTTTGGCATGCCAAGCTGGGGATGATACTGATGCCCCTTGTTGTCAGCCTTGCTGTCGTTCTTCCATGCTGCAGGTTTCCCCGGCGCGAACTTGATCTCGAAGCCATCGTCGATGTCGTGGATCATCGCGCGGGAGCTAGCCATGGGCTTCATCGCTGGGTACTTGATCTCGAAGCCCTTCTCCAGGTCGCCGTCCGCCGCGTCGGAGCCGTAGAACTGGTGCTCGGCGGAGGACTTCTTGGAGAGCCGGCGGCCGCACAGCCGCCCGATAACGCAGGCGGCGACGGCGAGGAACGAGATCACGGCGAGCACGGCGAAGACCGGCCCGAAGGAGCCCTTGGACGTGGTGGCCGGCTGCGCGTGCACGATGGAGTTGGAGGTAGGGTAGTAATCCAAGGGCTGAGGTAAAGAACCCATTCTTTCTCTCTGCCTCTCAGCTCTTGCAAACTGGAGTACTCGGTATCCCCCCCAACTCCCAAGATTAATGGCTTGTGGTGAAGTACTGAAGTGTTTCTTGAGCCCTGAGGGAGTGTGGTCCTTTTATGATAGAGCTAAAGGCCCGGATTTGAATCGAACAATTCCTTTTCGGTTTACAAGCAAGTGCCGATATGATGATGTTGCCCTTCTTTTTTTTTCTCTCGCAGAGATCTTTGAACGCGTCGGACCGCGAGAAAGGCGAGCGCTTTGGGATCTCTTTGGAGTTGTTCAACGCGAGCTTGGAATAACGTCTCGGACATGCAGCGGATGCAGCGACAGCTAACCTGGTCTCCCTCTCTCTCTCTCTCTCTCCCCCTGTGCTACGCTCTGCTTTTGCTTTTGGACGTTGCATTGGATCAAAGCAACCGTAGCAGTAGGGGAAGGCCTGGGTGGGACATCACATCGCTTTGGCTTGTTTGATTGCTTTTCCCTCCGGCCCTCCCGCTTTAGCAGATTGCGGGGCAAAGAGGAATGAGCTGCCACTTCACTGGTCACCTTTCTTGGGCATGCCAACGCCGGTGGTGCCCAGCGCCCTTGCCATTGCCATTGCTTCCATCCGGCCCCTTCAAATTCGTTGTGGTGACATCTTGGGGGGCCTGTTCATCATAGGGTTTTGTTTTTTCCATGATACGTGCTCACGATCCGAATCCGGCCTGGATATGCCTGGTGTAGGCTTTGGATGGGAGAACTGGTAGATGAACCCGTGTGAGCACGATTATTATGTCTAAGGATATGTAGCAACGTGGACGTAGTCATCATAGATGCACTCTATTTGACTGAACCAAAAAGAAGTAGGCGCTGCAAGGTTACGCCTTTACCCAAAACAATAACGATGTTTCGAACCAGGCCACTTGTTCCAAATCCATTGTTCAACGGATTTAGGCGAGTACTGGACGAAAAATTAGAGGCGTCTAAGGAGTTGAATAGTATTTGTATGAGTTCTCAAATTTATGACCCTTATATCTCCATCCAATGGATCTTCTCTCCCTCTCCTATATCTATATGAAACACTAGGAAATTTTCCGCGGCATAACACGCCGCTCGCGTCGTTTTTTCTTCGGCGGCGCCTAATTTTTTAAATCGTCGAAATAATGAGCGAAACGGGGGAAAAATAGAGAGATAGAGTTGTAGAAATATCTCTTTCGACGAATTATTTGGAAAATATTGGAGACTGAGTTGGGAAACCGCGGCGGGGAAAAAGTCTAGAGGAAAAAGGGCGAAAAATTATTATAGATGACAACCTTCTTTTGTCAAGCTTAACACTCTACGCTGTCATGAGTAATAATACATGCTATAAAAAATATAAGAGATCGACGTTCATGAGTAATAATACATGTTTTAAAAATATCGAGATCGAGATGGGAAATCGAGTGGGAAAAAAGTTTAGAGATAGAGTCCGCACAAATATTTCCAATGATGAAAACCTTTTTTCCGGAAAACGGAGAAAGGACATGTTTTAAAAATATTAGAGACTCATGGCAGAACACGCCACAAGGTCGCTTTTTTCAGTAGGGTTTTTTTTTGCGGTGTTTTATTTTTAAATCATCGAAACAATGAGCGAAACGAGAAAAAAGTAGAGAGATAGAGATGTAGAAATATCTCTTTCGATTTAATTATTTGGAAAATATTGAGACCGAAATGGAAAACCGCGATGGGAAAAAAGTCTAGAGGAAAAGGGCAAAAAATTATTAGAGATGACAACTTTCTTCTGTCAAGCTTAACACTCTACGCGTTCACGGAGTAATAATACATGCTTTAAAAAATATTAGAGATCGAGATGGGAAATCGAGGTGGAAAAAAAGTCTAGAGATAGAGCTGCACAAATATTTCTGGCGACGAAAACATTTTTTTCCCAGGAAAAACGGAGAAAGGATCTAGACGTAAGGAGCAATGACCTATTTGTTACGTTTTTGGACCTGTTCGCTATCCTTAAAAATTAGAAAAGGGTTTGTTCGCGATTTGAATTTAACGGGAGTTTTTTTTCGTAAAACGGCGCACGAGGGACCTAAACGCGATTTTCGAGAAAAATATCTTCCTCTCACAAAAAATCACGAAGGACCTATTCGTAATTTTTAAAAGGACCAAAGCGTGAAAAAAAAATTTGAGCCGAGCCGGCCGGCTGGCTCGAGCTGAGCCGACGGCTCGGCTCAAACGTTCCTGCGAGCGGCGTTTCTTCAGGCTCGAGCCGGCCGGCTCGGCTCAAACGTTCCTGCGAGCGGCGTTTCTTCAGCCTTTAGGAAATGATTTATTCTCTTCCACCTCCCATCCAAGCCCTAGCTGCCAATTGACCCCAACCCCCATCTCCACCGCCGCGGAACACACTGGCACCCTCGTCGCCCTACACGGCTAACGACGTCCTTCTTGCTCCGTTGTAGCTCTTTAACGTAACATAAACAAATAACCCATTCGATGTTGGATGGGCGGCTAACCTTAACTGAATACCATATTTCGCAAGCATTGGATTTTACATGAAACAGATGCCCATAGGATGGATCAACGGTAGAGGAGCCGAGGAGGATCTCACTGGGCAAGCTCTTTAGTGTTTGAATAACCTTAGGTTTGACGCTGGTGCTTACTTTTTCCCTCAGCTTAAGCCATCTCTAATAGCTTCTCTATCCCTGTTCCCTACCTGAAAAAGTGTCATAAAATGTGTTCTCCAATAGATTCCTGATCGTCTTTCCTATCTTTAGGGATATGAGAGACCCTTCCCCATCCCATTCCTTGTCGGCTCGAAGGGCAATAACCGCTCTCTCCTGCACCTGTAAGGACCCTCAAGGAGGCGAGGCGTCACTCAGTCGCTCCGTCGAGGAGGCGAGCCGTCGCTCTGTCCAATGCGCGACGAGGCCTAGGTGGCTTCTCTCCCGCTGGATCTGGTCCTCGGCTTCGCCCTCAACCCGATCCGCCTCGCGGTCGCCCTCTTTGACCTCAGGCTCTGCGGGATCAATCGGATCTGCAAGGTATGAGCATAGGAATATACCAACTTCTTGGGTTTTCAATGAAAGTAAAATCATATACATTTATTTAATATTTAGAAATCAGCTTCAGCTATGCATATGAAAAAAAAGAAGCAATGTTTGCGCTCATTACACTCATTCTTACATTGTTCCTTTCTCAATAAGCAGGTTTGAAATATCATTATAATATAGGAAGAGAAATAGAAAGTGAGATTTGAGGAATGCTGTTGAAGAGGAAAGAGATATATGGATAAATCTTTTTAGAGATTATATATATATATATATATATATATATATATATATATATATAATATCTAGTTTTAAGAAACATTATTGGAGACGGTCTTAAATCCCCGGACAGAAAAGGTTCATACATATTTGGATACATTCAGTAGCCCAGGTCCCAGTTGTCGTAATCCATACCCGTGTTGTCACCTCACCAAGTGTCAGTTTGGACGCTACAAGTGACTCGGACAACAAAGCTACGGTGTCCTAGTACTGCTACTACTTGCTGTCATAAGTCATAACACAGTTGCAGAGAACTGCCATATGGGCCCATCTATGGGTGTATTTTAGGGGGTCCACAGGGCAATGGGAGTTCGTATTTTATTACAAGGGAACTATGAAATGTTTTGTATACGTTGTACTTTGTCTCTCCGTTCAATTCCACTAGGTAGAGATGTCAGATGTGCCGCGCCACACGAAAAAATTTGATCTGATTTTTTTTCTCTGAAAAATGTAATTTCGTTTGTTTTGTTTTTTTTTAAAAAAATTGGCTGGTTAGAAGCCATCAACAAATTTATGTAACTACCTTTTTTCTGTAAGAACCCACTCGAAATCTCACGAGTTTAAAAAATCAGGTTAAAAATTGGCTGGATAGTCTAGATTTAAAGAACCGGCGTCCACGTTGAATTTGTGGAAGCACGATTTTTTCTACAAAATAACCGGACCTAAACGTAATTCTAAATCTTTCGAGTCGCAATAACTGGTGTCCGTGTCGAATTTGCGGAACTACGAGGTCTTTTTTGCAAAATAATCAGTGAAAGGACCTATTCGCGATTTCGAAATCTTATGGGTCGAAAGAACCGGTGAACTGTTCGCGATTTTGGAATTTTTGGTGTCCTTTTTGCAAAATAACTAATGGAAGGACTAGTTCACGATTTTGGAATTTTCGAAGGGCTTTTTCGCAAAAAAAGCGATATGACATGCCTAGCTGTGCTCGAAATCTTCCGGGCTTAAGATATACTAGATAATGACCCGCGCTACGCCGCGGTGTATGTAATTTGTTTGCTGCGCCACACAAAATTTTGACCGCTTGATATTTATGGGGAAAACTGTGTAATCCCAGTTTTTCTGCCTTTTTTAGATAAAAGTGTCAAAAATAGTCTAGAGGAAGAAGGGCGAAAAATTGTTAGAGACGACAACCTTCTTTTGTCGAGCCAAATACTCTACGCGTTCACCGAGTAATAATATATGTTCGCAAAACCACCGCTCGGCGGAAAATAGTCTAGAGGGAAAATGGCGAAAAATTATTAGAAATGACAACCTTCTTTTGTCGAGTCTAATACTCTACGCGTTCACCGAGTAATAATACATGCCTAAAAAAACATCAGAGATCGAGATGAAAAATCGAGTTAGGGAAAAAGTCTAGAGATAGAGCTGTACACATATCTCTGGCGACGAAAACTTTTTTCCGAAAAACAGAGAACACAACCGCGAATAAAAAAACTACGAAATTTTTTTGGAAACGGAAAAATAAAGGTGAACAACCCGTACGCGAATATGAGGAAAAAGGGCGAAAAACTATTAGAGATGACAATCTTCTTTTGCCGAGCCTAATACTCAACGCGTTCACCGAGTAATAATACATGTTCGCAAAATCAATATGAGGAAAAAGGGCGAAAAACTATTAGAGATGACAATCTTCTTTTTGCCGAGCCTAATACTCAGCGCATTCACCGAATAATAATACATGTTCGCAAAACCACCCACCGGTGAAAAATAATCTAGAGGAAAAAGGGTGAAAAATTATTAGAGATGACAACCTTCTTTTGTCGAGCCTAATACTCTACGCGTTCACTGAGTAATAATACATGTTAAAAAAAATATTAGAGATCGAGATGGAAAATCGAGTTGGGGAAAAAGTCTAGAGATAGAGCTGTATACATATCTTTGGTGATGAAATTTTTTTTTCCGGGAAAAACGGAGAACACAACCGCGAATAAAAAAACTACGGATTTTTTTTAGAAATGAAAAAATGAAGGAGAATGACCAAGACGCGGATGTACAAACAGAGGGCCCTTTTTGCAAAACCACCGATCAAGGGATGGATGTATTTTTTATCTTCGCAAAACCACGCACCTGTTAAAAATAGTCTAGAGGAAAAAGGGCTAAAAATCATCGAGGCGCACAAGCTTCTTTTGTCGAAATAACACTCTACGCGAGTAATAATACATGTTTAAAAAATATCGCTTGGTCGAGATGGGAAATTGAGCTAAGGAAAAGTCTAGAGATAGAGTCGCACACATTTTCCGGTGCCCAAAACATTTTTTTCCGAAAAACGAAGGAAGGACCTAGACGGATGTATTTTTTATCTTCGCAGAACCACCCACCTGCTAAAAAACAGTCTAGAGGAAAAAGCCAAAAATTATCCGAGATGACAAGTTTTTTGGTCGAGCCTAACACTCTACGCGAGTAATAATACATGTTTAAAAAATATCACGATCGAGATGGGAAATCGAGCTAAGGAAAAAGTCTAGAGATAGAGTCAGCACATTTTTATCTTCGCAAAACCACCCACCGCTTAAAAATAGTCTAGAGGAAAAAGGCTAAAAATTATCGAGAGACGACAAGCTTCTTTTGTCGAGTCTAACACTCTACGAATAATAATACATGTTTAAAAAATATCGTGATCGAGATGGGAAATCGAGCTAAGGAAAAAGTCTAGAGATAGAGCTGCACACATTTCTCTGGTGCCGAAAACATTTTTTCCGGGGAAAATGGTCATTTCTCTGGTGCCGGATACATAAGTTACTATAAACCGGGTCGCTATAAATCTTCGGACGAATCTACATTTTTTTTAAAAAAAACCCGCAGTTATGACTCGTTGGCAAATACATAAGCTGCTATAAATCTTCGACGAATCTGTGTTTTTTCGGCGACGAAAACATTAAACATTTTTTCCAGGTTTTTTTGGTAGCGAAAACAATTTTTCCATGAAAAACGGAGAAAGGACCTGAACACGTAAGAACCAGGGACCTGTTTGTTAATTTTTTGGACCTGTTCGCTACCTTGAAAAATTAGAAAAGGGCTTGTTCGCGATTTGAATTAACGGGAGTCTTTTTCTGTAAAATACCACGCCAAGGACCTAAACGCGAAGAAAATAAAAATATCTTTGTCTCACAAAAAATCGTGAAGGATCTATTTGTAATCCGGAAGGACTTATCCGTAATTTCGAAGAAGCGGAGGGACTTTTTTGCGAAATGCGCAGCGCGACAGGTGGACACCCTGGCCGACCGCGCTTTCTTCCGCGAGTAATAGAGTTGATATATATACTAGGTAGAGAGGTGTGCGATGCCATGCCACGCGAAAAATTTTGATCTGAGTTTTTTTCTGCAAAAACGTAATTTTATTTTTCTTGGTGGCGTTTTTTTTTTCAAATTGACTGGTTAGGAGCCGTCGGCGAATTTACACAACCACGATTTTTTCTATAAGGACCCATCCAAAATCTTTTGGGTTTTAAAAATCAGGTTACAAATTTGCTAGATAGTCTAGATCTAAAGAACCGGCGTCCATGTGGAATTTGCGGAAGAATATTTTTTTTACAAAATAACCGTACCTGAACGTAATTTCAAATATTTCAAATCTTTCAAGTCGAAGAACCGGCACGCGACTTCGAAATCCTATTTGTGATTTTGGAATTGTCGGGGCCTTTTTTTACAAAATAACCGGTAGAAATACCTGTTCATGATTTCAAAATTCTTGGAGGTTTTTTTTTGAAAAAAATGTATCTTGTGACCTACATGTAGAGATGGCAACGGGTCGGGTCGGGTGCGGGTTTTACAAAATCCGATCCGACCCGAAACCTGAATTGAAAAACCCGACCCGAACCCGAATACCATATCGGGTAGAAACTTATACCCGAACCCGACGGATACCCGAAATCCGACGGATTTGTGTAATACGGGTGGCAATAGGTTGGGTCGGGTGTGGATTTCGTAAAACCCAATCCGACAAGAAACCCGAACCCAAAAACCTAAGTCAAACCCGACGGGTACCAAAACCCGAACCTAAAAACCCGATCAAACCCGACGGGTACCCAAAACCCGACCCCAAACCCGGCAGGTACCTGGAACCCAACGAGTACCCGATGAGTATATGCGGTATTTCGGGTACCCGATGGGTACCCGCGGGTGAAAATTAAAACCCGAACCTATTTCGGATACCCGACCCGAAGAACCCGTGGGTAAAAATTAAAATCCGAACCCAACCCGATCAGGTGCAAAACTTGCAGGTACCTGAACCTAGTACAATTGCCACCTCTACCTACATGCGCGTCTTCATGGCGTAAGACATATATTATTATTCCATGCCATGGTGCTGTAGCCTGAAATGGGTGGTGGCGTGGTGGTACTCTTCTTTAGGACGGCATGGACTGATTGTCGCTGGTGACCAGACAACTGAAAGAGTCTAGGATTCTAGGACCTGTATGTTCTTGTCCTTCTATCAGCTTACCAAACATGATTATGGTCTATGGACGAGTTCAAAACAAAATCTAAGGCCCCTTTGCAGCACGGGAAATCAAAACAAAATCTAAGGCCCCTTTGCAGCACGGGAAATCTATAGGAATTTCGCACGAAGGAATAGAATATCTGTCTTTACTGGTTACCAGTGGCAAATCCAAGGTAAAAATAAAGAGCGGTCTCAAAGTACTAAACTGAATTACCAAATTATCAATTCCAATCAGACACCACCAAATTACCAACCAGTCATCACCATTCAACAATTCATCAGAGCAACCGGCATCTGCCAAAAATAGGAAGTAGCATAGCAGAGCTGAGTTGAGCATGGCACCGGTTCAGTGCATAGCTGCCGGTCAGCAGCATAGTAGTTCTAGTGCTCAACTACTCATCTTTCAGCTCTTCTCGGTGGTTCAGGACTACTCAAGTCTCAAGGCACAACGCAAGAGCTCGTCTTCTCCAGTCTCCACGCACGCCTCAGTTCCTCACGAGTCTCACGTCGGCCTGACTCTCTCCGTCTCTTGGTCTCGACCGCCTCTAGATGGTCCAAATTTGCCTCGAGCCCCCCTCGCTGCCTCGGTGGCTCGCCTGTTGGCGCTCGACGTCTGCGGCGTCTTGGCCGCCTCTAGATGGTCCAGGTTAGCCTCGGGCCCTTGTCGCCTCGGTGGCTCGCCAGTCTGTGCTCGGCGTCGGCGGTTGGCCCTCGGCGTCAGCAGTTGGTCCTAGGCTTCAACAGATCAACCTTTGGCGTCGGCAGCTTGTCCCGATCTTGTGCCTCATGTTCTCCATCACCAGCTCACTTGCTTGCCATCGTCCTGGCTGTTGTCGCCCGCCGCTAGGTGCTCTCCTGAAGCCATGATTCTCTGTGTATATTTGTTCTAATTGATTTGAGGATTTGGGGACGGGGAGCTAGATTGGATCTGTAGTGTGGATGATGTTACTTCTTAGTAGTTGTTGGACTTGTGGGCTTCGGGTTTCGGCACTCGGCAGCAAAGGCCTACTTCCGTGACCTTCCTCCCCTTTGCTCCGCCACTGCGCAATGGAGCCTGGAGGCTACGGCGAAGGAGAGACCGGAGGTGGTCGTGTCGGGGGAGGGGGGTTCTTAGGCGGGGAGGGTAGCCTCTAACCTGATGGAGCCCCCAATGAATTCGCCACTGCTGGTTACGGTTTCCTATTGAATTACTAGCTAAGGCTCTGTTTGCTAGAATTTTAGTTCTTAATTTCACTTCAGATCTAAAATTTTTAGGCTAAAATAAAGTAATTTAAGTTTATATTTTTGGTTTAAAATGTAAATAAGATGATCCACCTAAACACTCTTAGAGCCTGTTTAAGGCCTGTTTGGTAGAGCTCTAGATTCCAACTTCTCTCGAAATCTGAAACTTGTAGGCTAAAATAAAGTGAATTAAGTTTATATTTTTGATCTAAAATGTAAACAAGATGATCTATCTAAACACTCTTAATGTACTTACAACTTCAGCTTCATGAATCTGTGAAGCTAAAATTTTCACTTCAGATTCACGAATCGGAGAAGTCAATCCTCGCCAAACTTACCCTTAGACCTGTTTGGTACAACTTTAGCTCCACTAATCAGGGATTTGGTGGAGCTGGTATTCTAGCTCCACCAAACAGTAGAGTTGGAGTTATGGATATATTAAGAGTGTTTAGGTGGATCATCTTATTTATATTTTAGACTAAAAATATAAACTTAATTCACTTTATTTTAGCCTACAAGTTTCAGATTTGAGGTTAAGCTAGGATTTGGAGCTCTACTAAAAAGGGCCTTAATATACCTATAGCTCCAGCTCTACGGATCTGTTAAAGCTTGAGCTATACCAAATACAACCTAACTAGCAAAGTTGACCCACGCATTTGCATGGGTAGATTTGTTACATATCATGTACAATTGTTTGATTTCCTCACAACTATGAGTTGATTTTACTGGTAATTAAATTAGCTTTAAGATGTTTACGTGAAATTAGATAGATATCTATTATAATATTAAAGTAGATGCAAAAAAAGTTATCATATTCGCTCTCAAAGCTAGAAATTTACACATTAATCGAAGAAAAAAAGAAAGATTTATACCGTTAATCATGGTGGGTCCAGATTATAACGGTCTAGATTAAAAGAAAGAGTTTGTGTGATGTACAATTAATACAAAGTTTATGCCATGTACAATATAAGAGTTTATTATATATACAATACAAAAATAACTGAAATTTAGAATAAAAATAAAATAAAATCGAAATTTGATTTTCATACGATTAAAAGAAAGAGTTCAAGTACAATAAAACAATTTGAAACAAAAAAGATAATTAATAATCTAATTTCCATACTTAACATCAAAATAAAATTGAAATTTAGAATAAAAACTTAAAAAATAGAATAAAAACAAAATATAATTAGTAATCTTATTTCCATATGAAATCAAAATAAAACTTAAATTTAGAATAAAATTTAGTAGTTGGATTTGTATACTAATTCCAATATAAAAATCAAATTGAATGAAAATAAAAAATAGGAATTTAATTTTCATACAAACATCAAAATAAAGAGTCCATGTCAAATATAATAAAACCAAAATTCCGTAAAAATAAAATAAAGTAGCAATTTGATTTCCATACTAACATCAAAATAAAAATAAAATTCAAAACAAAAATTAATTGGAAATTAGTAATTGGATTTGTATACTAATACCAACCTAAAACTGAAATTTAGAATACAAAACTAAATAAAATTAGCAATTTAATTTCCATACGAACTCTAAAGTAAAATCCCTAAATAGCGTAAGTTTGAAATAAAAATAAAATAAAATAATACCTATTAGATTTGTATACGATTCCAACCTACAACTGTATTAAAAAATCTATGTCATGTATGATCCAACAACACACAAAAAATAATTGAAATTTAAATAAAAAATAAAATAAAAAGAAATAGGCCAAAGTCGAAGGAGCCAAAAGTCACAATGACGAGTGTTGTGTGTTTGTATTATTGAAGAAGTCAGTAGTAAAAGAAGCTTGATGACGGGGAGACCCTAGTAGAGAAGAGAAAAAGTTTTGCATTAAAAGCAAGCTATATATAGGAAGCCATTTCCATACTCTCGAGAGTACATACTTCCACCTCTAATATACCACTTAAATAAACGCTTTATACTCCTTTATCACTTTCGGTATACCCCAATAATAATTCTAAGATACTCAAATGCAACATGATTAAAAAAATTTTATCAGACCCTTTATTTTTTTGCTACATACCCTTTTCCATATGTATAAGGAATATGTAAACAAATTATACTATAAAGGGTGGATTTTAATGAAATTTTTCATGGAACTCAGTTTGGAGTATCTTATAATCAGATAGAGTATATTCAAAAGGATAAAGAGGTATAACAACATCATTTAAACGGTATATTAGAGGTAGGAGTACATACACTTAGAGTATGGAATCATATAATATATATATATATATATATATATATATATATATATATATATATATATATATAGGAGTCTTTTTTTGATTCCTGGATATACTCCCCTTCTAATATACCACTTAAATGAACGTTTTATATTCCTTTATCACTTTTAGTATATTCTAATAATAATTCTAAGATACTCCAATGCGATATGATTGAAAAATTTCATTAGAGGCCTTTTTTTGTTACATACTTTTTTCCATATGTAAAAGAAATATATAAACAAATTATGCTATTAAGGGTGGACTTTGATGAAAATTTTCGTGCAACTCACTTTGGAGTATCTTATAATCAGATAGAGTATACTCAAAAGTATAAAGAGGTCAACAACATCATAAATGGTATACCGGAGGTATAACAACAGTCATTTAAATATATATATATATATATAGGTGGAGATGAATCATATACATATAGTATGGAATCATTTTTCTATATATATATATATATACTCAAGATTTAAATGATGTTGTTATACCTCTTTATCTTTTTGAGTATACTCTAATACTCGATTATAAGATACTCCAAAGTGAGTTGCACTAAAAAATTTCATTAAAGTCCACCTTTTATAGCAAGATTTGTTTATATATTCCTTTTACATATGAAAAAGAGTATGTAGTAAAAAAATAAAGGGTTCTCATGAAAATTTTCAACCATGTTGCATTGGAGTATCATAGAATTATTATTGAGTATACCAAAAGTGATAAAGGAGTATAAAATATTCATTTAAGTGGTATATTAGAGGGGAGTATGTACTCTAGGAGTATTTAATATGTGCCATCATTGAGAGACATGACATCACACACGATGGTGGGAAAATTCTTCATATTGTTAAATAACGACAAAAGCAAACATGCTAGCATCATAGAAGATGAGAGATCACCACATTAGTGAGGAAACAACATCTTAGAGTTGGCAAACATCGAAAAAGAGAAATGACTGATATGGGACAAGCCTAAATCAAGCATGTATAATATCTTGCACGTGAATATGCATGCATGAATTCGTTTGAATCAAAACAAGTAGCAAAAAACTTAGAGAAGAGATAGCGCTACTCTATGAAATAGATTTGTGGCCACTGGTGAGAGCATGAGGGGTGTCTCCAGAAGGGATAAGCAATACTTGTACATGTATGCATTGCATGTTGATATCGTAGCATTCAACATTAAGTAATAATTAAAGAGAAATAGAAGATAGTTATACGATAGAGTATTGCATTAAAAGGGTAGCGGTTAAGAGATATAAGACATATGATTCTACAGGGCAACCAGCGTGTGAGGAAGATACGTTCAAAGTCGTTTATGATGTATCAATGTATACGTGAGCAATGCACTGTAATACCATGTAAAATAATCAACGTATTACTTGAGATTAAATAGAGATACATGTGTTGCATATATTTTGAAAAAAAGTTACTAATGGAGAAAGAACATAGGTATATAGCTATATGTTCTATGTAAAATGAAGAATTGCTACATTTCTAAGAATCCCTAACAACTTTTTATTCTAAATGATTTTCTTGCATCAAAACTTTTACTTCAATTGTATTACTTGAGATTAAATAGAGGTACATGTGTTGCATATATTTTAAAAAAAAGTTACTAATGGAGAAAGAACAGATGTATATAACTATATGTTCTATGTAAGATGAAGAATTGCTACATTTCTAAGAATCCCCAACAATTTTTTATTCTAAATGATTTTCTTTCATCAAAACTTTTACTTCAATTACATCCATTAAGTTGAATTTTTCTTCAAGCTTCTATTGTTATTTCTAATGTTTATGATAACTTGGAAATCTAAATAGTCTACAAAATATGTTAATATATTATCAAGTATATAAGTTATATCATTTGATACTACAAATTGTTAAAAAATCTAACCGCGCAAATGCGCAGGTCACCTTGCTAGTTTACAATTATAAAAATAAACTTCTAGCCAAGATACATCTCGAGAGAACTTAATTGGGATTTTGGTATAATTTTTTTATCAAGTGTATTACACTCTTAGGGTAATAGAAACGTATTATTCCATTAGTTAAAAGCATTCCTTTACGAAGCTAGTATTAATCTAACCTTATATATTATACCTTTTCAGTTTTCCTCATCTATTTTTCCTTCTCCCTCACTATGTATCTTTCCACTAAAATATAAAGTATGACACTAATCCTACCTTTCTTATATCCCATAGAATTGCCGGATGAGGAGCCTAGCCACGTGTCGCCCTTGGCGATTTTGCGAAAAACCCCCTGTGTTTCTTGAAATTACGGATAGGTCCTCCGCGATTTTTTGTGAGGGGAAGATATTTTTCCCCGATTCGTGTTTGGATCCCTGGCGCGCTATTTTACAAAAAAACTCACGTTAAATTCAAATCGCGATCAAGCCCTTTTCTTATTTTTCAGGATAGCGGATAGGTCCAAAAACGTAACAAACAGGTCCTTATTCTTTACGTTTAGATCCTTTCTCTGTTTTTTCCGGGAAAAATATTTTCGTCACCAGAAATATGTGTGCAACTCTATCTCTAGACTTTTTTCCCAGCTCGATTTCCCATCTCGATCTCTAATATTTTTTAAAACATGTATTATTACTCGGCGAATGCGTAAAGTGTTAGACTCGACAAAAGAAGGTTGTCATCTCTAAAAAATTTTCACCCTTTTCCCTTTAGACTTTTTCTCCGCCGCGGTTTTCCAAATTTCGGTCTCCAATATTTTCCAAATAATTAAATTTAAAAAGATATTTCTACAATCAGATCTCTCTATTTTCCCCGCTTAGTTCATTATTTCAACGATTTTAAAAAAATGCCACCGAAAAGAAAGTTTTTCTACCGAAAAAGGAACGCTGCGGTTACAATCATGAGTCTCGATATTTTTAAACATGTATTATTACTCAGCGAACGCGTAGAGTGTTAAACTCGATAAAAGAAGGTTGTCGTCTCTAATAATTTTTCACCCTTTTCCCTCTAGACTTTTTCCCCGCCGCGGTTTTCCAGTTTGGTCTCCAATATTTTCCAAATAATTCGTCGAAAGAGATATTTTTACAACTCTATCTCTCTATTTTTCCCCCGTTTCGCTCATTATTTCGACGATTTAAAAAGTTAAACGCTGTCGAAAAAAAATTGCTTCGAAAAAACTACATACGCGACGTGTTACGCTATGAAAAATTTTGTGCTCTTTCAGCTGTTTCGCTCATTATTTCGACGATTTAAAAAATAAAATGCCGCCGAAAAAAAAGAAAAATTTTTCTACGAAAAACGCCACGCGCGGCGTGTTACGCCACGAAAAAATTTCTAGTGGTTCTTACTGACCATTGATAAACCCTGCGTCCTCTTCCTAAACCCATCCCACCACTCACTGTATTGTAGCTTTATTAATTGATTAGCATGACATCAAACCTGCAGGAACTGTCTTACCGTGCTTTATTTGCATGTTTACCCATCTCTCCATCATCATCGACAAAGTATCTTGCTTCCCCTGTGGCGCATGCCTAGTTTCTATTTCTCCTAAACAAGCATGTGTTAGTATTTGCTCTTCTAACCAACAACACCATATTGCACAGAGATCGATGAAGTGGTGACAGACATGCTTTCATGTGTGATTGGTTTACATCGTATTTGCATTTGGAGCCAGAATACCACCATATCTAGCGTTGACACTGCAAATGCAATTTCATGTTGTGCCGCCACAAGTGACTTCTTACATCAAGCTTCCAATATCGCTCTGTAACATAATCTCCTACATTACTTGGTTCAAATAATGCCAATCAAACCCAATGGGAAACAATAGGAGAAGTTCTGTTTTTAGTCGCCATTTCATTTTTATTTTGAATCTAAGCTATTAAGGGATTTTATTTTGGATTTCATATGAAAATCAATTTGCTAGGTTTATCTTATGTTTTCTTCCAAAATTCAGCTTTAAGTTGGAATTCATATACAAATCCAACTACTAATTTTCATTTTGAATTTTAGTTTTACTTTGAAGCTCATATGGAATTCAATTTTATTTGGAAATCGTATGAAAATGATATCGCTAATTATACTTTATTTTATTCCAATTTTGCATATTGTTATATTGTAGATGATGTGGAGTTTTTTAGGTTTTAGGTTGGAATCATATATAAATCCAACTATTATTTTCATTTCATTTTTATTCCAAATTTAAGCTATTTAAGGATTTTACTTTAAGTTCATATGAAAATCAAATTGCTAACTTTATTTTATTTTGAATTTCAGTTTTAGGTAGGAATTCATATGCAAATCCAACTACTAATTTCCATCTAATTTTTATTCCAAATATTAGTTTTATTTTCAAGTTGGTGTGGAAATCAAGTTGCTAGTTTTATTTTATTTTTTATTATGAATTTTATTTATTTTTTATACTTGGCATGGATTCTTTCTCTTAATCAAAGCCGTTATAACTTGGGTCCGTCAAATAGACAGAAGATTTGTCCATCACCCACATGATACGGTGGCTAAGATCATGACTCAGATGCCTCCAAATATTAATTTTTGAAGATCATTATTAGGGGATAAATTGATGGCATGGTATACTCTAGTTGCAAAATTAGCAAATTGTCAGCTTTCCGATGGAAGGGATATTTTTCACTGGAATCTTCATAGGCATGGGTAATTTTCTGTATGGTCTATGTATGGCTATTTTATGGATCAGGGTACTCCTTTTGCAAGTAAATTCATTTGGAAGTTGAAAATTTCTTTAAAGATAAAAATTTTCCTCTGGTATTTACAACGAGGAGTTATTTTAACAAAAGACAATTTGGCTAAAAGAAATTGGAATGGGAATCAAAATTGTTGTTTTTGTAATTGTCATGAAACAATAAGATATTTATTTTTTGATTGCCATCATTCCAAAACTATTTGGCGACTTGTGCATCTTGTTACTGGTCAGCCACCGCCGAAGTCTATGATTCATATGTTTGGTCATTGGTTAAGTGGCCTTGAGAAGGGTGTAAAGAGGCTGATTTTTGTGGGGGCTACTGCCATATTATAGGCTATTTGGTGTACACGCAATGATATAATATTTGCAAACAAACAATATTCTTCTTTCTTGCAGGCCACGTTCAGAGGAACATACTGGATGCGGTTTTGGGCCCTATTGCAGTCTGAGGATAATAGGGAGACCATTCGACTGCTTTGCAATGCATTGGAGGTGGTGGCGTTGGATATTTTTGCCAAGAATGGATGGAGAACCAATTATAGAATTTGCTTTTAATCTATCGTCCTCATTGTATTTTTTCAATAAAGACAAATGGATGTGCTATTTGTAAGAACTTGGCTGTGTGCAAGTGCAGAGGCCGGATTTTATCCTTTATCTAAAAAAAATAGACAGAAGATCCTTTTTTTTCTTTGATTAAGGTGAAAATTTCTTACCCTTGAGAGCGAAAACGAATATAGTGGCTTTCTTTTGCCTTTAAGATGTTCTCGACAAAAAGGGCTCTTACAAAGTAGCAACGTTTTCCCTTTTCAGAACTATCAAAAAATAATGAGAACTCTGCATACAAGGTTATTACGAGCCATTTTGGAATATTTCTGGAGTGGCTGAATTTGCCAACTTTGGTAGGATGCAAAGGAGATGAGTGTGTTTACTTGCATGTACCCAGTGGTGTATGTATGGAATAGTCATAGAAAAAAGCAATATAGATGGATCTGGTTGTTTGACTTAAACATTCATTCCGGAGGGTGTGGGATACAAAACTTAGGGAATATTCTTTGTAAATGCTAAATCATCTTGTGAACCAAAAGGATGGACTATATGCAACAGAGACTATCCCAATACATTCATCCTCATCCACACCGATATCAGACACGTATAGATAAAGGGCTCACATTCTTGTATTTAGGGTATATGATAAGCGCTATGACATGCTCCCAATATCTCCTGAAAAAAATATATAGATATGCTCGCAATATCCTTGCGGTGCGTAATGTGCATCCCATATATAATCTCATTCTCATGAAAGTCTAAAGTCCGACTCCGACAAATCACTGCAGGTAACGCCTGCTACGCTCCTAAATCCTAAAATGCCCTTGGAGGCGTCCAAAATGTCAAAAATCCCCTGGGCCACTGGCATCTACTGTTCTTAGTCCGGCCCTCTTAATCAGGCTGGTAATGGGTTGATGCCAACAACTCCTGGAATTTTTTTTTCCAGCCCTTTTACGTATTTCCCGGCTGTTGCGCCGAAATTTTGACAAAAGATTTGATCGGTTCAAACACACAAATTATAATCTTGGTCTATAGTGTGCCAGCTGATTTGATATGCAATCGGAAGAAAATTATAATCTAAACAGCTATATTAGCCTATTAGGTTATGCTAGCATCAGAATTCGATAAAGATTGACCAATTTGTCAAGCTAAGGATAAAATGAGTATTTCTGGCCAATATCGGTTAAAAAGGGAAAAAATAGGTTAAGATTATGACCGATGCGTATTCAAAGATGGAATTTTATCCGTATAAAGGCCGATACGGATCACGGTTGGTAACATATTGGAGAAGGATATGATCGGCTTATGCACTATAAAAAGAGGATCGATGGCGAGCAGAAAGACAACATCCAATCAATCAAGCAACTTGCATCTATTTTTATTTACTTTTTCCTATTGATTAGAATAGCTTTGTAATTTAGAATCTCCATTGTAATCCAATTTTAATAAATAAAGTTGCGCCTCGCCGATTATTGATTTTCTCCGATTACGTCAGGTTTTGTTTTCTCCAATCTTGTTAGGCATCACCTTTTTTGAAAAAAAAACTACCTTTATCAACCATCTTATTAGCCTTAACAAGCCGTTTAAACTTATCATTACCCTTGATTTGATCAGCTTCTTATAGCTATTTAGATCTTTGCCGATTGTCATATTATATCGGCTTTGAGTGTATATTTTCTATATATCTTACCGATTCCAGGATCAAATTGGTTGGTATGCCTCGAACCTCGTTGAACCTGGCATTCGTGTATGTTTGAGACGATCAATCCGTCGTCATATTTTTCGGCGCAACATGTTTTCAATGTAGATCTGTTCTAAACAGCTATTTTAGCCGATTAGACCGTATGTAACGATAAATCTGAACAACTTATTGCGGTTGATCGGATAATTTGGTAAAGGTATATTTTCCTAAAAAAGATGATATGCAGCAAGATCAAAAAACAAACATGGGCAAATTGATGCAATTGAAGATGATCAACAATCGGCGATACGCAACTTTATTGATCGAGAATGAATTGTAGAAAGATTTTAAGTTACAAAAACTACTCCTAATCGACAAAAAGTAAACAAAAGTAGGTCCGGATTGTTTGGTTGATTGTTATTCTTCCAGCTCGCCTCAGATCCGTTTTTATAACGTGCAATCTGATTGTATCCTTTTTCATTTCGTCACAGGCCATGAACCATATTGGAGTCTGTCCTTACAGATAAAATTCTATATTTGAAATAATATCGTTTAGAATTCTAATTCTAACTTAACTTTCTCCGTTTTAACCAATATTGGCCAAAAATATTTAAGTTTTATATTTGGTCTAATAAATCGGTTATATCCTACTAGATGCTAACATAGACCAACACCAATCGATCATTCTATCCATTTTCCAGAGGGAGAGAGAACTATAAATTCCGACGTAATAACTTCAGAAGGTGCCAGAAATTTGTGGGGCCATACAAGTGAAGAATCCCCTCTTATAAGGGCATCTCCAATGATGCCACTTCAGCTAGGTATAAGTGTGCTATCTCAGCATTTTGCTTAGGTGGAAGAGAAAAAAATGAGGAGAGAGATATAGACCGGCTACTAATGTATAGTCAGGCTATAACTGATTCTAAGGCATTTATTATCTATTACATGTAGGCCAATATTTAATTTTATAGACAATACTATAGCTAATCTATTGTAGAGGTTGTCTATATGCTATCTATAGATGATATGGACATTTCTTATAGAAAGTACCATTGGAGATGCCCTTAAGAGATGTAGTCGTTCCACGATTTATTTACGTAGTTTCAGCCTTTCGGGACACGAGTTTGCAGCAGTTATCACTTGAGGAATCTGATTTCGATGTTTTGCTTTATAATCATTATAAAGGTTGTAAAGCAACTCGAACATAGGCATCTTTCGTCGAAGAAGCTTGCAATGGCGGGGCCTTCTCTGCTTTCAGTTAAAGACTTGATGGATATATGTAGATGTCAAGGCTTCCATCAACGAAGATCTCACGCAAAATCTCCGCCGTGCTGTCTACTTGTCTAGTCTCATCTGAAAAGCCACCATGAACTTACCACACCACACGAGCACCCGGCGGCAAATACGAGACACTGAGGACGAAACAACTCCCATCATCAGAGTACACGATGTTTTCCTCTCCCCAGTTGGGCGGCCAGGTCGACAACAGCCAGAGCTTATGCCCATTGGAGATACTGGCAGCGTGATCGAATTAGGCATTCACATAATCAGACATACATGGCTCGGAAGCATCGCAGCACGGAACTTCATAGAAATTTTTTAGGAGACAGTTTATCCGGTGCTGGGAAGGTACCTTAGTTATCTTCTGTTAAAAAATATCAAGCACTGAGCAGTACATGTGCATCTTTTTCAAAGCAAAGAAGCAGTCGCAGAAGCCGGCGTTGCTCAGAGGGGGAAGAAAGACGGGGGTAAACTTGGAGAGACAGAAACCAGGCAGGTTAGCGCTTGAATTCAACACAAACTGCACGCTCTGTCGGAGATGGTGACTGGAAGCCAGCCCAAGATACCAGGCATGGATTGCGATCGGATTAGGACTTCTGCCTGTTAGTGTATATTAAAAATATCATTTGAGGTCTTTTAGAGCTGGTAGGAAAAAATAGACTAAAAATTCTAAAAAAAACAAAATAACTGGCCCTTAATCCAGTGTACCTTTACTAAGTTGAATTATAGCATTCATTAGATGTTGTTATTTAAAGAAAAACATCTAAAATCATCTAACGGACCTGAGTTACAACAACTTAAATTAAAAGAATACAGAATAACAAAAAATTGATATAAAAAATAAAATAAAATAGCCATTTGATTTTTATACTAACTCCAAATTAAACCTTGTACATAGCTAAAATCCGGCAAAAAATAGATGAAAACAAACAACTGGATTTATATACGAATTCTAACAAAAAACCAAAATTCAAAATCAAATACGAAACATAATGAAAATAGAGGAAATTAACAATTTGATTATCATACAAACTCCATAATAAAACTCCAACATAGCTAAATTTAGAATAAAAGTTAGATGAAAATTAGCAGTTGGATTTGTATACAAATTCTATCTAAAACTGAAATTTTAAATTAAATAATAAAATAAAATAAATGCAAAATGAAAAATAAAAAGAAATTAGCAATTTAATTTTCATATGAACTCCAAAGTAAAACCCTACATAAATAAAATTTGGAATAAAAATTTGTTGAAAATTAGCCGATGGATTTACAAACGAATTCTAACATAAAACTATAATTTTGGATTAAACAAAAATAAAGCATAGATTTAAAGCAAGAGTCCATCTCAAGTGCAATAAAAAATATCATAAATTCAAACTTAAAATTAGCAGTTGGATTTATGAACGAATTTCAATCTAAAATTGAAACAAAAAGTCTATAAGAAGTACAATACAAAAATAAGTAAATTTAGAATAGAAATTGATGACGATTGGGATCGCCGGACCGCAAAAGTGTGTGGGGTTGATCGTGTATACGGGACCCGGAATCGACTTCACTCACCGGAGGGTTGGTCTGGCTGTTCTGATGGTCGGAGGAAAAAGACAGAAAGCGAGACACCAAAAATTATACTAGTTCGAGCCCCTGCGACAGGTAATAGCTCTACTCCAGTCTTGCCCGGAGGCGGAGAATTTCACTATGTTTGAGTACAAGGAGGTGTTTTCTAGCTCGAGCTTCTGTAGCTTGAGTATCCGTGTGTGTGTTGCGATGTGATGTCTGAGTACGCTCGTTCCCGAGGGTTTTATCCCCCTCCCAGCTGTTACTGGAAACGTCCGGGAGAGATTCCTGGGGAAGTGGCATCATGCGCACTGAAGGTGAGTTGTAACTGTTCGGATTTGCCGCCCACGTCTGGCTTAACTCCACTACTTAAGGGCCTTGGAAACCGCTAGTTAAATGCACAACTTGTACCCCGAACTTGACTCCTCCGAGCGGAAGTTGATTCCTTACCCCCTAGCTCGAGGTCGTAAGGGAGCCGCGTGGTCCACGTCGTGGTCAAAGACTTCGCGGCTCGAGCTCGAGCTAAGGGCTCGTTAACCATCCATTGACTAGGCAGAGTTTTCCCAGTCCCGACAGAAATAAAAGGAAATTAGTGATTGTTTTTCTAATTCCAAACAAAGTGAAAATAGAAATTTTGGTTTTATTCAAAATTTAAATATATATATATATATATATATATATATATATATATATATATATATATATATATATATATATATATATATATATATATACATATATATACATATGCATATACATGCATACACATGGACATACATATACACAAACATATATAATACATATATAATACACGATATATAGATATACTATTCTACATCTGCATGTAGAATAGCCTATTATACTCCCTAGCTAGTTAACACAGACCAACCAAGCCACATTTCCTATTACTTAGCGCAATGGAACTGTCTCAGTTGACTATCAGCTACGTGACAAACCAACCAGTAAATGTGTTTCCTTGTATCGGTGTACTTTGCACCGAGGTACCCTCTCCGTCGTAGAAGTAATGGGCCCAAGAAGCGCTCGACCCAATATGGCGGCTCAGGCGAGGAGTCGCGTGGCCTCGGGCGGCAAAGGGGATTACGCCTTTCGTCGGGCGAAGTGGCTGCGTGGCGCCTGGCGGGCAACCGGCGATCACTCCTGCGCCACGCGAGCCAGCGTGGCCTGGCGGCAGGCGGTGATTACGCCGCTTTCATTGGCGAAGCGGTCGCGTGGCACTGGCGGCGGCCGGCGATCACGCCCACCTGCCGGCCAGAGCCCGCGTGGCCTCGGAGAGCAGACGGCGATTATGCCTTCGCCACGGCGGCGTGCAGCGTGGTGCCTGGCGGCGGTGGGCGATCGAGCCTTGCCGTGGCGTCAACTTATGAGGCAGCCTAGCAAGTGGGCGGGCGTTTGGGCCCCCCTTGTCAGGCCACGAAAGCAACCAAAGGAATGAGAGGAAGACTTCGCCTCGAAGTTTCCCTCCCCTGGCACCTTGTGTCAGGGTCATTAATTGTGAAGGGTTCTGCTATCGACACGACGACGGCTTGTCCCTCTGACGCCTCTTACCAAACCCGTCGCAGGAGCGTCATATCCCGGGCGGACCGGGCGAAGCCATGCATCGACATTAAATGAGGTTTGAAGGACAAGGCCACGGAGGCGTGTGTAATAAATGAGTCGTGGGTCGACGTGAAAGTTGGAATGATGGGTGTAATTAATGTGTTGTAGATAAGTATAGCGTCACCCTCTTCCCTGTCCAGGCCAACCCGTCTATATAAGGGCGCCTCGGTGCATGGGACAGAGGGGGCCGGACGGAGGAGGAAGAAAGATCGAGAGATCGAGAGGTTGAAAGAAGAAGAGAGAACTCACCCAAGCTAGGAAAACCGCTGTAATCCCCTTCACATTTCTCAACAAAGAACCAGCAGGACGTAGGGCTATTACCCGAGCTGGGGGGACTGAACCTGGGTACATCGCCGTGTCCATTAGTCTTTTGATTCCCGGGATCCATTGTGGAGAGATATTAGGGCTTCCAGCCACGAAGATGCCCTTTACCGAACCATACCATCCGTCTAGAGGGTAGTCAACCCTGTTTATTGACGGGATCTTGTCAGGTGGAATACGCCGACACCTTGTTTGTACAAGAAGATTTTTTCTTTGTTTTAGCCATAATTTTTTATTGGTAGCTCCAGTTCACGAATAACTTTTACCAATAGCTTACTAATGATGAGAGGAATATAATGATATAAGTCTTGCCAATAAGCATCGCATGAATTAGATTTTACTACCAAATAAGCATCAATTTAATACTGCATATACTACATAGGTTGTTAAACCATCTACATGATAATACAATCTATATATACAGAAATTAAGTACTTAGTAGATAACTTTTTCTTATGGTGTGAGAAACTATCTTATAGCTAGCTCGAGAGATTTATCGAATAATTTTTTTAGATTTTATTGTCAAATGTACTACAATTTAGATTTTACTGTTAAATGTAATACAATTTACTGGTCACATCTTTAGATTTTACTGTTGACTCTCACTGTAGCGTATTATAGCTATGTGATAGATTTACTCCAAAGTTGGTACCAAATGCGCTCTACTTTACTATCAATATATATAGATTTTACTATCATACCAATAATTTATGTGATCAAACCAACTAGTAAATGTGTTTCATAGAATCTATTTTTTATTTGGTTTAGCCATAACTTTCTATTGGCAACTATGATTTACGAATGGTTTTCACGAGTAGCTTACTAACGACGAGAGCAACATAATGATATAAGTCTCACTAATAAAATACCGCATGAATGAGGTTTTGCTGCCAATTTACTGAATATGTCGTAAGATTTTACTACCACACAAGCTGCTAAGCCCTCTAGCATGATAGTAAAATCTTATTCATGTGGTGTTTATTGGCAAGACTTACCGTTTGTGAATTAGAGCTATCAACACACATAAAAATCTAAAGAAAAAATAGATTCCAGTACAAATAAAAAAACCATTTACTAGTTGGTTTGACCATCTAACTGATTGGCTTAGTCAACACACATGTGTGCGTGGAAACTCATTTACTAGTTCATTTCACACTAAAGCGGGGTTACAGCCAACCCATCGAATAACTAATCTATGCGCACGCATAAATTATCACTTCCGTATACAGATATATGTATATCTATTACTCCCTATAGCCACATATGTCATTTTGGGAAACATGTATTCAAACTTTCAAACCTTTAGTTATTGATAACTTTTTTAAATATTTATATTGGATATGCGAAAATCACATATGTAGATTTATATGCGAAAATCATGTGTAGATTTATCTCAAAAAGTACTTTCATAATATTATAATTACATTGGATTTTATAAATATATTACAATAAAAATTAGTTGTAAAGTGGTATTTTGGGGACCATGTCAATATCTAAAAGGACACTATTTATGACCGGAGGTCAGAGGAGTATATCTATTAAAAGTTGATAACATGCCTTTTAGACCAACCAAGTAGAAAATATAAATAGGCTAGAAATTCTCGCAAAAGCAAAACGTCTGGCCTTAGTCTGATGACCCTAACTAAATTGAACCATAGCAGCGGGACCCTTTTTTTACTTGACAAGAAAACTGAGTATATAAGGTGTATTTTCAGCGGTACTATGGTAGGTGATGGAGATGTTATTCTAAATGGAAAAGTAGTGTCATGAAAAAAACTTTCCGATATTTGAGATTAATGCTATAGAGTAATGGTGAGATTGATGAAGATATGAGCCACATAATACGAACTAGGTGGTTGAAATAGCACCAAGCATTGGTGTCCTAGCTATGTGATAAAGAAGTGCCTCAAAAGTTAAAGGGTAAGTTCTATAGGACGGCAATTAGATCTGTGATGTTGTATGGAGAGGAATGTTGGGCGATAAAAGCACAACATGACAAATGATGAGCGTAGCAAAGATGCGGATGCCACGGTGAATCTGTGATCATACAAGATGAGATTGAATCCGTAATGATGATATACATGATAGGGTTATGATAGCACCAATTGAAGAAAAGATTATCCAAAATCGTTTAAAATGGTTTGACCATCTCCAACAGAGGCCTCATGAGATACCTATGTATAGTGGAATTTTAAGCCATCTCGAAAACATAAAAAGTGATAGAGGTCGACCGAGACTAACGTGGGAAGAAGCAGTTAAAAGAGACTTGAGTGATTGGAAGTTCAAAAAGATTTGGCATTGGATAAGAGCATATAGAAGTTAGCAATCAAAATATCGGAACCATGATCTAAAATCGAAGATTAAGATGTTTTATTGATTTTGATTGGGTTTTTTTTATAGACTACACCAACTTGTTTGGGACAAAAGGCTTGATTGATTGATTGTTGTTGTTATTCGAATTTTAGTTTTAGGTTACAATTTGTATACAAATCCAACCTCTAATTTTTAACTAATTTTTGTTTTGGATTTCTAACTATGTAATGGTTTTAATTTGGAGTTTGAATAAAAACAAAAAAGTAATTTCCTTTATTCTTCATTCCAATTTATGTTATTTTTATTTAATTTGGAATTTCAGTTTTAACTTATAATTCATATACAAATCCAATGGTTAACTTTCATCTAATATTCATTTTGAATTTCGGTTATGTAGGGGTTTAAATTTGGAGTTCGTATGAAAATCAATATGCTAATTTTATTTTATTTTATATTTTATTTAATTTCATATTTTAGTTTTAGGTTATAATTGGTACACAAACACAACTGCTAATTTTATATATTTTTTATGCCAAATTTCAGCCATATATGAGTTTTAATTTAGTGTTAATATGAAAATCAAAATGGTTGATTTTCTTTTATTTTTTATTCCATATTTCTGTTATTTTTTTATCTTGCTTGGCATGGACTTTCTTTTAATCTAAGCCATTATAACCCAGCTTCGCTAGATGGATGGTTAAATGCTTTTCTTTAGATAATAAAAGGATTCGCTAGAAAAAGGGGAATTTGTAGCCACTCTTGGTTGTCGCGTTAAAAAAAGATTTGAAATTAAATAAAATTAAAATTTATATTAAAAAAGAGTCCAAATCAAGTACAATAAAAAAAAACATAAATTCGAAATAAGAATTAGTAGCCAGTATGTGTGAGTTCCAATCTAAAACTAAAAAGAAAGTCTATAAGAAGTGCTATAAAAATATACATGTAAATTCATAATAAAAATCAAAGGGAATTAGCGATTATTTGTTTAATTCCAAACTATGTGAAAAATATAAATTTTAGTTTTATTTGGAATTAAAATTCTAGAAATGGATAATTCAAGAAGGAAATAGTATAAAGTAAGGAATTTGATTTTTATATATAAATAAATTAGGAATTAAAATCTATTGTATAATAAAAGTTGATAACAATTGGGTTTACAGTCGCTAAGATAAAAGAAAATATGATAAAAAACCTTAAAAAAAGGAAACATTCAAATCCGTTATTTGGTGGACCTCCAAGAGATGGAGGGATTGAGAGTGCATTGATGGGTGTTCACTCCGCTACAGCTTATAAGCTATGTGATATGTATTATGAGCATGTAGTATAGACAAACATTGTAATAACGAAAGAAAAAGTTGATGATGATGATATGAATGAAAAATCTTATGTTACGTTATGTTTACTCCTTTTGCTATGCAAATATTTGGGAAAGAAAAGTTTTGATCACAAGTGACTAGTATTGAGAACAGAGTGAGTGTTTTCTGTCTTATAGTATATAATATTAAAATATCATAAATAGAGTTTTGTAATAATCTATTTTTCAAAAAGCAAATCAAATATGTATTATCAACTCATGTAAACATACTCTAAAGGTGGTGCTTAGGTAGGTTTGTAGGCCACCTTTCTAGTTAACTAGGGGCGGATCTATAGGGTACAGACCACGGTCAAGTAATACAGATGCCCTCCAGTGCAGTACATATGGATACTTCAGTATATAGGCATATGATCATTTCATTATAAGTTACAACTTAGTATTACGAGTTTTCTGTCTAGTATTGAGAACAGAGTGTTTTCTGTCTTATAATATATAATATTAAAATATCATAAATAGAGTTTTGTAATAATCTATTTTTCAAAAAGCAATCAAATATGTATTATCAATTCATTTAAACATACTCTAAAGGTTTGTAGGCCACCTTTCTAATTGACTAGGGGCGGATCTACAGCGTGCAGACCGTGGTCTAAGTGATACAGACAGCTTTCAGTCCAGTACATATGGTTACTTCAGTATATAAGCATATGATCATTTTATTATAAGTTACAAGTTATTATTATGAGTTTGTAACTACCTCGATGACCCTTATAACCTTTTCTCTGTATCCGCCCCTGTAGTTAGCAGAAAATACTCTTTAACCTGTACTGTCGGATTTCTTTCTACATCTTTGTGCTGATTTGATCTGGACGCCAAGAACCTCCTAACCTGCGGCGGTTGCGAGTCTCGCTGTTCTTCCCGTGAAACATATTAGAAGCCGTTTGTCGTTTCTCCGATCCCCTACGCACAATGCGGACGGTGAGATGTACTAAGTCTTATATTGCGGTTTCCTGCAACGGCCTACGCGCCTGGAGCAGCTCGCGCAACAACTGAGAAGTGGTACTGCCCGAGATACGAGAGGGGTATGGCATTGGCAGCACATACATGTTAGAATTGGAATGGAGATTGGTAATAATCACATCATGCCCTGGTCAAAGATGTGAAACGACCTGTCGAGCAGCTGCCGCTCGCAACCAACTGTATAATTCAGACAGACAGAGAGAGAGAGACAGAGAGAGGGAGAGAGAGAGGGCCGGGCGATCGGGGGAGACGAGCGTAACGCGGACCTGAAGCTAGCGCTGTCTGTGCCGTCTCGATCGATCGCGCACGGGGGGTTTGGTCTTTTGGTGGACAAAATCTGAACGAAATCCGACACACGTGCGCGCCCGTTTGAACACGACGGGGCCGGGCCGGTGCGGCACCTCAGAACACCAGGTGAATCGACCACCGCGGTTCACGTACGCTCAATTAAACTTACGCACAATGAGGTCGAGGCGACTCCCGTGACGGGCCGGCTCGTTAACCCGGTGGGAATGCCCTGCACTTCGGCTTGCAGTAACGTGACCAACGCACCAGACATCACCGGTACGGTCACAGCACCGATGCTAGAGAGCATCGGAGCTATAGCTTAGCTAGCAGCCGTGGAAGTGTTCACTTAGCTGGACTCTTCTTATCTTTTTCTTATAAAAAAATTTATAAAAATAGCATCCTACTTATCGTGAAAAGCACCTTTCGCACTCCAGTACCCCGGAAGGACCTCCCGCGCCTCACTTCCACAGCACTATCCCACGCGCGATGCGGCTCCTCCCACACATGCCACGGCTCCTCTTGTGCGCTCCTTCCATACCAACCGTGTCTTCCGCATCTTTGGAGTGCTGCTGCGCCCCGTCACCCACGCTATGGCTCAATGGCACCTCGGTCACCTACGGTTCCTGGACGTGGAAGGATTTAGGTGCCGCCCCCTGCTCTTTCCACGGTACGTAGGGTTCTATTTTGCAATATTTTTAGAACAGAGCTATTTTTATTAAAAAAAAATAAGTGGGTCAAATAAGTGAACATTTCAGAACCGTGACGGCGGCTAGGTCACCCGGTGTGCCGACACGCGCGCACGCCGGCGCGTGGAAGAAGTTGGCCACGCGCGGCTCCACGGCCCACCCGCGCCGCATTTTGCTCCGCGGCACGTTTCCACGTACGGGTGCCACGCGACCGATCGAGACGATACGCAGCCCGCATCACGAAACGTCCGTCTGCGCGCGCGGGTAGGGGTTTTTTTTCACGCCGCCGCTGCTTGCCGACACAGTAGCCACTCCGGAGCAGCACGTACAAGACACGCGCGCCCTCCTCGCCGGTAGTGCGTGCGAGGAACACTTTAGCGGGGAGGAGGCACGCATGCACCAAGCACTAGGAGAACCGAAAGGTTGGTTAATGGTTAGTGGTGTGGTGTACGTGTTTGGCTGCGTTCGACCGCTCATGGTCCTCAGCAGGGATTAACTTTTCGTTTACTGGAAAAATTCGCTAACCTCCGAAATCTGAAATTTCGTCCGAAAATTCGGAATTTCGGCCGGAGTACATTCAAAATTCAAAAATCAAAATTCAAATCCGGTTTAATTTCCACCGAAATTTCGCCGAAAATACCCGAAATTTCGGTCAAAATGAACTGACTGAAAATTGGTCCAAACGATGTCAAAAAAAATTGAAATTTTTTTTGTAGGTTCCTGACACATTAGAGATGTTCTCATAAAATTTTCAGGTGATTATCAGTTCTGTGTATTTTTAAAAAATTCAAACATTAGTACTGTGCCGATTAAACGTTGATCGGCAAGTTTGAACCGGATGAAAAATAGTACAAAGGACGTTAGAACATTTTAAATTTTTTTATGGAGATTCCTAACATATTTATGATATTTGTGTAAAAATTTCAGATGATGATCAAATGTGAGGAAATTTATAAAAATTCAAACATTGGTACTGTCTTGGTAAAGCGCTGAGCGGCAAGTTTCATCCGAATGAAAATTAGAACAAACGAGCTTGTAAAATTTTGAAAATTTTTCTGTATGGTCCTGACACATCCATAATATTCTCATAAAATTTTCATATGATGATCACTTTTCATGAATTTTTAGAAATTCGAACAGTGGTACTATCCTGTTACAAGGCCGATGATCAATAATAGATTTACTTTAGCAATAAGAAAGGTTTAAATTTTTTAAAAATTTTACATAAGGGTGAGAAGGAAATAGTTAATATGTCATAAAAATTTTGAATTATGATCACGCTCCAGAGAATTTATAAAATTCATAGAATGCACAGTGCCATTTATGTTCTTTCTCTGTTTGATTTTCGAAATATAATACAATAAATTAAGTTCAGTGCTTACCGTATTGATAGATTTTATTGAGCAAACAAAGAAAGTTTAAATTTTTTGAAAATTTTATATTATCTTTCCGAGCAATAATTTAATCAACAGTAAAAATATCAGAATTTAATAAAATAATTTAAGATATTTAAAAATTCAAAAATAGAGAGAATTGAAAACTAGTACTTTGAATGTCAGAATTTTTATAAATTCCTGGAGAAATATTTTGAGCTGAAAATTTTACATAAGAATCCTTAGCTCAAATAAATTTAAAAAACAAAATTTAAAAAAGTTATAAAAATATTTGAATTGCCTGATAAATCCAAAATAGAAAACAGAAATATGTACACAGTACATTGTCAGAATTATTGTAATTTCTGTGAGTAATATTTGCCTCTGAAATTTATACATTACGAAGATAACTCCCTATCCATCACGCATTAAATTTATCAATAAATTTAAGACATGATTACTAACTGATTCAATGAATCCATCATAACTCTGTTCACTGAATTGATTTTTGAAATATAATACAACAAATTAAGTTCAGTGCTTACCGCATTGATAGATTTTATTGAGCAAACCAAGAAATTTGAAATTTTTTAAAAAATTTATATTATCTTCCTGAGCAATAAATGCATCAACAGTAAAAATATCAGAAATTAATAAATTAATTTACGATATTTAAAAATTCAAAAACAGAGAGAATTGAAAACTAGTACTTTGAATGTCAGAATTTTTATAAATTCCTGGAGAAATATTTTGAGCTGAAAATTTTACATAAGAATCCTTAGCTCAAATAAATTTGAAAAACAAAATTTCTTATTGTAAATTCTGTGAGTAATATTTGCTTCTGAAATTTATACAGTATTAAGATAACTCCCTATCCATCACGCATTAAATTCATCAATAAATTTAAGACATGATTACTAACTGATTCAATGTATCCATCATAGCTCTGTTCGCTGAATTGATTTTTAAAATATAATACCACAAATTAAGTTTAGTGCTTACTGGCTGCATTGATAGATTTTATTGAGCAAACTAAGAAAGTTGAAATTTTTTGAAAATTTTATAGAATGGTACTGAGGAAGTTCTTAATCTGTCATAAAAATTTTAGATGATGATCACACTCGAAAAAATTTAGAAAAATCTAACAACTTTACTATCCCAATTATGTCCATTCTGTTTTTTATTTTTTAAAGATAACAAATGATGTTAAATTATTTTGAAATTTTTTTTGTATGATTCTAAACTACTAAGGATGGTACGATAAAAATTTCATATCATTATCAAGCTTTTAAAAAAAATTAAAAATCTGACAGTGTTTCCATCCAAATTTTAAAAAATCTCAAAAAATTAGTTTTTCATCAAATTTTCATGGAAGATCACTTTCTAGTAGGTTATTGGACCAAATCCGGCCAAATACGGTGGTCAAAATTCAAAATCCGGACTCCAAACCTGAAATTTCGGCGAAATTTACCGAAATTTCTGAAATTACTGTAGTATTTTCAATTTTTTTTTTTGAATTTTTGAATTTGCCCGGCTTCTACAATCTGGGGGGGGTCCGAAATCCAAAAATTCGCCGAAATTCGCCGAATTTTTGACCCTTGGTCCTCAGCTCGACTGCTCTGAGAGTTTTCAGTACCGTAGCTATGGCAATATATGTTGGAGTTAGTTTAAGAATTAATTTGTCAGAACTAGTCAAATGAGTGTTAAGTGTGGGACTAAAAGCTTAGCTACGCAGTGGGAAACTAAAACTTATAAGAGGAGCTCTTGTATAGACTAATAAGTTGGTGGTAATGCTAGATGTATCCACGGTTGGCTATGTTATATTATGTACATATGTACATGTATATCGTGCATTTCGTGTGTGTTATCTATGACTTGTGAGACCACCACATATTCTGAGATATCTTAGTGCTTAACATTTTACCACGTGTATTAACTGTACCACATCACTTTACACCTCGATCGCTGATGTGGTGCCGCAAGCTAAATTTCTTTGTAGACAATCGATTGAGAAAAGCTAGCCATGTGCCCGTGCGATGCAATGAAAACTCAATTTGCGAAAAAAATTTATTTGCAAAGAGCATTAACCTTATCTAAATAATAATATTCACTCTGAATGCGCAATAGTTAAATGTTTAAATCAATTCATCGAAATATACAAATTTCAAGCACCTATTTACAAACTTAAGTTTAAAATTAACTTTAATTTTACAAACTTAAATAATAACATCATAGCACTTGGGATTGTAAATTTGTAACGCTATAATTCGAGATTGATTGATTGACTGAAAGAAGCATCATTTGCTGCTCCATGGGTGCAAAGGCATTGAAAAGGTATACGTCATCCGTATGTGGCTGCCACCATCAGCGGCGTGTGTGCTCGTACGCCTTACTCTGGCCATACCATAGCCCATCCCATCAACCAGCTCCACCCCCTCCTCATCTTCCCTGCGAGCGCCTCCTTCAACCTATTAACATCATCCACCGCGGCGAGCTCCAGCAGCGCCGCTAGCCTGTCTCGCCGCCTACCACCGGCGACCTACCCCTACGCCGCATCGACGAGATCAGGAAGGTCGCCCATTACCTCCGCTCAACCGATAAGCTCAACACATCTGTAGGAAAGGCAAGAAGCGATGGAGTTATATAGATTCAACAACCGAGGAGATATTATGGAATCCAGATTAAGAAATCGTCGAATAAGGAAGGTAACAAAAGGGAAAGAGGCGAGAAGAGACCCAACTCTATGAATCGGAGCTTTGCTTCCTTCGAAAGGGAATCAATTAATCTAATTCGAAAAACACCAGGAACAATCGCCGCTGATTCGAATGCCAGATCAATAGGAGAAAGGAAATAAAAAAATGAGTCACGCATATTTATTTACCTCCCGCGACGGAATTATCCAATCCAATCTACCGGGGTGGCCACTGTCCGTTTCCACTCAGCCAAGTGGGTGCGCACACGTGTCGGGGTGAGGGTGGAGAACGGACGTACCACCACCAACTCCTAACTAGAATTAATAGAGGTAGAGATAACAAACTTATCTAGTCGCGTCATGCATAACCGTGCGTATGTTGCTGGTCGGCCGGAATTAAGAACATACATGATTAGATAAAAAGAAAAGATGATCTTATCTACACATGCATATAAATATTTAACGGAAAGGATGTATATGGCAACTCAAAGGTACACGGTAACTCAGAACCTGTATGCGTGCAGTATATGGAAAAAGAATCGGCTGTGCAGTATTTGGAAATAGAATCCGCTGATTGAGGTAAGAGTCTGCTATGCCACAGATCATGCATACATGCATATCCAACCGAATCAAAACTTTCTCCGTTCGCCAATATGTAGAATATCGGGACAATGACGGTTTCGTGGATATACGGAGAGGGAGAAAGAACAAACCACCACCACCAACTTATAATTAGAAGTAGTAGAGATACCCAGCACTACTAACTACGGTCCATTAGAGAAGCTCAACCAAACACATCATTACGCGCTAACGTTTGTCCATTTCTGGAGAAGCATCAAGTGTCCCATCTCTTACACTATTTTTCTCACGCGAAGGTCGTCTCCAAATATTCTGATAAAGTGGAGATCTCTCACCCAGGTAAATTCCGATTGTTTTCTAGCATCTGACGCCATGCGCGGCGCAGAACAAAGAATTAGACGGCTGCATCATATATATATTTGTTCTGAGGAGTCAAAACAATCGTAATGCGATGGGGATATGCAAGGACGCCAAGGCATTTAAACAGTGTAGTTTCTTAAAGAGCTCTTTTACAGTGTACTAAATTCAATATGAACCATTCATTATTTTGGATCCAATAGATTAGATTAGCTAAAAACACATTTAACAAATCAATAGTTAGATCTGATTTCTACTATCTATTATATACTATTAGTATAATGTACTGTAAAATTTCTCTTCTTTAAAACAGTCGTGGAATTTTACGGCTGATCCACATGTCATCGACCGATTTGTGCTGATCGATGCTGTTACATGAGCGATTGACATTTGATAACAATTGATCGCCACTTTTTCAACCCGCGTATCAGCATTGTAGTGTAGAGTATTGGGCGAGATCTTATGCTAAGATGGAATGCAGGAGAAGTAGTGTTAACTGTTAAATAGGAGAAAGTCTGTCAACCTTCTTTGTCAACTGTTCTCCATATGGACTATATCAAACTAGTTTGTCCATAAATACTTGCAAAACAGTCCTAAAAAATTACAGGGGTTTGTCCATAAATACTTGCAAAACAGTCCTAAAAAATTACAGGAGTTGGTGTATCGATCGACCATCACTGCCGCAAAAGAAAAATTTGCAGCTGACATGGTCGAACAGGTGCGAGCAGTGGCGATGGATGGATGCGTGCTACACACAGCTGACTGACTGACTGACTGACAGACTGACACCAAGCCTGACAAATGCATACGCAGCCACAGAGGATGAGGGGGGGAATGGTAATAGGGAATAGATACCTTGCTTGCGGATGGCGAGCTCGGAAAAGCAAAGGAAACATATTTTGAATCTGGAAAGAAAGGGAGCAAAAGACAGGGAGAGATGCTTCGACTCTGCCATCTCTTGTCTCTTCTTTGCTATCACATGCCTTTCAACCCCCGAAAAACATGCTTTTGAACGACCCCAGAAAAATTCCAGAACCATACCCTCTCGTACGTACGTAGACTAGGAGCCTGTATCGCCGTACTCTACGTCTCTAGGAAGAAAAATTACTGCTAGTGTTGCCAAGCAAGTTCCTGAATCAGATGGTGGAGTGACTTTTTTTTCGTGCTCTAGAAATTCGTTTTTAGTAGGGTATGGAGTATGGACACCCTACTTCATGGTACGGCGGCAAAAAAAAAAAGCTGATAATAGATTAATAGGTAGGGTATGTCTAGTTCATGATTGGCGGCTTATAGATTTTTCAAGCTCACTCAAATCTATATCTATATTACAATAGATTCTTGTGATGTGCGGCTCCACTGTCCTCCACCCGCCATGAGCCCCTTCGCCACTATAGAGCTACATTTTTTTATTTTCCAATTTTTATTTTTTAAAAGAAATATTTTTCATTTTTTAAGAAAATCAGTATTTTTTGTTTTTTTGTGATTTCCTTGAAAAAGATTTCTTCTCTTTGTTAAAATTCCTGTTTATCTCAGTATTTTCTTTTGACTGCAGCAACGTGCGGGCCCAGCAGAGCAACTAGTTCATATAGGGTATCTGCTAAACATGATTGACAACTGAAAATGTTGAGTACTTAACGTAAAAAACAGGGTGTGGTTTTTACATTAATGAGAGTTCAATGTAGGGTTCACAATATCGATATCGTGATAATCGAACAATTTTTATTTTTAATTGGGTCAAAAATCGGTAGAAATAGAAGAAGTTTGAATTTAAAAATTTTAAACTCAGGGGGTCAAACAGCAACAAAAAATCAAAAATTGAGTGATTTTTGACTAGTTTTGTTCGATAATTGTCCGATTTTAGAGAGACTTTTCTATTTTTGAATGATTTATTCAATTTTCAGCACACCTAAGAAAAATTAGAAAAAATGCAAAAAATTATAGAAATCCCAATTGATCTACAAAACACCTCAAAGAAATTTCAATAAATTTTGAATTCATTTAGTGCTTCTGGAAAATAAAAGCAACAATTAATGAAAAGGATACAGAGACATTGTCAGATTTTTATAAAACTTTACAAGCTTTATCATGATCTTAAATTTTAATAGTATCATAAAGAGTTACCAAGTATCATTTATTAAAATTTTTATAAATATTAGACTTCATTTATTGCCCCTATAAAATAAAAAACAGAATAGTATATAAAAGACAATAGCACCGTCAGAATTTTTAAAAATACACATATTTGATAATCATCTAAAAATTTTAAATAATCATTAGCATTGCCTCAGGACATTATAAAAAAAATTAACATTCTTTGATAAGGTTTTCTAAAATTTTCAGGCTTTTTGAATTTGCATTTGAATTTCACCTATTTGCCGAGCGATTTCATATATCAAACTGGCTCGATATAGTCGAAAATTACGATATTGGTGCGATTATCGATGATATTGCAAACCCTGGTCCAATGGATGATTATCTTATTTTGTTGTTTATTTTTTGAGGTTCCCCGTTGGTCTTAAACTGAACACCTGCCTTTAACTTTTCTACTTCTGTAAGTTGATTTAGAAATCTGAGTATCTGGCTACTTTTTTTTCTTTTTATTTTTTGTTGCATCATGTTTCGTTACTTTTAACAGCACTAGCTACCTACTCCAGTTGGTTAAAAACAAATCAAGGTGAGAAGCTAGGGGGTAGAGAGAGAGAGAGAAGAGTACTCATCTTTGGAGTAGTGCCTTTGTCAACAGAGCACCTTTCGACCAAAATTTTGTACGTACGCTTTAAGAAGCTGCGGGAAAAAAAATACGAAGAAAAGAAAAATGGAGATGGCTCGATCGAGTCAAGAGGAACAAAACATGGGGGGTCCCAATTGGAGTAAGCTTTCGGTTTTCTCGTCGGCCCTTTCTCACGAGAACCAAAATATTCCACGTGGCTCTGGTGTCGTCATGGCCACGCATTACACATGCCACGTCGCTCTGTTAACTCTTGTCAGTGTTGTGTTAAGGATTATTTTCGAGTGGACCATCCACCGTACGTAAGCCCCTGTGTTAGTGTACTACGTAATGTAATTACAAACAGTACGATGACAGTATATATGTCACGGTGCGTAACCCGCCGATGTCTGGAGTAATGTCGACGTTATTTCAGAGAACGTAGGAAAAGCAAACAAAGGAGTATATCTAGGCACTATTTAAAATGTGAGATTCTTTTGAATCTCGTGTGAAAATTCATGCGTCGAAAGGCCCTTACCTTCATATGTGCAACTCTAGCTAGAAGGATACAACAGTGGCGGAGGGAGGGGAGAGTGCTGGTGGGGCCATGCATAGCCTATTTAGGGTGGTCCCAATAGAGCCCCGTAGGCGATGTCTAAGTAGTGTGTATACTGTGTTATATAGGTAAAAAGATGATTTGAATGACTATTAAAAGAAAAAAGAGAAGAAAGTGATGTCTCATACAAGAAATCGCTTTTTGTATTTGATAAAAAGAATAGACATTGAAAATTTGCCATTGACAACCCGAGTGATTTTCCAGCAACGCGTTTTTGCATGTATAAAACATGTATTCAAGTTAATTGATGTTTTTGGATTACTAAAACATACACACTAGTTATGAGATTTGCTATGAACATTATATAATAAATGCTCTCTCATGTCAAATCCTCTAGACATTGCTATAAATATTACCCATTGGGACTGCCCATCTCAAAGTTTGCATTTTAACTATTTAGATTTTAATATAATTTGATACTATCGATACTATTTGGTCTCTCTTATCAAGCATAGTTGCATTAGAGCATGTACAATAGTACATATCAGTAGTCTCTAAGTTTTGCCACGTAGGATAAAAAATAACGTGAATGAGAGAGGGTGTGGATAGAGAGTTGAGCCGTCTCTTAATCTAGAGTTGACTCTAGCACAAGAACTAAAACAGGTTGTGTGTGGAAGAAATTATCTACTCATAAATGTGTTGTCTATACCATTGCATGAGTTGTCGATAACTATTGTTGTCGGCAGATTCCACTGTGACAGCCCGTGATCTACATGACCGGTTTTGTTTGGCACGAGGGCGCCTTTCGTGGTCGGGTTAATCGAGGGCGAAAACCCTAGAGGACTCCTGCCATGAGGGTTTCAAGGCCTACTTAACTAGGAAGAACAAGTGATTTTTACCTGTGTTCAGCCCCTTGTGAGAAGGGTAATAACCTTACGCCCCGCTAAATTTCTTATGGGGTGTATCGAACCAAGACAGAAGTTCTCGAGTTACAAGCGATCCGCTAGCTTTCTAGTATTGCTTGGTCGACCGATCTAGGATCCGATCCCCTTCCCCATGCACCCGAGGGCCCTTATATAGGCCAAAGCAACGGTAGGTACAAGGAGGGTCATCATGTCGATCTAAATACATTTAATGCTTCCTCTCGTTGTCCTGCCTCCACCTCGCAAATGCCTACGCTGCGTTCTTGCCCGGTCCACGGATGGGACCCCAGACAGTAGGTGAGAGGCGCCGAGGAATGGGCTTGTTGCGTAAAACCTCAGAATCGATAAGCTCGCTATGGCGTGCTCGCTGCTCGACACGCAGACGGCGGCGGAAGGAGCCTTCGAGGCGGCCACCGTGGCGCCCACCTTTCTGTTTTGCGGCGGGCGCGCAGTATGCCTCGCCAATCGCCGCCACCCGCCACGCGGATCGGGCGCCGGCGAAGGGCGGTTTCGCCACTGCCGGGCGCCACGCGAACCGGCGCTCGCCGCCGGCGGCGTTGCGGACGCCGCTCGCGCAGTGCATGCACGCATGGCGCCGGGCGCGCGTGCTTCGCCACTCGCCGCCGGGCGCCACGTGGACCGGTCGCCGGCGGCGCGTCGTGATCGCCGCCTGGCGGTTCGGCCGCCACGGTTGGGCGCCGGGCAGCAGGCGTGTTTCGCCACCTCGCCGGGCGCCACGTGACCGACGTCAAGTCGGCGGGTCGGGATCGCCGCCTGGCGGCTCCGGCCACACGTGGACCGCGACTTTATGCGCGGAGAGGGTACCCTAGCGATAATACGCCGACAAGATAACCGGCCCGCCTAGAGCGCGCAGCCTCACGACTCCTTTTAGAACCTTCACTTAATGCACTTCAATGCTTGGCGCGCTTCTTGCAGGCTACCACTATGAGGATACGACCGCCGGTCCTCCACAGATCCCGCGATTTTCCCTTGGGACCAAACGGCGATAACTTTGTCCTTCGCGAACTGCCGATGTGGGGTACGATATATAGATGCATCTCGTATTGAGCGGTTCACGCTTTCGCTTTTCATGACTTTGCTTTCTTGTTCCTTCGCTCTTTTTTCCCAAAGTTTTGTCTTCTTCGAGCCACCATGGTGAACTCCATTCCAAATTTCATCGTTGACGCCGCCAGAAGGCGGATGGGGATGGTCGCGCGGAAGGCACCTTTCGATACCGGTCCGGGATCGCACGCCGGTGCTCTCTCCGACGAGATCGTGGCCGCACACTGGCCATGATGGCGGCCTTCTTCCGCCTTTTCAATTTTTTCTCACCGCCCTCCATTTCTACGAATCCACCATCTTCATCTCACCCCAATTCTATCATCTTCTCGCCATCTTCGCACACCTCTATGAAATGTTCATGGGGTGATGCCGAACCTTCCTCTCTTTCGCCATTTCTTCATTCTCAAGGCCACCAACGACGCACGGCGAGCGGGAGTTGCTATTTCGCCGGACGGATGGCCTCCCGCTACATTCCCTTCCAAAGACCGGTCCAACTAGAGGGCATGGCGCAAAGAATCGTCAGACATCCAGATGATGCTGAATCGACGCTGGGGTGCTCCGGACGGCCAAGACGCTGAGAATCGGAGCTCGCCGGCCGAAGAGACGGCAGAGTTCAGCAAGAATGGCGCCCGCGATCGGCGGGTTGCGGACGCCGGATCGAACGGAGTCGGTAGCCCGACTACACGCCCGAGGATTAGCCTCACGGCGCTGCCTGCCGTGTGGTAAGATACGGTGACAACGACCGACGCAAGACGCGGGTCTGGACGTAAGCCCTTGTCTTCTTCTAGTTTTTACGCACATGTTTCTCCGCGCGCTTCCTACCAACCGACCGCCATCTTTTTCCCTTTCTTGCGATAAAGTAGGGCAACTTTGAGGAGCTAAACTCGGGCCGATGGCTTACCGCTACCGATGTCACGGCCCCAATCGACACAATTTTTCCGGCGAGGTCTTACCGCCGCCGACTGAGCACGCTGGAGCGCCTGCGGTCGTCAGCATACTTCCCGCCGATGGACTCCACGGACCGTTGTGGATCCTCGCCGCGCCCTCGGTGATCGTGGACGTGCTCGCCGCCGGGCGACGGTCGCGCGGTAAGCGGTTGCCGCCGACATCAAGCGGTTCGGACCTAAGAGGGTTCTCGCCACGACCAGCACCGCCACCACCACCCCGGCCGGGGCGGTACTCTCAAGGGGCGGGGGCACAGACGCCGCCGCTTTTCCGCAAAGACCGCCCGGTTTTCACCACGGCGCTTTCCGGCCGCCGACGACGGCATGCGCCGATAACCTCGCCGCGGGAGCTCAGCCACCGCCGCCAGGCGGCCCCACGCCCCGACGGCACGGCTTGAGCATGAGGGCGCTTACCAATGGCGGCTGCTCGAAACGCCGCTTGGGTGCTAACACCCCGGCGCCACCGAGACGGCGGAGGTTTCGCGCAGCGCCTCGCCGCCACCGCCGCCAGGTCGGAGACATGCTCGCACCGGCCGCCGAGTTTCTGCTCGCGCGCCATCGCCGCCTCACCGCTGCCTTGCCGAACTCTTCACCTGTAAACGAGATGCGCGCGACTAGGCACCGTTTGCCGCCGCCCGCATGGTGCTCAGACGGCCCAACATTTGCCTCGAGCGGCGAAGCCGAGCGGAGCGGAGAGGCGGCAGCGAATCGGCGCAGAGAGGGCTAACACGACCGCAATGCAATAGCTGGGCGAACGGGCCGAGACACGGCGGAGAGGGCCGAGGCGACGCTGAAGACTCGACACTTGAATCTTCCCGCCGCGCGCAATCTCGCGACTATGCCAAGAAGGCGTCGAGCGCACTAAGAGGTGCTCGAACCCTGGGCGTGAGGCCGAAAAGCGCCGAGGACTCCGGCGCTTCATTCGCCTATGCGACCAACCAGCCGCGAGGCGTGATGAGGACTCGCCGCTTTAGCCGCCGCTTCCGCCATTTAAGGACGCCAGTCGCGATCATGGTCAAGAATTTACACGCTGCTCGCTGCGCCTACCGCGACATCGCTTTTGATCCTATGGCGTGGTGACGGCCGGTTTGGGAGACGCGAGCAAAGCGGTTTCGGGAGGCGCAAGCGCGTACGCCGAATACGTGGCCGAATGCCGCAGGAGCAACCGGTCATGGACGCTCACACCGACCGTCAAGGCACCGACGAAGAACTCGACTTCGCGAGACGAGGAGTGAAGGCGGCGCTTTCTTTCGTTTCCTTTTTTTGTTGCTTTTGTTGATGAACCCGCCCGTAAAAAACCTTGGACAACTTTTTGATGAATGTTAGATGTTTAATCGTTATTCATGCGCTTGCTCATTTTTGCATGCTTGAATTCACCACATTTGCTTGTTAGACGGCCGTCATTCGACTTAGCTAAGACGCTTTTTAGAAACACCTAATTTAGGTAGCGTTTTAAGTCCCGCCAAGTGATTTCATGTGCTCGCCAGATCGCGAGCATAGATTATGCGACTACATAAAATGTAGGTGAAAATGTCCTAAATCGAACAAGGAACGCAAGACACAAAGAAGGCCTTAGCGCCGAAGTTTCCGCTACGAGATTATCGCAGGTTTCAACCTTCCGAACTTATACCCGATGATCGCTTAAAATATGCTATGGCGTAACGCGGCGAAACAACAAGTTCTCGAAGTGCTTTAGGCCGTAAACACTAACGGAGACGACCAACGTGCTTCAGGAGCCAACCCGAGGCGCATTAAGCCGTAGGAGTGCTGCGGTCTAATCGACACCATGACTTGGTCTCACGGACGCTAACACTTAGCACATCTTCTCTTATCATGAGGAGCCGTTGGTTTCAACATTTGCGATAACCACGCCGCATCTTGACCTATCTCGTGATATGATCGCAAGGAAATGGCCAAAGAACGCGGTATAAAGCGCTTATCTTATTTCAGATGTCGCGATGAGCGATTTGACGCTACTGGCGAAAGCACGACGGAAGGCTGGCGTAGCAGCAATGGCATCGGGCTAAATTTTCGAAGGCCAAGCATTGAAGAAACGGGCGCGGGCGAGCACGACGGAAGGCACGGCGAGTACAATGGCATGGCGAGCAAATTTCCATCGGGCGACACAGCTTCGAGAGCCGGGCGAAAGAAACCGGCGCCGGGCGAAGACGACGGAGTTACGGCGGCAATGCAGGCATGGCGATCAAATAAGACGCAGGCCTTTCGAGGAAGTAAGCGAAGATCGCGATGCTTACCTCGCAGGCATGCACGCCAATGAGAAGGTGAGTAGGCATCCGGAGAGGTATACGCAAGGTAAGCTTTAAAACATTCTAAGCCCCAAAGATGAAGTGTCCCGGCTCGCCTGCTTGGATCCTAAGTCCTTGTGAAATACCAAGAATTCGATCCGGGCGCCATGTGCTCAAGCGGCGAGTTTCGGGTGGCATTAGGTCGACGGCGCCGCGGTGACGACCAATCTGCTTCAGGAGCTAACCCGAGGCGGCGAGCCGCTCGAAAGCACCGCATCTAGCTCGCTTCTGGCCGCTCGAGCTAAGTATACACAAAGGCCGAGGATCGCCATGGACTCCACAAAGGAATTAGCAAACGACGGAACCAGCGATATTCATGCGCATATTCGCCACTCAAGGCACAATCGAAGAGGAATAATAATGGCGGCAAAGAGTTTTTCGGCAACACAATTTTATCGACGCCAATAGCCACCGACCACCAGAGAGGGACGACTCGAGGTCGGCCGAGCAAACTCACTGGTACTTACAATTCCTTTAAGGGTAGAACTTCCGAGAGTACTGATGTTGTAGGAGTTCGCCACCTCGCCGCCCTCAATTAACTGCATCACCGGCCGAGATATCGAGACCACCTTGAAGGGCCTCCCACCGGGAGAGTTTTATGTAACCCTAAGATGCGCTCAATTTCACAGAAGACCAGTCACCCACCGCCAAGAGTTCTCAGAGACCCGGTGGCGTGGTACCGCCGAGGTTTTGCCGATAACGAGGCGGCACGCAAGGCACCGATCCCGCACCTCCTCCAGAGGTTTACCTCTTCTCACGGAGACCTTCTTGGTCTTCTTCATTGAAGGCGAGACGCTGGCGAGCCGAAATGACAACTGAGGGGAGAATGCCCTCGGCGCCATACACCAAGAAGAAGGGTGTCTCACGGCAGACGGCTAGGCGGGTACGGTTTACCACAAAGACACCGGGAGTTCTTCCGCCCATCTTGCACCCCGCCAGGAGTCGATCAAACGCTCTTGTCTTGAGGTCCTTCAAAGATTAGCGCGATTGGCGCTGTTCACCGACTATTGCTCATGGATGGGCCACCGGTTAAACATACCTTGGTGCCCATTTTTACGTAACTCCGTAAAAGCCGCTATGTAAACCGGGTGCCGCTTGTCGGTGATGATGCGGTTATGACCAAAGCGGTGAAAATCCCGCCGCGATGAACTTATCAGCCGCACGCGCCGTGATGGCTCAAGATCGCTTCGCCCGACCCACTTGGTGAACTTGTCGATGGCGACGAAGAGGTGGGTGAAGTTTCTGTGGGTTCGCGAACGACCCAGATATCCAAATTTCGCATCGCGAACGCCAAGATAGCGGGATGGTTTGCAGAGCTTGGGCTGGTTTGTGGGTTTGCTCGGGCGAAGAATCGACAAGCCAAGACGTTCACCAATAAGCGCCCCGGAGGGCGGTAGGCCAATAAAATCTTGGCGAACGCTTGCCGACTAGAGTCCCACGACATATGGCTCCCGTGACACGCCCATGGATATCGAGAGCGTGCGCCTCTTCCCGAGTGATGCACTTCAAGAGAACTCCATTTCGCCCGCGATATAGGTCCCCACCTACCGAGTATAGCACTTGGCCTTTCGTGCAATCTTCTCACCGAGGCATCATCGTCGGGATCACTTGGTCACGCAGAAGGCCGTGATAGGGTCCATCCATCGATCTTCCCGCCTAAGGGTGGCGACCACTCGTGCTCGCCTGGTACTCACTGGCCGAAGCTCGGTGTCGCCAGAAGACCAGCTTGCCTTCCTCCCGACCCGGGCTGAGGCGCGCTACGCCTTCCTCCCGGATTGAGGTCGTGACAATGCATCGCTTTCCCACCGAGCCGAGGTCATGACAACCTTGCCGCCGTCCCCACTGACTGGTGGGTCAGCGACAATGACACCATCATCCCCACCAATTGTGGGTCGCGATGGACGGCATGTAGTCTTTCATCAAGACCCCGACCGAACAGAGCCCTTGAGGATGCAAGCCGACAAATCGTCCGCGAAGGTGATTGTCACGCCGAGGATATGAATATACCCCAAACCTTCAAAATGACGCCCATTCTTCTGACCTCCGCCAGTACGCCGCCATGGTGGGGTCGAACATTGAACTCCTTCCAGCTTGATTAATGACCAAGAGGGAATCTCCTTGACTTGAGACGCCTAATGCCCAAATAATAAGCGATGCGCAATTTCGCCAAGAGACCTTCATACTCGGCAATATTGTTGGTGGCCTTGAATTGAGGGCTACCACGCATCGAGGGTGTCACCGGCCGGGGAGACCAGATAACTTCACTTCGCCCTTCCACCGAAGACCCATCAAAGAATAACGCCCAGGGGAAGGCACGGCGCTTCTTCACTTCAGAGTGGCGGAGTCCACTCGCCATTTAATTCCGCCAACTTTTGACTTGATGGCGTTAAGGGCACAAACTTGATGTTAAATTTCAGCTCCACCGACCATTTAGCACCGCCTCCGCTTCACGGCTTATGGAGAATCTCACAAGGGTAGGTCAGACCACGGTATTTCTCGCCTTGGAAATAATGTCAGCTTCTCGACGCCACTAGGATCGCATACAACATCTTTTGAGCTCGCGGATACCGGGGTTCTGCTTCATGCAATACTTTGTCGATGTAGTAGATTAGCCTCTGAACGCCTTCCTCTCTCGCGATCAACACGCGCCACCACCCTGGGGTGGCAAAGAATATATGTAAAGGCTCACCTGCTGGGGAAACCAAAGACCGGGGAGAGGAGAGGTACCGCTCAAATCTTCAAATGCCTTCAAGGCTGGCCCCGTCCACTCAAGTAATTAGTCTTTTTCAGAGCCTTGAACAGAGGCAAGCTTTTTTCTCCCAATCGGCAATGAACTTCAGGAGGCCAAAGGACGAGCCAAACATTGACTTGCTTGAGTCGCTACCGGCGGCTTCATGTGCTCGATGGTCGATATCTTGTCGATTGGCCTCAATGCCCCTACCGATACCGAAAACCCAACAAATTTTGCCGTGAGGGCACACCTAACACGATTTTTCCGTGTTGAGCTTCAGTGATTCATCCGGAGGTTAGCAAAGGTCTCCTCCGTGTCTTGGATCATTTCTTCACTTTTTTGATTTTCACCACCAAGTCATCAACATAACTTCAAGGTTCCGCCTTATCCGGGGCGGAAGGTAATATGCATAGCACGCCGGTAAGTAGAACTCGTGATTCTTTAAACCAAAAGCCATCCTTACATAACAAGATACACCGGTTAGGTTACAAAAGCGTTTTTTTCGCCTTCTGCGCCATGCTAACTGTGGTACCCGAGTATGCATCCAAAAAGCACAAGAATTCACACCTACGTGGAGTCTACGATGAGGTCGACTCGTGGTGGGATAAGGATCTTTCGGCAGCTTTGTTGAGGTCGGTGAAATCGACATATTACGCGCCACTTCCCGTTGATTTCTTGACGAGCACGGGTTGGCAAGCCACCTCGAGGTGAGAGACCTCCTCGACTATTCCGCTGCGCCAGCTTTTCTACCTCCTCTCGAATGGCATCTCCGCCGGGCTACCGCTCCCGACCTTCTCGGACGGCGACGGCAAGACGCTCGAGCGTTGTTAATCGGTGCTCGATCACCTCGGGGACCCCAAATATGTCGGACGGTTGCCAAGCGAACACGCCTCGCTTGATCGAGGAAGGTGACGAGCGCGTCTTCCTATTTGGCGCCGAGGTTGGCGCCAATGTCGACGTTTTTCGTTCGCCCACTCAGTATGACACCTTTGCTTCCACGGGCGGAGCCGTGAAGCACGGGTCCGGCCCCAGGGGGCTCCTGAGGAGGCCATGGCGCCGACGCAAGTGGCACCGGCCAGATCCCAAGCCTCTGCCAGGCGCAAGCAGGCTTCGCACCTATCCACGTTGATAACAATGGGGCTGGCCCCCAGATCTTCACCACCATGTTAGCGAGTGGTAGCCGCCATGAACTTGACCAACCACGACCAAGTAAGTAAGGCTAGTATGGAGGTCGAAATCATGACCAAATCCACCATCTCTGCAAGCGTAGTTATCCTTCTCCCAAAAGTGACGGGAGGCAACTTGACCCAAGGGGAACAAGCCCGATCTCGGGGCCACCCAAGAACTAGTGGTCGGGCGCAGTCTGGCGCGGATCTGCAGGGCAGCCATGAATGCCGACGCAGACAAGAGGTTGATGGAGCTACTCTCGTCCATTAGCACCGCCCCACCAGACATTCCGGACCGTGGGTGCTACCACGATTGGGAGATGCCCCAGTCGGGGTGCCCTCGTGGTGGTCGGCCCGACCGAAGGTGATCGCTTGTTCGACCATTTTGTTCGGACCCGCCCTCGAGCTCGACGCGGGCGACACCTCCTTTTCACCGCTTGTAAGCGGCGTTGAGGGAATGGTGGATGAACCACCGTGGATGTACGCCACAAAGGATCCGCCGCCAAAAGCCGCCGCGGGATCTTCATCTTGATCATCATCGGCGGCGCTCCTTGAGCCGCTTCCACCATCCCGCCCACGACCCGATAGTTGTTCTAGGTCATGGGTATTGGTTTTATGTATCGGCGAGGGGCTCGCCTCCTTTTGATCGCAGCCGTCGCTTTACGGCCGCGGCGGTCATCGCGCCGATCACGGGCGATCGTTCGCACGGCCACGACGGCTGTCGTTGCGCTGTCATGGCGATCATTACGGCCGTGCATGGCGGTATGCTTCGAGGCGCGGGTCTTCGTTGCCGCTGCCGGCGGCAAGACTGCACGGGCTCTCTTCCAAGGCTTCCGCTTTTTCTGTTCAAGACGCCGGACCTTTCGATGTCCCCTGCTTGCCCTGCCTTTTGCCACTTAGCTAAAGCGCCTGCCCCTCGCCTCAGAGTCAAGGCAAGACTTATGTGCGAGGGAGAAAAGCTCTGAGGTTGAGCTGATGGTACGGTGGCCATCTTCTCCTTCATCTTATGGTCGCAGACGCCTCCCGAAGGCGGCGACGACCGATTGCTTGGAGATGTGGGGATGGTGTTGCGGCAAGGATGTATCGGCCGGATGAAGTCGCCGGTTTTACCCTTTTCTTGTTCCAGCATGGAGGTCATCCTCCACACCGGCCGCCAAGGAGCCTCAAAATTAGCGACAAAAATGTCGACAATCGTCCCCCACGAGTGCACCGACTGGGAGATTCAAAGACCAGAGCGGGCAGTAACTCACAAGGCCGCTGGGAGGTAGAAGGCCATGACCTTTTCAGATCCGCCACCGCCCGCACCATCGCTGTAGATTTGGAGGAACTCCTCCGGTTGGTGGTGCCGCCATATTTCTATGGTCACGGGCGAAACTCGTCCGGCCAGCAAGGCTGCAGCCTGCCGGAGAAGGCTCGCACCCGACGCCAGAGAGGAGCCGAGCCGCCATCGGGCCCGGTTCGGGGACGCGCATGGGAGCGCGAGGCCCGGCTTCAAGGAGTCGGAGGAGGGACCTCCTCCCCCTCCGCGGCGAGGGCCACGAGGGGACTCTCATTGTCGGCCGCCACTGCTTGCCATGGCGACGCCTCGTCTCGGATGGCGCGGCAGCACCGCGGCTGTCACACATCATACCGCCGGCGGCTGGCCCAGATGAGAGCGAAGGTCCTCACGGTTCCTCGAGGAGCGGACCGGATGGCGCTACGCCTGCCTTTTGACCCCGCCCACCCGGCCGTGCCCTTCTGGGGCGACTCGAGGCCCGAGAGCGCCAGATGCTTTAGGCGCCGAGGTACGCCGGTGCTCGACCGGCCGGGAGCCCTACCCAAAGCCGGGCCACATCCACGAGGCCAAGAATGCTTCGCAGCCCACGAGTGGCCGGAGAGTCCTCGCTAACTCCACCGGCGGTGGTCGTGGCAGGGCACGCGGGCGTGCAGTGTTCGGGCGGGGTGGCTGCCCATGGCCACCTCGACGACGGGCCGCTTCCACCGCTCGGAGAGCAGCAGGCGCCCGCCCTCGCAGGGCGGGCACGGCGGTTCGACCGCGCGACAACGGAGGCGCTTGGTCGCCGCCGCTTCGCGAGATCTCCGTGTCCGCGGATCCGCCATCTTCGATGCGTGAGTTCGTCAACCGCGAACACCCGAAGTCCGGGGAGTTAGCTTAAAAGCCAACCACTAGCCCCTACTCGGCGCGCTTGCCGGGCGATTCCACCAGACAGCCCGTGATCTACTGCATCGGTTTTGTTCGTAGGAGGGCGCTTCGTGGTCAGGTTAATCGAGGGGCGAAAACCCTAGAGGACTCCGCAACGAGGGTTTCAAGCCACTTAACTAGGAAGAACAAGTGATTTTTACCTGTGTTCAGCCCCTTGTGAGAAGGGTAATAACCTTACGCCCTGCTAAATTTCTTATGGGGTGTATCGAACCAAGACAGAGTTCTCGAGTTAAGCGCATCCGCTAGCTTTCTAGTATTGCTTGGTCGACCGATCTAGGATCCGATCCCCTCCCCATGCACCCGAGGGCCCTTATATAGGCCAAAGCAACGGTAGGTACAAGGAGGGTCATCATGTCGATCTAAATACATTTAATGCTTCCTCTCGTGTTGTCCGTGCTCCTCCACCTCGCTGAATGCCTACGCTGCCTTCTTGCCCGGTCCACGGATGGGACCCTTGTGGATAGTAGGTGAGAGGCGCCGAGGAATGGGCTTGTTGCGTAAACCCTTACAATCGGAGCAGCTCGCTATGGCGAGCTCGCTGCTTCGACACGAGACGGCGGCAAGGAGCTCTTCGAGGCGGTTACCACCGTGGCGCCACCTTTTCTGTTTTGCGGCGGGCGAAAGTGGCGCCCTCGCCAATCGCCGCCACCCGCCACGTGATCGGGCGCCGGGCGAAGCAGGCGCGTTAGCCGCTTACTGCCGCCGGGCGCCACGCTGACCGGCGCGCTCGCCGGCGCCGTGATCGCCGCTTCGGTCGCCAGTGAACCACGGGGCGGCCGGCGAAAGCGTATGCGTTTCGCCACCGCCGCCGGCGCCACGACACCGACGTTGGCGCGTTGCGTGATCGCCGCTCGATGGCCCGGCCGCCACGTAATTGGGCGCCGGCGAAAGTAGGCGGTTTCGCCACCTCGCCACGGGCGCCACGTGGACCGACGCTCGGCCGGCAAGGCGTGATCGCCACCGATGGCTTGGCCCGTCACGTGGACCGTGACTTTATGCGGTAGAGAGGGTACTTAGCGATAATACCGACAAATTGTCTATAAATGACATGTCAGCCTGTTATAGACAGCAACTGCCTATACCAATGTACATGCCCTTGCATCACCAGAAAAAAACATTGGTTGCATTGTGTGACTTATTTGATCCTCGTTGTCTCTAATTCTTGACTGCGTCACTGAAATCGAAACACTTTATGTGCTAATGAACATCAAATTAATCCAAAAGAGACACACCATTACAATTAGATAGTGTCCTGATCACCAAAACGGGTTAAGATCATTTTTTTTCCTTACATAGGTAGTGGTAGGTAAACATTAGTACTCCTCCAGTCCGGCAATACAAGTTCAAGACTATCATATGCATAGACTAAGGGAGCACTAAATCTTAAAAAAAAAACTACTTCACACATACCCCTGTCACTAAATGTCATACTACTACAATCTATCTAGCTTTTCTACATTAAAGTAGGGTTATTAAATGAAAATATTGTAATTCTCAGTCTAGTCTAAATACATTTTGTTTTGGATATAGGTGTAGTCAAACTTTTCTAACTTTGACTTTCAATATCTTATAAATATTTAAATTGGATACATAAAAATCATATGTGTATATTTGTCTAAAAAATATTTTTGTAATATTTTAATTTTATTAGATTTTGTAAATATATTACAATACAAATTACTGGTCAACGTTATGTCTTAGAGATCACGTCAGTATCCTGTAGGATGACATATATTTCTGGCCGAAGGGAGTAAAAAGTTAACTTTGATCCCCTATGGATGTTTTTGTGAGATGATGCTTTACATGACAATGAACTTATATTACAGAACTACTCACCGGTAGATGTACCTCCCGGACACAGGGACGACTTATCTTATCTCCCTTACGGTGAGCCATATATAAATGTACATTGCAGCATCATAAACGCTATGAAAACATAGCTCTCTCGAATAAACATTCATCCTGAGCCATCAATTAGTTAGGCTTGTTCAATCTTCCAAAATTTCCTGCCCAGGAACTACCGAATAGGAATGTTGGTAATGGTTACCAGGGCCGGGGAAAAAGTTCACCGCACATACTGATAAGTTGTAAACGCAGCGTAGACGTGCAAAACGTTTGACCAAAGTCTCAGCTCGGCCCGGCCAATAGCAGAGCCAACTCAGCTGACTGGCTCGAGGCAATCGCATTCCACTTCTTTAACTCACCGTATAACGCAATTCCGTAAGCAAAACAACAACCCAGTCTCAAAAAGAAAAAAAATAACTGCCGAGCAAATAGAAAATCTTAGGGACTATTTGATTGTTTGATTTCATGTGCTAGACTTGTGAGAGTTAGGGAACTAACGTTTAGTTGCTTATTATATCGCGAGCTTGCACGTATGTAAGATGGCAGTTTGATTGTCTGTTTGTGATGCGAAGCTAAACTAACACGATGCACAAAGCACTCGCAGGTCGCAGCTAGGCTCGTGGAAACGACTCCATAATCATTTCTCGGTCGACTGAAGCGGTGCGGAGCTCATACGAGACGACAACCAAACAGCTCTTTACTGTTCGCACATAGCATGTACATGCGCAGCGAATTCACACACGTAGCAGCCATAAATTGGACCACCCAACCAATGACCCAAGGCACCGGGCGCGTACGTAAGTAGAGACCAGGCTAGTCCAGATAAAACTAAACCAAAGGCCGCCGACAAGCTAGCGCACACGCCTCGGGATGCGAGGCCGAGCCGACTAGGCCCCACGCACTGCACCCGATCCCACCACCGCGCCAGCCAGTGGAGAAGCCGACGAGACGGCCGTCTTCCCCTCCGCCATGTCTCCACGCAACGCGAGGTCGATCGATCACACCCCCGGCCGACAGCGTGGGCCACACCCGTGCCACAGCAACTTGCATGCACCACGCCACAGCACCGAGCTGCTCCTACGGTCCTACCGCGCGGCACGCAGCTACTACGAGTAAGAGTAGCGCTCTCTCTCTCTCTCTCTCTCTCTCTCCGGCCATGCAACTTTTCCCTCCCTTCTTATTCATGTCTCCCTCGTTGCCAGCTCTCGCCAACCACCAGTACTAGATGCCAACATCTACTTCTCCTCTCCTCCTTCTGTCTACCTCCATCGAACAACCTAAACTTCTTCTCTGTTCCTCCTAGATTGCTTGCTACATCGGTCGATCGGTCTGAATCTGCCTGTCCTAATTACCCTTTAATTCGTCGACCAGCAGGCCAGCTGCAACAGCAAGAACAAGGCATGCGTGTGATAATACATGGAGTAGTTTTCAGGCGTATCTATATATAGGTTTTCTTCCTCGATCTTTAATTTGGCCGAGCACCATATATATATAGCACTAGTAGTCAGGTTAATTAGCTTTCGGTGGTTAATTCAGAAGCTAGCGGTCGATCGATCGATGATGTCAGGAGCACCTCCGATGCATATCTGCATGGACTCCGACTGGCTCAAGGTACGTATGTGTATGTACATGCTATATGATGATCATCACACAAGCACTTAATTTTGCGTCTGATGCATGCTCTCCCGTCTTTTTGAGAATCTCTCCCATCTTCATCTGTTGTCTCTATGTTCTCAAATAGACAAAAATATATACTTACTCCCTGATCGTGTTCACATATGATGATGTGTAGCTAGCTTCTGTAGGAAATAACCACTTTTTTTTTTTTGCACCGATGATACTCCGAGTATATGCTTACGATGGGTACCTAGCTAGCTTGTTCTTAGAACGAAAATTTGTAATTAATTGACCTAGCTAGATATGCAGAAACAAGCTTCTTTTCGTATTATAGTATTCTGCACCTAAATCAAAGACTGTTCGAGGAGAAAGTCTAGATCTGCACTGATGATCATCACTCCTTACTTGACGCTGATGATTATGTTGTGGATCTTTAGGTTTGATCCCCGTACTTAATTCGATCGATAACTGTTGAAACTGAAGATATATTCTGGTGTTGATTATATGAGCATATGCATATAGTTCTCATTGATTAAAATTTCATTTTTTTGTTTACTTCATGCTGTTTTAACGAAGATTTAGTTCAACATGTTGGTACTCTTTTTACCCTTTTAGGAGTTTTGCTTTCATATATGTGTTTGTTTCACAAAGGTGTTAAAGCTGTTCTTGTGATCTCTGTTTTCCCGAGTAGAATATATTGTTGGCCATAACTTTAATGAGAGGCAGCCCTTGGTTGTTACGAAAAATAATCTACGTGAACTTGACCTAATTTACTGCAGGATCGATGCAGTATGTTATTGAGAATCTGTTCCATGTTGCACTCATGGGTATCTGTAGACAACATCTAGACCTACATGTATACTTCTGAATGCAAGTCACGAGTTCACAACGTGTTTTAATTTGTCTTTCTGGAACACTTGGCTTGTCCATGTTACACAGAAACTCAAGAAGGAAAACTAGCATAAGATGTCACAAAAGCGAGTATACAACCAGACATTAATGCCCATTAGAAAGTGAATACTCTCGATCAGAGGCCCATATATTGCAAGAAAAGCAACGATGGATACAGAGATTCAAACAGAGTTTGATCGTCTTATCTGTCTTTACTTTAACTTTAGGACATGGCATTTAAAAGCTATGCCGGTTCAAAAAATGTTAACATGGAGAAACAACAAATAAGCAGTACGATGAATTAATCTAATGGTCCAAAATTTAGATGTTTTGTTACACAAAAACATCCGGGAGATGACTATACACACCCTATGTTTATTTAGGGAGATTTTACCTTGGCATGCATGGCCTTATACATAGTTGTCAAACTCAGATAGACGCATGCTAGGGTTACAAGCTGCACAATCCGACCATTCTTATGATCACTAGTCACTAGAGATCTAGTATACTGTGCCATACGTGATCATATGAACTAGTGCATGAAACATGATTAAGAGATCAAGGCAAGTACAGGTTGGCCTTCATGCAATCTATACATATATATTTGTTTGTAACTTTAGCACGTGTTGAAAAGTGCAACTAACCAAATAAAGAAGAACACGCAGCTAAGCCAGCTGAGCAACACAGAAGCCTAGGTGTATTAGGCCCATTGTATACTTTTTTTGGCCCTCTCTAGAAAAAAATTACAAATCTAGCTCTCTTCTCCATCGTAGAAGATCCCACAAACAACACGTGTCACCTACCAAGCTCTCCTACCATAGCAGGTCACTGACACTGTAGGTCGCCGACGCCACAGTTCCCCTTCTTGCTAAGCTTGAGTACCAGGGTATCCTGTTCTGTCAAGCTTGGCAGGTACATGCCATGTTACCCGTGCACGGTAGGAATGGAGTGGTGGTGCTGGTGACCTTCACAGTAGGGAAGGATGGTAGGTAACACGTATCGTTTAATAGTACTTCTGCGTATAATAGTACTTCTGCGGTAGAGAAGTGGATTAGATTTATAATTTCGTTCAAAAGAGAGCCAAAAATATATAAAAAAAAGTGTGAGAGATAGCCAAATAAGCTAAAGTTTACACCCAGATCCTGTCTACCTAGCTTTGCGCTTTGTACTTTACCCTCCAAGAAGCCCTTGAATCTTGATCAGCTTCCAACATGCACGGGAGTGACGGGACCATGCACCAGCCAGCTGAAACCCTTTCGCGCATTCCGAGGCTTCCAATCGATCTGTCACGGCTGATGATTACAAATCACATTACGACAACGTGTTCTTGTGCTTTCAGGGCATCGTCCCCGAGGAGCCCGGGATGGGGTCGTCGTCGCCGTCGGCGGAGCTGATCTCGTGCCCGCGGCCGATGCAGGCGGCGGCGGACCGGCGGCTGCGCCCGCAGCACGACCAGCCGCTCAAGTGCCCGCGGTGCGAGTCGACGCACACCAAGTTCTGCTACTACAACAACTACAGCCTCTCGCAGCCGCGCTACTTCTGCAAGACGTGCCGCCGCTACTGGACCAAGGGCGGCTCGCTCCGCAATGTCCCAGTCGGCGGCGGCTGCCGCAAGAACAAGCGCGCCAGTGCCAGCAAGAAACCCTCGCCCGCGCCCGCGCCGCCGCCGCTCCACGACCGGCACATGGAGACCGGCCTCCACCTGTCCTTCTCAGGGATGCAGCTGCCGCCGCCCGCTGTCGCGGCCGATCCGCTCTGCAGCCTCGGGCTCTTTGACTGGAAGTACGATCCCATCCTCGCGGGCTCCGGTGTCGCCGCCACCGCCGCGTTGGAGAGCGCGAACTCCGAGGCGCACTTCGCGGGGGCGGGTATGATGGACATTGTTGCCGCCACCGGCGGAGCGGAGTGCCACGCGCTTAGCGCGCTCCGGTATGCGGCCGGCCTGGGCGAGCACCTAGCGCTGCCGTTCGGTTCGGCGCGAGCGGAGCATGACGCCGTCGAGGTGAAGCCGGCGGCGGAGAGGCTGCTGTCGCTCGAGTGGTGCGGCGAGGCGAGCCGCGTGGCGCCGGAGAGCTCCATCAGCTCGCTGAGCGGCCTGGGCCTCTGGAGCGGCATGATCGGCGGCGCCCACCACCATCATGGCTCCTCCGCAGCCATCTGAAGCGAAGCATATGAAAGGCATATGGACGTACGCCCCCATGCATCGAAGCGTGCATGCGTTAGTGGTTTGCTAATAGCGTTAACAAGTATGATTACGTAGAAGTGCTTGGCTTCTCTTGCTGTTGTGTTTTTATTACATGCATGATCTCCTCTCTCTTTTTTTTTTCTTTTTCGTCGTTTGTTTGGCGCGATGCTTGCATCTTTTATAATTCCAAGTGCTGGACCATGTTCTGTTGTTGATCAACTTCACACATTCTTGTGGTTCCATCAATTAAGTTGGTGGCTGTTGCTGCCTAAGATTTACCATAAGAATTTTGGTTCAGATGCATAATGTATTAAAATTAATACTCCTATATAACAGTAGTAGATGTACTACCACTCTCGGAATAGGTGTCATTATAGGATATTACATGTTTACTAAAGTACATCTACATAACCGTACTACCTTTTTTTATTAGATTACTTATTGTTCTTTGGATGGCATATTTTACTATAGTACTCCAATCTCTTGATCACAAATAGTTATCATTTTGCACAATCTGTAAAACACAGTTTTAATTTCTAATTTCTATTATAATATATTTATAAAATCCAAAAAATTATAATATTATGAAAGTAATTTTCGAGACAAATCTGCATATATAATTTTAATGTATCCATTTTAAATATTTAAAAATATATTAATAATTAAAATTTTAAAATTTTGACTATACACTTATATTCAAAACAACAAATATCTATGACCAACAAATTACAGTTACACAGTAGTAAGCTCGAGGCTAGCGTAGTAGCCCACCAAACCCATTAATCCATTACCCCAAATCCCCAATCCAACAGGGGCATTGGGCACCAGGTCGGCGGTGCGCACCACTGAGCATCGAATCGACGAACCCTAATTAAAAGGCCAAGCACGGGGTGAGGTGGCGGCCGGCAGCGCAGCGTGCAGCGCGCCATGGCCAATCAGTGGCGCAGGAAGGGCAATCAGCGGGCAAAAGGCTGGATTGGAACACAGATTTTGCAATACTATAGCTTTGATGTACGTACAACGAGAACACTGTATAAAAGCGTACACTCAACATCATCGCTGGAGGAATTTGATGAAATTAAAGCTGATCAACTATTTTGGGTACAATTCAAAGCTAAGTGCTCTAGTGGAACGTTGCATAATTTTTTCAATACTTATAACTACTCGCAAATCACAATTTATAATTACATCAATAACTTACTAATTTTGAAGTACATATACCTATTTATGGTTTTTCGGATTGCAAAAGATGGTTCGATCTATGTTTTGTAGGCTGTCTTGTACTCCCTTTGTTTCTGAATAAATGTCATTCTACAATTTTAAGATAATATTTAACTTTTTTCTTTTGCAACCCTATCATTCATTATTTTCAATGTTATTTATTATTGTGGAATATAGTAACACATTATCCAAAAGCAATAAGTGAGCTAATAAAGAAGAATAATTTGGTTATTTCTACACGTGCCTGGAATGAAATGCAAAATCCTAAAATATCATCTATTTGGGAACGAAGGGAGCCTCCCCTAAATTTTAGTCCTAGGCCAGCCATTGACACGAAGCGGTTCAAGTTCCAAATGAATTTGGGGGAAAAAATCTTGCATACTAAACTAGGCCTGAAATTTGCGAGCATGAATAAAAGGAATGAAACATTTCTGTGACAAAGAGATAATACATTTCATTAGATGATTTGAGAACTGAGCTAGCTCAGCTGGCTCTTTGCCCTCCCGTGTGACGTGTGTGTCTGTTCAACGGGATAGCTTCCTTAGCGTGTACAGGGACGCGCACGTATGCGTGAGTTTTGTACATCTGCCTTTTTTAAATGTTCATTAGATGATTTGACTAGAAGATTAAGCCCGACAAGAGCACCTTGAAAGAGAAGCTTCTTCCTGCGACCAATCAACCCGACTGAAAAGTACAGTTCTGCTGATTGACACGATGTGACTGGTACTGATGAATGTAGCTTCTGACGAACTCGAAGGCCAAACGTTCTGGAAACCGCTTTATTAGCCACTATGCGCCAACGCAAAAATGACTCATCGTGAAGACCACTCCTGGCAGTTTGATTTTTTAGATAAAGGATATTAAATCCGGTCTCTGCAGAAGCACATAACCGAGTTCATACAAGTAGCATAGCCATAGAATAGTGAGAGCACTGAACCGAGTTCATACAAGTAGCACGACCATAGAGCTGGAAAAATAAAACAGAGAAACGAAAATCAAAAGCAAATTCTATTATTGCTTCTCCATCCATTCTTGGCGAAAATATCCAATGCAACGACCTCCAACGCCCTGCTCACCATCCGGATGGTCTCCCTGTTGTTCTCAGAATGCAATAATGCCCAAAACCGGAGCCAGTATGTGCCCTTGAAAGTAGCCTGCATAAAAGAAGAGTATTGTTTGTTTTGAAAAATGAGATCATTACGTGTGCACCAAATCGCCCATAATATAGCAGCCCCCCCCTCCCACAAGAATAAATCGTTTAGCACACTTGTCAATGCCTGTTAACCAATGCCCCAGCATGTGAGACATAGACTTCGGCGGGGAGATACCAGTAGCAATATAAACAACACGCCAAATAGAGCGTGAATGCTGGCACTGAAAAAATAGATGTCTTATTGTTCCATTACTATTACAGAAACAACATTGTTGACCCCCATTCCAATTCCTTTTAGCAAGATTGTCCTTTGTTAAAATTATTCTTTTCTGTAAATAACAAAGGAAAATTTTAATTTTTAAAGGAATTTTCAACTTCCAAATAAACTTACTGATAAAAGGAGTTCCTTGGTTCATAAAATACCCATACATGGAACGTACCGAGAACTGACCATTCATAAAAACAGTTTGATGTGAATGAACAATTATATCAGTATCAGCTTCCTTGAAACATCAGTGCTGCTGAGTGCAGCATCAGAGCAGGCAAGGAGGTGACCAAGCCACCAAGGGGCTCCATGGTATTTGTCGCTCCATCCTGCGAGACCTCTGCCTAAAGAGAATATCTGAAGTCTTGTATGAGGGGTATTTGGCATAGCTTTAGCCAGGGTTCACAATTTCATCGAAAACCGTTCAAAAACTGTGAAAACCGGCCTTACCGCTCCGGTTCGAAACTCAAAACCGCTCGGTAAACCGTTCTAATTAAAAAAGAAAATTTAAAAATTTAAAAATTTTGAAAAATTTATGTGGCGGTTTTCACGAAAAACGCGGTTTTCAAATCAAAACCGCTCAAAACCGTTTGAAGAACATTCATATGGCGGGTCGGTTTTCGTCAAAAACCGGCGGTTTCGTGAAAACCGCGGTTTTAGATTAATGAGCGGTTTTCGATTTTTTCAAAAAATTCAAATTTTTCGATTTTAAACCTTCGGTTTTTATGGTTTTGGCGGTTTTTAAGCGCGTTTTTAAGAAAACCGTCATAATTCGGCGTGAATTTTGAAAAACGGTTTTGTAATCCCTGGCTTTAGCTCTACTAAAATTTATAGAGTTAATGAAGCAGAGTATTTCTAACTCTAAAATTTATAGAGTTGGAACTGTGGATACATTAAGACCCTGTTTAACAGAGCTCTAGATCAATCTGTATATCAAATCTAGAGCTTGTAGGCTAAAATAAAGTGAATTAATTTTATATTTTTAATCTAAAATATAAACAAGATGACTCACCTAAATACTATTAACGTATTCACAGCTTCAACTCTATAAATTTCTGGAGCTAAGAATACCCTACTCCACCAACTCTACGGATTTTGGTGGAGGTAGAGTTGTGCCAAACACCCCCTAAGGCCCTCAGATATGAAATTTGTAGGCTAAAATAAAGTGAATTAAGTTTATATTTTTAGTCTAAAATTTAGTAAACAAGATGATCCACCTAGACACTCTTAATACCCAGCTCCAACTCTATGGATCTGATGGAGCTAGGAATGGATCTCTACCAAACACAGCCTAAGAGTGTTTAGGTGGGTCATCTTGTTTACATTTTAGACTAAAAATATAACTTTAATTCACTTTATTTTAGCCTACAAGTTCTAGACCTAAGGTAGAGTTAGATCTGAAACTCTAGACAAATAGGATTGAAATTGTGAATCATGTACTGAAAAATTGGCTTAATGATGAAATTGGCATTGCAAGGTGGTTGTGATTATGGCAAGTGTGGTGCTTGTGCATGTACTGTTTCAGATGATTATTTGATATGCTTGTGATAGCATGATAATGGTTTGCTTGATGTAATGCGCTCGTATGAGTGGTTGTATGGATTAACTTGGAGTCAAGTCGTAGACTTGTGCTCGGATTCGTTTTTTGTTTGTTCATGTGCAGGTGTTACTTGAGAGCGAACGTGATCGATGACGGGACCGGAACTAGGTTCATGGAGGAACTAAGGTTCGGGACTAGATTCAGGGAGGAATTTAGGTTTTGATGGTCAAGGATATCATGCGAGACGTTCGGATTAGAGAACACTGTTCATGGAGACTAGTTAGTCACGTGAGTGCTGCAGGTGGGCCGTACGAGTGTATATGTGAATTTTGGGTTATATGCATATATTGGGTTATGTGTTATTGGACCAGATAGATATGTATACGTGTATTTAATAAGAGACTAGTGTTTTGGTGTTTGGCCCTGGAACGGACTTGCGGCCGGAGTATTTTCTAACGGCTGAATTCCTTGCGTGTGCTGGAGGATCACCTGGCGTCGGCTTGCTCCCGGCGGCTGTGACTGCATGCATATGCAGAAGTACGACGTCCCGGCCAAGTCCCTCCTGGCGATTTTGGAAGATTTCTCCTGAGGCTGGCGGCTGGGACAAGCAACTTGTGCTTGTCTTCCTGGTGGCTGCGCATGCAAGCAGGCAAGGGGCGACTGGAAGTTTTCTAGGGACTTCATGCATGCATGTTAGACGATTTGTTTCTTTTTGTTCTCGGCGGCCGGCGGCTGATCACAAAAAGGAAAAGCTTCTTGGCTAGCCAGCGAAGGAATTTTTCTTGTGAATATGTCTCGGCAATAAAGATTAAGATTTACAAGTTGATGTATTGATAATCTCGTTCTTCGTTTTCACTCTTCGTTTGCATGCTTGTTTTATTTTTTAGATTGATTCATAGTTTCATCATAATAATTTTGATTTGATCCATTCAAAACCTTGCTAGGGCATCAAGTGATTGATTTGAAAAGTTTGATTGGTTAATTCCTCATAAATCCTGATTAATCTCGTAATTAGGGTTAGATCAATTTTCGTCATTATTTGTTACAGTCATCTTGCAAAGGTTATAATTCTAGATCCGTCGAGCTGGTTTTTGTTGGGTTAGTTTCGAAATTGAATCTAGTTTCTACAGTTAAAATTTCATATCAATCCAACGGTGGGATCTTCGGTAATAGCTATTTAAGTGAACGTGCATCATTCTGTTTTTGTCGAATCCGAATCAAGCAATTTGAGTCCGAATTGGGGTGTTTCAAAAATCATTAAAAATTTGATTTTAGCTTTCGCGTAATCATTCACCCCTCTCTGATCGCTAGTTTAGTATATATCGATCCTATAAAAATCGACACCCTTGTTTACGGCTTTGCTTCAGTGCAGTATTATACCAGGAACTGTTTGTTTTAATCTGGAATGCCTGCAAATTTTAGCATGCAAATTTGAAGCGATCAATATCCGAAGCAATATGTGCCAGCATGTACTGCACCTAGCAGCTGAAAAAACAGTTGAACCATAATCTATATACACATCAGATTGGCGATCCTGAACTTGTGTTTTGTAGGTCGGATTCTGGGTGCAACAGTTTTATTGATGCTGAGAGGATTCCTGTGAAATATGGTAAGGGCATCCCTTTTGGCTGCATAGGTGAAAAAGAATCAAAACAGGCAGAAAAGTGTCTTCGCGCTTCGAAGAAAAACCGGCTAAGCCAAGATATCATAGGATCAGGCATTGCCTTTGTGGCTGTGCAGGCAAACTTATCTTACTGGTGAGACCGAGACAGTATCTCTACTAATATAAATTTGTAGTTGATGGCAGCGATTCGTTCTTCCTAGTCCTCCATATCTCTAATAATGGCCAGTCATTATAGATAATTATTCTTTCCTGATTTACAGCCAGCCATATCTCTCTAAATATGGTTGATTATTATAGCAAAATCTCTAATTATTGCTGGTAATTAATAGCCGGCCAATCATTCCTTTTGTACTCTATATATGTTATCTGATTTTCACAGAATCAATCAAGGAACTCATTCAAGATCTCCCGTATGTCGTGCCGCATTGTAAATGAATCGACAGGCCAGATCAATAAGTGACGGACCGAGCGTACATGGCATGGCGCAAGAGGCCGGCGTCGCGGTCAATAATAGCTTCGCGGCGGAAGGATAGCCAGAGCGCGACACCCACCAGGTCTTGTGACCCCAGCGCCGGCCAGTTGGATGTGAACAAAGCGTACGACGCTTTGGTACGGTTGCCCGGCAACACCGGTGAGATATTGTCGGTGGTGAGAGAGTTATTGGCATACCCCTTGGAGATAAACAGGTTGATCCAGCTGAACATCGCAAGAAAGAGGAACGACACGGCGGCGCACAGCGTGGCGGGCGCCTCGGCGCTGGTGTTTTCTAGTTCAACTTCATGGGCTCGGCGTCATGGCGATGAAGTCAATGATGGCTAAATGCGCCGAGACATGGAGCGAGTAGTAGGCGGCAAAGCGAGAGGTCATCTGGGAAAAGCGGCGAACCGTCGGTCTGCGGACCACGGCCCGAAGCGGAGAAGAAGCGGCAGCGCCGAGGGTGATGGTGATCCGAAGAGCGGAGTATAAAGGCTGAGTGGTGGCGGTGGTCGGCCTTTCTTGAGACGGCCCGACCACATAGCCGCATAGTGTGCGCGACGAAGTGGGCGAGCGAGGAAGGCGGACTCCGCAGCGCTATGGAGTGCTCGGCAAGAGGAAAAACGCAGCGGCGAGGAGGGCGGCGAGCCGCCGCGGCGAAAACGACGGACGCCGGCGTGACCGTGTAGTGGCGATGGTCGAAATGGCGGTGACTTTAGCGATAGCGCCTCGTACTCGGGAGAAGCCCCTGTGAAGGCAGTGGATGATGAGGACGAGCGAGGCGACGAGGAAGACGAGATCGATGGCGCCAAGGAGCGCGCGTTGCGGGCATGGCGAGAGGAAGAGGAACGCGAGCTGGTAATATAAATTGCAAAAAAGATAAAAATGATTGATTGATTTTTGAGATTGGTAATACATATTGCTACGTACAATGTATTTGGTTTTAATTCGTACCGGAGAAGAAACCATAAAACTTTTGTAATGGGGAGAAATAGATGTTTGATCTTGTAGCACAATTTTCTTTTATTACTTGACTTTTATGTTTCGTTATCAATTTTATTATTCGTAGCAACGTACGGACATTGATCTAGTACGGCACAAAGCAAAAGCATGAACCAGGCCAACTAGATGCAAATGTCGTAACAGTTCCACATCATAATGAACTACAGAAATAGTGATGTTCCATCCACCTTTGTTAGGGCACTACGAAATCCATCCGAGTGTTAAAGGTGACACGAGGGCTTGTTAGTTGCTACGTACACAAGACGACGGATGCAAAATAATTATGACATATTCCACAAAGACTACAGGGTTCTTAGACGATTTATAGAAAAGTTAATCCAATCACATCATGGCTATTTTTGACCGCACTTATTAGAACAAATGAATAATGCAACGGCAGGAAACTCGTAACTGATTCCAGTACCTGCTCATCGCAGCGTGCAGATCAAACATAGTAGGAATCAGAGGCAACCAATAGTTTGCAATTGTTACCAGCATATGTGGTATATTTGAGCTCGGGTCAGTGAAGTTCGTAAGATTGAAATCAAGTTTGAGTTCAATTTATTTGAAATTTAAATAAATATAGATCGAATCAAACTTAATAGCTCGTAGCATCAAGCTTTTTTTCCACCCTACTTCCAACATGCAGAAACGTCTTCCTTCCACAAATTATCCATCCACAACAAGAAAAAAAAACTCGAATAAAACAGCAAGAAATTCCACACTCCACGTTAATCAAGCCCGACGTCAGCCAATCTTCCTCGATCGCGAGGGGAGGAGAGGCAGGCAAGCAAGCCAAAGCCATTGTCTCCCCCACCCCACCTCCACCCCATACGACTCGCACAGGCCGAGGAGGTCAGAGGGAGCTGCGGCTGCACGGCCATGGCCCGCATCTGAGGACGAGAAGCGGATGGGGCGCGCGTTCGTGTACGTGATCCTGGGCGGCGGCGTGGCCGCGGGCTACGCCGCGCTCGAGTTCGCCCGCCGCGGCGGCTACTCCCGCGGCGAGCTCTGCATCATCTCCGAAGAGGCCGTACGCGCTTCCTTGCTGCTTACTGAGTTTTCTCTCGCTCGCACCGTTGGTTGCTAGATAGAACAGCGCCGGCAATGCTTCGGATTGCTTCTTTTCTTGTTCTTTTAACTGTATTAGGAATTGTTCTGGTTGCTCGAGCTGCGCCAAGAACGCTAATAATTTTTGTTGCCTTGGGGATGATGATGTTTGGCTAAGTAGAGCCTGGATTTTGCCGGCACAAGTAGGCGAGAATCAGGTTGTCATGGGCAAAGCGGGATGCTATTTAGGGAGTCATGGATTAATCTGCAGTCTGCTAATGGAAAATTCATCGGTGAGCTAGTAATAACAAAATCTTCCCTATTCAGGATTGGATCCTCTTATACCTTCAATTACAGGGAATCTGTTTGAAGGGGCAAGGAAGGAATGTCACATTTTCTCTGTGTGACCTTTAGATTTAGAGGGAAGGTACAATAGATCATTAGATCAGTCATTACCGAGCAAATAGTTACCGAATAATATTCTTTTCAGAGTAGACCAAGGTGAAGTTTTTTCGCGGAAGATGCATATCGGCTGATTTTTATTTGGGCAAACCAAGGGGACAAATACAAAAGTAAAATAATAAGATCTAGAAAGCAGGGATAAAAAATTTTTTCTTGTCGAACATAATTCAGAATTATCCCTCAGTTGCATGTCCTATGGTTCTTTTGATCACATATTTGTCTGCTGATAATTTGTATTCTTTCCAGGTTGCTCCTTATGAACGTCCTGCATTAAGCAAAGGCTACTTACTCCCAGAAGGTGCATTTTCACAAACTTTTGAGTTTCGGTAACCCACCTAGCATTCCTCTGGCACACTTGTGTGTAGTCTAATTATATATGGTCACAACAGTACAATGATTTGTGATTTTTTTCTGTCACTACAATTGGTGAAGGTTAACGTTACTCCTTTTGGATGTTTTAAAAAATTGAAATACCCCCCCTTTTGTCACTACAAAACGTTTTCACTTCGCATGTTCATTAAAGCTTTATTTTTAGTTCAGGAAGATTTTTTTGATAAGCTTAAAATCCGTAAATTTCTTACAAATATCACCGGATAACAGGCAATGAAAATCAAATGGAAATTCTATAATAGCTACGATCCATTGTTGGCAAAGAAGTCCAACGATCCAATGATCTGCAGATGTCTCACTATTATATAATGACTGAGGAAGATGATAAGGCAGATGTTCACCTTTGACCCCCCGTACTGGTGGATCAAAGGATTGCTGTCTTCTGTGCCTTTCTACTTTCTATCCAACTTAACCCCCACAAATCCATAAAATAAAATTGTTTATTTTTATCTTGCTTAATTGCTTGCACTGCAGCAGGGAAACAAGCAGATCCTGTTTATCATGTATTTGTTCTTTTCCCCCATGTAGGACCACTTTCTGCAACTGTTGCTTTTTCCTACATTGATCTCCTATGTGAGGTCGCAAAAATGTGATATATATAAGATGGTAAAATGGAGCAGACACACCAGATGCGTGCAAGTGCTACGCAGTTCTATTTAAGGGCTAGAATGTGAAGTTGCATGATAGACATTACAATCTTTGTTTCAAAATAACTCCCAGTAATTACTTCTAGTTAACAAAGAATATAGTACATATGGAAAATAAACTTTACTTTGTTTATTTTCAAAGTAGTTTAGCATGTGATTAATTCATCATGCTACTGGTAGCACATTTCAGCATTTCTTTGCTTACCATGGTAATTGCAGAATGCAGATATGTCTTGTCTTCCAGCATTTGAAACTCAGATTGTTAATCTTGCTAACTGTTAATTTATCCCTGGCTACTTACAGGTGCCGCTCGTCTTCCAGGATTTCATACTTGTGTTGGTGCTAATGATGAGCTACTGAATACAAAATGGTACAAAGAACATGGTAGGTTTTGTTTAGGGTTTTCTTCTGGGTTTTGTCTTTCATCTTATGTATTACATATTGGCAAATGAGATAGTTGATTCAATTTCTAAGTAAACATCAAATCTGGTAAAAATCTATGCAAATTATTAGATGGGTTTATGCATACGATTTTTTGTCAGTTCCTTGATTGAGTTATAAAGATGACTTTGCCATCCAGTTACTGCTCCTGTCTTTCATGTGTGTGCCTATGTGGACATGATGTATTCTATCTACTAACTGTGAATTTACTTGACCAGGTATTGAACTTGTTCTTGGAACAAAAGTGATAACTGCTGATGTGAGGCGAAAGACATTGCTTACAGCCACTGGAGAAACTATCAGCTATAAGACTCTTATCATTGCAACAGGTGCTCGGGTATTGGATCTATTTATACTTCTTTTAGTCCATCTTCTCTTGTTTTTCATTTTTTAATACTTGCTTTCCTTTAACAAAAAAAATGTCTGCTTATATTATCTTCGTACATAATGTAGGCTTTGAAGCTGGAAGAATTTAGAATAAGCAGTTTAGATGCTGCGAACATATGTTATTTACGCAATCTTGATGATGCGAACAAGTTAGTGAATGTGATGAAGTCATGTTCTGGTGGAAATGCTGTTGTCATTGGTGGTGGCTACATAGGAATGGAATGTGCTGCAGCACTGGTTACTAATAAGATAAAAGTAACCATGGTGTTCCCTGAAAACCACTGCAGTAAGTAGAAGTTACATCTCTTGAAAAACTGTTTGATCTATTTGTATTTGGACTCCCAATATATGTTGTAAGGACTTCTGCTGCTCATCTAAATACAACCTTGATTTATTTTCTGCAGTGGCTCGTCTATTTACACCAAAAATTGCCGAATATTATGAAAACTACTACACTGCAAAAGGAGTTACATTTACAAAAGGAGCTGTGCTTACATCCTTTGAAAAAGACTCCATGGGGAATGTGAGTTTCCATCCCATGAAACTGGCAGTGCTTTGCAGTAGATGGCTAGCAACTTTACATTGTATTGACAAGTAACAAAAACTCCAAGTCAATGCCCAGAGTTTTGTTTCCTATCAGTCGAATTCATGTGGCTGGTAGGATTTAGGAGGGTAGGAGTTATTGATAACTGTTGAAGTCACAGACAAACTCAGCCGCCTAAAAGTCTTTTCGATAATAACTGGTAAAACCCTGGCCAGTTTCCACTGATAACTGGCAATAAACTAATTAGGTTTTGGGGAGAATTTTTTTAAGTCATGTGTGTTAATGCATAAGCTCTAATTTTGTCCAATATTGACTTAGATTTGCCTGGACCCAGCCTATATGTAACAGGGATGAGGTATCATGTCTGGGCATGGCTTGCTTTGATTGTTGATAAGGCAACCCTGGAGAAAAAGTGGCTTGGTTTTCCAATAGCATGCTTTGGCAGCAATGAGTATGATGAGTTTAACAAGCTTCAATAATTCGTGATGTTTTGTTTTGTTATTGAATGGAATGTGTCCGCACCAATCAATGCCAAAGCACTATTAGCTCTACTATTCCAGAGTGCACTTTTGCTATCAGGTCATTTTGAATCCTCCAACGATATGAGAAACTTAAGTCCCTGCCTTTATTTGTTGACAATGACAGTGAAAATAAATAATGTTATCGTGTGTGTGCAGGTGACTGCAGTAATCCTGACAGATGGTAAACACCTTCCTGCTGACATGGTAGTGGTTGGTATTGGCATCCGTGCAAACACCAGTCTTTTTGAAGGTCAGCTGTTCATGGAGAAAGGCGGGATAAGGGTAAACGGACAAATGCAAACAAGCAACAGCTCTGTGTATGCTGTCGGTGATGTTGCCGCATTCCCTATCAAGCTTATTGACGGTGATATCCGACGGCTTGAGCATGTTGACTCAGCTCGCAGAACTGCTAGGCATGCAGTTGCAGCCATCTTGGACCCTTCCAAAACTAGGGACGTTGATTACCTGCCATTCTTCTACTCCAGAATCTTCACATTGTGCTGGCAGTTCTACGGGGATAATGTTGGAGAAGTAGTTCACTTCGGAGACTTTTCAAGCAGCAGCCCGAGGTTTGGTGCATATTGGGTTGATAAAAGCCGGATTAGGGGTGCATTCCTCGAAGGTGGAAGCCAAGAAGAGTACGGGGCATTATCGATTGTTGTTGGGCGTAAAGTTAAGGTTGCAAACATGGCTGAACTTGAAAAACAAGGTCTGACGTTTGCTATTCAGGAAAGCCAGAAGGACAAACTTGACTGTGGGCTTACTCTTGGTGAAAAGCCTACTTATGGATGGTATGCAACGGCTGGTGTTATTGCAGCTGCGTCAATTGCTGCATTTGGTTATTGGTACGGCAGGAAGCGCCGCAGATGGTTACTTTGAGAGCGGCCTATTTGATTTGCATGTTAACCATCTGCTATGTCCACGGTGACAGTTTCACGGGTTCTTAAGAGCTGATGGAAGAGGAAGATCTGTGATGTGCTATTGAGTACAGTTACTCAGAGGAAATCCTGTATAACCTGAATAAAAGTGTAATCTTTGTTTCAAATGTAAACAAGCATACAAATCCCATCATATATTGTTTTAATGAAATGAAATGCTGTTTTGAAATCTCAAGAGTCCTCCTTTCCTACCTGAGATCCATAATAATTTTGCAAATGTTCTTGCTGGTTGCTGTTTTGGAACCATCTGTATGTTTTGAAAAGCTTTAGACGCATTAGATCACTTGCAAGCCCATCTAATCGAATTTGCCTGAGTTTAAACAAATAACGCTGCACTTTTCGTTACATTGCAATGGCAGGCAAGGCACACCCAAACAAACAGAATCTGGAAGAGCAGAGAAGAAGTGGAAGAACAGAGACCAAGATGGTGAACTCTGACTTCACCAAGAAGTATTCCATTCAATATTTTTCTTGATGGCGAGGGAAAGAAGATGGCATGGATCGGATCCCGTAGGAGGAGTGAGAGGAAGAACAGGGCAAGGCATTTGTTTCCCGCCATGGCCCCCCACTTTCCTCCTCGCAAGCCAAGAACCCGGTGGCGGCGGCGGCGGGGCCCGAGCTGTGCCGCGTTTACGGCTACTTAAGCCCATCCGTGCAGGACGAGGACCGCAGCTCGAGAGATAAAGGGAGAGAAATAGCACGAATTAAGCAGATGGGCCGCACGTTCGTGTACGTGATCCTGGGCGGCGGCGTGTCGGCGGGCTACGCGGCGCTCGAGTTCGTCCGCCGCAACGGCGCCTCCCCCGGCGAGCTCTGCATCATCTCGGACGAGGCCGTACGCTTGCTTGCCTTCTCTTGCTTTCCTCTTTGCAGCCTCAAGCCTCCCTAGTGCATACATACATGCAGAAAGATTTCGTTGCTGGGCATGAATTCCTTTTCTATGCCTATTTTTTTCTCTCGATTCCCTCTTGGCTTGGCAGGCTGCTCCTTATGAACGTCCTGCGCTAAGCAAAGGCTATTTGCTCCCAGAAGGTACATACATGTTCATACTATTCCGATCATGGAGTATTCCACTCGCAGCTCTTTGTGTAGTCTTAATGCATATACATGCGTTGTTAGTACTCCAAGTTGGGTAGCCTGTTGCTACTAATCACTGTTATTTTCAGGCGCTCCTCGTCTCCCGGCGTTTCATACTTGTGTTGGTGCTAACGATGAGTTACTTACGGCAGAATGGTACAAAGAACACGGTATTTATGCATGCCCCTGCCGATGGTCTCTACTGGATTGTTTTTGTTCATGACGCTACATTTGTTTAGATCGATTCTCAGTGAGCCATAGCATCTGGCAACAATCGGTGTGCCTGTATGTAACCTATTTAGATGGACCAGAACTTGTGATTTCTTTATGTGTTCTTCGATCCCGCAATCAAGTTGATTTTGTTATCTGTTCAGCATTGCCGATCCTATCTATTACTTGACCAGGCATTGAACTTGTTCTTCTGACGAGGGTGGTTTCTGCTGATGTGAGGCAGAAGACACTGCTCACAGATAGCGGAGAAGCTATCAGCTATAAAACTCTTATCGTTGCGACAGGTGCTCGGGTACGCCCAAATCTATTTGCGGTTCCTTTTGTCCATCCTCTGTTACATTTTAACTTAACATTCTCTAGTACTTGTGTGTTTACAAAGGCCTTGAAGCTGGAAGAACTTGGAGTGACCGGTTCAGATGCCGAGAACGTCTGCTACCTGCGCAATCTCGAAGATGCAGATAGATTGGTCAGTGTGATGAGATCATGCCCTGGTGGAAATGCTGTTGTCATCGGCGGTGGATACATCGGAATGGAATGTGCAGCGGCTTTGGTTGCCAACAAGATAAAAGTCACCATGGTCTTCCCTGGAAAACACTGCAGTAAGTAGCCAATGCTATTATCTGAAGGAGACAGTCTGAACTCTATAGTTAAATTCTAGGACTATTCTAAGATGCATTTGTCAGTACGCACGCACTCTTTTTCCCCCCAATCTAAACATGAGCTTCGATCTGTCCTCTGCAGTGGATCGCCTTTTTACGCCGAAAATTGCTGAATTTTATGAAAGCTACTACATTTCAAAAGGAGTTACTTTCGTCAAAGGAACTGTAGTTACGTCCTTGGAGGTCTCAGATGGGAAGGTGTGTATTTCCACTTAATTCCACGAAACTTTGCTGCAGCTATATTCAGATTGCAAGTAGGATGCAAACTCACCATCCACTTGCAATGTTGCACAGGTGACTGCAGCGATCCTGCGAGACGGTAGGCACCTTCCTGCCGATATGGTGGTCGTCGGCATCGGCGCCCGCGCAAACACCGGGCTTTTCGACGGGAAGCTGGACATGGAGAAAGGCGGGATCAAGGTGAACGGACGGATGCGATCGAGCGACGCATCCGTGTACGCCGTCGGCGACGTGGCCGCGTTCCCTGTCAAGCTCTTGGACGGCGGCGTCCGCCGGCTCGAGCACGTCGACTGCGCCCGCAGGACCGCCAGGCACGCCGTCGCGGCGATACTGGAGCCCTCCGACGCCGCGGAGGACATCGACTACCTGCCGTTCTTCTACTCCAGGGTCTTCGCGCTGTCGTGGCAGTTCTACGGAGACAACGTCGGAGAAGCCGTCCACTTCGGGGACTTCTCGCTCGGCGGCCGCGCAACTCCCAAGTTCGGCGCGTACTGGGTCAGCGGAGGCCGGATCGCCGGCGCGTTCCTCGAAGGCGGTAGCCGGGAGGAGAACGAGGCGGTGGCGAGCGCCGTTCGGCGCGGGGCGGCGGTCGCGGACGTGACCGAGCTTGAGAGGCAAGGCCTCGCGTTCGCCGCTGATCAGGGGAGCCGGAAGGGAACGCCTGGCGGTGATTGTAAGCTTTTCGGTGGGAAGCCTACTTGTGCGTGGCACGCCACGGTTGCCGTCGCCGCGGCGGTGTCCATCGCGGCGTTCGCTTACTGGTACGGCTGGAAGCATGAATTATGAAAGAAATAAGTCTTATTTACATCACTAAACTTCTTAAAAAGTTCACATACCATCCTTATCTATGACTAGCTATGTGCCCGTATGATGCAACGAAAACTTAATTTACAATAAAAAATTTATTTGTAAAGAGCACTAATCTTATCTGAATAATAATATTCGCTTTGAATGTACAATGATTAAATATTTAAATCAATTCATCGAAGCATACAAATTTCAAGCACCTGTTTACAAACTCGAATTTAAAATTATCTTTAATTTCACAAACTTAAATAATAGTATCACAACACTTGGGATTGTAAATTTGTAATGTCATAATTCGAGATCGATCGACCGAAAGAGGCATCACCTACTGCCCTATAGGTGCAAAAGCATTGAAGAGGTAGGTGTCATCCGTATGTGGCTGCCACCATCAGCGGCGTACGTGGCTCGTGCGCCTTGCTCTAGCTATACCATAGTCCCACCCCATCAACCAGCTCCACCACCTCCTTGCCTCCCCTGTGAGCACCTCTCAACCTATTGGCATCATCTACCGTGTATGAGCTCCAGCAACGCCGCTAGCCTATCTCGCCACCCACCACCGGCGACCTACCCCTGCGCTGCATCGACGAGATTAGGAAGGTCGTCCATTACCTCTGCTAAATGGATAAGCTCGACACATTTGCAGGAGAGACAAGAAGCGGTGGAGTCATATAGATTCAACAACCGAGGAGATATCTATGGAATCCAGATTAAAAAATTATCAAATAAGGAAGTCAACTAAAAGGAAAGAGGCAAGAAGAGACCCAACTTCATGAATCGAAACTCTGCTTCCTTCAGAATAGAAACAAACAATCCAATTCAAAAGGCATAGGAGCAATCACCGCCGATTCGAATGTTAGATCGATAGGAGAAAGGAAAGTAATAAATAAGTCATGCATATTTATTTACTTCCTGCGACGGAATGATCCAATCCAATTTACCGAGTGGCTAATGCCCGCTTCCCACTCAGCCACGCAGATGCGCACACGTGTCGGGCTGAGGGTGGAGAACGGACGTACCACCACCAACTCCTAATTAGAATTAGTAGAATAGAGATAACAACTTATCTAGTCGCACCATGCATAGCTGTGCGCATACTATTTGCCGACCGGAATCAAATCCATACGTGATTAGATAAAAAGAAAAAGATGATCTTATCTACATATGCAAGTAAATATTTAATGGAAAGGATGTATATGGCAACTCAAAAGTATATAGTAACTCAGAAGCTGTATGCGTGCAGTATATGAAAAAAAGAATCGGTTGTGCGGTATTTAGAAATAGAATTAGCTGATTGACATAAGAGTCTGATACGCCACAGATCACGCATGCATGTATATCCAACCGAATTAAAACTTTCTCCGTTCACCAATGTATAGAAGATCAGGATAATGATGGTTTCGTGGGTATGCCGAGGGGGGAGGGGGAGAACGGACCACCTCCTTCAACTCGTAATTAGAAGTAGAAAAGAAATCTGTAAGATCAGATGACGTCAATCGAGAGGGGTGAATGATTAAGCGGAAGCTAAAACAAATTTTTAGTGATTCTTTAAACCCCCTAAACGGTTTTGACAAAAATAGATTAACCTACGTTCACTAAAATAGTAATTACTAAAGATCCCACCGTTAGATTGTTGTGAAATTTTAACTATAGAAACTAGATTCAATTTGGAAGCTAACCTAATAAAAATTAGCTAAATCGGATTTATGGATCTAAAGTTATTATCTTTGCAATTTTACTGAATCAAACGGTGGACCAAATAAAATAGACTGACACATGTTCACCAAAATAGTAATTACCGAAGATCCCACCGTTAGATCAATGTGAAATTTTAACTAAAGAAACTAGACTCAATTCCAAAACTAACGCAATAAAATTCAACTCGATCGGATCTATAGATCTTGAGATATTACCTTCGTAAGATGACTGCAGTACCTTCTAGTTGCCAGACTCGTATGCATGCACACTGCGTGATTCTTGGGCGATGGAGAGGAGCACCCTGGAGTCGTGCGCCGCCGCCGGAAATAGCAGACGCAATAGAACTTCAAATCGCCAACAAGGATCAATGCAATCTTCACGTCGGCAGGAGGTCTCGCGCAAGAACTCAAGCAAGAAAAACAGCCGCCAGCCGCCGAGAACAAAAGGAAGCAAATCTTCTTTTTACTAGTCGCTAGCTTCTAGTCATGCATGCAACCAACAAAAAGTTTCTAGTCACCAGCACTTTGCCGAGTAATGACATCCATGCATGCAAACCTTCAAGAGCAATCTTCAAGTCGATCGCTAGAGCCAAACACTAAAACTTCTAGTCGTAATCTTCCTCCAGTACTCATGCATGCATGCAGCGACCAGCCATCAACGCAGGAAAGCCAGCCGCAATGGACACCAGGCGCAGGAGATCTAGCCGCCAGGCTCAAGCATGCGCGGCCGTCACCAAAACATGAGCAACAAAAACAAAAACGGCCGAACCTCTCAGCCGCCGGAAAAAGCCATCTTCATTGATCATGTTTCCAGTGTTTTTATACAACTCAAAACCCTAAAATAAATGCATGTATGCGTATCAATCTAGCCCAATAACACATGGCCCAATATATGCATACAATCCAAAATATGCACGCGTACGGCCCACCTGCCGCACTCACGTGACTAACCAGCCTCCGTGTGCACAGTTCTCTAGCCCGAACGTCCCGCATGACATCCTCGACCACCAAGACCTCGATTCCTCCCTGAACCTAGTCCCGAACCTCAGTTCCTCCATGAACCTAGTTCCGGTCCCGTCATCAACCACGCTCGCCCTCGAGCAACACCTGCACACGAACAAACAAGAAACGAATTCGAGCACAAGTCCACGACTTGACTCAAAGTCAATCCATGCAACCACTCACACGAGCGCATTGCATCAAGCAAAAACATCTTCCAGAAATAAGTTCATCCCAACTTGATCCACATTAGCTTTATTAACTCTTTTTACCACTTATTCATCATATCAAAATCTCGCCAATTGTTCATCACAAATATATCATGTACCATGATCTTACAATCTCCCCCTTGATAAACACATTGGAAACACCTCTAAAAAGCATAAAACATATATGATAAAAGTAAAGTGTAAAAAACACAACTCGGCTCAAAAGCACAAGGTGAAAAGAAACATCATCTCCCTTTTGAAGAGAAAAAAAAATCACCCCCTTTAACAATAAAAACATTTTCTCTTCTCCCCCTGAATATATGCTTTACTATTTCTCCCCCTTTGACAATGATTTCATCAAGGAAAACAAATGAATGCCAAGACAAGAAAAAATGAGCTCACTCGATCACATAACCTTATAGATCACATAATAAGCATAATACATAAACTTAATATAATTTAACAAGTTAGGGAGTGACATGCATCTCAATCTCAATTCAATCAACTATAGCCAAGTACTAAGCAAAATCTCAGCAGAAAAACAAGGCCAAAAATGAAGCAACTAACAACTCAGGGCAAGCAAGCAGTTTTAACTCCAATCTAGTAAACCAATTTAATCTTTATAACAATAAACTGTATGTGGCATGTTTGCAGCATACTTCTTTTATTTTCAATGAATGGCATGCTTGAAGCATACATCTTATCTTTTAGGGAATGGCATGCTTGAAACACACATCTTGATGCTTTTGCATACTTTGATAATTTTAACAAGCTTCTTCTTGCAGATTTGAGTCTTTTTTTTACTTATTCCCTTTTCTTTTATTGTAAACATGCAAAGTGATTAAATGGTCTATGAAAGAGTAAAACTAAAAACACACATGCTTCATAGCCCAAATTTGTCAAGAAGATTCAATATCAAGCCTATAGAAGCAAGATATCACAGGGTATTAGCTATAGACAATCAAACCAAGGAATTCCGCAATATCACTTTTAGTTCAAGTAAAGCAATTTAGATTGTCATATATAAGCTCAATTACATAACATATAAAGAAATATGATAAAGTAAGCTCATCAAGTAAAAGACTTGGCATGGAAACTCCCCCTCAAAACAAGCTCATGGGATGCACAACTACCAACTCTCCTCTCAAAAACACCATTTTGTTGTGGAACACGAGCAGAAGAAAATTGGTGCTCAATTCCATGTCTAGAACAAAAAGAAGCAAAAAGAGTGTTCTTGAATTCTCTTCCATTATCACTCCTAATTACTTTAAGTGCTTCAGGTAATTCCTTGAACAACCGTAATGCAAGCTCTTGAAAAAATTCAAAAATTTCATCTTTGGTAGACATGAAATATACCCAAGAGTACCTAGAGTAATCATCTACAATTACAAGAACATACCACTTACCTCCTGTAGATTTCACTCTAGCGGGTCCAACAATGTCCATATGTAGAAGCTGACCTGGAGCATTAGTCATAACAACAGAAATAGGAAAATGTGGTGATGCAGTCATTTTTCCATGTTGACAGGGGAAGCAAATCAAATCACTTGTTTTATCATACTTTAATTCAGGCAAACCTCTAAGCAAATTTGATTTACTTATGCGTGAAAGATGATTGAAACCAATATGACCAAGTCTACGATGCCAAAAAATTAAATCTTTAGAAACTTGGGAGACAAGACATGTAGTTTCAGATGTTGGGCATGAAAAATCACCTTTAAACAAGCGACCAATGCGAGTGATGTTGCATACTAGATTTTCAGAAATATCTAATATACGACAAGAGTTTTTCTTAAATCTCACCTCAAGATCTTCATCAAGCAACCGAGAGACTGAGAGCAAATTATACTTAAGCTTTGAGAATGAAGTTTTCATTGACTCGCACAATTCCTTTTCCAAGAATCCGTCCCTTTGAATTGTCGCCAAAAGTGATGACCTCATCACCTGAACTTTGTGTGAGGGAGGAGAACCATTTTGAATCACCAGTCATATGACATGAACATCCAGAATCTATGAACCATATGTTCTCCTTCCTCTCTCGCATAACCTACACAAAAGAGAATGTCGAGGTCTCCGTACTAGAGTTAGATAAAAGAAATTTAGGAATCCAGCACTGAGACATTCGACTAGCAAAACCAGTAGGTATAAAAGCACGAATTAAATCCGTACCACCTTTACCTTTCGAAATTGGGTGCACCAGGTCTGAACGTCCACTTACCTGCTGTCTGACCAGTCTGCTCGATCCAGAAAGTGGCTTTTGCCACCTAGACTTTGCAAAATATGTTACCCTGTCATTTTTCTGTTTTCTTGCAAGTCTAAAGCAGAACTGAACTAAATGACCATCTTTACCACAGTTAGAGCAATTGTACTTCACAAGTGGTGCTGTTTTAGAAGATGAAGTAATTACACTAGTTGTGGACAAATTAAACATAAAACCAGCAGATTTAAAAATGGTCTTTTTAGGTTCAGGTTTAACCTCAAATTTACCACTTTCAGTTACATTCAATAATGTTGGTGGATGAGATTTAGAATAAGCATGTGCATCAAAGCCTAGTCCTCTATTATATGTGCTTACTCTGGATGTGTCCAAAATCATGTTGAGGTTCTTTTTCCCATCAGAAAAACGTTGTAATGAGCTTTGAAGATAAGCAACCTCTTTTGTTAAAGAAACACAATTATCACAAATATTATCAACAATGCCTTTTTGTTTGTGACAATTGGAGCAAGAAAAAACTTCATGTTGAAGCATGTCACATTGCAATTGATCAACTCTACCATAAGCATTTTTCAATTTTAACTCAAGCGAGGAACATTTAGAACAAGGCAAATTTGAATCAAGCTTGACACTGGCAGCACACTTAGCATTCTTAAGTTGTTTGAATTTTCTAGAACATAAAGCATTTACCAAAGAGCTAGCATATAAGGCAACTTTTATCTTTTTCAAATAGTTCTTGGTAAGAAACAATCATCAACAACATGAGCATGCATAGTGGTACCAAAAGTAAAACAAGTTTCAAATTTATCATTCTTTGCAATTTGATCATCGAGTTTATGAAGAGTAGAAGCATGAGCATTCCTTAATGCAATAACTTCAGATTGTAACACATCACAAGATTTGCAAGAATCATCATCGGGAATTAAAGATCTAAGCCTTGCAATTTCAGAATTGGAACTATCTATTTCTAGATCTTTTTCTTTAAGAGCCTTCTTAGACTTTTTAAGTTCTGAATCTAATTTAACCATGACATACTCAAGCTCATCATAAGAAAGTCTCACCTCATCAAGATCGGAGTCATTGTCGCTATCCCTTCCAGTCATGAAACACATGCCGGTGAAGTCATCATCGGAATCTCCCTTCTTGTCCTTCTTCTTGTCATGTGGCTCATTATCACTCTCAAAGTCTACATCGCTAAGATCACACTCCTCTATGGCGGCTAAGACTTTCTTAGCAACTTTTCAAAAATTGGAGCGCCTAGGGGTAGTGCGTCTTGAGCTGCGTTGTGCTGGTTCCCTTTCTTCCTTTTTCTTCAACTTGGAACAATTTACTTTAATATGTTCGGGAAGGCTACACTCAAAGCAATTGAAGGACCCCGAAGTTGTGCCTCTACGTCTCCTCATCCTCACACTGTTGAGTGTTTTAAAAGCACGTGAGGAGATGAGCACAAGATCTTCTTCAGGAAGCATCTCAAACTGTTCATCTGAAAAAGAAGCCAATGCAGACAAGGAAACAAAAGATGATAATCCAGACGAAGTGCTGGGCTTAGCAACAAGTGCATGTGTAGAGGACTTATCATCTTTAGGTGACAAAGAATCCATCTCATAAGTTTTCAACCTAGAATAAAGATCATCCATGGTCAAAGTATCCAAATCAACAGTTTGATTAATTGTTGTAACAACCATGCGCCATTCAGGACTAAGAGATCTCAAAATTTTACTAGCATTATCCTCAACTGAATTATTAACTTCAACACCACGCAAATTGCACAAGATTTTCTCAAATCGAGAGAAAAGATCATCAATTGATTCACCTGGTCTCATTACAAAATCAGAAAAGTCCTTTTGGTAAATATTTTTGCGCACTTTCTTAATCTTAGTAGAACCTTCATGATAGTCACATAATGTCTTCCAAACTGAATATGCAGAACGTAAATGAGAAACTCGATCAAATTCTTTTTCAGAAATTCCTTGAAAAATCAAGTTTTTAGCTTTAGCATTCAAATCAACGTCTACTTTATTATCATTAGTAACTATATCAGGAACATCATATGCAGTAGAAACTTTGCGCCAAACATCATTACCTTGAGTTTCAATATAGGATTGCATGTGACTTTTCCAATAAGAAAAATTTGAATCATTAAACATAGGAGGACGATTAATATATTTATCTGACGCCATACCTTAACCTCGCTCTGATACCACTTGTAGGATCGGATGACGTCAATCAGAGGGGGAGGGTGAATGATTGAGCAGAAGCTAAAACAATTTTTTAGTGATTCTTTAAATCCCCTAAACGGTTTTGACAAAAACAGATTAACCTATGTTCACTAAAACAGTAATTACCAAAGATCCCACCGTTAGATTGATGTGAAAATTTAACTGTAGAAACTAGATTGAATTTAGAAGCTAACTTAATAAAAATAAGCTAAATCGGATCTATGGATCAAAAGTTATTATCTTCGCAATTTTACTGAATCAAACGCTGGACCAAATAAAATAGACTAACACACGTTCACCAAAATAGTAATACTGAAGATCCCACCGTTAGATCAATATGAAATTTTAACTAAAGAAACTAGACTCAATTCCAAAACTAACGCAATAAAATTCAACTCAATCGAATCTATAGATATTGAGATATTACCTTCGCAAGATGACTGTAGTACCTTCTAGTCGCCAGACTCGTATGCATGCACACCACGTGATTCTTGGGTGATGGAGAGCAGCGCCCTGGAGTCATGCGCCGCCGCCAGAAATAGCAGACGCAATAGAACTTCAAATCACCAGCAAGGATCAATGCAATCTTCACGTCGGCAGGAGGTCTCATGCAAGAACTCAAGCAAGAAAAACAGCCGCCGGCCGCTGAGAACAAAAGGAAGTGACGAATACTCATCCCAGGGGTACCTCATAGCAAAGTATACATCTATTTCAAGATCGTTTTTCTCTCAGTCGTACGGACATGGCGGCAAGATTAGCGGCGATCTTGAGTCTTTGGAGGGTATTGCCAAAGTCTCCATCCCTCACAGATGGGATTATCACTGAATATTGGCTGGAACACCAAATGATCCGTCTTGGACCCAGCTCTAGGCCTCGTAGGGCCACGAAGGATCCTCGGCCTCGTTCAGGCTCACCAGGGGCGGTCCGACCTAGCCTCAGGTCGGACGCTCCCACAGGCTCCGACCTGGCCATGGGTCGGACACTCCCGCTGGCTCCGACCTGGCCACGGGTCAGACGTGCTCGCAGGCTCCGACCTAACCGCAGGTCCGACGCCCCTGCAGGCTCCGACCTGGCCTCATGTCGAATCCCTAACGAGCTCTGATTCAGCGACCTCCGCCACGCCACCAGTCGACTTCAAGCGAGTCACTGCCCGTGGACACGACAGCCATCTTTGGGGCGGTGGCTCCTTCCCAAGGTGGCGAGGCCGCCTAAGTCAAGCGCTTTGTCCATTCACCCGTCGAGCACAGATGGAGAGACGCGCTCCCGAGGCGACACCAGCCTTGACATAAGCAGCGTCGGCATCATCTCGAGCGCACAAAGGCGAGTCGCCCCTTCCCGACGGAACGGCGCTCGCTGTGTCTACCAACCTAGGCGTGGGATGAGCAGGGACCCGTCAGTCGCCAGTCACCAGGACCGAAGACCGGGGACTCCCGGGCGTAGCATACCTCTACCTTTTTTCTCCAAACTCCCGTGTAACCTGCCCCCTCCGCCTATATAAAGGGAGGCAGGATCCTCACGGAAGGGCATTCGATTCAGTTTGATTCATCCAGATCCGATCCAAGCATCCGAACTCCCCCGAGCACATAGTTCTCCCTCATCTTACTCGGACGAGGCGCATTAGGTCAGCCCTGTTGCCCTTGCTTGTAACACTCTGTAATCCACTACACCCCGAGCAATACAAAACTACTACCACGAACTGGACGTAGGGATATTCGGCCCGAACCAGTATACATCTTGGACTCCCTTCGTCTAACCATTCAAGGAGAGGGAACGCGTGGCCCCTATACTTACAAATTTACTTGCCGGTGTACGAAACACCGACAGGAAGCAAATCTTCTTTTTACTAGTCGCTAGCTTCTAGTCGTGCATGCAGCCAACAAAAAGTTTCTAGTCATCAGCACTTTACCGAGTAATGACATGCATGCATGCAAACCTTCAAGAGCAATCTTCAAGTCGATCGCTAGAGCCAAACACTAAAACTTCTAGTCGTAATCTTCCTCCAGTACTCATGCATACATGCAGCGACCAGCCATCAACGCAGGAAAGCCAGCCGCAATGGACACCAGGCGTAGGGGATCTAGTCGCCAGGCTCAAGCACGTGCGACCATCACCAAAACATGAGCAACAAAAACAAAAACGGCCGAACCTCTCAGCCGCCGGAAAAAGCCATCTTCATTGATCATGTTTCCGGTGCTTTTATACAACTCAAAACCCTAAAATAAATACATGTATGCGTATCAATCTGGCCCAATAACACATGGCTCAATATATGCATACAATCCAAAACATGCACGCGTACGGCCCATCTGCCACACTCACGTGACTAACCAGCCTCCGTGTGTACCGTTCTCTAGCCCGAACGTCTCGCATGACATCCTCGACCACCAAGACCTCGATTCCTCCTTAAATCTAGTCCCGAACCTCAGTTCCTCCATGAACCTAGTTCCGGTCCTGTCATCAACCACGCTCGCCCTCGAGCAACACCTGCACACGAACAAACAAGAAACGAATTCGAGCACAAGTCCACGACTTGACTCAAAGTCAATCTATGCAACTACTCACACGGGCGCATTGCATCAAGCAAAAATATGTTCCAGAAATAAGTTCATCCCAACTTGATCCACATTAGCTTTATTAACTCTTTTTACCACTTATTCATCATATCAAAATCTCGCCAATTGTTCATCACAAATATATCATATATCATGATCTTACAAAATCAAGTATCTAACCTCTCTAACTTAGAAACCTGATTAATTTATGTACTAAGACAGTTTTGCATGACGTTTTTGATGATGTAGATCAATATCAACGTGGTTTTTGACATATTGATAGTCATATCACGTGGGTTTGCTGACCAGGATCCAATCCGAGGATATTGACATCCACATCATCGATCTCTTTCTTACTTCTCTCTCCATTCTCGTTTTCTCTTCACATCATCCTCCCTCCTCTCGTTTGGACCATCGTCAGCAAAAACCGATGGCATGGCTGCAAACATGGCAAAACCCAGGATCCAATCCGAGGATATTGACATCCACATCATCGATCTCTTTCTTACTTCTCTCTCCATTCTCGTTTTCTCTTCACATCATCCTTCCTCCTCTCGTTTGGACCATCGTCAGCTAAAACCGATGGCATGGCTGCAAACATGGCAAAACACCGCCATGAATTAGATCACTGTTAATAAAACCTTATTAGGGTATAAATTAAACTGATTTTATAAGTTTAGTGTGTTAAATACCTGGTTTTGTAGTATAGGGGATTTTTTTGAAAAAAATGGTAGGAGCTCTGCCATGCGTTAAAGACAGGAGATATCTAGTACTGCATGGAAAAGATTCAAGTACACCAAGCAATCTATGAAATGAAAGTCCGCAAACACGAACGGGAACTTAAGAATAACCAGCACCCTGACACAAGCTAAGTAAATTTTGACCACAACAAGCAGGAGCTAAACGATAGGTGGGATCCTTCCTTTATCTGCGCTTTGATAATGCGTTATTCATCGTGTAAGAGGGCCGCATCCAGGTGGAAAGCCGACTGAAGTCCACTCGTTTCTGAGGCTCCCGTAATGGCTTCTGATTCTGTAGACCCTCGTCTCGTACACTTACACCCCGGTCTTCCTCTGGCGTGAAGGAACCTGTGAATTCCTGGAGCTTGTGTGTTTGAACCCTGTGAATTTCTGCAATTCACAGCATGCGGCTGATGGTTCGTCATGCACTTGAAAACTCAGTAATGGTCGTTCTTCTTTCAGTGCTGCTCATTGACACCCTGGGATGTAATATTGACAGAACCTGCTTGTGGAACATGAACAAATTGTCCTGAAGATTATAATGTAAGAGAAGAGTTGATTGGTTTCCCTGGATTCCAGAAGCAGGCCATAATTGTCGACTGCAGCGTCCTCCCTGCCCGCCTTCTTCTTCTTGCAAGGCGCAGCAAAAAAGAACTTGGTCCCAGAGCTGTTTGCGGTTTTGCCTTGCAGACCCAGCCAGCTAGATGGTTCTCCCTAGCATGAAACATGAGGTCTTTGTCTGCATCTTCTGGTAATTTTCTGTTAATCTTGATTAGCATATCTTCTCTAAGTATTGCTCTCCAGTGGACTATTTTGTAATGCCATCTTACGAGTGCTGACATCTTAAGAAATCCGTGCGAAGACTGAATGAAGGGATTGGTGCACATTATCGAATATTCTCGTATTTCTTTCCTTTCATAGATTCTAAAAGTATAGATTAGGATCCCGTCAACTTGTTTACGTGAGTGCTTGGGCACATTCCGTCGAATAAGGTGCCACCGGTGAAAGTAGTGCAGGGGATTAAGTAGACTTTTTTTTCCCCTCAAATTTCAGACGTGTAAAACAGACTTACTTCACTATGACATGTGCATAATTTCAAATGTATGTTTATCCTACTTAATTCGCATATCGTTTAATAGAACATGAGATGAAACGGTAGTTGCATGATGGAGATTCTTCCATTCTTTTTCCCTGTTGAGAATTGCCACTGCCTTTCAATGCGCGCAAACTACTACATAAAAACCAGGAGGCAAGGAGGGCGTCCCGGTAGGATGGGTTGGTTGCACCAGTCCAAGCTACCGCGCATGTCTGCATTCTGGTAGATCACTAAACCCGCCTCCCGCTTCCCCTTGTCCCCATGCCGCTCTCTCTCGCTGCCGGCCGGGCCCCTCGCCACCCAAACCCCACCCGTCCTCCACCCGTCGACGTCAGCGGCCGTTACACCGCCCTCGTTGCAAGCGCAGCCCATACGATCGACCACATACACCTCAGCTTCCGGTGACCCTGTTCCCTCCGCTCCTCTTTTAAGCCAAGTCCGGCGCGAACCTGTAACGCGCACACACTAGCTACGCTACACGTACCAGGTAGCAAGGCAGTGAGGCACCGAGCCAAGAGAAGATGGTGAACTTCATTGAGGCGCAGAAGCCACTGCTGAAGCGGCTGATGAGGATGGCCGGGCTCCGTCCCATCGACGTCGAGCTCGAGACGGGCACCACCATGCACGTCTGGGCGCCCAAGCACCGCGTCAGCAAGAAAGGCACCACCATCAGCCCGATCGAGCCCGCCGCCGCCAAGAAGTCCGGGAGGAGGAACCCCGAGTCCAAGCCCAACGTGGTCCTCATCCACGGCTTCGCCGCTGAGGGCATCGTCACGTGGCAGTTCAACTTCGGCGTGCTGGTCTCGCGCTACAACCTCTACATCCCGGACCTCCTCTTTTTCGGCAAGTCGGCCACGAGGAGCCCTGACCGGTCGCCGGAGTTCCAGGCGGAGTGCTTGGCGGCTGCGCTGGAGCGGCTCGGCGTGGCGCGGTGCGACGTGGTTGGGTTCAGCTACGGGGGCATGGTGGCGTTCAAGCTGGCGGAGGCGCGGCCAGAGCTGGTGCGGTCGCTGGCCGTGTCCGGGTCGGTGGTGGCCATGACGGACGCGATCAACAAGGAGACCATGGCGCGGCTCGGCGCGGGGTCGTCGGCGGAGCTGCTCATGCCGGAGACGCTCAAGGGGCTCAAGGCGTTGCTCTCTGTCTCCATGTACAAGAAGATGTGGTTCCCGGACAGGTTCTACCAGGACTACCTCAAGGTAACCAACCATGCATGTATACGTAGTAGTAAACATACAGTACAGTTATTTTTCTTGCTTAATCAATAACTAAGTTCATTTTGTTTCAAAATTTTGTTACGATTTAGGATTGACCGTTCATTTTTTTTTCATATAATAAATCAGATTAGCCAGTATTTATTTATACTTTCTTCAGTAGAACAGTAGTAAGAATACCATCAACATATCAATGATTAGATTAGATTTTTACTATCATTGTATGCTACTAATACGATGAACTATAAAACTTATCAAGTTGATACATATATGTGTTGCTTCGGTGATGAGTAGGCGATGTTCATTAATAGAAAGGAGAGGATGGAGCTGTTGCAGCGGCTGATAGCCAGAAACATGGATGCCAAGATCCCTACGTTCCAATTCCAACAGGTAAGTAGTACCTTTGTAAAGTCAAAACCAAATAACAGCTACTTAATTTGTTCACCAACCCGGCCAGAGATGCATGCCTTAGAGGTATACAGGTGGCATGCCTGAACCTAAATCGGTTGACTAATGAGGGTGACCGGCAGAATGAATATATGCCCTCATCACAATTAATTTATATATATGCCAAAATTTGCTCATCTTAGGACCTTGCAAACCTTCGAAAATTACAATTGGTCAAATGACGACCATTACAATCTACAAGTGACTGGCGCAAATATTCAGCTTCAAGCCTTTTTATTCTTCTGTCAAAATAATCTGAACCGATGTGCGCATGAATCTGAACCGATGTGCGCATGATATCTTCAGCATCTTGCTAGTATCATTGAGTTGCTTGTTTAGTGCCATTAGGCCAACTACTATAGAGTTAGACCAAGTGGTGATGCTTGTGAGGGGAAAAAAATAAAAACAAAAATCCAACGGACTAGTTCCATTTGAGTTGAGCCCAAAATGGTTCGTTCCATAGCCCATGTAGCTTTTGCTGGTTCAACGGCCCAAAATATCAGTTGGGCCACCTGCATTGGCAAAATAAGGCTGCTTTTTTCGATAAAGAAAGGCTACCCGGTTTGGGACTTAGGGTTTCTTCTATGGGATCTCTTCTAAAAAAATGGAATTGCTGGCGTGGTTGCAGAAAATAATGCTGATCTGGGGCGAAGAGGACAAGATTTTCGACATAGAGCTCGCAAAGAGGATGAAAGAGTAAGCATCTCTCCCTGTCTTTCCCCCCATGCCGATGCCATCTCCAGTCTTTTTCAGTTTGGGCGGTGAAAGCTTTGTTAAGCAATCACTCCAACACACGTACGGGTGGATTTAGGGGGTGCACTAAAATTTTTTAAAAAATGCTACAAAATTAATTTTTTAATAGAAAAAATTTGTTGATTGAATTGGTTTCGATTTTGGTGGTTTAAGATTTTAAGACCTTAATTACAACTATTTGTAGTGTGCTTTTTGCAAATTTTAAATATATGTGTTAGATTTATGATGTTACGAAATCATTATACAAGGATTATAGGGTTGTACGTGTAAAGTGTGCACTCACATAGAAATTTTTCTAGCATCACTGCTGCTCCAGCACGCAGGAACATCCCCTTGGAAAACCAACTACTGTATGTGTTTTCAAACTTTCGGTTCACTCAAACAAATCACCGAACCAACATAGCACAGATCGACGCATGGCAAAATTTCTATGAGCATGCGCTGACGGTGCATGCATATATATATGCGTGCAGGCAGCTGGGCGACAACTGCTTCCTGCACGGCATCCCGAAGGCCGGCCATCTGCTCCACGTCGAGCGGCCGTGCGCGTACAACCGCCAGCTCCAGAGGTTCCTCGCGTACGTCAACTCCCAGCAACAAGAAGAAGAAGCCAACTAATCCAATTGATAAAAAAAGACTACAAGCTATAGCGCTCTTATCTATATATGTGCACGTACGGCACATCATCACAGACAAGCAGCAATTTGCCTGGAGAAGGAGAACCATGGAAAGGTATCGTTTGGCTACAGGACTATATCCTGCAGATCATTGATGAGTTGATATGGCGCGATCGTGTTTAAATCTGTTCCTGTTGTTGACTGTCGTTTTGATGTTACTTAAAAGCATGTATTGCTGGGCTGGCCAGGTAATTATTAGGCCTCCTGTTGTCTTATTCATCAGTTCAGTCATTCGTTGGGATTCTTTGTAATTTTGCTGTAAGCACACGTAATCCGTCGTTAAATCATTTAAAAAATACATATTTGATTTGGTATTTATGACATGAATTTAAATTTCAAAAAACTACCGTAGGAACCCAGCAATGCTTGGTCAGTAAAGGTCTAAAGGGTATCATTGAACATTCGAACGGTTCTCAGTATGTGTGTATTGAACATAGTGCTTATTTATAATACTTAGGGGTACATAGTCATTTTTTCATATCTCTTTACTCTATATATCAAGAGAAAATATACCGTATAAACTTAGACGAATGAAGTATTAACTAGTATAAAAAAAAGAAAATATACCTGTAAACTTAGACAAACGGGCCTAACTTAGCGGTGGAAGTACCACAGGGACAAACCGGACGCCTAATACCAGTCAGAATCAGTCATGGGAGTACGCAGCACGCACAGGCGCGCAGGTACTGCTACCAGCAAACAATGGCGCACTAGGTTGGAGCATCCGATGTTGGTCAGGGCGGGGCAAGTTTTCCACAGGCGCGCTGCTGCGTCGCTAGCTGCTGCATCGATCCCAAGCCGGACCTCACCGCCGCATGGCCGGGCCGGGTCGACACGACACGGCTCATAATTTCGCAGCCCCCGTACGTGGTGCCCGAGAGAACCCAGCAGCTTGTCCTGGATATGTCTCGCCAAAGTACACGGCCCCGCCTTTATGGGCCAGGTCAAATATAACGTGCGACGAACGACGTCGCAACGCAACGCAACGCGGATTTTCTTCGAGCAGCTGGACCGGCTCGGCTGAGGACCACGCAACACAGGGCGAGCGGCGTACGGTACGTACCTACTCCTGTGGTGTCCATGTGTGTGGCCGCTGCGCGCGCGCGTCAGCGTGAACCGGAGGGCGCGGCGCGGCGCCGGCCGGCCGGGGTCCGCGCTTCGGGTTGGGCCCGTGTGCGGACGGGACCCCCATGCCCTCGCCGTTTCGGCGCGATCGTCGCATCTCGCGTGCCAGTGGCGGTGGACCAGGAGGAGGCGTCACGACAGGGCCGGGGCATATTCTCGTCACGTATGACTCGGCCACCATTTAAGCCGCTCGACCTCGGGTTCGTTCCGCCGGGCGGGCCGCCCAGTGGGAGCGAGCGCACGCGCCGCGACCCCAGAAGCACGCGGTTTTTACAGTTTACGCTAGCTATTGGGAGTGGGGACGTAGATCTTTTGCTCGAAATACTGTTTTCAAGCACCATTGAGGGATACAGGGTGTTCGTTTTCTCGATTAGACGGTCTAAACGGTTAGAGAATATCATCGAGGCCAAGCATGGAAGCGGCGAACTGACCAAGGTTTATTTCTATCTTTCCATCGTTACCACAACCACCGGAGGCGTGAGTGCTCGACCAAATCTATCCGGACATTTTGCCCCAAGTCCCCCATCCATTTAGGCCTCTGATTTTCTTCCAATTTACCAAACAGTGCCCCCATTGCATTCTGCTCTCCTTTCCAAGAAAGCTGCGCTGATTCTATCGATTCTCTTTGTGATCCATCTGCCGAGGATATACCGTTAGATGATAAAGCGCTAGAGATGTCAATCTTGAGTTTATGAGAGTCAAGCGAGCAGACCACGGACAATAACTTTCCTTTCCATCACGCAAGTGCAGGCGGACCTTGTCAATTAGAAATTTGGAGATCGAGATCTTTGAGTTTAAATCGAGGCGAAGAGGGAGACCTAGGTACTGCGGGGAAGGATTTCTGAACACGGAAAATCATAGCGCCTCAGATCGGCGCGTCACATCGATGGGGTAGACCTCGCTCTTATGGACATTATTGTGAAGACACTGTAGCTCCTCCAAAGAACCAGAATGTGCCTAAAAGCCTTGAGCTCATCCTACAAGGGATGCAAAAATAGCCACGTCGTCCGCATATAAGGAGACACGGATTTAGCCCAACCGATCGGGATGTCGAAATAATCCCAACCTCCATGGCCTTAGAGATTAATCTCTGCAAGGATCCATGGACCAGAATGAATAACATAGGCGATAGCGGATCCCCTGTCTCGAGACCTCTCTGTGTTGGATTTGGGGGCACAGGTGCACCATTGAGAGAACTCGGAAGAGGAGGCGCATAGGATCATAGAAATCCACTCCCGCCACCAGCGCCTTAGAAGCCCGAGACGGACGAGGAGATCAATCAAGAACTCCCCAGCGAGAGTCAAATGCCTTGGCGATATCGGCTTGAGAAAAGAGGCGGGATCCTCCTTCTATGCAATTGCAGCTGATCAAGTTCTTTGTGTATATAAAATTATCTGTATTGATCTTTTCTTTGTGAGCGCACTTTGGCTTTGAGATACCAACTCCTGCGGTAGAGATGCCAACCTTGTTCGCGAGCACCTTAGAGAAGATCTTCCTGTCTTTGTGAATGAGGCCGATAGGCTGAAGTGGCGATGGCGAGCGCATCTTGCCTCTTAGGAAGCAAAACTATATTTGCGCAATTGAGCAAGCGGAGGTGTCGCCAGCTCATACCATGCAGCTGCGCGAAAACCTCCATTAGGTCCTCACCAATGATGTCCCAACAAGACACGTAAAAAGACACGTGAACCCGTCCGGCCCGGCGCCTTTTCGATGGGCATAGAAAACACCGCCTCCTAACCTCCTCAACGAGAAAGGTTCTTCAAGCATCATAAGTCATGTCGAGGAGGTCTAAGGCGTCCCAATTGAAGCGATGAAAGCAGCTGAATTTTTTTTCCAAGTGTTGATGGAAATAATTGAATAGCTCTTCACCTTGTCGTGAAAAGAATGGACCACGCCCTTTAAGTCGTAGTTTCCTTATGACCGCATAGGATATGATCTTTTCCCAGAACATGCTCTCTCCATCCGAATTTATAAACATAGCGTGTGTTTTATATTTTAATACAAAAATAATATGATGTTCTATCAATACATGCATATATTGAATATAGTGCTTAGTGATAATAATGGGAAGTAACTTTTTATAAATTTAGAAGGAGGGAGTATGTGCTGTAAACTTGTAAAAAGAAGATAAAAAGAGAGCTGTCGATGTTTTTTTCCCCTCTAAGTGATTATATTAATTCATGTAAGGAGCTGTACCGCGTGTACTCCATCTCTTTTATCCAGCTGAAGTGACACACGGGTCAAGTTGAAGTTAAAGGTGCAGAGTAATTGTGCGTTGGCGATACATTAATTATTCCATTTCCGTGTCAAGTATCAATCGGCTAGGTCGTTACTACTGTTTTGAGGCATCGATCGGAGCAGCGCTATATATACGGTACATATCTCGTGCAGCGCAGTGCTCTTGACCACTGACCTTTTCGCCGTGGAATCAACGAGAGCTGCTACTGCGAGCTAGTGTGTAGGCCGGGCCATGCATGAGCTCGCACGTTTTACATCGTCCGATCGATGAAATAAAACTGGCACGTACGTTCGTGGTCTTCGTGCTTGCCTGCGGTTTGTACCACTACTAATTTGCATGTGCTGTGTTGGACTGCTAACCAGTGGTTCATAACCTTTGCCACGAAATATAATAACAGGTTAATTACATGCTGTTTAAATCCAGTGGCTCAATTCAACCAAAAGAAATATGCAAGGAAAAGGAACCACGAACCGTTCTCAAAACCTCGAACACGCGCGAACACTAGTTACAACAATGACGTGGCTAAATGGTTCTAGAGTCTACACTCACATGCGCATCATGCATGTTCCTATAACTTCGAGCAAGCTATCACAACAAAATATCTTCTCCTTTCCCGTTTCTTTTAGTTATCCTCGAGTGCACTTTCCCTGTTCTTAAAAGAAAAAAAAATAGATGCTGTCTTTTAATTAGTTAAAAAAAACACCTTTCTGTTTCTAACAACATGCGTCCTACTCCTACATATATAACGAGCTAGGTAGCTAAATAAGCAGTATGGACAACCGAGTTTAGGACTACCACTGCTCCATGCTCTTACGGCCAGTTTTCTTAGCTTAAATAGGACTATTTCTAGTAGTTATTATATGTTAGGTTAGTCAAACAAATAGGCATGACATGAAATAAACACGCTCGATATAGTTGAATATATAGCAATAATTAACGTAGCAAGTGCATAGCATCTAGCTGCCTGGCTGCCTGCATACAAAAAAGATGGACAACTATCACTTTCAGCAAGCACCCTACGGGCATGCTTACTTGGATTACCTTTCTTATCAAGATCTTTAGGTGCTGATCGGCATTGCTTTCTTTTCCAAACTATAATCAGCTAGGATACCTAGCTATTCTTCAAAGCCAAGCATTTCTTTGGGTGTTGAAAAGGGGAAGATAGCCTAACAACAACCACCCTCTCCAACAGAGGAGAGGGTGCAAATGAGCAATGGCAGCTTGCCTTCCAAATGGGTTCAAGAATTCAGGGCTAAATGTGCCACAAGCATGAGCATGACCAGAGGAGTAAGTGAGTGGTGCCGTTCTTTACAACCAGCCGGCCTAGTTTCTTTACCTACTTGCCATTGCTGCATGCTGTCTTCATTCCTCTCCTCCTCAATTATTTCGTCTTCTTGTACTACTGATGTGATGAAGAAACATATATAGGATGTAGTAGGTTGTTGGTGAAGATGATGAGATGAACCATACAATATATAATATGGATAACTTGTACGAATACTCTTGATTTATAGACGAATTATCTTTGACCTGTATGCGTACTTGTCAGGAAATTCCAGTGCCCCGCAGAATCTCTATGTTTTAAATATGCTTTACTTTGGATATAGGAGAGCATATCACCTGTACCATTGTACACATATATTTCCTTCTACATGTATCGTTCTTAAAGTTTTGCTTTTTGTTTTTTGTTTTTGGCCGAAAGAGATCCATAAATACTCGGCCACATTCCTCCAAATTTGAGTGTGGCATTAACGATACTAACACGGGGAGGGTCTTTATTTACAGCGTACGTGTGTAGACTGTATAGCATCTAGTACGTACAAATGGGCGCGGCGGTATCTGCCTCTGCCGGCAAGTCCTAAAGCAATGTATCTGGTCAGACGATTTGTAGCTACCTGAGCTTATCGTATAGAATCGGATTCTCACGTCTATTATCATCTTTGAATCCGTATGCAAAGACATGTTGCTTTTGGAAGAGGGTATTAAGTAATCAGCAAAGGGATCTATCTACACGTACGTGGAGAGCATTCTCCTACGAGCATGTTGGCAAATGACCACACCTAGTGTCGACCAAAATCAAGAGAACGTGATTTTGTAGGATTTTGTTCAGTAATAATCAAGGGTGTGTTTGGTTGGTGGGATGCGATTGAATGGGATAGGATGGTTCTGTACCATTTGGTTTCATTGTTTTGAGTCAATGGAATGATTCAACATCTATAGAGAATATTCTTTAAATTTGTATCACACTGTCCACGACGGAATGATTCTATTCAAGCAACCAAACACATAGATAATATTTTTTTGAATCATACCACTTGGTACAAGCAACCAAATACACCCCAAATGAACAGCGCAATTTGATCCAATTGCTTCGCATGTTTTTATACAGGTCGGCGATTTCTACCTTCTCTGCCGGCTTTTGAGCCTGACATGAGATTCAAAACTTTGGGGGTAAGATGGCCACACACACTTCAATTTTCCATCTACTTTGATCAGATGTGAGCTAGCCGTGTGCCCTCTGATGGTTCAGATGGTCCACACTTGCTGCTGCCTGTTGACCAAATCTGGCGTAGTGGATCCGGCCGGGCTCCTGTGAGCCGAGGCGCAGATTTTAATGGCCGGTTACAGCCACGTGGCCGCCGAGAGGCGCCACGCCTTGGGAGACGGCTTGCTCGCCGAGCACGCTGATTTAACGCGTGTTAATTCGTGCTAAACTTCAATCAGAACACAATTATAACGCCAATAATTGGGTAAACACTGCAGGGGTCAAAGTCAAGGACGATCGTGCACCGATCTAGTTGGTGTTTAGGTTTCATTTCTTTAGCCCTGTACCGCTGTACGTCGATGCGATTGCTGGACTGCTTGTGGCGACGCGAGACGTCGTGGAATTGTGCTTCGCAGCCGTGCTACATGAGCTATCTTGCAAACAGGTAAGTAGACAAGAGTACAAGACTGCCAACCGTCGGTCGTCCCAATGGTGAGCATATGTTTCTCTCTAGTGATAATTGAGCTAAAAAGGTAGATCAAAAAATAAAATAAAGGAGGTTTCCCCTTATAGCAAGAAGAGATCCGGATCAGCCTTTCTATCGGTTGCAGGAGACAGCGGCGGATTAGGATAAATATAGAGGAAGGGCTTAAGAGGACTAAACTAAAATTGCGATGCAAACACACAATAGGGCTATGCCCTGGTGCAGTATATGCTCTATTCAACTAAGCAGCGTTAATACTTACTGTAAGATTATAAATCCAACAAATCGTAGGACATGATTCTAAGTCATTATGACATGATTTGGTCTCCAAATTTCCATATCCGTCAATAGCTACATGTTAGACAGTGGTGCAATCAGATCGGATATATGCTGATCGATCAATTACCGGATTTGTTTGGCTCAAATTTGGCTAGTCATGTTGGATAGTTGTCGGATTCGGTATCGGTTTCGGATTTGGCATCGAATTCAAAAAAATCACTATTCGTTGGATTAGGATATTCCATTATATTTTCGGATAATTGAGTCGGATAATTTTCAAATATCAAAACATTTTCACCCATGCATATTCTAATAGCTTTGATTGGGTCCAGCCAAATAGCTTAAGCTAAGCCCTTCCTCCATGGCTCCACCCTCCTATAACTGACCCATCCACCACTCCATCGGCCACCACAAGAGCTTGATATGGAAGAATACACCTCCACTTGCTTACGTGAATAACGCAAGGGCGGGGGGTTGCAAAACATAAAGGAATATTTGATACTTTTGGAACTTTGTTAGACTACCTGATAAAATGGCTAGTTAAATTGTGATAATCCTATTGCATGCTAAACTCATACATTTGGTTATTCATTGATATATGTGTGATATATATGGTATCTATTTTCATGTGATATCCAAAAAAAAATCTTTGGTATCATATCGACTCTGCTCCATATCGCTTTGAATTCATGATCGCTATTATCCGCGCCATATTCGTATCCAGTACTATCCGTATCTGACTTCAAATCTGACAAAAAATATAGTTTAGGATACACAAAAGAGAGATATCCGACTGAATCCGAGCTGATTACACCCCTAACAGCCGCTAGAAATTAACCCGCACAGGCAGAGCAACCTTAGTGGCCCCTGTTGCCTAGCCTGCCCGAACTCAACACTTCTTTAGTCTTCAATTCGTACCCAAATGGCTAGGAGCCTAGGATCAGTAGATGGAGCAAGCAGCACAGCACTGAGCCGCTGGCCTTGGCCCCTCATCGACCGCCCCGATCTTTTGTAGATAGCCTCTCTAGTCCTCCATTGACTGCCACCTCGATCCACCGACCGCCACCCTCGCTTCCCCATGTGTCCACATGCCTATACCTGAGTCGATGAGCATCTCATTACACTACACTGGTGCCGACTGCCCAGGATTTTTCTTCTCACCCTACCACTTAGGTGCGTGTGATCCTCCTCCCAATTGCTCGATCCTTCTCTTCCTTCCTGGATTTGGATTAGCAGATTGCATTGATGGCACAAGCCCAGGGAGAACACAAAGAAAACATAATGTTTTGGGGCAATTTCCTTCTATTTTCTCAAGGTACATAACAACTCCAGAGCAAAATATATAAGTTCGATACTTGAGCTTACAAACTCCCTAACTAGGTTCCTGGATACATGCCCCATACAACAAGATCCAAACAACACGAACAATAGCCATGTACATGCAGTCCTATGTACATCATATCCCTAAGACTCAGTCTACTTGATGTTAGCTAACAACTCCAGCTAAGTCTTAATTATTTTGTCAACAATCTCCCCTTAAGCATGACTTATCTGCGCAAGGTTATTGACTCCCAGTTGCTCACACATTCCCCAAACTTGACTCTCATAGGTGCCTTGTGAGAATGTCTACACGTTGCTCATTTGTGCAAACATGCTCCACAGCAGTCACCCCCTCATTGACGCACTCTCGAATGAAGTGAAAACGAGCATCATTGTGCTTACTCCTTCCATGAAATATGGGGTTCTTCATCAATGCAATCGTGGAATTGTTCTCAACATAAAGGATGATTGGTTCTATGTGGCGCCCAATTACTTTACTCAGCAACCTTCTCAGCCATATTGCCTGACAAGCTGCTGCTGTCATCGCCATGAACTCATCTTCACAAGAGGAGAGTGTGACAATTTTTTGTTTTTGAGATGCCCAAGCTATGAGGCTCCCACTGGGGTAGAAGGCCATCTAGCTTGTACTCTTCTTGTCATCGATGTCACTAGCTAAGTTATTGTCATTGAAGCTAGTTATCTTTTCATGTCCTCAAGCATACACTAAACCATAATCAACTGTGCCCTTTTATGTACATCAAGATTTGCTTGACTGCCTATTGGTGTACAATTGTAGGGTTTTCCATGTATCTACTTACCATCTCGATTGAATAAGAAAGATTAGGCCGGGTGCGACCCGTTCCCAAAGCTATAAATAGACAAGACTTATAGTCTTTTACCGTACTCCGTTTTCTTTCTTGTCTTCTGCCCGTAGCGCTTTAGTTCTTTAACCATACTTATGGCTTCTACTCCACCATCGTCCCCATCTCTGGAGATCCTCGAAGAATCCCCTTCCCCCACGCCACTGGTCGCAGTCTCCTCGAGGCAGATCATCATCGTCCATCTCCGAAGATGAGAAGGATGAAGAGATCGACTGGGAGGCCCTTGAGAGGGAGGTCTAGCCGGATGAAAAAGATGAGGTTGTTGTCAAAGAAGACGAGGTCACTCCCGCTGCCCCTAGGGGAGAAGATGCCACCGCCGCTAGAGGAGAAGGTGAAGCTGCCGTCGCCAGAGAAGAAGGTGAAACTCAAGACAAATTCACTGACCCGGCGCCTGCTCGCGCTCCACACTCGACGATGGAGAGGCCGCCTTCTCCATCGACAACTGGTCGGGCCTTCGCGCCCCCTTTTGGCCGTACCAAGGGTGAAGGCCCATCCCGGGGATCATCCTCTTCTAGTCCCCGAGGGAGCAGAAGAGGCGATGTGATGCCTCCGAGGACAAGTAATAGTAGGGTACCTGCCTCATATGTAATAGAATAACTTTTGTTTAGTTACTTTTAATGAACTTGTACTTACCTAAATTTTGGTCGCGATGCACTAGTTCTGTTGTTCATGTGTAAAATATTTTTAATTGGTCAATGTTCCATGAGTTGCCAAACACCACTCCTGTTATCGATAGCTGTACTAATTCGGTTTGAGTCACCTCAACCACTACGTAGTGACCTTCCCATTTTGGTGATAGCTTGTTGCTGTTGCTTTGCTTCTGCACCTTTCTTAGTACTAAGTCCCCAGTGATGAGTGCTCTTGTTTGGATTTTCTGGCTATGGTATCGACGCAAGGTTTGTTGATACTTGGCTGCTCAAATAGATGTCGATCCCTGTACTCTTCGGGTAGATTTAAATCATCTGTTCGTACCTGCTCCTGTTCCTCTTCTAAGTAGTTGTCCACACGAGGTGACCTGAATGTTAACTCGGTCGGAAGCACCGCTTCTGCTCTGTAGACCAAGAAAAATAGCGTTTCACCAGTGGCTCGACTAGTCGATGTACGAGCATCTCACAGCACCGAGGGGAGTTTTTTCGCACACTGAGTCGAGTAAGCCTTGATCCTATCAAACACGCAGGTTTTGATCTCCTGCATGATTATGTTATTAGCATGTTCGACCTGGCCGTTACTCTGAGGGTGAGCTAGGGAAGCGAAGCAAAGTTTGATACCCAATTCTTCGCAAAAAGCTATGAAAGCATTGCTCTTGAATAGGGTTTTGCAAATGAGCTTTGTGTTGGTATTTGCAAATGTGTTTTGTAAAGTGTCATGATCATATGTTGATCATTACATGGTTAGAGGATTGATCTTGTAGATTCTTGGTTTTTTTGCAAATGTGTTTTGCAGATTGACTTGATCATGTGTTGATTATCACATGGCTCAAAGAATCAATCCTTATTGATGTTTGATTCAAAAAGAAAAAGATTTTTGTGTAAAATCTAATCTTGCTAAAAAATCCGGAGCTATCGACTTATTGAGGCCGGTACTACCAGAGGAGTGGTAATACTGCCCCGTGAGGCCAGTAGTACTGGATTTGCCGAGTTTTGCCCGAAATGCTCCAAAATGCCTAGTTTTCTTTGGAGAGTCTATAAAAAGGAGCCTTGGGGCTGGCATTTGGGGCTGATGGCTTTGTTGAGCATTTGGGATGAGTTGTGCATGTGTTGCACCCTCACATTTGCTTTTTGAGCTAAGATTGAGTTTAATTTGCATGTGTTATAAATTAGATGTGGATTGAGAGCTCTTTGTGCATATGTTGCACTTAGAGGAGAGCCTTGTGCATATGTTGCACTCGGTGATCACTATTGCACATCTGTTGCACATGGTGTGGTTTAAGCTAGGAGGCTTGACCTATTCTCTTGATATTTGCCGACACCTAGATGTCGTTAGAGGTGTCATGCACGGTGGCCTTCTCAAGAAAATTGTGAGAAGGCCAACCAAGTTGTGAAAGTCAGAGCTCGCCTACCCGAAGGGGGAAAGGACCACCACTAGTGGATTTGAGGTGAGTGTTCAATTCATGCAGCCGGTATTCATTTGGACTTACCTCAACGTGGACTAGGGGAGACCGGCAAGTCTCCAAACACCACGATAATAAGTATTATGTCTCCTTGTGGTTTGCATTTTATTCTTTATTTATATTCAAGTAATTTATATTTACAGAATTAAATTGATTGATTGCTTGTTTTTAGGATTTTAAATTATTATTAAAGACTTAAATAGTTAGTAAACATAGTGAACCTAGTTGATTTAGAGTTTAATTGTCAAAACCTTGGAATTTCGCTTCCGCACATTATTTAGGTTTTGACTTAGGCGATTGTTAATTAGAGAAGAAAATTTTTAAACAGCCTATTTACCCCCCTCTAGTTGGCATCCTTGACCTTACACATCTGACCTTCATGAGCAGCGCTCCGTTCATGTCATATACCCATAGGCACAAGCCAAACAACATGACCTTGTTGCCCTTCTCCGTCAACTGGCCAAGACTGATTATATTGTTACATAGACTCAGAATGTGGTATACTAGTATACATCAATTAGGAGCCGGTGTTCTCCATTCTTGAGCAGAAACAAATTGGTCCCTTTCCCCTTGATTAGGATAGTTGAACCATCCCAAAATTTTACCTGACTACAGACGCTCTCATCTAGTTCCTTGAAGATGGTGCACTGGCCCGTCATGTGGTTACTCTCCCTATTGCTAAGGTACCAAACTCCAGTCTCGCCTTGTGCATGTTCACAGGAATGAAGCTTTGTGTAGCGACTCCCATTTTTACATAAATGCAAAAATAGAAATCTAATGTGCATTCAGTACTAGTCCCGTGATCAGTAGCTAGTATGCACATTTACAACAATTGGAATCACAACCATACATTATAATATTAATACGGAAGCTAATTGTACAATGGATTTATACAATTTAGAGTATTTAACATAAATGCAGTGTCGGCGTATTCACTTTGACAGGCCGGAGTCTCTGAGCCGGGTTTGGTTGGAAGGAGGCGTCTTCGCGGCTGGCTAAACCTAGAGGGTGAAAACCCTAGAGACTCCCACGCGAGGGATTTCGGCGCCTATGAACTAGGGATGACACGAAGATTTTACCCAGGTTCAGGCCCCCTTTTTGCCTTGGGTAATAGCCTTACTTCCTGCTCGATTGTTTGAAGAGTGTTTTTTGAAGGAGTGCAGTACAAAGCCTTTGGGTTACAAACTCTCCCTTAGGCTCTACTACGGAACTCTCTGCTTGCTTGTTCTTCGATCTTCGACCGCTCTCCCCATGCACCCGAGGGCCCTTATATAGGCCAGGCCAGCCGGGGCAGGTACCAAGGAGGGTCATCATGCTTATCTTCATTCATTTATTACCCCTTCCCGTGCTGTCCCGTTCCTCCAGCCTCATTAAATGCCGACGCATGGCTTCGCCTGGTCCGCCCGGGATGTGACCCCTTCTTGACAGGTTGGTGAGAGGCATCAAAGGAATGGGCTTGTAGCAGAAATCCTTGCAGTTGACAGGTCTGACACCGCTGTCCCGCCGCCCGAGCAGTGCGACGGGAAGGAGCCGAGGTGAAACCACCTCGCACCACCTTTTTGTCTTGCGGCGGGGCGGCGGGCGTGCTTCGCCCACCGCCGCCGGTGCCACGTGGTGATCGCCGGGCGGCGGCGTGCTTTCGCCACTGTTCACCGGTGCCGCGTGGGTGACCGCCGGCGGCGAGCGTGCTTTCGCCCACCCTCGCCGGGCGCCACGTGGGTGACACGCGAAAGGCGGCGAGCGTGCTAGCCCACTGCCGCCGGGCGCCACGTGGGTCGACCGCCGGGCGAGCAAGGCGTGCTTTCGCCCACTGCTTTCGCCGGTGCCGTGGGTGACCACCGGGCGGCGGGCGTCTTTCGCCCACCGCTTTCGCCGGGTGCCACGTGGATCTGTCATGTTGACCGCTATGTTGACTGCTTTTGTGCGGCGAAGAGGTACCCAGTAGAGTCTGTTGTGATGGCCGAGCCATACCTCGAGCACGTACCAACGCTTCCCTTAGAACCTTCATTAAATGTTTAGCGTGCTCCTGGGTGGGGTCACCACTCATGAGGATACGACCGCCTCGGTCCCCCCCGCGTATCCACAGATTTTTCTCGGGACCCGAGGCGACGCACGATTTTTGTCCCTTCGCGAACCGTCGGTGTGGGGGCGCATATATAGGTTCATCTGAATCAAGTGGTTTCGCCTTCTTCTTCCTTGCGCACCCTAACTTTCGCTTCTTGACCTTCTTGCTTTAAGTCCCTCTGGCCTTTTGCCCCTTTCGCTCTCATGGCTTCTTCGGGCTCGCCTTCCTTTCCTGCTTCCACGGTGGACTCCTACATAGTGGGGAGACTCCACACCATCGTGCCGGAGGGCCCTCTCCATTTCCGAGCCGGGACCCCCACACCACAGTGCCCCGCCGACGAGATCGTCATCTTCGTGTGGGGCATCATGGCGGGTCTCGTGCCGCCTTTCTCTGACTTTTTCCTCACCGTCCTCCACTTCTACGAAATCCATCACCTTCATCTCACCCCCAACTCCATTCTTTTCCTCGCTGTCTTCGCACACCTCTGTGAAATGTTCATGGGGGTGATGCCGAACCTTCCACTCTTTCGCTATTTCTTCCTCTGTCGCGCCTCCTCACGGCGATGGCTATTTGAGAGCTGCCACTTCCGCCTCGGGATGGGATGGCAGCTCGCTACATTCCCTTCCAGCCCCGCTCAAACTGGAAGGCTCGGCCGAATAATGGTCAGTCGTCAATGACGACAATGGTCGGCTGGAGGTGCCCGCCGAGCCAGCGGCGGCCACCGAGAACTGGAACTCGCCCGTCAAAGAGACGGCGGAGCTTCTGGCAATGGCGGCCCGCATCAACAACCTGCGGGACGCCGGGTTGACAGGGGCGCTGATCGTCAGGGATTTCGTATCCCGAAGATTGAGCCCTCTTCGTCGCCGTATTCGCCCGGCATGGCAATACACGGACGACAACGACATCACCCGTACCTTCCTCGGCCGTAAGTCTTCACTGCTACCCTTTGGCTTTTTCCTGTATTCGCGCTCCTTTTGAGTCGCTCCCTACCAACCAGCATTCTGTGTTGCTTCTTAATCTTGGCCAGGCGCGGGAAACCTGGATGGGCCACGCATCAGCAGGTGGCTCTCCGGGCTTATGCCGCCGATTCCCGCCGGCCTGGACTTCCCCTCATCGGCCCGGCCACTCGCCGATTTGGAACTGCGGGCGCTGAGATCGTCGAGTTCTTTGCCGCCATGGACTCCACCGGCCTCACCGTGGTGCCGCCGCGCGCCCCCCTGACGATCATGGTGGTGGCATAGCGAGCACTAGCAAGCCCGTGCGCACCTCAGGGTGGTACTGGTTTAGTTAGGGGTGAGCTGGGGTGCACTACCACCGAGGAGGGGCGGCGGCCATGGTGGGGACTAGACAGAGAAGATGACCAAAGATGTTTTAGTTCGAATCGGTAGCGACATGAGCATAAAGAGATACTAGGGGTTCCATTTTTGTGGTTTTTGGAGTCAAAGACTTACGAGATCAGGCTTCCATCGAGTGGCCGGAGCTTGGGAAAGAGAACCACGGTGGCAGCGAGTTTTTGCTTGTAGCACTCCAATTGTTTTTGAGGGGTTTGATTATTGCTGTCTCCTAATGCTATATCTTGAATTAATTTGAGTTTGGTTGAATGATTCGTCTGGATTTTGTGTTTGACCAAGTTTCTGGAGCTCTCGGTAATGGCAGAGTAGAGAGGGATTTTGGGCGTCTGGCTAGAAGAGAGAAAGGGGATGTAGAGGGAGATGAGCGCGTAGCTTCTAGCGTTCACTAGGGTGCAATTTATAGCAGAGGAGGAGGTGAGCCCTACCCCGGGGACGAATTCGGCCGGATGAGCTCGGCCTCAGATGAGTTCTTCACTGGGTTCTTGTGACGTGGCACAGGGAGGAATGGTGGCAGGGTTCCGGGAAACACGGCGAGGGCTATTGCGTGGTGGCGAGGGGGCGGCCTCTGATAGCTTGGGCAGGTGAGCTGCAAAGGGATGATGCTAGCCACAGGAGCAAGCGAAGGATTTTGCTCGGGGACTTCAGAGGTGAGAGGAGGAAAATGATGGGAGCTGTGACCAGCTGGTGGCCCCAAACAGAGAATCGGGTCCACTTGCCAACGAGGGAAAGGAGGACGCGCAACAAAAATTGAGCTTGACTAAGAACAGAAGAGAATAGGGTTCAATGGATCAGTTACAAGCCTTATTCGCAAATTTTTTATAATTTTTATGTGACATTATTGAGGAGTTATATTAATATTGTAGAAATTTCAGATAAAAATATTATCTACAAAATTTATAAAAATTCTGACAAGACTCTCTGCACAAATTTCAGTTTTCTGTTTTAGATTTATCAGAGAATTTAAATCTTCTCAAAACTTTTTGAAACTTTTTAAAAGAGTTCCACCTAATCACATGATACTTCAGTAAAATTTTCAGATTTATATAGTTCCACCTGATCACATGATACTTTAGTTAAATTTTTAGATTTATATAATTTTTATTTAATTTGATAAAATTCGACATTACGATTATTAGATTTTTAATCTCTCTGTTTTTGAATTTTTAAATATCACAAAATAATTTATTAATTTTTAAATTTTTTATTTGGATTAATTTATTTCTCCACAATATAATTTTAAATTTTTAGATCAAGATAATATTGGATTATTTTTATTTAAATCGATAAATTTACTATTGCTAGTCATGGATCAATAAATGAGCTTTTATTTCATGCATAAATGTTGGATATGACATTTTAAAATTTAGAATTTAGGTTCTAGTGAATTCTTGAGATTATCCAGAACTTAGACATTTTATTGACTTAATATTTTATTTTTGTTATTCATCAATTACTTGTAAACATTTTTCCAATGAAGCAAAAATCAAGAAAAATAAAAAAAATCAGAAAATTAAGAAAAAGCATCAATAAATGTAATTCATTTCTAAAATTAATTTCTTACTTTGTTTTAAAATTTTGGGATGTTACACTTTGGCATCATCGTTTCCTCATTCAAAAGGACCATGTCACGTGTTTCCTTCACATAGACAACGAGCAATAGGGTTAGCTCGTCTTCCTGGCCATGTGTGAGATCGGACTCTTCCTCACGTGGTGTGGCTTGTGGCACTCAGATACGTAACACCCATATATGTCACAGTTAAAGCACTTGATTTTGGACTTATCATGTCTAGTGCTTGAATTGTGACTCCCCTTTGTAAGATCAAGGATGCCGACTAGAGGGGTGAATAGGCTGTTTTTCCGTAGTGTAAATGAGCAATAGAAAGCAAACCACAATTGACACACAATCTTTTTTCCGTAGTGTTTGAGACATGCTGATCTCCCCTAATCCACATTGTGGTAAGCCAAAACGAATTGGACCGGCTCCATGAATTAAGCCAAGCACCTCGATTCCACTAGTGGTAGCTCTTTTCCCCTCCGGGTAGGTGAGCTCTAACCTTCACAAATTGCCAGGCCTTCTTACAACCTTCTTCAGAAGATCATCAGATCATGGCGCCTCCACGCCGTCTAGGTGTCAACAAACACCAAGAGTAATAGATCAAGCATCTTGCTTGAGCCTCACCAAGTGCAACACATGAACAAGGATACTCAATCCTTCTCTAGATACAACACATACAACTAGAGACATTCTCTCCTTACTCACAAAGTGCAACATATGCACAATTGAGAGGAGAGGTTTGCACTAGCTTAAGAGAAAGCAAATAGAATACCAAGAGTCATCAAACAAGAAATTCTAGCTCAAAAGCTTCTCAAATCACTCAAATATGGCTCTATGAGCTCTAAAGGTTTTGTTATCAAGCGATGCCTCAAATGGGTGCAAGAGCGGCAACAAACACCTCCTAGTTTGGGCTTTTTATAGCCTCTCAAGAAAACTAGCCATTGGAGGGAAAATACTCAAAAATCAGTAAAACCTGATACTACCGCCCATCTAGGACTAGTAACACTGGCCCTAGGCTAAATGGTCAGTTTTGTACATTAAATACACCAAAACTAACTGTTGCTATAGTACCCCAGTGCTACAGGTCCTAGATGGGAGGTAGCACTGGCCATTTCAACCCAAAAACACTTCTCTAAAAAATAAACATCGCCTTTTGGAGTGATAACAGCGCTCGGGCAGTGCTACCACCCATCTAGGACCTGTAGCACTGCTCGGGCAGTGCTATCGCCCCATATAGGGGCGGTGCTACTACTGTTTCAGTAACTAAAACGGTTCTAACTTTTTACCCCAAAGTTGGATTTAGATGATCTTGGACTCTATGAAAAGCTTATCAAGAGAGTTATAATTTTTACTATTTTTCAAGATTTAAGCAGCCATATATATTTACAAATATCATAAAAACTCTAATGTAGTCACTTAAGTCCAAAATATAATTTTCTTGAAATCCCTCACATAGACTTGACCAAGAGCATGACTACAAGCTAGCAAGAGTTAATAAGATTAAATCTTGAGCTATGTGATAATCAACTCATGATCAAAATAATTTTGCAAAACACATTTGCAAATTTTAATCACATACTATAAGATCAAATGTATGAACACCAATATTTTACAAAACACATTTGCAAATATAAATCTTACAAACAAGAGTAATCAAGATCACATTTTTGAGACATGTGATGATCAACACATGATCAAACTAATTTACAAAATATATTTGCAAACTTTAGTCACATGCTCCAAAGAATTGCACAAATATCAACTTATTTGCAAAACAACATCAAACATGAGCTTCTATTATTTACAAAACACATTTACAAATCAAAACTCCATGCAAAGAATACATTAATAAAATTACAAGCATGAGCTATAACTATTTGCAAAACACATCTACAAATATTTGCTCCATGCAAAAACCAAATTAAGAGAGTGTGAGCTAGCACAAACGGGATTAAACCATCAACACATGATAAGACTCAAGTTATAAGACTCGACCCCTCTTAATAGTACGATAACTTATACTAGTAATCCAGTCTCAACCAAATACCGAGATCGGTAAAAAACTAAGAACACATCCTTAGCCCTATGCTAGTTATACCTTTGCCTTGTGCAACCACTTGGAGCTTTTGCTTGATGACTATCATTATCTCTCTAAGTTTGGGTCTTCGTCTTATTCATCAATACATGATAAACTCCCTTCTCTTTGAGATCCATCTTTGATGCTCATCAACACATGATGATATCCTTCTTCCCGGATTTTGATTTGATAACCATCAACACATAACACTACAGGAAAACCAACATTTTTCGTCGGCCAAAAACGTATTTTCGTCGGCCTGACAAAAGCCGATGATTAATAAACATATTTTAAATAAACTTAACTAGAGCCGACGATTACTACATATATTTTCGCTCGGTTTTACATGAATGACGATTAACATATATTTTTTAAATCGGCTATACTTCACGCCGATGAAAATAATTACAATTTTTAAATCGGCTCTTACATACCGAGCGAAAATATAAACGATTAGGCGGTAGGGTTACGCCAGGTTACTAAGTTTTAAATCGGCTATAAACACGGCATGAAAATACAACTCTGTTTTCGTCGTAGCGAACACTAGCAAGCGAAAATATGAATGTTTTGGCGGCACAGATGTAGGCCAGCGAAAATACGGTTTAGGTTTAGGGTGAGCCATGCGCTTTGTTGTCTACTCGATCCACAATTTGGCGCCACCTGCCTTTGTTTAACACTCAATCACAAAATCCGCCGCCATCGGGTCCCTCCCGTGCCGCCGCCGCATCGCCATCCCGACGCCGCCCGCCCTCCCAAACCAGTACGCGCCCTCACACACCCGCCGCCCATCCCCCCGACCGCCGCCCCCCTCCGCGTTGCCCTCCCCGCCGCCGCCCTCCTCCCCGGCAGCGCCCTCTCTCCCAGCGCGGCAAGCCTTCCGCCATCCCGCTCGCCGCCGCCCTCCATGTTGCCCTCCCCAACCATACAGGCGCCGCCCCATGACCGCCACCTCCCTAGCCGTCGGCGCCTCTCCCCGACAACAAAACATCTGTTGACAAATCAGGTGAGCTGAATTTCTCCCAGGACTTTTGTTACTATGCTCTCATTTTGTTAGTTTATCTTTACCCAGAGATGGTATTGAGATGTTCAGACTTTCCAGTACTTAGGAGGAGTTGCAGGGATAGAGATTTGTGTCCTTTGGGCTTTATACTTTTGTAGCGCCTCGTTGTTTGATCACCATTTCAATCCCAAATTTGTGTGTTAAGTGCTTGCTCTTGGTTGTTACTTTCTTTGCATATCAATGAAGGCATTCTTTGGTTTCCAGCTTCGAAGTTCATTCGGGATAGAATTGCGTAAACAATGACTTTCTATTTGTCGAGAGATGCTATCTTTGTGTAATATGGTTTGCATCCCAATAACAACAAAGATCTCCTTGAGAAGATGCAAAGCATCGATATCTTAATTAATTTACAACATTAGCTTCTCCTTGGAAGATGCACATCATTAGAGATTTTAATTTACAAACTCAAGTGATTACAATAATTCCATGTACAAACTCAAGTGATTATGAATGCCTTTCAAATCCGGAAACAATAACGATAAAGACTCTCGGCCATTTCTTTGATTGAAAAATGAACTGGATAAAAAGCGGCCCGATCTCTGCCTAACCAAGTGAACTTAATCTACATCATACGCATTTCTAGGCATCTTAACTAATCAAATGATCTTTCAATGCCATATATACACAAAAAAACAGCAAATCTGAAAATGTGAAGGGTTACGGAATGGCCACATAAAAAAAGTTGGCACCCTCCAACAATCATCCCACCATATGTACATGGTGTGGGTGAGAAGCCTTGGCTCATCAGTTATAGTGCAAGTCTATATCCTGGTCCAACCTTCTTGATTTTATCTGGTATGGGTGATTGATATCTTATAATCAGAATCGCAATCGTTTATTTGTCTGCTGAGTGGATGTCCTCCTTTCTAGGGAGGTCATGCGAAATTTTGTAAATTTCATTGGTTTAGTTTTAACCCGCCTCCTAAGCCTTATTAGAACCATAATTCTTGTATCATCATTTTTTAATAGAGTGGTATCAATATGGGTGATAATCGAGCATGGATGTATGTCGGCCGGAGAACAACGGGGTCACACTGACGAATGGGTAGAGAGGACACAAGCATTTGTGGATCATATTTTCTCTTTGAATCCACGGTGGTGTAGCGAAGTGTCCATGCAGCAAGTCTTAGTAACCGCTCGTAAGCGGAAGGAGGAGATCGAATTAGACTTGTGCGGATATGGATTTATGCCCAATTACTTAACTTGGTTCGAGCATGGTGAGTCACGTTTGGGTTCTACATCTAACATAGTCCAGATTATGATGACACGGAGGATAGATGCCGAGATATGGTGGAAGATCTTGGTCGACGATGCAGGATGAACCTAAGAATGACCTGCCGAGGTCGAAGAATTTTATAGGCTTCTTCTCGCTTCCAATGAGCCTCTGCATGAGTTTACCAATGTCACCCTTCTTCAGCTGCGGTGACACGGTTGATGGCTATCAAATCGAAATACAATTTGAGTAAAGATTGTTACAACGATCTGGTCAAATTGATATGTGATGTTCTTCCAGAGAATCATAAGATGCCGAAAGATCTTTATCGGTCGAGAAAAATGTTGGCGTGTTTAGGGATGCAATACGAGAAGATACATGTGTGCCCCAATAAGTGTATGTTATTCGGAAGGAGAATGTAGAACTAACACATTGTCTATATTGCAATGAGTCCGGTATGTTCAAGTAATCAGACGAGGAGGAAACACGGTAACAACAAAGTCAGCGGCCAAAGTGCTCCGCTATATGCCCGTTAAACCAAGGCTACAACGAGCTTACCTATCAAAGGATATTGCCATGCATATGAGGTGGCACAAAGAAGGCATGCGTACATACGAGGGTTCCATGGGTCATCCTTCTGATAGTGAAGCTTGGAAGACATTGGAGCGGTTCGATCCAAATTTCGCCAGAGATCCTAGAAATGTTCAGTATTGGCTTGGCAGCAGACGGCTTCACGCCTTTCACCACAAGTGCGGCTCCGTACTCATCTTTGGCCGTGTTTGCAATCCGTATAATCTCCCTCCATCATTATGCATGAAAGATGAGTATGTGTTTCTAACACTTGTTATTCTGGGCGAGCATCACGGAAAGCATTTGGATATGTACATGCAGCCATTGATTGAGGAGCTGAAGGAGCTGTGGGAAGGTGTTTTGACATATGACAACAGTAGAAAAGAGACCTTCAACATGCGTGTGGCTTATCTTTGGTCTATCCATGACTGTCCTGCCTACGGCATGTTTTCGGGGTGGAGCACGCATGGTCGGTTGTCTTGTCCGATTTGTATGGGTGACACAGATGCATTTCGTTTGAAGCATGGTGGCAAATTCAGTTTCTTTGATTGTCACCGTCGCTTTCTTAGTCTTAGTCACCCATTCAGGAAAGATAAAAAGGGATTTAAGAAGGATGTGACAGTTAGTAAGGGTCCGCCGAAACGTTTAACCGGAGATGAGGTTGTGGCGTGGCATAGTGAGTTGGTTGACACGGAGAATGGGTATGAAGCCTTCAAAGAGACACATAATTGGACTCACATATCTAGCATATGGAGTCTGCCTTATGTCACTAGTTTAATCCTCGCGCATAATATTGATGTTATGCATCAAGAGCGCAATGTCGCGGAAAGCATCATTAGCACGTGCTTCACTATAATGATAAAACAAAAGATAATGTTAAGGCTCGTAGAGACTTGTCTGAATCAGAACCGTCCCACCTTTGAAGTGACGGAAGGTGGAAAGAAACCTCATGCTCCTTCTTGTCTTAAAAAGTCGATAAGAAGGAGATTCTTAGATGGATGAAGAATATCAAATTTCGAGACGGATATGCGGCAAATCTAAGGCGTCGGTGAACATCTCGACCGTAAACTACATGGCCTAAAGAGTCATGATTACCACATCATCATGGAAAGGCTACTTCGGTGATGTTCAGAGGATATATGCCGAAGAAGTGTGGATCTTGTTTGCGAGATCGGTTTCTTTTATAGGCGGTTGTGCTCTAAGATAATAAAGAAATCAACGATGAAAGAATTGGGGAAGAATATACCGGTGCTTATATGCAAACTAGAAAAGGTGTTTCCACGGGTTTCATGAACTTAATGCAGCATTTGTTGGTACATTTACCGTATGAAGCGAGATGTGTGGGCGATTGCAATACCGATGGATGTATCGAATAGGCGGGCCTGAAGAAACTTCAGGGCCATGGTGGGTAATAAAGCACGAGTTGAAGGGTCCATCGCGAGGCGTACTATCTCGAAAGAAATATCCTACTTCTCGAGCCATTATTTCGCGGAGCAAAATGATGTCAATGCTAAAACATCGCGATACCACACCTCTTCCGAAACAAGTGATGGTCGTCTTGATATATTCAAGTGGAATGGAAAAGCAGTCGGTGGTAGTTCCCCTCATGAGTTGACTCAAGAGGAGTGGAATGCTGCCATGATGTATATGTTCTACAATATTGAGGAAATGGACAAGTATTTCGAGTAAGTACAATTCATTTAGGTGTAAATTAGTTTTGATAACTATATTGCAAATAACTCATGCCAATTGTAGGTTGTTCGACAAACAAGAATGGAGGTCAACCCAAAGGCCTCTTGAAAAACAACTAGACAATTTACGACCTTCTGATATCTGCGGTGGCCCAAATTTCGTGACTGGTTTCGAAGACATGTATAGATCCTATCACACTTGAACTAAAGATATAGCCGCACGATAATGTTTGTAATAAATATCTAACTTTTGCGATGCGGAGAGATGATAGTGTTCAAGAAGATTTATGTCAATTGTCTCGTGGGTTCACAACCGCAAGGAAGTTTGTGCGATATGATATCAATGGGTTTCGTTTTAAATGCGGCACCCTTTGAAGCTACCCGTCCGCATGCGACCACGGTGAATAGCGGGGTAGTAACTTCTGGTAGGTGCGGATGGTCGACAAACCGAGTACTACGGTGTTCTTCAAAACATTGTCGAGATCAAGTTCGAAGGACCAAAGGATTTGAGTGTCGTTTTCTTGTATTGTGATTGGTTTGACAAAGCGAGGATCTGTGTAACGATAAACTTGGCTTGGTAGAAGTTAAACACGAATCACGACTTTCACTTTTGATCCATTTGTGCTTGTTCAACATGCCAAGCAAGTGTATTACCTCCTTATCCGTGCTCTAAGCCAAGTCTTAAACCATGGTGGGTTGTGTATAAGGTGAATCCACATGATCAGCTGCACAACCCTGGGGACGATGAGTACATACCAAGTGAGATTGATGCATTCCAAGAAGATGACCTTCCAGTAACCTTTGAAGTAGATGTCGGAATACAACTCGATGATTTAGTTGGTGACATGCGAAGTGAGGAAGATAGTCCTGTACGGAAAGTTAGGAAGAGAAAACATGGACGATCGACTACAACAAGTAATTATAATATTTCATTTGTTATGTTCATATATATATTGCATCTCTATGTTCTAATATTTCATTTGTTATGTCTATGTTCTAATATTTCATTTGTTATGTAGGATGAATTCATTTTTACACCGTTCGAGATCAAAGAAGACTGGGTCTTCATCTTCGAAGAACCCATCTTCGAAGAACGATGGCTCTTCATCTTCAAAAGGCGCCACTAGCATTTTCAAAGGAAGTACCTCTCATGAAAGCAGAAGGCGACAATTGGAGAGTTGTCTGAGAGAGGCTCAGGAGCAAGTACTAGAGGAGAATGATGAGGAGCAAGTACTAGAGGAGAATGATGAGGAGCAAGTACTAGGGAGCGACAATGGAGAGGATGAGGCGAGCAAGGTGGAGACATAGCGGAGGATGAGGCGGAGGATGGTGCGAATGGACCGGTCTTGAGTTTTATTTTTATGATAACTTACTTACATTGAATGTTTTGTCTCGCTAGCTAAGTAACTTCATATGGATATAAAATTTATATTTTTAGGTATAGAGGAATAAGCGGTGTTCCTCCACGACATGAAAATCGACAACTCCGTAAACAGATAAGACCAATTGGTGATAGGTTAGTAATGATTACAATTTATTTAACCTTGTATACATATGTCGATTGTGCAAATATATTGGTTGTAGGTCATGGGATGATTCTTCTTTCACGGGGACAAGTAGGACAAAGGCGAGTTAATGCCACATTGGGCTCTCTTTGTCGGTACCATTACCTGGATTGGTTGAGATCGACGGTGTGTCCCTACCAGCTTTGAAGTGGGAACACTATAAGGTGACGATGAACAATAATGGACTAACAATGACCTGAGAGGGTGTGGACTGATTTACAGGTAAACCTTTTCAAATCATGGTCATCAAGTTAGTTTTTACTTTTTTTGTCACGGTAACTAATACATTTACTTGTATTGTAGGAGAGGTATCGCTTGATAGAGGGGAAGAGGAGGAGTGGGAGCACATTCCAAGCGTGTGTTTGAGAATCTTTGCTACAAAGGTAGTAAAAGATATGATGTCCAATGCTCGCACATAAGCGGTGAGTGCATCTTGCAAGAGGCATCGTGGAGAGGAAATGAATAAAAACTTGGTTCTTCAAAAATCTACCTTCAAGCTAATGAGTACATGCAGTTCATTGAGTTGGTTAGTCATATGAATTGTGTGTATTTCAGATTGCGCCATTGAATATTTGCTTAATTTAACCGCTAACATTGTAGGTTTAATGCGTGCTACGATGCATGGTCGGCACTTTACGAGTCTTGGGCTTCAGGCGTTCATTGCAAAGTCGAATAGCAAGAGAGTGAATCGAGAGTCGGGCTCAAGTGTTGTTCATACATATGGTGCCGATGGTCATGTTCGTCTAGCTAAGCGACTGGTACGCTTATCATGCCATGTTAATAATTCATTTTCTTTTATGATCGATGTAGTATCGATTAACATGATTACAGGAAGCTCGACTTGGCAGGAGACCAAGTGCGATTGAAACTTACGTTGCGGGGCACAAGGGGAGCGACTCTACGCAGTCGGATCAACTTTGCAGCCAGAGGGCGACGGACAGCTTGGTTAGTCAATTGCCTTTCTTTATCGTGTTGCAAGTTATTGCTTTTCTCAATGTAACTCGTGACGCATCGCAGAGCTAGATATGGAGATGAGATGGCCCGAACCCATGGTGAGGATCGCAAGCTGGAGGGAGGAAGACGTTGGCGTCGCCGCCTTGTATAGGAGCGGCGGTGGCAAGAGTCATGGGAGGTTTTCCATGTTCAATGGCCGTTGATTTCTCTCGCAACTTCGAGACTTGACGAGGCGTCTCGGACCTCCACAAGTAGTGCACGCTTTGCTCGTGAGGCTCGAGATGCGGATGAGTTGAGACAACAACGTGCTCGCTTGGCTCAACATCGCGATATGATAGCCCAAAGAACAAGAATTCATGAGGCAACAACAAGAATCCATATCTGCACTGCACTCACAAATGAATGTAAGTTCATTTCCATACTACATACAATTAGTGATATGAGTAAGACTAAGATGCTTTCAAATTGATTATGTGCAATTATTCCACAGGAGTGTATGTCTGCTGCTTTTGGAAAACCCTTCAATCTTCCATTTAGATTCTAGTCTTTCCTACATTTATGACCGCACCATCTATGGTACTATATTTTCCAGTATTGTTCTATTATAAAAAATATGATATTCTTGTATAGTTTGAGTGATTATACGTGATGTCTCAGCTTTTGTATGCATTATGGGTTGTTGAATTGTTTGTGAATAGGCATCCGATTAACACTACTTAGTATTATTACAACAACTTAGTTCAAGATTTGGTAATTAACGAAGATCTCGAAAGACCTGCTTTTAGTGTGGTCAGTGGCTTGGTGTACTTCCTCAAATTCCTTATGCAGAGAATGTAGGGTGTTTCTATGTTCTATTCCTCACAAAATTAACTAGCACAATCAAAACAGAGACAATAAGCACATCCACATTCAATATCAATCATCCGGGTTAAAAATCACGAATGGATGTCACTTCCATTATTACTTTCTAAGCCAATCGACATTCCCTTGTAAGAGAACAATTCCATTCGACATCTATGAAATCGAGATAATCATCCAAAGAACCCGATTCGTTATGTAAAAATCACTTGCAATAATGCATTTTAACAAGAAGCAAACAAGATCTTCTTGAGTGAATCGACATCTCTAATCTTTGTTCCTCTTTGTTTTTAGTTATTCTTTCTCTTACGCCCGACTTTGGGTTTGTAGTGACAAAACTGGCTTGTTCTTATCTTATCTCTATCTTGATACAAGGACACGCAAAAGCAGATTTGTGTTCCCTAAAAAGAAGTATCGATGATCACGAGTGAGGAGAAAGCGAAAGTATAAATAAGAACAAAGAAATATTCTGAGTTCTGACTTACTATATTTTTCTCCCAAGAGAACCAATTCATCTCGAGTAATACCACAACCTACAATAGTACAACAGGCCAACAAATTTTTATTTCACTTTAGGCTCCATTTATGTACAGGTTTGCAAACTGGGTACCAATTTTTGTATTTTGTCAATTGGGTCTTTATACTTGTTAACATATTGCAATTTCCTTGCCATCAATAGATAATTTGAATTTGATTTAGTTTTTAGAAGGCCAAAAGTACTTCAAATTCAAGAATCATGTATGGATTTCTGGCACAAATTGTCTTTTGAATTATGGATTGATTAGCATCAAGAATGACTTCCTTAGGGCAACATATGAAGAGCACAACTACATTTAAGCTGCTTACACATTTCCTCATGTTTTTTGTTGTCAAGTATTCATACCCACGGTTACTTTCTTCTTGGTACGTGTGTGAAAAGCATGTCTTTGCCTATTTGTTTATCTTTCTTTGTTTTTAGTTGTCGGTTCTCACATATACTTACACAAAGTTACTTTCTTACATAGTAGGTCAGTGCAAAAAGCATGGTCAGGTTTCTCTTTGTTTAAGCTCTTTGCAAAGATTTTCTTGTGTGTGTTTGTATCATTGTGCACAAGATGTCTTGGTGTCTTTCAAAGCCAAAGAACACTAGGGCTACAAAGGAAAATGGATGCTCAAGAAGCACCTCCAAAGGATAGCATACTTGTTTTATGGTTCTGTGGCTTCATTTTTAGCTTGATGTGCTATACTTGTACTTTGACCACACACCAATAGCTCAAAATCGATCTTTGGGTGCTTGTCTTTTGAGAATTATGCTTTTTTTAAATAATAACTTTGATGATAGTGTCAAATTCATGTTAATCCCATCTCATAAATTATCCTCCTCTCTTGTCTTTTGAGAATTATGCATTTTAAAATCATTTTAAATTCTCTCCTTATATGTTGTAGGGACGGATGGCTCATTTGCGCAGGCTCGATGGGAGGTAATGGGTCACAAAGTCTTTGGCGACAATAATATACCTACTCCGTTGAATGAGTAATTTGATGATGCCCTAAACTTAGGTGGAGGCTCTAGTTAGTCTTTTTTGGTTGGTTTGTGAACACCTGTTAGGATTTGTGCGATGCTGATGAGCAATTTGTGAACACTTGTTAGGATTTGCTTGGTGACGCTTTTGATATTGTTGACAAGTCTGACGGTAGATTGATTGGAAATCTATTTGTGTAATGTCGGATTGCATGTATGTTTGTTCGTTTTTGCATTTATGCTATCTTGTTTGTGATATAGATCAATAGAATTCTGGTTTTTATATATTGTAATCTGGTTCGTATATATTGTGATGTGGTTTGTATGGACCTTTCGACGGTTCTAAATTTTATTTTTTTTGCTGGACGTAGCTATTTTCGTCGGCCCACATAGAGGTCTGCCAGTAAATGGTCGACTTGCGAGTTAGCGACTTCGATCAAGATTTTCGTCGGCTTAACCTTTGGCCGACGAACATATGGTCTCTATTTTCGTCGGCTTCACCTCTGGCCGACGCAAATATGGTCTCTATTTTCGTCGGCTTAACCTCTGGCCGACGAAAATGAACTTCTCCAGGTCAGCTCGCCCCGTCTGGTCTTGACGTACTATATATTCGTCGGCTATATTAGGCCGACGAAAATTTATTTATTTTCGTCGGTAGCCGACGAAAATGTATTGATTTTCGTCTGTTTTTTATCGTCGGCCAATTTTCGTCGGGCAGCCGACGAAAACACCAATTTTCGTCGGTTTTATGGTCATTTTCGACGGTTCCTGGCCGACGAAAATTTTCCAGTTTACTGTAGTGTAATGTCATCCAAAATTTTCATCTTTGGATTTAACCTACTTCACAACTAATTGAAAATGTTAGTCCAATATGCATGGATGTTTTAATCATTAATGCACTCTATTAACACATAATGGATGCCCCAAGATCCTTTGATCTAATCTCTTGATGATTGACCACAACCCAAATCAATTGATTTGTCTTGAGTATATTAATGTGACTAATGCTTCAATACTTAGGAACTTTTCGTTTGTCCTTTAACTAACAAAGAACACCATCAACACGATTGATTCTTTGATGATTGAATGACAACCAAATACAACTTAAATTGACTTTAAATTATCATGAGTATATATTAACTACACAAGTTTCATATACTCAATTCGATGGGTTTTAAAGTAATGATCCAACTTATATAGAGTGATGAAAATGGATCAATACTATTTAATTAGACTATCAAACAAAGAATAAACTCCCATAAATATGTGCACACATAAAATTGAAATTGAATCGATATGCACATATTCAATTTGAGATTGCATTAGAGTTTGTCCTATATTAACATGAGTATACTACAAGCGTACAAGTTATATATATATATATATATATATATATATATATATATATATATGTATGTATATATGTATGTATGTATGTATGTATATATGTATTTATACACACACACTCAAGAATTTGTTTCAATGTAATGATCCTTTATAAATGGAAAGAGGTAAATGGATCAATATTATTGAAACTTCAAGATTAAGTAAGAACTCCCCTTAAATGTGTGCATTCATGTATATATAGAATTGAAAATACTATGCACATCTTAAGATTGAGACTACGGTGAAGTTCATCCTTTATCTTGAATCCAAGGAATGAATCTAGAAATAATAGAGTTGTATTGGATGCATACCTTTGGGATTTTCATTTTTCAATGAGATGAGACTAAACAAAAGTATACTCAATAAAAGAGTTAGTCTCATATTCACTATGATCATGAATATTATATCTAAGGAATGCAACAAGATATGATAATATGAACTTGAATGTATACCTTTGAAATTTTCATCTTTTTCATCCAAGAGACTAATAAAAATTAAGCTCAACAAAAGAATCAGTATCATAAAAAGATTTATCATTAACTAACAATTGAGACTAATATTATGATTATCAAAAGAGTTAGTCTCAATATTAGATTTATCATAAACACCAAAATTAAATTAATGGATCTTGAACTTTCACCCTTGCCACACTAGCTTGGCAAACTCTGGCCATTGTAGGCTCCCTTGCCATGCCTACAGCCACGGTTGCACGTCTTGTCACGCCGTGGGCGTTACCGTCACCTTGACCCTTCTTGCTGAACAAGGACTCCTTACAAATTTTCTTGAGGCGCACCTGCCACTCTTTGTGCATGAGTAGGAGTTGCACATCATTGCCCTCATCTCGTCCCTAGATATATTCCTCTCACGCTTTTAGGTGGTTGATCGCCTCTTTGATCAGCATAGTCTCCACATCAACAAACTACTTGATTGCAACAACCTGCAAAAACATGTCTGTTATAGAGATAAGTTCTTGACTAACACAATGTCCTCTAGATCATCCCCCAAGGCCATGATTATTGTCTGCTAGGCTAGTCAATTTCTCAGCAAACTCATCAATGGAGTATGTCTCCCTCATGCCCAGGGTCCCGAAGTCACTCTTCAAGGTCTAAATCCTTTCCTTCTTCACCAATCAGCAGCTAGGTACTAGGCTCTCATGTTTCCTTGGCTATTTTCTTCTTGGCCAATTGTAGCAGGACCTCCTCTAGGACAACTTGAAAGATACACGCTAGCACTATCTTACCCTTCTTCCTTTCCATGGCCACTCTAGCTATGGGCTTGACGGCATCCCAAACGCCTTGAGCCTCTATGAAGACCTCCATCTTAATCACTCAAGTTGAGTAGTTGGTTGTAAGTCAACATCGGGTAGTGCAAGGTCATGCAACCTTCCTTCAACATCAGCACTGTTGTTCTCTTAGTGATTGACATCTCGTGGAATCAAGGTACTTGGGCATAAACCTGCAAGCTATAATACCACATGATGGCATAAGACCAGGAAGAACACAGAGAGAATATAATGTTTTGGGGGCAATTTTCTCAAAATACGTAACAACTCCAAAGCAAAATATATGAGTTTAGTACTTAAGCTAACAAACTCCATAACTAGGTTCTTGGATATATGCAGTCCCATGCACACCATATCCCCTAAGACTTGGACTACTTGATGTTGGTTAACAACTTTAGCTGAGTCTTAATTATTTTACCAGCATGCATCCGGTGGCTAGCAGGGTAGGCCTTAGTTGCCAATTTGGGCCATGTGGGGTGGTTGTAAACTTTGTAAGCCAGTATGTAACTATCTTCCTCCCTCGGTTCACCTTCCGTAGATTTGAAGCTCCATGGCCATGGGGGCATGGCTAGCCAGGGTCTGGGGCTAAGGGTGGGCTTGAGCCCAACAAGCCTACCTGGTGGATTCGCCCTTAGTAGGAGAGGTTTTTCCATTGACTACTACAAAATTTGCATTGTTATTTTTTTTCAAACTAACATGCATGGTTAAAAAAGTGTAGTTTATTCTACTCCTACAGGCCGATAAATTTTAAATCATGTTTTGTCATATACCAAGCGAGTAAGCTAGTTTTATGTCACTTTCTCTTTCTTCTTCTTTCATTCCTTTTCTCCACTTTCCCAAGCACCCCCTTCTCTTCATTTTCCTTCTGGTTCGGATACTCCCCGTTGCTCCCTCTCTAGTGTGGGAGCCATGCCACCGATGCCTCTTACTCACTCCATCCATCTTTAGCCCCTCCTTCCTTATCCTCGTCGAAACCCTAGGCACCCAAACCAAGTAACCATCGCATAAACTGACGTGATCCATCGACGACTCGACCGTCAGAGATATGTACTCTTTGAAGCCATTGAGGCACTCTTAGGCCTTCGTTGGTCATCGTCACTAACTCTAGGTGACTTGATCTACCTTTCCTAATGTCCTTTTCTCCTCTATCTTACTGTATCCTAACATGTTCTCCTTGGTCCTTTACTAGAATTCTCATGTTCTCCTAGCTCCTCAACACTGTTGGACCATGCCCCAATCGTGCTGGCAAGATGCCATCTCCCTCCCCATGCAACATGAGGCACTTGTTGTCGGCAGTTTTATGTTGCAAACACAGGTGATAATTTCTTTCAACCCAGATGAACTAAAGTTCATAAATTTCTCCAAGATGCTATTTGAATGGACCAAAAAAATCTTTTAGAATGTAATTATTACTGTTTGAAACTTCTAGTATCATATTTGAAAGTTTGCAATTCTTCCTTTTTCATCCATCTGCAGTGTTACAATCTTCTGGGGTGTTTGGTTGAAAGTTCTCAACCATATTTCAAAAGTTCATTGCATCAACTAAACGAAGTTGGAACAAGAACAATAGAAGAATATTGCGTGTCCACTAGGAAAGTTTCTAGTGGATACACTTTCTCAAACCTATATTTGTAGTTTGCGACTCTAACTATGTAAGCAAGTGAAACATTGGACATTGGGCATTCAGTAAAGATCACTCAAACAAGATAAGCCTCCACAACCACCTTAGAACAGTTTTGAATTCTAAAAATGCATATGTTCCTGTGACGTAGTCGCTGAAAGAAAGCTAGAAATAGATGCATGTCATCATGTAGGCAAGTATCTCTTCATCACATACCCATGTAGAAAGACATTTGTGCAGTCTACGACTCCACAACTAGTTACTTTTAACAAATTTGGTTTCTACACATGCTATCATCCGTGTGACGTAGTCCCTAACAAATGTTGTAGATAGAAGCATCTCTTCAGCATGTAGGTAAGCATTTTTGTTTTGGCACTGAGCCGAGCCGATGTAGGAAGACATTTGTATAGCCTATTCCATCTCCATGCATGTATGTATGTAAGTGAATTGGAAATAAACTCTTATTGCACTTAGCCAAGAAAAGTCCCCACAACCATCTTTGAACAATTTTTGGTTTCTTGCATGCATCCATTCCTATGACGCAGACGCGCAGCCCCTTACAATGTTGGAGATAGATGCATGTCAGCACATAGGCAAGCATTTTTTTTGGGTTGTGAGCCCTTATAGGAAGACATTTGTATAGTATATGACTCCATATACGTATGTATGCAAGTGAACTGGACTACATATATGGTTTTTTAGTTAATTGAATTCAAACAAGAGAAGCCCCAACAACCATCTTAGAACATGCAGTGTTGTTTCCATGTCTACACATGCATGAATCCATTTAGTGACTCAATCCCTAATAAATGTTGGAGATGGCTATGCGTAGGCACATATTGAACCCATGTATGAAGACATTTGTGTAATCTGCAACTCTATCCAGAGGTATATATGCAAGCGTGCTGGGCATAAGACTTTTAGTCAATTACACTTAAATAAGGGAAGCCTCCACAACCATCTCGGAACAATTTTGGCTTTTGCACATCCATGCAATCATTTCTTGTGACAATGACCCTAATAAATGTTGGAGATAGATGCATGTTAGCACGTAGGCAAGCATATTTTGGCAGAGAGCCTATGTAGGAAGACATATTAGGTTAGTCCACAACTCCATCTTCATATATATACAAGTGTGAACACAAGATTTTTATTTAATTGTACTCAAAACAAAAAGAAGCCTTCACAACTATCTCAGAACAATAATTGTTGGAGATAGAGCATGCCAACATGGGCAATCAATTTTGGTAATAAGCCTATGTAGGAAGATATGCATCTACGTGTATCAATGAACCAGACACAACACTCTCAGACTTAAATACATTCAAACAAAAGAAGCTAGCCTTCGCAACCACCTCAGGCCAGTCTTGGATTTCTATACATGCTTCCAATATCCCTATAAGGTATCCCTAGCAAATGCTGGAGATAGAGCATGTCAGCATACGGGCAAGCGGTTTCTGGCAGCCAGTCTGCGTTGGAGGATAGCTGTTGTGCACAAAGCGCATGCCAATGTGTGGAACGAAGCATCTTTTAAGTGGTTGTGCATAAACCGTTAGATAAAAAAATTTGTTTAGATATTCTAGGAATACCTTTTAAAAACACTATCGATTTTTCACTGTAGTAAATACTGTAGCAACACACTGTTAGATGATCTAGACTGTTCGTTGGCTAGATCGGACGACACTGAAGACTGTGAACTGCTTAAATTGCAGTCTGTATGGTGACTGTAGGGGAGCCCTTTCCCAATATGTGATACCAGGAGGAGTACGTGCCAACACAGGCACTCCTAGCTTTTCTATGCATGAGCGCACGCGTGTGAAACAGAAAAGGCATAGGGTGAAGTAGTGGCGGATCAATAGTGTTATCCTAAATTGCCCCTCTACGTGATACCGATATGATAATACAAATTAATACTCCTTTATGTAAACAAGAGATAAATTTATCACAATCAAACTAGCTTCTTGTTTCAAGAGATCTATATATAGGACTAGAGCAATAGTCGACTCTCCCTGTAAAGCACTGGTATTCCCTAGAAACTAGCTAGCAGCAATTTAACTCGTGTGCCCCGTCTAAGGCCCTATTTGGAAGCAATGTATTTTCATAGTTTCTAGGCAATACCATGGTTTCTAAGAATACCATGGTATTTTATACCATGAGGTGTTTGGTTACCATGTCAAAAGCTCTGTATTAAAAACCATGGTTTGGTAGATACCATAGTATTTTTGGAGTATTTGAAACTCCACTCCAACCCGAAGTTTTCATGGTTTTGGCTAACTTCTTGTTTATTTCCACTCAAATACCATGGTTTGTGATGTTGCATCCAAACAGTTGGTAGTTCCAAGAAATACCATGGTTTTAAAGGAGTTTGGTAAAACCATAGTATTCATAACAAAATAATTGCAAACTATAGTATACCAAAACCATAGTTTTGAAATACATTACTTCCAAACAGGGCCTAAATCTTGAACAGTCCTTATTTGGGGTCAACCAGAACTCTGGTCATCAGTTTAATAACACCAGCTACAATGACAGAGGAGAATTAACATCAAGAACCAGCTACTAATAACAACCACGGCCTCGGTTTGCAGGCTTGCAGCCGTGCCGACGCCCGCGAGATGCAGTAGGCCACGGCCTAGAGCCATTGCACATGACGCCCGGCCTCGCCGCCCCGCGCTTGCTAGGTGCCGTTGTTGCAACTCGCACGAGCCCTCTCCGTTGCACACCCATGCGCCCTATCCGCCTCTGCTTCTCGCCGGCTCGCCGGTGCCGGCGCCGACTGGCTGCCCGTAGCCTCAGGTCTCGCACCGTCGCTACTCGCTAGGGTTAGTCCAGAGAATGAGAGAGAGAGAGAGCTCACGTCATTTGTCTCATCCTTAGTGGGCCTCAGTGTCGTTCCTGTCATTAGGTGGGCCCTAGGGCAAAACAGTAGTAAAAGGACCTTTAATAAATTGTTGTCGTCTTGTACATTAGCAATCAAATTTTCAAAATTTTAACTGTTAATATGTTTTTAAATATTTAAATTAGATATGAAAAAATTTTATGTGTAGATTTGTTTTGAAAAGTATTTTTATAATATTATAATTTATTGGGTTTATAAATATATTATAATAAAAATTAGTAATCAAAGTTGTGTTTTAGAAACCGTATCGATGTCTAAAATGATAACTATTTGTGATCAGAGAGAGTGGTCGTTAAAAAATATATTTTTATACAGTTAACTAGCTGTGAACTTATACATTTGTAAATGCTATATATTAAGGGTCTATTTAGGGCCTATTTGTTTCAACTTTGGATTATCTAAAAGCTGATTCTGGATTGTGGTTGTAGAGAAGCTGATTCTCCAAAAGCTGGAATCCAAAAGCATATATAAAGTGGATTGTGGATTCTAGTGTATATGAGTGAGCTGGATTGTGAGAATCAGATTCTAGAATCAAGCTGTTTGTTTCTGATTCTGCTTTTGAAGCCAGAATCCAGAATCAAAAGCTAAAACAAACAGGACCTTAAAACAGAGATTCTAGAGGAGTTCAATATTCAATCACGCATTCCAAATGGAGCCTAAAGACGATTTTAAAGTAAAAAAATCATAAAAATCATGAGTTCTAAGGGTTAACTATCTAACTAGCTACTTAAAAGTGCAATAGAAATGTCATGAACTTACGCTCTAAAAAACATAATGAACTAGCATTTCCACTAACTAAAGAATTTGTAACATGAAAACTAATGAGGAACCAAATAAGAATGTTAGAAAAAAAATCATACTGTAATTGCATTAGCCTCAATTATAACCACGTTAGAATAATAATACCGTAGATTCACGGCCACAACAGCGACTATGAAAATTAATGACAAACCAACTATGCAAGGAAAGTTTGCTTTTTCCATAACTTTAAGTACTACTCACTCTATTCCATAAAACAGGGCACATAAAAATCTGATTGGAATCCTATTTTATAGGGCGTCTTATGATTTGCCATCCGTTTCTTCCGCAATTGCCCTTGCGTATGCATAGTCCTGGTCAAGTGTGCAGGTTTGTTCATAATTCCATGTGATTTGCTCGCTTTTCATTTTTTATGCGTGATTCGTTCACTTTCCATCTTTAATTAAGGGCAGCATTAGTAGAAAATCATTGCGTTGGTAATTATGCTCAGGCTAATACGTCTTATAAATTGGGATGGAGAAAATATTATACAAGAGCGTACGATAGACATTTACAATTAGCGGATCCACCCCTTTCGCTCATGCCTAGGAACGGTCCTCGGCTAAGCCCTCTCGCTCATATAGTCTAAAAGTTCGAGAAACTCTCTCCTTTGACTTGGCCTAGCACCCCAGAAATCCTCGACCTCGCTCTAGTGTTACTTGAACAACTGAGTCCACAATAATTGCCGAATCAGACAACTAGAATCTAAGGTGGATTTCGACACCTGTGTCTGATTTCAAATAATATTTTTTGTATAAAAAAATTACCGAATCAGACACCTCAAATCTAAGTTAGATTCTTACTCTGTGTCTATATCCAAGTAACACTGCCTCGCTCATGCTCATGGACACACAACACAACGAGCCGACTCTTCTCCATCTCCGGTGTGGTGATGCTCACACAACGGATGGTAGGGGATGGGGTCACCATCGATGTGTACCTCAGGAGGCCGCCTAATGTTGCCCTATTGCTGGGTCAGCCTATGAAGAGCCCTTCATGAGTTGCTAGCTTGCTAGGACCAGCTTGTTGTACCAGTTGTTGATATATAACAAAAAAACTTACATAATTGCATTTCATTGCATCGCTGGAGAGTGAAAGAAGAGGAGGGAGAGAGAGAAGCTTTGCCTTGTTTGGCTCTATTGTTTACTTTTTTCTCTTTTTTAGCCCTCTCTCAAATGAAATTGTAAATTTAGCCTCTTCTCAACCATAGAATACCAGTAGGCGATATATATCTCATATCACGCTCTCATACCGGAGTAGGTCACCAGAATTGTCACTGTGCCAGACGAGCTACCGGAGTACTCGAACTCGACAGGATGAGGTAGCGTGGTACCCGAGCTCAACAACACGGGGTAAAGAGGTACTGCAGTGCTTTATCTCAGTAAGTACCTGTCACGGTAGCCGAGCTCAGTAAGTATCTACCGAGGTGGAGGATTGCAATAGGTGATACGTGTCGGTTCATAGTGCTTTCGTGATTGAGAAAAAGACTAAATTTTTAATTTGGTTTAAGACAGAATCAAAAGGTGAAAAAGAAATATGCAAGACGGGGGCAAATATACCGAGGCTTAAGAGATAGAGGGGGCATCAATGGTAGTGGCAGACCGTGGCACACCAATTAGAGTGGCCCGACGATGGTGTTTGTGGAAGGGCCCCAGCATTCTCAATTCCCAAAGCTGTCCATCCTCCCATGACCATTTTGCCCCTATGAACGTTTTACCGGACTGCCCCCTAGCCAACGTCTTCATTCATGCCATGGAAACGGAGGTTCAAACTCAAATTGGCGCAGCTAGCGAGGGTGGATTTCCAGGTAGTACCGGCTACGTATCATGTTCATGTCGGGTGAGCAGGTGATTTAATCGAACAACCATGCCAAAAATCAGAACCTTGCATCGAGCCATCAGTCCCGTTAGATCGGAAAACAGCTTCATGCAGCTGCGCAGTCCCTTTGATACATGCATTTTTCTTTCTTATTTTCTTGAGCTAGCAAGTGGTACTATTGAGCTATGATGCATCGATGCTATGCTCATAGGTGGAGGCAATGGTGGGGTTGAGTGGGGCTGGATCCCACCTCGTCAGCCTAGCAAAATAGGCTAAAGAGTTTTTAGGAGCGTATGATGAATGGTAATATTAACTGTCAATTTTTTTGAAGTAATAAATAGTACGTTTTTCTCCTTTTATAGTTATATACTTATATTGCATACAATTTAAATTTCAACTATTTTACAATATGTCGATAGTCATAGTAGTTGATTTTAGATGTATCTATTTAAGGGCCTGTTTGGTAGAGCTCCCTCTAATTCTGATTCTCTGTTAGAAGTGATTCTCTGAGAGAAGTGATTCTGTCGCTGAAAGTGGTTCTCTAACGAATCCACAGGGTCTAAGTCCCCTCTTTGGAACTTTCTAGCTCCGCCAGATATCAAACACTAGCACCGAAACTTCTCTGATACGCATCTAGGAATGAAGTACTGTCTACAGTAAAAAAGACGATTGTTTTGAGATATGTACAATCAAAATTTCTAAGCTTTGGATATTGATATTTTTTAAAATATTTGGATTGTATATATAAAAGTCATGTGGGTGTTATGTTTTTGAAATTCCCGTGCCGTATGTCAACTCTAAGTATGTAAGTAGTGCTTAACTCTAAGTAGTATCTATCGATGTATATATTATTTACATTTTGAGCATGCATATTCCTATATCGCCGCATCAGTAATTCTCAATGATCTATTATATGTTATTTACATTTTGATCATATATATCATACTTCTTTTTTTAGATAAAGGAATAAATTCGGTCTCTGCAGAATGCATACGACCAAGTTACATAGTTTCCATCTTACAAGATGATCTCCAACATAGGGAATAGGAAATAGGGAAAAGATCACAAAAATATCAAAGACACAGTCTATTATTATTTCGCCAACCATGTTTGGCAAATATTTCTAATGCAACGACTTCGAAGGTTTCTTGATCAACCGGATGTGCTCCTTGAGTTCTCATCTTTAATCGTGCTCTTAATGCAACCAAGAAGTTCCTCGAAGATAGCTCGCATACAAGACATGTATCTTTTGTTCTCAAAGAGTACATCATTACGAGTGCACCAAATAGCCCACAAAAGAGCGCAACCCGAAAATCATCTTTCTATCTTTTCAAGCAGAAAGCCAATTTCCAAACATGTGAATAATAGATCGTGAGAGTCAACCCAGCAGCAATGTAAATAATTCTCCAAATATTTTTGGCATCTGGCAATCAATGAACAAATGCTTTATTGTTTCATTGGTATTACAAAACAACATTTAGAACTCCCACTCCAATTCCTTTTGGCTAAATTATCTTTTGTTAATATCACTCCTTCTGCATACCAAAGGAAAATCTTTATTTTCAAAGGAACCTTTAATTTCCAAATGAATTTCATATTGAACGAGTCCCATGGTTCATGAGATAAACATCTATTATATGTTATTTACATTTTGATCATATATATCATACTTATCAATACCATTCCAAGGTCATACCGGTTTAGCTCTTGGAAATTGTACATTCTGGTACCAAGTCAGACCGATGTACTGTTCTTGGGTATAATATAATAATATATATGTTTACTTATATAAACACTAAATTGTAGTTGTGATATTACTCCAAATATATAGGAGCATAATCCAATATGAGATATAACTCAATGAGTTTAAATAGATGGTAGTTATAAATTCTACCGGTATAACCGATAGAGAGCCGATATAGCCGTTATTGGTCGGTATCGGACTGTTTGATCAATATGGAAGGCGGTGGTATAAAGCGCAAGGCTGCTTTGTACCATTAATTTTGAAGTGGCGAAATAATACAAACGGCCGGAACGATACAGTATTGATGAGTTTGATATATATTCCTGTATCACCATATTGGTGATTCTTGAGAAACGGCATATCTTTATATCACTGTACTCGCTATTATGTGTCGTAATCAGTAGGTTTAGAGAATATACTTGAGCAACTGAACTGCATGGCACTCCAGTTCATATGCAGCCGGCGTAAATATTGTATCAGAGGAGGTGAGGTTTAAGGCTTAAGGGTAGGAGACATGGATGTACTTTAGAGTCAACGGTGGCAACACGCCACATCACTTATTGTTCAGTGTGGTAGGTCACTGCAAAGTAAAAATTAGAGCGAGGTGCAATTAAGGAAACCAAGCTAGGAAAAATAGGGGGAGAACGACAATGGAGGTGGCGGAGGTGGTGGTAGGGAGTGGCATGCAGTAGGCCATAGTGCAGGTGTAGGAGGGGGTGAAACATGGCGCTGTCGGTGGGCGTGGGCTTTCTTCTTTCATCTCTCTCCACCTCAAATCACCTTCACCACCGTCATGGGATAGACTCCTTCAAACCCATCCTAGCTGCTTTCTCTCTCCCCTGTCACCTCCCCCAAGCTCTTGTTCTCTTCACCCTCCCCATCTTGTCTCTCCTCCTCTTGCTTGGCCTTCTTTCTTTCTTTCTTTCTTTTTCAGGGAGCATAGATGGATGGACGGATGGATGTATGGATAGATAAGATAGCTAGCTAGCTCTCGCTCTCAAGGAAACATTCCCCCACTTTATGCTATATTATTATTATTGTTATTATTATTGCTGTTGTTATTAACATCACTAACCAACCATACTACCAACCATCCTTTGTTACTGTCTAGCTAACCGAGCGAGCAATCGATCCGCCTCCTTGCGTCTTTCCACCTTGAGGCCAACAACACCAAGCCCTTCCTCCTCCTCCTCCTGCTACCTCAAACCTAGAAATATAAGTCAGTAGAACGCAACCCCACAACCCACTCCCAAAAAGAAGAAGGAATCATCACCCACCAAACCCCAAGCTCTGCAAAGCTAGCCAAGCCAAACCCCATGGAGTACAAGAGATCATTGCATGTGGAGGAGGAAGAGGAGGAGGAGGAGGAAGAGGGAGACGATGAGGAGGAAGAAGAGGAGGAGATCAAAGGCCACCACTATGCGGCGGCGGCGGCCACCGGCGCTCCGCAGCAGCTGCACGCCCAGGTTCTTGGCTCGTCTGCTTCCTCCCCGTCCTCCTTGATGGAGTCTGCCGCCTTGTCGAGGCCCCTCCTGCCTCCCAACTCCTCCCTCTTCTCCCCGCCGCCGCCGTCTCCCACCTTCCTGTCACCGCACCGCCACCTCCATCCGAGAAGGGCGGAGAGGGAGAGGGCGGTGGACGCGGCTGTGGAGGCCCAGCACCAGCTCCAGCTCCAACGCCATCAGGAACCGCCCAGAAATGGCATTCTTGGTGGAGGTGCCACGCCTCCCCTGGCCTCTACGCTTGCCCTCCTAACAGGTGGTGGCGCCGTGGGGGCGGCGGTGGAGGCGGCGCCCTGGAGGTACAGGGAGTGCCTGCGGAACCACGCGGCGCGGCTGGGCGCGCACGTGCTCGACGGCTGCGGCGAGTTCATGCCGTCCACCGGCGACGGGGCAACCGTGCTGGCCTGCGCCGCATGCGGCTGCCACCGTAGCTTCCACCGCCGCGAGGCGGTGGTCGCCTCTATCTCGCCCTACCCCGCTGCCGTCGCCGCTGCGGCGGTGTCCCCCTCGGCGACCCCAACCGGCGCCAACTCCTCCCGGCTCATGCCGCTCCGCCTGGCCCCGCCGCACATGCAGAAGCGCCCGCCCGTCCCGCCGTCCCCGTCGTCCGCTCCCGCCGCGCTGGCCGAGTCCTCTAGCGACGAGCTGCGCCCGCCGCTGCCCCCGCCTCCTCACGCTCTGGCGACCGTGGCATCGGCCTCCGCACCGCCGGCGCCGAGCAAGAAGCGATTCCGGACCAAGTTCACGGCGGAGCAGAAGGAGCGAATGCTGGAGTTCGCGCACCGCGTGGGTTGGCGCATCCACAAACCCGACGCCGGCGCCGTCGACGCCTTCTGCGCCCAGGTCGGCGTCTCCCGCCGCGTCCTCAAGGTGTGGATGCACAACAACAAGCACCTCGCCAAGACCCCGCCCCCATCCTCTCAGCCACCGCCACCACTCGGCCATGACCCTCCTCCTCCTCCTCCTCCTCCTCGTCCTGACCACCACCACCCACTACAACACCATCAGCAGCAGCAGCAGCAGCATGGTGCATGAGTGAGTAGCAGCTGTACAATGCGAGAGGATGCATTAGCTATTAGCTTTTCTGTTCTCCTGTGTAATTTCAGTAACCTCCTTGTTAACTCATGCAGCAGATCAGCAGTTACTTAGGGAGTAGTAATGTAAGGTAATCTGAGGCATGCATCCTTCCTCTTCCTCCTTGCTTTCTTTGATAAACATGATTAGGTTAGCATGATGAGAGCCAAATGATTCCTGCTTCTGCCTACTACATGATTTTAGGGCCCCCCCTCTCTCTCTCTCTCTGCTGGTGGTGCATGCGCGGCTGTGTTTGTATGCATGTAGTTGCAGACTTGCATTTGTTGATGCAATGCCAATGCACTCTTGGCTTGGGCACTCTCTCCTTGCTTTTGACTTTTGCCTTTTGTTGGATTCCTTTTGGCAGGGTGTATTATGCTGTGCTTGCTGCATGCATTGGGGTTTAGTTTGGTCCTTTGGTTAGGGGTCCCTTTGTTGGGAATGTACTTAGGCATGGGGGTTTGTCATTTGGTGTGCAAAGTACCATTAGGGGGTCATTAAAGGGGGGTTTGTTTCTGGCTTCTCAGCTTCTGTGCTAGCTTTCTGTCCTGAGGGGGTGGGGCCATCTCCCCTGCTTGCTGATAACCCCCTTTCTTAAGAGCTTTTGCAGCCTTTTTTGGGGGGCAATTTTGTTTGAGCTGCTTCTAGCCTCCTGCCAAAGCTGTGGTTTTTTTTTTATATTTCTCTCTCTTTGGTGGTCTTGTGCTGTTGGACTTAGGCCAGACGGCAGGTGCATGTGAGAGTGGGCTGTTGTGTCAGAAACTGATCAAAGAGAAAGAAGCCCTGTGTTTTGAGTGTGTATGTTGGATTGATGGCAATGCAAAGTGAATGATGATATGTACATGTCGGCAGTTGAAGGCTTGCATTGGAGCCATTCGACTATGCATTTGATGTGGTAAGGAGAAAGATGAGTTTTTGGTAATGACACTTCATCTCATTGTTTGTTTTATGCTACCAACATGATGGTATATATTGTTGTTTCTGTCTCCGTAGTCATTCTGAATGGGGAGTATCTTGCATGACATGTTTCAAGTGTCTCTTTTGAAGTGAAAGATTGATCGTGAGTTGCATTTTTGCACAAATATATGCTCAAATTTTATAGCTGGTGCATGAATCTAATATTTTATGCCGCCGTTCAGATAACACTTCGAACTTGAAATTTGATGTACCGGGAGGGCTTCTGAAGGTCTTGCCTTGTTGTTGTCAGCGGTAGCGGCCATGTCAACAAACTGATGAGACTAATAAATATGACCTCGAAATCTGCAGGCACTGTGTACTTACCTATAGTTCAGCTTTGATGGTTCCAAACGAGAGATTTCAGAACAACAGTATGTTCCTAAAGATGTGTGAGACCAAGCTAAATTTATTTGATCGGAAACTACATTTATATGGACCATCATTGATACTGGGGGACCAGACTGTGATGGTACTGTTGTGTTCTTTACTCCCTGTAGTTTAGGTTTCTCTTTCAGTAGCATCTGGCTACGAAGGAAATAAATTAACTAATTATAAAACACAATTATCAGCTCGAGAGAACCCATGTTGCCCAAGTTTCTGTTTTTCCAATGTTAATCCAGAGTAACTATACTTGTTCTGAATTTGAGATGTACATTGTTCTAAGTTTCTGATGGGAAAAGTCAGTGCAATGGGAACACCAGAAAACAAGATGGTTCCAGTGGAGAGACCGGAAATGAGTTGCGACGCATAAATAGACCAAAGTTCCCGTCAATCCGTACGCAGACGCCTTGCACGTCAACTGGTCTAGTTTAACTACTAACCCCACATCACGAAGCTTTTCGTCTTTAGCACAAACAAGCGTACGGAGGGCATGGCCCCCTACGATACATTACTTCCTATTAATACACACGATTTAACCATGTTGATAAGTAGAAAAAACTAGCATTTAAAGCATGCTATCACATATTTCTACCATGTGGCCTTCTGTATGAAAATTTATAGCTCCTGGGATTGACACAGACTAGATCATGGGACTAAAAAAAAGAGAGCAAACCTAGATGGACAAATTAGCTGAACTATTTTCAGTCAGAAATGCTATTCACCATACGAATATCTCCACCTATTCGCCTGTTCGTCCGGCGGCAACTCGGGCTAAATTTGCTACAGGCAAGCACATGGAACAAAATTGACGGGAAGAAACTAGTGAACATTCAAGATTTTCTGTCTCCAGTGTAATTCGAAATATCGACTACTGTGGAAGTCAGTGCCACCCAATTTTATATCTCACTACCATACCTTATCAAAGAAAACATGAAGATAGCCGATCTGAAAAACTGTAGATTTCAGATAAATCTACAACATTTCTCAAGTCGTAGCCTCAGAAGCAAGCTTGATACGCTGGTTATGCTCAGCCACTTTGTAGTCAACTATCTCCGTAAAGAACTGGGGATCCAATATGCAGTCAGGACGGCCGTAAACAGCAGCTTGCACACTGACCATCAGCTTATTAATCTCTCTGCCAGAGAAGCCATTGATCTTCCGTGCAGCCTTCCTGAGAAGATCATCAGTTGTGTCCTTAACATGTATCTTCTGCTGCTGCTTGTTCAACAGTGAACCCCAGGAAGAGCTTTTGCTATCTTCCTTGAGCATATAGTGGGTCAAGTATAACCTGAGCAGCTGAGACCGCTCCTCCTCCCCAGGTAGTGGGAACTCAATAGCTTCATCTACGGTCAGTAATAGCAGCACTAAGATCACCAGGTCGGTTTGTTGCAAGGACAAGGACGATATATCCCTTGACTGGTCACCTGTTTGAAACAGTAGTGCATTGAGAGCACTCCGCTGAGCTACGCTCATATGGGTACTGTTGTGCCTAGTAAATTGAAGAAAAAACAAGAGAACAAGGGATACAGATGAAAATTGATTTATTGATGTTATTGCACACCTACCATATAAGATGAATGAAATTACAAGTTTAAGTTTGTTGCTCGAGATGTAACTAAGCTGGGCTCAAAAAATAAGCTTTGTTTAAATTCAGCAGCTGAAAAACCTGGTAACAGAATTTGAATTTACCTTTAGGCTCAAAATTACTTCAAAGCTTGAGAATTGAGGAAATGTGCTCAAGATCAGCTTATTTACATATTACAGTTAATTACAAAAGTTACTAGTAGTCAAGACTGAATGTCAAATTACAAACTTACTCACACAAGAATGCATCAACCTCATCAATGTAAAGAAGCATGCCTTTTTTGGACTTCTTAGCCCAGTCAAATATTTGATGGATCTTGGTAACAGCTTCTGATCCTAAGGGTGCAACATCTCCTCCTGTCATCATCGCATAATCCAGGCCCTGTGGTGGAGGGTACAACGGTGTGAGTATTAATAGTTACCTGCTCATGCATAAAATATTTAAATATCTTCAATATCAAAATGAATTCACAGTAGTCCCCTGTCAAAAACAAACGGATCCCACTAGTCAAAATCCAACAACTTATAATGTTTGACAAAGGGAACATCCACCAATATTTCAACCTTAAAGTGATCAACAAGAAAATCAAAGAACAAATGGTACAGAGTTGCACCCCAATCTGCCGCTGCCTCCCCTAACCTCGCACATCAGCCTTCCCCTTGATCGTCGCCGTCACGGCCCACCTGCATGCCTGACGCCGCCCACCTGCATACACGCAGCACTATGTAAATCGCTAACTGGATGGCGGAGAACGCGGGCGCTGGGGACGCCAAGGCGGCGGCGCAAGCCAAGAAGCGCGTCGCCCTTGGGAACCTCACCAACGTCGTCGGCGGGACGACTGGCTTAGCGAATAAGCGCGCGCCAACCGCCCGAGAAGCGGCGGCGCGATGGACGAAGGGTTCGGTTCCGAGGGTAACAACGAAAAATGCCAAAGGATGCGAGGTATTATCTCTAACTCGAAGTCTCAAAGCATGAAGCTATCTCTAACTCCTTGAAGTCTCAAAGTATGATCTTCTTGTCCATGGATCTGGCCGGCCGATCGCAATGACCGATCGTGGCGGGTCGGATCTATCTCTCTCGTGAGGGCGTCTTGGCGGTGGTGACCAGGTTCGCCGCCGCCGGCAATGCGGCTGAGGCGGCGGCTGGCTCCATGTTGAGCGGGTCGTGCGGATCGGGCAAGATCGGATAGTTTCTTCCAATTGGGGGGAGAGGGGAAGGATCTGGATGAGGCGACGCCATGGCGGTCGTGCTCGTTCCTTTCGGATGGCCTTCATTCCGAAATCTGATTTGGATGAAAGGAGGTGCCATTCGCAGGGTGAGTTGGATAATACAAGGTATCATCTTTCTTCTTCAAATTTGGAGAAGAAGCGTTTGTCGTGGGGATTTTCGGCCCTTGTTGCCGGAGGCAAATTCCAGTTCTCTTGCAGCAATGTTGCCTTTGTTCCTGAGTCCAATCTCGGCGAAGTGCAACCGGATGTGATGCATATTGGGCAACGATGATTTAAGAATATATTCAAAGTTTGATGGATGGATCAAGTCAGCGTGTTCTTCGCTCGATTCCTGTTGTTTCGTCAGTCCCGGAATGTTTGCCTGTCATTCATTCGAATTTGAATGGTGTTGGGCTGGTGGGCCTGCGGCGGCTGCCGGTGGCGATCGATTTCATGGTTGCAGCTATGGTAGTCAACTTCATCCTACTTGTGGAGGTCTTCGTTCCCCAAGATTTCAAGGGCGTGGTCGTGGACGGTATGGAGTCTGTGCTCGCGTTCAAGATTTTGGGGGCCGCGCTGATTCAAATAGTCGCGGTGTTCTTGCTGGTGGCGCCCAGAGTGTTGGAAACTCTGGGGGCTTCCGGACTGCTTCTGCAGATAAGGTTCCTGATGATGTTATCGCTAAGCAATCCAATGAAAAGGGGGAGTGCTCTGCGATCCAGGCTGGTAGTAATAAAGGCTACGTTCAGGGGAATATGCTGGATGCGGTTTTGGGCTCTATTGCAGTCTGAGAACAACAGGGAGACCATTCGACTGGTTTGCAATGCATTGGAGGTTGTGGCGTTGGACATTTTTTCCAAGAATGGATGGAGAAGCAATTATAGAATTTGCTTTCAATTTTACACTCTCTTTGTCTCTATTATTCAATAATGCTATGCGGATGTAATATTTGTAAGAACTCGGCTGTGTGCAATTGCGAGTCCGGATTTTAATCCTTCATCTAAAAAAAATGGTACATAGTTACACACTTTAGATTTAGTAATTCAGTCTTAAAGCATATATTTATAATAAAGAAAATTGTCATATAACTGAAGTTGATGGACGAATGTATTTATAGTCTGTGGTTTTGAAAATGCTGAACAGTTCCACCGACAGACAAGATTCTTTGCAACAGAGGATGGTGCAACAGAAATTAGATCCATTGAAAATTTACAGATTTGCGAGCCATCTCCCTAGCTATTAAAGTTTTCGCAGTTCCAGGAGGTCCATAGAACAACATGTCGCGGAATGGTGCATCATGAGACTTTGTATTTGCAATTGCTCGTGCAAGATGTTCAATCCTCCGCTTGAGTGAATGGTGAAGAATAACATTCTCAAAGCTCGCCCCTCCCAACAGAGATGCCAAGCTCGGTTTAAGAGCCTTAAATCCTGACAATGGAAACTTTGGCATTGATGATTCACGGATCAGTTAAGGCTGACCCAAGATTTTATTGATGTAACCCCGCGTAACCCTGGCTCCTTCCCTGAGTGTAAAGCAAATAAGACCATCACATATTCACACGTCTGTTATCATTGTTCGTGCAAAGGGAAAAGATACAGTTCTTGTTTTTGGATTCCATATGATATCCAGACAAACCTAGTAGTGTAAACTCCAGCAGCCAGTGCAGTAACTCCAATAACCATTAGGGCACTCCCAATGCATATCTAAAACCATCCACATCATCAATAAATAGCATAGATACTACCCCTCCAACCCTTTGTATCTTAGCACAAATATATAAAGAACATGAAATAAATATCATGCAAGATATAGAATGAAGTTGGATACAACCCTCCTCTTCTCAATGCATGTTTTTGTTGTATCTTCCTTTGTTTTGTGTACCCAAGCTGTTTCTCATGCAAAAAATAGCTTCTCTCTCTTCTTTAATCTTCTCTCTGTAAACATTAATCCTACATGGCATGTTGAAGAAACTGCTGACATAGGAGCATTGGGAGTGCCTTTAGTAGTTTACTCCTATCAGTCAACAACATCCTAAACCCACCTGCAATTTCACATCAGAATGGAATATCAAAATTACTGATAAGTGGCAATCATCATGATTTCCAGTGCATGCACAAATAAGAAAGGCTAAGCACTAATTTTGATTCGTCAAAAAAAAAGTGACAGAGTTTAGCGTAGAAAGACCAATGTGGTTTCACACAATATGATGTATTAGTTTTGACATGAGACCATAGTGCCTCTTACAGTAAAGTGTATGTAACTTCATGTGATGGTATTTCAAATGATTGAATAAGTATCGGAAAGGGAAGGAATCCAACATAGTTACCAGAAACGCAGTTCACTCAAGTCGTGGTACAAGATTTGGGTTCGCGATTCGCCACTTTTTCTTCCAATTGAATCCCGTACCTTGGGTTCAATGGATCCGGTTCACAGTTCGCGGGGGTTTACATCGAATCCGGTAACTATGCAATCCAAGCTAAGAATGCCAACACCCAACAAATTTTTGAAATTAATAAAAAAACATAGAATGATAGAATAAAGAAATAACACATTTTAGTTAAGCAGAATCCTATTCATTTAAGTATGAAGAAACATTCAACCCAAGGGCGCTGATCAAATCATCAAATAATTGAAAATGACATGACTGGCAAAAATAGAAATGTATAATTTCAATAACTGACAATATTTTGGCAGAATAAAAAGGACTGGCGGATTAATTTCATAAGAATTGCTACTTTGTTGTTGACTGGCAAAAATAGATATGTATATTTTGATGGTTACTTTGTTGTTGCAACAAGAATTAATTTTTGTCACAATATGTTCTTGTATTTGTTGACCTAATAGTTCAAATTTGTTGCACATTTTTATTATTGATTTTTCGTGTTTGTTGCACTTAGAACAAAGATTTATTGCAAGTTTAGGAGCTAATTGTTGTGCTTTTAAGATTTTTTTTGGTTGAACCGGATCTCATCCTCATATAGTCGCCCACTAAGCCTACACCTCCCAATCCCTATTTTTCATGGCCAGCTTCTCCCCCTCTGATGGCTCGTCAGTCTCTGATGACTAGAGCTAGTCGTTGTCGCAGCCATGCTCCCGCCCTTCCCTTTCTAGAGCAGCATGTAGGGTATTGCAATGACCAGTGCCTAAAGGAGCGAGGTGATGGGGTGGTTGACGGCCAGAGGAACAAGGCGGCGGTCTCTTCCACAACCTCTTTGTCCTCCCAACATTGCCCTCGTTGAATGAATGGATTGGAAGAGTGGTATCCAAGGGTTGGTAGATATGCTCTACGTGAGAACCAACGGTGAAAAGAAGCGTATCATAGGAACGTTTCCATCGTATATCTGGATGCTAGTAGCTCTCAGCTTAGATTTGAAAAAAAAAAGTTGTCAGGGGTTAAAAAAGCTCAGGCTTTGAATGAAGAGACCAAAGGGTACAAGAATCCTTCTCTCTTGTTTTCCAAGTGTGGTGGACTAGAATCCGGGTAGGGCCTTGGCAACAAAACCTCGGTTGGATCAACTGGAACATCAAACACCTTGGGGAAGGGGGAGCTATCCACTACGGTCTAGGGCAAAGCTCCGCTGTATACACCATGATCTCTAAAAGTTGTTTGTATCTAGATAGGTGTTGGCATGAGCTTCTATCTATCTATCTATCTATCTAGATAGGTGTTGGCATGAGCTCCGCTGTGGGTGTCGTTGCCGGCAAGGGTGAGGATGTGGCCTTGGCTGGCGTTGCAGCGGGTGTCCTTGTCCCCGGCGTGGGTGTCGCCCCGGTCTTCCCTGGCTCCCTCGCCGGTGGCGGCCCCAATGGGCATCCTGATGGCGCTGGCTCTGCTGTGGCTTTGGTGGAGATTGATTCTCTGGGGATTTCGCCTGTCCTGTCACTACATCAAACTGCCCTCGACAAAGGTCAGTGTCCTTCCTCTCATTGTTCTCAAGCGTTTGTCTTCGAGCCTCTCGATGGGAGCGTTGATGCTACTGAGGACAAGTTTCGATTTGGCTCAATCTGTAAGAGTCCCCTCGCGGATTCTCTAAATTGTGATGATTTTTGTAAAAATAGTGGGTTCACTAGGGATGCTCCTGGGTGGGGGAAATCGGATCTAATTATACCAGATCAATCGATTCCTCACCTGAGCGAGGATGTCCTGAACCAAGTAGCCGGTCGAGGTACAGAATGCGCATCCGACCTGGACAAACGAGCTTGCAGTAGAGCTCTTGTTAATCAGGTGGATGTTTCGTCTGTAGGTCATGTTCCTAGCTTTGATAGGGATTATGTGAGGAATTTCAATTCGAATCAAAGTGGTGTTCGTCTTCCTGATAAAGTGGAGGTTTATCATAAGTTTTTAGGCAAACCTCTCCCTCGCCGGGCTTGCCTGATCCGCCCCTGGCGCGGTTCGTTGCCTCGGCCTCGTCCGGCGACGGCGGTGACGCTGGCAGCTTTTTTGCCGGGACAAGAGACCTTTTTCTGATACGTTGGGTGACACGTGGAATAAAAAGGCTGAGCTCGGGTGCTTAAAGGCGACTTGTGCTCGGGAACCGAAGGGTCAGGATCTTTGCCGTAATGAGCGGGGTGCTCAAAAAAATTTCTCGGCCGCAGATCTGGGGATACTAATCGAACGGGCTAAGGGATATGGTCGTTCTAGATTTTATTTATTCCGCCCTGATCATCCCCGGAGAGTGGCCTGTCTCTCCTTCAAGGTGTCGTCCAGCAATTGCGCCCTTTCTGTAGCTCCTTGCCCTTCCTACGCCGCCATGGCTGCCAAACCAGCTCCTCCCAACCAAAACCATGGCGCCACTGAGTTAAGACATCCAGCCGTCACAAACTATAGAGCCTCCTCGACGAATCCCTCTCGGCCCGGTGAGAACTGGAGAGGAATTCAGGGCCGCCATGGCCCTGGTCGAGGCAGATTCCATGGGCGAGGTTCAAAAGGTCCTTTTGGTCGGGGAAGTGCTAGACGTGGTGGGCGTTTCCCCCCTCATCAAAGATATCAGCAACGTGATGATGGAAGAGGAACTTCTTTTCATTCTGAGACACCTCCTCCTGGGAAAGCTTCACTGTCGGGTGGAACAACGTCTGCCGGAGCATTCCAGTCCTTGGAGACAACGGAAGGTACCTCTGTAAAGGCTAAGAAGCCGAGACCACCTCTTTGCTTCCGTTCTTTGCTTCCGTTGTAAGTGTACTGGCCATGTGAATGATGATTGCACTGCTGATTTAGACTGTGTTATCTGCAATAAGAAAAATTCTCATATCATGGCGAAATGTCCAATTCTTAAGATGCCAAAGCCTGATGCCTCTCTGTTCGGTTTTGGCAAAAGTGAGCTAGGTTTCTTTCGTATTCCTAAATTTGATTTCAAACTTGAGACACCGGACCCGTCCCCTATTGCCCTTGTTAAGGTCTCTGGTGGTCGATTATACCGATATAGTCCAAACCGAGTTGGCCCGCTTGATCACTAAGGATTGGGTATGGGAGGCTTTACCCGTAGTGAGGATTCTTTCCTTGTTTCTTTCTTGATTGGAAGAACTTAAGAGGATGTCTGATATCGATTTTAAGCTTAAGAATCATGGGGTTACTCTTACCATTCTTGAATGGGAAAATGTGGGGGAAGTGCTGCCTGCTTATCAATTGGATGAAGTTTGGGTCCATGTCTCTGGTGTTCCTCATGCTTGGAGACATTACTTAGGTTTCTAGGCTCTGGGTTCGATCATAGGGGCTACCCTCGATGTTGATATGCACACTTACAGAAAAAAAGGAGTCATCAGGTTGCTTGTTGGAATGCTGAGCCGTGAGCTGCTTCCTTTCTCTACTGATATTGTGTTTGGCAAATTTGGTTATGACATTGATTTTTCAATGGAAAAGGAAGGGTTTATTCCTACTGCAACCTTTAACTCTAGTGAGAACTCCTCTAATGGTGGGCATGGCGGAGATAACAAGGTGAATAAAAGCAACGGAGACAACCCGGATCAGATGGCAAAAAGGTTGAAAAATATTGAGGCTGCTGATGGTTCTAATCCTAATCCTTCTGTGGGTGGAAGTGTTTGCTCTCCTATGCAGATGGCGGTCTTGCCTTTCGTTCGCAGACTGGTGCAAAAAGGCAAGTCTATTGTTTTTGATGGAGATACTTGCTTACCTATGGTGGCGGTTACTCCAAGGAGAAATCTTACCAGTTTGGTCAAAAGGGCTTCTCATGCTAAATATCCGGCTACCACTCTTAATCCAACTAAACAGGTGGGGAAGTGCGATCTTGTCCAGAAACCCTGTAGTTCAAATGATACACATTCAGTTTTAAATCTGACACTGCGTGGCTCTCATTTTCACTGCCAGGGGTTTGAAAATGGTATGGTTAAGTATCCGTTTGTTTCTCCTTCCACGCCATTCATGTCAACCCCTGGGAGGAATGTGAGGGCATTTGATCCGGAAGCTGTTGAACAGGTTTCTATAACTAATGCCTCTGGTTTGTCCTCTACTCCAAAGAGCATTGGCTTCAAGGTATGGACTGATCTAGTGATTGATAATATCTCTTCTGAACCGAGTATTTATAATCGCTTGAAATTGATGCAGACTGATAAGAAGAAGGACATGGTTTCAGCTAGTGCGACCAACTCCACACTGACTAGTGCATCTACTCCTGATGATGGAGGTATGCATGCTCAAGCTAGTCGAATGGATGTTCAGCCGGTTAAAGTTCCTTTGGTGCTGAACTTGTCTGGACAAAGTAAGGGGGGTTTTGGCTTTGGGCCAGAAGTAGATGGTCAAGATGCTACTTCTTTGCTTCCTCACATGCCAGTTTCCCCAAATATTTATGGCCAAAAGGTATGTGATGAATCCTCCATTACTGCAACTTACTCTGATAATGCGTTGGATGGGCAAATAAATTCATTGCAGAGTTTGGAGACTAAGAGGGTGGGACCGAAATGCTTGACGATGGATGCAATAATGAAATTGCCGCCGGTTACCTCTCTCTCAGATTCTGCTTTGGGGGTAAGTACTATTGTTGATGCGCATAGTTTTCAAAGTTCCAGTCTTGCTATTGAAATTGACTCACTGGGGTTGATTGATGTTTCGGGTAAGCAGCAGAGTGGGGCAGCAGGGCTAAGCCGGGATGATAAGGGGGTCCAAAAAATCTCTCCCATTACTACGGGGCGACTTGATTCTAATGCAGGTCTGTGTCAGAACCTTTGTAGTAATCTTTTGGAGAAATCCTTTGAGCCTCGTAGAAGTCAAAGAATTAATTCTTTTTCAGCTAATGGGATATCTCCTGCGGATGGAGATATGACTCTGAAAGCCATGCGCAGAGCTTCAGTGCGCAATTTGGATGGTAGTATGGTTGGGTCAAAGGGGGTTGATCCAAAGAGGATGACTGGTTCGGCTTCTCCAGTGTGTTTTCAACAGATTGGTATGTCGCCTTCTCCGTGTCCCTCTTCCATTAGCTCATTACCCAATTCAACTTGTGCAAAAAATCTTAATAACATTGGGCTAATTTTGGGTAAAGATATCTCGAAGGTTAATTTATCTATTAATGCTTTGAAGCATATTGAAGTGGATAGATGGGCGGTTTCAAAAAAATCGGAAATACACTCCCCGTGTAATAACTCTAAGATCACCGATTTTGAAAATCCTTTGATTATTGGTGATGACGAGGTCGACGAATTGGATAATGACCTACTCGCTCACCTAATAAAAGACGTTTCAGAGGTTGAGCTTGATACAAAGATTTGTGATCTAATGGCTTCCACAAGAAGATCGAAAAAATCATCAAGGAATCGGAGAAACCTGAAAGGTAGCAGCAACTTAAAAAAGAAAGTTTCTCAATGAAAGGTCTTTTCTGGAATAGCAGAGGTCTTTCAAACTTGGCTAAATTTAGATATATCTCCGAGGCAGTTAGAGATCTTAATTTAGATTTCATCGCAGTGATGAAAACCAGAAAGCAGCATATGTCAAAGACGAATCTTTCTCGTCTCTCTGGCGGGATCGATTTCGTTTGGCATGGCCTCCCACCTCGTGGTAGATCTGGGGGTATTCTTTTGGGGGTTAGAGCTGACGTTCTGGATGTATCCCTTATTACTGAAGGCGAATTTTACATTAAATTTCACCTTTGTAATAAGCCGGATAGTTTCAAATGGATTTTGATGGCTGTCTATGGCCCAGCTCAAGTTGATTTCAAGTCAGCCTTTCTAGCGGAATTGGTTCAGGCTTGTCAAGTAAACTCACTCCCCACCCTCATTGGAGGGGACTTTAATATCTTGAGAAATAGTAAGGAAAAGAACAATAATAGATTTAATAATCGTTGGCCTTTCCTCTTCAATGCTGTAATTGATAGCTTTGATTTAAGGGAAATTGTTTTAACGGGGCGTCAATTTACTTGGGCTAACGCGTTGCCCAATCCTACCTACGAAAAGCTGGATAGAGTTCTCATGACAACTGAATGGGAGCTTAAATATCTGCTGGTCACTGTCCAGGCTCTAGATAGGGGGGTATCTGATCATGCCCCTTTACTACTAGATGCAGGAACTCTGGCCTTCTCGGGGAAAAATATATAATTCAAATTTGAACTTAGCTGGTTCCATCAGGATGGCTTTGATAATCAAGTTATTGATATATGGAACAAAACTAAAAAGGGGAATAACTCAGTCCAAAGATGGAATAATAAGCTGAGTGCTTTGCGCAGATTTCTAAGGGGGTGAGCGGTTCAAACAAATGGTGTTTACAAGAAAATTAAATCTGAACTCCAAAACACCATTTGCATGTTGGATACCATAGCTGAGGGTAGAGATCTGAACGAGAGTGAGCAACTCCTTTTGGCTCAATCTCGAGATCATCTATCTAAACTCCTTAGAGAAGAGGAGATTAAATATTATCAGCGGGCCAAAGTTAAGGATATTCTTTTGGGAGATAATAATACAAGATACTTCCACATGGTTGCCAATGGCAGGTATAGGAGGAAAAAAATATACTCACTTGAAAATGGGGTTAGTAAGATCGAGGGACATGCTAATCTCAAAAAATATATTACTGGGTTTTACAAGGATTTATTTGGTGAATCGGAAGAAAACTCCGTCACTTTAGATGAATCGTGCAATCTAGACATTCCCCAGGTTTCGCATTGTGAGAATAACCTCCTCACAGCAGATTTTATGGAAATTGAGATTAAAGAGGCAATTTTCTCAATGGAACGCAACAAAGCGCCAGGACCTGATGGCTTCCCAGCTGAATTTTATCAGCATTTCTGGGAAACTATTAAAGGGGACCTGATCCAGATGTTCCATGATTTATCCAAGGGAGTTCTACCTCTTTTTAGTCTCAATTTTGGCATTATTATTCTAATTCCTAAGGTTCAAGAGGTGAACATCATTCAACAGTACAGACCGATTTGTTTGCTGAATGTGAGCTATAAACTTTTCACCTAAGTTGCCACAAATAGATTGAACTCGGTGGCAGACAAAGTGATTAGCCCGACACAAACAGCTTTTTTAAAAGGAAGAAACATTCTAGAAGGAGTTGTGATCCTTCATGAAACTTTGCACGAACTCCACCGTAAAAATCAAAACGGCATAATTCTTAAATTAGATTTCGAGAAAGCCTATGATAAAGTGCGATGGCCCTTTCTGTTTCAGACTCTCCGTATCAAAGGTTTCTCACCTAGATGGATATCATGGGTTAATACTTTCATATCGGGGGGAAGTGTAGCGGTGAATGTCAATGACGACGTCGGGCATTATTTTCAGACTAGAAAAGGCCTTCGTCAAGGAGATCCTTTATCTCCTTTGCTGTTTAACATCATAGCTGATATGTTAAAGGTGCTTATATATAGAGCTAAATTGAATGGGCAATTTGACGAAATAGTACCTCACCTAGTTGATGGGGGACTCTCAATCCTTCAGTACGCAGATGACACTACACTCTTTTTGGATCATGACCCGGATAAAGCTCGTAACATGAAGCTACTGCTGTATACGTTCAAGCAAGCATCGGGTCTTAAGATCATCTTTCATAAGAGTGAGGTTTTCTGTTTTGGGAAAGCCCAAGAACATTTAGGGTACTACACTGACTTATTTGGATGTAAGGCCGGGAATTTTCCGATCAATTATCTCGGTATTCCTATCCATTATAGGAAACTTAGAAATTGTGATTGGAAAAAGGTCGAAGAGCGTGTTGAAAAAAGACTTGGTAGTTGGAAAGGGAAGAATCTCTCTATCGGAGGACGCCTAGTTTTGATTAATTCAGTACTTAGTAGCCTTCCGATGTACATGATGTCCTTCTTCTCCTTACCTAAAGGAGTCCTTAAAAAGCTGGATTATTTTCGCTCTAGATTTTATTGGCAGGGAGATGAACATAGGAAAAAAATACAGACTCACTAAATAGAGCATATTATGCCAACCAAAGGAACAGGGTGGTCTCGGGATCCATGACCTAAATATGAAAAATATTGCCCTTCTTAGCAAATAGTTGTATAAACTACTTACTTCAAATGGGTTGTGGCAACAAATTCTCCGTAACAAGTACCTGGGCTCAAAGCCTTTGGCCCAAGTGGAATGGAAAAATGGAGATTCTCACTTCTGGTCCTGCCTAATGAAGGTGAAACGAGACTTTTTTCGTTTTGGAACCTTTAATGTCAAGGATGGATCACAAGTTCGCTTTTGGGAAGATAACTGGTTGGGTGGAGCACCTTTGAAAGATCAATACTTCTCTCTTTATAACATTGCCAGACCAAAATTTATAACGATTTCAGAAGCTTTGAGTTCTTCACCTCCAAGACTCTCTTGGCGTAGACTCCTCATCGGCCCTAAGCTGGTTGCTTGGACTGATTTGCTAGCTCGCATTGAAAGAGTTGTTCTATCGCAAGATCAGGATATCTTTTACTGGAACTTATCCTCAAATGGTCAGTTCTCGGTAAAATCGCATTATTCTGCATTAATGCTTAGAGGCATCCCCTTTGAGAACAGAAAATTGTGGAAGCTCAAAGCCCCGTTGAAGATTAAAGTTTTCTTGTGGTACTTAAGACGGGGGGTGGTGCTTACAAAAGATAATTTAGCTAAACGAAATTGGAAGGGTAGTTTGTCATGTGTTTTCTGTCATAAAAATGAGTCAATCAAACATTTGTTCTTTGAATGCCGTTTCGCTCGGGCTGTTTGGAATGTCCTTTATATAGCAACCAGGCTAAAACAACCTATCAGTGTGGAACATTTGTTTGGGAATTGGCTTCAGTGTTTCAATAAGGATTTGAAAGCTCTTTTTCTGCTTGGAGCGATAGCTTTGTGCTGGTCACTTTGGATTTGCAGAAATGATGTGGTTTTTAGAAACAAATCTTTGATTTCTCCTTTACAGGTTATCCACTCGGCGGCTTTTTGTCTCTCCAGTTGGGCTATCCTCCAGCGGGAGGACTTGCAGGCGTGTTTAGTGGAGGGGTCGTAACTTTTGGTGCTAGCGGCCAAGGCTTTTTTCTACCAGGCACATGGGTGGCGGTCTAGTCTTCGGATTGCGGATCACTACATTGTGTCTGTCCTTTATTTTCTTTCTTTTTATCTATGGCTGTGTGTTGTTAACAGAAGCCGGAAGAGTGCCAAGGCTTTGTATCTTCTTGATGTACTGTACTTGGTATTAATATTAATGCTTCCTTTATCTAAAAAATACACCAATATATGACCGCCACCTCTTTGTAAGAACATACGTCATAATTTAAAAGGGATTTCAGCAAGAGTCCAGAGATAACAAGGTCTACCCACAAGTACTGTCAAGGCAAATCATGGGAAATAGGCCGCATGGCCGGCCAGAGCGCCTATAAGAGCTTATACAATAGTACACATGTTATTTAATAGATCTTATAGACGACTTGAGATTGTCTATACCATTATATAGACCATCTATTAGTAGTGTGAGAGGTCATTACAGATTACTATGCAAACAATTCATTGTATGAGTTATCTTTAAATCTATCTATAAATGATATGAATGTATATTATAGACAGCTACTATCTGTACTACTATACATGCCCTAATTGATTTAAACAACAGTCCAAAGGCAACGAGGTCTCGTAGAATAAAATCAACTAGCTCTTTTGTATGGTTACCCACCACTGCTGTCGAGGAAAATCATGGGAAATAGGCAGCATGGCTGGCCGGGGCACCGACGCCGCGGTATACGGCCAGAGCCAGAGGGCATGCGCGACCGGCCGGCTCCGTAGCACGCGGTCGTCCGCGGCTGGCGCCGCCGCAGCCGAGCATTGAACGTGCTGCGCGGCGGCAACGGCTGGGCGGGGCCTGCCTTCCCGGTCCACGTTGAGATGGGGTGGTATCGTAAGAGCCGTAGACGTGCTAAGCAACGTGTGCTACTTCTGCTCAACCGAAGATCCGATGAATCGTTCCATGTAGAGGGCAGATTCAGCAATACACAGAAAACAACAGGATTGCAACATGAACATGGATGTGACCAGGATTGCCAGGATTACAAGTTAGTTTTATTCACCGACCGGGTCATCCTAGGAACACTGAAATCCAGAACCAAGTTGCTGCCTCAGGATAAGGTTTACTGAAATTTTGCAGTCTAGTTAACCTGCTACTAACATATATTACAACACAGAAGAAGGGGAGGAAAAAATAAGGACAAAAACGCAACGCAAATGAGCAGGGCGCACAAGACAGGTGCACCTCAGCAGCCTTGGATTGCAAACGGGAGGAAAGAAATACGTCAAGAATCAAATGCAACTAGACGCTAACATCAGTCAAAGCGCTGCAGTAGGCCTACAACATGTGGAGTTAGAAGTCATCCTCATCGTCCAGGTCCGGATCATTCGATGGTCGTATTCTCTTGCCGTCTCTTCCTCCAGGACGCCCTCCCTTCTTTGGCTTTCCTCTGTCGTAATACACAAGGGATCATAACAGGGCGGCTATGCTAACAACTTTCCCATGCACATTAGTTTTTACTCAAAACCTTAAGACAAACTTTCTTTGCTGTGTAGATCTTAGTAAAGTTCAAAAAGAATGGTCGAAAGTTGCAGCAAAAATCATCTGAACACTTACTGCCCATTTGCAGGAGTGCCTGCGCCCTTTGAACGACCTGATCCATACTCCCTTCCTTCTGCCGGATTGAATTGAACTCAATTACTTAGCTGTTGCTTTTAACTTAAGTGAAAAAACAAAGAAAGCTTACCTTCTCTTCCAGTCAAATGCTCATCAACCTAAAAATGTATAGAAAAAAATAGAAGTGTACATTAGCAAAATCTGCAATTTGGGGGGAGCGAGACAGGGGGAAGAACAATCAAAACAGAACAAAATAGGTGGGATGGGGGATGGTTTGGTGGTGTTGGCCACTACTGCTCGTACCGCTGGAGAGGTAACTGATGACAGAGAGAACAGCCTCTCATCGGCCTGAAATTTCCTGGAGCGCTTGAGGCTAAAATAAATCAAGCAGAATTCGTCATGAATAATTCTATGTGAATGTCTATCATCTGAATTGCTTAAACAAAGTAATACAGTAAAGATATGGTGTGCCGCTTGTGCAGGACCTCAGAGTCACAGACCATAGTCTCAACTTTCAATAGCCAATGATTGTCATCAGGCCAAAACAGATTTCATAAATACACATCTCTCATGCTGAATTGCTGATGCTGATTATAAAGTACTCATGCAATAGGGAAAGAAACTGGCACAACATGACGTGCAATAAAGAAAGAAACTGGCGCAACATGACGTAAAACTAGCATAAATTATATTTTTTATCTGGATTATAAATCTCTTGCCATATATCTAACTCTGTAGACTCTTTAACCAAATATTAGTTAAATTATGTGATCAGTGACCTGGGTATAAAGTTCAAAGGGAGGTGTCTTGACCATGACCATTTAAAAGCCTTATTCTGAGAACTGGAAGTAGAAGAAATAAATAGAGTTCTCCAAATAAAAGACTGCAGCTGTTATTCAAAAGGCAAAAATGAAATAACGAATTATGAGGTCTCTTACTTAACAGTGTTTTTTGACGATGACAAAAATGATTCGAAACCCTTTAGCACGCTTCCAAATTGATTAGACTCTTGTAGGTAGGTGGTCTCCATATCATAAACCTGGTAGTATATACACATTACCATAAGTTGTATAATGCAAATAATAAGAATAATAAAAGCATGAACAGTAGAAGTTGCCTGCTTGCTTCAAAATTTGCCCAAAGCCAATCAGTAAATAGTATTTTTTCCTCATCTGTTAAAGATAAATGCACATCTAGCTATTATGTAATAACAGAAAAAAAAAACACCATAACAAGAAATTTTATAAGTATTTCGACGTGTTTGGAGCTTTTCAGCTATAGAGGTGTCTTATAATCACCAATAGTTTTGGCTAGATGTCTGGTGATACTACAGATCCCGTGCCGTGCCTAGGATTACAGAACACTTTGGTAAAATTTACTAAATTCTACATTGTGGTTTTCCAGCTTGATTGAAATACTTGAAATAAGACCAATAAAATTCCCTTTTTTTGTTAGAAACCTCTCCTTCCTGATCAATTGTTCCTCTGATTGATTCACTATTAGTACCACAAATTTGGACCATTTTCTGCAACACAAGAACACTTCAGAGTACCCCAAGAGAGAATATACAGAATACAGCTTAGAAGGTTCTTGGCCATCGTACAAAGTAACTAAACGCAAAGTTGTGACTTGATGATCAAAAGTCAAAACAGAGGATAATGATATGGTTAACTAACTGTTCAGAGCATCAAGTGTTTCATATCACTTGATCTTAGATTAATCAGTATTTTGTACATGAAGCACACTACCCAATTTGTCCAATCGCATAATGAAGCAGTAATCTTGCATTCTTGCCACATTAATCAAACAAGCATGTTTGAGCAAACCGGCAAATTATTGCCTCCCTCCGTCCCTGCCTAGTTTAACTCAATCGGGCATTTCAATTCGCTGCAGGAGGCCTTTATCAAATTGGGCTCACAGTTCAGTACTTCAGTCCAGGGAATAAACAACACTGAGTGGTTCAACGTATTGGTTGTGAATTCCGTTATTGAGATTTCTAATGTTATTGAGGCATTATTAAGATAAATTCAAAGTTGCCACAGATGTCTACAACTCGAGTTCTGCAATCTCAATACCGTCTCAAAACACAATGAAAAATTAGCAGCTTTTATGGAGCGGGGCTTGGCGCCTTGAGAAACGGCGAAGTCCCAACGGAAGAAAGATCGCATCTTTGGAAAAAGAACCGCGCCCGCGGATACAAACCCTAACGGCCCAACACTGAGAGAGGGACTGCAGAAAAGACCTAACCTGTCGCTCGATGGAGCGGAGCTCCTCCTGGAGTTTGGCGCGCTTGCCCATCAGGGCCGAGAGCATAACCGTGGGGTTCGCCGGCGCCGGCGCCGAGGGCGCGGAGCCCGACGCCGCCTTGTGCGCTCCCCCTCCTCCGCCTCCTGAGTCCATGGCTGCGGTTCTAGGGTTAAAGTCTCTGTTTCGGGGCGTTCGGTTTCGGCTCGGAAGCTGTGTGCGATAACACGTTCACATTGAGACGACTGGCATTCCGAATCTGGAACAAGCTTTTTGTTTCGTTATATTTATTTTCGCCTTTCGCCTTTATCTTTGGTTAATCATCGTCTGATCCATTAAGAAAAGTTTCAAAAATTCCATGGATGTCATCTCATTTGTTATAAAATTTCATGATCAAATTTGTCCTATGTAAAGAGTAATAAAAAGATAAATTTCTGACAAACTTGAATAGTTCAAATGCACCTTAAATTTGTCTTTTTGTAACTTCTAGCATAGGACGAATTTGATCATGAAATTTCTGCAGGGCTTGTTGAAACTTTTTCAGTTGGATTGAGGATTTGTGCCCCTACTCGTTCAATTTGTTTCTAATTGGATGCGGAAATTTTGGAATTTCTGCAGGGCTTGTTGAGGAGGATTTGTGATCGGATCAATATTTTTCGGTCAACTTCTCGCAAAAAAAGAATGGGCCAACATATTAGATACCCACTTAACATAACGATTATATTTACAACCATGATTCCCCTCTGGTAACAAACTGATCGTAAGCTAATGATCACCGGTCCTAGGCAATGACGATTGGTCATATGGTTTTATAAACCACGACCAGCTAAACATCGGAAGATATGGCAATTTCTATATGAATAACGTGAGAGCGGTTATTGGCACATCTGTCAACTTACGATGGTTGACAAAAGGACATGACGGTTGATCAAAAAACGAGATGGTTCAAGACTTAATGAAGACACGCGTGTAAATACAAAAAGCGTCTATAGTAGTATTAATTGTCACCTCTTAGCTAGGTATAAATAGGGTGGCCAGCGTGCACCAAAAGCCAATCTTATCTTAATCGCATTACATTTTGATCCGAATTCTTTTTTGTAACATTCTTTCTATCCACAGTAAAAGGTCTCTACTTGATCGTGCTCTCATATTTTATTTTACCGCAAGTTAGATAGAGGACTTTGGGTCCCAATCATCGACAAATGACGCCACAAAGGAAGGTCACGTCATTTTGAAAATCACCAACATGATGTTCTCTTGTCTTGCCGATGGAGAACACATTTAGGGGCTGTTTGGTTGCCTTCTCATCTCGGCTGGCTCGTCTGAGTCGGCCAGTGAGAGAGCCAAAGTTCTTGTAGATGCAAGGAGATGGTGTTTGGTTGAGTGCATGAGTTGAGCAAGGCTGTGAGAAGAATAGGGAGAATATGTTTGGTTGACTGTTTGTGTGCCTCCTCATGCCTTGCATGCTCCCCAGCTTGCATCCCACCAGCCAGGCCCACAAGAAACGACCAAAATCTCGTTTCCCCCACGCTGGCTCGTAATGCAATTGCATCTCGGGAGACAGCTCCACCCTCGTGCGACCAACCAAACAAGTGTCTTTTGTATCTGTAGATACAATTCTCTTTAGATGCAGCCAACCAAACAGCCCCTTAACCTCGCCGAATACAACAACCTCATGAACAAGAACTATATCCCCGAGGAGGCATGCAAGTGCGATTTCTATCTATATTCCATTGGAAGGCCAATTGTTGGGGCGAAGTTTCTAAAGAACTTTGTTATAATCATCTGGGTCTAGGAGTGAAAACAGGACAGGAAATATCCGCCCGATCCGATCCCGAATCCGTTTAAAATCCGTACCGATGTTATCCGTATCCGTATCCGGAAAATCCGATGTAATATGAGTTAGGATATGGGAAGAGCAATATCCGATCCGTATCCGAAAAATCTCATGTAATATGGGTTAGGATATGGGAAGAGCAATATCCGATCCGATATCCGGTAAATATCCGACCCAGTATCCGGATAAAATTAGTTATTCTTCCATTAATTTGGTTCATTATTTGATAGATAGAATAGTTGTTTGATACTGGCACTAAAAAAACACTACTTTGTTAAAGCGTGAACTTCAACAAACCTATCAACAAACAAATAGAGTGATGACATAATGCTTTTATCTAAATTGATTTGTTCAACTTATTTGATAAACTTCTTTTCTATTCAAATTACTGGAATTAGTTGAGTTACTAAATTGCACTTCTAACTATACTACTATCCTCGTTGAAATAATTATGACTTGAAGCTAATGTTGTAAGGTTAATGCTTCATTCGTTCTTTTACGCATACAATTATGTACTATACTACTATCCGATTATGATATCCGATCCCGACCGAATCAATCCGAATGTATCCGCTCCGTATCCGAATCCCGAATAATCCGAATTCGTATCCGTATCCAACTCCGAATCCGGAAAAAAATATAGGTTAGGATACGGCGTATCCGACCCGGTTTCACCCCTATCTGGGTCACACATATAAGGAAATGTGTTTAGACCAGGACGTTAATCATATCTTGTGGGTAAAGTAGCACAATATCTGTAAAAGTGTTTACCAGTGTTCAAGAGTTCGCTCGGCGGATTCGTGGCGGTTAGGCACCGTCAAGCACCAAGCCCGTATTTGCGGTGCAATTGCGGGTCTCGGCGTTTTGACCCTCGGCGGCCGAGAATTAATATAATTCATATATATTATTGATTTTATTATGAATAAAAATTTTTAGTTTTCTTTTCTAGTTATTTGCAAATTGCAAGACATCAAATATTAAAGGAGAATATTAAACTAAAATACTTGAAAACATGCTACTCAATTAATCAAGTAATAAACTAAGTAGTAAGTACTATGTTAGTGACTTAATGTACCTTATTTTGTGGGCGACGACATGAATCTTTTAATCATGGTCATCAGGTCATGTAAACAGTAGATCAAAATGGTCTCTCTCATAATTTTGTGCCAGCCGCCACGCTCGCCAAGGACCGCCAAGGACCGCAATTTCGGCCCAACCGCCAAATAGGCTGCCAAGGGCTGAATTCATTGCGTTTATAGCCGTCAACCACAATATCGGCCGCAATATCACCGCCAAGTACCGAATTTTTTAACACTGGTGTTTACCACATCTATTCGAATAACCATGTCTATGATCATAAACATACTCGAGGATTTCACACAAGGAGCAGTTTTCATAAAATAAAATTGAAAAGATTGATTGCGTGGATAAACAGTTTAGGCTTTGTGAAGCTCAATGAAACTTCTTGTTAATATATTATTATTGTATAGTTTTAAATTGTGCCTTGTCTAAATGCTGTTTTATGTAAAATAAACTTTGAAGCCATTTCCTTTATTTAAGCTTGACATATTAAATCAAGACTTTGCATTATTTATGCACAATCTGCGGAGTACTTTATATACTCACCTTTGCATTAATCATCACCTAGTTGAAGAAATGAAAGAATCTACATTTGCTTTGGAGGAGTTTTGCAAAGAGGTTAAGCTGTAGGTCTTGTACCTTATCGATCACCTATAGCAAGTCAATGAGTTCTGCTAGAATTTGTCTTTGTTCTGCTGCAGTTGTATAGTGCTTGCCAAATGAATTTAAACTCAATCATAAGATCACGAATGTTATTTATTTATTTATCAAATCTAACTCATTTAATTAGAATTCACTATGTATTGATGATATTTCGTCTATATTGACACTATATGCACTAACATGATCTTAAACTAGTACATTATACACAGAGAGTCTAGATTTAGATATTCAGATTCCGACAGCCCTAAAGATCAGCTCTTCCAACATCACGTTCACCGAGGTTTGAGACACCTTCTCCCGGAACAAGAAACCACGACGCGGCACCGTTATCCATTAGCTCAAACAGAACGAGCGGGACGTTAAAGCTGGTAGTCTTTTTCATTCAAGACAACAAAATGCCGACTATTCAGAAAATGCGTTACATTCATCATAGGGCGAAGAGCTTCTACGGTCGTGGGGAACTGGGGATCTGTATTCATTTGCCTGCAAATCTTCAGTAGAATATGCACGGCTGCTTACCACTATGCAAGAAGTAATAGGCACGGGGCCTTCCTCTCTCTTTGGGGAGGGATGCAAAGCCAACTACCAAAAAAGAAAACCTTCACTGGTGTGCTAATCCTGCCTATTTGCCTTAGCCACATGATTTGAGTACACAATTTTAAAAGCACACTGCGGCAGCAGCAGCAGCAGCAGCAGCACAAAAAGACTAATGGCAAGAATATCAGTGGTTCACTTGCACAAAATAGTTTCCAGACCAGCAAATGTACATTACAAGCCTATATTATGTAGTCAACACCTATTTCTCCTTTCAGCGGAACGGGCTTACCTGTTGAACTGCAAATAGTTAGGTGGTCAGGTCGTGGTTAGGGATTATAACAACCAACTAGGAGCACTAGTGTTTCTCCACATCTTTCCCAAGATGATGAAATTTTGAAGTGGAGAAAATTGGATCAGATAGTGGCCATAGTAATCCACCACAAATGAGATCATGGACAGGTGATGTCGCCTGCAGTCTGAAAATTTTCCATTCTGATTATTTCTGGTGTATCCTCCACTTAGTTGAATTTGCATGTTGCCAGACAAAGCAGGTGGTGATAGCTAAACAAGGGAGAGAAAAGAAAAGGAACAAATGGGACTTTTCTCATTGAAATGAAGTCTCAATCTACAGAAGAGCATAAAACAGGAAGAAAGAGCACAAAAAAAGGCTTTATCATGAGATGGAACATGCCAGCTGTAATGTAGATAATAAGTTCCAAAAAAATGGCAGTTTGCAGAGGTAGTTAAATCTATTACTTTGCCAAGAATGTTGCTTTTCACTTACCTTTTTGAAAAATATATTGCATATGATAAGGATAACAAGGCTGGGCCCACCCACACACTGGAAAGTGAGCAAAGGGAACAAAACAGAAGGAACAAAATATAAAAGGCATGTCGTAGATTAGAGGGGAAAAGATAATCTAGGTGGAGAACGGAATATAGAAAGTTAGAAAACATCAAACAAAGTCTGCATCCAGAAAACAGAAGAAAAAAAACGAACACAGTTCTTCAACATATACCCAAGACTATAGTGTACAACTGCATACGTACGTGAACATGCATATATGGAACCACCATTGAGACAGCAATAGATTACTTAATTACCACTGGTCCTCATTGGCAGTTTGGCACCTAGAGTTGCTGTTGCTAGCGCTGGAGCTGCTGTAGTGGGATCCTTGGCAGCCTCCTAGACTCAATGTGCTGCAGGTCCTTCATCACCTCTTCATAGTGCCTCTTCACCTCATCCTCTGACTTTCCACCACCGATTGTGTGCCACATTCTGCCCAGTGGTCTGGTGTATCCTTGTCATACGGCACCACTTGTCAGCGCCTCTCGAACTGCTTGTTCCGCTTTGCTGTCCAGGATGTGAACTCATACCCCCCTCTTCAAGAAAGGCAAAGGGGATAGTAATGATTACTAATGCTGGATCTATAAGTTACAGCGTCAGCTTCTGACTTCCGCATAACATTTTACCACTGCTATTCTGATGTGTGCTAGTGCTCATGAGAAACATGCAGCCATGTCCTCCCCCATCACCGCATCAAAAGCTTCGCTGTGGTTGCTCCGGTGCAACATTCACTCGGAGTGAACAGCCATCTTATTCCTTTGGTCCACAATACCATAAAATTAGCGTTAGCTCAGAGCTTCCATGTTTGCCATACACACTGTGGAAATTTGACAAGTCGGGAGAAATGATTTGATTTCTGTTGTGCTATTGTATGGTTTATGTAGATGACATGGTATTGATGATGTCCTGACCTGTCTTTCAAGGATTCAAGGGCAGAGATAGCGTCATTGAGTTCTTCCTTTGACCCCATAGAAAACAAAACCAAATCCTCATGAACACCCAGTTTCTCTTTCGTAGATGACCATAGCATTAACTACTTCACCGTGCTCACTGAATAACTGCACCAACCCTGAGTCATCCACTTGCCATGGCAGTTTGCCAACATAAGTCCTGAAAGCAGGCGTAAATTGTCAAGGAGGTCTCTCTACACAAGAGCCCCTCCGTGCTCACTGAATAACTGCACCAACCCTGAGTCATCCACTTACCATGGCAGACGTTCTTTCATTTTCATGAAGCGACGAACCACCGCCTCATTGGTGACTTTCATCATCTCTTCTTTTTCCACATAGCAAATAAAGCTATTACTCATATATTCATCACCAATGCGATTGCGCAAATGTGTTTTCACAATCTTCATGGCCGAGAAACACCTTTCAACTGTAGCGGTAGCAACGGGCAACACTAGTACAAGCTTCAAAAGTCGATAAACCATTGGATAACGATCATGCTTTCTAGTCTCCACCATTTTTTGAGAAAGCTCAGCAAGTGTTTGTAGATTGGAAAACCTGTCATCATCTCTTACATCATGTATGTAAAGGCCAAGCTGGTGGCTAAGGTCCCTCATATCCCCGCTATCAAAGTCAAGTGGATAAAGTTTTGCTAGGCTCTTCAATTTTTCCAAATCGAAATCATGAAATGAGTCTCTTGGACTAAAGGCAGCTGAGCAAACAAGTAATTGAGAGCTTGTCTCATTGAAGCGTCTATCAAGCTCTTAAAGTAGCCAATCAATAACATCATTAAAACAATCAACCTGATAGTAGTGTTTGTTTGTAATTCCAGTTTTCTTCCTCTTCTTTTGGGGATCAATATATTCTTCTTCCATTCCCAATTTGGAAATATCATTCTTATTACAAAATCCATAGACATCATCTAATAGACTCTCCCACTTTTCACTCCTAAGCTCATCCAATTGCAACCTAGTTGCTTTCACACATTTAATAGCATTCACTATGTCTTGATCCTTCCTTTGAAGAGCTAATGACAAGATGTTTGTGATTCCTAATATATTCAACATGAGATGCAAATAGAAGACAAAATCAAAAGACCGGAAGTACTTTAGAAGATTTGATGCACGGTCTCTAGTTTTCCAATCCTTTTTATCATTTTCAACAGCTTTCTAGTACCTTGACTATTGTAGAAAACATGTCAACCAAACTTTTGAGAGATTTATAATGGGAACTCCATCGAGTATCTCCAGGCCTTTGAAGACTTTGCTCTTGATTCAAACCTGTCCCAGTTTGAAGTTATCCACACCCTAATGCCTTACTCATTTCTTTAAGATTAATATCTCTAACCAAGTCTCTTCTCTTGGATGATCCACCCACCACATTCAATAACATGGAAACCATAGTAAAAAATTCACTAACCCCTTTATGCTTTCTCACAATAGCCACAAGTACTAGTTGAAGTTGGTGAGCAAAACAATGAACATAATAAGCTGAACTATTTTCTCTCAAGATTAATGATTGCAAACCATTGAACTCACCTCTCATATTACTAGCACCATCATATCCTTGGCCTCTAACTTGCTTTAAACTTAACTTAAGATCAGCAAATAGTACATCAATAGAAGACTTGAGATAGACAGAAGTTGTTTCACTCACATGAACAAGGCCAACAAATCTTTCTTTCATAGTTCCGCATTTATCTACAAATCTCAAGACCACAGCCATTTGTTCTTTCCAAGCAACATCTCTGGACTCATCAACTAGCAAGCACAAAACATCATTCCCAATTTCTTCTAGAATAGTATGCAACACCTCCTTTGCAAAACAGTGCACAATATCCCTTTGTATTTCAGGAGCAACCAAAAGACTATTTTCTGATTTATTTTTACCTGTTGCCTTTCTCAAGGTTGATTTTGCTCCTCTGCAAATTCGCGAATTCTGAAATTACCTTTGTTTAAGGATTGTTTTGACTCATCATGGCCTCGAAAAGGCAATCCTTGCTTTGTTAATATTCTGGCAACATCGATGGACCCATTTAGCCTAGTAAAATAGTCCCTCTTACTAGATTCGCTGACACCATGGAAAGCAACATTAATGTGCTGATTTGTTTGTAACAAATCATCACACTTCTTCATTGCTCTATAGTGTAAGCCACCAACATCACCTACATGACTCCATGACCTTTCCTTTCTATGATAACCATTCCAACCATTTTTAACAAATGCTTCATATCCGCCATCCTTCTTTTCTCTAAAAGGAAACAAAGAAAAGCAATACGCTTTATCTTTGGACTCATCAGTATTCAAGCCAATCTCCAAACTCATCGAACCATTCTGGAACAAACCTTCTTGAATTTGCCATAGGAAGATCAAGTGTGCGAGGTTGACATGGTCCATTCTCCAAGTACTTCCTTCTCACCCTCTCTCAAGATTAGGATGGTAATTATCAATTTGCTTCCTTAATCCTGGATCATATTTTATCTCCTCTTCCCGGTTGATATCATCCAAACATGAATTACGAGCATTGTTGGTACTAGTCGCTCCGGTTCTTTTCTTTTGAAAACCGTTCCATCAATTACCCGCCAATAGTACACAATTCAAGAACATTTAATTATATTCTATTTTAATATTGCTAGCTTAATCCAATTGAGAATTAATAACATTAAAAAACAAGAATTAGATTAATCAAGAAAGAAAATACCTTGAACTAAATTGCCGATGGCACTAAGCAAGATGGTACCTTGATGGCTGACCTTGGTTCTTGCCGCACGCCTTTGCACCTAAGAGATTAAGCGAGAGCAAAGCAATGTCTCCGTCTGATGCTTATTGTTAGCACACAGTACTCCACTGCCCTGAGGATTAGACGAATAGTATTGTATCAAAGACCAAAAATATCCAGGAAAATTGGACGTCCTAGCAATTCTGTAGACTGTAGATCAATCACATCACATCAAGTTTTAATCGTTAGTTATGTTTGTCTCATGTAATCATTAAAATAAAATAGATTGAATAATCAATGACTAAATGCTCTTGTACACTACTCGGAGCCATACAAATTGCAAAATAGTATATTAGTATGTCTGTATGAATCAATGAACTAGTTACTTGCGCCAAGTACACAAGCGCATAAAAACATCACCTGTTTGTTTTGTAGTTCTGCCTGTGTTGGCTGTTAGTCGTCTTCAGCCTTCAGGGATCTAATCCTCACTTTTGTGTCATATTTCAGCAATCAGCTGTTCAGCACTAAACAAATCTCTTATCTTATGGTTATCCTTTTTTTATGCGCTTGTGTACTTGGCTAAAGTTACTAGTGTGTGATCGGACATCGGAGCCATGCAAATTGCAAAGTAGTATATGTATGGATGATAGATCAATGAACTAGTTACTAGTGTAGTGTGTGACCAGCGGCCCAGCGCACTGCAAGAAGTCCAGAGAAACAACTCAACAAGCAAATCCATCGATCGTGTATTCGTATTCGAGTCTAGACCGTAGTCCGTAGACGTAGTCACGTACCAGTAGGAGACGAGTCGTTAGTCGTACTGTCGTAGAATCTCGCGCGGAGTCTCGTGCCGATTTGCCGTCGCTGCGCTCGTGCCGTCATGCGGAGTCGCGTCGCGATCGCCGAAGTCGCACAGCCACAACAGCCAGCACAAAGAACGGGAGAAGGCGAGACGTCGCGCTGCCGCTGGTCGATCGGTGATGCGTTTTATTCATTCGGGCCTTTGGCAACTGGCGTTTGGCCTTGACTCTTCCCTTTGGCGTTTGGCGACGGGCATGTTGCCAACATAAGTCCTGAAAGCAGGTGCAAATTGTCGAGGAGGTCTCTCTATACAAGAGCCCCTAGGAACAGCCTTGTTTACATTCAGAACCCTCCCGCTAATGTCCTATTAAACAGAAGTTAAACAATCACTGTTCTGCAAAATATGCATGATTAAACATTATGTTCTACTAGGTACAGAAATATCTTTGTCTTCAAGTACAGATAACGTCTACCGAGTGGGAGTTTAAATTCCCCTTGGTTTCTGTTCAAGCCCTTGATCGGGGTATTTCGGATCATACCCCTTTAATTATTGATACTGGAACACCAGCTTTTTTGGGTATTCATAAACCATTCAGATTTGAGTTGGCTTGGTTTGCCCGAGAGGATTTCTATGACAAAGTGGTAGAAATCTGGAATAGACCGGTCAGAGGAAATAATTCAGTCCAACGCTGGAACCACAAATTGGGGTGCTGCGAAGGTTTCTCCGTGGATGGGCTTCTCATACTAATGGAGTTTACAACCAGAAGAAAAATGAATTCCAGTCGATTATTTATGAGTTGGACATAGCGGCTGAGGATAGGGTTTTGACCGAGATCGAGCGAGAACATCTAGCTCAGGCTCGGGATAATTTAGCCTGTCTTCTTAGGGAGGAAGAAATAAAATATTATCAGCGGGCTAAAGTGAAAGATATCCTCTTAGGGGATAATAATACTAGATACTTTCAGTTGATTGCCAACGGTAAAAATAGGAAGAAAAGGATTTATTCCCTAGACAAGGATGACGGGAAAATTGAAGGACAGGCTAATTTAAAAAATTATATAACTAAGTTCTACAAAGAACTCTTTGGGGAGTCTGATGAGTCTAGATGAGGATGATTATCATGATATTGTGAGGGTATCACAGGCTGAAAATGATCTTTTAACTGCACATTTCACTGAATGCGAAGTTAAAGATGCTATTTTTCAGATGGAGCATAATAAGGCACCGGGTCCAGATGGCTTCCCCGCTGAATTTTATCAAAAATTCTGGGCTGTTATTAAAGGGGATCTATTCTTAATGTTTCAAGAATTATATGCTGGGGATTTACCTCTTTTTAGTCTGAACTTTGGTGTAATAACCCTTATACCGAAAGTTCAAGAGGCTAATATAATACAGCAATACAGGCCAATCTGTCTTCTCAATGTGAGCTTCAAAATATTCACGAAAGTTGCCACAAATAGGATGAACTTGGTTGCGGATAAAGTTGTCAACCCATCTCAAACAGCTTTCATGCGAGGACGAAACATCCTTGAGGGAGTCGTCATTCTGCATGAAACTTTGCATGAGTTGCATAGGAAAAATCTTAGTGGAGTTATTTTTAAGATTGATTTTGAGAAAGCCTATGATAAAGTTAAGTGGCCATTTCTGTTACAAGCCTTACGAATGAAGGGATTCTCACCCAAATGGATTTCTTGGGTTAAGTCTTTCATTTCGGGAGGCAGTGTGGCGATAAATGTTAATGGGGAGATTGGACCATATTTCCAAACGAGGAAAAGACTCCGTCAGGGGGATCCTTTGTCGCCCCTCCTGTTTAATATTGTTGCGGATATGTTGTCGATCCTTATTAACAGGGCTAAGGATCATGGGCAAGTGGGTGGGGTTGTTCCTCATTTGCTTGAAGGTGGTCTATCGATCCTACAATATGCAGATGATACAATCCTTTTTATGGAAAATGACCTGGAGAAAGCACGCAACATGAAACTTCTGCTTTGTGCATTTGAGCAAATTTCAGGACTCAGAATTAATTTTCATAAAAGTGAGTTATTCTGCTTTGGGGATGCTCACCACTCTTTACAGCAATACATTGAACTGTTTGGTTGTAAGCATGGGAACCTTCCTCTGAAGTATCTAGGAATTCCTATTCACTATAGGAAATTACGAAATTCAGATTGGAAAGTTATCGAAGATCGTTTTGAAAAGAGGCTTAGTAGTTGGAAGGGTAAACATCTTTCGGTGGGAGGTAGACTGACATTGATTAATTCAGTGTTAAGCAGCCTGCCAATGTATATGATGTCTTTTTTTTGCGATTCCTAAAGGAGTTCTTAAGAGACTTGATTATTTTCGTTCTCGGTTTTATTGGCAAGGGGATGAAACCAAGCGGAAATATCGCCTTGCTAGGTGGAACATACTTTGTCAACCAAAAGATCAAGGAGGTCTGGGAATACATGATCTGAATATTAAGAATATTGCCCTTTTAAGTAAATGGTTGTTTAAACTTTTAACAACTGAGGGTACCTGGCAACAGTTGCTTAGGAACAAATACTTAGATTCTAAGCCTTTAGTTCAGGCGGAGTGGAGATCAGGTGATTCTCATTTTTGGTCCAGTTTGATGAAGGTAAAGAACGATTTTCTTCGTTATGGTTCCTTCACGATCAATAATGGATCGCAGGTGAGATTCTAGGAGGATAGATGGCTTGGAAATTTGCCGCTTAAAGATCAATATCCGGGATTATATAGTATTGTTAGAAGGAAGTTTATAACCATTGCTGAGGTCTTCATAAATGATCAACCAAACATCTCTTGGCGAAGGTCATTGTTTGGACCAAAGTTAGTGGCTTGGACTGAACTACTTTCACGCATTGAAAACATTAATTTAACTCAGATGGATGACGAGTTCCGATGGAATTTGTGCCAAAATGGTCAATTTACGGTGAAATCTCATTATCAGGCCTTGATTAAAAGTGGTGTGCCAAATCTAAATAAACAATTATGGAAACTTAAAGCTCCACTAAAAATTAAGGTGTTTTTGTGGTATCTTAGGAGAGGTGTGATTCTGACGAAAGACAACCTAGCAAAGCGTAATTGACAAGAAAGCAGAACATGTTGCTTTTGTTACGAACCGGAAACAATTAGGCATTTGTTCTTTGACTGTCGTTTTGCGCATACAGTTTGGACCTTAATTTATTTCGCTTTCGGCATATCTAGTCCAACAAGCGTTGCTCATATGTTTGGAAGTTGGATTCGTGGTTTTCACAAAAACATTAGAAACCTTGTTCTTCTTGGAACTGCAACTTCGTGTTGGTCTATTTGGTTAAGCAGGAATGATAAAGTGTTTAAAAAGAAAACCAATTCATCTCCTTTGCAGGTTATTTTTGCTATTATCCATTGGCTCCGTACATGGGCTGTGCTGCAGAAGGTGGAGCTGCGACCTACTTTGGTGGAGGCTACGTGGTGCTTAGCGTGGGTGGTCATGGATTTCTATTCCCAGGGTCATGGGTGGCGGTCTAGTCTTCGGATTGATAGCCACTAGAGTGAGTGTGTTCGCTTTTTCTTTGTGTTTGGCTGTGTGCTTCATGTTGAGCAGAGGCCGGAAGTACTTTTCAAAGCTTTGTATCATTTTGATGTAATGCTCTTGAAATCAATAAAATCTTCCGTTATAAAAAAAAGTACATTTCACTGACTGGTTGGTCAAATATGAGTGCATCTCTACTCTATACCATAGTTTTCAGAAACGCGGTTCATCCGAGTCGTGGTACGGTATTCGCTTTCGCCGTTTGCCACTTTTTCTTCCAATTTCCACTGCAAACACGAACCCTGTACCCTAAATCGGTTCAAGTTTGACGAATCTGGTTCGCGATGTGCGGGGTTTAGCGCAAATCCAGTAACTATGCTCATTGGAAGTAGTTAACCGCTGTCCTCTCTGTGATCTAAGCCACAAGGTAAAAATCCCGGCCTTTTGCACGTACCAAAACGCATAATTTACAAGGGTCAGCAGCTCACGAGCAAGCAAATCCTAAAACTAACCACAACCAATTACTGGAATTCAAGCTTTGCACAACAACCAATTTTAGGGAGGTGCTTCTATGCACTTTTAAACGCATCTAATTATACCTAGCGGCGTTGCACTTGAATACCCTGCTACCAGTTAAGCACAGGACAATGAAATCCATCGCACCAAGCAAAACAGATGCCAAATTTAACGAATAACCTAATCAGAGGAGGACGAAATAACATTTGCGCATTGCGGCGGTAGGCTCACCTCGGCGACCTCGACGACGCCGGCCTGGTCGAAGAGCTGGGCGAGGCGCTCGCTGTCGACGTAGTACGGCAGGTTCCTCGGCGGTGGCGGCGATGGCGACGAGGGGCGACCCGGACTCGCGAGGGGGCAGGCGTGCCACGGCGAATTACATCACGGAGGTGAGCCATTGAGCTTGTAGCTCTGCTAGGCCTGGAATGGGCTTTCCTATGGACCCCTCTGGGTTTGTTGGGCCTTAAGTCAGAACAATCCGACACTTGGGTTTTTGGGCCCTAGTTGGCTTTAGTGGATCTAATGGGCCTGTCATGGGCTTTTATGTGGCCCTTTAAGCCAGAAGAGAATTTTTTTTATTTAATATTTATTTTAAATCTTTATTTCAAAAGTAATAGGCGCGGCAAAAAAATTTCAAAACTACCCCCCGTCGCCCCAACCACGGGCGATCGCCTCATCGGGCGATAATCTGCTGAGTAACGGCCATGTTAGAATAAGCCAGATTAGGACACACGCCACGTCTTATTGCCCGCTCGTGGTTGGGCGATCGGCGCCATTTAAAATCATGAAAGACTGTTGCTCATTTGAACCAGGCAAGAAAGAGAGCAAATGAAAGAACGACGGAGGAGAAGGGAAGAAAAGAGAATAGAGGAGAAGAGAAGAAAGAAAAGAAAGGAGAGGGAAAAAGAGAAAGAAAAAAAGGGAAAAAAGAAAGTTGATTCTTCGGTTTTGCGGTAAGTTCGAAAATTTTATATGTAATATTTAGAAATTTAATATAGTATTTAGTATTGTTTAGTATTTAGAAATTGTAGTATTTAGTTTATATTTCGTGTGGCGATTTTTGTAGGTAATATTTAGAAATTAATGTAGTATGTAGTGTTTAGAAATATTAGGATTGTGTAGTATTTAGAAATATTGAGATTTCATGTAATAGAAATATTAGTCAATATTTAGAAATGTAATGTGTTAGAAATTTAATATTATTAATTTAACATTGTAGGTTAGCCATATGTTACGCAGGCAATGTTTCGAAAATTACGACGTAGAAATTAAAGGAAGTACGATATATCATGTATATATACAGTTTTTAAGATTAGGACAAATGGGTAGTCGAATTACTTATTTATAGTCAATCACCATGCTACGCTAGAAATTAGTATATTTAAAAACATAGTAGGCTAGCAACATATCGTCAATCACTGTGCTACGCTAGAAATTAGTAGAGTAAAAAAAGTTGGTAGGTTATCTTTTCTTAGCCATGTCGTACAGCTTATTTTTCTGATTTTCGCAACTTCGTGCCGGAGCAACGCCCGGCTAGCTCAACAATAGATAAGTGGTAGCCCGCGTTGCGTAGGTTTCGTGGGCACTCTTCCGATTTTAACAACATAAAACTCTTTGTTACGACGTTAAACTAAGATGCGCATCCGATTTTGGCTGCTGCTACCCCTCTTGGCTTCGACTGAGAATAGAGAATGAATCTAATGTTGCTTGCTGTGCTCTTTACTGAGAATAAAGGAAGGGGGTAAGAATGGCTGTACTGCCACAACTTTCTTGGTTTTAGCTAATGGATAAAGGGAGCTGCATCTCTACTGGCTATTAACTCTATACTGCACAAGCAAGGGAAGAATCTTTACTACTCCTCACTTCTACCATTTTACTGCCTTTTACTTTTACCACTCTATCCTTTACCACTTCATTCACGCCTTGACTGATTACATAGATAAGTGCTAGGCCACGATTTCTCAGATCATAAGTTACTGCGGAAAATATAATAGACCATACTCTTCATTACGACATAAAGCTAGGATGCACATCACGAACAAGGAAAATAATGATTACAACTTCTTGTCTACTGAGTGCATCGAGGCCACTTTCCTTTCGCCCATGCCTCCGGTGGGGCTTCTCTGACACGACGTGTCCTCTCTCGTTTCCTCTCTCTCTCTCTCTCTCGGCCTCCTTCTCCTCCGCTTCCTTTCGATGTGCCTCCTCGCGTGCAGCGTCACGCTGCGCTTGAAACTGCCGTCTGAACTCCTCTTCTCAGATGCTTTGATCAAGGAGCCTTTGGTCCTCCGGATCGATCTCCATATCAAACCAGTTCTCAAATTCACACAGTGGTGGATGTGGCTGCATGAAAAATAAATTAGCAAAGTTTCACGTACAAATATTACGAAACACGTATGATTGTTACCAGCTGGCGATTCTTTAAGCTCTTCTCCGGCGGGTCGAATTCGTAGTTGCGGCACATCCAATACCTCCTCTTCAAAGTTGAGGTATCCCAAGAGCGGACAAGCCTGCAAGGATCTCCGCACAGACACATCGGTGGTATAACCCCGACAGTCTGAAGAGGTCTGACAGCGATATTATGCAGCCCACCAAGCGCCTACCTCTTCCTTCGCCTTCCCCTTTCCCTTTCCACTTGCACACCTCGGTATTTTCGATTGAACCTCTACTTATCTTTTCCTCCCTCTCCTTCCTTTCTCTCTTTTTTTCTTTCTTCTTCTCTCACTCTTTGGCTTTATGCGGGCGCGAGCGAGAGCGAAGGTTATAAAGGGTAAATATCGCCTAGGTATGGGGCGATCGCCCGATACTGGGGGATAGGGCCCACCATATTTGTATTTAATTTTTTTTTCGTATAATAAACGAGGAAAAATTAAGCCCCATTTCAGGGCGATATTTACCTTCGGACAGTGTGCCTCCTAACATTTTTAGAGCAGGTCAATTTTTTCTCGTTTATTATACGAAAAAGATTTTGAAAAAAATATTAAATACAAATATGGTGGGCCCTATCTCCCCAGTATCGGGCGATCGAGGATTTTTTTAAAATTTTGATAATTCCACCATCAAATTTGAAAATTCCACCGTGAAGCACCGTTTGTATGACACGCCATACGAAACAAGCATACTGGCAGTCAAAAATTAGATGTTTCGTGCCCGCGATTTCCATGGTTTCGTGGCCGCGAGTGCCTTTTCCGATTTTCGCAACTTCCTACCGGGGCAACGTCTAGCTATCTCGCCTATACGTAAGTGTTAGCCCGCGTTGCGTAGGTCACTCTTGATTTTTCCCAGATTTTTGGGCGTAGATCCGGCTTGTCCCATGAGACTCTGAAAACCCTAAGTGGCCACGATTTCTGTGGTTTCGTGGCCGCGAGTGCCTTTTCCGATTTTCGCAACTTCCTACCGTGGCAACGTCTGGCCATCTCGCCCGTATATAAGTGGTACCTCGCATTGCGTAGGTCGCCCTTGATTTTTTCCATATTTTTTGGGCCGTATCTGGCCTGTCCCGCGGGGCTACGAAAACCCCTAAGTGGCCACAATTTCCGTGGTTTCGTGGCCGCGAATGACTTTTCCGATTTTCGCAACTTCGGACCGGGGCAATGTCCGACCATCTCGCCTGTACATAAGTGGTAGCCCGCATTACGTAGGTTGCCCTTGATTTTTTTTCGTATTTTTTGGGTCGTATCTGGCCTGTCCCGCAGGGCTACGAAAACCCCTAAGTGGCCACGATTTTCGTGATTTCGTGGCCACGAATGCCTTTTCCGATTTTCGCAACTTCGGACCGGGGCAATGTCCGACCATCTCGCCTGTACATAAGTGGTAGCCCGCGTTGCGTAGGTCGTCCTTGATTTTTTTCGTATTTTTTGGGCCGTATCTGGCCTGTCCTGCGGGGCTACGAAAACCCTAAGTGGCCACGATTTTCGCGGTTTCGTGGCCGCAAATGCCTTTTCCGGTTTTCGCAACTTCCTGCCGGGCCAATGTCCGCCCATCTCGCCCGCACATAAGTGGTATCCCACGTTGCGTAGGTCGCCCGTAATTTTTCCCGTATTTTTTCAGCCATATTCGGCAGACCCTACGAGGCTATGAAAACATCTAAGTGGGATGCGTATCACTAACAAAGTAAAATAATCTTTCCAGTTCATTACATGACAATAAGTTTTTTTTGTAATTCTTCTCGGTTCAATACAACAATTATTGTACAAACAATTTACAACAAAAATTGCAAAAAAAAAGCTACAGTAACCTATCACCCTAGCCTGGGGCGATCGGTATATTTTTTAATTTTTTTTCCTCTACCGTTAGAATTCGAAATTCCGCCGTTAGGGCACGCATATATCGCCCCAGTAGGGGGCGATCGCCCGTGGTTAAGGCGACGGGTGGGTAGATTTGAAAATTTTTTGTACCGCCGATTACTTTTGAAAAAAAGATTTAAAATAAATATTAAATAAAAAAAATCGAAGAACAATCCCATACTTGGTGCCATAACCATGGCTGACGTCCTCCTCGAACTCACCTGCTGCCGATTCGATTCGGACCAACGACTCGGCCAGTCCTCCTCCTCTTCGTCCCCGCCGCCGCCGCCGCCGCCGCCAATCCCACTCCGGCTCCATCCTCTCGCGAAGCCTCGATCGCCTCGGCCGAGGAATTAGGAAGCAGCACAACGCGCGGCGGCGGGAGACTGGACGGCTAAGTGATGGAGCAGTGGTACTGACCATCATCGCGTACGAGAACTGACCTCCACCACGTGCACGAACATGGCGAAATGGAATGATCGAAAGCTACTACTAAGCTAACCATGAACACCACTGCAGGTCACAAGGTTCAATGCAAGCTCATTGAATCACTGAATTGTATATAAGTGTATTATAGGTCATTGATGAGCAGTGAAACACTGCAATGCAGTTTGATCGTTATCAGACACCATAAAAATCAAGTTTTTCTAGATAAGCTCTTAGTCGTAGTTAAACTTGTCTCAAGCTTCCAAGTTAAACTAGTTGACTGTAATGACATGTCTGCAATACCAACACTGGTGAAGTGACTTCTGTAAAGCACGATATATAGGTGCACTACGGATTTTGCAATAAAATTCCTGTATACAAAAAAAAAACTCTTGACTCTAAAGCATTGTAGGCAGAACAGAATTGCGTATCTCAGAGTTCTTTTCAGAAATGCTGCTCTTAAGATAACAATTTTATTTACGGACGAGCCCGTAGCTCATTTGGTTGGCACGCTCGCTGAGCGCCTAGTCCGTCCGTATTCAAGCGTTGCTCGACGTGGGCGCGCGTAGAGGTGAGTACGTGCGCGTGAGTGCATGTATGTGAAATGCATGTGTACGTCGCTCACCTGATGTTTCTTTTTTTATACTGAATGATAGAACTCTTGGCCAATTTTTTTTAAAAAAATAACAAATTTATTTTGAACGGCTAAGAATGCACTGTTGGGATATGCCAGAGTGTACTTCCTATTCAGATTTCTGAGAGGCCCGTTGGGATATGCGTTATGCCAGCGAATCTACAGTCCGCAGGCAAAGTTGCACTCTGGCTAGAATGTGGAATCGGGGGGCCCACCAAAGACTGTACCAGCGGATATGACCTATGAACTCACACTGCAGATTCTTTTTGCGATCTTAGCCGCTAAGCTGGCTACCCGGTGATCTTTCGTTGTAGTGCATTGGGCCACTCAACAAAGCTCTCTCTCTCTCTCTCTCTCTCTCTCTCTCTCTCTCTCTCTCTCTCTCTCTCTCGCTTTCATGGTCTAGCTTTACCTTCATAAGAATCTCTTGTTTTGCTTACATGCTTCTTACGTGCACTGAGCTATATACACTACTACACGTTTACACATCATAATCGGTTCTTTTTTATCATCGCAATCGGTTCTGGTGACGACACTAAGCGGTTAGACAGAGATGATGCGCTATTATTACAATCTCTATCGCTTCTTTCGAAGAACCGATAGAGATGATGAGTTCATCTCTATCATTTTCTTGTAGGAACCGATAGAGATGTAAACATTATCTCTATCATTTCTTACAAAAAACCGATAGAGATGACAATGTCATCTCTATCATTTTCTTGTGAGAACCGATAGAGATGAAGGGGTGTGCTACTTTCCAATTGACCCTCCAATCGGCACATATTTCACACAAATATATATATGCACATATCACAAACATACAAAGATGTATATCACATTCACATTCATAGAAAATGAATACAACTCATTCACGAAAATGAATACTTTAATTGTTACAACAAATACATATCACATTCAGAAAATGAATACTTTGTTACAATGACACATGCTTAACCATCATGTACACATGTAATCCCATTCAGATTTGTAATATTGTTCACATATAGCCTAGTACGAGCTTTGGGATCTCTAAACCGTCCGTCCTCCACCATACATTCCATCCAAGACCAGCGCATAAGTGGTCCCTTATCTTGTTGGCGTAGTGCGGTCTATACTCTTCGAGGGGATATTGAGAGTCTGCAAAATAGAAACGAGTGTTTTAATTTAAGTTTTGAAATTTCTATGTGAAAGGCTACTTGTATTATTATGCATGTACATATATACACGGGAAGCGATGCGAGAGGCTAATCAAGATCGGCATGTGATGCATGGCGTACAAACCGCAGTGGTCGCGTCGTTGCCTGATGATGGCACGTGAAGAAAGAAAAGAAATTAAGAGACGAAGAAAATATGTCAAAATCTAAATCTTATATAGGAACGCATACTTGTACCTTGAAGCGCACATACTCGGCTTGGAGCCCTTTTTTAGATCGTGTTTCCTCATACTGCGACGTGATCGGAGAAACCCCTATATACATTGGAGAGACGTTAAGTACAAAATAATGAATGTCGTAGTTAAATCTGAAAGTGTTACATAAGAGTAGTGCACTTCTTGCTCCAAAGGAGGCTTGATCGCGTGAGGCCATCGGTCTCTTCTCAATGGAATTAAAAGTGTAGACCACGTTGTTACTCGGAATGATCACGAGTAGGACCCAATGGTTGCTTATTAAATGGTATGCAATGAAGGAAATAAGTTCACATACGGTTGAAGTGCGTACAAGTAATTGAAGGGTGTAGTAGTACTTACTCCTCGTGACAGGAATAGAATGAAGTCCTTCTTGGCCTCGACTTTCAACGCACCCTTGATGTGGCCGGCAAGCCATTGCGGTTGAAGCCTAGCCATCGTTGCGGACACCGGCTTCGTGGTCGGCGAACCCAATTAGTTGTCGATTCGTCACGACTCATTGCCTCATTGCCTCGCAACTCGTATTGAATATTCTGAAGCATAATGCAAAATCCTATGGAAGTTCTAAGGTCATGCTTTCGTGGTGCGATACTCACGGTGTCGAGATCGCATGCGATGGAAACGTCGATGGAGATCATTTGGTAGAGCGGAGCAGATCCTCAAAATTATTGAAATGTCCTGTCGTCCTCACGGTGGAAATGTCCTTTTGTACCTAACATTGAAGTCGACCCGCCTTTCGTTCCCTTTCACTTTGTCAATGTACCATCCATGGGCCGTCGAGTCCACAAGCCTAAAGTATTCAATTTCGCGAGAGCGAGAAGGGCTTTCCATGTTCATCGCCTTAAAATTATAGGGCTTCTCTGTGGCTGTGCGGCTCTCCTTCGGGCGAAGGAGTCTCGGCGGGGTTGGAGGCTTTTCACTACTGAGAGGGCCTTGTGGTCTGTGTGAGCCTTGGCTTTTAGCGGAGGCCTCGGTGGATTCTGTGGCTGTCTTGGCTCTCCTTCTGGGCGAAGGAGTCTCCGAGGGGGGTTTGAGGCTTTTCCTTGACTGAGAGGCACTGGGTCTGTGAGCCTTGGCTTTTAGCGAGGCCTCCGGTGGTTCTGTGGTGTCGTGGTAGCCCTTTTATGCACCAGCTCGATTACTCATGCGGGACTCGTCCTGATCGTGGGAGGAGGCGCAGTGCGGTGCGAACCTACAAAGCAGCGTATGAACAACTTGTTGCAATACTCTTGGAATGGTACGTAAGAAGCGAGGTTTTTACCTTGACCAATCTGACGCTTGCCGTGGGCCATTTGATGAGCGACATGTGCGCTTGCCCGAGAGTGGTGATCTCTTCGTTGGGGGAACTTCGAGCACATGTGATAAGAAGGCTTCGTGGGCGTAGTCCACCCGACCCTCATGTAGCCCTTCCCCAAAGGTGACCATGCATCATGTCGGTCTCGTTGCATGGAAATGCAACCCCGCGTGCGACCTCAACAGAAATCCGTCTTCGTCGTGCGTGGTCCGGCCGTGGCGCTGCAAGAGTGCGCAACTTAAGAAAATATTGGGGAGTTACCCTCGCACCTCGAAGCCATGCAAAATTAACTATTACCTTTAGTCATGGACCCGGCCTTATCGTTTTAGACCCGCACACTTGGTCGCAACCTGAGTTTACAGACGGTGGCGGGGTCATCCGCTCGACTGCTGGGAGAACATCGCCATCATCTCGGCCCTCAAGCGGTCCATCTCTACCCTCATCTCCTGCTCACGTGCCGTCATCTCCCCCTCATCTCCTCCTTGATCTCCTCCTGGCGTGTCCTTCATGCGCTCGTCGTGCCTCCCATGATCTTGCCTGGCACTCCTAACCTCGTCTTGAAGTACATCTTCTTCGTATGCCCGCCCTCGGCAAGTACAGCCCTTATGGTCGGACTTCCCGTCGCGGAGGACAAGATGTCATTTGACCCTTGGCTAACAAAGGTCCCTGCTCTTTCCTCTCTTGACCTCCTCCTGCAAGAGGGGAGTCTGAATTAGATCTGAAATACAGGAATGGTTGGCGCAATGTAGTAAGTTTGTTGACTTACGATGGTGGAGACGACTTGCTTGATAGCGGGGTTTGGTACTACCACCTGCCCGTCCGCTGATTTCTTTGTCCTCGCTAATACCCGATCCGTGCCGCTCCTCACATATGTGGGAGTAAAACAACTTATCCGAGTTCGCGCACTCCTCGGTTACTCGCGCCATTCTCGCTTTCTTCCCTTCAGAGCACTGAGCAGAGGTGGTGCGGAGTACGTCGTTACCTCGGATACCAATGTTCTTCGTCTCGGCTCCTCGCCTCGGGCGTACCCTTGATCCTCGTGAACTCCTCCCAAACATCCGAGTCACGAGCGGATACTTCTCGAATGGTGTAAGGCCTTTCAAAGGCGTACTCACTATGCATGTAGCCCCGAAGTGCCTCAAAGCCACACCCATCCTCTTCATGGCGTATCGCCTTTGGCATTGTTTTCGTCCTCCTCTTCTATAATCCATTTGCCCTTCACCTCGTCCCACAGTAGGTTCTTACGCTCGTTGACCTCCTTTCTCCGGTCCTTAACTGTTATAGCAACCTCTCCCTCACCAATTGGCCGAGGAATGGCGGTATCGCCCCTTGTACTTAGGAGGACCGTGCAAACCCGTGGCATTGAGCTGGAGAACTGCGGTGTTCTCCTGTGGCCCTTTACTCGGTCCTCGGGCCTTCCTCACCTTACTCGGCCCGACACTTGGAAGTTGGCTCGGCTCGACACTTGGAAGTTCTCGGCCCCTCGACACTTGGAAGTTGGCTCGGCTTGACACTTGAAGTTCGCTCGGCTCGGGAAGCAGCTAATTCGGTTACGTGCGGCGATGAGTCGATGCTCTCTAGTTGCGACATTTTCGGTTTTCTTATCGACATGGTCATATATTTGACATGAGATAAAGCAATTCGTAGCAATTATGTGAAGTTGACAATAAATCATGTAAAGCAACAGCTCATTGACAACAAAGCGAGAAACGAATGATCTTCAACGATGACTCCTAACCTCTAAATAGGTTTGGTCCTAATCCCATTCGAGGATATGTGGTTGGGCAAGTTCTAAGCCGTTGTACTACTCGGAGAAAATTTGGCTGACATCTCATTGTTCTCCGGATACACGTCTCGACAACAAGTCAAGAGGTGTGTATCAGGAGAACAATTGGGAGACGCTACGAAATCTACTCGTGAGTTGTACAACTTCAGAACTTGCCCGAACTACATATCAATTCCAAAAGCGTGGAATTGAGGGCGCTTGCTTATAAATATGCTATTCGGCATATTTATAATTAAGCACTCTCGAGCAGGAGACGTGGTTACATAACCTAAACTCTAACATATCTTTGAGATAAAAAAGTAATATGCAATTAAGATTGAAATAACTATACCATTTGGCATACTCAAAAGTTGCTACAAGCCATCATCGCATATATGAACAAGCAATCACTTTGCATATAGAAAGATTATGCTATATAGAAATGTATGAATACTTTTGCGATTGCTAACTTTGTAAAATACGTGACTATCCAAGAGATACACCAAGCATAGAGAAAAATCGAATTGAGAATCATATAAGGACAAATAAGACCATATATGTTGCGCTTGTTAAAACTAAGACAACAAAGATAAGGTAATCCACATATATAGCAACAACACATATACGGCTTAACATCGGGTTTTGGTAGTTTACAAACCGTTGGTATCGAAGTCCACTTTTGCTAAACTAAACTCGTAATTGAAGTTTGGAAATTTGGTTTCGAATTTGTTGAAATATTTGCGATATGAGCATATAATGAAACAATGACTTAACCCATATATAACTAAGCACACATTATCCATTATGCGAGAACATATGATAAAATCATGACTTCAACAGAACAGGGCTTTTAAGCAAAGTAATTCATGATCGATCACAAATAAGCATAGCATCTAGCATGGATAATAAACAAACTAAACAAACCAACATCTTGCTCATGGTTGATTTAGCAATTTTGCTCTCGATTTCATAAATTGATGGGTTGCTCCAAATGAGCCCTCAACACCAATTTCAGCGGATATATCACAGAATATATCAATCAAATCGGTGATTCTACACAATTCACCTTTGTTTTAAGAAAATTGATTCACTAGAACTTCGCTTATGGACTTATGACAAACTCACGAACAAAGAAGACAACATTAAAATGGTCTAACACACGGGCACCGGACTAGTAACAATAAGTTCGAGAATGTACCGATGATAACAAAGCTATTCAAGCCATGTAATGAACTAATCACGGGATGACATAGCACATATCCGTATAAACAAGGCCAAGATGAAGTCTAAACACAATGATCTAAAAGCAGTCTTTGAACTACGAGAAAGCATTCACTAGCTAGCGAGATCAATATAATCTCAACTATTTGAATCATCATTGAGCGGCGATATAACAAACTTCGGTGTTTCGGATCAAGAAAAACAGCCTCTAGCTCGATGGCTAGTTCCCCAAATTTCTCAATCGGTCCAATGACACAATACCAACAGAGGGATCGAGTAAAGTTCCTTACTCAAATACCGGATCCGAGCCCACGAAGACAATCTACCAAAGTGATTGGTGCGGGAGGAGTCGAGCGTGGGAAGAAGTCGGCGGTCGGGAGGAGTCGACGGGCGTGGAAGCGATCGGCAAGGGGGAAGGAGTGCACGCAGTGAGGAGGAGAGGAGGAAGGAGGCACGGCGATTCGGCGGGGAGGAGTCGGCGGCGTTGGCGGTGGAGGCGAAGAAATCGTGGTCGCGGAGCACCAGAGTGGGCGGGAGCTAGGGCAAAAAAATGGAGGAGCGCTTGAGTAAATTGTTCACTCTCCTCATTACTATCGGTTTCCAAAAACACCGATAGAAATACTTGTACTAAGGAAAACCACGAGGCATATTCCTATCGGTTTTCAACTAAAACCGATACAATTATAGTATCTCTATCGGGTTTGTAAAAGAAAACCGATAGAAATACTTGTACTAAGAAAAACCCTAGGAGTGATATTTCTATCGGTTCTAAATTAAAACCGATACAAGCGAAGGATAATATTACTATCGGTTTTATTACAAAACCGATACAAATGATTATGTATATGTGTCGCTTTGAATAAGAACCGATACAAATATAGGCCTTTGTTTGTTTTCTGACAAACCATACAATCTGAATTCTGAGAGATATCGATCAAAAGAGTGAAAAGGCCATATCTTTTGCACACATAGTTGGAATTATTTGAAAGTTTGCGAAAACATACTTTGTGATACTCTGATCTTTTCTAAAAGGATTTTGGCAAAATGAGTAAGCATTGAAAACAGAAGCCCAAATTCACTTTGTAGGCATACTTTTGGTCAAAGAGTAGAAAAGTCAAATCTTTCTCAAATAAAGTCCAAGTATTCGAAAATTCCCGAAATGATTTGATGTAGAGTGCCTTCTTTTATTCCATTAAGTAGCTACATACCACAATGCATTGACAAAATTTGTGAAAGTTTCATACGTACACATAACCTTTGCAAACACATATCAACCGATACAATGATGTACTCCTTTTATTTACAATATAACCCTTCTTGATGATCTACGCATATAATTTACTCCATGTGTGTCGTTGTCACCGCTAAGACAGCCCCATCATAAGCGGAGGTATTTCATCGAATTGGTCGTATTCTTCTTCATCTATGACATTTTAGACACCAACGATCCGCCGCTTACCATAAGGAATGACGTGCAACCTCGGATTGGCGGATCACGCACATAGAAGACTTGATTTGCTTGCCCTGCAATCTGAATGGGTCATCTTTATAGGCGAGTCTGTTGAGATCCACAAGAGTAAAACCTCTCTTGTCGACCTTCACTCCATGTGGAAGTCCCACCCACTTACATCGGAACAATGGAATCGGTATATTCCGTGTCGAGCTCCCAAATTTCTTGATCACCCGTAATAAGAGTTCATTGCCATTGAGGATCCTCCTTTCGGTGATGTTCATCGGACAAAGCATCTATCTTGACCATTGTTTTTGAGCGATTACTCTTCGCATCGACTTTCGGTGTAAAAGGTGTACCCATTAATATCGTACCCTGCCATATCTCGTACATTAAATCTAGGTCCGTCGACCAACCATTTGATAGTATCACTAACGAGACCTCGCCTCTGTTTGAACCATGTTAGAAATCTATCGTTGTGTTCTCGCATGATGGAAAGCTCATCCATATGTGGATTCTCTTCTCGTAAAATCGACTTGTCTTTTCGATATACCACAACAATCTTCAGTCTTTGCAAGATGTCGAGATCGCTTTGCAATACATATCAAGCGTGGCCTCGTTAGTTTAGCTAGCAGTTCCTTTGCGGATAATGCGCCTCATGGCGAGATAGAGAACACCGATTGCTTGTCTTCTCCGAGATAGTCCACGAACTCAATAACCTCTTGAATAACCTTCCACATTCACCCCATAACCTTCCACAATTCCTCACGTAGGACTTTAATATACCCATGTACCTCTCGAGCGGATACATGTAGCGTAAGAATGCGGGGCCACATATCTTAATCTCTCGACAAGGTGAACAACAAGATGGACCATGGCGTCGAAGAGCGATGGTGGGAAATGCATCTCAAGTCGACATAGAGTCTCGCACCACCTCACTCTGTAAGTTGTCTAGCATATCGGGGTCAATAACTGCGAGGAGATCGCATTGAAGAAATATGAGCTTCGTGATTGCAAACTGACATCCTCAGTAATATTTACGATATGGCCCAGGAGCATTTGGGTCATCAAGACATGGCGATCGTGGGACTTCATGCCCAACAACTTCAAATCATCCATGGACACGGCTTCTTAATGTTTGCGGAGTAGCAGATGGAACTTTAATACCTTGGAGACATTTGCGAGATCTTCTTTCTCCTTCTTGGGCCGAGTGTAGCATGCGGCGGGGATGTACGCATCTTTCAATGGATCATAGCTAGCGATCGATGGATCATGTGTAGATCTTCTCTGCAAAATACTCTCTTTTGTATGCTCCTCGATCAATGGTGCAAGGTACACATCAATATCATTTCATTTGTTTGGGTCCCGAGATTAGCAAGGACATCATGATATACTTCCGCTTCATGCACAACCAAGGAGGAGGTTGTAGATACACAATGGACCACCAATCGATGTTTCTCCATTGAGCCGAATCGGCGAGGTGTCTCGACTTGCCATCTTCCTTCGAGACTCATAATGCCAACACAACAATTTTGCACAGTTCATGGAAGAACTAGAAGTGCATTGAAACTTGTATCATCCAGCGGTGTTTTGCCTTGATTCGAACAATGCAAGGACCGAACCCAACTTGGTGTATTCCGCTTTGTCACCATTTGCTCCAAATTCTCATCCTCAAACATATCATGTCCAACATGGCTTTCTCATCATATGAATATCGAGTATTTAGATTGGAATTTGGTACGCCAGAAAGGCGGAAAGGCGTGAATTTAGTCAGCGGCCAATGTGACGGACCGTCTTTTTCAGATGGTGTGTTTAAATATCTCAATAACTACTCGAGGACTTCAAATTTTATCATCAAGATTTTAGGCGGAGAAATCTCCTCTGGAACAACAACGAGATCTTGTTTCGAGTGGTATATATAACCTAGCGAGGCACATCACAATCGGTTCTCAACTAAGCGGCGATAGTGATTTCCACGTTTATCACAAATGTATATTGCGGATATAAGAACGTAAATTCAATAGATTTATAGAGAATTAAGGCCTAACGGCCAGAGTTTTACAAAAAGGTGCGGCTGGCACTAGATACATTACAAAAACACCCATAGAAAAGCTTGAGCAGATAGATCAAACCCTCAAAACCAGATACTGTCGCCATCTACGGACTCCTGGAAGTCGCTGTCTTCTTGAAAATCTAGGGGGGAGGGGGGTAGAAGGTAAGGGTGAGTATACAACAGTACTCAATAAACCGCACGGAAATTCTGAATACTACATGCACAGGATGACAAGGTACAATACAGGTTTTAAGTAATAGTAGATGCAAGAGTTAAAATCCAGTTTTATATTACATGTAAAACACAAACCAATGATAGGCAATACCATAGGGTTATTTGCAAAGTTCATATTTACGACAAGTTATTGTTCGAAAACTACTTAAACTTGGTTACAAGAATCACTATAGTTAACTCAGCTTCATTGACCGGAAGCACGGCGTATTCGAATACCATCATGATCACTCTGCAGAACGGCTCAGCTTTGCCCACAAGATATCTACGGTTGTTAGCGCCATGCGATTAACATGCAACTCAAATGCATGCGGTTGGACTGAGATGATCGTAGCCTTTCGTTGGATTTCCCCTCTTTAGCCTCTACCCAGTAGGTTACGAGAATCCACAGTCTCTAGGACCCACTGGCCAAGGCAGGAGACGTGATCTGGTCGCTGCGGATATCTACTGTTGCAAGAATCGACGAATGGCCACCCCATTCCCGTTCCACCCTGATCGCTCTGCGATCCATTCATCCAAGCGAGAATGACAGCTACCACCTATAGGTATTCCAAAGGGAAATACAAGATACCGGGCTATATTGAGACATGTCAACGGGGCTGATCGGTCCAACTTGTGGTTGAGCGGAAACTGAAGTTATTTACTTTACCTAAGAGAGTCGGTCCTTAAATGCCTGAGACTTAACCCATCCCATACCACCAGCCATGGTACCGACTGTACCAACCACCAGACCAACACCCGGGCTTTGTCATCGGTCGGAGGTCAGACTAACATCCACCTTCCGTGGGTAGCCCAACACTGTCCCCCCAACCATAGCAGTTTTTGAAAAGCTCTTGAGTCACCACTCGGAGATTTTTAAGTAAAAGATCTAAAAGTGAGAGATTATTAATAGCTAAGCTACGGCGGTTCATTAATTATAGCCTAGGGTTAAAATGGTATCCGGCACAACGACGGGTTTAACATGTAGGTGGGTTTTAATTAATCAGGTCATTTCGAATTATCTCCTTTTTAGTTTTCTAAAATACAAGAAAATATGTGGTAATGAAAGTACATAGTATTATACTAAAAACTGAGATCAACATGTTCAAGGGTGTGACTTGCCTTGCGAGGTCGAGGGGTCTCCTAGCTGGAAGAAGCCAAAGTCGTGGCTAATCCCGAACGGCTCCCGCTCCTAGTACAGCTCCACGTACTGCTCTTGCTCCAAGAACTGCTCCAGGGGCTACTCCAACATCAGATCTAGCATAAGAAAACGAAACCGGTAAATAAACGAATAAAAACACCCAAAAGGAGAAATCGGAATTTGAATTGGAGAGAGAATGGCCGAAAATGGGTTGGAAGGGCATTTTGGGAATTTTGGAGACTTGGGTTGGTGAAACGGAGATCTTTTTGGACTCAGTGGCTCGAACTAATCAAGAATATGTATTTTTGGGCATTCTTGAATTTTTGGGATTTTTTGGGAATTTTTCTGAATTTTTAATTGATTTTTCGGAATTTGTCCAGCTATAGCGTGCAGTAAAGAAAGCAGAAAATAGTGGTTGCCTGACAAATTCCAAGGTCCGTAAAGAAAGAAGAAATTCTTCTCTTTTTCATTTTTTTTTAACTTTTGAGACAACAGTAATGCATTGAGATTCAGCAATTCAGCATCATAGGCATGGCACAAATTGAAAAGCTTGGAACAAGTGACAACGAGCACAAAGAGCAACCATAGATTTTTCATCAGATAATATGCCCCACATGGTCATATTACATAGATGAATACACCAAAGCAGCTATAGCTCTTTCAATACTACTGATTACTGCTAAGTATTAACAGTTATGTTTCTATATCAAATCTCAAGATGACGCGCGCGCGCACACGAGAACACGCATAAACTCGAACGAATCAGCACAGATTACATCTTCAGAGAGTCGATATTGTTTCGGTCTTGCTGGAAGGCGTGCTCCTTTAGGCTCTAAAGAACCGCTCTTCCAAAAGCACGTTCACTGAAGTTTGGGGTACCTTCTCCTGGAACAAGAAACCGCAACGCAACACCGTTATCCATTACTACAAATAAAAAGAAGAGGAAACTAAAGCTGGTAGTCTTTTTCATTCAAGACAACAAAATGGCCACTATTCAGAAAGTGCTTTATATTCATCAGAAAGGCGAAAACCTTTTAAGGTGGTGGGGTTCTGTATTTATTTGTTGCAAGCCTTCACTAAAATGTGCACGGTTGCTTACCACTGTGCAAGGAGCAATAGCCATGGGTCCTCTCCTCCCACTCTTTGGAGAGGGATGCAGAGCAACTACGTACTGAAAAAGATCACCTTCAACCATGCCCTAATCTTGCCTATTTGCCTCAGCCCAACGATTTGAGTACACAAAAGCACACGGCGCAGCAGCGCAAACAGATTAATGGAAAGAATACCGGTTGTTCACCTGCACAAAATAATTTCCAGACCAGCAAAATGCTAGACTACAAGCCTATATTATGTAGTCCTGAGTCCAGAGCTATTTCTCCTTTCAGGGGAATGGACTTATCTGTTCTACTACAAATAGTTAGTGATTAGGTCATGATTAGATATTAACAATTAACTAGGAGCACTAGAGTTTCTCCATATATTTCCCAAGATAATTAAATTGAATCAGATAGTGGCCGTAGTAATCCACTAAAAATGAGACCATGGAAAGGTGATGTTGTCTGCCGTCTGAAATTTTGCCATACTGACTGTTTCTAGTGTATCCTCCATTTAGTTGAATTTGCATGTCGCCAAACAAAGCGGGTGGTGACAACTAAATAAGGAAGGGTAAATAAAAAGGATCAAAAGGGACTTTTCTCGTTGATATGAAGTCTCAATCAACACGGAGCATAAAACAGGAAGAAAGAGCACAAAATTGTGTCACTAGTTCGAACGTGGAAATGCTCCTTATATACAAGGCCTACATTCTAAAAACGCTTTATCATCAGATGGAACACGATAGCTGTTATCTCTACTAATATAAATTTGCAGTTGGTGGCAGCGGTTCTGCCTAGCCCCTCGCCATATCTCCAATAATAGCAGGTCATTATAACTAATTATTCTTTCCTGATTCACAGCCAGCCATATCTCTCTAAATATGGCTGATTATTATAGCAAAATCCCTGATTATTGCTGGTAATTAATAGCAGGCCAATCATTCCTTTTGTACTCTATATATGCTGTACAGTTTTCATAGAATCAATTAAGGGAATTCATTCAAAATCTCCCATGTCGTGCCGCCGCGACGAATGAACTCGACGAACTGATCATTAAGTGACGGACCGACGTACATGGCCGCGAGGTGCAGGAAGCCAAGCGTCGCGGTCAGTAGTAATTGTGGCCAGAAGGACAGCCAAAGTGCAACGCCCACCGGGTGCCGTGACCCCAACGCCGGCCAGTTAAATATGAACAAAGCGTATGATGCTTCAGCGCGGTTGCCCGGCGACACCGGTGGGACTTCGTCGGCGATGAGAGAGTTATTAGCATACCCCTTGGAGATAAATGGGTTGATCCAGCTGAACGTCTAAGAGAGAGTCATTAGCATAGATGTTTGATCTTGTAGCACAATTTTCTTTTATTGCTTGACCTTTATGTTTCGTTACCAATTTTAGTTTTCGTAACAACGCACGGGCATTGATCTACTATAGATAAATCCAGAAAAAGGGCAATTTGCAGAACTAGTCAAATTTCTTATTTTACCGAGAATGTCAATCGCATGGGTAAAATATTCAAGAAAAAAGTCAACTCCAGCAAAATCCTAAGAACAATGGTTTTGACTTACCTTTTGGAAAACATATGATAAGGATAATCAAGGCTGGGCCCACACACTGGAAATTGAGCAAAGGAAACATAACAGAAGGAACAAGCTATAAAAGACATGTTGAAGATTAGAGGGGAAAACATAATTTAGGTGAACGGAATGTAGAAAGTTAGAAACCATCAAACGAACAAAAGCTTCCAACTCAAGCTTTCGAAAATTACTCACGCGATCACAGTGGACACAACTATCACTTTCGCGTAGAACTCAATGAAGGAGAAATACAGAGAAAGTTTTTAGCACAACACACCTAGATACATGCATGACACAACTAATGCATGAACCAGCTATCTAATGGCTTTGTTACAAGATTAATTCCAACAAAAACAACACAGTTCTTGAACATATACCCAAGACTACAGTGTATAGCAGCATAATAACAGGATGTACAACGTGATGATGCATATGTGGAGCAGTCATTGAGAGAGTAATGGGTTACTTAACTACCTCTGGTCCTCATTGCCACTGCCCCAAGAGTTGCTGTTGCTAGCGCTAGAGCTGCTATCGTGGGATCCTTGACGACGTCCTGCTGACTCAATGAGCTGCAGGTCCTTCAGCAGCTCTTCATAGTGCCTCTTCACCTCATCGTCTGACTTTCCACCACCGACTGCTCCTGCCACCTTCTGCCAGCGGTCCGGTGTATCCTTCTCATACGTCGCCAGTGCCCTCTCGAACAGCTTGTTCTGATTTGCTGTCCAGGATGAACTCATTCTCCTTACTCCTCACTTTTGCTGCTTCCTCAGCAAGAAGAAAAGGAATGCCAAGGGGCTAGTAATGTCTACTACTTATGGCTGCTTGTGTTTCTATGGAACAAAGAGTTAGCGCAGCGCTGCTATTTATATAGAGGGGGCTGCGAATAACACCCAGTATTGGTGGGTGGGGGGTCTACTGTATTAGCATTAGGCAACGAGTTGACAAGCTTTTATAGGAGGAGCTACAAGGAAGAGGTCATTGTTTCATTAATTTGGTGCGTATTAAAGTTGTCGGGAGGAGCTAGAAGTTTACCACACCTCGGCTATTCTAGGAGAGATGAGATCCATTTAGGCCTTATTTGGGAGGCTTATTCTCAACAAGAATCCACATAAGTGGACTGGAAATTTGAACTAAAATCCCGGCCTATTTACATGGATGGACAGGGATTGTGTACAAGTGGTAAGGTACCCCTGCTACAAGGATTTGTGCTTTGTAACCAGCACGATAATACCATGCCAGCATCCTTATTGATGATACCAACTTGCAGAATATTTGTGTAAAGGTGTTGTCCCGTACTGATTTCCAGCCAATTGTTTGGCTGCAGAAACCACATACAGTTTCCACCATCAATTGTAGCAATGATTATGAGAAGCAGACCTTTCCTGGAAAAGAAGCCCTGACTATTGCACCTCCGGGACAAAACTAATGACTAGCAATTTGTGTTGACATTCTCCCCTCTGAAGGAGATATCTTGAAAGATTTTTCTGTCACAAGCTAATGATGAGATTTGTTATGTGTAAGGCCTAACCAGCATTGTATGCATAATATTCTACTCTTTTTTGGTAGTGTTAGAACCTTTACACTCAGAAGGGTAAGAGAAGAGAAGAGCAGATTCTTTTCTGCAATCCATATATCGTGGGCCAGTCTTCACTATTAGCTCTGCATCTTCATCAGAACTCTTTAATAGAGATGCCACCCAATATAGTAGGAATTAATACACATTAAATATATGCCCATCTGGCCTTTATCTTATTCAGGAAAAAGGAGCCTTTATTGGGTTAGAAAGGATAGGAGTAATTACCCCCCTCCATATTTCTACTCAATTAATCTGTAACAGTATATGGATTACAATGGGCAGAGAAGAAAGATAAGCAAAACGGATATATTAATCAGCTGTCATATATGGTCGAACAAATTGGACAATATCCAAATCCATCCCTACTATCTGTCCAGTGTCCACTTTGAGTGTAATGATGACAAACTGTACATGTTATTCAGTCAAGTGTCCATCGTCAGAAACACTACTGAAAACAGTTGATTCATTCAAATGTTATTACAGATTTCTTCCAATTCCAAATCGATTAATAAGATCTAGTATACAATGAATTGACATAATTAGATTTGGGATTCATGGGAGCTTCTTGCTATGCGAAAGGTTACACGTTCAATTTTCATAGGAAAATAACCGGTGGTCTGTCAGGGTATTACAAATCTCCAATTTTCTAAAGAACAAAAAAGGTCAGAAAATAAATCATAGTGGACATCAAAGCACCTCCCATAGTGATATCCAAAGCAGGATCCAAACATCCTAAGGTAAAGGTGTTAGACAACATCCTTGTGAGATTACTAGTTGTCTTGTATAAAGATGCTCGTGCCTCTGCTATTCTGGTTGCTAGCATAGAGGTGCATCTCATTGGTGATATTGTTGGTTTGTTTTTAGCACAGTTGATGTGGGCGCATCTTTGTGACCGTTATGCGCCTGCTGGTGATTCCTTGTACCTTGTTGTTGTATGACAGGAACAGTCGTTACACTAGGGTGATTCTACCGTGGATGAGTTTTACGCCCAACTGTCCTCGGTGTGGCGTCAGCTTGATTCTCTTGGACCGGAGATTTGCCACACCTATCAGTGCTGTCAGCATCAGCACTCTCACTTGGAATTTCGTCGCATCTACGACTTCCTGTCAAGTCTTCGGGTCGAATTTGAGTAGATTAGTGCTCAGCTGCTTGCTCGTCATCCTCGTGTGACCTTGTTGGAGGCCCTTGCAGCTATTCGTACTGAGGAGGCTCGTCTTCGTAGTGCGGGCCTGCTAGTATCTCCTTTAGTCCTCGTGATGCCTCGTGTTACTCCTCCACCAGTGGTGTCTACTCCAGTATCAACTACTGGGGTGGAGGGTTTCACTGCACCTGCTGCAACAAGAATGGGCATGTGGAGCAGTTCTGCTACCGAAAGAAAAAGAATCTTGCTCGTCGAGCTGGACACCTTTCTAAGGGCATTAGACTTTTGGGCGTTTCTCCTCAGCAGACCTCAGCTAATTCTGAATCTACTCAGAAGATTCTTATGCTGCTACGTTGCATGACTGCCTCTGCACCGTCAGGTTCTGCTACTCAGTCTTCTAGTGAGAGACCACCTTCCTCCTCATCAGGTATTACACCATAGATTCTTGACTCTAGAGCTTCTTTTCATATGACATCTGATCCCATGAGTCTCCATTCCATTAGTCCTCTTGCTGCTCCTATCATTGTGCAGACAGCAGATGATACCTCTCTTTCTGTTGTAGGACGAGACACTCTTTTGTCTTTCTTTTTGCATATTCTTGTTGTTTCTCATGTTCCGAAACTAACTATGTCGTTTATATCCACTGGCCAGCTCACTGATAATGGCTGTCGTTTTATTCTTGATTCTAACTCTTGCTGTGTTTAGGATCGCCGGACGGGGTCTCTGGTTTGTACTAGCCCTCGTTGTCGTGACTCTCAACGTCTCTAGGAGCTTGACTGGGTTCGTCTTCCTTTCGTTGCCCCTGCCAGTCTCTCCGTCTCCTCCACTACTTCCGCCTCCGTTACATCTTCTACCGAGTCGTTTGCTCAATGGCATCACCATTTAGGGCATCTTTGTGGGTCATGTTTGTCTTGTTTAGTTCGTCGTGATCTTTTAGGATTTGTGTCTGATGATACATCTTTAGATTATGCAGGTTATAAGTTTGGTAAATAGCTAAAACTCCCTTATCCTTACAGTGAGTCTGTATCCCAACGTCCTTTGAACTTGTTTATTCTGATGTTTGGGGTTCGACTCCTTTTGTTTCAAAAGGGGGTCATAAATATTATATTATTTTTATAAATGATTTCTCTAGTCATACTTGGATATATTTTATGTCTTCTCGTAGCGAGGTTTTATCCATCTATAAGAATTTTGCCACTATAATCTATACTCAATTTGACTCTCCCATTCAAGTTCTTCCTACTGACTCAACAGGGGAGTATCTGTCTGGCGCCCTTCTTACTTTTCTTGCTATGCAGGGTACTTTCTCAGTTTTCCTGTCCTGGTGCTCATGCTTAGAATGGTGTGGTTGAGCGCAAGTATTGACATCTTCTTGAGACAACTCATGTTCTTTTCTTGCTTTCGCTATTTCACCTTATTTCTAGACTGAGATTGTTTCCACTGCCACTTGATTAATATTCAGCCTTCTTCTGCTCTTCAGGGTGGGATTCCAGTGGAGTGTCTTTGTGGCATGCTTCTTAATTACTCTAGTCTTCACCTCTTTGGGTGTGTGTGTTATGTCCTCCTTGCACCTCGCGAACGCAACAAGCTGACTGTTCAGTCTGTTAAGTGCGTTTTTCTAGGATATAGTGCTGAGCATAAGAGATATCGTTGTTGGGATCTTGTTGGCCGACGGATGCGGATCTCTCGAGATGTTATTTTCGATGAGTCTCATCCCTTCTACCATCGTCCTTCTTCCACTCTAGTATCTCTTGTCGAGCCACTTTCTTTCTTGACTTTTTCTGCTACTACGATTGTCACTTTTCCTTCTCCACAGTTAGCGTCTCTTTTTTCGTCGGCCTCTCCATAGGAGTTCACCTCCTGTGCCTCCTCCAACTGTTTCTTCTGATATTGTTCCTTCTTATCCTTTATACTACACTCATCGTCCACAAGTTGAGGATTCTTCTGATGTGTCATCTTCTCCTATTGAGTTCTCTTCTTCCATGCCTCTTCCTCGATATACTCTTAGCGATCGTTAGTTTATTCGGCCTCTTGAACACCTTGGCTTTACAGGTGCTGTTCTTGCCGAGCCGACTTCTTACCACGATGTTGTTATTCATCAGAAATGGCAGCATGCGATGGTAGAGGAGTTTTCTGCCCTTGAGCGCACTAGCACGTGGGATCTTGTGCCCCTTCCTCCACGTGCCCGTTCCATTACATGCAAGTGGATCTATAAGGTTAAGACTCGCTTTGATGGTTTTCTTGAGCACCACAAGGCTCATCTCGTGGCACGTGGTTTTCAGCAGAAGCAAGGTTGTGATTATGACAAGACTTTTGCTCTTGTGACTCATATGGCCATTGTTCGTACTCTTCTTGACGTGGCTTCTGTTCGCGAGTGGTCTATCTCTCAAGTTGATATCAAGAATGCCTTTCTTAATGGTGAGCTACGTGAAGAGATCTTTATACAGCCACCATTGGGGTATTATGTTCCTAGGGGCATGGTTTATCACCTTCGCCACTCTCTTTATGGGCTTAAGCAAGCCCCTCGTGTTTGGTTTGAGCATTTTTTTTCTGTGGTCACTGCTACTGGTTTTTCTACTAGTGTTCATGATCATGCACTCTTTGGTTACATTTCACCTCATGGATGGACTCTTCTTCTTCGCTATGTTGATGACTGATTATTACTTGAGATGACTCCCAGTATATAGCCTTTGTGAAGGCACGTCTTAGCGAGCAGTTTCTTGGAATTAAAGTCTCTTCTACACCTGAGGGCTTCTTTCTATCCCATGAAAAGTATATTCAGGGTCTTCTTATTTGTGCTTCTCTCACTGATCAGCGCACCGCTGAGACTCCTATGGAGCTCAATGTTCATCTTCGATCTACTAATGGTGAACCTCTTGATGATCCTACTCGCTGTCGCCATCTTGTCAGGAGTCTTGTTTACCTTGGTGCCACTCGTCCTGATATATCATATAATGTTCATGTCTTGAGTCAATTCGTTTCTGCTCCCACATAGCTCCATTGTAGTCATCTTTTTTATATTCTACGATATCTTCGTGGAATTATCTCTCACCATCTTTTCTTTCCTCGCACCAGCTCCTTTCAGCTTGAGGCATACTCTGATGCTACCTGTGCTAGTGATCTCTCAGATCGTCGGTCTTTTTCTATTTATTGTGTTTTTCTTGGTAGTTCTCTCATTACTTGGAAGACTAAGAAGCAGATAGCAGTTTCCTGTTCGAGTGCTGAGCCTGAGTTGCGAGCTATGGTTCTTTTGACAACAGAGGTGACTTGGCTACAGTGGCTACTTGAGGACTTTGGTGTTTCTGTTTCTACACTAACTCCTCTTTTCTCTGACAATACAAGTGCTATTAGCATTACTCTTGATCCCGTGAAGCATGAGCTCACTAAGCATATTGGTATTGATGCTTCCTATGCGTGGTCACAGGTACAAGATCAGGTTGTGGCTCTTCAGTATGTGCCTTCAAAGCTTCAGTTGGCAGATTTCTTCACGAAGACACAGACTAGCTCAACATAGTTTTTATCTCTCCAAACCCAGTGTTGTTGATCCACCATGAGTTTAGGGAGGGTGTTAGACAGTATTCTTGTTATCTTATATAAGAGATTGCTAGTTGTCTTGTATAGAGATTGTTTACCTTATATAGATATTGACTAATATTGGCTTTCCTTCTATACCCTCTTGTACATGTATATATACTGGCCTATTGGCCTCACGTTGAATACAAGTGCTATTCATAACAAAAGGAACTTTATTTTTCTAGTAATCCGGTAGGATAATTTAACAGCCGATTATTATAACAACGATCAGCTCCTTTTACAACTTTGCATTGAATTTCCACCAATTATTGGTGTAAACTGGCGAGAGAAAGTGGAAAGAGGGAATTGCGGTGCGCACTGGGGCGATTGTATTGCCTCTCAATATATGAAGTACTTGCCTTGTACAACAAGGAAATAATCAACAAGATTACAACAGATCATAAAAGATAAGCAAGAAATCAACTAGCGGATGCTCTATCTCCTAGAATCCTGCATGCATAGAAGGCAGGTAATACCCTGCCTATTCATATCATGAACATCCCCCCTCAATCTCAGCGGTCGGTTACCGAACGCAAAGACTAGACTGCAAGTCTTGAAATAGCTGAGTCGGTAGACCTTTGGTCATGACGTCAGCAAATTGGAGATTAGCGGGAATATACAAGATGCCTACTTCACCAAAAGACACTTTTTGATTCTTCTAAAAGAACCAAAAGACACTTTTTTGCGAATGAAAAATGAATGTCTATCTCGATGTGTTTAGTGCAATGATGTTGAACCGAGTTGGAGGACAGGTACATTGCACTGACATTGTCATCACCATGGCGGCCGACCGGAGAGGACGATGGAGCTCGGCAAAGAGCTGGTGCAACCAGCAACACTCGGTGAAGATGTGAGCAACGGCCCTGTACTTGGCCTCCGAACTGGAGTGAGAAATAGTGGCGTGTCATTTAAATGACCATGAGACCAGGTTATCACCAAGATACACATAGTAGCCTGAGGTGGAACGCCTAGGATTTGGGACAACCAGCCCAATCCGCATCAAAGTATGCGGTCAAGGAGGTGGTTGAAGAGGCATGAATGGACAAGCCATAATCCAAGGTGCCCTTGATGTAGCAGGGAAGGCACTTGAGGAGACCTACGTCTGGGTGGGCATGGGATGTTGGCCAAGGACACCTGCACCAAGCATGCCGCTCCACTAAGTGGGCATGCCTTGACCAAATGCACCACACCACTAGGGATGGCAACGGGTCAGGTCAGGGGCGGGTTTTACAAAATCTGACCCGATAGAAAACCCGAATTGGAAAACCCGACCCAAACTTGAATACCCTGTCGGGTAAAAAACTATACCCGAACCCAGCGGGTACCCAACGTGTTTGTGTAGTACTGCAGTTCTAAGGGTGGCAATAGGTCAGGTCGGGTGTAGGTTTTGCAAAACCCGACCCAACAAGAAACCTGAACAAAAAAACCCGAGCCGAACCCGGCGGGTACCTGGAACCGGACCCCAAACCTGGTAAGTACTCGAAACCCGACCCCAAATCCGGCGGGTACCCAGAACCCGACGGGTACCCAATGGGTATGTGCGGTATTTCAGGTACCTAATGGGTACCCGTGTGTGAAAATTAGAACCCGAACCCATCTTGGGTACCTGACCCAAAGAACCCACAGGTAAAAATTAGAACCTGAATCCGACCCGATCGGGTGCAGAACCCACAGGTACCCGAACCCACGGGTGATACAAACCCATCGTATGGTGGTGGGCGCGTCTTGGCATGTGCATTGTTGCGGTCGTCGATCTTGTCATTGCTGCGATTGTCACATCCCTTGTTGCCTTTGTTCCGCTGGCAATCCTAATGAAGAACGATCGCAGCACCCATTGTCGGACGAGGAGCTTGGGTAGCACCAGGAGCACCGGTGCAACGCCACCGGTGAAGAGGGTGGTTCCGGCGTTCACTGTGGTAGCATTTATCTTGCACATCTCAAAAAGAAGGATTGAACGGGTGCGCACAACGGAGAGGAATGGTGATTTTAGTGTCGCCATGTGGGAGAGCCCGTCGTTGAGACCATAAAGAGTGTTCATCACCAGCATTAGGCTGCCCAATGTCACGGAGCGCGTCCGCCAACGTCTTGAGTTTTGGCAGTATGCGGTGAGTGTCATGTCACCCTGAACCAAAAGAAATCGGAGATGGAACCACAGAGCCATGTAAGGATGGTGAAATCCTGCTGTGCCCAATTAGGAACGGTTGGCTACAGGTCGATGCCGTCGACATGTGGAGAAGAGCAAACTTCTCGAGCATGGCACCGAAGAAGGTGCGCCATTTTGGAGAGATGTTTGGGGTCTTGAGATCAAGAGTGACGGGTATGTGTATTAATGCTAGCGACATTGATTGCCAGCAATGGAGATGCAAGGGTGGAGGAGGGGCGTAGCCAACAGGGGGGTTTCGTTGGGGTCGAGCCCATCCTCTGGCCATCAGACCCTGAGTACCCCTTTAACATCGTTGCTCAATTTTTAGTATAGTGATAGTGAATGCATGCACACACTAGGGTGTAGCTAGAGAAAGAAAAAGCTTTACTCTATGGTGAGCTGCTTTCTGGTCATGTGGCTTGGTGAGCCGCTACTTGTTTGAGGCCTAATTTGTTAATTAATTACTTTGTTTGCTGCATGCATAACTGAACTCGAACCCTAGACACACATAGACCATAGAGAGAGGGGACGGCTTGATACTTCTCCTTTGCGAGGACATGGCAGCCCACCAAGTCGAGGGTGCTTGACGTGCGCCGCGGGGAGTCGGCGATTGCAAGGGCACGGTGAGAGCATCGAGTGGATGCTGGGGAGCTAGCGAGGGCAAAATGAAGACAGAATGGCCATTTTGTATAAACATGACACTACCGACTACTGATTATATATTCATTGATACTGGGTAGAAGCATTGTTCCCTCGCATTCTTATATTTCCTATTTACGATGACTCAAGAAGGCAATTAACATTTACAAAGTAATAATTTATTGTCATAATTTGTATAGTTGTTAGGGCATTTCCAATAGAGAGTTTCTTCTACTTGTTTCAAAGATATCCATGTCACTAATAACACTAATTTATACAAAAGCTACAATGCATTGTTTCTTAACATGGTTTTATCATTTAATATTTAACTATTACTTTTTCATCACCCTAGGCATGCATAAGAAACCACCATACCCACAATGTAGTTTTTTATGGTTTCTTAGCCAAAGCATTTAATGAAGAAACCATTTCTAGTTTAAGAAACTCTAACCTTCTCTCTCTGCATTAATTCATTGCCACCTAAGTTTTTTATCCTACATGGCATGCTAAGAAACCATCTAAGCAACAGCATTGTAAGGGCAATCCCAATGGGATGACTAGGATAGTTTCCATAGCATTAATTAGGTTGCCATGTAAGCAAAATGGTGATGTGGAGTTAGAGTTAATGATGAAAGAGAAGGAAACCATTTCTCATGCAGGAAACCATTTCTACACAAGTACCAAGAAAGGGAAAAAGGGGATTGGGTGAGAAAATAAGAGAAAAGAGGAGATTGGATGAGAGTTTATTTTGAAGAAACTATCCATTGGGAGCATAGTTTCTACATGTAGTATCTAGATGACATGGAAGTTATAGAAACTATATGCATTGGGACTGCCCTAAATGCCCTTATATCTCAGTCCTCGTGACTTGTTTCAATTAAGAGCATGGCACTACAAGTCATACATCTTGGCCAGCATCCTCACAATTGACCTGGCACACATTGGAAGCTTCTAACAAGAGAGATTTGTGAGAAAGGAAAATGTCATCAAGTTGTAACGTTGAGAGGAGTTCAGAAGTAGATTATCCCATAAAGGTATGGAACACTACTGCTCATTTACATCAGTCACATCAGCAAAAACAAAAGGCTCTTGCACATGTGGATCTCCCATGTGATAGTTTAAGTTCTCACCATCCTAAGGGCTGAGGTGTGGACAGGTGGATTCGAGACGATGGGAAAGACACCCACCATGTAAGTTGATAGGATTCTCAACTTGGAATACACATATCTGCTGTCCAGTAATATGATGCTCTTGGCAATGAATCTACTTTTACAAATATGGTACTTAAACAAAGTTAGATTCAAAATATTTATTTGAATCTTTATCATCTCACACCCGTACCAGGCAAAGGTGTGGCACTAGATTTCCTCTTTTCAGTCTGCAAAGGAAGGTATTTGCGTTCAATTATTTTGCTCTTTTTATAAAAGTAGGAGAGAACTGCGACAGTCTTCGAATCTATATCTTAACTGAATTTATGTTGACCAACAAAAATCCAAGATTCACTACACTATCAGCCAGCCATGGTATATGTGATGAATGGAGAAAAAACATGCAAATATGAAACAAAGAGTCAAAATCCACAATCACACAAATGTAAGTGCTAGATGGCACCAATGTTTTTAATTTATTACAGAGGCCTAATTGTCTAACCTATGTCCTTAAGCATGCTGGCCCATGCAAAAAGAAGGATGTGTACAAGGATCTTATTAAGAAGCATGGTATATGCTGAGTATGGAATTATGTGATGGTGATGTCATAAAGATAAAAGAATAATCAAATATAGCATCAGAAAGATTGGATTCTCAACACAGATGTGCACTTGATGAAAAGTAGGGAACCCCAAAAGGAAAAGGTAACTGATAATGGATCTGTGGCATAGGAGCCAAAGAATGAGGCCTAGATAAGGCATGATAAAACCACTGCGAGAGGAGGAGGTGATGAAGTAAATAGATAGAAATAGAATAAGATCTATATTATCTCGGAGCTCAGATGTTCCTTCAGCTAACAGAATAAGTGGTCCAGTTTTCTGTAGACAGCCGATTGGCACGTATGTTCATAATAACGGCACAATTAAGCAATGGACAAGAATGGCACAAGAAAAAGAATTTAACTGTTTATGGAATCGATGTGCATAATATGACAGTCTTGCGTACTTAAGTGTAAATTCAGATCACAGATAGAACCTGCAGTACACTTTTACAGCGTAATAATTATACAGATGGCATGTTTACAACGCTATGCTAATCCTAAGATTGACATGAATGTAAGAACATTTGCAATATAGCCTTTTATCATGAATAAGATAACACTCTGTAAAAATTGCTATGATCCACTTAGGTGTTCAGAACTTGGACTTGCATAAACAAATGAAATGTGTTTTCAAATATCACGGGGACAATAACATGGCCTGAATAACCTGAAGTTAGCTTGATGACATAATAAACTACCACACTTTCCTACACCTAATCTTAAGTATGTAAATAAACTTATCACCACGGTAAGTAAACTCATAACATGGGAAAAACAAATGCCGGATACAAACTAGTACAGCAAGCAAGATAAAATGGCTCCCTTTGACTAGCCCAGACTTTTAGCTGTTATTCTGTACATATTCATCCCTAGACCAGATCAACTTAATGATGCTATAATTAGCAACAATTATCCAATAGGACCAATACTATGAGAAGTGGAGTCATCGCAGACTTAAAGTGGAATTTGGGGCCATAGCAAGGACACCATGTATTCTAGAGAGATGTGGTTTTCTTAGTTGTTGAAGACTAAAACATTTAACGTAAATGGAGGATCCCACGGATCTAAAAAATTGAGCATAAACTTTAACATGATTCTCATTTTGTTCTGAATCTTGACCATGAACATTGGATGCACTACAGGAAAACGTGGTTGTTTCGTCGGCCACTGTCTAATTTCGTCGGCCTCATCTTAGCCGTCGAAAATATTATTCTAAATTCGTCGGCCTGACTAAGCCGACGAAAATGATGGTATAAGTTCGTCGGCCAGTCTCTGCCGTCGAAAATAAACATCTAATTTCGTCGGTTAGTGTTATGCCGTCGAAAATATATAGATACTTTCGTCGGTTTAACTTGGCCGTCGAAACTAATTGGTGCCCTAGCTAAAGCCGTGCCCAGCCAAAAAGATTCACTCACTCATGTGACCAAAAACCTCCCATGCAGCCGCCGCCGCCGACCGACCAGCCGCTCGCCGCCGACCCGCCGCCGCCCAGCAAGAGCGCCGCCGCCGCCCGCCGTCGCCGCCGCCGCGCCGCCGCCCGCCGCCACCGCCACGTCTTCTCCAAGGTACCTCCACCTCCTTATTGCTGCTTTGCATTGGCAAAGTTTGTGGATATTGAAGGTGGCGATTTCCACCTCCCGAGGCGATAGAAGAGCTGGGTTTCACTTTTTCCTTCAAGTTTATGAATGTCGTCGGTGAGCTATCGATCTCCCCATCTCGCTCTTCCTTTTGTTTCCTTTCCTTGAAATTTTAGGCCAAGAAAAACGCGATCTGCTCGGTGCGGTCTTTTCTCGTCTTTGTGGCCCTATCTAGTGGTTGTTCTTGATCGATGATGTTCGAGCCGGAACATCGTCTTAGGAAGATTTGCGAGAAATTTGGTTCGAAGCGATCGAAAGCGATGCCGGTAGCGTTAATTGGAAGTAATAATGATTGTGAGTCGTGTAATTAGAGACCATAGAAATCATTATATGGATTTCTCTCTTGCAGCTGTTGTATCTGAATTTGGGACTACGAGGCGTTTGTTCGGCTATCTGAGGATGGCATGATTGGACTGCTGCACTTGGGTATTTGATTTTGTTTTTGGAAATAGTGGTGATTTCTTGAGAAAGATGCAATTTCTTCTTTGCTAGGAAGTGGAGTGGAGGGCCTTTAAGTATTACAAATGGGAAGCAGAGAGGATGAATTGGTTCAATGTGTTCTTCTTGCTCATAGGTCAATTGAACTAGTTTTGTGTAAAAATAGGGGGACTAGTGGTTGCATTGGACCTTAGAATGGAGGGAATGCATGGAGCATTGTGTGTGTCCTGTACTTCTGCTATTCATTCAGTAAGAGGATTTTGTTATTGCCAGATCTTCCTGAAAGGATTTTAGATGGTGTGTGGGTGGCAGTGTTGCACTAAATTGGTGACTGGTTATTCTTAAGCTGACCATGGTGATGCTTTGGTTTGGTTTTGGATAAACTGAGAATGAAGTTTGTATTAAGTAACGATATACCTGCATGACGGCCAACGCCAAGCCTATTGTAGCCATGCGGCATATGTATGCTGTGCCAGTGCAGAGATGATCACCAAGTGTACTGCAACCATGCATAACCAAGTTCTTAGGGCACTGCTATGGTCAGGAAATTTCAGTTCTCTAGAACAGTCACACAAAATGTGAAGTAGCTGCCTGTGTTAGATATTTAGATTATTACCACCCACCACCACACTAAAAAGAAAAATAAATTTGTTATGCATTCTGGATACATTGTATGGAGCAATCTTTGGCCATGATACCTGCTATGAGACTATAGTGGCTTTGTTGCTTTTGTTTTGGGTGCATACAGGATGTGCGTCACAAATCTGTATTAAATGTTAGTTTTGTTACACTCACATGGATCAACGGTTCCATTTTGCTTCCAGTCATACTGGGTTTCTTCTTGAGGTATTTTTTGCCCCTAAAATGGAATTCCTTTCCAGTTTCGCTTTATTTGAACATTCTTATTGTTTTAATAACTAGAGCGCCTCAATTTATTTTTTTTCATTTAATCATTTAGATTCACAAAAACATAAGTACCGGTAGATGTCAAAATTGTTTGGTTGCTTGATTCTATTGCTTTGTTTATGCAGCTGGCAAACAAGGTAAATACTCTACTCTCCTTTCGACAAACAATCCTTTTTTGGTTTGATCATAGCGTTATTCTAGTAACCTGGATTAGGTATATGCGTCCTACTAGATGGTGCATGAGTATTGAATTTCTGATGCGCAAAAAATTTATTTGCCCATCTAGACCTGTGGTTATTTATCTCTACTAGGAAATCCTTGATTTTTTTTAGCAGTTGGATAGCCACCTAGCTCCACATGGAAATGCCCGGGATCCAGCATGGAGGTTCAAAGTTCCATTCCTCAGATACAAGTGATGAAACGGTAACATTAAGAAAATCAGAAAATGGCATCTGAAACCTCTATCGAAGATTCTGTTTTGTTCTAGTTATTGTTTGCACTGTAAATATTTCAAGGGATTGCACTTTCACTAGATAATTATTTATCTAATCCAAGTTGCAAATATGAGCATTGTAATTTGTGTGGCCTTTGTTCATGTGTTGCAGCTAATATAGAAGTCCGAGAGTACCAACGATATATTGTCCAAAAGGCTTTATTTACTAATACACTAGTGGCTTTGCCAACTGGACTTGGCAAAACTTTTATTGCAGCGGTTGTGATGTATAACTACTTTAGATGGTTTTCTGAAGGTAATTTTTGGTACCAAACTGGAACCTTTTACTTCTCCTATGTGTATTTCATGTTGAACATTAACAAATGGTACTTGCTGACAATCTGGTGAATTTGAAAAGTTCAGGTAAAATAGTATTTACTGCCCCTTCACGTCCTCTTGTTACTCAGCAAATTGAGGCCTGCCATAATACAGTGGGTATACCGCAGGTATTAAAATTGAGGCATGCTTGTTTGGTTTCAGTTAAAGATTAGCACATTTTCCTCTGCCAGTGTCATAATTAGTGAGATTTACTTGTTTGCAGAAGTGGACGATTGATATGAAAGGGAATCTAAGCCCTTCAAAGCGATCAAGTTTTTGGAAGTGTAAAAGAGTGTTTTTTGTCACTCCCCAAATTCCTGAGAATGATATACAATCTGGTGATTTTCTCTCAATGTTTATGGTATTCTTTATTAATCTTTTGTTGTATCTTTTTTTTATTATACTTTACTTTGTCAATTGAAGACTCATTTGTTGATTTAGAATGATAACCAAACATGGACATAATTTTGAAAGCAACTACACAAATTTTCTTCTTGTATAATGAAAATGCAGTTGAATTAGAGCCTCCATTGAAATGGAGTCATGCACCAAAGACACAGTATTTTGTGCATAATGAATGCATGTAATCTCTTGCTGCTCTTTCGAAAAAAAATGCAGGTTGTGGAGGTTTCAACCTCTAAGACTGGGAAGCATGGTCATATGCCAAGTGCCACTTTGTTGCTATTGACATCTTCACTGGCAAGAAGCTTGAAGATATTGTGCCATCTTCACACAACTGTGATGTCAGTACATTTCTTGAGCTCTTTCCAGTTAATATTGCTTCCAGCTCACACTGAAATATGAACAAGTTTTGTTTATAGGTTCCTCATGTTAATTGTACTGAATACCAGCTCATTGATACACCAAAGATGATCTGAGGCTCCCAATTGATGAAAACCTGCTTGCCCAAGTTTGTACAAACTTCTTGCTTACATAGGAAGTATATTTGAGATGCTTATACTTTCTTAATTCAAATTTTGTCAACTAATTCTGCTAACATAGGAAGTATATTTGAGATGCTTATACTCCTGTAGTGCCAGTCTATACAAATCTTAATTCTCTTCTCTATACTGATTTGAACTAGGATCCCACCATGGAACCCATCCAAACCAAGCCTTAACGATCTATTATATATTGAGCTATGCACATGATCCAGACACTGCCATACTGAATATATTATTTGTGAACTTCATCTTTATCTGACAAAACGTATTGATTTAGCTAATTTAAGTTGTTTAGTTTTCTTGGCACATGGCAGGAGGCTCAGATACATTGATATGAAGGTGTACAGGGAGACAGATACATTCATCTTGACATGCTTATATGAGCATTTTGAATTAATATATGGATATGTGAATATTCTTATTATCTTTGTACATATCTGAAATTCTAGATCAACTTTGAGATGCCACTTGTCTTGCTGAAAATAATCCCATGTTTCACCTTTTTCTTTTTCTTTTGCTTTTGCTAGTATCTTCTTTTGGTAGGTAGTTTGCTTGTAATATGGTGCACTCAGCCTGCAACATTGACGTCAGTACTGTCATGTAGGTTGATGATTACAGCATGGTGAATTTCATACCACTTGACTTGAGAAAGGAGAGCAGGTAATACTGTATTTTTGTTAGAACCTCAGTAGACATGCTTATGTTTTACTATTCTTAGTTTATTGGGAAAAACTGTTGTATATTTGAGTGATGACGGAGAATTTTGTTACTTGAATTTTTGATCCATAGACTTGTTAATTTACTAGCATGCATACGGATGCAACTTTCTATGATGGACACTAGTAATGTGATGCTGTTGTTCATTCTTTTCTGTGATGAAATCCTGTTGATATAAAACACTACAATGAATTTTCTGTTATTTTCTAGGATTTTTTGGTGAATTTTCTGGGATTTTATATGTTTTTTTAAATTTTTTTTGATATTAAAATATTATTTTCGTCGGCCTGACCGACGAAAATAACTATTGACCGACGAAAATAACTATTAGCCGATGAAAATAAAAATTTTTGCTGACGAAATTTCTGCATTTTTTTGGCGGTTAGGCCGACAAAAATAGCCAAAAACCCGATGAAAATAAGTTAATTTCGTCGGCTTGGCCGACGAAAATACATATGCCACGTCAGCATCGAGCGCGTTTCGGGTGCATCGACTAGTAATTTCGACGGCCACGTAAGCCGTCGAAAATAAATTTATTCGTTGCCGACGAAATTCATTGTATTTTCGTCGTTTTTTTTTCGTCGGCCAAAAGCTGACGAAAATACACAAAAAACCGACGAAAATAGCTATTTTCGTCGGCTTAATGCGGATTCCTGTAGTGACGTAAGCAGATGCTTGATCTTAAATGTTAAAGTCCATTAGGTGCCACAGTAGATTTTGCTCAAAAATAAACGCAACACCGTGCATCTCGATCTATACATTCCATCGTTTCGGCACGACACAACTGGCCCAGTGAGCTCACGCATAAAAAATTTCAGTCAAGGAATAGGAAGCCAACACGGAGACGTTGTATACGACCTACCAATTCGCTTCACGAGGCATTCTAAACCACCTCGCAAATCGCACTACAAACATTTCTGCTAGACACATCCCAAGTATTTCTGCTAAACACATGGGTCGCCAACTTAGGAATGCCATTGCCACCCCCACCCCACCGGCAGTGCATTTCTTCTCTCAGACGCATACAAACAAACACCTAGCGTACGAGCGTTGGGAGGCGGGTATGTATCCTCACCTCGCGGTTACCTCGACAGGGCCGAGGGAAGTCCACGGCGCCTGCGAGGACGCATTGGTCATCTCGCAGAGCGCTCCGCATTTGAAGAGAGGCGGTTCTCAGGCAGGCCGCAGAGGTGGAGTGGAGGGGAAGGGAGGCGGAGCTTCCGGCTTCGTGCCGGTTGCGTAGGATAGGGCAACGGCCGGGAGCGCAGACCCGGCCCGGTCCGCTAGACCGCTACTTACACGAGTGGCCTATTTGGATGAAGGAATTGACGGAGGGAATAGGAATTGAGAGGGATGGGTTATAAAATTTTTTGATTGGTTAGTGAGAATTGGAGAAGGGAATTTAATTCTCTGTCTCCCCCTGGGAATTGAAGTATCGCTTAATTTTCTTGCCTATTCCTATTTTTCAACGATGCCAAACAGGCCAGAGGCAGCGTTTTTCTTGACTCCCTCTGGCTTTTTTTCTTCAATTATGACCCTTCGATTAGTAGTTGTAAAAATAACCTTCTTGCATGGTTAGTAGTTGTAAAAATAACTTCTTCTCAACTATAAAAGTCAGTAGATGGCTATGTTCTCCTACGGCAAGAAGTATTAGGCAACACGAGCTCGAAAGGAGCAACCTGTAGCGCTACCTTGATGATATTAATTAAATGATTTAATTAAACAAAGTCATTAATTAAGTGATTAATTAATTAAATTAAATACTTAATGTCACATTTCATACGGAGCAATGCTATGTCGCGTCTTCCTCGGAGAGGAGACAATTTTTATTAATTTATCAATAAGGATGTCAAATTTTTGAAAGGCTGCCGCTAGCTCGCAAGGAAATATCCAAATGCGGTTGGCGGGCTTGGTGGCTGAGCCCGCAAGGCACTTTGCATGTGCAGAACACAGCTAAGCAATACGAAATACTAATCCTGAGTAACTGAGTAAAATGCTTTGGAAAAATAACAAAAAGAAAAAATGTAAGAACCCAGAAATAACTTTTTCTTATGACGAAAGCAACAAAAATCAAGAGATAAGAACAACGCATGATTGATAGAGACGGGCGGATCCAGCTCTAGTGTCCGGTTTGCACGGCACCCCTGAATTTTTTTGAAAATTATGTGTATACCTCTTACTAGCTGTAGGTTCGGATTGAATCTGTACTTTATTACAATTTGATAATACTAGAGACAGTTAGCTGCAAATAGCATTTCATACCCTCTGTTTATATTTTTGTAGAAAGATTGTTATCATTTTTTTTTTGGCTCTACATACCTTTGGCTGTGGTACCGTGTGAATGATACAAAAAGCATCAATGGTGCACCTGCAACATAAATTTTATAGCTCTGCCACCAGATGGACAAGATGAAGATGCAGATATGCTCCATGAAGGTCACATCCGGATCCCGGCCGATCCTTACGCCGGTTGTAGCCAGCAGCGACAACGGGTAAGTACTAAGTACTCTAGGTAGTCCTTCTCGACCTCGTAGTTCATGCAAGAGATGCCCTCGAGTGTCGGCTCCAGATCCAGCAGCTCATCGGCACTGCAGCGAGAGCACAAGGAGGCGTTGGATGGCTGGCGCCGAGGAAACTGATCGGATGAAGGGGAAACAGTAGGGCCTACAGATGAGTGGGAGGTGCGCGGTGGCGATGGCAGCACCCACGAAGGAGGTGTTGCCGATATGAGGTGGCTGAGTGGGTGCCAACTTCGGCGAGCGAGGTGGTGCGACCACCGTCGATGCGACTTGCACTTGCTTCTTCCACTCGTTTGTGAACTTGCAATGCGATCAAGCGATTTCCAGCGGGATATGTAGGCTTGCCCGCCCCGCCTATAGCCGCTCCAGCTAAACGATTGGGCCGCATACAATTTAGTCGGCTATTTTAGCGGGGCGGGCTGGTATTTTCACGTGTCGGCCCGCCCCACTTGCACTCCTAATCTCCGTATCATTGAAACCTCAGTTCGTTAACCTTTTCCTTTTCATTGAGACGGCCGGGGAAGCTTCGATCAACTTGTTCAGAAACACAAACAAAGAAATGTCGGTGCTACCACTTGCATAGGCAAGAGGGGGCGGGGCGCGAGGAGGCTAGAGCACCAGCTCTGGCTGTCGTGCCCTTAGTATCACCTTTAGTTTTATAGCTTTTTTCTGGTAGCCTTCAAAACGATGCACCTGCTGCTCGTTATAAGTATAAGCTGCTCGTTATAAGTATAAGGAAGTGCAACAGCACTTAGCACTCCTTTTATTTTTCTCACAAACCTAGCTACTTGACCATTTAGGACGATAGCTTGTCTAAGAAAGCTAATTTTTTGTAGCATTTACGACAATAGAACTGTACTATATTTTCACGACACGTCATTGAAAATTCCGAACAGTCGTCCACTCTACACTACAGGGATCGTGGATCCGCCGGTGATGATATCTAATCTATAGAACATATAGCTGGAGTCAGTAGTACTATCTAGAATGGTGGGTTCATCCTTATTTTCGGACCATGGACGTATCAGCTGGTGTTTCTTGTACTGAAAAGTTCAGAGGCGTAGACGTGGTTGCGCGAGCTCATTTTCCTCGTGTTTGCTCCATTTCGCTGTGTCGGTTGGGATTGGGTGCGGTTTCCCAGAATTATTTTTTTTAATAATACATTTTTCTCAAAATTTTAAAAATATACTATGGAAAAAAAATTTACATAAATATACCCCTGTCGCCCGTTGGTTTGGCGACATTTAAATGTCGCCCAACCAACAGGCGACAGGAGACCATATCGCACGATCAACGGCGCCAAAAGCGCCACATCTCCGCACTGATCTGCGACGTGGCCTCCTATCGCCCGTTGGTTTGGCGACAGGAACCAACGGATGACAGGGATATATTTATGTAAATTTTTTTCCGTAGTATATTTTTGAAATTTTGAAAAAAATGTATTATTAAAAAAATTTCCTTTTCCCCGTGACCCATACACCCAAGGTTTGCAGCTTCAATTTCCAATGTACTATGCAGCTATGCTGATGTATGTATGCATGGTGCGATGCAAGCTATGTTGAGAAAATTGGTGGGTGATAACTTCTGATTTTATATACAAATCTTTTCTTACGATCAGAAACAGAATTTATATATAAAATCAAAAGCTATCACACATCCAATTCTCTCAAAATCTAGAACCTGTTCCTATAATCTGTCCTAAAGAGGGCCAAACGTCTCTACTTCCTCTTAGGTCAAATCGATTGTTGTAAACTGACGGAATATCCAGAGAGACTAGGAAATGCTTTTGCCTCATACTGGACGAGTACAAACCTGGTTGGACTGTAGATCAGACAGTCAAATCAAACGATCTTCTTGTGTTCAGAAAGAGTCTAGCATCTACTACGTTTTTTCTAAGCGAGAATAGGATTTATGTAATTAACCTAGTTTTTTTCGGTTCGCTTGTATTTGAACTTAAAATTTTCTTCTTGATGAAAAGATACGTAGATACGTAAGTTTTTTTTGTGTGTTTTCGAAAAAAAAAAGTGCATTCTACTACGCATTACTATCCTAACCATTGTTGGTGTCAGTCGTTGAAAACGATGATAATTAACCAACAAGTAAAATTGTTCTCGCGTGCGCGCCACTCACGAATACTCTGCGTGCCTTCAAATCAAAAAGCGGTCATGCATGTACTCATGTTTGAACTGTTCGCAAGCATGCCTTTGTATATTACTCCCTCCGATCATTTTATATATAAGGTTTATTTTTTTAATATTCTCGTTCATAAATATAAGATTTATATGTAGATTTAATGAGGCATTCCTTCTATACATCTATTTATTATCTCTTAATCATTTGCATTTATTCATTACCACCTATATAAAATATATCTTTCATATTCTAAAGCAATTAAATAGGAACATCTAAGTCATTTTCTTTTATAACTTTCTCAATTTTAATATAATCTTAATTTATATGCAAAAGCAAAATACACATTATAAAAATGAACAGAGGAAATACATGATACTAGTTGCTCCGTGCGTGTGTTCTTGGAATTTGGATCCTAAAAAGAGAGACTACTCGCTACAGGCTATAGCACTTCTTCGTGTTCTGACTAGACAAAAAGATTTTCGCGTGCATATTTCTTACTTTGCTAATTTACCCAGCTTTATGGTCAGACTCGAGACCATTCTCCGATGTTCACTCGCACTACCGAAACCTTTTCCTGGTCAAGACGAGTCGCCTTTCCACTGCATGGCAAATTCATACGCAACTGCTGCATATGAGCATATCTATGATGGTGCAACGTAACTACCGTACTAAAATATTGCAATCTTAATTTTCTGACTCTGGAGATCTGACCCGGACGAAGGACGACATATGCGTGCGTGCGGGTCAATCACCGAGTTAACCGCGGCAACGACGACGTCTACGCCTGATCGCTGTTGAGCTCAGCGGCTTGAAGCTTGAACACGAGCAGTTGCACAGCTATCATCCTCTTCTATGGCATTTCTTCTCTGTGATCTCCGTCGTCGCGCTATGCATGCGCCAAATGCACGCAGCGGTTCACACCGACGGTGGGTGATCGTCGAGCGAGCGTGTATCTGATAATCTGAAGACAGATCGCCGCCGTGTACTTCAAATAGTGCGATCTTAATTTCCCGACTCCGGCGAAGGACGCAATACATACAGCAGCCAGCAGGTCAATTACTGATCCGTCAGATAACAGGGGGCACAGCACAACACGACAACGACGCCGTCTACGCCTGCAGGTTGCCGATGAGGTCAGCGGTTCGAACTTTGAACCGGCAACTCGTTCGACTCTGCGACGGCGTACGTTTCTGCCGTCTCGAGCGTCGATTATTCGCCGCCACATATACGCGCCAAACGACGCACACAACAGCTAGCTAGCGACGACCCGCGCACCGCTCTGATCGGATCAAGGTAAGCAGCACCACAAACAAACGGAGAATAATAATACCTCTACTATTCTTGAGAGACTTCGCGGCTTCGCGCGTTTTCCGAGCCGCGCGGCTGACTCGGCTCGTTTTAATTTTTTTTGCATTTAGATTTCTCAAAAAATACGTAATTACGTGTAGATCCTTCCTGCATTTTTTTACAAAGAGGGTCTTCTAGTTCAGAAAAATTATGAATCTTTCATGAAATGACCCTAAATAAATACTAAAAAATAACGTAGTTACGTTTTGATCATTCCATTGTTTTTCACGAAAATGACCTTTCGATCTAGCGCAATCGCGGATCCTTTGTGAGAGAACGCCAGATAGATGCGAAAAAAACGTGATTGCGTTTGTATCCTTTCAACTGTTCCGCGTGTTTTCTCGACGATTTTACGAAAAACACAGCCAAAACCCCAGATAGATGTGAAAAAACGTGATTGCGTTTGTATCCTTTCAACCGTTTCGCATGTTTTCTCGACGATTTTATAAAAAACACCGCCGAAAAAAACGAATTTGGTTCTACGAAAACAACGCGGCACGCGGCGTATTATGCCGCGAAAACTATCCTAGTATTAATTATGTCTCGAAGACCCGGACGAGGTGCGGCGAGCGCATCATTGTCTCGTTCATGACTAAGAGTCGTCATATCGTCGGTGAGGAATTTTATAGTGTATTATATTAATATAATAATAATATATTGTGGTTAATAGTAATTCGATAAGCCACTGTTTGCAGATGTGCTAGCTAATATAATCTGATTTATTAGATAAAAGGAATAACGATTCAATGAATTTAGTGTACGTAAAGAGCTCATACGCAAGGGCCGGTACATGGCGCGCTTGAGCAATAGCCGCGGATTGGTTTGAAGCCGTGTTGCTACAGCGGCGCCGGCGCGCGTGGCAGTGGCATGGTGCCGCGGGGACGTACGTACCGTACGGCGCGGTCTTTTTCTTAGTTTTTGCCCTGCAAGGTCATGCCCACGTGCCATGGGCTCGACCGCGATGGATAGCCGCCTCTCAGAACGATCGTGTTGACACACACACGTACGGATGTGTACGTGATGGGCATCACAGGATGCTTCAGATAGGCTGAGCACATGCAGCACTGCCTGAGTGGCGAGTGTATCTGAAGTCAACCGTCGAGCTCGATCGTGCTCATGGCCACCAGCCAGCCAACGTTCGTGCTGCGGCAACCGTTGTTCTTACGCATAGAATCGATCGCTCGTTCAAAACGTGTCGTCTGCTCTGCATTATGAACCATATATAACAAGATGATCGAGCAAGCCAATGTGCTGTACAAACGTAATGATCACGATCTCATCAGAGCCTCAGACATTTACGAGTGCCACTCTTCTAGCTAGCCAGCTGCGCGGCCACATCTAGAACCCAAAGCGCACTCTCGAAAGGCAGAAATGTCGGTGCGCGCATATCTCAGAGAACAAAAATCCAAAACTTTCCATGAAACGATGGTTAATTAAGCTCAGTCAGTTTATGTGCCGGCTTCTTTTCCTCCCTCTTTTCGTCACAGCCTCCAGACGTGGTGGTTGCAGAGAAGCACGGAAGGAGGCTGTTCTCGATCGAGATGGAGCGATCAGAGGATTCGATCCACCAGCATGTCTGGGCAGGTGGACCCGTCGTGTTGGCCAACGCCAAGGCGAAGACGGCACCGTTGGTTGGTTGGTGGCCTGAGCTAACCGAGATGTTACGGCCGGTCGCCGTGGCCCGCGGTGTCAATCGCCCTGGGCGAGCAACGTTCGCGTCCTCTCATCGCCTGTGCATAAAGCAGCGCATTTGCTTGGTGGTGTGGTACGGAGCTGCCGAGAGCTTCCATCGACCATCGTTTTTCTTTCTTTCTTTCTGAAGGAACACGAGCATCCTTTTGTTCCATGAGAGCAACCGCCAACCTGTCCCTGCCCTAGGGTTTACAAAACCAAATTCGAAAAAACCGTTCGAAATTCAAAATTATCGAGCTAAAAATTGCTCAAAAATCAAAGGGCTAAGAATTCATTTTAAAAAAAACAATTCAAATAAAAATCAAAAATCGACTGGCTTTCACCGAAAACCGGCCAGTTTTTACCGAAAATCGACCGGACAATTGATGAGTGCTAACCACTGCGGCGTTGCTACACAATTTTGACCTAAAACCAGGTCAATGTGATAAAAAAAACCGGTCAGTTTTAACCGAAAATCAACCAGTTTTATGTCCCGTTAATTTTTTTTTTGAATTTTTTGATTTTTTTAATTAGACCGATTTACCGACTATTTTTAGATATCAAACTGACTCGGTACGATCGAAAACTGTAGTTTTCAAACTATTTTCATCGGTTTTGTAAACCCTGCCCTACCCTATTTGCATTGCATGTGTGTCAGTTTGTTGATCACCCATCTCGAATCAATCGCCACTCACTGGTTTGTATACTCTACAATTCACAACGCAAGATTCGTGAATGATGATGTTTGAATCAAGATGCAAGGTTTCCAAGCTCGCGCTCTCCACGTATGCATTTGTTATTGTCGTGTATACTGTATAGTTTGTAATTTGTACCACAAGATTCTTGGCTCTGTTTAGAGATCAAGCTTCTCGTAGAGTGTAGAAAACTTTTTACCATTATTAAGAGATAATCAAGGTTACATCGAGTTGGTATTTCTACGCTCTAATTTTTTAACCTCTTGGTACTTAGTCAATATAAATTTTGATACCTTCTAAGAATAGTAAAAAGTCTCTTCTCATTTTTTTAGATAAAGGATGAAGATCCGGTCTCTGCAGGTGCATACAACCTAGTTTTACAAATAGCATAGTCGAACAAAGTAATGAAAAATAGGCAAAGAGAACTTAAAATCAAAAGCAAATTCAATAATTGCTTCTCCATCCATTATTGGTGAATAAATCCCACGCCACGACCTCCAATGCCCTGCTTGCCATCTGAAGGGTCGCCCTATTGTTCTCAGGCTGCAACAGTGCCCAAAACCGCAGCCAGTACGTTCCCCTGAAAGTAGCCTGCATAAAAGAAGAATAGTGTTTGTTCTCAAATATTATTTCATTGCGAGTGCACCAAATAGCCCATACTAGGGCCGCACCCCCCACAAGAATCTGACTTTTTGCACTCGTCGAAATACGAGCCAACCAACCACCTAGTATATGAGACATAGACCTTGGTGGAGATAAACCAGTAGCAATATACACAATTCTCCAAATAGATTTTAAATGTTGACAGTCAAAAAATAAATGTCGAATTGTTTCATTACAATTACAGAAACAACATTTTTTATTCCCATTCCAATTTCTTTTCGCAAGATTGTCCTTAGTTAAAATAACTCCTCTTTGTATATACCAGAGGAAAATTTTAATTTTTAAAGGAATTTTCAGCTTCCAAATGAATTTACTATTAAAAGGGATACCCCGGTTCATTAAATAACCATACATAGATCGTACAGTGAATTTACTATTAAAAGTCTCTTCTCATGGAAGCTGGCAAGGGAGATTCCAACTTCCATTCTCTATTTGGGAGCTCTAAGTTCAATTTAAATTAGGAATAACTTCATTTTATCCCTATTAGCTTATGCCGTGAGTCCAATTTACATCATCAACTACAAAACCGTTCACTGTCCACCCTCAACAAGCAAAACAAGTGCAACTTGCCCCAAATGCTCATTTCATAGGTGGTTTTTGCCATGTGGCCAGGTTTAAATATCGGAGTTTGGTCATGTAAGTGGCTACATCACCTTTCCTCCCCTTCTTTGTCCCCATCTCTCTCTCCAGTCACCCCCTACCATTTCCTCCCACCACTATGATTCACTAGAAGTCAAGAACGCCACCTCTACTCGCAAACATCGGCAATGACAATGGAGAGGCCGACAATGACTCTGAAGGTCGGATCCAACTGGGAGGCAAGCAGATCGAGGTTGTCGGTGACAACTTGCACACTTTCTTGATGAATACTAACTGATCTCCTACTGCTAGATGTAATAGCCTTGCAACTCTTCGATTCTCCCAGACCACACGTGTGCTGGACTTTATAAGACCATCAAGTGAAGTAATATCGATCTCTCAATTCCCAGTAGAGAAACAAAACATTCTTTGGATAAAAGCAATGCCCAATTTCCCACTCTATTGTGTATGCAACATTAATAAGGACGAACAATTGTACATATTGGATATTATCAATTGTGGTCATAGTTTATAATAGAGAATAAAACAAACATATAAAAGAGACTATGGGGGCGTACAACCTGCCCTAGGGCGGCCAAAGTGGGTCCCACCCTCCTGCGCTCTATCTCTAACTCAAATTCCTAATCTAATTCGTCTAAAGTGGAAGCTGATACTTGTTGAGCAATTTAAAGATAGAAAGAAGCCGATTCTAGCCATTGAAGCGTCTAAGCCCTTAATTTATTTTGGATTTTGGTAATTAATACCAATCAAGATTAAAGGACTAACGTATTACTCTAAGTGTATTAGAAAAGGTTGGTCCTCATCAATTTAAAGAGTTTATGGAGACAAAAGCAAAAAACTGGTCAAATCAAGCTTTAGGCAAAGGTATAAAAATTTTAAGGATCTTTTCATAACTTTGCCAATCTCGTTGTTTGGAGAAGAGATTGAATTGCTAGAATACGTGCCATACTATCAAGAGAACTTTGGCTAGTAGCTTCAGTATAGTTAAAAATCATGACTCAAATCATACTCATACTTAGTTGTGTCCATTCCTTATAAAATCTTCTAAAAAATCCTGTTGCCTGATAAAATCAGCACTACCACTGCCTAGGAGCAGTAATATTGCAAGTCTAGTAGTACCGGCCCTCTAGGCCGGTAGTTATTTTACAGAAAAAGTGTTTTGGGGCAAAATTGGAATGCGGCACTACCGCTATCTAGGAGCAGTACTACCGGAAATCCGATAGTACTGGTCCTCTAGGGCGTACCTTTTTTCCAGAATGATGCCTGTTTGGGCATTTTCCCTCAGGCCAGCACTACCAGTGTACTGGGCCGATACTATCACAAGTTCAATAGTGCCGCCCTCTATTGTTGGTAGTTATTTAATAGAGATGGGTCAAAATACATCTTTTTATATTCAAAGCCAGCATTACCTATCCTACATGGCAGTAGTGCCGGGAGTACTGTAGCGTCGACTTTTTTCTCTTTCCACCTACGTATTAAATGCTAAATTTGATCGTTAACCTAGTGGCCGGCACTACCGATTCTACATAGACGGTAGTACCGGTTTTAGCTGAAAATCAGGATATTGCCCCTAATGGCTAGAAATCTGGTTGGGGCTATAAATGCCCTATCATCTGCAACAAGGGAAGAGTTAGACACTTTATTGAATATCTCTTGAGCCTTTGCAGCTCTCTTATCTCTCTAATACATTAAATTTCACATTTATGAGTAGTTGAGAGCATTCAAATTTAAGCCATTAGAACACTTGATCATTTTCAAGCAAGCATCACAGATCTATTCTCTTAGAGGTTGCCACCTCCTAAACGGCTTGGAGGCGTGAGAATCGGTGATCTCTTCAAAGAAGTTTGTGAAGAGACTTAGTATCGGTGTGAAGGTTGAAACCCATCTACCCAGAGCATGGAAGAGCTACCACTAGTGATTGAGAGATGCTCAATTGCGCAAGGAGCCAACTTGATTCATTCAAACTTCCTCAATGTGGATTAGGGAAGGCAGGCAAGTCTCTGAGACCACAGGAAAAGTCCTTGTGTTCCAATTGTGGTTTGATCATTGTCTTGTTTAATTTGTGTTATTTACATTCTTAGTGATGTTTGTGTTTGATTATCTCTATATGATTGTTATTCTTGTCTAAACTTAGAATATTGGTGCACTTAGTAAAATCTAGCTTGTTTAGGCTTTAATTGTTATAAAATTGTAATTCGTATCATTCTTGCTAAATTATTGAATTAAAACCAAAGAATTTTAAAAATCTCTTATTTATTTTCGTCTAGTCGGTTATCCTTGATCCTATGGCTCTCTCGTAATGGAGTGAAATAAGGAGGACATTTGAAGCTTTTAAACAAGTACAAGAACGTGTAATCTAACTCTATATGTGAGAATTATGACTTTTTTAAATCCAACTATTCTAACATTTTGAATTGTACTCTTTTACTCTTCAAATCTAATTTGGCCTTATCTCTTTCTTTGCTTCCTTGTTTTGTCCGAATTAAACTTGGGCTTTGTTTCCTTGCACCATGGTCAAGTGGCCTTACTTCCTACTTAAGTCTATGCGCATCTCTTCTTAGCTGAGTAGGCTTGGCCTATTGGGTCAGGGTGGTCTATACTGCCTTGTAGTTTTTTCATATGGCTTCCATCCTCCCATGTCTCCCATTGGGTTCTACTACGTTATATTGATGTAATTTAGCTTTAATTGATATTTATGCAATCTTTATACCTAAAAACAAGTAAGGACCTGCTATTATGTAGTATAATATTCTCATATAATAAAGGAAATTATCTAAGAAACATATTTACCGTTGATATTTGATGATGTTTAGTAATTCTTTTCAATTAATTAGGATATTTAACCGGATAGCATTGGACGTATTCATATCCACACCACTTGTCGCCGCCGCCTCAGCACTAGCCGTCACGCACCTCCTTGTCATAACATAGGGGTGGCAACTGGCAAGCGGCGTGGCTCACCAGCGACTAAGGCGGCGACGCAATGCCTAGGCGGATGTGGTGTGCTTGGGGGAGGCGGCTGCGATCGAGGAGGCCTAGGAGGTGAAAAGGTGCAGTCGAAGCAGTGCCGCCTCGTCCTTGGTCTTCTACTCCTTCGTTACTGGTCACCATAGAGAGAGAGCGTGCCATGGTGGCCAGTTGCTTGGGCTCGCGGCAGTCAGTTGAGCTCATCGAGGTGGGAGAGCAGAGAGAGCTTTGAGAAAGATAAAGAATGAAGGTAGATAGTGTGAGGAAGAAAGAGAACAAAAGAAGAATGCTAACTATGATGCCACATCAACAAGCTACCCACATTGCCAAAACCACCAATGAAACCAACTATAGGTGTAATTTGCACCGGTTTTGCTAGTTGTAAGGTGGAAAATGAATGGCTTTGTAGCTGAGAGTGTAAATCGGACTGAGGGCATAAGTTGAAGGGATAAAGTGAGCTTATTCCTTTAAATTAAGATGGTGAGAGATTAACATCCCTCATCAAACACACTGCAACACACCTATATTCAGGAGCTTGAACGTCGCCAAGACAAGATGTGATGTTTTAAGTGGATCCTTATACACTAAGAATGAGGATTTTGACTTTTTTAAGATGTGCTTAGCTTCAAAAACTTCTCTAAGAAGTTAGGAGAGATAGGCTTTAGCTTGTTGATATAAAGTGTGTTTATTTGGACATAGACTTTTTTGGCTTATAATTTTTTTTTGAAAAATGGCTAGGAGCTTTAGCATTCATTGAGGAAAGGAGTGGGTGCACAAGTTCGAGTCTGGGTGAGCGGGGTAGTCGACGCCACACCCTGCCAACTAAGCAGAGCTCGGTTACCGGCTTATAACTTACAGATAACTTTTAGGCTTAAGCAGTTTAAAAGCAATAGTTTTTTACACGTGGTAAAGCCGTAGAGGTGGGTAATTTTACCAAAACTTTTAGTGGCATTATCTAAACCAACTATAAGCCAAAAAAACACTTTTGTAGTGTCTTTTAGCTTTTAGTTATATGGAGACTTATGGTTTTTGAAAAACCCTAGATAAAAATCCATTTATTTGTTTAGACTTTGACTTTTGCTTTTAAATTGGTAAAAAAGTCTAAACAAACAAAGCCTTAAAGCTTCTCTGACAAGCAAAAATGCCACACCCTGCTTGAAGGAGGATAAGCTTGGAAGGAAGCAAAGTTGGCTCAAAACTTTCGCGAAAAGTCTACTATGTCCAGATGAGCTTAAACTTTCGATAGCTTTAACACCGGAAAAACGGAACAAATAGGATCTTAATCTGCTAGCACTAATTTATAATTTGAATCGTCTAACACCTTGAAATCAAGTGGCCGCGGCGGCGTGCGAGGAAGGAGGGGGTGGGTGGGTAGCCAACCGCCGTGGAGCGGAGCCGCGTCGCGTCGCGCTCGCCTTCGGGATGCATGCCCCCCGCGCACATCATCGTGGACGCGCGCAGCCACAAAAATCATTGCCAATCGCGAGGCAGACACCGCTCTCCCGCAAACAATCTACACCCCTAGTCTCTTAAAAAAAAAAAGACGACAGAGATGGGGAGAGAGACGAGGAAGAGGTGGCGCCATCGCGGGTGGGCCCCGCAAACCGCTAAGCCGGAGACGACGACCGGGAGGAGAAGGCAAAACTAGACGCGAGGACGAAAGGAATAACAAAGCGAGTGTGTGCGCGGGTGGTGAACCCATCTCCTATCATTTCCACGGTTCCTCTCTCTCTCTCCCTGTGTGTCTGCGCGCCATCTTTATCCGTCGTCCGGGAAAGAAAACCCATAGCCTGCCTAGTTCCTCGCTTGCTCCTTGCGTTCTGGTTCTTAAAGGGGCCATGGTTCAGTGAGGCAGGAGGGAGGGACCTTTCTTGTGCTGCGGAGACAAGAATCTTCTTTGAGAGGTTGGTTTCTCTCCTCCTCCGCGCTTTCTTTTCTCTTGTTATTGCTGGGAGAGAGGCGCATAGATCGGTTGTTGCTCTCATCTTGATTGCTTCTTCCTGTGAGTGCAGGAGAACTAGTATCTTCTTGTTTCTGTTCAAGGGACAAGAAAAGGATGTTCTTTTCTCTCTCTGCGTGCGTTGGCTGGGCTTTAGATTCTCCCTAGTTTGATTTCCTCCAACAAGTGCGGGGAGAAATCTTCGCGCAGGAAGTATTTGGCGAGCAGGTTGGTCACCTTCACCTTCCTTCCTTTCAAGTTTGTCCTGTTTATGCCAGTACTATTGATGCTTGATTGGATCCCTCTCTGTACTCCTGTTGCCTTCCCCCCCTCCTGAAGTCCTGATAATCTTGAGGATTATTGCCATTTCATGAACAGCAAACAGTACTATTGTGAGATTTTGTACTTCTATTGAGTTATTAATTGTTTGCTTACTCATGCCCTCTTCTTTCCCGGGACCAAAACCCTCATCATTGTTTTTGTTTTGGTTTGCACCTTTCAGGTCCACGCCTTTTGTGTTATTCTCTTCCCCTTCTGTTCTTTCCCCTTCGTATGAATAGTCGGTGAGGTTGGGGGGGTTATGTCTCATGGTCTAGTATCCTGTCATATAGGATGCGGCAATAACATAATATACATAATAGCACTATTTAGACAAGAGCAGCTGATCGAGCACTTGCAAGATGTAGGTATGCTTGTTTAATACAACTGCAAGTTTGTGAGGAGTGCCTAAGCTGAAGTACGCATTGGCACAGTTGGTGCAATGTGAAATCAGAATGTTTTCTAACTTTTTGTTTCTCCTGTGATTTATTTCTACAACCAATCGTATAAGGGGAAATGAAATGGTCCAATGGGCTGTAGAAATAATTAATTTGTTAAAACCGAAAAATCAAATGCTTAATGCTCTTATCGTGACAATACAGGAATCTAGAAATTGCAAATGACCACCTATGTCTTGTCTCCAGGAGAGGAATTGCTATAGTGAATCTATAATCAACTGAAAAATACCATTTTTTAATTTTTTTTTCTGATGTCAGTATAAAGAATAAAAGACGGTTTGTTGACCAATTAGTTGACTTTCACCTATGGTGGGAGTTCAACTGAAAAGTATCACGTTTCTTTGGTCCATTTAAATGCCTTCACGTTAGAAAGAACCACAAGCAGTACCTTGACCAATTAATTGACTTTTGCCTATGCTGGGAAACTGGGAGTTGGTATGTGACTGTAACTTCTCCATTTGCAAAGGATTTGATCCGATCTTAATAAATTAACATTCTTCAGTGTCATGATATGACTGGATTTCCCGACTTGTTTCCCGGCCTTTTCTTGACATTACTATCTTGTGTGTTGAACAGTTCAAGATCTTTGAGATTAAGATTTGCAGTCATTCATCGTGGATGGAGAACATGGGTTCATCACAGCATAATTCTTGCTCAAAGGTGGAATACTGAGTTCCCCTCCTTTTTTTACTACCATTTTACTTTTTATTCAAACATGGAGTGTGTTGTTTTATGCCACTATCATGCAAGTGGAAACCCTCTTTGCATATAGTGAGATAATCATGTTCTTTTTCATGATCCCAGTTTGTCCTCTGTCATGGTTAGTCATGCTAAGTTTAACGCAAGTAAACCATTGAATATATTACAACAATTGACCTAAACATGTCCATATAAAGGGAAACGAACAATATAAGTTCTCGAAACCTGAAATTGAAAACAGGAGCTCATTTCGCTAGGAATGCTTAGAATAAGTAATAGAGCTTATGCACATGATCTAGTGTGAACCTAAATTGTCGAACTCCACAAATGTGACATTAATAGTTCTGTTTTCTTGCTGTTCATAGTTCATGGTTCGTTCTAGCTCACTGCTAGACCTTTTTACTGGACGTGTATGAGTGTCAATTCATTTGTCCTTTCCAATTCATCTTTTGTACTTATTGTTTTTTATGCTTATTTTTCAATTTTATTGCTTTGTTAGGTTCACAGCTCAATGTGCAGTGAGCTGACAATGATGTTAGATAAAATATCCTCCATTCTTCCATCAATTGAGGCAGCTCGACCAGGATGTAGAGCGGGTATACAGGAATTGTGCAACCTATACAATATAGTTGAGAAAGGGAAATTCATAATTCAGCACTGCATCGAATGTAGTAAGCTCTACTTGGTATGTTACTCCTTTATTCATGGGAAACTTAAAATTCTAATATGCTACATTTATTGTTGATTTCCGGACTTTCTTTTGTGATTATTTAATGATTTTTGGTATTTGTGTTTCAGGCTATTACTGGAGAGGCAATTGTATCACGGTGCGAAAGGATCAAAGACTCACTTAGGCGTAGCTTGTTCCTAATTCAGAATATGGTCCCACCAGCATTAGCTAATCAGGTTAGTTGATTTGGTTTGATATTTCTCTGTATTTTGTCAGTGTCACGAACACAATTTATGCTACGATGTATAGATTTAAAAAGAAAATGATCAGCTTCTCTCACTCACAAACAAGTTGCACATGGTTTTCTTATATCTTATAACCTACAAAACAAAGTACCACTGAAATAACTCTAGTGTCTTGAACTTCGATTTCATCTTCCATGGCCACCAATAAACTGTTCTTTTTTAGGTTCTCCAAACCTACTTCTGTAAAATAGTCTAATTTAACTTGAAATAATGTGTAGAAGCAGATATGCACATGCAGTAAATGGAAAATCGAGCACAATATGCTTTTGTTAACTTGCAGATGTTCTGTGGGCCTATGCATATTGCATTATCCTATAATTTCAAGTATTACTAGATAGCATATTCACTACTACTTCTCTTTGCTGGGTTGTTTACTACATTTATATTTAACACAGATTGCTGAAGTTCATAATGATCTTCGGGATGTAAAATTTGTTGTTGATCCAATGGAAGAAGAGGCTGGCAAAGCCATCTTAGAGATGCTTCGGCAGTCTGATGCAACTGAAGAACTTGAACTTGAGACATTCCTGCAGGCAGCTTCAAAGTTAAACCTGACATCTCCTAAATCTATCTTAATTGAAAAAAGGGCAATCAAGAAACTGCTCGATAATATTAGTGGTACAGATCCAAAAAAGGAGGGGGTACTTAAGTACTTTCTATATCTTGTTAAAAAATATGGAAAGAACATCAAACCAGACACTGGTGAGCGGAATGAAAATTTGCAGGCTGAAAATCAGTCCTTGATTCCAAGCTTAAGTTTTGCTAGCGATGCTATTACTCCTGGAAAATGCTACACACCCACAGACTTTCAGAGATCTGAGGATCAGAGTAGTATTTCTGGAGCAGCCACACCACCTGCAGAGTTCTGTTGCCCAATATCAACAAAGCTAATGCATGATCCTGTGATAATAACATCTGGACAGACTTTTGAGAGAGAGTGTATTGAGAAATGGTTCAGCGAGGGATATGACACTTGTCCCAGGACACATATAAAGCTAGAGAACTTCTCAATGATTCCAAATACTTGCATGAGGGATCTTATTTGCAATTGGTGCAAAGAGCATGATTCCACAATCTCCGATTTTGTTCCTCCCAGCAAAAATGATTACAGTTACTTGCCAGATCAATTGCATGGTCACTCTGTGTCAAGTTTGCACAATGTTTCAATACCTCTCATTGCTGGGAATGCCAGGAATTTTGTGATCGATCACAGTAATTCATCTATTGCGTTATCTGATGCCAGTTATGTCTCAGATTCATCCAATGTGAGGGATATGGAGGATCTGAAAGATAGTTTCTCTCAGTTCTCTTGGAATGCAGACTACCAGAAGTATCTGTCGTTCCGCAACTTCAACCAGGACATGTTTCTGACGTTCTTTTGTGAGCTGTCCAACCTCCCATTAGAGCTCCAAAGCAGCTCCATTAAAGATTTGAAGATCATACTTGATGATGAAAATGAGGTTTCATGTGCTATGGTTTCCAATGGATTTGTAGAAGCATTCCTCGAATTATTGATAAACGATAGTGGCAGCTACAATATGCAAGCTCAGAAAGCTGGCTTTCAGTTTTTTCTTGCTTTTCTTTCCAGTAGCAGGTAAGAGCATTTTGCCTAATAAATTTGCATCATCCTTTCAATAATATTATAGATTGGGACTCCAGTACCATATATGCTTTTCCATTTTTATGAGAAAAGGGCAAAGTAGGCTTAGGCTTGCTGTCTTCCTACTCTGTTGCTAAAATTTATCTATTCTACTAGTTGATTGATCTTGGTTAGTTTTTCTTCATACTTAAGGCCCCCTGTGAACATTTTCAAAAGACATTTTTCTTTGACATGTAGGACTAAGATTCCGCCTATGAATGAAGAAACGATTGATCTGATCACATCCTTTCTTGGTTCTGAGTTGAAAATTGAAGCTTTGTTGGTACTGCATGAACTGGTTCGACACCCAAGTTGTTGGCAATCCCATCTGATGGCTTCTGTTGTTCCTCCAGTGTTCAAAATATTGGCATCTGAAGATTCTGAGGGCCTAGAACTTTCCTTGAAGATTATCTGCGATCTTTCATCTGATGCTGATGTAAAATCTTACCTGATTTCTCTGGGAATAATCTCAAAGCTGTCTCCCATTTTAACTGAAGGAAGCTTCGCTGAGTGTTGCTTGAAGATTTTGCGGAACTTATGCGATGTGGAAGAAGCCACAGTGCTTATTACCAAAACTGATCGATGTCTTGGTTCCATTGCAGAATATCTGGACACAGGAAGTCCTAAAGAACGAGAGCATGCAGTGGTTATCCTTTTATCAATATGTTCCCATACTATTGAGGATTGTTTACTTGTAATGAAGGAGGGTGTGATCCCTGCCCTTGTGGACTTGTCAGTGAATGGAATTGATGAAGCAAAAAGTTGTTCAATCAAGCTACTTCATCTTCTCAGGGATCTGAGGCGAAGTGACCAGTTTAGCAACTCGTGTTCACGAGAAGTGTCTGTCAAAGATGCGGTAGAGGATCCTCCTGACAGTTCAATTCGCAAGCAACCAGTATCAAAGTCATCTCGTTTTTTCCGAAGAAAGTTGAACATTTTCTCAAAACCTCGGTCGCTTACGCTGTTTTGAAAACTGTTTAAGGTCGATTGAGTTGGTAGTTCTTGTACATGTTACAACACTAACCTTTTTTTGGGTAGATTGTAGCAGTTATATTGCCCAAATGAAATGCTTGATAAGATGATATTTTTTATCCTCATGTATTTCAGTAGAGTTTGATTAGCAGTTGTTATGCATCTTGCCGATTGCAGTTAAGTATCTTACTGTCTGTAAAAGGTAAATACAGTAGATATAGTTCGTTTTTTGTTTGGCAAAAGTTTGCTTTTTTGTACACTGCTGTTCCACGGTAGCAGGAAAGCCTGAAAAGTGGTTTTTGTTTATCTTAAGAAACAAAGACAAGTGGCTCATCCTTTTGTTGAAAGTACTTTTTTTTCTATTTATGTCTGGTATGTGCTGATAGCAGCTGATTTGGCCGATGGTCTTACAGGACTACTACTGATCGCTGATGTAATTTCCCAACTTCGGTAATTTTGAGTGGTCATTTGCTGTTCACGGTGTTATGTTGTAGGAGTAGTTTATAAGTTCAAAGAACTCACAATTTATTACTCATCTCAAGCATGTCCGTACGTACTCTGCAATTTTTTTCCCAATGCTGTTCCTGACACACACACACACAAGTTACCATTGGTTAGCTGCAGCTGTTCTGCTATACTCTTAAAAAATTGGTAGCATCACCACCATATGAGGATGCAATCAAGCAATCCCTTTTGAAGTCCAAATTTGCCTTTGCCTTTCTTGTTATCAACTGTTGAATGTATAGATATTAGATACTGGCCTTTGAAGAAAGAATGTACAGATGTTCTGAATTTATCTTTCGACAGTCCTAGAAAGATTGCATATTTGTTCTTTTTGTCATTGCACGATCGCTGGAAAACAGAGTTATGTCAGTTTCACTCATCATCATGACTCAGGCTAGTACATCCAGGTGTAGCTCAATAACTCCAGACCGAGACATCAGTTCGATTGTACGTTCGCCCGCTGATCATTTCTTGTCGGAATTCGATTCATGGAACCCAAGCTACACCATCCCTTTCTCCATTCCCCAGCGGTTCAGAGTTGAGGCTGCAATAATTCTGAACCTGGTATGTGCATGTATGTCGCGGGATTTCTGAATCTGATTTCTTTCCATCTTCCTTCCGGATTGTTCCTTTTCAGTCTCATTTCATGATCAGGAGGGCAGCCCACTCCTCACTGACGCCCGTTCCAGTTATATGGTCACATGGTGGCTGCATCTTGTCCAATTCGGCAACTTTCAGACCATTGCTCAGTGGATGGGTATGTCTTCCTCCTCTGCCTGTCCAGGTGCAAAGTGGAGTTCCTTCTGGGAGATTATTTCTTCAGTGCAAAGGCATCATCATGATGGTGTCATCACCTTCATCCTGGCACAAGCGGAAGGAAGAATATACCAACGGTAACTACAGTAACCAAGCATGGTCCATTCTACATACACGTTCTGAAACACCGCCTTTTCGTTGTCTTTCGATCGACCTCGTGTGAATCGCCTATGCGGCTTGACTGCCTGCCGGTTTGGTTTGTTTGATCAATCTCTCCGGCGCAGATCCTGCCTTGTCGATGTACAGTGGAATCGCCCAGCTGCTCAGTGCAGTGCAATATCGCAATACCTCTGCTCTACTGTAACTAGCAACTGCATAGTACGCAGATCAGTACCCGGTTTCATCAATGTTCAGTACAGTCATGTATGTTCAGACACTGCTCTAAACCTTACACATGTCACACTGGTTGTCTCTGCTTGTTTAAGCTGAATTAAAATTTGAGCATCTACCGAGAGTTCAGAGTGGATCACAACAACAAAGGTTCTCAACTCTGACTTTCTTGATCTGCCTGGCTATGTGTCAGGATTCTGCAATAATTCTCGCTCTTGTCCGGCTGCTCCTTGATAGCTGGAGCGCAGAACGCTGTCGGTCTCACTCAGTGACGGCCATTTAAGCTAAGCCTAGCATCGCTGCCTGACAGACGCATGGATAGGAAAATTCCAGAATAGTTTGGTTGCTGCTGTGCCACCTGCCTCTCTCTCTCTCCTGTGGTAGTGGAGCCTCCCCCCTCCCCCAAATGCCCAAGTTCAGTGCACCGAGCCCAAGCCAAGCATCCCTTTCCTTGCTGAGTGCGCAGCAAACACGCTTGCTTTCGTGCTTGCCCCTCTGAGGCTGCGAATGACAAAGGAGCGAGCAGTGGTGGCAGCTGCGAAAGATGACGTGACCGCTTCTGCCGATCAGGGAGGTGATTAGGCGAGCACAGTGCTGAACTGGGAGCCCTAATGGAGGAGAGTGGCGACATGTTCTGTCTTGATGAGGACTCCGGTTAATCAAAAAAATGCAAAGGTTTATTAGTTAAGGTCGATGGGTGGTTTGTGTGAGGTCGTGCAGGATAAGATTTTTAGTGGCGGACGCAACCTTGGTGAGAGGACGACTCTCTCTGCAGTCAATAGTTGTGCCGACACCGTGATTTGATTATATTTGTGGGAGTGAAAATGAAATGCTCGGCGAATTTGTTGATGCAAAACGAAACGTGGTGCACTCAAATGGACAGGATATGCTCCATGGAAAATGACTTTAAATACCTGTCTGCAAAGACTAGTCAGAAAATCTAGAAATCCCACAGGATTGCTTTCTTCCGTAAGATCAGAACCATCGAATGAATGGCCACAACCTGTATTGATATGGCTCTCGTGGGCAGGGATTCAAAATTCGGCGAAATTCGACGAAATTTCGGTTTTCGCCCCAATTTATATATCCCGGCCGAATTCAAAATTAAAAAAAATTTGATTTGCTACAGTAACTGCTACAGTAATTTCGGGAAATTTCGGCGAAGTTTGGCAAATTTCGGCGAAATTTCGGGTTTGGAGTCCGGATTTTCAAAAATTTTGGCCGGATTTGAACGGAATGGGTCCAATAACCCTTAAGAAAGTCTTGTTCCATGAAAATTTGATGAAAAACTAATTTTTTGAGATTTTTTAAAATTTGGACAGAAACACTGTCAGATTTTTAAAAAAATTTACAAGCCTGATGATCATCTGAAAATTTTATGGTACCATCCTTAGTAGTTTAGGATAATACGAAAAAAACTTCAAAATAATTTAACATCATTTGTTATCTTTGAAAAATCAAAAACAGAATGGACATAATTGGGACAGTAATCTTGTTAGATTTTTATAATTTTTCTCGAGTGTGATCATCATCTAAAATTTTTATTACAGATTAAAAACTTCCTTAGTACCATTCTGTAAAATTTTCAAAAAATTTAATATTTCTTGGTTTGCTCAATAAAATCTATGAATACAGTAAGCACTAAACTTAATTTGTTGTATTATATTTGAAAAATCAATTCATTTGAGCTAAGGATTTATCAGGCAATTCAAATATTTTTATAACTTTTGAAATTTTGAGTTTCAAATTTATTTGAGCTAAGGATTCTTATGTAAAATTTTCAACTCAAAATATTTCTCCAGGAATTTATAAAAATTCTGACATTCAAAGTACTAGTTTTCAATTCTCTCCGTTTTTGAATTTTTAAATGTCTTAAATTAATTTATTAATTTATGATATTTTTAATGTTGATGAATTTATTATTGGGTAAGATAATATAAAATTTTCAGATTGAAATTATGAAAGAATATTTTCATTTAATTCTGACATTGAACTTAATTTGTTGTATTATATTTCAAAAATCAAACAGAGAAAGAACATAAATGGCACTGTGCCTTGTACGAATTTTATAAATTTTCTGGAGCGTTATCATGATTCACAATTTTTATGAGATATTAACCATTTCCTTGTCACCCTTATGTAAAATTTTTGAAAAATTTAAACCTTTCTTATTGCTAAATTTAATCTATGTATTTATCATCGGTCTGTTAACAGGATAGTAGAACTGTTCGCATTTTTTAAAATTCATGACACTTGATCATCATATGAAAATTTTATGACAATATTATGGATGTGTTAGGACCATACAGAAAAATTTTCAAAATTTTACAAGCTCGTTTGTTCTAATTTTCATTCGGATGAAACTTGCCGCTTCAGCGCTTTACTAAGACAGTACCAATATTTGAATTTTTAAAAATTCCTTACATTTGATCATCATCTGAAATTTTTACATAAATATCATAAGTATGTCAGGAATCTCCACAGAAAATTTCAAAGTTTTCTAACGTAGTTTGTACTATTTTTGATCCGGTTCAAACTTGCCGATCAACGTTTCATCTACATAGTATCAATGTTTGAATTTTTAAAAATTCCACAGATCTGATAATCATCTGAAATTTTTATGAGAACATCTATAATGTGTCAGGAACGTACAAAAAAATTTTCAAAATTTTTCTATGTCGTTTGAACCCATTTTCACTCAGTTCAATTTGACCGAAATTTCGGAAAATTTCGCCGAATTTCGGGGTATTTTCGGCGAATTTCGGAGATTTCGGTGCCAAAACAAACCGGATTTGAATTTTGAAATTTGAATTTTGAATGTCCTCCGGCCGAATTTACCGAATTTCGGACGAAATTTCGGATTTCGGCCTGGTCCGAATTTTTTGCTCAAACGAATTTTGAATCTCTGCTCGTGGGCCTCCAGTTGCTCCCCACCTTTATTTTCACAATGACCATTACATCATCCATCTCTTCGGACATCACCACAAAGGCAATCCACTCCCATCGCCGCTGTCTCATCATTTATTGAGGTCACATCCTCTCTCGGTATCGTCACGACGCCTGATCCTTGTTGTCCAAGACAACTCGCCATCATCATCATCCGCTATTGCCGCCACTTCAAGCTACCAAGATGATGAGAACATGCTGTAGTTGCGCCCCTATCGTTGGAGGTTGAGGGGAGGGGGATTGTGCACACCTAGGGCAAACAGGTACATCGAACAACGATGGGGACAAAGGATGATGAAGTTGAGGCCTTCAAATCTATCAGATAGTCAGGGTTAAAGCTAGAGAAGATGGTGCGTTAACAACTATTGGGCGGTCCTCAACGACATAGTAAACTATTATAGTACGTCAGGTAAGTTTACCGAAACTTTTTTAAAACTTATTCGAAATATATTGAAACTTAATGAAACTTTTAGTTGAAACTTGTTTAAATTTATCGGTTAAAACTCGCTGAAACTTAAGTTTCAAAATATGAACTGTACGGATGATAGTGTTAGGTCTTAGGTAGAAGCACTCAAAACTTATATACCGCGGATGCTATTAATTAATATTTCTCTCGGTAAGTAGTATGGATGCCTAGTAGAGTGCCTAAGTGGAAAGCCGTAGTCAACCAACGGAGAGATCGAAGAATCAAACCTCGAGACGTCAAGCGTAGCTTGTATCATACCGTGTATTTTGCATTAGAAATTCCAAGAAACGAGCACCAACTAGGACATCACGAAATAGAAGTACACTTGGAAGAACTCATATTCACCTTTCAATTTTTTTTTCATGGTTTTGTGGTGAGCATGACAGGGAGCCCCTGTTAGGGCTGTCCCCGCACTTGGACGGACCCCATGCATGGGAACTATTTGAACTGAAATGCCAATTTGGACCCATTGGGAACCTGAAAGTTCTCCTTTTCAGGAGCTGGAATTCCCGTAGCTGTGACACTGTACCTTGCCCTTATCTTCACAGCTCTGGAGTGGCCAAGAGACGCGTCGGACAGGAGAGAAGACGAGGGGGAGAGAGAAGAGAAAACCCGAAAGGACAGCAGACAGCTACCCTTCATTCTGGGGCCCTAGTTTGGAAGCCAACAAACCTGATGAAGACTAGATGCTGCTGCCCCTTATGATTACTCATTGTAGGTTTCTCAGGCTTACTTGTCCTTGAGCAAATTCAAACATGGATCATTAGCTAGGGATCCCATACCAACTAGTGCGGGGAGAGGGGCTCACGTGAAGGGTTTCATTGCTGATCTACACTGTATCAGATGTACGATTAATCCTGAATGTTGGCATGCTCTCTGTATGGCACGTACTTTTGATTTGCCCTCCTTAAGTTGATTTACAGTCGACGCAGTGCAAGGAGCATTGTACATATGTGAGATGAAACTCCACTAAAATGTAATGCCAGTCGGTCTCTTGACTTACGACCACCTGCGAGATTCATCCGAGCCAGACAAGGCAAAGCTAAGGTTGATTTGCTGCCAAGCCGAGGTTGCATCAGAACAAAAGTTTCAGCGCCCGTGATGATGGACGTAAGGTGAGGCGCGTCATTAAAGAGGGGATGATGAGGATTTGAAAAGGAGCCACTGCTTGTGCAGTAATCCGGTCCTTTTCAATCCAGGTCTTGGGAGAGGACAGGGCTGGATCTGTGATGGGAATTCCACATCTGTGGTCACTTTTGAGCGATAGCCTAACGAGAGTTGGTGAAACAGGTGCAACAAGCAGAGGATGGTGGAGCCATACATCTTATTAATACTCCAATTAGTCCTTCCATTTTTTTAGATAATGAATTAGTTCTTCCAATTACTAGGAGGACCGCCTCCATGTACCTGCCTCTCTATGCATGCTAAACACGCTTTCGTCTCTCTCTATATACAATTTATTCTCTCTATTCCTAATAGACATCATTTTATGTTTTTGCATTTCTACCGAGATATCTACAAAAGACTGTATTCTCAATTTATTCTCTCTATTCCTAATAGACATCATTTTATGTTTTTGCATTTCTACCGAGAAAAGACTGTATTCTCTTTTTATTATATCATTGGATGATGTGTTTGACTCTATTAGTTTATGGTAGTAAATAATATTGAAAATAGCTAAAAGGAATGAGTATAAGGAAAAAATAGTAACAGGTCACATCAAGATTGTAGAATAACAGGTAATTAGAAACAAAATTTGAAACATATATTCAAGAACGGACGGAGCAGCTTCTACCGTCTGTCTAAGAGGAGGATCGATGCCACATGGACGATGGTTAGTCAGCTACGGACTGAACTGTTCCCGCGGCGGCACGCATGTGGGGTGCCTGCTCGATCAGGGGTGGTTTTCAGGCCCCTGTTGGCAGCATCGGCAGAGATCCCCTCTGCCGTGCCTCCCGCCGGCAGCAGCGACAAAGAGAAGACAAGCCACAACCCCCCACACCGTAGTGGCTCCAGCAGCTAGCTTAGCCCGTCGTCCATGCATCTGCCTGCCTGCCGATCTGCGTACGCGATATATACAAGATCAAATCAAGCCGCATATACACACTTGCACACTCGCATAACATCGATCTCGCTCCTCTCTGCTTGACCTGGCCGCATCTGCATCCGCGTGCATGACCTCATGAAGAGAAGAGGAGAGAATGGGCATGCAGGTATAGCTACTAGCGACCAAGCAGTCGTGGTTACTGCACGCATTGCCGCGGCGCTCTCGAGTTCACGGCCTGTGTGGACGTTTGCATCGCCTTCTCGATATATAAACCGTATAAATTTTAAAGCAAACGAATAAGGCCATTCTCAGTGTATTGTTTTATTTTCCAGTTTTTAAGAGTGTGTATCATCGGTTTTTGTCTAAATATTGTGTATCTCAAGTTTCATCTAGATGAAACTCTCTCTTATAATTATATCTAAAACTGCAATGTCACCAAACATGATGATGTGTCGTGTCATTTAATGAGAATAAAACTCCCATTGAGATTAGCCTAAATAAGTAATCATATTAATTTTTTATTTATGATTTAATATTTTATATACTTTTTAAAAAGTGCTACATAGAAGTACTTTTAATATTTTATATACTTTTTAAAAAGTGGTACATAGAAGTACTTTCCAGCCAGTAACGTGGAAAATGGGTAACTAGGCCGGTCCGTTGGTGCATGTTGTTGTAACCAGCTGGATGATCTTGATTATCCATTTGTTGGGGACCTTAGCTTGAGTCGATTCTTCGGTGAGATCGAGCAACCACTAAATGCGCGTTGCATACGTTTTATCTTTTGACGAATGAGGTTGAGGTGGGCTGACACATCTAAGGAAATACAATTCAGCTCCAACGTTTACATATATAATTTAATGGTACTGTGTCACTTTGGTTCTCTTGATTCACAAAGCTCCCTACAGTCACACGTGTGTGGGTTATTTGTGCGGACTTCTGGCTATGATCTTTCAAGTATTGAATCCCAGACATGTGGATTAATTGTGAGCTTTAAGGTGACTACATTGCTGGTTAATTGTCCTCACTTAAAAAATTACAATTCAACATTTGATTATTCCAGGAGAAGCTCAAATTAAGTCTGTATGATTGCATCTAACAGTACGTATGAGATCTAGCTAGCTAAAACTGGAGCGGGAGCTGTTCAACCAAACATAGACAAACAACCTACCATAAGGTTTTGTTTAGGAAGCCTCAAATCTCGACCCATTCATATGGATGGGCCAGGATTTTGAACGGCCAATTCATATGGATAAACGGGTACTTTAAGCTTCCCAAACAAGTTCTAAAAGCTTAAGGACCTAGCTACAAGAAGATAAATGACTTGTCTCTAAACCTTTCATGAAATTGTACTTCTTGCTGCTTCGCTACTCGAGAGTCAAGATTCAAATCACATGGTCATAAATGTAAACTTTAAAGGAATCAAAGAACTATTGCATGCCAACTAATTGGGATGCAGACGTACGAAAACAAGATTGATATGATGCATATTGGCATGATGTTTAAATAGTTGTAATATACATCAACTGTTGAGAGTACTTGATTGTTTCAAAAAATTAAAAATGTAGTAGATAAAACAAGATCCTGAAAAAAACTTCTTCCAGCCTCTAGTCAATAAGCACACGACCTAAAGACAAAAATAAAAATACACTCTAGTGACTAGTAATCCTAAGACTTCAGAAAAATTCATCCAACTACCTCCGGCAGTTAAGGGCTATTTCTTGTACATTAAACCTCCTCGAGTTCTAGCACTTTCGTGGGGAGAGTCAGATCTTATGAATCTGTACTATACACCCAGCTTCTCAAAACAAGTAAATTCTACTTCTCGCAATGAGCAGTCCTAAAATGAACTAGCGAGCAACCTTCCTATAGATTCTCATGGGAAGCTAAACTACTGGAATCAAAATACCCTTTGAAGTTGTTGTATTTTACCTGCAAAATGCCACTCGGCCCTAACCCCTTCCTCACTCTTGAGTCCCGTACGGCCATACCCCTTCGCCCTCCCATCATGATAAGGGCAGGGCCTTCAAAGCGATAAAGGCATGGCGACCAAGCCCTAGATCGCTGCCGTGTGTCCATCCCCAAGCTTGCCATCTCCAATCCCGGCACCTTCAGCCTTGAATCTTGCCGCCTCACCCAGATTTCACCACCTTCAACCCTATCACCTCCAAGCCCAGAGCTCGCAACCACCAGACCTAGATCTCGCCGCCTCCATCCCCAGAGTTCACTGCCTCTAACCCTGAGATCTTCCCCTAGCACTGACGTTAGCCTTCTATGAAGGTTAGCTCACCTGCCGTCCCTCCCCCTTGCTCTCCCTACTCCTCCCTCTGTATCTCTTCTAGTAATCAAGCAATGGATAAGTTTAATTCATGTTTCCAATTGTTAATTTCAACCAAATTGATATTATCACTTTATCTTGCAAAAGGAACGAAACAATTTCAGTATTCACTGTATGGTTAAAATTGCACATATCTCGTTGAATGAATTTTATAGTAGTCCTTCCGTTGCACAATTCCTAAAGTAGAAATAATTTTCGATCATCCTTTCTTAAAGTAGCTATGTTTTTTGTAGATAAAAAATAGCATGTAACATGATGCCTGCAATTAAGAAAAACTTGGCAGGGGAACATGGTTTTATAAGAAATGGATATGAATAAAAATCCACATAATTTTGTAGTTATAAAATACAACAATAACCCACTTTCTACTCAAGTTTAAATATCTACAAATCCATAATATATGAAAGGAAAGAAGAAATGACTTTAAAATAGTAACAAAGAATTTTACCATTATGAAATATGCTTTCTTGGATAATTTAATTTGTCTCGAACCTTTACAGGTGTTATTCCAAGTGCTTCACTGAATATATGACCTAGTGGAAGGGGAAAATAGATAAAAACATGTCAATTATGATATCAACTAAACATAAATGAATTGTGTCAGTGCTATGTGCATTTTTTTTTCAATTGAGTATGGAGGGAAACTTGGGGTGTGGATTTTCCACCTTGTGGGACGTGTGATGTCCCATGTAATGATGTACCCTACAAATTTCACAATCATATGGGACATAGTGTCTTCTATATCAAATTGTAGTATTCATTGAAGAGAACCATTTAATAGTCTTGTAAAATATATACTACACTAATCTACACCGTCCTAGGGATGTACTGTGATGCGGGGCATACTGGCATCAATCCTTGAGAAATATTATCTGATGTTCCTTTTTCGGGGATGTACTGTGATGTGGGGCATACTAGCATCAATCCTTGAGAAATATTATCTAGTGATTCTGTTCCTATACAATACCAAAGTGAAAATAGGCCGCATATGATATTCTCATTTGGGGATGAGGATGAAGTGCAAGATAAATCAGAGTATGACAACTTTCAGGATGAACTGTTGATAGAATTAGATGTTACCTTGAAATCCATCAACATTATAATACGAAAGGTGATGAAAGTGCTACACATGTTCATATTACCCTCTTATCAGATAAGCTGTTGTCTCAATGCATCTAGGGTGTTTTGATATTCAATTGCAAAATCTATAACTGGTTGTGTCATGTAAATGTCATTGCGAGAAATATCTATCAAGAATAAAATTTTGAACAACAGATGCTAATCATAAAAGTTCTACCAAGATAGGAAGGGAAAAACATTAATATTTCATAGTTCAAGACAAGAAGATCTTACCACAAATATGATAACGAAATATATATTTCATAGTTTAGGCCAGTGACAATACATTAACAAAATATGATATATACCACAAATATCAACAAGGTACATTGAGAAACCATATTATTTCATAGTTTAAGACAAGAAGACCTTAGGTTTTTTCATGTCTACCATCATATGTGCCATAACTTCCTTAACAAAGACTTCTCGATTCTCTCTAACGTTTTACAACTCCAATACAGTGCCAGATTTGTTTGATACCAATAACCAATTGGTCTCCAGTTATATCTCTTAATCGCTACAAATTAAAAGTGAACATGTTGTTATGAAAAGGGTATCTTAATTTGTGTATTATCGGTAACCACATCGAATTGATTACTAGAAAACTTACTGCCAACCTTGTGCTTGTCAAGAAGTCCAACGGAGATGGCGATGTGTGTCGACTTCACCGACCTCAACAAGGCTCGCCTGAAGGATCCTTACCCCCGCGAAGTCGATCTCATTGTTGACTCCACGGGCCGGGTGTGAGTCTGGCCATAGCTTTCGGATGTGTACTCGGGTACCACCAGATTAGCATGGCAATCGAAGATGAAGAGAAGACTGCTTTGTAATTTCTACGGTGTTTACTGTTATGTAAGAATGGCTTTTGGTTTAAAGAATACTGGTTCTACTTACCAACGTGCCATGCATATTACTTTTTGCCCCCAGATAGGGCGAAATCTTGAGGTCTATGTTGATAACTTAGTTGTAAAGATCAAGAAAAGCGAAGAGCTGATCCAAGACCTGGAGGAAACCTTTGCTAACCTCTGGAAGAATTGCTTGAAGCTCAATCTCGAAAAATGCATGTTCGGTGCCCTCCTAAGCAAGTCAGCTGGGTTTCTGGTGTCCACCGAGGTATTGAAGCCAATCCTGACAAGATAGCGGCCATCGAACACATGAAGCCGCCATCGACTCAAGCAAGTCCAAGTTCGGCCGGTCACCGCCTCCCTAGGGCGGTTCATTGCCGGTTGGGAGAAAGAAGCTTGCCTCTGCTCAAGCCAAGAAGACTAACCACTTGAGTAGACCAAGAAGCCTGAATATGTTTGAAGACTTGAAGCGATACCTCACCTCTCCCGGTCTTTGGTCTCTCTCCTTGGGTGAGCCGCTGCTCTCAGACATAGTCGCCACCCCGAGGTGGTGAGCGCCATCTGGTTACTGAGAGGGAAGGTGTCCGTAAGCGATCTACTACATCGGCAAGGTGTTGCACAAAGCGAAACTCGATACCCGCAAGCTCGAAGATGTCAGACGCATCTCTGGTGGCGTCCAGAAGTCCGCGCATTATTTCAAGGGCGAAAATTACCGTGGTCACGACCTACCAGGCGAGATCCTCCACAACCGTGAAGCGAAGGCCGAATTGCTAAATGGTCGGTGGAATTGGGGAATTCAACCTCAAATTAGACTCCCGCACCACCATCAAGAGTCGGTCAAGGAGTTCGCCGCCGAGTGGACTCCCCGCCGCTCCCGGCCGAAGAAGCACTGCGCCTTTCTCCCGGACCTTATTCTTTGATGGCTCATTCAGCCGGAAGGCTGGGTCAGGTTGTCTGGTCTCCCCGACCGCGACATCCTCCAAGATGTGGTCGCCCTCGACTTCAAGGCCACGAACAACATAGCCGAGTCTGAAGGCTTCTTTGGCAGATTGCGATCGCTTGCGTTGGGCATTCGGCGTCTCAAGTCAAGGGTGACTCCCTGCTAGTCATCAATCAAGCGCGGAAGGAGTTTCAGTGTTCCAACCCCACCATGTCGGCGTACTTGGCGGAGGTCCGAAGAATGGAATGTCACTTTGAAGGGTTGGGGTATATTCATATCCCCCGGCGCGACAACCACCTTGCGGACGGGCTTTCGCAGCTTGCGTCCTCAAGGGCTTCTGTTCCGGTCGGGGTTTTCGAAGAAAGGCTATCGCGACCGGCCCATCGCAGCTCCACAGTCGGTGGGGATGATGGTGTCATTGTCGCAATTTCCCGGCCAGCGAGGGCGACGAGAAGGCCGTTCTGACCTCCGACCCAGTGGGGAAGGCGGCGCGCCACGGCCTCCGATTCGAGGAGGGAAGGCAGCGTGCGCTCAAATGCCCCTGTGTCCGGGAGGGAAGCGACGGTCTTGCCGATGCAAAGACCGGGAAAAGCTTGGCCCAATGAGTACCCGGCGAGCACCGAGTGGTCGCGCCTTGGTCGAAGATCGGTGGATGGATCCTATCCTAGCCTTCCTCGCGACCAAGTGGTCCCGACAATGATGCCTCACCGAGAAGATTGCACGTAAGGCCAAGTGCTATACTCGTAGGTGGGGACCTATATCGCCAGAGCGTAAATGGAGTTCTCATCAAGTGCATCACTCGGGAAGAGGGAGCAACTTGCTCTCGATATCCATGGAGGCGTGCGCGGAGTCATATGTCCCGCCAAACGCCGGTTGGCAAGGCGTTCGCCAAGGATTTTATTGACCCATCGCCTCCGTGATGCTTGCGAAGCCGGTGAGGACATGCGGCTTGCCGCTTCTTCGCCAGTAAATCCACCTACCAAATTTCAAGCTCTGCAAACCATCCCGCTCTCTGGCCGCTTGCGGTCGGGGCCGATATCCCGGTCCGTTCGCCCGCAGGGGGCTTCATCCACCTCTTCGTCGCCATTGACAAGTTCACGAAGTGGGTTGAAGCCGAGGCGGTGCGTGCCATCACGGCTGCTGCCGCCGTCAAGTTTATGCGCGGGATCTTCACCCGTTTTGAAGTCGCCAACCGCATCATCACCGACAACGGGACTCAGTTCACCAGCACGGCTTTCTTGGAATTCTGCGATGAAATGGGCACCAAAGTATGTTTTGCTTCGGTGGCCCATCCCATGAGTAATGGGCGGCAGACGCGCCAACGCTACTGTCTGTGAAGGCCTCAAGACAAGGGCGCTTGATCGGCTCCACAAGCGGGCGTGCGATGGACGAAGAACTCCCGGTGTGCTCTCGTAAACCGCACCACACCCACCAAGCCATCGGCGAGACGCCTTTCTTCAGTATATCTGGCGAGGTCGTTCTCCCCCGAGTGTCACTCGGATCTCCGCACGTCTCGGCGTTCAACGAAGAAGGCCAAGAAGACCTCCGGCGGGAAGAAGTCAACCTCCTAGAGGAAGTGCGTGATCGGGCCGCCCTTCGCGCCGCCCGATATCAGCAAAGCCTCAGGCGGTACCATGCCACCCGGGTCTCCGAGCGAACGCTGGCAGTGGGCGACCTGGTCTTGCGCAGGATTCAGACGCATGCCGGGTTGCACAAGCTGTCTCCCCGGTGGGAGGGCCCCTTCAAGGTGGTCTCAGTATCTCGACCCGGGGCGGTCCGGTTGGCCACTGAGGACGGTGAAGAACTGGCGAATTCCTACAACATAGAGTTGTTGCGAAAATTCTATCCTTGAAGGAATTGTAAGTACCCAGCAGCTTGCCCTGGTCAGCCATGAGGACAGGCGTGGAGGTATTGGTATACTTTGTAAAGAAAAAGCTTGAGCATCTCCGGCCAGAGCTGCTTCCCCAGCGCCTGGGCTTTCGCCCAAGACTCGTAGAGTCGCCCAGACGCTTGGGGGCTGGTCGCCCAACGGCATACAAAGCAAGATAAGTGCTTCGTGCCGCATTTTTGGTCATTTCCTTATGTGCATACTCTAAGATGGGTCAAGCTACGTGTGATTGTCGCGAGTGTCAAAAATCAACGGCCCCTCATGATAAAAGAAAATGTGCTAAGTGTTAGCGTCCGGCGTGGCCAAGTGGTCGGGGTGTAAGTTAGGCACGGTACTCAAACACGGCTCGCACGCCTCGGATTGGCTCTCAGAAGCACCGCTGGTCGTCACCGTCGAAGTACCGCCGCCTAAAACACTTCCAAAACTTGTTGTTTCGCCACGCTACGTCTGAAGACATTTCCAGCAATCATCAAGAGGGGTGAAACGGATCGGATCTGGACGGATAATAGCTCTACCATATTTGTTTTCATATTTTTTTCTGATGTGGATACGGATACTTGATAGTCCTGGATCACGAATTGGATACTTGATAGTATCGAATACTTGATCACGGATCGAATACTGAATCGAATCGGATACGGTTTCAATATTTATCTGAACATGATATAACCCTTAAATTGTACATAAAAAAACACATAACTAATTGATTTGATCAAAATATTATTGAAAATTGAACAAATGTAAACATTTTCATTCACTTAGACAATAGTTAGATACCATGTCTCAAACAAAATTATATAAGGTTTAGTTTATCACACACATATGATTAGTTTATCATACACATAGATTAAAACACAAAATAAAGGTAATCCTTGCTCAAAAATACAAATAGAAGCAAACACATAACACACTAAAAGTTTGATAATACTTAGATATCGTATTCTAAGAAAATTATATAACACTTACATGTAATGACTCAAGATTTATATTCTTAGTTGAATTATGTTTAAAATAATAAATTATGTATTTATGAGTTTTATGCATTTTTAGCTACTTATTTAATATATTTTCCTATCAAGAATAGGAGTTTTTGAATTTTTGAGAAAAAATAAAATCTGGTAAAATCTTGAAAATAATTTTTAAATTTTATATTGTTACTGGAACTTTTTCAAAAAAATTCATAATTTTTCGAGTTGGTTTGCTAATTTTAATAATTGAAACTTGCTTTAGAGATTAATTAAATTAGAAAACAATTCTGAAATTAAAAACCTTTTGGGCCAAAAGAGTAGTATTGGCCCAGCCCATATGTCTATCCGGATATCCGCCCACTATTATCCGGATTATCCGAATCCGATCCGTGATCCGACGGATAATGAGCTACCGAATCCGTGATCCGTGATCCGGCAAAAAAAAAATCAGATCCGTGATCCGATCCGATACTATCCGACAAATATCCGATCCGACAGAATCCGTATCCGAAAATATCCGGATCGATCGGAAAATATCCGAACCGTTTTCAACCCTAATCATCAGGGTTCAAGTTCCGGAAGGATTTGAACCAGCGACAATCTCGCGCAAAAACCTGATGCTAAGACTAAACTACGTCTTGCATCTCCTATTAGACTCAAGGTTATTTCTGCCTAAGTCCTGTATGACTTGCATGATCTATACTTTTGTTCGCAAAGAACGCAGATAATAGCTGGCTGGCGGGACTCGTGAACGCCCTAGCCTAGACGTTCTCAGCGTTCCAAACAAGTTAAAAATCGCCGCTTAATGGTTCAATCCAATAATTCGATCATACAAAATGATAAGCACGCAGGTAACCTTAACCAAGGAATATCCACATTCACTGAAATCGGCCCAAGTGTTCGTGCACGCAGAACAGGTCAACAAAAGGAAATAGGACAAAAAGAACAAGAAGGTCGCCGCCCTTCACTCGTCATCGCCGAAGTCGAGGTCGCCGCCATTGCCGCCTTCCACGGCCAAATAAGTGGAGACGCCCATGACCGGCTACTCCACTTGCAAAGAGTCCCGGCCACATGTTCGCATGGCCGCGACGCCTCACTTCGCCAAGGCCTCCCTCGATGCCACCGCCATCACCGCTATGGGATCGGCGGCGTCGCCAGGCGGGCGAAGAAGCGTCGTGTAGGTCACGGTCATGATCGCGACCTCCCCCCTCTCAAGCGGAGCGGGGCCAGCGGTGGAAGCAGCCTGAGTGCCTCTGCGGCCTAGTAGGTCGTGATGGGCAACCGCAGGCGGAATCCTCCAATGGCTGCTCAAGACTAACCACCCCAAGGGCTCCAGCACCTCTTCGTGCGGAAGGCTTTCTTGAGCATGATGGCTAGATTGTGCCGCAGGCGGAAGGACTCGAGCTCCGAGTTCTTGATCGCCTCGGTCCTCTCTCGCCGCTTTCTTGCCCTCTCGCTTGCTTCATGATGGCGGCCGTGTTAGGCCCTCTCTGCGCCAACTCATTGCCGCCCTCTCCCGCTCCGCTCGGCTCACCGCCATCGAGGCTAATCTGGCTGGCGTCTCGAGCGCCATGCTGGCAAGGTTGTCATGAGGACGGTGCCAATGAGGCGTGCATGTCACCAAGCTTCGGTGAAAAGCTCGACGGTTGCTGGCGTGGCGATGGCGGCGAGGGGCAAGGCGTCCAAAGCGCCGGTGCTGGGTTCGCCTCCTCGACCTCTCTGCAGCAGCCGGCCTGAGGCACTGGTGGAAGCTTCGCCGCCTTGGCTCTGGGGTGTTCTGCGCCTTGATGCGTCTTGAGGGGCCACCTTGGCGGCACCTCAGCAGGAGCGCCATCGGGAGCGTGAGGCCACCCTGTTGGGCGGTGGCCTAGGCTCCCGTGGCCGAGGGTGTTGGCGCCGTGGTCGTTGGGGCCGGCGCCGGAGGAGGAAGTGTCGGCGAAGGCATGGGAGCTGGCGCCGCAGGAGGCGGTGGCTCCGGTGATGAAGTCGTAGTGGGGGTGGCCTCCGTCGCGCCTTAATGGAGATGCTGCCGCTGCCGGGCGGGCGCAGCAGGTCTGTCCGTGACCCGCCCTCTTAAGTCCGGAGCCCGTGGCGCCCGGGCGAGTGGACGCTGTTCGTAGCCCAATCACCGGCGGTGGTCGCTCTCGATCACCAGCTGGCCGTGGCTTAAGACCACCGCAGCCCTATGGAGTCCATCGACGGAGCAACTGATGACCCGCAGCACTCCGATGCTCCAAATCGGCGAGCGGCCGAGCCGCCGCCGGAAAAACTGAGCCGCTTGGAATCGGCTGCATTAGCGCGGCAAGCCACCTGCCAAGAACTGGCTCCTCCAAGTTTCCCGCGCCTGGCAAAAGACAAAGAGTGGCTGCCGGTTGGTAGGGAACCGCAGAAAGAAGCATGTGCGCGAGAAAAAGCTAAAGAAAACGAAGACTTACGCCCGTGCCACGTCGCGCTATATGTCGTTGCCGTCAGATATTGCCATGCAGACGGGGCGGGCGGACGAAGGGCGATCCTCCGGGACATGAAGTCCGGCCACCACTTTCTAACCCGGCGTCCGCATCTGATGCGGGCCGCCATCGCGAGGAGCTCCGCCGTCTCTTCGACCGACGAGTTCCAAGTCTCGGAGACCTCCGCTGCTCCGGCGGGTACCTCCAAGGCGTCGATGCTGCTGTCATCGTTGATGTACAGCCAATCGCTGCGCCATGCCCTCCAGTTGGATCGTTGGAGGCGCAGCAGAGGAAGAAGTAGCGGAAGAGGGGAAGATTCGGCATCACCCCCATGAACATTTCACAGAGGTGTGCGAATATGGCAAGGAAGACAATGGAGTTGGGGGTGAGGTCAATATGGTGGATCCCATAGAAATGGAGGACGGTAAGAAAGAATTCGGAGAATGGCGGGAGCAGGCCTGCCATCATCGCCCAGGTGTGGATGAGGATCTCGTCGGAGAGGCACCGTGGCGTGGAGGTCCCCGCCCGGAAGCGAAAGGTGCCCTCCGGCGCGATGATAGCCATCCTCTTTACCGTGGTGGCGTCCGCGGTGGAGGCAGGGATGGAAGGTGCCATGGAGGCGAAGAAGGCAAAAGGCTTTGAGCGAAGAAGATGAAAAAGTGAAAGTTGAAGTGCGCAAGAAAGCAGAAGGCGTAAACCGCTTGGTACAAATGTATCTATATATGCATCACTCGCACCGACGGTTCGCGAAGGGACAAGATCGTGCGCCGTTTCGGGTCCCAAGAAAAATCTGCGGATACGGGATAGGACCGAGGCGGTCGTATCCTCATGAGTGGTGGCCCCGTCCAAGAGCGCACCAAGCATTCAATGAAGGTTCTAAAAGGCTTTAGCGCGTGCTCCAGGGTGGGCCCGGGGGCTACTGTCAGCGTACTTTGCGCTGGGGTACCCTCTCCGACGCACAAAACCATTTCACGTGGTAGGTTTAGCTGACGGGCGAAGCGAAAGCACGCCCGCTGCCGAAGCAGTCTTGCACCACGGGCGCCCGGCGAGTGGGCGAGACGCCACTCACTGCGCCATCCACGTGGCGGCTTTGGCGGACGGGCGGCGAAGCACGCCCGCCGGCCAATCTTTACCACGTGGCGCCCGGCGAGCAGTGGCGAGACGCCGCTTCGCCGGCGCCCGACCCACGTGGCGGCTTTGGCAGACGGGCGGCGAAAGCACGCCCGCCGGCAATGTTTCGCCACGTGGCGCCCGGTGGCGAGTGGACGAGGACGCCACGCCGCCGGCGCCCGCCCACGTGGCGGCTTTGGCGGACGGCGGCGGCACGCCCGCCGACAGTCTTGGGCCACGTGGCGCCGGGCAGCAGTGGCGAGGACGCCTGCTACGCCCACTGCAAGGCAAAAGGTGGTGCAGGTAGCTTCACCTCAAGTCTCCTTCCCTATCGTCTGCGTTCGGTGGCAGACCTCACGGTGTCGATCTCAATCAGCTGCGAGGATTTCGCTACAAGCCCATTCCTCGACGCCTCTCACCTACCCGTCAAAAGGGGTCACATCACGGGCGGTTGCATGGCCAGCATTTAATGAGGCCGGAGGAACGGGATAGCACGGAAGGGTAATAAATGTATGAAGATCGACATGATGACCCCCTTTGTACCTACTCTCGTTGGCTCGGCCTATATAAGGGCCCTCTAGTGCATGGGGAAGAGGGTCAAGGATTAAGAGTTCTCAAGAGAGCCTAAGGAAGAACTTGTAACCTGAAAGCTCTGTACTGTACTAGTTTCAAACGCTCTTTAAACAATCTAGCAGGAAGTAAGGCTATTACCCAAGGCAAAGGGGGCCTGAACCTGGGTAAAATCTCTATGTCATCCCTAGTTCGTAGACGCCGGAATTCACCGCGTGGGAGTCTCTAGGGTTTCCACCCTCTAGGGTTAGCCAGCCGCGAAGACGCCCTCCTATCGAACCAAACCCGTGACTCAAGGTCGAATGGAATCTGGCGACAAAATGGATAGGAATAAAAATCCACATAATTATATAGTTATAAAATACAACAATAACCCACTTTCTAATCAAGTTTAAATATCTACAAATCCATAATATATCAAAGGAAAGAAGAAATGAATTTAAAATAGTAACAAAGAATTTTACCATTATGAAATATGCTTTCTTGGATAATTTGTCTCAAATCTTTACAGGTGTTATTCCACGTGCTTCACTGAAGATATGACCTAGTGGAAGAGGAAAATAGATAAAAACATGTCGATTATGATATCAACTAAACATAAATGAATTGTGACAGTGCTATATGTAGTTTTTTTTCAATTGAGTATGGAGGGAAACTTGGGGTGTGGATTTTCCACGTTGTGGGACGTGTGATGTCCCATGTAATGATGTACCTTACAAATTTCACGATCATATGGGACATAGTGTCTTCTATATCAAATTGTAGTATTCATTGAAGAGAACCATTTAGTAGTCTTGTAAAATATATACTACACTAATCTACACCGTCCTAGGGATGTACTGTGATGTGGGGCATACTGGCATCAATCCTTGAGAAATATTATCTGATGTTCCTTTTTCGGGGATGTACTGTGATGTGGGGCATACTAGCATCAATCCTTGAGAAATATTATCTAGTGATTCTATTCCTATACAAGACCAGAGTGAAAATAGACCGCATATGATATTCTCATTCGAGGATGAGAATGAAGTGGAGGATAAATCAGAGTATGACAACTTTCAGGATGAACTGTTGATAGAATTGGATTTTGCCTTGGAATCCATCAATATTATAATACGAAAGGTGATGAAAGTGCTACAAATGTTCATGTTACCCTCTCATCAGATAAGCTGTTGCCTTAATGCATCTAAGGTGTTTTGATATTCAATTGCAAAATTTATAGCTGGTTGTGCCTTGTAAATGTCATTGCAGAAATATCTAATAAGAATAAAATTTTGAACAACAGATACTAATAATGAAAGTTCTACCAAGATAGGAAGGGAAAATATTAATATTTCATAGTTCAAGACAAGAAGACCTTACCGCAAATATGATAACGAAATATATATTTCATAATTCAGGCCAGTGACAATACATTAACAAAATATGATATATACCACAAATATCAACAAGGTACATTGAGAAACCACATTATTTCATAGTTCAAGATAAGAAGACTTTAGGGTTTTTTCATGTCTGCCATCATATGTGTCATAGCTTCCATAACAGAGGCTTCTCTATTCTCTCTGAAGTTCCACAACTCCAGTACAGTGCCGGATTTGTTTGATACCAATAACCAATTGATCTCCAGTTATATCTCTTAATCCCTACAAATTAAAAGTGAACATATTGTTGTGAAAAGGATATCTTAATTTGTGTATTATCGGTAACCACATTGAATTCAGTACTAGAAAACTTTATATTACCTCTATGAGTTCGGTTTTGGCTTCTTCTAACTCTGCATTCGCCTTGCGGTCCTTAGTGATGAGTGTCGTGTTAAGAGATTCGATATCTTGCAAGCCATTATCTATGTCTTTCAGTTCTTATTTTATCTCATAAATCTTTTTTGTTATCTCAGACTTCCCTTTCAGTTGTTCGATCTCCATCTCAAGTTTTTATTTAGCTTTAACAGCTTTTCCACATCGTTGATCTATTTTTACCACATGGAAAAGGCAGTCTTTTAACAATATCTCATACCAATTTATGGTGTGATGGAGCACATTATTAGGCACTAGAGATGCACAAAATGATCATTAACATACTTGTGAAAAGAACTTAATGTTAGAAATAATAAGGGTCATGCATATCCTCAAGAACTTAATGTTAAAACCAGCACATCTTACTGGTATGCAAGATCCATGCATAAATGTTAATTTGATGATGTAGTTATCACAAGAGACTGGAATTAAAATGCTTATGTTTTAATTTATCCCTAATTTGTTGGGTTGGTGTTATATTCTCTTCTATCAATGGAACAAGCTACAATGCGGAAATATTATTCTAACACCAAACTATACACAAGAATTATGCACAGCCATACATTAAAACCTGCCGAAGGTACAATTCAACGTGGCCCCTCACTCGTACATATGTATACATCTGCTACAATTCAGCTACATATTCAACCCTACGTGGCATCAAGCCACCAAGAACACCAAGACGCTATGACAATTATCCAGAACTCAAGATCAAATCACTCACCTAACAAGACCCTCAAACTAATAACATTAAAATTTGCAGCATCTGAAAATAATGAACCAGACCTTCGCTCACCACAAGGGTTCCATGTCGTGATCAAGAAACGGAAAGAACAAACAGGAGCGAGGGATTCCGGGGTCTGACCTGAGGGAAGCGGGAGATGAAGGAGCGGTGGGCCATACAGAGCATACCGTCGTGTTATATTAATGGCAAATTAGGTATTGTGGCAATTATTTTTCTTATTTACCTCATAACAATCGGCATAAATATGACAAACCAACAATCTGTAATCTGATGAAATATGACAACCATACTAATGCAGCCATACATGCACAACCCATATACATGCGGGAGCCCATACAGTAGACAACTCACCGATAGGGAGGATGAGGAGGTCGCTAATGGGGAGGAGCAGGTCGCTGACAGAGAAGGTGCTCGCAGCCAAGATGGTCATCGTCACCCCCACGGCCTCGTGCTCGTGGGATGGCCGCATCGTCGTCCCCATGGATGCCGAGGAGAAGGATGTCGATCGAGGAGGAGGAGCGCCGGGGAGGAGGATGCTAGGGAGGAGTTCACCAGGAAGGAGGTCACCGAGGAGGAGTTTGCCTAGGAGGATTGCCGGGGGCTAGGGTTTGCGGAGATGAAACACATGGATCTGCGCTATGAACCTTTATCGGTATGTTTGTATAGTAGTCTGAGTTTATATCATAGACGGTTCGTAGTTAGAATCGTATGTGATGTGAACTTATCATAGATGATTCATATTTAAAACCGTCTGTGATATCATCACAAACGGTTTTTAACTAAAACCGTCTGTGATATTGATATACATCACTGACGATTTATGAAAAGTACCGTCTGTGATTATATCACTGATGGTTTCACTATAGAAACATCAGTGTTGTTCATCATCACTGATAGTTTTTCTTAATCTTCTATGTTGAGGCGTTTAATATAAGCTTTTCTGTAGTAATGCTCCAATCCCTGGTTTTATGGCTCTCGGAGCCAACCTGCCTGTCAAACGCTTTCCTGAAGTAGCTCTAGATTATCAGAGAAGTGAGTTCTCAGAAAATCTGAAGCAGAAGCTGAAAAATAAGAATATAAAGCTCTATCAAATATGGCCTAAATTAAGAGCTATTCTAGCCGCAAAAACAACACATAAGTAGTCAGCCTCATGCATGCATGTAATGTACCATTACTATCTCAGAACAATCGCTAAACCATTGCAAGTTTTATCGAGCATCACACATAGTGGCATACCACTGCTTCTGAAGAAACCAATTTCATTTAAGTGAAATTAATAATGTCCCGAAAATTTCTGCTCCCATAATCTGCGAGGCAACACCTAATGGAGTAGAATGCTTACAAATTCTACTGATCATTACTGGTCACCGGACAAATCACTGATGTGCATCTGTACTGCCCATTGTATTAACTAAGACCCAAAGTTCGAATCCAGCAGTAATGGCCATTGGGTTGTTATGATTAATCCGGTGATCATATTTCTTAATGCAATGTACACGTGACAGGTATGGTGAGGTGGGGCCGGGCCAGTGCAGCGAAGATAGAGCTGTCCATGCGGTTATTGAAGCAGCTGTCACCTCCCCAATCGTCCTTTTGTAGCCTCAGAAGCCACTTCCCATTTCAGTGGATGCAGAAAGAGAACCCTGTTCAGTTATCTCACTTATTCCTTCTCAGAAAACCTTGTTGATGCCTGGGAATAGTATGTATGATCTGCCTTTAAATCTATGGCGTTGTCCTTATGGACCGCATTGCTTCTTGTAAAATTCCTACGTATCAACCAACCCTAAATGTATGCTATTATCTTTTGCCATTTACATTAATCTTAACTGCGAGGGAAATTGGGATTGTTAGTGGTCATCTCATGAGAAATTCTGAAGCTCTCATCCGCGTTGATCTGGAGCGTAGATTTCTGAATTCTAATATCCCATCCCTTAAGAAACCCGTGTAATTTTCGCATTGTAGCCTTATTGCCTTATTTCCTACATGACTACGAGTTAAACAGTTCCCGTAAGTCAGGATAGTCCGAAGCGAACAAACGTCCAGATTTTTAAACAATACTTTGGAACAGTGTTTACTACAATATCAAAAAAAAATGTCACATTGTTTATTAACAGTATTTCCGAAAGATCTGAACCGTCGTTTTTTGATCTAATGATCCACGTACAACGGTTTAAGTTGTAGTCTCAATAGAGATTGCATTGGATATCTTTCTGATAGAGACCGGTGCTATCGACAGCACATCATGTTTTTCTTTTTCTAAAAGAAAACAATTAATTAAAGAACCTAATTGCCAAATTGTGGACAACTGGAGGAGCCGAACTGAGACCCATTAACCAACGGATATGGGACAGGGATCTAGTGACGCAACTTAAGCAATCCTCGCGGGACCATCCGTTCAAGAATAGACGGCCCCGATCGGATGGAAACAATGCGCAATTTCTTACTGTAGCAAAAGTATTGTTTATCATATTGTAGCAATACTGTTTATTTTTAGTAGATCTAGACCGTTCGATATTTCGATCGGACGGTTTATGTCTATAAAAACTGTTTAAGTTATAGTCTCTACAGAGACGGATCTCTCTGTCCATGGATACGGCAGCTGAAAGCCTGAAACACAAGGACTCACCCAACTGCATCCAGCCCTACCTCACATGATCACACCTAAAGGGGCCAAATCCAATCTCATAGCAGAAGTACGAGATTACGCAAAGGCTTCCTGTCCACCTATCGTTCTCTCTATATATATAAGGATTAGGAAAAAAATTCAGGAGGCACAAAAGAGGAGGGAAATAAAAGGACACGCAAACTTCAGGCACAAGATCAAGAACACGCCTTGTTGCTTGTCTTCGAAGAGTCACACAGCTATATCTACACCAAGAAGCATCAACCAAACTTCGCAACCCAAACTAATCCCTCTCTTCTTCTTAGGCCTCACCTTGATCGATCTTGGTATCTGAAGCTAGCGCTGCTGATGGCGCAATGCGGCGGCGACGTTTCGCGCCATCCGCCATCGTCGCGGAGGGCTCAGCAGGAGACCGTCGAGAGCCTCCGCCAGGGGCTGCTCGACGACGAGTACCTCGCAATGTGCAGCGCGTTCGGCTGCCTCCAGGAGTGGCCGGACCTGAGCAGCATATGCTACACGGGCTTCGGCGCGCCGCCAGGCGTGGCGGCGGCGCAGGAGACCAGCAACGGCGACAGCTCCTTCTCCTGCAGCAGCGGCGGCGGCGGCGGCAGGAAGAGAAGACCAGATGCCTATCTCGACGCAAAGGTGAGGGATTTATGTGTGCACGGCGCAAGAGCCTGTGTGTGATGTGTGCTGCTGCTGCTGCAAGTTGAGCAAAGTCTTGGACTGATGTGTGTGCTTGGCGAATACTCTTTCAGGGTGACTGCAGCAACGTCTGCAAGAGACCGAGAGGGAAGCAGCAGCTGTGTGGTCTTGATCAGATTGCAGCAGGGGTAGGGAAACGGAAGCCGGACAGGCCAAAGCCAGGCACCAAGAAGAAGGCGGCGGAGCTGGCATTGTCCAAGGATTCCCGGGCGGCGGCTGCGACGGTGACCGCCGGCCAGAAAACCGACTACATCCACGTCAGAGCCCGCCGTGGCCAGGCCACGGACAGCCACAGTCTCGCCGAACGGGTACTTAGAGCTCTGAATCAATGGATATGTGTGTATGATGTGCATCGCCATCGATGCCAGCTACAAAGCTTGTGTATGTTCTTGTTGCGTTAATCAACGACATGACATAATTGTTAAATCCGCAGGTGAGAAGGGAGAGGATCAGCGAAAGGATGAGGTATCTGCAGGAGCTGGTGCCCGGGTGCAACAAGGTCACCGGCAAGGCAGGCATGCTTGACGAGATCATCAACTACGTGCAATCCCTGCAAAAGCAAGTCGAGGTACACAGCAACCCATCCTGCAGCTCCTGCATGCAGCCCTGCTCCTACTCCATTCAGTGCTCATGGAAGGCTTCATGCTGTTTTTCTTGCAGTTCTTGTCCATGAAGATCGCCGCTTCAAATCCGGTGGTGAACTTCAATATCGTGGAGGACCTGTTCGGCAGGCAGCTAAACCAGGCGTGCAACCCTGCAGCTCTGCCTGGTATGGCACTGCCGATTGGGCAGTTGGATCCGTCCTGCATTCAGATGAGCCCCATGCAGCAGGTGCAGCCATCTGCCAGCTCCCCAGGCTTTGGGATGGAGATGGTCGTCAACGACTTGTACCCACCGGCGCCGATGTCGGCCGCCACGCCAGTGTCGGTGACAGCCGGCGCATCGATCGAGTCGTGCCTCAACGTAGGTGGTTGGAAATCAATCTTCCTTGACAGGCTGTGGTTCTAGTAAATGCCATCCTGAACTTAAGTTTTTTTTTTTTGGCAGGTGAATGGAGCTGCTGCTTGGGACATTGGATCTCAGAATTTGTTCACTGGATTTGATGCACAGTTTCAGTCAGTACAAAGTGAGTAACTGATTCTGTGAGGCCAAGCTTGCAGGTTACTTTGGGCAGAGTGCGCAGACTCTCGAGTGAAAGAACACAAATACTAGTTAGTGTAGGGAAAATAAGATCAGGTATACAGTTCAGACTACAGAGTAATTACCATCCAGGGTTTTCAAATTGCCCGCCGATTGAAGAACTCTAGCAAAAATGAGCAGCTCAAACAATAAATTGATTTTTTTTGCGCAAATTTGGGTAAACTGAAATATGTATGGGTATAGTTATCGAGCACAGGTAGCATACGCAAGGAACACAATGAGACATGAATAAACTATGCCGCTGCTCCTGCGATGCAGTGTTAAGAGTCGCTATTTTATATTTAACTTCATATCTATTTTATATTCAACTTCATAACGAGCCATTGAATCCAGCTGCTACTTTCCTCTGCAGGTGATTGTTTACTAGACAACCTCAAAATGGAAATGTAAGAAGAATTAATCCTCATTCCTGCAGTTTTAACCACGGCAATATTTGTGGCTGAAGATTCTTTATTCATAGTAACTGTACTAATGCAGTATTCTGTCAGCAATGGCAATACAAGTACATTTGTGTGTTCTATTTTTGTCTCGTTAGTCTACCAATTTCCAAACAACCCGACATTCTTCACCACTGAGCTACACCAAGGGTTCAGATTACAGACAAAGCACTTGCAACATATTCCCACTACAAATCTAAAACAATATACAACGCTCTATCTCATCAAATTACATTAAATTGAAAGCAAAACACCATACCAATAATGCACCACTGTCTCCTACTTATCTTTCTCCCTTTAAAGCACAGACTGCTCACCAGCTTCTGCAAAGACAGAATTTCAACCTTGTACTGAAAATAAAAGACAGATAATTCGTTTGTACGGTATACACTGACAAAACTTCTACATAGTATACTCTGACAATAAATTCAGAATAAGATGTACATTTAGATCCAGTCGAGCAAGCTATCTTGTTTCAGGATTTTCACAAGCACCACTAAAATTAAATTTCTTTTGAATTATCAAATATGTTTTGTTGTGAAAATGCAACAATATAAGATCAATTTTACTCTCACTGTGACTCGATCAACAAAATTGCAATGAAAAATTGTTTATCATGTAGATATTTGTCCATCAGCAAACTACAATGTCCAAAGAAAATAAGCTGTTCTTTCTTGTGCACAGATTTGCTATATGGAAGATCAGAAATGACTCTCTTATTTAACATGAGGCAGACTCGTAAAGACAACAATATTTCCTTGTGATTGAACATAAGTAGATGCTTCTTGAACTTATCCACAGCCATTCCATTGCGTGTCAATATGGGCATACACAAATGCACATGATAAGCTTGGCACTAGGACCTCGCTCAGTCTTTTACTTCATGAAATGTTCATGAACAATAAGAGTTAAGAACTTGAACTAACCTTTGCCTGGGACAATGATAATTGGTGCTGCTTTACAGTTGTGGAAGCAATACTCACTGACACTTCCCTGCAACACACTACAGTAGAAATGCAAACTTAGATATGGACTAGGAAATGCCATCTTCAACTTATGTGCAGCAATAAAATATGACTGCATCAAAAGGTGGAAAGAAAAAACAATAAAGAACATTTTTTTACAGAAATTTGCATTAGTATCAAGTGCTTGTTGTAAACTTGTAATTTCATATCAACTCATGAAATTATCACATATTCACTCAAAGGGCACTCTAGTCGATGCTCTTTTCATGCATTAGTTGAAGCACACATCACCATAACTCCTAAGGCAATATGTTGTTGCTTTACTAGACAAACAAGCCTGCCTTCTTGAATTCGGACATGAGCTTAGCACTTGGCATTTCATAGCAAACTTGAAAACTAGAGCATCCAGACACAGAATTATGAGCACTCAGAGTTGCCTTACATCATAAGGAAAAAGCTTACAAGATTTAGTTGCCAGTTGTTGCAAGATCTATTTCTTCAAACAGTACATGTAATGCTTACTTTTTTCGAATAAAACAACCATATGCGTCCTTAATTTCACCCACAATACAACTAGAGGTGTTCATTACAAAAATACTCAGTAGATCGTTCCAATTCCCAAGTGAGGCCAATCAACCATTCCATAGCATGGAGGTATCTCTTCCATTAATGTTGGTGGTGTTTATAATGATGGTATGATATTGGAATTGGAAAGATATAAGTATGATCTTCAGTGTAGGAACGTAATTGACTAATCAAGCCAATATTCCAAAAGACATGTAGATTGAACAGCAAGAAAAAAAAGGGTCTTTGGCATGACATGTTCATGGACTGCCTGTGATATGCAAAATCTATCTTGATGGGATGACACATGACAGTAGAATTATGGCTTCAAATGACCAGAAAATTTGCTACTTCCAAAAGTTAGCTAAGAACATGAACTACAAAGCTAATATACCAGGTCCTGAGATTATCTAAATTTACCACAGTTGGAATTGAACTGCGGTTTAAGAGTCGGATACCTCTGAATGAGGCCTCTACCACGTGTGCCAAGAATAACTGCTGCTGGCTTCAACCGCTCTGCTTCTCGGCAAATAACCTTTCCAGCATCCCCTTCAACAATTCGTGCCTTGGTACGGACCTGGTAGAATTCCCAATTGAAGTCAAATGTATCAATCCCATGTGAAAAATATGGAAAAGAAACAAAACATAGGATTTTACATATATACATGTTACACAAGAAAAAGACTACATAATTTTCACTGAAAGGTGTTCATAGAATCCTCATAGCATTGTGTTTCTAGCTCACGAGGTAATAAGCGAGGCATGCAGATGAACCCTGTACATAAAGATCAACATAAATTGCTTCTTTGCACAGGAACAAAATTATATGCACGGGAGGAACAGAGCATACCAGTGACGTCTTGAATGCCTCAATGGCTAAATCTTCCATTAGTTCCCGGCTTTTCTCATATACCAGATCATTATGCACACCTACACAAATTGAACATCACATTCAGCCCCATTTTCAGTTGACCACAAAATTTGAAGGTGAAACGTGTTTCGATAAGTTCAAAAAAAAAAATCAATTTCCTTGAAAATGTAGACTAATCTTCTGCCTGTTCATCTTATATAGTTCAGATGCTTGAGTGGTCTCAAAACAAATTCAAATTATGACCAAATGCCACTAGATTATTCAAGATTTGAACTGGTTCTGTCATAATATCATGTCCTTTCTACCAACCTATAGAAAAATCAATCCGCTGTGGCCAGAACAGGAACCCACAATCTTCCTAGTTGTAACTTCCCGAGATGATAATATGAGTACAATGAACAGATAGGCCAACTGATCTTTGCTTTTCCTGGAAACATCTAAGCTGATGGGGACAGGTGTGTTCACAGTAACGATATCCCCAGCGCTCCTATTCCCTTCAATGACTTAAGGCATAAGAGATTGTTGTTTTCACTTTTCCTGATACAATATTACACTTGTAGATTTTCTTCCCAGACATTAGTAATATACGCTTCTAGGTCACCTTGTGGCCTTTTCGAAGTTGAAAATCCATTACTAGGACCAGCATAGAACTAGCATAATATACTGTGTTCAGATAGCTAGAGTCCACACAGGCTCATCTAACAGCAAAGAAGAACACAACATGGTGATGACAGTTTGTGTCACAATTAACTGGCCTACTGAAAATTATATAGACATACTGATTGGGCTACTACTATCACATCCAACATATGTATACTAGTATGGCGATTCATAGTTGGGGTAAAGTACACGAACAAGCAGCCAAATTGAGGCAAAAAATATTTCACATCAAACATATATATGCTAGTATGGCGATTCATAGTTGGGTAAAGTACACCAACAAGCCGCCAAATGGAAGCCAAAAAAAATACTAATTAGTCCGTACTAAACAAATCGGGCTTCTAATATGCTCCAACAAATAATTACCAGCCTAGGACATCATTTAAAATCTCCGCGAAGCTGATAACGTGGAATTGAATAAATATACTAGAAACTAGAAAGGTAGGTTTGGAGGCGAGGCGACGGGATGGACTCAACTGGAGACGGCGTGGACGATGTGGAGGGTGTCGGCGATGCGGGCGAAGTGCGCGAGCGCCCAGTCGAAGGCGTGCTTGGAGTTAGGCCCGAAGTCGACGGCGACGAGGACGTCCCGCCCCCGGCGGCGCTCGCCCGTCTCCCGCTCGAGCTCCGGCAGCGCGTCCGGCACCACCGGGACGAGGTGCGGCAGCACCACCTCCCTCCAGCTGTACTCCTCCACCTCCTCCTCCACCGTCTCCATCGATCTCCCTTCCTCCTCCTCCTCCCAAACAACCTGATTGCGCCGAGGCCGAATAGTTTCTGTGCCGCTGCTAGCAGTGCAAATCACGGCGCCTCGTATGGCATATACGCGTGTTTGTTGGGCGGACGCATTTAGTTCCCCGGGGTTCCGTGTATGTGACTCGTAGACTAATCTTTTCTTCCAAAATTCGTGCGCGAAGAAGAAAGACAATTCTAATTCATGTTGCGCTGGTGCAGATTTTCTGCTTTTTTTCTACGACTTGAAGGGATTAGGTTATCACGAACTAATCACAATAGGTATATTTGGGATTTCATTTGGGGGCTTTTGGTTATTCTTCACTCACCGTATTCTTGATTCGTTAAAACGCCACTCGCCCACCGTCATGTATTACGAAGGTCCCACATGTCATTGAGGCAGAGTGGCGTTTTAACGAATAATATATCGAAGCATATTACCAATTTTTTCATTTGGGAGGAGCTGTCTTTTGATTTTATAGGTTAAAAGTAGTTACAGCTATTTATAAGGAATCATTTGATAAATAGCTAATTTTTCTTAACAATAAATTGTAAAAGCAAGTTTAGTTCAACTTTCAGTTTTTGCTAGTTATATATGTATGACTTCTAGCTTATGTCAAAAGCTTTTTAAAAACTAAACTATTTGGAAGGAGGATTTACTAACTTTTTAGAAGCTGAAGTTGACTTAAAACTCCTCCAAACCAGGCCTGATAACTAGTAGCAGAAGATGTGAAAAATCAGAAGATATGTATTACTCCATCCACCCAAGTTTACTTCTATGAACACATAGATCAAGGATATATTGAAAATGAGTAGAGACTATCTTTAATTATTATTTCTAATCACTATATTCAATGCATATATCGTAGAATATCAAATAAATATAGATATTTATTATGGCTATGTAGAAAAATTACAACGATTTTTACACATATACTCAGGAACAAGATTATTAAAAATATAGGAGGATAGCATGCCAACCTACGTGCGTACTTCCTTCTAGAAGGCCGGGCTGGTTCAGGCAGGGCTCTCTTGTTACCCTCTGACGGCATGGATTTCATTTCCAAGACGTGTCACGTGTGTACTCTAAGCTAGTCAGCCAGCTAGTGTGGCAGTAGACGTAAGCGTCGGTTGGACGGTTGGTGTCGGTGCTGCTAGACGCACGGTCAAAAAGTAAAGGTAAACGTCGCCGCGTGAACAGAAGAAAGCTGGCGCATCTGCCGCCGCCGCCACATACGTACGGCCGCGGGTCCAATGTGGCGCGCCGCCCCCACCGTGCAGTCACCCGTCGTCCCCGTGGCCTTCGCGGACCATGCCGTGCCGTGGGCCTTGGGCCAGAAGAACTTGCTTGGAAGTGGAGGAAGATTCAACCGCCCGTGCTCGGCTACCTTAGCCGCCGAGCCACGCAACGCAGGCGAGGACGAAGAAGGCGGCGGTTAGCCGGTTACCTTTCTTCGAGGGTTTCGCGGTCTCTCTCGCCGTAGGAAGAACACTGTCGGAGGATCATTCGTGAGTAGCGCCGTGATCACTCGTGAAAGAGTGTTTGGTTTGGTTAGTCGCCCTACTTCGCCAAACAGGCGTTTGGTCCGATGATGCGTGTATTGATGACCCGTATGGTTGTGCCTTTTCTGTTGTATGTTACGATTCAGAAACGCCGGAGAAATACATTTGATCTATGTTCGTTATGTCATCGTAATTTCTCCAAGCGTCTCCCGCTTTTAGATTTGTCATGATCACATTATTTCACGCCAAAACGGTGCAAGAACGAAGCAGCACATGCCGAGCATGATTTGTGCCATGCTCAGAGTGATCTCCGTTCCCCTCAGATCGAAGATCATGTTATGTATGCACGCGATTACCGAGATCACGAGGACATGAAAGATGTCAGAGAAGCAGAATATTCGGAAGCAACGCACGCGCCGAATGCCACAATACTGGTCCATTTCAAAGGAGAGCAGGCGAGATGAACAATTGCCCACAATATCCATAAGGCAGTGATATTTCACAGCTCGCTAAACATCCCAAGAACCATAGTGCATAGCAGTTGACTACGACAGGTCACTCAAATCTTCCCGGGGTTTGCCAAGATAGAGATGTCAATAGCCCATGTTGACCTGACAAAACTACCATTTTCCCCAGGCAGCGTCCCGACATAGCAGTACTGAGAATTTACAGCATCCGGGGGTAGATATTATGTGAGCTAATAGAAACAGGACCCAGGTGATACCTTCTTCGGTCATTCGCAGGCTGGCTTGGTGTCAAAGCTAGTCAGGCAGATTGCAAAGGCCTGGAACGCCGAGAGTGGGTACCTGTAATCCATTGTAAACATATCCTTCCCAATTTTCCCAAACTGAAGGATGACTTTCTCCTGCTCCGCTGCAGGAATACCAAGGGAAGGATCAACGGAGGCAACAAGCTGGAAGTTTTTGACTGATGCTACGGTCACACGCCCTCGGAAGTTGAGGCACCAGCACTGCAGCTGCTCGTGCCAGCGTGGAGCTTTGTTCTTCAAAACCAGAGGTACTTCGTTAGTGCACACCGGTCCAGACAAATCAGCGATGAGGCTTGTTGACGAAAATTCTATAGCACGTTCCTTTCCTTTGCTAGTTGATGAGGTGGACACTTGTTCATCAGGTGAGTGGATGATGCCAGTGCCAGTAGGTGTTGGGGCCTTCCCACCTTCCTGAATACACAAGGCTGGTATTGAGTGCATGGCACACTGCATTCTCCTTGGTCCTCGATTGCGTAGGACAGTGAGCTCATAGGAGATGGTAGCAACATTGTAATTGCCCAGTGGCAATCTTGGTGATACTTGTTTGGAATGTCGTTTGCTTGGCCGATTGTTTGGCAACACCGCAGCATCACAAGGAGGCTGACTGTCAAAGATTGTGAATTTTGTGCCAAGGAAGTTCGGTCTGATTCAGGGAAATAAAATCTAGTGAGCTTACTAAGACAGGTTAGAGCTTTAGTGAGATTACTAAAACTAAAATAAACATATAACAAGAAAACAGGCTTACTTCAGTTTGCCAACATAGGTGCTACTAGAATGAGAAAAATCATCGGAGACCAACGAGATCACAAAATAAGTCCTGGTAGCGCGTCTGATCTTGCGTGCCGCAAGCAAAAGCTTGTCGTTTTCCCCATGCAGAGCTGCATTTATAAACAGACAACAGTTAGTGATGTGGTGGTCGACATTAGTTGAGCGCATCTAATCTGTAGTATTAGGATTAGCTCTCCGTTTAAATTTCCATAAATGTACAGATCTCAAGTAGGAGATGGGGTGATTAACCATTCTGAATGCATCCTACTCAACGGGTACGGAGTTTATTGTGGACTGCACAACATCCTGGTTGATAAAGGGGGCAGGGAATAGATCTTTATGCACGTAGAGCGGATAGGGCATATGCAAAAAGGCATGCATACCACGGATAGTCTGCACAGTGTGTCTAGCCTATTGCAGGGAAGGTAACGGACTGCACTTTCAACGGTTGGATTCAACTTTGGGCCCTGCTACGTTTGCTATGCTACAAGGAACCGAGGTTTAATGTAGTAAGGCAGTTGTGCTACAATAGTCTATAAATGATGCTCTGGGCTAACTCTAGTTACAGTTGGCTTCTTTCTCAATCTGCACTAGCAATCAGTTCAGCTCTTGCAGTGAAAAAATTCATTGTTTCGTTGTTTTCCATTGTTCCGGTATACGTCTAAACTGAATGTTGCATAATGTACAGCTCAAACAGACGGGAAGGATAAACAAACTCTCCATGAGCGCACTGGAAAACGGATGCTCTTGTGTAAAGAAGGAAAGTTTGTGATACATATAAAACAACTGAACCAGAATGCCATCCCCCTAAGATGCAATCCCATTATATGAAACAAGATTCCACTAAATAGAATTAACCATGCAATTGGCTTCCCTTGCATAGGAGAATGTAAAGTCGTGAGTCCCAAGGGAACAGCTTATTCTGGGATTTCATTCTTGCAGATGGTAGTAGAACAAGAAAGCTATGACTGAAACAATGCATATTGATGCAAATGAACCGATGATAAATGGAACAGGAATGTTAAATCATATGTTCCAACAACCAGACATGATTAACTTACATGGGCTGAGCCCCAGGTAGAGGAGATAGGTGGACGCCGCCCTGTCCCTCCTCACAAAGCACTGCACCGGATGCTCCCGAGGCCCCGGCTGCGCCAAACCACCAAGTTAAACATCCAGACTCACATCTTCATGAGCAAACAGATCATGGTGGAAGCAGGCGTTGATGTAGGGAGACGGGAGATATCGGATACCTGCTTGAGGGAGATGGGGAAGGTGATCCTGCCGCACTCCTCGAGCGTCTTGACAACCTCCTTGGTGACCTCGCGCCACGACCGGCAGACGGCGGCGCACGCCACGACCTGGCGACGCGCCGGCCACGTCGCCTGGCTGGCCTCCACCCTCTGTATCACGTCCAGCAGCAGCTCTGGCGGCAGGTTCGCCCACCGCCCCTGCTGTAGCGGCTCCTGGCCCTGCCGCTGCGGCTGCGAGTGCGGTTCCGGCCACAGGCCGTGCCAGGAATGCCGCGACCCCCCGCGGCCGTGGCCGTGGCCGGCGCGCCCGTCGGAGCCGCCGGCTCGCCTCGACTTGCTCCCGATACCGTCCCTCAGCTCCCGCACAATGCTCTTCAGAGACATTGCAACCTATGGCCGGTTCCTATCCCTCCCGCTGAAAGAGCCACCTACTGCTCCATGGCAAGATCCGCCATGACTGACAAGTCTACCCTAAAATGGCAGCAGACAACTCATAAAGTAGTCGGTCATCACTCACACATCAACCACCAGCTAAAAAATGAACATTCAGAAAGGATTGGAAGCACAGGGCTAGCAAGAACACCTCAAGGGCCCAAGTTTTTGGCGGATTTGAGAAGATGGCAAGCAAAGATCCGACTTCTCCCAGCACAGCAGCCCGGATCTGGGGGAAGGAGGCAATGCAGCAACAGGGCACAAGAAAGCTCGAGGCTTTTCACTGTGGTGGCCTCAAGATCCAAAATTCTCCAGCTTCCGCAGCTCGAAAGATCAAAATTTTCGGCTCGACAACGGATCGAGCCATCAAGGAGCCTCTTCTTCTTCTCCCCATTCCTTCACCGCTTCCATGGGATTGTCCCCTGCTCCTTTCCCCACAAGAGCTAATAAGGCTAAGACATCAAGGAGCCTTTGTGCTCTCTCTGTGTCTCTCTCCCTCCCCCTACTGCAGCTCCTGTGAATTCTGTGTGTGGATTTGTACGAGGCGAAGGATAAAATGAATAAAAAAAAGAAGCCGTGGACCTTGTTTGAAACGGCTTCTGCACTTTTCCAGTTTAAAATAAAAACGGATCTTTTATCAAATGATAGAATTCTAAACAGGTTCTTTTGTAATCAGAATTAATAAACTATGGTTCTATTTGTTTAGGTTTAGTTTTTTTTGTTTAAATAGTTTAAAAATTAACGGTTTTTATACATGATAGAGATGGGTAATTTTATCAAATTTTAGTATTATTAATCTAAAATCAACCATCAATAAGCCAAAAAAATCTCTTTCTAGTAACTTTTGGTTTTTAGTTATATGGAGCCTTATGGCTTTTGAAAATCTTAGATAAAAAGCTACTCGTTTGTTCAGACTGTAACTTTTTGGCTTTTAAGCTGGTAAAAAAACCCAAACAAACAAGACCTATATAACATTAGAAGCCAGCTCTGATATGATTCTTACTGATTCTCCTTGCGCCGCTTCGCTCCCTCCCCCAAAGCCCCTCCGCCCAGTTGTCCTTTGACCAGTGCCCCGCCATTCTTTGTCAGCCGCCCCGCCGCACCTCCGCCCGATGCCCCTTTGCCCCACTGTCCTTGGCGGTGCCCTCCGCCTGAAGCCATCGTCCTCCACCCACCTCCTCCTTCACCCCGCCGTCCTCCTCCTGCACCACCTCCGCACTCCTCCTCCTGTGTCGTCGATCCGATCCTTCGCAGGTGGCCCGAGGCTATTCGCCGCTAGTCCGAAGCCTCACTGAAACTAGGTATAACTTGGATTAACGAACATGAAGATTCTCCCGTAGCAGATTTTTCAGACAGTTGCTTCTCCAGATAGTTGGCTATAATCTAGAATCTCCACAATCTAAAACTGTCTCGAATTAGGCCTTAGCATTTTTAGTTCTTGACATATTTTTTTTAAATATAGTCTTAGTGTGAATAAACTTACAAAAATAATCTTTTTTCTCAACACCTATTACTTGTTGTTCCCGTGTACTATGGTAAAAGGCCAAGGCCACGGCAAGACAGTGGCTACGGTAGATCCCCCACCGTATTGCTCTGTCACTCTACTGCTACACCCTAGACTCATATATTAGTACACATAAACGATAGGTGACACATGTCACCTATCGATATCGATGCTTACATGTCGCCTGTCGATATCGATGCTTTCTCGTTAGAAAGAATACTATTTCGTAATTATGCTGGCACATGGTTGATTTAAAAAAAGAATCGATTTTTTTAAGCACGGTGGGGCCCGTGGGGGCAGCCTTTTGTTTTTTCTCTCCCTCTCTCCGTTTTCACTTTTCAAGGTGTTTATTTCTCCAGTGCTGTACTACTACTACTACTACTTGCTATTCCCAAAACGCACAACAGCCCAAGAAGAATCCTATGCACGATTCAAGAACGTGGTCATGACTCATGAGTATACACATAGACCAGTACGCCACCTCGTGGTTGTTCCGGTTCTGTAGTTGAGTTACTTTGGTGAGGTTGCTGGCCAAAGCTTACATGGTAAAGGCACTTTATGCTAGAAAGACTGCATGGATGGCCAAAAATACAGGGAGTGAAAAGGTGCCAAGGGATTTATGTTATGGAAAACAGTTCTCTGTCCATTAGAGAGAACATTGTGTAGATTACAAACAAAACTGAGAGGTGTGGGCAGATTGCGCATGCAGTAACCACAGGTCCACATCTCACAGGTGTATTGCCATTCTTCTTTTCCTCCCATGGGAAGTGGAGAAATACTCCTCTTCACTAAAAGAACATGCATGCTTCATAAGCTGCTGGTGGGTAAAGGGCTGTTTGGTAGAGCTTTAGATCCTAAATTCATCTGAGATTTGAAACTTGTGGGCTAAAATAAAGTGAATTAAGTTTATATTTTTGGTCTAAAATGTAAACAAGATGATCTATCTAAACACTCTTAATGTACTCACAGCTTTAGCTTGATGGATTTGGTGGAGTTAGGAATATCAAGCTTACCAGATCCACAGATTTGATAGAGCCAGAGCCCCACCAAACACACCTAAGTTACATAAAAAGGAACTGGAACTTGTGGTTGCGGGTTATCAAAGGCATGTATGGCCTTAAAGTGCATTACAAATTTCCAAACATGGAGTGCTCGAGTAAATTACCTCCTAATCTCCTGGAATATATCCTGGACAAAGAAACTTCCTAGCAGTTTCACACCATAAAAAATCCATCGACCCATGCATGCTTGGCGGTCTTGGTGGCTCAAGTCACTGGAACTTTAGATATATATAGCTATGTTCAATGAATTTCTCTTTTTAAAAAAATCTTGCTCATAAAATATTTTTTGCTCCAACATAATTCTTAGGCCTCGTTTGAAACACGGGAATTTTGCCGATTCTTGCGATAATTGAACTTTTTCCTGTGAAATGCTTGCAAAATTCCTATGACATTTATGCTTTCCAAAAGGGCCTAAATCATAATATATTCTGCTCTAGCGCTGCTCATCACTTTCATAGATTAAGCAAGGTACATACCCCCATGTGACCAAACTTCTTCAGATTTATAGCAGGTAAACAATGGGAATGGTCGATACAAGAGTGATTTTCTCCTACACAGAACAAAAATCAAACGATTAACAACACTGATCCTACACATAACGCATGGCAGGTATATATACTTGCACCCTTCATGAGGATGACAGCTTTGTTGGTTGCCATTGGCCTCATTGGCATCATCGCATCGCTTGCTAACGCATTCAAGGGATCAGCATCGCCGAGAAGAGAGGGGAAGGCATTCGTTTCCTTTCGTTTCGTTCATAATCTGAGGGCGTGGAGACCACACCTACACCATTTTCTTCCACGCCTCCGTCTGGATGCCAGGGGGGCCAACTCTCCATGTTCAGGCATCGTTTTTGTGAAAATGTTTTGCAAGAAAGGCAATGATAACGTCTATATGGTGCCGGTGTTAATCTAATCGTCAGCTGGACAAACTGCAGCGGCAGTATGAACAGGGAAGTTCGTCAAAAGGGGACCCCAGTTACCCTCATTTTTTGACGAAATCCATCATGGTCCATGATCTCAAATATATTTTGCGGTTTGCACATCATGAGGATCTCAATCATGGCTTATGCAACGCGAGATTTTTTTTTCTCGCCCTTTTTGACCGAGCAACGTATACATCGGAGGTTGGCGCCACGTGAACATTTCGATCTAGAATTCTCCTGCAATAGTAGCGGTTTTGGAAAACTGGGAGCACAGTTTCAGCGAACAAATTTTCACACAAGTCTCCCTAAAAAACGAGTGATTATTTCCAGTTTCGCCAATGAAGGCCTTCATTTTTACCCGTATGTCGTCGTAGTTCATCAAGAAAAGTGTGGACTTTACTTTGAAAACTCCAAATTTGTATAAAGGGGTAAGATGGGTTATGCGCACAAACACCATTTCGAAGAGATGGAACAACAAATGGCTGTTACACGAGCAAAGAGCTTTCTATATCAAAACAACGCATTGGAAACAAACATCAGTTGCTGTCAGAAAAGAAACATACATCGAAGCATCAAATCAGCAAGAACCGTCGAATGCTTAATTTCAGATCAGATTACATGCTGATGGCCTTTTCCCCTTTGGAACATTCTCCCCTTCTCATTGTCTTCACCCCCCAAACACCCATTATTCTTGTATCCGTTGTTTCTGTCGCTCGCATCGTGACTATAATAGTACTGTTCTTGATAATTCCATAAGTCGGCATCATTTCCCCTCCCTGAACAACTCTGCGTGTAAGTTCACGCATGCGACACTCAGGGCATGTTCAGACGGCTACCAGCGCTGATCATAAAAAACAAAACTTGTCTAATTTAAGTGCGACAATGCGCGACACAGCCTTAAACTCCTTCCGACCACAAATGCAGTTGTTTTGGACAGAGGCGTAGTCAAACTTTTGAGACTTTGATTGCCAATATCTTTTAAAATATTTAAATTAGATATATAAAAATCCTATAGGTAGATTTGTCTCGAAAAGTATTTTCATAATATTACAATTTTATTGGGTTTTATAAATATATTATAGTAGAAATTAGTGGCCAAAGTTATATTTTTGACAACATATCGATGTCCAAAACGATATGTATTTGTGACCGGAGAGAATAATGCTCAACCCCCATTCATATCGCTTGCTTCAAGTTCTACGATCAAAGACTTATTAACTATTATTCGATGTCCTTTCCTTGAAGTTGATGGGACGATTTACCTAATTAAGCGATGATTAATCGTCAGGAGGCAGGAGCTAATCCATTTAGCGCTGGGCCAAATCAAGCGAGGACTTTCGCCCTCCCAATTCCTCCTTAGGAGGTCGCAGACAACCAAGTTGTCGTACTTCAATCACACACCCTCTGCTCGATGCTTTTCTTCTGTTCAGTCTGAGAAGGTTGCAAGCAAAAGGGCTCTGACAGGAGGTCTCCAAGACTCTGGATAATATATACTACTTACTACTGTCTCTGTTAACGCCACCGCGGTGTCTGAAGGTTGGACCCAGCCTTGCCGTGCGTTACCTTCGCTGCAAGTGGAGTACGTGGAGCTCGTTTTGAAGTCGGGGCTAATCGACGTGCGCTCGGAGGTCCATGCGGCCATGCTCATGCCGATGCATAAACTAATGAAGCAGCTGCTTCGCGTTTAGCCCTAAGTTCCCCTCCTTTTCAAGGCAAGCCCCAGCTACTAAACCTAATCATGACCACGAGCGCAACGTCTCGAGATTCTGAACCGGTAGTGGTCGTATTTTTCAAAGTTAGGGGTTGCTTAGGAGATGTTTGGCACAGCTCCAGCTCCACTAAAATTTATAGAGTTGGTGGAGTAGGGTATTCCTAACTCTTGAAATTTATGAAGCTAGAGCTGTGAGTACATTAAGAGTATTTAGGTGGGTCATCTTGTTTATATTTTAGACTAAAATATAAACTTAATTCACTTTATTTTAACCTACGGACTCCAGATCTGAGATAGAGCTGGGATCTGGAGCTCTGCCAAACAAGGTTTTTAATAAGGATTTTTTTTTCAACCTAATAGATCATATTTAGATAGTTTTTTATACTTCTTTTGGTAGTATAATAGTAAAATTATCTTTAACAAATCAATGATTTGATTTAATTTCTACTACGCACCGTATATAATGCATCGTAAATTTTTTTTCTTTAGTATACCTGGCGGTAGTAGGGTCTGTTTGATCTTTTTGGCCTATAGCTTAAAATAACTTTTTGGACTAAACAGTTTAAAAGCAATCAGCTTTTATACGTAGTAGATATGGATAATTTTACTTTAACTTCAGTGATACGAGTCTAAAGCCAACCCTCAATAAGCCAAAAGGCACCTCTCTCTCTAGTAACTTTTAGCTTTAAATTATACAGTGCTTTATAACTTTTCAAAAAGTTAGGTAAAAAACCACGTAATTATTTAAGGCTTTAGCTATGACAAAGCCCAAACATACGGGCCATGGTAAGGTGCAGTTTGGTCCAGCTCTAGCGCCGGGCTTCTGGGCCGAGCCGGCCGTCTACCAAACACGTTAGTCTCCGGCGTCCGGCTTCTCCGGAGCCGATTTTATACGGAGAAATCGAACCATTGTTTCCCTAGCTTTACTGGCTCTGAACACCCAAGATATGGCAAATGGCGGCCTTACCCTCGCTGACGTTCATCCTGCCGCCGCTCGATCCGCCGCACCATCTCCTCGATCTCCTCTTGATCCTCGCCGTCGTCGTCCAGATTAGTGCTGTGCTGCAGTCGTGTAGAGAAGTGAAGAGGGAGGGAGGAGAGGGAGATGGAGATGCCATTGGTTTAGGCAAGGCCGTGTGTAAAGGAAATAGGAGGGAGATGGGACGGGATGTGTAAGGTAGTAAGGGTAAAATGGTTAAACGAATATGTTTTAGAGCTGAAGCCCAAAATTCGGCCGAACATCCCGACCGTTGGGCTTAAACTTCTCCTGTAAGCTAGCTTCCCTAGAAACCAGGCTCTTGAGCCCAAAAATCAGAGCCATAGCCAAACAGGACCTAATTAGCAGACGGCTTTCACACGCGATCACAGTCTGTAAAGCAAACCACGTGGTACTTTTTACATAACCAATTGGGCAATTTAACCGTACAAGTTACATAAAATCAGGAGGAAGTAAGAAAAGCACCGAACTTACGCGCCTATACAAGGCATAGTCACGTGCGATGCTGTACCGCGTGAAATTTAGTCTAGATTTTTTTTAAAAAAAAAGAGGTAGGAGAACCTAAACACAATTTCAATTTTCTCAAGCTTTTTCAAAATATATGTTGGGTAGGAGTCGTAGGCGAATTTGCGTAACCACATGTCCTTAGGATCAGTTTGCAAATATACAGCACCACGAGGCCTTTTTGCAAAAAAAAAAACCGGTGGAATATGAACATAATTTTAATTTTTTAAAGGTTTTTTTTAAAAAAAATTGGCTGATTAGGATCCATTAGCAAATTTGAGTAACCACGTGTTGTTTTTTTAGAAAAACAATGCAAATTTTGATTTCTCAGGGATTTTTTATAAAATATACTGGGTAGGAGTCGTAGGCGAATTTGTCTAACTACATGTCCTTAGGTCCGTTGGCATATATACAGAAGGCCATTTTTTTTGCAAAAAAAGAACAATGGAACCTGAATGTAATTTCAATTTTCTTGATGGGGTTTTTAAAAAATTGGTTGGCTAGGAGCTATTCGCGAATTTGTGTAACCACGAGTCTTTTTTTCAAAAAAAAAATTGGTTGGCTAGGAGCTATTCGCAAATTTGTGAATCTTTTTGAAAAAAACAGAGAGGCCCGTCGGCAAATTGGACGGCCCGTCGGCAAATTTACAAAGCTACAGGTCTCCTTTACAAATAACCGGTGAAAGAACTTAAATGTAATTTTGTAATTTGTGGAGGGCGTTTTCGCCAAAAAAAAACTTATCACGTGGCCCGGCTAGCTGGCCTCCAATTCCATGCGCTGTATGTTATAGTATAGATCTTGGAATTCAAGTGCATCTTAATCTTGGAATTCAAGTGGATCTTAACTTTTATGCAGACGTGGCAACACACTGATTAGCATTTGAGAAATTTTACAGTGAATTATAATAAAAGTATACAGTAAGTAGTAGAAAATCCGACCTGATCATTAATTTATTAAGAATATTTTTACTAATCCACTAAAAAATTTAAATAAATAAATACTAGCTAATTTTATCTATTGAATAAAAAAAATGAACGAACCTACCGACTAAACCAAACCCGGCCCTAGCCGCCTGCCGGTGAGCCCAGATTCCTCACACACAAACTAATCGTGAGGCGAGATATTTCATCGCAGACCGCACGGGCCCTGCTCTGTCTGCTCGTGGCCTCGACGCTGCCACGGCTGCCCCTTTCCCCGCCACCCACGCAACACAAGCGCGCAGCAAACCTACAGGTAAACCACTCCCTGTTCAGCTTGTCTCCACAAATTACCGAGCTCTCGTCCTCTCCAGAAGTGTTAGCCACGGCAGCTACTCTGCCAATGTCCGTCGCGTCCGTGGCTGCCCTCCGGGCCGCGTCGGGGCGCCGCTGCGGCGGCGTCGGCTCCTGGCAAATTGGCCTCAACGGTACGTCGGTTCCGGCAAAGTAGCCCGGCCAGTTGTTCATTTGCTTCTTACATTGCCTTCATACATGGATAAAGCTAGCTGGGGGCCTAACGCTCTTACGTGCTTGCTGATCGATTCTTTCGATTCTTGGCAGGGGGCAAGTTTCTGATGATGCGGAGGAGGGACTTGGTGACCAAGGGGATCACGCTCTCCGTCTCCTGCTCGGTGCTCTCCTCCTCCAACGGCTCTGCCCAAGGTACGGAACAATACACCTGAGCCTCTTCGTTGTACACTTGTACGTACATCTATTGAGCTAGTTGTAAGGCGCGGGATATGAGAGTAGCAACATTCTTGCTCTGTATCATTGTTATCGTCGATAGTTGTTGCTGCCGATAGAAAATTCCTGACAGTAACATCGTTTCTATATGGAGGGTGCGATTTTTCAGTAAATCGGTTCCCTCTTCCTGTTGGCTCAATCTTTCCTTAGATAGTCCCTGTCCTTCAAATCTTGTCTATTCTAATCTCCTATTGGCGATTTCTTTTCTTGCATCTACCTTTCTTTAGTCGGTATCTTCTAGAGGCTTCTTAGCGTGATCAATGCTTGATTCTTATTTTTAGCAAATCCTGGTCTTTTCTTAAAATCATATCAATTGCCAAAAAAACTTTTGCTGGCGGCAACACATGCCCCTCTATTTTTTTTTTTTTTTGGTTAAGATGAAATATTTACAAAAATGTCAAGTGTCACTTGTCTGTAGCAAGAGCCTATTTTTCGAAAACCAGCTTCTCGAGAAATGCTAGCAATGTTGTGTTAGGTCTCAGCAAATATCTTGTCATGCAATATTTTATACCTTCTACTGTGAGACCTCGATTTCTAATCTGATGAACCTATAAATACCGAACCACCCTTTCGATGGACAACCCTCGTTTTTGCCTTACTTGATCCTTGGTCTTTGTGATCGGCTTCCGATAATGGATTATCAAGTATCCTCCTGCTCTACACCTCTCGAACATTTAGTCAGCCTAATCTCCTTCTATTTCTACTTTTTTAAAATAAACAGCAGAAGCTCTGCCTTGCATTAAAGATAAGGAGAAATTAGAACAAAATGCCAGCACAGAGCAAGAACACCAGGAAAACAAGAAGTAAGGTAAAGAAAGAAAGAATGAAGGCAAGAATGGCTAGGCCGCCAAGACCCGCTAAGCGAAAAAATGACGTCCTTACGCTAGGAAGGCAACCCTCTATTTCTACTATTGATCAGGCTTAGCATCGATAATCAAGCAGTCTTATCTCTTTGCTCCGCTGACCCGAATTTTCCTGATAAGAGCATAATATTGATACTGAGGCATCTCAAAACACGTTATTAATCCTTCAGAAAAATTTGTCATTGCATGCCATAAACATCGTTTTAATCGCTGAAGATCCCATTTGATGTATCATCTTTAAAAATAAAACACCGATTTGCGACGTGAAGATAATTTCTACCATTCTTGCATCGATAGATTATCAGAAGCAATATTATCGATCTCTCCTCATCTCCGGTCTAAACTCATTTTCGAGCAGATCTAGCAGTACTTAAGAGTTAAGATTTCACCAGATGCTACAAGCACAATCGGCTTAATCGCCCAGAAGGAAGAGCAGCTCCAGCTCGAAAAAGATTCTCTCAAAGCAATGAAGAATTGGAAATTCGAATGCAAATTATTTGGAGACTACTCATTGAAGAACAAGGAGAGATTATCCGACGAAATCATCCAATTGGAGGGAGAACTGAAGCATCTGCCAATAGAAGTCTACAATCCTCAAGTCGATGACATCATCATCAATCAGTCATTACCATCTTTGGAGATTGTAGGGCCAAGATCTTATAAGCAGACATTATCCTTGTAATATGATACAAACGACTCACGAAACTTGCTTGATTATATCTTCACTTGTCTGTTTAACTTCTGTCAACTGTGTCGTGCCCGTAGCCACAAAAGCGTAATAGCGCTATTCCAACTCCTGATGCATCTATTGAATTAACATTGCGACATCCTTTAGGCTTTATAAACTGCAGAAATTTCAGAATAACTTTCATCTCTGCAACCGTAAATTCCTCCGAGAAGCCAATATTCTGTTATGAAAAGATACTAAAAAATGATGTTCTCTTTCATGGCGGTCATCCTCTATCTCCTTCCTTTCTTCTCTGCGTTCTGAGCTATATGGTCGAAACCTCACTCAAGCGATCGACGATTTCCGCTTGGAAAATCTCCTCAAGTCCTATCCTGCTTCTCTTACTCAGGCAATCATTTTGGCTATCCGCCGCCTGGGCCTCATCATCCGGCAATGATGGAAGATGCTCTTCGCCACTCGAGAGGATATATAGTTCTCAACCTCGCCGCTTGCCAAGCCAAAGAAGCATTATTAGAAATAGATGTACAATTAGAAGAATTCATCGAACAAAGCTGGGAAAATTGATTCAGACGAAGCTCAATATGATATGATGTTCATTGTTGTTGATCTAAGTCGTGAAGCGGCCGGAATGTCCAAGAAAGCCAAAGAGGCAAATCGACTTCTGAAATTTTTTGAAGACACTGTGAAAGATTGAGGCGCACAAAGATGGGGTGAATTGGTGCAGACTAATACCAAAAACTTTTTTGCTTTTATTAATTCTGAAAGTTAATAAAGTATCAATGAAACCTAAAAGATCAATCTAGAATAATTAATCTAAAATCATGAAACAACACTAGATTAAACATGCAAACTAGAAATCAATTATACGCAAACATGAATTAGAAGAACAGAATCCATACTAACTTATTTTCATCAAAAAAACACGCATATGGATTCCTTTACATAAAAACACAAATCTTAAATAATCTTTCAAATTTTTCCTCAATTTTTCTTCTCTTTCTTCTCCCTGTTCTCTCCTACCTCTTCTGATTTCTTCTCTTTGCAGCACTGCCGATAGCTTCACTTTTCTCTCTGCGCAGCACTGTAGTGCACTCCTGTAGCACGGTACTGTTAGAAATTGGCCCATTGGATAGTTCATTTCCTTTAATTCCAAAGCATGTATGGTTTAGTACCATATTGCCTAGTCAAATGGAGGTTAGACAACTTAAAAGGTGGAGTTCTTCTGATATGAGAATGGTATAGGGTGGACAGTGGCTAAACACACGCGCGCGCGCGTATTCGCATTCGCATATTTTCGCATGAAAAATAGTTTTCGGCAAAGCTGCAAGTTCCTGTTATAGACCTTTTATACAAGCATAAAAGAGAGGATCAAAGGAACTCACGAACGTCAAAGAGTTGTTGATAAGAGCTTGATGCATGGATTGATTGAGAAGATCACTAAACTCGTCTTGGATAACTTGATATATTATCATTGAACTCGTCAAAATCAATACTGGAATCGGTGAATTATATGAAGTCGGCAGAATCGGCTGAGTGGCAATCAGTATCGGATCCTTCGTACTAATTAGAGCTTCTCCACCAGAAACGATTTGACAGTCATGTTTCTTGAAAAACAACACCGAAATCTTTTTGTCAATTCCTTCGTCTTGTGAGTAAACTTGGCTTGCGCTTCCTCAGAAATTTCGCCAATCTTCAGAAGAATTAATTTTTCTTTGGTGACAATGAAATTATCTAATGGCTTTCCTAGAGTTGATGGATCTTCATTAAGCTCTGGTCGTATCCTGATCTTGATCAGATGATTTGCGTTTTATCGGGCGTGCTAAGAATGTGTTGCCGCCAGCAAATTCCTGACAGCAGCACCATATCCATACAGAGGATGCTCTCTAGAAACATATGGGACGTGCCAGCTGATTTTCTAGCAAATCGGCAAAGTAGACAATAGGGAAATCTGAATGAAAGTCGATCCGGGTCAAAATGTTGATGTGTGTAAAAGTTTGAGACAGAATTCAGAAGATGCAGCAACGGCGCACTCAGCAACGCCTGCAAAGCTTCTATATATATTGATAGAAATAATCTTGTAATAGGAAATTTTAGTTTGAAAAGTTTGATTAAGAGTCCATTTAGGAAAAGGAGTCCGATTAGGATAAGGAAGTGGAATCCTATTCAGTTTGTGTGGGTTGAAGTTTTGGGTATAAATATGGGGGTAAGCCTCAGTTGTAAAAGCAAATAGAGCGAGAAGAAATAAAAGAGAAAATTGTCCTAAAGTTTTTTGACATTCTGTTCCAACAATTGGTATCATAGCCTAAAATTTTGGTTCAATCCGTTGCCCCCGGGAGGAGGAGACTCTCAGGGGTGGCACCGTCAGGGCAGGCTATTGTTCCTTGAACGACGCAGGTGTCGTGGGTGCTTCGGCGCTAGATCGGCGGCGGCAAGAGCTGCGGGAATAGCGCGAACGGCAAGAAGCGATCTGCAAGGGCGGCACGGTGGCACACGTGCGACGCTCAGCTACACGAGCTTGGCAGCAACGCTAGAAGGGCGCGGCTGGAGGCTCAGGTCATGGTGTGGAGGTCCCTGGCGGTGATGCGACGATGGGCGTTGTCGCCGGGCGCGTCAGGAGCGAGCTGGCACAAGCGAGGCGCGGCGTCTACGGGACGTGACGGCACGGCTGGGCGAGGAAGCTGTCACGGCTCGCCCGTGCGTAGATGCGAGGAGCCGCGAGGGGCTCGGTGCGGGCCGTGCAACACAGGAAGACAAAGAAGCAACATTGCAATTTGCAAACGCCATCTCAACTAGTTGAGTTCGGTGCATGCACGCAAAGAAGAAGCTTCGAGTTAACTATCGAGCGATTTCGAGAAGTAGTTCGAAAGACTTTCACACGAGGAGAGGAACGACCAGATCGATTCCGAGGGTAAAGAAGCAATGCGACGCCAGAAGCAACGTCGATTCCAATAGCATTGATTCCAGGGCAGCGGTCAGCTGTGAAGAGAAGAAAAAAAGTGAGTTTTTGTGCAAGTTGTGTCCACAAAATAAATGTGTACATACGCGAGTTCCTTTAGAGATGTTGTGCGCATCAGAAGAGATCATGCTGCACGAGAAGATCAAAAGGAAGCCGCTGTGTGTGCTATGTCGAGTTCGTTAAAGTTGACTCCGGGGCGTTGAAGAGATGCGTTCGCCGTCCAAAGTCAAATCCATCGAAGATGAGTTCGGGATGTTGAGGAGTTGTGGTCGCCTTTTTGTTATGTGTGTGCACATGAGTTCTTGCAGGTGTGTCCAAGTTCTCTCGTGGATAAGTTCTAATGCGAGTCTGCGTCACCATCAAGATGTGTTACCGGTGAAAAGACAATTGGAGCTGAGGCAAAGGTCGTAATCATCGGCGAGGTGCGACACCGGTGGTATGGCCAACAAGAAGAAGGCGAAACTCCTTGGAGATGCGTTCACCATCCTGTATTGAGTATGAGTTGGGCAAATCGTAGTTGAAACCGATTGGATCAATGAGTTAGAGTTGCATTACAAGATTAAGGGGGTGATTGATAGAAATAATCTTGTAATAGGAAATTTTAGTTTGAAAAGTTTGATTAAGAGTCCATTTAGGAAAAAGAGTCCGATTAGGATAAGGAAGTGGAATCCTATTCAGTTTGTGTGGGTTGAAGTTTTAGGTATAAATATGGGGGTAAGCCTCAGTTGTAAAAGCGAATAGAGCGAGAAGAAATAAAAGAGAAAATTATCCTAAAGTTTTTGACGTTCTGTTCCAACATATATTGCCTGATAATGTACAGTACAAGCACTCGATATAACAACGACTACAAGCGAGAAACACTCTCAGTCTTTCCTTGCTTTGCATTGGATCCTAAATACAGGGCACTTCCTAACGATCATGAATAACAGATCCTAAATTACAGCGTAAGTACATGACTCTTTCAACACACACCCTCAATCTAAACCTTCTAGCACAGGTTGAGATTGCGCCTGAAGAGCATAAAACTTTGTACTGGAAGTGCTTTGGTGAATATGTCTGCAGTTTGATCTTGCGATGAAACAAACCTTATTTCCAGCAGTTTCCTTGCAACTCTTTCTCGAACAAAGTGGAAATCAACTTCAATATGCTTTGTTCAAGCATGGAAAACAGGATTAGCTGACAAATAGGTTGCTCCTAAGTTGTCACACCACAGAGACGGTATGCTGCTTGCGTGAACTCCAAGAGATCAAATGATTGAATCCAAATGATTGAACTCCAAGAGATCAAATGATTGAAAAACTCCCAACTCTCGCAGCAAAGATTGAATCCAAATGATCCCTACCGTTGCATTTGCCAGCCCCTTGTATTTAGATTCTGTACTTGAGCATGAGACTGTATGCTGCTTGCGTGAACTCCAAGAGATCAAATTTGTGCTGAAATACACTGCAAAACCACTGGTAGAGCGTCTGTCATCTGCACACCCTGCCCAATCTGAATCTGTAAACGCACTGATCAGATTTGAGCTTGTTCTCCTAAAATGAAATGCCAGCTCCTGTGTATTCTTTAGATATCTCAAAATCCTCTTTACAGTCGACCAATGCACTGAGGTTGGAGCATGTAAAAATTGACAAACTTTGTTCACTGAAAAGGCTATGTCTGGTCTGGTTATTGTTAGATATTGTAGAGCACCAACCATACTTCTATATCTGATTTTATCTTCTTCTGACAATGGTGTTCCCTCACTGTTTGTTAGCTATCCTGATGATGCCATGGGTGTTGCTATTGGTTTACAATTTTCCTTGTTGGCCTTTTTCAGAATATCACCAATATATTTCCTCTGAGTCAAGGCCAGACCATCTTTCTTCGGTAAAACTTCAATACCAAGGAAGTAATGCAGCTGTCCCAAATCCTTGATTGCAAAGTCCTTGTGTAGCTAAAGGAGCAAATCTTCTACAGCTTGATCTGAAGAACCAGCTATAATGATGTCATCAACATAGATCAACATATAAATGGTTACACCATCTTGATTATAAATAAACAGTGAGGTGTCAGCTTGTGATCCTTTGAAGCCCAGCTCTTGAAGTCTTGTGCTCAACTTGGAAAACCATGCTCTGGGTGCCTGTTTAAGGCCATATAAGGACTTGTCTAATTTACATACATACTGAGGATAAGGATAATTCAGATCTTCATAGCCTAATGGCTGCCTCATGTATACATCTTCATCTAAGTCCCCATGCAAGAAGGCATTTTGGACATCAACTTGCCGTAGGCTCCATCCCCGAGAGATAGCTAGGGCCAACACAAGTCTAACTGTTGTGGGCTTGATCACAGGACTGTATGTATCTGAATAATCCAAGCCATACCTTTGTTTGAACCCCTTTGCAACCAATCTTGCTTTACATCGGTCAATGCTCCCATCTGCTTTGTGTTTCAGCTTATATACCCACTTACAATCAATTAAGTTATGATGAGGTTGCCGGGGAACAAGATGCCAAGTTTTGTTGCGCATCAAAGCCTCATATTCAACATCCATAGCTCTTCTCCAATGAGTGTCTTGCATAGTCAAGAAGATGTCGCTTGGTTCAGAGACTCTCGACCGAATCGCTCGATGACTCGAGCATCGGCTGAACAGAAGTTGTGAAGGCCCTTTTTCTCCCTCTGGTCGAGTATCCGACAAGCATCGGTGTCTGATACAATGGTTTTCAATATTATGTCAAGACGTGCGCATTCTTGGTGGAGAGGATACATCTGAAGGTGGAAGACTTGTAGAGCTTGGAGAAGGAATGTCATCAGTACCTACAAGAGAATCGGTAGCAGCACTAGATAGAGGAGTATCAATAGCATTCATGTGGTCATTTGTTGGTTGTGTAGGCTGAGTTGATGATTGGGTAGAGATATTTAGAGGAAGCGCAACATCTGTGGAAGCAGAAGGGATGTTTTGAGATTCTGTGGTAGTAGCAAAAGGATACACAGTCTCATCAAAAACAACATCGCGAGAAATGTACACACGCCCAGTTGATTTATGCAGACACTTGTAGCCTTTGTGGGATGAACTACACCCAATAAAGACACACTGAGTGGAACAAAATTGCAGCTTGTGAGTGTTATAAGGTCGCAAATTCGGCCAACAAGCATAGCCGTAAGTTTTCAACAATGTGTAATCAGGTTTGATGCCAAACAGTTTTTCAATTGGTGTGAGATATTGAATAACCCAACTAGGGAGCCTATTGATCAAGAAGCAAGCAGAGCTGAACACTTCATCCCAGAATTTTAAAGGCATGGATGCTTGAGACAGCAGAGACAAGCCCATTTTGACAATATTCCGGTGCTTGCGTTCAGCCGACCCATTCTGTTGATGAGAATGAGGACAGGAATACAAGTGTTGTATCCCATCGTGTGAGAAAAGTTTATCGAAGGCCACAAATTCTCCACCACCATCAGATTGCACAGCTCTAATTTTCTTATTCAGTAAGTGTTCGACGTGACGCTGAAACTGAGGAAAGACAGAAGCAACATCGGATTTGAATTTCAACGGATAAAACCAAACGAATTTGGTGAAATCATCTGTGAAACTGACATAATAACGATATCCTTTTACAGAAGTGCATGCTGGTGACCCCATACATCAGTAAAGATGAGTTCTAATGGTGAAGAAGAAACATTATTTGAATTCGGAAAAGGTAATTGGTGGCTCTTAGCTTCTTGGCATGCATTAAAGACATGAGAGACATTGTTATTGGAGATTACAGGAAGTTTATTGAAACTAAGAACACAATCAACTATTGTTGGAGAGGCATGTCCAAGTATGTAATGCCAAATATCTCGAGAAGCCTTAACACCAGTGAAAGCCATCTTGTCCAAGGCAGAAGAAGAGGAAGAAGACTTCAAAGGATAGAGTCCCCTCTCACATTTGCCTTGAAGAAGTACTTTCTTCGTGGCTTGGTCCTTGACAAGAAAATGGTTTGGATGAAATTCCAGATAAGCATTATTATCAGAGGCAAGACGATGTACAAAAACTAAATTCCTATGAGCAGTGGGAACATGAAGAACATTGTTGAGTTGCAGGGAATGATTAGAGGTATGAATGTGAGTTTGACCAACATGAGCTATTGAAATACCTGCACCACTGGCTGTATGAACTTGATCCTTGCCTTGATACTTGTCACGAACGGACAATTTGTCCAGCTCTGAGGTGATGTGATCAGTTGCTCCCGAATCGGCATACCAATTAGTGTCGATGTCGTAGGCGGGCGCTGTCGCAAGAGCAGCTATTGGAGCTTCGGTGGCTTGATAACTATGATCAAAACGATGATAGCATCGTAAAGCCACATGTCCCATCTTACCACAAACCTGGCACTGGGGTCGATTACCGCCACGGCCCGGACTGGTGTTGTTGTTGAAGCTAAATCTGCCACGCCCTCCATTGCCAGAGCCACGCCCACGACCTCGAGAGTTGTCTTTGAAAGTGTTGTTTCCACCACAACTGCTGGTGGAGCTTGTGCGGATGACGTTGTTCGCATTGATCTAGTAAGTAGCCTGCTATTGCTCCTTACGCATCTCACGACTGATCATGTGGGCGTAGAGATCAGTCAGAGGGATCGGCTCTGTTCTTGTGGTCACAACTGTCACAAGAGAGTCATAATCTTCACCGAGACCGGCCAACATGTATGATCCGATCTCATCATCTCGCAGTTGAACTCCGATGGATGCCAGAGTATCTGCAAGACCCTTCACTTTGTTGAAATAATCAGTAATTGAGATGTCACCTTTCTTGATGTTGGTGAGCTGCATGCGGATCTGCATTGTTCGCGCCTTTGATCCAGAGGAGAACATATTCTCCAAGGCACTCCATACTTCGGCTGAGGTGGAGAGGAACAAAACTTGCCCAATGATCTCCTCAGAGAGAGAAGACAAGAGGGTGCTCAGCACTAGTTGATTTTGCTGAAGCCATTGTTGATACGCCGGATTTGGTACTTGAGACGCACCAGTAGAACTTGATTGAGTGATCATCTTTGGAGGAGTAGGGATCGTACCATTGACATAGCCTAGGATCTGTTGGCTACGAAGGTAAGGAAGAAGCTGCGCCTTCCAAAGGAGATAATTGGTTCTTGTCAATTTCACATTGATCAGATGCCCAAAAGATGGCGTTGGCAGAATTGCCATGGATGTGACGACACCTGAAGGATTGGAGTCGGAGTTGGAAGACATAGTTTTAGTATGTGGTGTGTGGCTCTGATACCATGTAAAAATTTGAGACAGAATTCAGAAGATGCAGCAATGACGCACTCAGTAACGCCTGCAAAGCTTCTATATATATTGCCTGATAATGTACAATACAAGCACTCGATATAACAACTACAAGCGAGAAACACTCTCAGCCTTTCTTTGCTTTGCACTGGATCCTAAATACAGGGCACTTCCTAACGATCATGAATAACAGATCCTAAATTACAGCGCAAGTACATGACTCTTTCAACAATGTGAAGTAATAACAAATAGGAACAAAATCTTGAAACATGTGATATATGTAACTCATAGATAGATCAACATGTCAGTGCAAAGCAATATCGATCAAAGTTGAATTAAGAAGGTAAAATTCTACTAGCTACGACCTACTCCTAAGGTATAAAAAAGTACATGGAAAAAAGGTAGCAAAGGTTAGTATGTGCATGTTTTTCTGTCAACCTGTACATCATATTTATATCCTAAAATAGTCAACTCAATCTTGAATTGTGCTTCAAGTCTCCCACTCCTTAGATAGTCCTTGCCCGTCCTCAAATCTTGTCGTTTCTAATCCCTTGACGATTTTCTTTCTTGTATCTACCTTTTTTAGCCGGTATCTTTTGGAGGCTTCTTAGTATGGTCGATGCTTGATTCTTGTTTTTGGCAAATCTTGATTTTTCCTTAGAATTATATCAACTACCAAAAAACACTTTTTGCTTCCCAATTTTTGCTTCTTTTTCTTGGTGTATGACTTCGTCTTTCTGATGACATAATTCCTGTTGGCGTAGCTTCATAGGTTTTCCCTCTGATCCTTCCACCTGTGGCTGTTCTGTAATTGTTCTTATCTTATTAATGCATTGGGAGAGCTCTGGCCTCTATTTCAAAAAAAAAAAAATCTGGCAGAAATAATTGTGCAGAACAATTTGTTGTGTTCGTTGATTTTGCGCAAATGCGTTTGCGCGCGGTTTCGTTCTGCTTGATTGCAGGATTGGAGAGGCTGCCGTTCAAACCGGACGGGTACAGCTTCTGGACATGGAGGGGCCGCAGGATACATTACGTGGAGCAAGGGGCCGGGCAGCCCATCGTGCTTATACACGGATTTGGCGCGTCTGCCTTCCATTGGAGGTCAGCTTTTCTTACCCTTGCCTCTCTATAAGCAATGGTATATGTGAAGTGCTGCATATAGCTAGCTGCCTTCGAAACATGTTGATTTGGAGGTGTTGTCTGAACTGGATCAGGTACAATATCCCCGAGCTGGCCAAGAAGTACAAGGTGTACGCCATAGACCTGCTCGGCTTCGGGTGGAGCGAGAAGGCGCTGGTGGAGTACGAGGCCACCATCTGGATGGAGCAGGTCTCCGACTTCCTGAGGGAGGTCGTCAAGGAACCGGCCATCCTTGTCGGCAACAGCCTAGGGGGCTTCACGACGCTGTTCACGGCGACCGAGCTGCCGGAGCTGATCAGGGGCGTCGTGCTGCTCAACTCCGCGGGCCAGTTCGGGGACCCCAGCAGGCCGCCCAAGGCGGACGAAGAGGAGGAGGGCGCTGTGAGCAGGCTCATCGTCAGGCCGCTCAAGGAGGCCATCCAGAGGGTCGTCCTCGGGTTCCTCTTCTGGCAGGCCAAGCAGCCGGCCAGGGTCGAGAAAGTCTTGAAAAGCGTAACGTAACTGAAACTGATGCAGTGATGTAGTGATTGATACCTCCTGCTGCCATGTTCCTCAGCTCACAGAGCGCCCATCGATCGTTTGCTCGTTGCTGCGTGCAGGTGTACATAGATCCCAGCAACGTCGACGATTACCTCATCAACTCCATCACGGCGCCGGCGGCTGACCCCAACGCCTGGGAGGTATACTACAGGTGGGAATCCCGAATCTTGTGAACTCCAATGTTATGAACGTTACTGTGCTCAAGCATGCATGTTTCTTGATGTGACTGTGCCAATCTGTGCAGGCTGATGTCGCGTTTCATGTCGAACCAGAGTCGGTACACGCTGGACAAGCTGCTGAGCAAGCTGTCGTGCCCGCTGCTGCTGCTGTGGGGGGACCTAGACCCATGGGTCGGGCCGGCCAAGGCCGCGCGGATCAAGGAGTTCTACCCCAACACGACGGTCGTCAGCCTGCAGGCCGGACACTGTCCGCACGATGAGGCGCCGGAGCAGGTCAACAAGGCGCTGCTCGAGTGGCTCGCCTCCCTGGAAACCAGCGCCAAACCGGCGGAGCCCAGTCTCCAAGCCGTGTGATTCTGCGTTAACAGCAATCAGTTTTCTTTGAGAAGCTACGCATGCAGCGATACTGCAATATCTAACCTGCATTCCATATGCCATTACGTTGATGTTTACGGTACGAGCTAGCTACAGCATGCATTCCATATGGCATTACCGGAGCACTACATAGCATTGTGTACCTTCTCTCTTAGTCATTTTCCTCTCACATATTGATGTCTTGCTGCTTTTCACAAGGCCAGCAGCTTCATTTTTATTAAACGAAACCGTAGTAGCAATTCAGCGCGTCAGCGTTTTACAGTTCCAACCGACGAACCTGCCTCCGCAGCAGGTATTGAAAAACACAAAAAGCAAAGCAGGTCCTTTCCTAACCAAAACTATTACATCCACACAGGCGTTTTCATTTCACTCAAGCTGTCACCTTCAGCTAACTGTTTCAGCTCCTCCAGGTAAGCTTCTGGCGACTCAACATCGTCTTTTCCAGCACTGCGATCAACTGAACAAGCTACAGCAAATCTGAATCTTTGGACAGCAAACTCCACCTCAGAACTGCAATCATTCTGTTCCGGATAACCTGCTTACATACCAGACCACTGAAATTTTCTAAAGCATAGATCATTTCCCACATTCAAAACGCTCAAAAGTATAGCAACACAAATTGGATTCAACTCTTTAGCCTTTTTGTTACTAAGTCAATATTGAGTTGCATGCACCAGCCAATTCACCCAAAATCTTAAGCTGATGAGGAAAAGTGGGCAATTCACTTATACTTTAACACTCCCCCTTACATGCAGGCTCCCTCAGGTCTAGGACGTGGAATAGAAGTGGACTACAATTATTTTTTTAATTGCGTCAGCCGGGTCTTGAACTTGAGACCTCTTGGCTCTGATACCATATTGAGTTGCATGCACTAGCCAATTCACCCAAAAGCTTAAGCTGATGAGGAAAGGTGGGCAATTCACTTATACTTTAACAGTCACCAATAAGAAATTGATTCAAAATTATTACCAAGGTCCATATGAAAAATCTTAAAAATCTATTTTCCACTCGGTTCTAGTCGCTTGTCTGCACTGTCTTGTCCTGCTTTCGATAGTTCCCCTAAGTCTTTCTAGTGCTTAAGGGTGGCCTCGCCTCGGTCATCGTATTGCTATTTTGGTTTTAACTATTGTCAACCCTTCTTAATGTATTTGGCAGAGCTCCTGCCGTCTTTCTTTCAAAAAAGCACTAGCTACCACACACTTGGAAAGAGGTGATGCACAAACTCATTGTTAGACTATATTTCGTCAGTTTTATCTCCCACTTTTGGTTGAGATCTTTTCCTATCTTCTAGTGCAGATACTGGTCGTGATTTGCTCCAACTCCACCGGTGCCATTCCATAAACCGTGTTGGTAGATTGGTTTGCTTCCGGCTATTTATGTAACGTGTAAACATCGTTCCATCTATTGCGTTTTCTTGCGCTATCATGGTATCAGATTCCTTTTCGCTCCTGCGACCTTCCGCCCACCCCCGCTAGATCGCCATGGCTGGTGACGACGACGCCCGCGTTGCTGAGGAGGCGGCCCAACGCGCTGCCGAGGAGGCTACACGCCTCCGTTCCGCCAAGTCTGCACTCGCGCGCCAGGACGAGGAAGTGCGCCTGGCCTACGCCGCCTAGGCTCGTGCCGCTCTTCACGCGCAGGCGCTCGCCGTTCCGAACATCAAGGCTCTCGTCCCGCTCGTCCTCGACCAGGCCTCTACCAAGTACAACATGTGGCGTGGCCTCGTTCTCAACACGCTCGGCAAGTACGATCTGGATGATCACGTACTGTCCGATGCTACCGCCGACCCTGATGACGCCGACTGGAAGTGGATGGATTGCACCGTGCGGTCGTGGCTCTACGGCACCATCTCCTCTGATCTCCTCGAGATGGTTATGACGCCCGGCTGCACCGCTCGCACCATCTGGATGGGCCTCGAGCAACAATTCATCGGCAATAAGGAGACGCGTGCTCTCTACCTCGATGCCCAATTTCGAAACTTCATGCAAGGTGATCTTTCAATCTCTGATTATTGCCGCAAACTCAAGGCGATGGCTGATGATCTTGGCGATCTTGGCGAGCCGGTGGCGGACCGCACGCTCGTCCTCTCCATGCTCCGTGGCCTCAACGACAAGTTCGCCTACATGTCTGCCCTCATTCGACGCCAGCGGCCTCTCCCGTCCTTCGTCGATGTCCGCTCCGAACTCATGCTCGAGGAACTTACTATGGCCTCCAAATCGGCGTCCCTGCCGACGCCTTTCTTGCTTTCACACCGTCGTCGGCCTTCGGCGCCCCGCTTCTTCCAAAGAAGAAGCCGCGCTAGCCAGTTCGGCGGCCGCACGGGCCGCGACGGGGCTCCGCCCAGTGGCGTGGTGCCTCCAAGAGTTCTATCTGGGCGGCTACCTTCGCGCGCCGCAATCGACGCCGCGGACGTCGCTCGGACGGCGCCGTTCCCTGGCCGACGATGTACAACCCTTGGACGGGTACATTCTGTGTGGCTCGGGGCAGTGCACCTCGTCTCATGGGGACAGCAGAACTCCAATCCGGCTTAGCACTAAAGAAGAATCGCACCAACCTCCGCGACATGTTTCTTTGTCGCTGGCATGCCCGGACTACCGTCTCCTGGTTTGGTCTCACCGCCTCCTCCCATGGGCATGCAGCCATGGCCAGCGTTGCAGCCTCCAGCCCCCTGGATGCCTACGACGCCTCCTGCCATGCAGTGGGATCAACACGGGTTAGCCAATGCATTCAGCACAATGACGCTCACGCCACCGGCCACCAATGAGTGGTATATGGACACGGGTGCTACAGCTCACATGACGTCGAATTCCGGTAATCTCCTTGTTTCCCACCCACCCACGTCATCTGTTCCCTCTAGCATTGTTGTTGGCAATGGTGCTTCTCTCCCTGTTACTCCAACTGGCTCCATTTATTTTCCTTCTTCACATGGCTCTCTTCACCTTCACCACGTTCTGGTTGCTCCTCATATTATTAAAAATTTAATCTCTGTTCGTCAATTCACTATTGATAACAACTGTTCTGTTGAATTTGATCCCTATGGCCTCTCTGTGAAGGACCTGCCGACCAAGAATGTGATCACCAGGTGCAATAGCTCTGGCGAGCTTTACCCGCTCCACGTGTCTCACCTTCAGCCTCACGCCCTTCTTGCCAGCAGCTCCTCTTCCACCCTGTGGCATCGGCGTCTCGGTCATTTGGGTCATGAAGCTTTGTCCGAGTTAGCCGCCTCCTCGGTCATTGCTTGTCATAAACATATAGACGACACTCTTTGTCATGCTTGTCAGCTTGGACGTCATACGCGTCTTCCTTTTGAGTCCTCTAGTTCTCGTGCTTCACAGAATTTTGATTTAATTCATTGTGATTTATGGACATCTCCTGTGGCTAGTGTGTCTGGCTATAAATATTATCTTGTCGTTCTTGATGATCGCTCCCACTACCTTTGGACATTCCCCCTTCGTCTCAAATCCGATACCTTTTCCACGCTGGCTAATTTTTTCTCCTATGTCACCACTCAGTTTGGCTGCACCATAAAGAGCGTCCAATGTGATAATGGTCACGAATTTGACAACTCCTCCGCTCGCCTGTTTTTTGTCACTCGGGGAGTGCACCTGCGCATGTCTTGCCCGTACACCTCCTCTCAAAATGGTCGTGCCGAACGCATCCTTCGCACCATTAATAACGTCATTCTGTCTCTTCTCTTCCAAGCCAGTTTGCCACCTAGTTATTGGGTTGAGGCCTTACATACCGCTACTTATCTCCTCAATCGTCGCCCTACAAAGACCCTCGATTTTTCCACACCTCACTTTGCCTTGTTCGGTGTCCAACCCTCTTACTCCCACTTTCGAGTCTTCGGGTGCACGTGTTATCCTAACCTATCCGCCACCTCCTCCCATAAACTTGCACCGCGGTCTACTCTTTGTGTGTTCCTTGGATATTCTTCCGATCACAAGGGTTATCGTTGCCTCGATTTGTCCACTAACCGAAGTTATTATTTCTCGTCATGTGGTTTTCGACGAATCGTCTTTTCCTTCGCTAACACGGCACCCACCCCTCCTTCCTCCACCTTTGACTTTCTATCGGAATACGACCATGCACCCCTTGTTGTTGGCACTCGTTGTTTTGCAGGTACTCCCTCTGCGGCCTCCCGGATTGGCCTCTTGCCGCTCGGTTCCTCACCACGGTCGCGTTGCGGCCACCGATCCACTCAGACGTAGTGCCCGCGTTAGCTCCGTCAGATTTTGACGTCGAGCGAACGCAGCTCGGTTCGGCAGCTCCTTTGCATGGCATTGTTCACCAGCGTCCACGCGGGACGTCGTCCAACAATGAGGATTCGGCGATCCTTCTACGCGGGCCGGCTCTCCGTTTGGTCCACCCGCGCAGTGCCTCTCCGCCTGGCGCAGTTGCTGAGCCGCCCCTGGCTCCTGGGCTCCACAACGCTGCTGGGCCTCTCCTGGATGGCGCAGCTCCCAGGCTTCACGACGCTGCTGGACCTCTCCCGGCTAGCTAGCACGGCCGTGTTGAGTCGCTCGCTACTACGACTTCGACGTGTTCGCGGCCGGTGCCCTTCCGGACACACTCCAGGCCCTCGTCTCTCGACGTCCAACGCGTGTGCGGCTAGTACGGCCACTCGCCCGTTGCTACCCAAGGGCGCCGTCTCCATCGCTCCGGTTCTCAATGATCACAACATGGTGACTCGGGGCAAAGTTGGCTTTCGGCAACCTGCCAAGGCCAAGGATATCATCCTCACCGCAGTATCGGTCTCTCCACTGCCGAAGAGCTATCGTGGGGCTCTGGCAGACCCAAACTGGCGTGCTGCTATGGACGAGGAATTTTCCGCTTTGCAGGCCAATCACACATGGGACCTTGTTCCTCGTCCTCATGGTACTAATCTTGTCACTGGTAAATGGGTCTTTCGGCATAAGCTTCATCCAGACGGATCTCTTGATAGATACAAGGCTCGTTGGGTTCTTCGGGGATTTACACAGCGTCCTGGCATTGATTTTGGGGAGACTTTTAGTCCCGTCGTTAAGCCGGCAACCATCCGTACTGTGCTCACTATTGCTCACTCTCAGGGTTGGCCTATCCATCAGCTTGATGTGAAGAATGCATTTCTCCATGGCACCTTGTCAGAGACTGTCTACTGTGTTCAGCCATCCGGGTTTGTTGACTCTGCTCATCCCAATTATGTCTACCGTTTGAACAAGTCCCTCTATGGTTTGAAACAGGCGTCCAGGGCATGGTTCAGTCGGTTTGCCTCTCACATCATCTCTCTTGGATTTGCTGCGGCGAAATCCGACTCGTCCCTGTTTATATATCATCGAGGCAGTGATATAGCTTTTTTGTTGCTATATGTTGACGACATTATTCTGACTGCCTCTTCAGTGAGCTTACTTCGCCATGTTATATCAGCTCTACAGTAGGAATTTTCCATGAAAGATTTGGGGGCTCTGCATCACTTCCTTGGTGTCTCCGTGTCCACCCACGGTTCCAGTTTGTTCCTCTCGCAGCGCCAGTACACCTTGGAGGTCATTGATCGCGCCGGCATGTCCAATTGCAAGCCTTGTACTACACCTGTTGACACAAGTTCCAAGGTCTCCGGTTCTGAAGGTACTCCTGTGTCTGATCACACTCACTATAGAGCACTTGCTGGTGCTCTTCAGTATCTTACCTTCACACGACCCGACATTACTTATGCTGTCCAGCAAGTGTGTTTACACATGCATGATCCTCGGGAACCCCATTATGCTTCGGTCAAACGCATTCTCCGCTATCTTCAGGGTACCTTGGATTATGGTTTGGTCCTTCAGCGTACAGCTATCTCCTCCTTGGTTGCTTATTCTGATGCTGACTGGGCTGGGTGTCCCGACACTCGCCGCTCTACCTCTGGCTATGGAGTTTTTCTTGGCGATAATCTGATCTCCTGGTCTTCCAAGCGCCAACACACTGTTTCCCGTTCCAGTGCAGAGGCTGAGTATCGTGCTGTCGCCAATGCTGTTGCTGAGACTAGTTGGCTGCGCCAGCTACTTTTGGAGCTCCGCTGTCCTCTGCAGTGTGCCACTCTTGTTTATTATGACAATGTGAGTGCTGTCTATCTTTCCACCAACCCCGTCCAACATCAACGCACGAAGCATGTTGAGATTGACTTGCACTTCGTCCGAGAACGAGTAGCTGCCGGTGCTGTCCGTGTTCTTCATGTTCCCACGACCTCCCAGTATGCGAATATCTTCACCAAGGCCTTTCGACAGCTGTATTCACGGAGTTTCGGAACAGTCTGAACGTCCGTCCTCCTCCCGTTCTGACTGAGGGGGGGTGTTAGACTATATTTCGTCAGTTTTATCTCCCGCTTTTGGTTGAGATCTTTTCCTATCTTCTAGCGCAGATACTGGCCGTGATTTGCTCCAACTCCACCGGTGCTATTCCATAAACCGTGTTGGTAGATTGGTTTGCTTCCGGCTATTTATGTAACGTGTAAACATCGTTCCATCTATTGCGTTTTCTTGCGCTATCACTCATGATCACAGCAAAATAAGCAAGCTACATATCTACTTTGACCCTTTTACTAAAGTTATCTCTAGTTAACAATTTGTTGTAAGACAAGAGCCAAAGGAAAACATGGATTATAAGAGGAACTAACAAATTCCACACAGTAGGAGGATAAACAGGAACAATGGCACTAAAATTCGCCCCCAACCTTTTGGAATCAAACTAGTCAGCACATGATATGGTGTAGAGTGTAGTAAGCTGATGTGAAGCCCCCCCCCGGGTCCAAAAAAAAAGCATCATACAGGCTCTCTATATATTCTATTATTTACGAATATGTCTTCTTGCAGGCACACCGCAATAACACATGTTCCTCTAATTCTGAATCTTCTAGTTTGATGGCACTCCAAATTGGGTTCATTATTGTTGTGCCTATAATGCATCTAAGCTGCCAACTGTTGCTTCACAATGAGTACATTTTAGCAGCTAGAAGTACATTAATAGATATTGAACATATTTGAAAAAAAAACATCTTAATTAAGGAAACACAAAAGTGTCAGTTGCATGTTTTAAAAGTGTCAAAGGCACATAATTGACAAACATAAACAGTAGTTGCAATATTAAACGAAAAAAATTACTAAATGATAATATCCTGAACCGATCATTGTATATACCATGTTGTTCTTCACAGTGGATGGATTATTTTTTGGTTGATCAGAAATTTTGATTCAACATATTATTTTTATAAAATTATTTTAAAAATCAGACTTCTCCAACTCACTATCTGGCGGCGGCCAGACTGGCTCAGCGGCTGTGTTGTTGACGGCGATGTTGGGTGGCCGTCGAGCACAAGCGCGCAGCCCCGCGCTACGTCGCCTCGTACGTAGAAATCAGCAATACCGTACGTATGGATGGTATCCACTGTACTGTACTGTACGGACGCGACGCAATGAGGCGATGGCCGTGCTCCCGTGGTCCACAGTGGACGAGGTCTACCGGTCCACGTCAGGGTCCCGATTCCCAGTATATTCTCTCTCGTGGTCGTGGGAATCTGGTGCGCCTGCCCCAACTTACATCCCACGCTGCTTCCACGAAAGCGCTATCTCACGCGTGGCTCGATCCCCACCGTCCGTGGCCGAATCAGACGGCCGCCAAAGCGGGAGCGCCTGGCCCTGGACGCTTTTGTTACCCATCAATCTTCGCGTCGCCAAAAAGGCCTAGGCTGAAACATCACGTCGAGTGTGGAGTCTGCAGTGCACAGGAGACGGGACAGGCCCCTCTTCTTCTGCTTCGCCTCTCTCCTCCTATCCTCGCACTTGCCATCGCGAGATCTCTTGATCAACTCCGGTGAGAAACCCCTCTCTCTTTCGCTCCTCTAGTCGGATCGGATCGGCTGTTTCTTGGATGCTCGCCCTTGTTTGACAGTGTTCGTTCCTTGAGATGCGGTGCTGTATGAGTGAGCATTTCTTGGTTCTTGTTGCTTCCCGTGTGTTCTTCTGCAGCTTCTGTTAAGTTTTCTGTTTTTTTTAATATTGGTTTCTGAGTAGTTCTAGTTTGGTGTTTTTGTAAGATCCTTTCCTGTGCTTCATCTGACGGTGGTGTAGTTTGTGATCAGATAGATGGTTGTGGTGTAGTTTGTGATCAGATAGATGGTTGTGGTGTAGTTTGTGCGATCTTTCTCTTTTTTGCTTCTTTTTATGTTTCTTTTGCTCCACAGGATCAACCCCCCCCCCCTCCCCGCGCGCGTTGTTTCTCTGACACCTTTTCTTCTTCGTTTGTGTACATTTCGGTGTTCTTGAGCGCCCTTTCTACTGCGACTGAAGCATTTGAATCTCAATTTCTACTATGACGACCTCTTCTCATCGGTATTTGGAGAACTCGCGATACCTTTTTTGTTGGCGAGTTCTTGTTTGTTCTCTGGGTTTAGTTCGATTTGTTCTGCAGTTGCAGGGGTATGGCCGTATGGTTATTTCCTCGTGTTCCTCGTTTCGAGGTGTTTCTTTCCTTGCCTTTTGAGCAACTTTTCTTGTGTTGAGTTTTCCCAAACATATAGCAGCATTCTTTGGTTTACAAAGCCTCGTTGATTCCCCATCTGCTCGTTGTGATGATTGTTTCCCCTTTGAGATATAGTTATGTTTATCCGCATTTGCTCTTTGTCGCACCTATGCTTGTGGATGTTTCTTCTATTGACAGGATGTGGTGATGTACTAGTTGTTCAGGAGTTAGGACAAGGTTCTTCATCTCGTCTGATGTTTGAGTTATTACAATCCTTCTGGCTAGCGCCCGTAACTTGCATAGATTACTGGTCTTACCGCATCTCTTGGCTCTTGCCAATCGATTAATTTGCTATTGTTTATTGATACATTTTTTAGTGTTGTTTTGAAGTTACTTAAAGGGACTCTCCATTTGCCTTTTGCGTGTGGCTTTGAAGTTACTCAGAAAGGGGAGCTTTTCTGCCTTTTTCAGTTTGTTGAATGCCAATGAAGCTACTTAGATCAGATCATCAGACAACCGTACCGGTTATCAGATGCTTTCTAGATTTTCGATGTTTTCCCCCTTCTTGCAACCGTTTTCATTTTGTATGTAAATTGTTTTTGGCTAACAAGAGGACACAAACGTCGAAGTTCACTTGGTCGTTGAGGTGGTGGACATTGTAATAGTTACTTTGACTGGAAAAGTGCATGGTTTCTTTGCTAGTATATGCTGGTAGATCATCATGCAATAGAGTTTTGAAGTGATCCGTGTTCAGGAAACGTAGAAATTGCATAAGCATGGATATGGCTACACGGAGCTTAGGGACATTCGCCAAAACCAGGGTGATTTGAGATGGGCAAAGTTGAATATAGTGTTGCACTGTTAGTTGATAATTTGCACTTTCCTATAGGTGCCAACGTTGATACTCCCTCCGTTCCTGAATACATGTTAGCTTTCAAATTTTGTTTGTAAATACATGTCATTCTATAATTTCGACACAAGTTTTAACTTTTTGTCCTTTGCATACCCCTATAATTCATTATTCCTAATGTTATTTATTACATTGAAATAGAGTAACACACAAAATCCAAAAGCAATAAGTTAATAAAGGAGGATGGTTTGGTCATTTCTACACATGTCTTGGTTGAAATGCAAAATCCTTAAACGTCATCTATTGGGGATGGAGGGAGAATATTACTGTGGAAAAAGATAATGTTGAGGATCAGCAACTCATTCACAAACATGTGTATTTGGGGGCAGGTTTTTCGTTTTGTGTATCTGTTTGTAGATACGAAAATGATGTATATAGTTAATAGTTCCACTATATGCATTGGCTCATTTACTGTAATATATTGAACAGTGTTGGTAGGAACAAATCTTGTACATTTAATGAGAAGCAAAATATTGAAGGGCCGGGACATTGTTCACAATCTAGCAGCAATATAAGTATTCAGTAGCACTGGTACTAGTTCAAATGTAGGCATACAATGCATTCACGAATTTTGTTCATCACTATAGGTATTATCGCTGTATTTATAACACATTTTGTTTTTCATAGTTCATATGTTGAATATTAATCCTTGGTTGTCAAACCTCAGGTTGGAATTTATTTTCCTGTAAAATTACTTTGACCGTCCAACATACAGTAGAGCATTATTCATATTAAACATGCAGAGGATAACATTGTCAGCTTTCCTAAAAATGATATTACTTTTGAAACTTCTGTAATGTTTTACGTACCCTATGGTGGGGGCCAGGGGTGAAGCCACCTCCTGACGAGCGCGGGCAGCTGCTCGGGCATTGCTACATATTAGCCATATGCCTAAGTTAGAAATTTGTCCTGTGTCTACCATTGTATGGTGATATACTAATATGTAAGGTGATTTCCTTCATTTCCATCCCCGTTCTACCACTTGTCATGTGTATATGGACTTATACGTGCTTAATAGTCGTAATTAGGCTTGCCCAGGCTCCGAAAAATTCCTGGCTCTGCCACTGGTTGGGGCTCTTTCTTAACCTGTCTTTATAAAAGTATTTCTGTTTTGCTTGTCAATGTCCTCGGTTTAGAGAATATGTTAATTTGTTGATGACATTTTTTTAACTATATAGCCATGGCTGGAGAAGCTGATGGAAACATTGGACAAGGATCAAGATTCCCACCTGCCGCTCTCAACGAGCGTATCCTTTCTTCCATGTCTCAAAGGCATGTTGCTGCTCACCCATGGCATGATTTGGAGATAGGTATTGACGTATTGTACACCCTCATTAAGGATATTATCACCTTGCTATGTTTTGCTTAGATTATAATTTTGTATGCTTTATCTTTTTCCTTATGTTCTATAAGATATCAACACACACTAGTTATATTGTGTTTTAAGTTAATTGTTTTATATTTGTCTTACTGTATGTGCTTTTAAATGCAGGACCAGGTGCTCCTGCAGTTTTCAACTGCGTAAGTTTACCTTTTACTACTAAAATTTGTAAATATGTTCTGATCGTATTGATTGATAGCAAATTGGAGCTTTACCTTCGTACTTGCATTGAGTCCCAAATGGTATCATAGGGACTGAATTTCTTCTCCTGGTTCCCAGTCTTGAAGTCGTCAATTTGAAACTTCTATACATGCATTAAATCTATTAAAACTTTTTTAGGGCTAATTCTATTGCAACTTTGAGGGACAATGCAGAGTTACCATTATACCGAGATAATACTCATGTTTTTTCCAATTTCTGGTATTAGTTTGGCCTTAATAAGATGTTACTCAAAGATCTTGTAAACCAGCCAAGACTAGATTATATTTGTTGTAGTCTGTATTCCTTGTTTATTTAACTGTTTTTAGCAGGCATGTTGCTATTCTATGAGCGAAGTTACACGTGCGTGTTATTTTTTGAAATTTCAGGTGGTTGAAATTCCTAGAGGCAGCAAGGTTAAGTATGAATTGGACAAAGCGACTGGTCTAATCAAGGTGAGGTTCGAATTGATGTACTCAGAGTACATGAATATTGTTTAAATGTGTTGGCTAGGTGCAAATCATTTGGTTTTCGTGTGCACCATGCTTGTACTCCCTGTTGAACTCTAAACAATATCACCAAATTTAGCTGTTGTGCTCAAATGTAAAAGGAGGTTAAACATCAGTACATCACTACCAATTTACACTGATCAGTACAAATTGGGGCTTTATTTCAATAAAAAAGGACATACCTTAAGGACATTAGGAATGTGGAGACTTGCATGCTAAAATGACCTCTTTTTCGCATTGACGGAAGAAAACCTGAACATTTTACTTGTGTTTCAGGTTGATCGTGTTCTTTACTCCTCTGTTGTTTACCCGCACAACTATGGTTTTATTCCACGCACACTCTGTGAAGATAGTGACCCCATGGACGTCCTCGTCCTGATGCAGGTATATGATGGATGCTATGTCTACATTTTTTACATTACCAGCTTTGCTCTAACATCACATGCTCTTTCTCTCCAACAGGAACAAGTTGTTCCTGGCTGTTTCCTTCGAGCTCGTGCTATTGGGCTTATGCCTATGATTGATCAGGTTAAATTTCTACATCCCTTGATTACATTGAAGGTTTTTTTTTCGTTTGGATATGGATTAGACTTGCACGCTTCGTTGCGCTGTATTCTACCACGCAATTTTAAGATCACTTGATTCTAGTGATTTTACATAGTTGGCAAGAACGAATTGTAGTACTTCATACAAAGTGGACTCTATCTGAACACTGAATACTGAGTTCATCTAGTTAATCATTTGATGTCATTGTCACTAGGGTGAGAAAGATGATAAGATCATAGCAGTCTGTGCCGATGACCCTGAATTCCGTCACTACACGGACATCAAGGACCTTCCCCCGCATCGCCTTCAAGAGATCCGTCGCTTCTTTGAAGATTGTATATTCTTGCACTATATCCATAGTTTTCCATTCCAAATGTTATATTTAGATCATCGACTGCAGTAACCGGATTCTGATAACTAAACTTCTGTGTCGACAGATAAGAAGAATGAAAACAAGGAGGTTGCAGTGAATGATTTCCTCCCAGCAGAAGATGCCATCAAAGCAATCAAGTACTCAATGTGAGTTTGCTTGTTCATACTTCTGCAAAACATGATACTATTACTTTATACTTAACTTTCTGCTGTCTAAACTCATTCATTCACTAAACCATTTCAAATGTTTTTCCACAGGGACCTTTATGGCTCTTACATCATTGAGGGCCTAAGGAAGTAATCTCCAGCTGCTCAATTGCAGAGGCTACATGATTCACTAAACGGCCTGTCAATAGTATGAGTGTATGACGACATATGTTAACATACACGATCGAAAACCAAACTCAAGGATATACCTTCTGTTCATGTTGAGACAAGAAGCATTACCTTTCTCCTTTCATATATGCCTTGTCAGGTCCAAGTACTTGACCGCTTGCTGAAATCTTTGCCGTCGAACCAACACTTGACAGAACGGTTGCCTAATAGAAATATCACTATACATCAAGGCCTATTTGCATATTCCTCTATTGAACGTCCTGATTCCTACCTTCCTTTTAATCTGTTGATATTGTTGTGTTGCTGTCGACATGTGTGTTTGCCAGGAGCTTATTATCTGGCTATCTGCTATTTCATCCTTTTTTTTTCTTGGGGTACATGACGCTGAGCTCAGTGATGTGTTAGATCCTAACGCAGATGAGTTTTTTTCTGAGAACATCTTCAGCCACCATCTATTATCCACGTTTGCAGCCGTAGCTGCAGCTCGGCTTGGGGAAGCTCGTATCGCTACCATGGACTAGCTCGCACTCTTAGACACCGGATCTATAGAATTTCAGTATATGTTAAACCAGTTGATCAATTCATGAATGAACCAACGAAAAAAGTTTCAAGTTTGGCTGACGTCTGTAAGCAGTGAATAAAGCTTTCAAAGAAAGAAAATATCCTGATCTGAACAATACTGAGTTGTCACAACTTGAAAAATGGATCATAAAGTTGCGGTATTTACTCAGAATTACCAACCACTTACAGTACTACATGCAGAGCATCTGAATACAATCAGGTGCCTCCTTCGAAAAAAAAATACAATCAGGTGTTCCAAAATCTGTACTCTTCACACCTTCAAAGAAAACTTAAAACCGAAAGAACCTCAATTCCTCAGTAATGCTCTTCAGATTAAAAGCTCGATGTAACTGTAGTATGCAATAGGGTAATTAAGCCCCAAGCACATGAAGCATGACTGCATTCTGAGTGTGCATTCTGTTTTCTGCCTGTGGGAATACGATTGAATTGGGAGCCTCAATTACACCGTCTGTCACCTCCACCCCTCGCTCGGCAGGCAAACAATGCATAAGGTAGGCTCGCCGGCCCTTGGGGGGGGGGTGAGCGGGGCAGCCGCTCCGGGCCTCCCCAAGCCATGGGCCCCCAGTCCACCACTGTACAAGTGTACATCAGTACATATACTAATAGTATACTATACACATGACATGACATGGTCACATGAACAAAAACGAACTATTCAATACGTGATGCAGTTACGTAGAGTGATTGCCGGCTTTACGAACTATTCAATACGTGATGCAGTTACCTGGGAATTGGGAAACGAAGGGTCGAAGGCAGTCGGCACGAAGCGTCGGCGGTTCGGCGCGTCATTTTCATCTCATTATCTGCTGCAGCCTGGCCCAAGGACGGGCGAGAGGCGAGTCGACGCGCCGACGCGAGGCGATCAGGCGATCAGCATCAGGCGACGAGACGCAGACGACGAGACGAGTGCCCGCGACTCCGCCGGCCGCCGCGCCCTGCGCCCCTGCCGGTTCTGGCAGGAGTGTTGCCTGTGTTGGCAAGGACAAGGTATCACCGTTGCTAGTTGCTACAACAACAGACGAGTCTGTTCTTTTTGTCTACTGTAATGCAATGCAACTCACAATTTTTCATGTGGAACTTTTTCAGGCTGCTGCCCTCGCGAGTGCGAGTCGTGACGCAGCCGCCACGCCGACCGACGCGCCGGCGCCGTGTCTCGAAGTTTCATCCGTGAGCCGTTAGGTATTGTCGTATTGATTTTGTCAATTACCGAAACCAACGTGATTACATATATTATTTAGAAGGGTTCCTATTTTAAATCTCGTTCTGGACCCTTGAAATCTAAGGACCGCCACTGGCTTTTGGACCAGCCATCTCCATCAGGGCTTCATCCACCTGCAAGCACAAAGAATTACAGAAGTATTAGCTAAGGGCCATCCCATGTGCAGACTACTGGGAAACTAAAAACAAGACATACAGCGCAAGTATTCACACACCTCTGTGCTTTTCTGTTTTCATTATCACTAGGGCATCCTAATGAATTCTCATGAGCTAACTTTTATCATTATCCTTACATCTTCTAAAAGTCGAACATAAAAAACAAGTTCTTTGGTTTCTAGTAAATCATCGTATGAACCTTTCCAAGTAGATGTGATTAACATCTAGCAAAACGAGAAATAATAGGTATCTACATTCCAGTCATGTATAAACGACATGTGCATAGATTGAAATGAGTGTAAAACGAAAGGCAGACGAACCGTGAATCTCAGGAATACTTGCTTTCCATATTCAGCTTCCTCCTTTTGGCCCATGCTGGCCCAAACACCTGTATACACAACATCTGCTCCCTTAACTGCTTCCTTGGGATCATTTGTTATTTCAATCCTACTGATCCCAGCACTCCTGGCAACCTCCACAGTCTTCGCATCTGGCTCAAAGCCCTTAGGGCAAGCACATACAAAGTGCAAAGGAAGTACAGCAGCCAATAGAAGCCATGAATGCACGATGTTGTTACCATCTCCAACATAGACAACCTAGATAACAACAAAAGAAAAGGAGAGAGAGAACTAGTCACAGTATAACAAAACGACCATATATTGTACTCTAAGAGTGAACCAAGCCACTGAATGATCTACCTTGGTGTTTTCAATACGTCCAATGTGTTCAAGCATAGTAAGTGCATCAGCCATTATCTGGCATGGATGGTTATAGTCCATGAGGCCATTTATGAAAGGTACAGATGCATATTTTGCCAAGTCCAAAATATCCTGCCAAAATCATGTGAGATGTAAGGAAGATAAGACAGTGTTTGGATGGAACCAAACTGGAAACAGATTAATTGAAACTTTCTAGGATCAATGCATGAAGGCAGAATGAGAATAGCTTAGAAACATCAAGTATCTCATTAATAAATGTTAGGAATAGCACTTGTATTCATCTTGAGACCAATGAGTCAGAATATATACACACACACACACATGAGGTACAAAAGAAAAACCTATACAAGGCAATGCATGATATTAGCGATCTCTATATAAGGTAACATAAGGTCTGTCTAACAATAAGCATGCCAACAAAGCAAGATGGTGTGTAATTGAGTAAATGACTAATCCCAAACATCAGGTATAACATTGACAATGTTGGTTATTGCTACTGCTGTGTCCTCATATCTAAGTATGCTATGGTCATGTGTCTGCTTATGACAAATTGGTTGGGGATTTGGCTTATGATTCTTGCCCTGATGATTGCTGTTAATATTTTCCTTGGAGATTGGTCTTCTATTTGGGGGGACTTCCTGAGACCTTTTCTGCTAGGCTGCTTCTGGATCACTGATATCTTTGGCCATCATAATTCCTCTAAAACAAAATCTGGGCTTCATAGGAAGGCCTTGCTATTTCGCTATTGCGTTCACCTCCGGCTGCGGTTGCGGTCTGATTCTTACTGCCTGCCTATCTATCTCTTTTTTTTCATGGCTTATAGAAACTCTAAAAGAAATTGGAGTGTTCTCAACTGGAATGTCAGGGGCCTAAATGATCTTAATAAATGCAGACTTCTCAAAGCCAAGATCCTGGATTCTGGTTGCTCGATTATATGCATCCAGGAAACCAAAAGAACAGTGATCAATCACACCATTCTTAAAAGCTTTGCCCCTATGAAATTTAACCAGTTTGCTTTCTCTCCTTCTAATGGGGCTTCAGGGGGTATCCTCATCGCCTGGTCGAGTTCTATTTTCAAAGGTGAGGTTACTTTCAGTTCCTCTTTTGCGTTGACGATTCAATTCACGTTGAGATTCAATGGCAAAGTCTGGCTTCTTTCCTCGGTCTATGGCCCCTGTTCGGGTCTAGACAAAATTGAATTTCTCAACTGGCTGTCCAACCTTAACACCAGAGATGACGAAGATCTTATCATAATGGGTGATTTCAATCTGTATAGATCTTCGCTTAATAGAAACAAAAGTGGTGGGAGGAGTTCTGATGCCCAATTATTTGATGATATTATTAATTCTCTTGGCTTAATTGAAATCCCGCTCAAAGGTAGGAAATATACTTGGAGTAACATGCAAAAGGATCCGCTTTTAGAGCAATTGGATTGGTGTTTCACCTCGGTTCACTGGACAATCTCCTTCCCTGGCACTCTTTGGTTACCACTCTCAAGAACTATGTCAGATCATATTCCTTGTGTTGCCCTGATTCAAACCCAAATTCCAAAAGCTTCCATCTTTAGATTTGAAAATTCTTGGCTAGATCGATCTGACTTTCATGAGACTGTGGAAAAAGCCTGGTGTATCTCTTCTGGCTTAGATTCTTGTGCTGCTTCTAATATAAAAGTTAAACTTCACAATCTTCAGCTTCATCTCCAAAAATGGAAGATTAACATGTCCCGCCTTAAAGATCAGATCCAGCATTGCAACTCTTCCATTCAAGTAATTGACAGAATTGAGGAATTTAGACCCCTTTTTACTCAAGAGCGCAACTTCAGGATTATCATTAAAAGTCACCTTATGCACCTTCTTGCTGTTCAAACCAATTACTGGAAAAACCGCTGGTCAGTTCGATGGATTCAACTTGGAGACGAAAATACAAAATTTTTCCATGCTAAAGCTACTGAGAGATACCGCCACAACCTAATCACCTCCCTTACCACTGAAAATGGTGACATTCTCTATGACCACAATGCTAAGGCCGATCTACTCTTCAACACCTTTTTCTCAAGAATGGGGTTTTCGGAATTTCCTGCTATGATTTTTGATCTCCAGAACCTTATTCATCAAGTTGACGGTTTAGACTCCCTGGTGTCCCCTTTCTCCAAGCAGGAAATTGATGAAGTGATATCGCGTTTTCACCCTGACAGTGCTCCGGGTCCTGATGGCTTCAATGGTCAATTCTACAAAACATGTTGGCACACTATTAAGAAGGATTTTTACAAACTATGCTCGGATTTCCAAGAAGGCTGCTTAGCCCTCTCTACCATCAATCACTCCATTGTTTTAATTCCCAAAAGTAGCAACCCAGAATCGCCTAGTGATTTCAGACCGATCTCCCTTCTTAACCAAAGTGTGAAAATTATCACAAAGATTCTGTCCATAAGACTCAACTCGGTCATTACCTCAGTTATTCACAAGAATCAGTATGGTTTCATTAAAGGGAGATCGATTCAAGACTGCTTGGCTTGGACATTCGAATATATTCATTTGTGCCATTGCTCCAAAGAAAAAATTGTGCTCATAATGCTTGATTTCGCCAAAGCTTTTGACACAATTGAGCACATTGCCATCATAAGCATGTTTAAAGCTTTAGGCTTCCCTGACAAGTGGCTCTTATGGATTGAGCAAATCTTAGGCTCGCTTCCACCTCTATTTTACTCAACGGTGTTCCGTGCCCCCTTTAAATGTTGCAGAGGTGTTAGTTAAGGAGATCCTCTTTCTCCTCTCCTTTTATGTGGTCACGATCTTCTTCAGCATATTCTTAATAAAGCGAGACAAATGGGTATTTTATCTCTTCCTTTGGACATTGGTCCTCAAGCTGATTTCCCGGTGGTTCAATATGCTGATGATACAATTATCTTCATCAAGGGTTGTCAGAAGGAGGTCTTCAAACTCAAATGCATTTTACAATCCTTTGCGGCTGCCACGGGGCTCAGAATTAATTATTCTAAATCTGGAATGTTACCCATTAATGTTCTAGACGCCGACCTAGACCTTCTGGCTGGCACTTTCGGCTGCAAGAAAGAAACTTTTCCCTTTACTTACCTGGGTCTCCCTATGGGCTCCTCTAGACCCCGTATTAAAGATTTTGAAAGCTTGATCAATAGGATCAACAGAAGAATCACCTCTTTCTCATCTTTACTTTCTTATGGTGGCAGACTGCAGATGGTGAATTCAGTCCTTTCTTCGATGGCTACTTATTCCATGTGTTCTCCGAGAATTCCTTATGCAGTGATCAACAAAATTGACAGAGCTAGGAAGATTTGTCTTTGGGGGAAAAATGAAATTAATGGAAGGAGTAAATCGTTAGCCTCTTGGCAGAAAGTGTGCTTACCCAAGAATAAAGGGGGTTTAGGTGTCATTAATCTGAGATTATTTAACATATCACTATTGCTCAAATTTCTGCACAAATTCTACAATAAAAAAGATATTCCCTGGGTGCATATGGTTTGGTCCTCTTATTATCAAACTCATTTACCTCATGCTTCTCTTCCCAAGGGGTCTTTCTGGTGGAAGGATGTTTTATCTTTTATGGATTACTTCAAGGGCATTGCCAACTGTTACATTGGTCGAGGGGATACTGCTATTTTTTGGGAGGATGTTTGGAATGATATGCACATGAGGTCTAAATTCCATCACCTAGCCTCCTTTGTCAGAGATGATCAGATTAGTGTTGCTTCATTCCTTAATCATCCGAGTATATCTAGGCACTTCCATTTACCTCTCTCTGACCTAGCCTTTCATGAGCTTCAAGAATTGTACTCCAATATCTCCTCTCTACCAATGGCTTCTGACTTGTCGGATGAATGGCATTACATTTGGAAGTCGAAAGATTACGCTCCTGCAAAATTTTATAAGTGGATATTCAGCAATACCATTGTTCCAAGACCTATTCTTTGGATTTAGAAGGCTAAATGTTCTCTCAAGATCAAAATTTTCACTTGGTTGATGTGTTTGAACCGTTTAAATACTCGGCATCTCCTTAAGCGGAAAAACTGCTTTATCCAAGGAAACAACTACAACTGCGTTCTCTGTGATCTTAACACTGAAGAGACTAGGGAACATCTTTTCTTTGTATGCCCTTTTGCCATCACGTGCTGGTCGGCCTTGTCCATTTCCTGGGATCCTAATTTGGAATTTATGCAGAGGATTTCTAACTCGGCCACGGTTTCTAGTGACCCACTCTTCCTGGATATCTTCATGCTGGCCTCTTGGGGCATCTGGAAATGCCGGAATGACTTAATCTTTAGGGACAAGCCCCCTAGTTTTAGAAATAGGAAAGAATGGTTAATTGCCGAAATTCGTCTCCAATCCTTTAGGTATCCTGGTCCTTATGTGGATGGTCTGTTAGCCTGGAGTGCTAAACTCTCTTAATTGCCGTTTTGTTTGTTTGTTTGTTTCTTTTGTTTCTATTTCGTCTTGGCTGGTCCCTCACCAGCCCCCCTGTTCTGCCTTTTCTCTTCTCGATTAATAAATTCTCAATAGGGGTTTCCCCAATTGTTTCTGGTTCAAAAAAAAAAGAGGTCACCACAGAAAACTACCGTAGCAATGTTATTTGTCATAACAAACATCCGTCCAAAAATTTCCAGGTTGGAAGTTAGATGGTTAGAATGAAACAAACTTATTGTTTCAGTTACAACTACACATCATCAAAGTTGATGCTTCATCTTAATAGGTTTTAGCTTGGGAAAATCTTGCTTTAATTGCCTCTCTAATGCTTATGGTTTCAAAGTAGATATCTACTGTACTCAAGGACCAAAGAAATGGTAAGATAATATTTTTGTCTTGATTTTAATATTCAAGCAGAACGGAGTAGACAATATGTAGGAATTTGATTTAGAATCAGGTACATTCAGATTGTCCGGTAAACAGTCAAACAGAAAAGTCATAGTCATCTAACTCATGATCGACACTGTGAGCAAAAACCTCGCCATTATGATGTCATTATAGCGAAAGTACTCAAGCGACATCACGAGTCTCCTCACGCTTGCCCATCCGGATATCATCGGGCCCAAATAAATGGCATGCCCACCAAGCAAGACGAATCTGTCTCAAATGAAACACGGGTCCTCATCGATGGCTTGGTAAGGATCATTGCCATTGACGAATCCTGTCTAATACTGAGCAACTTTGATTGAAGATTGTTTGAGGAGGGTGGTGATTGGGGGAGGAAGAACAGACTGAAGAGTCATGGGTCATCTTAGCTACCGATGTGGGACTTGTCAGAGCATCCTGTATAGTTGTGACCCTTCATAGTATAATTCATCAACATTTGCTATGGTGTCTTATCCTTATTTTGGTGCTTCATCAACATTGCGGTCTTGCTACTTCCATAGTGTGGTGTGGATGCTTCCAATAAATTTAAATATTCCTGCAGACTAATCATTAGAACGTTAAGTAGTCTGATCATAAGGTATGGATGCATAAGATCATAAGACTTTTGGCTTAATGTTTTGCATACACATTTGATCGTATCATTTTTCTGACCATACTGATCTTTTGCAACGAGTCCTCTATTTTCTGATTCCTCCTATGATATTTACATCCAACATTAGCTTCTGATGAAATTTTACCTTTATATGTAAGGCGTGCTCTTTGTAAGTTGTAGATACATAGGCATTACATATTGCCTCTACCGAGACCCGACGATGAAAAGGTATCTTCGCTTGTTACATTTGTGATTGAATCCCACTATGGCAGCTAGCTAATCAAGTCCTTGTAGATCTGTTCCAATTATTCTCATTTTGGATGTCACACAAGCTATAACACGAAGCTTCAAGTTTGCATGTCAAATTGCTTTTGTTGCCTTTGTCAAGTTTGCATGTCAAATTGTTTGTTGTTGTTCCAATGTAGGCATGGCTTGGCTAAAAATGTTAAAATGGGTAGAACCCGATGCTACGAGATGAGATGACCAAGCTTGTGAACAGTCTTTCAGAGGTACGAAAGGATATGTGACCGACATGGGGTTCGGTGCTTGCTCTCGATGAAGCCCTACGAGTCAAAGCTTCCACTCGAAATGACATGGTGGTTGGTGAGTACAATGACTACAATGCAGAGCTCTGCAGCCTTGGGGGTGAGTCAATCCCCATCGAACCATTGGTTCCAAATCTTTTGGGGTTCCCCATGGAGGTTCAGAAGTTATTGAAAAAGAAACCAAAGATGAATTAAGCTACCGGTACAGTGATTGTGGCATATGGAAAGGGAAAGGGCTACTTGCCACTGCTGTTGCAAAAGACCTGAAGGAGGAAAAAGATAAATATTTCTTTTCTATTTCTTTCATGCTTCTTGCATTGTGTTATTACTTAGCTCCAAATAATACAGATAGAATCAATCGAAAATTTTTCATCACAATTAAAGATGTACACAGAATCAAGGATTTCGATTGGTGCAAGTTTATAGTCAAATTTCTTATTTGTGGCATCAAGAAATTTAGAGAGACAAAACCAGTTTATATGCCTGGGTGTGTGCACGTCCTTCATGTAAGTTATGTAACATCCCATTTTTCAATTTCCAAGCTTGAATTTCAAAATCCGAACCCGTAAAAATTTTCTCGAATTAGTTCCAGCTTAAATTGAATTTTTAGAATCAAAAAGGATTTAATTGGAATAAACGATAACTCAAATTAATTATTTATTATTTTTATTGGGTTCCTTGTGATTTATTTGATTTTTATGTATTTTTGGGAATTTTTCCGGATTTGTTTGCTATTTATTTGATTTATTTGAAGTTTATTTGAATTTCTGAAATTTTCTGGGAATTAAAATGGATTTTCTTTTCTTTTCCTCTCCGGGCCTAGTTCACTGTTCATCTCCGGTCGGCCCGCTCCTGTTCATCGGCCCAACACTGTGCTCCGGCCCACCCTTTCTACCGCTCGGCCCGTTATACATAAAACCCTAACCCTAAAAGCCTTCAGCCCTCATCGTCGGATCAACGATCCAACGGCCCATCGTCGCCCGAGCCGTTCGGTGATGAAGACCGTCGGATCGGCGTCAAATCTACGCCTTGCGTCGCGCCACGCCGCCGGCCACCGCCGCCATCGAAAAAAAACCCTAGCCAAGACGCTTTTGGGCGTCCCGCACTACGCGACTCCCAAGGTTATAAAAGCCTTCACCGTTTCCAGTACCGGGTTCGCTGTCCTCCGCCGCACCCACTGACCCTTTCCGTACCACCGGAAACCCTGCAGTTCGGCTACACGCTCTCGCCGGAGTTCCAAGGCTGTGCCGAGTCTTCTTCGCCGTTTTGCTCCATCGCCGGTGAGTCTCCGGTGTCGTTCTTGGTACCGTAGAGATCCTTGCGTCGTGCTCTTCTTTATCCGCACCACTCCGTGACTAATCCGTCGCTTCTTCGTCAATTTCCAAGTCGTCGTTCCCATCTCCGGCGTGTGGCGCTACAGTCTCGCCGTCGACCTCTCTCCGCAATTTCCAGCCGTCGGATCGGTCTTCAAGGGTCGGATCTACATCACATCTTCCTTCGGTAAGCCCCGAGCCAACCTCTGCCCTGTTCTGATCGTGTAAGCTTTGCCATCGCCACGTCTAGCACATGTGTACGCTTTGTCATCGCATGTGTTGGCCACGAACACGCCACGTGTGAGTCATGTGTCACCACATCTGCGCCATGTAGTCGCCATAGATCTGCATGTCGTGCCACATCACTACCACACGCACATGTGTCGCCACGTCCGTGCCCTGTCATCGCCACGTCGGCGCCACCGTAAATCTTGGCCACGTGGTTGATGCGTTGGCGTCGCCATGTCAGCCCTAGATCGCCACGTGTGCGCCACGTCACTGCCGAAGCCCTGCGTGTCACCTTGTCACTGCCACGTGCATGCCACGTCGCGCCATGTGTTCGACACGCCACCCGTTCGCCCCTCGGTGAACTGAGTCTATATGAGCCGAGTCGCAGACAAGTGGACCCTATTTGTCAGCGCACTTGTTTTTCTTTTTTTGTGATTTTTCGAAAATACGAAACTCCAGCCAATCCGAAGCCGACACGTGTCGCCTATTTTATTTTCTGATTTACCCTTCCATTTAAACTTCGGAAGCCCCGTTCTCCTCCGTTCGAACTCCGATTCGAACGATTCAAATCCCTAAATTCATCTAAAATCAAGATCTATCTGTTGGTGTCATTTTTATGAATTTTTGAATTTTATTTGTTTCTGTTTATTTATTGTTTTGCCTCGATTCGCGTGTTTCGCGTGTAGACGACGCACCGGTTGAGCGAGAGGAGCATCCAGCGGAGGTTGCAGCAGTGGTAGAGGGTGAAGGCAAGTCTCCTTGACCATGTTGAACCCAAATTTATGAAATGCTATTTTGTTTTTAAATTATTGCATGCTATTTGAATTATGAATTGTATTTTAATGTCATTTTTAAATGCTTAGATAAATGCCAAATTGTTATAACCACATTGATATTCATGTTGACAACCATTGACACCTTAGGAAAACTAATTACTGTAGTTAATGGTAATTAATCTTGCTATGGGAACGGTAGAAAATGCTTAGCCATGCTTAATCACGTCGGTACCTTACCATTATGGAAATGATTTCATTCTTGATTCAAAATGAATTGTGGAAATTATGGCAATTGGTGTTGCCGGTATTAATTTGAAATTAAAAGTGAAAAATGATTTAGACCGGGGCGGAATTGGTTGAATGGCGGGTGTGGGATGCACAAAATTTTTGGAATGTGATTGTCCGCCCTAGTCAATTAAGGACCGATCGTAGAACACCATGGGCCATGCTATACAAGACAACCACATGTCTATATGGGTACGACTGCTAAGTAATTTGCATGTATCGTTATTTGACTTCGCCAAGGGTCAGTGAGTTTGTCGGGTGACACTTGCAAGGCGCAATGGTCAGGAGAGCGAAACCTTAGCGGTGAAGTCGGTGGCAGTATATGCATTGTAAAGGCCTTGTCATGATCTCTCGCCGCACACCAAAGGAAGTGTGTCAATAGCTTGGCGCAAAGGGTTGATCATGTCGTGTGGGTAAAGTGTACCACTCTGCAGAGTCTTAAAACTACTTGAGTAGCCGTGTTCACGGATAAGGGCAAGCGTGGAACGCTTTCACATAGTAGATTTTCTGGTTTTTGGTTTTAAAATGGAAAATGATGGATTTGGTTTAAAAACGAAAATGTGGTTGGGAATCCGCGGGCGGCTAGAGCTCCCGGGTTTTAGTTTGGCGGCTAGAGCCAACCAGGTAGTTGGAACCTGGAAAATTGTTATACTTTAAGTTTGATTATTTATGCTATTTACATTTTGTTAAATGCTGCTTTATGAAAGTATTACTTGTATTTAAATTTCAATTTTGCTTATTGCAAATGAACCCTATATGCTTCCTTTGTTCAAGCCATGCATTTAGTTACTTGCATTAAGTTTTCGAGACTTGCAGTATGTTGCATACCCACCCTCGCTTTTTTATTGGGGGTGCTTATTCCATAAAGCGATGATGGGCCGCTCGACATCTCGTGGAGAGGTCTATGAAGAGGAGGACGACTCGATCTTCTAGGGAGCGCACCTATCCGGTTGCTCGTGGGCTAACCGATTGGCTCTTTTTGTTCTACATTTCATTGCTATTTTTACACTTCAAATTGTAAGGCTTCATACTTGTAATAATGTGATGATGTTGTTACACTCTTTTGCTTAATGTCATATGAACTTTATGATATGTCTATGTTATCATCATCAGATGTCAGGTGCGCTTAGCTGTTCTCGACTAGCGCGTTGAAACATTGTGAGGGTTCGGATTTGGTAATCCGGGTTCTCACAAGTTACTAGCTTCCTTTCTATCTAATTGGTTGCCTTTATCATTTTCCTTTGTTTGTTGCTGTTAACCATTATATATTTGTTTTATCAGCTCATCTTCTTCAATTTTATGCATCCACGAAATATGTCTAGCGGTAACATACCGCTGATACACTTCGTGGAGGAAAATGATTTGAAATCTCTTCAGCCACTTGACATGGTATGTAATCACACATCACGTGAACTACTCCCTCTGGTTCTTGAAAGGTTGACATTTTAGAGATTACCAGGAGTGTAAAAAAGCTTGACGGAGTACATTGAACTGCATTTAACTCGAACCACATAATGAACTAGGATTTGGAATCTTCGGAAAATCTATGTGCTGAGGAGTTATCTGGGAGCACAGATGCTGCTGCAGAGAACACTGATGATCTAATACCAGCTGTGTGCAAGATGCTTGATAAAATTATTGAGCAGTCAAGCTCTACACGTGATCAAAAGGTCAGTAGTTGTAGTTGTATATCTTTTTCTCCCCCACAAGGGGTTGCTACCCCAAGTCCATTATTATGACATAACGGAATTACACAAACTGCATTCTTACCGCAGCAAAGACATACTTTCTTATACTTTCTGACACTTACTGTGTATCGACTAAAGTGAATGATTTTTTATGTCATGTTAAACAGTATAAGACAACACTTACTGCCAACTTACATCGTGAAGTGCCAAATATTGTTGAATTGATTTTAAGAAATAGAGGAAACATGCCTCAGGTGGTGGAGCCAACTGTGGAAGGTGAGATTCTTAACTGTACCTAGAATCCCATTGAAATTGAATCCCTTAGGTTATTTTACATGTTCCAGTACTTAAGTTAATAAAGGAGGATGATTTGGTCATTTCTACACATGCCTTGGTTGAAATGCAAAATCCTTAAACGTCATCTATTCGGGATGGAGGGAATATATTACTGTGGAAAAAGATAATGTTGAGGATCAGCAACTCATTCACAAGCATGTGTATTTGGGAGCAGGTTTTTCGTTTTGTGTATCTGTTTGTAGATACGAAAATGATGTATATAGTTAATAGTTCCACTATATGCATTGGCTCATTTACTGTAATATATTGAACAGTGTTGGTAGGAACAAATCTTGTACATTTAATGAGAAGCAAAATATTGAAGGCCCGGGACATTGTTCACAATCTAGCAGCAATATAAGTATTCAGTAGCACTGTTACTAGTTCAAATGTAGGCATACAATGCATTCGCGAATTTTGTTCATCACTATAGGTATTATCGCTGTATTTATATTACATTTTGTTTTTCATAGTTCATATGTTGAATATTAATCCTTGATTGTCAAACCTCAGGTTGGAATTTATTTTCCTGTAAAGTTACTTTGACCGTCCAACATACAGTAGAGCATTATTCATATTAAACATGCGGAGGATAACATTGTCAGCTTTCCTAAAAATGATATTACTTTTGAAACTTCTGTAATGTTTTGCGTACCCTATGGTTGGGGCCAGGGGTGAAGCCACCTCCTGATGAGCGCAGGCAGCTGCTCGGGCTCGCCGGCAACGAGCGTGGAAGTCCAGCCGTGGAAGTTAATACTAATAGTTTGGTATTAGCGATTGGAGGCTGGACTGGAAATCCCAAATTCCCTTTTGAACTCAATTCAAAAGTGGAAATTGAATTAGAATATTGGAATGGATAGTTCATTAACTTGTTAATTCATAGCTGTAAACTTGTAATTGCTCATTTGCTCTATTGGTTCTATCACTTAGTTAGAGAGGGAGACGGACAAAGTGATTTAGACTTTGGCTTTGGTATTGATTCAAATTTGTAAATTTCAAAATGAGAAGGTTTTTGGTAGATAAGAAAACTCTAGAAAGCAATAGAACCGATAGAAATACAACTACCACAAAGCACCAATTGCATACCATTTACAAGAAATTTGCTACATATTAGCCATATGCCTAAGTTAGAAATTTGTTCTGTGTCTACCATTGTATGGTGATATACTAATATGTAAGGTGATTTCCTTCATTTCCATCCCTGTTCTACCACTGGTCATGTGTATATGGACTTATTCGTGCTTAATAGTTGTAATTAGGCTTGCCCAGGCTTCGAAAAATTCCTGGCTCTGCCACTGGTTGGGGCTCTTTCTTAACCTGTCTATAAAAGTATTTCTGTTTTGCTTGTCAATGTCCTCGGTTTAGAGAATATGTTAATTTGTTGATGACATTTTTTTTAACTATATAGCCATGGCTGGAGAAGCTGATGGAAACATCGGACAAGGATCAAGATTCTCACCTGCTGCTCTCAACGAGCGTATCCTTTCTTCCATGTCTCAAAAGCATGTTGCTGCTCACCCATGGCATGATTTGGATATAGGTATTGACGTATTGTACACCCTCATCAAGGATATTATCACCTTGCTATGTTTTGCTTAGATTATAATTTTGTATGCTTAATCTTTTTCCTTGTGTTTCCCATATGTTTGGTACTTGGCTGGATGGTTTTGCGAAGGGTATTAAAAATATTGTTTTACTAGGGGCCGCAACCATCTGTTGGTCTATTTGGTTAAACAGGAATGACATTGTCTTCCAAAAGAAATCCAACTCATCTCCTTTGCAGGTTATCTATGCTACTTCCCATTGGCTACGTACTTGGATTGTGCTTCAGAGGGCGGATTTGCGATCTATTATGGTGGATGCTACGCTTCGGCTGTCCCAGGTGGCCAAGGATTTCTTTGTCCAGGCACATGGGTGGCGGTTTAGCCTTAGAATTAATAGTCACTAGAGTGTGTGTTTTTTTGCTTTTGGGCTGTGTGCTTCTTGTGAAGCAGAGGCCGGAAGGTGTTTCAAGGAATTGTATTTTCTCGATGTAATTTTCTTGAAATCAATAAAATACTTCCTTTATCTAAAAAAAGATATCAACACGCACTAGTTATATTGTGTTTTAAGTTAATTGTTTTATATTTGTCTTACTGTATGTGCTTTTAAATGCAGGACCAGGTGCTCCTGCAGTTTTCAACTGCGTAAGTTTACCTTTTACTACTAAAATTTGTAAATATGTTCTGATCATATTGATTGATAGCAAATTGGAGCTTTACCTTCGTACTTGCATTGAGTCCCAAATGGTATCATAGGGACTGAATTTCTTCTCCTGGTTCCTAGTCTTGAATTCGTCAATTTGAAACTTCTATACTTGCATTAAATCTATTAAAACTTTTTTAGGGCTAATTCTATTACAACTTTGCGGGACAATGCAGAGTTACATTATACCAAGATAATACTCATGTTTTTTCCAATTTCTGGTATTAGTTTGGCCTTAATAAGATTTTACTCAAAGATCTTGTAAACCAGCCAAGACTAGATTATATTTGTTGTAGTCTGTATTCCTTGTTTATTTAACTGTTTTTAGCTGGCATGTTGCTATTCTATGAGCGAAGTTACACGCGCTTGTTATTTTTTGAAATTTCAGGTGGTTGAAATTCCTAGAGGCAGCAAGGTTAAGTATGAATTGGACAAAGCGACTGGTCTAATCAAGGTGAGGTTCGAATTGATGTACTCAGAGTACATGAATATTGTTTAAATGTGTTGGCTAGGTGCAAATCATTTGGTTTTCGTGTGCACCATGCTTGTACTCCCTGTTGAACTCTAAACAATATCACCAAATTTAGCTGTTGTGCTCAAATGTAAAAGGAGGTTAAACATCAGTACATCACTACCAATTAACACTGATCAGTACAAATTGGGGCTTTATTTCCATAAAAGAAGGACATACCTTAAGGACATTAGGAATGTGGAGACTTGCATGCTACAACGACTTCTTTTTCGCATTGACGGAAGAAAACCTGAACATTTTACTTGTGTTTCAGGTTGATCGTGTTCTTTACTCCTCTGTTGTTTACCCACACAACTATGGTTTTATTCCACGCACACTCTGTGAAGATAGTGACCCCATGGACGTCCTCGTCCTGATGCAGGTATACGATGGATGCTATGTCTACATTTTTTACATTACCAGCTTTGCTCTAACATCACATGCTCTTTCTCTCCAACAGGAACAAGTTGTTCCTGGCTGTTTCCTTCGAGCTCGTGCTATTGGGCTTATGCCTATGATTGATCAGGTTAAATTTCTACATTCCTTTATTACATTTAAGGTTTTTTTTTTCCGTTTGGATATGGATTAGACTTGCACGCTTCGTTGCGTTGTATTCTACCACGCAATTTTAAGATCACTTGATTCTAGTGATTTTACATAGTTGGCAAGAACGAATTGTAGTACTTCATACAAAGTGGACTCTATCTGAACACTGAATACTGAGTTCATCTAGTTAATCATTTGATGTCATTGTCACTAGGGTGAGAAAGATGATAAGATCATAGCAGTCTGTGCCGATGACCCTGAATTCCGTCACTACACGGACATCAAGGACCTTCCCCCGCATCGCCTTCAAGAGATCCGTCGCTTCTTTGAAGATTGTATATTCTTGCACTATATCCATAGTTTTCCATTCCAAATGTTATATTTAGATCATCGACTGCAGTAACCGGATTCTGATAACTAAACTTCTGTGTCGACAGATAAGAGGAATGAAAACAAGGAGGTTGCAGTGAATGAGTTCCTCCCAGCAGAAGATGCCATCAAAGCAATCAAGTACTCAATGTGAGTTTGCTTGTTCATTCTTCTGCAAAACATGATACTATTACTTTATACTTAACTTTCTGCTGTCTAAACTCATTCATTCACTAAACCATTTCAAATGTTTTTCCACAGGGACCTTTATGGCTCTTACATCATTGAGGGCCTAAGGAAGTAATCTCCAGCTGCTCAATTGCAGAGGCTACATGATTCACTAAACGGCTTATCAATAGTATGACGACATATGTTAACATACACGATCAAAAACCAAACTCAGGGATATACCTTCTGTTCATGTTGAGACAAGAAGCATTACCTTTCTCTTTTCATATATGCCATGTCAGGTCCAGGTGCTTGACCACTTGCTGAAATCTTTGCCGTCGAACCAACACTTGACAGAACGGTTGCCTAATAGAAATATCACTATACATCAAGGCCCATTTGCACATTCCTCTATTGAACATCCTGATTCCTACCTTCCATTTAATCTGTTGATATTGTTGTGTTGCTGTCGACATGTGTGTTTGCCAGGAGCTTATTTATTATCTGGCTATCTGCTACTTCATCCTTATTTTTTCTTTTCTGGGCGTGCATGACGCTGAACTCAGTGATGTGTTAGATCCTGACGCAGATGAGTTTTTTTTCTGCGAACATCCTCAGCCGCTATCTAGTATCCACGTTTGCAGCCATGGCTGCAGCTCGGCTTGCGGAAGCTCGTATCGCTACCATGGACTAGCTCGCACTCTTGACACCGGATCGATAGAATTTCAGTATAGTTTGGCTGAAGACTGGTAAGCAGTGAATCAACTCATGAACGAGCCAACGAAAAAAGTTTCTAGTTTGGCTGAAGTCTGGTAAGCAGTGAATAAAGCTTTCAAAGAAAGAATATCCTGATCTGAACAATACTGAGTTGTCACAACTTGAAAAATGGATCATAAAGTTGCGGTATTTACTCAGAATTACCAACCACTGACAGTACTACATGCAAAGCATCCGAATACATTCAGGTGTTCCAAAATCTCTACTCTTCACACCTTCAAAGAAAACTTGTGAAAACCGAAAGAACCTCAATTTCTCAGTAATGCTCTTCAGATTAAAAGCTCGATGTAACTGTAGTATGCAATAGGGTAATTAAGCCCCAAGCACATGAAGCATGTCTGCATTCTGAGTGTGCATTCTGTTTTCTGCCTGTGGGAATACGATTGAATTGGGAGCCTCAATGACATCGTCTGTCACCTCCACCCTTCGCTCGGCAGGCAAACAATGCATCAGGTAGGCTTTTGGACCAGCCATCTCCGTCATTACCATACGTAGGAGAGGAGAGCTTCTATAGCCTTATAAAACTTGAAGACCAGACTTAATCACATTTAAAAGATATGAAATTAACAAAGCGTTAAACTGTGTAAAATCACTATTGAGCTAAATTTGTCTTTTTCATATCTTTGAGCTAAGAATGATTCTAGTTTTCAAATTTTACAGGTTTATAGAATCTCATCTCCTTACTTATGGTAATTTTTTGAGAATTTTTGAAAACTTATACATATGGTTTTCATAAACAAGAATTTAGTTATATAGGGAAGATGATATTCTACAACTCTATAAAATAATTGAAAACTTCTCAAAAAATTACCATATGTAGGGAAGATGATATTCTACAACTCTATAAAATTTAAAGACCAAAATCAATCTCAGCTGAAAGATATGAAAAAGACAATTTCAGCTCAATAGTGATTTTGCACTGTTTAGCGCTTTGTCAGTTTCATATCTTTTAAATGCGATTGATTTTGGTCTTTTAATTTTACAAGATTGTAGAACCTCATCTGCCCTACATATGGAAATTTCTTGAGAATTTTTGAAAACTTGTACTTGTGATTTTTATGTATTTTATATAATAAGATTGGTTTACATAGGATATAATATAGTGAGTAATATGTTATTTTCTAGATAGTAAAAATCAACATATCCTCTGTGAACTATAAAATCAGTAACATCTTTTGTAATAGTGAGTAATATGTTATTTTCGGATAGTAAAAGTCAACATATCCTATGTGAACTATAAAATATATGAAAATTAGATGTACATATTTTTAAAAATTCTCAAAAAAATTCCATACATTAGGAAGGTGATATTCTACAATCGTGCAAAATTTGAAGACAAAAATCATCTTCATTTGAAGTTATGGCTAAATTAAAGAAAGAAAGATTTATATACAAACCAGAAATAGTATTTATTAGTCATTTACTAGTTGAGTTGTTACTGACTTTTTGGTTACGCTAGTGGCTCGATCGACCTGTGTTAAATGGTTGAGGAGTAGTGTGGCCTATTTTAAATGCAGCTATAGAATATCATATATATGTGTGTGTGTATATATGTATATATACGGTAATGCTATTTTACTCCTACACGTAGAGTTGCCTATTCTACGCTCGAGCTATAACCCCCATATGGCAGAACTACCCAATGCGTGCAAACCATCCCGCATATGAATCTGTGTAAAACATGTATAGACTAAACGGATCACTAGTAAATATGTTTCCTAGTGTACATGATTATGTTTTTTCTTTATTTTAACCATAACTTTTTATTCGCAGCTCTAATTCATGAACGAATTTTACCATTAGATTTTGACAATGAAAGGAACAACATGATATAAATCTCGCTAATAAATATCGCATAAATCAAATTTTACTACCAAATGAACATTAATTTACTAATGTATGATAGTAAAATCTATATAGAAATGTAGTAATTTCTATATATAGATATAGTAAAATTTGTTATAAGGCAGCAAAAATACTATTTATTAGTGAGACTTATATCATTCTATTCCTCTTATCGTCAGTAACCTACTAGTGAAAACAATTTGAGAATCGGAGCTGCCAATAAAAAGTTATAACTAAAATAAATAAATAAAATTCATGGGCAAACAAATAAACAAATTTACTTGTTGGTTTCCCACCGTACTGAGAATTACAATCCAATAGTAAATCCTGAATCCTTCATTTTACTATTTAATACACTAGCATTTACTATCTTATTTATTATATTTTACTACAGAACAATGAACAAAGTTATTATCGAATTAGTAACATGTCCAATCAAAGAGGTAGTGGTAAAGGTAGGTAGTTAAAGAGCAGTGACAAAGATGAGTAATTAAAGAATCGTGATAAAGATAGATAATTTTAATGAAGTGCCATAAAAAGAAATTTTTACTTTATATAAGGCCATTCTCAGTGCAAGTTTCATAGGAGTTTTATTCTCATTAAATGAGATGTCGCATAGGCAAAAGTGATGATATGACAACAAATTTATGAGGAGAGAGGAGAGTTGAGTTTTATAGGGATGAAACCTGGTGTACACGGTTACCAAGTGCTTTGAAATTGGGATGAAACCCCACTAAGAGCGATTTGTTTCATTTCTACATCTTTTCTAGATCCCGTGTAGCCATATTGTAGTGTGATAGATATAATTGTAAGTGGCTATACAATTTATATGACACATTTGATCATAACACCATGCAACGATTAAATGTTATGTCATGCTTATAAAACTATAAAATAAAACTGTACATTAAGAGAGATTATTTTATTTATCAACTCAAACATCTAAATATGATGTGGTATTATTGAAAACCGTGTAACGAAAGAATGGCCTAAAGGCATCTCCAATGGTACTAGCTATAAGAAATGTCCATATCATCTATAGATAGCATATAGACAACCTCTCTAATAGATTAGCTATAGCATTGTCTATAAAATTAAATATTGGCCCACATGTAATAGATAATAAGTGTCTTGGAATCAGTTATAGCCTGACTATACATTAGTAGCCGGTCTATATCTCTCTCCTTATTTTCTCTCTTTCACTTAAGCAAAATGCTGAGATGGCATCTTTATAGCTAGCTGAAGTGGCACTATTGGAGATGCCCTAATAGCGATTGGGTTTCTCGAAATGTGTGTTCGTGTCTGGCCATTTTGGAAAAAATTTCGTGAAGGAGGTATGCAAACTTAACTCTATGCATCCCCATCTCATGGATGCCACATGCATCTTGTACAATCTCAATCATTCATTTAATTTCACTCCACCCCACCTTGATTTCTCACTCCTCCAATTAATGCATTGTTGGTGAGGTAGGGTTGAGATTTAAGTAGAGAGACACGCAGATCTATGTGGTGAGGATACATGTAGCTAAGCCAGATACCTCCTCCACGAAATTTGTTTCTCTATTTTGCCCCCGTCCTCCCGTACAATATATTCGAAACGCGAGCGAGCTGCGGGGGCCTCGGAGAAGAAAGGCCGAGGCCGTGAGCATCCCTTGGGAGGCGGACGAGAGCTGGCTAAGGTTTCCTCGGACCCCGCGCGAGGTGGAGTCGCGCCCCCGGCCGGAGACGGATACAGGTGACTATTTCTCCGACGAATCCTTTTCTTTTGGCCGGATGTATTGGTTCCGAGGGGGAGTCTTGTTCCAGGAGCAGGGCTTCCGTTCGAGTGGCGCGGGTTTTGAGCCGGGGATGATGTCTCGTCTGATCCGGAGGTGGATTTGGGGGGGATGTGGGATGTATTGCCGTATTGGGCTCTTGCGTGGTGGATGATTTGGTCGAGGTTTTGGCCAAAATTTCGAAAAGGAACTGTTCCATTTGGGACTCGTCTGATTCGGGTGTTCGCTTTCGCGATTCCTCCTCGGCGATTCTTGTAAATTTAGGTGGAAGAATATTTCGCGTTTCTCCTTCTTTTTTTTGGGATGATTTCAGCTGCTTATATTCGGCATCTTATGCTTCCATCTTTTTCGAAGGATGGGGTGCCTACGTGTTCCGTTGTTGGTGTTTCCGAATAATTTGTGTCGGAATCTCCTAATCTTGGTGCTCTATCTCTTTTTCCATCCTAACCTCCTCTGGTTTTGTCAATTGCGATTCAGGGCCTCGTTGATGCCGGCAAGGTGCAATCTCCGGTGATTCCCCTCCGATTCCGGCAGCCGAATCCCCATGCCGTCCATCACGCACTACGTGCTGGACCCCTTCCTGGAGACCGGATCGCCGACGCAGACCCAGAAGCTTGTTTCCAAGCCGCCGCTGGTGCCTCCGCTGCCTCAGGAGAAGGCCACCGAGGAGCCGATACCTGTGCCGGCGGCTCCTGCCAGGGGGCACACGTCGCCGACTCTCTACACCACGCCTGAGAGCACGCCACTGCCGGGCTCGCCTTCGTCGTTCCCCGGAACCTGGTCGCCGTATCTTATCAATCATAAGCGGCGGGGGCCCTGCCTGGTCAAGACACTTTCCCAGGGTGATGTTGGGAGTGAGGGTAGCCAGCCGAAGCTCCCCATGACGCTGCCTGCTTTGCCGAAAAGGAGTGAAGCCTTGGCAGTGCAGGAGCCTGAGTTTGCGTTTCAGCAAGAGAGCAATGGCCTGTCTGAAGGTGACAATGGTGCGGAGGAGACCTTGGATGGGCAAAATGAAATGTCCCGTAAGGGCAAGGGCGCCATTTTTGGTGAAGATGAGCAGGATCAGCCCGAGTTTGAGTTTCAGAATGGAAGTCTTGACGCGTTACTGAGGCCTGTCAATGTTGGAAGGCCTGTGAATGGTGGAACACCAAGAAATAGCGAGCATGATGCCTTCTTTGAGCTTCAGGACTTGCTGAGTGTGGCTAGTAATTCCGAGGCTGAGGATGCTGGTGGGCATGAGCGGTGGTGGAAGCCGAGTTCCCCTGGGATGTCTGTTGGCACACCTGGTGCAGAATTTTACGACGCATTCGAAGGTACCAATCGGTTCTAATGTTATGTTTTACTTGATTGTTTTTATATCTGTATAGGCTCCTTGTTTGGATCATCTTAGATTGTTACGTTAATATCAAAACTTAGCCAATTGATTAGTGTAATGTATTTCGAATCATGATTCAAACTGATCCACGGTCGCACTGTTCCTGGTTGCTTATAGTAATTTTTTTGTTTATCATTTAAAGTGTAGAAAGGAGTAAAAAAAATCTCAAAGCAAAGAAGCAACTCTATAGGAGAGAATATCCCAATCTATGGTTTAGTTTCCTAACCTTCTTCTGCTTTTTGGTTGCAAATTGCTGTAACGGTGTACTTTAAAATGGAATTTATCATAGCAGTGTAGTACGTGACATTCCTGAACTTTCTAGTAGGTCAGTCCACTCTCATGGTTTTAAGGGACATGTTGACTGATCTTTTCATTTGGGTGCAGAAGAATCTGCTCACAGCTTAGTTTGGTTATATCAGCATTCCTAGGTTTCAGGTGCATCTTAGTTCCTAAACTTGATATGACGTAATCGCAGGTTACGTAAGTGTTCAATCTCTTTTTGCGTTTGGAATTTGAACCATGATTATATTTTTGCTACTATAAGGCTTCCAATAAAGCTGAGGCCTATATCAATGTAATCTACTCAAATCTTTTTGGGGTATTGTAGTCTGTCTTTTATTATTGAACCATGTGAACCAATCATCTATTGTATTGTAATAACTAATTAGTATGGGGGTATGTGCTATTTCTTCACCCTCAAGTGATGAATATCTTTGTATCATTCTGCATATAGATTATAGGTAATCTGTGAGTCCATTCTTTTGGTAATGTGATCAGCTCTACCCTATTCTCCAAGAACAAATTTGGATGCTTGTTTTATCTACTGAGTAGTGGCAATGCTTCTGTTTCCACACTAAGTCCAATTTGTATGAAATTCAGAAATATCCAGTGATGGTGCAACTCGATCTTCACGATGCATTGATGATGACCTCCGTGAAATGAGATTCAGTCTGTTGATGGAAATTGAGAGGAGGAAACAGGCTGAGGAAGCACTTGGTAACTGGCAAAAGGAGTGGAATAATCTGAGTCATCACCTATCACTTGTTGCCTTGACAGTTCCATCTCCAAGTGTAACTGAGAAGACTGATGATTCAAGCATGGATCCTGGAGCTGAGTTGTGCCAGCAAATAACTGTTTCACAACTTGTAGCTGCTGCTATTGCACGGGCATTTGCTCGTGCAGAAGTTGAATCAGAGGTGGAAACTGTGATTGCAAAAAAGAACTTTGAGATTGCAAGGCTATCAGATAGGGTCCAGTACTACGAAGCTGCAAACAGAGAGATGTCTCAAAGAAACCAAGAAGCTATTGGTACTTATGCTGAACTTAAATATGTTTGTCTTCGTAATTAGCACATTTATTTCAGCGATATACTTGTGAACCTAGCTGCTTTGCTGGTGTCAACTTCAACCTACTATAGAAAGTTAGAAACTAGCTTGTTTGCTGGTGGCCACCTGAAATCTAGAATAGACCATTCTCATTGCATAGAAGTTTCTGGTGTTTGATACATTAGGTGAGAAAAATAAGATACGCAAAACAAGTATGAAAAAAGGTGAAAAATTCTTTATGCCACTAAAAGTTACCCGATATTCCTCATTTGCTACTAAAAAAGTTACGATTCCTTCTACGCCAGTGCGTTTCAACTTTCATCCCTTGTATGCCACTTCCATCACCTTATCGTGACCTCGCAGTTAAGTTGCAGCGGAAAAGACTATATTGCCCTTCTTCCTCCTTTTGCTCTTCCCTTTCTTCTCTGTATTCATGTCTTTCTCTGCTCAAACTAACAAGCCAGATCCAAATCGGGATCAAGAAATCAACCAAAAGAAATTGATTGAAACAGAAGAAGTGGACATGGGAGGCTACTACCATAGACACGACGGTGGTCAGAAACGCCGATCCTAGCAACAACCTCGGCGGCTACCTCCGTGTGACAGTGGCATCGGTGGCCTGGACGTGGTCGCCGCCGCGAGGGTCAACCACTTCGCTGCTGCGGAACTTCCAGTGCAGGTGGCGGATGTGGAGCAGGCTGGGAGGGTCGCGTCGCTGCCCGGTAGGCTACTACCCCGGTTGTGTCCACCTCGCCCTTGCGTGCTCTTGCTGTGGCCGCCCTGCCCCGTGTGTCACCCTCTTCTCCCTTCTCCTTCCCTCTGTACTTCTTGAGAATAGGCAGCCATGACCACTAGGGCCACAAGCACACACAGAGAGAGAGAGAGAGAGATGCTAGTAGAAGATCACTTCTCCAATTGAATTGATCAATCTGTCCTGTGCAATTTTCTCTCCTAGTTGATTTTTCTTGTATTATCAAGATTTATTCGTTGCAAGCTGCAAATTACGATGGGTAAATCAGAATTTCCATTCTTCTAAACTTTGCAATGTGCAAGAACAAGTTAGATGGAGATGAGGACCACGTGGCCTCTGTTGCTCCTCCAGTAGCTTTCCATGCTACTGACGAGGACAATAGCTCTAGGTAGTGGCGATCCGGTAGAGGCTGGCAAGCTGCGACGGTGGAGCACATGGGCAGAAGACGTCATTAAGGGAGTGCCATGGAAGCAAGTGACCAGCCCACAGCAAGAGTACGCAAGGGCGAGCTGGACACAACGACATGGCTGTGGTGGAGGATGGGGAAGTTGTGTGGCGGTGGGTGTTCAGAGGGAAGGAGGAAGGGAAGGAGCTTGCAATGACATGTGAGCCATCGACCATTGACTGTTACTGGCATTTTGTGAAAAATCTGACAGACTACAATGACTTGACGGCAACTCGAACTAACAGATCTAATGGGAGTGGCACCGAAAGGATGAAATTTGAAACTCGGTGGCATAGGAGGAATGTAACTTTTTAGGTGGCAAATAAGGGATTGGGGTAATTTTCAGTGGCATACAAGGAATTTTCTAAAAAAAAAACATGTAAGATGTCTAGAAGATTTATACATCTCCTGGCTATAAAGTCTGAACTGTCCAAATTCGAGCTAACACAAAATATGTTTGTAGTTGTATTGATATTTAAACATCTTGTTATTGGCTGCTTTGTATCAGAAACATTGAATAGAAGATTGCAAATGAGCAAGCGCTGTGGTTTGATCCGTGAATTCTTTTTTCGTATGTCTTGCAGAGATGTCCAGGCAACAACGGAACAAGCGTAAGAAGAGACAGAAGTGGTTCTGGGGTTCAATTGGCCTTGCAGTTACCCTTGGCGCAGTAGCCATTGCCTGGTCCTACCTACCTGCCTCGCAGCCCCAGACCAGTCCAGACTCAAATAGCACCAACAGCGACTAGAGCTAGATGAAGATGCATCATCATCACCTTTCAGAAGTCCTAACAGGATCTAACTATACTTCCTAGAGGAAAAATCTTGTATCAAGATTTATTTTGATGATCGGCTATGATCAATAGAAATGCTCGTTTGCCGCTTCGTCTGTAAAATGTTAAATGGGCCATCTCCGTTTAGGATTGGCTCCATTCCTCTATACCGTAAATCCCTCGTTGCATAGTTGGTTTGAGCAAATAATACGAGGAATGTGGATATGAGTAATCTATGCCCAACTCAAGTGGAGTTGATTTTGGTAATCTCATTTTGGTCTGGTCTTCTATGGTGTTGTCGAATTAAGAGATGGAAAATTTTCTGTTTCTGTGTTTCATAGTGGCGACCCATGTCGTCCGAGAAACATTGTAAGGTTCATGCAGCCCTAATTTTGCTCTTGCTCTTTTCAATTGATGAAATCTCGTGTATCACTTCACGGGTTTGTAAAGGTTCCTACTTCCGTCAGGATCCCTGGCCAAATGCGCTAGATCATACAACATTACAGCTCTGTAAGGCACAGGCTGTGAGACGAGAAAAATAGCATTGCTTTAAGTTAGCGAGGACCAAATGCTATACATACAGGATAACATTATATCTTCAAACAAGGACATTCGATGCTTTCTTTTAGTAGTAACATCATGTTTTCGGACTGGCATGGAACTATGGAAGCAACAAAGCATGGGCCCTACTTCTATGCATCACCTCTCAATATAAGTTTTATAAATCTTAAAGCAAACAAATAGGTAAATAATCACTATCTACTTTTTATTTATGTTTCAATATTTGTTTAACTTTTAAAAAAAGATGCATAGAAACAGCTCTCCGGGAGCATTTAACTATACATCCGTGAGTAAGAATGAAAAAGAAAATTGTAAAGGGAAGGAAAGGACAGCATATCACGTGATTTCTTACATGAACGGTGATGTAACTATCCTGCAGTGGTTAAAGCTAAAAAATGCCAGACTGCAACTAAAGTTGCTGTCTATTCGGTAGGCTTCATGTGAATTCCTTTCCAAATAATTTCTAGTGTGATAATCCACAGTGTCCTGAGAAAACCTCCCGTGACCTAACCTCCTTAGTGTCTTATCGACCTCCAATTGCAGCTATATGCATCGCTATTCATCCTTCAGCCAGTGACGAATGGCGTAGATGACAAAGCCGACACAAAGTACCACTGAGACAAGGATGACTATAATTCGGACCCACAGTGAAGAGGCGAATGCTTCCTGCACGAGCAAATGCCAGAGCACGAACCATAGAGCACCGAAGGCTGATCCTACAGTAGCACCCACAAGAACCTGGTTCAGTGTATGGAGCTGTTGTGACACTCGTAGCCACGACTGCACATAAGTAGGATGATAGTTAGATCGCAGCGACTGAAGAATTTGAAATTACAACCTAGAGAAAAAAGTGTGGTGCTTCTGTTCTCCAAAAGTATGGTGCTTCTACAACAGAGATGACTTAAGATGTAGATAAATGTTTGCAAGGAACCGTTCACCAATGGAGCAACTGTGATATGGCCAAATTTACTTGGTCAGATAGAACTCTTACTAGATAGGAGGCCAATGCTAGAGTTGCAGCCCCAAAAATCATCGCCAAATAATTTGTCCCAAGCCAGTAGAACACTGCATTGCAAAGGTGCCACATAAGATGTCACACATTCCATTTCACTGGAGAAGCGAGTATTTGATTGCTGAAGTACATGGAAGTACTGTTATACCCCAATGTTTTAAAGTGGTAAGTTTCTCTCTCTAAATTTAATTGTCCTAAAAATCTAGAGCACAAAATAAATATGATATGTCTAATTTAGTTTTCACTCATGTCACTTAATGGAATAAAAAAGCCATATAGCAAAACAATAGAATTTAATAGAAATGAAATCTAACTTTCAATCGAGTTCGATCTTACTAGCTTGCATACCCTAGTAATATTAATTACACTGAAAACAGCTAACGAGCTGTAACCAGAATTTATGCTTTTAATGTTGACAGGAGAGTAGACTGACATACTGTGTCATGATTGAAGTACATTTGAAAGTGCTTACATGAAAGAACTAGAAACGTTGCAGCATAGAAAATGGATTGCGCATGGGATGACGGCATTCCAGGATCAGACCGCAGAGCCGGCGCAGGCCTTTCATGGTTGAACATCTGTTTAAGAACCGAGGAAAGCAGTGTGTTCACAACCGCACCCATCAAAGCCCACATAATTTCGGCATCATGCTTCCAAAGAGCTGCAAAAGCAAAAGAACCAGCCACCAGCCATTTACTCTGGCGTACAGTCTTAACAATTTCAGTACAAGGTCCAGAGTTTGAAGTGAATAGCATGAAGTTAAGCTCAAGTGAAAAGGTCATTTCAAATATAATGGTCAACAACAGTTCAGTAGAAAGCTATAACATTATAAATTTATCTCTCAAAACTTACCAGATATAACTGTACAAAATCAGGCATTAGATACGGAAAGACTCCACATTTTATTAACCAAAACTGAATTGTATGAAAACAGTCTAGCTCGTGATAGTATGCCTTTGCATCAAGACATCTAATGGCTTTTGAACAAAAAGAAGACATCTACCATGATATATACTAAAGCAATGTTCAATGGATATTCCGTGCGGATCGAATCAGAATATCCTGGTTCTTGATTTAGTGCCTTTTGGTAAGCTAACTTTTTTGAGCTTGGCATGCAAGTTTCAAGCATGGGAGCTCACTTGAATGGCATTAACAGAGGCGAATCAATTATAAGTACAAGTCTATAGCAAGGCTCATGTTTCTCGAACTGAGAAGCACAAAATATACTACTAAGCTTGTAGCCACTAAGATCAACATTGGAGTCACAACTCAACCAGACTTATCAAGAACGTCCTAATTCCATACCAACAAGCACTAACCATCCGATTCAGCGCCACCTCAACGGGCGCCCACCCGGTGGCCGCCTCCCGCCTCGGGCCGGGCAACTTGTCACCTCCAAGAATCGCATCCCCCTCCCGGGAAAACCCGACCTCCCGCGAGGACCCGCTCCCTACCCTGGCCATCTCCGCCATGCGCACGCCAAGCCGCGGTGTTCTCGGCCGCCTACGGGGCAGCAAGAACCGACCCTTGCACTCCGGTAGTCGATTCAGGCGGACGTACTTGATGCGCGGCCATGGGGCTGGAGGCGACAAGAGCATGGTTCTTGGGGTGCTGGCCGCCAGCGAGGGAGGGCGGGAGAAGCGGTGCTAATGGAGGACAGCAGCATCTTGAGGATTCGAGAAGAGGGGATCTTGGGGGAAGCTTGGGTTTGGATGGATCGTGATGCTTCCTTGGCGGAATGGGATTTTTGGTTAGGAAATGGGCAAATGGCTGTGAAATGATTGGAGAGGATGGGGAGAAGACAAAGACAGACTTGGCTGTTTGCAATCGCTGGCAAGGATGATTGGGTAGGTCAGTGTCCTAATTTCTTATTGGGATAATTCGATATAGTTGCATTGTCTAAAGAATCACGACGCATAAGAAATTCTGATCGTTCGCCATCCCGATTGTCTATGATGATTGTTGATCGATGTCGGTGACGGATGACGGATGAGGGTGGTGGAGAAGGCCTAGGGAAGTGACAGCGTCAGATCCCCTTGTGCCTTGCAACATCCTCGTGGTCGGCGGAACTTAGAATCTGAGTCGAATCCGAGGTCGAGGGGGTGCCTTGTCCGATTCTAAGGTCGAAATCGATTCGATTCGGCAATAAGCTCTTCTAACAAAAATACATCCCGAAATACAAACCAAATACTACGTAAATTTTAGAAAAGTAAGTAATGGCATATTTCAAAGTATTGAAGAGAGAATGGCACCTAAAGAAGACTTAACGCTGTTTGCATATCACGAAAAAGGATGATAGGGTTATATCGAATTATCCCTTTCTTATTTAGGGCAAGTTTATATTGCAGAAAATACAATATTGTAGAAATTTCAAGAAAAATACTTCAGCTTTTATAAAACCTTGAAAAAAATTATCACGTTTCAAGCGAAGCCTTAGGATGTGAAGTACATTGCTTAACGAGAATATTTGTGCACTAGAATTTTTTTATTAGAGAAAATTTGTCTGTAGCATAAGTTTTTCCCGATACCAATTAATACTACAAACAAAACCCGATTCCAAACTTAAATTATGTAAAAAATAATGTGATATTTTGTAAAAAAAAAAAAAGAACAGACCAAACTATAAGAAACACAACAAACAAAAATGTGGATCACAAAGTTAGATATTGACAATCAAAATAAAGAAGCACAACATGGATCACAAAGTAATATCCAATAGACAAAAAAAATTAAGTGCTCACAAACAAAAAAAAAACACTCGAGTGCTATTTACCAATTCCCCCAAACTATAGCACATTCGTGTTGCAATTCTTACGTCTATAGCACATTTGTTAACTCCCATTAGCCATTTTCATCGATTATTTGTTTTATTTTGGAACCTAAGGCATAAGCGGACGGAATACCCTCCAGGCCATATCTACATGATCTGACCCTACCATATTTTGCTCTCGCCATTGATACTCTCTCTCATTACTCTTGGTCTTGTGACTGTGACGGTAGAAAAGCTTGGCAGCAATGGTGGCAAAGGATTTTGGTGACGACTGCAGACTTGTGACCTATGGGATCATGGTATGTGGATGTAGCTTTTGATTGCATGTTGTGTCCTTTCCCTTATATTTGTAATTCATTTCGGGCTTTTAAACCCTTGCCTTGCTTGGCTGTTAGGTAAATGTGAGATTGGGAGACGTACACTTGGATGTGGAGGATGATGGATCAAAGTGAAGACCCAATGTACGTAAGTTCTCCAAAATCCTCAATCTCCAATACACATGTCAGATCTAGGATTTGGGAGATGAAGTTGCCTTCATATATGTGTGAACCAAGTAGCCTCTTGACGTAGGGCAAATGTGCTAACTGTAGATATCAACATTGTTGTTACAGGGTGGATCCTGGTACAACATATCGTGCTATCATTCGAATGCAATCATACATATGCTAGGATAGTACAAAGATGTACTGCAAAGGGAAAAGATCGATCACCAGTTGTAACATTCTAGAATTTTGCTTATAAAAATAAAGTAGTTCTTATTAAAATTTTAAAATATTATTTTAAGAATAATATTTTTTGTTTTTTAATAATTTTATTGAATTTTCTAAATTTTAAAATGCTTTTTCTATTTAAAAATTCAAAGTAATATAAATAATAAAATAAAAAAATTAAAATTATTAAGTTCAAAATCTCCTAGAAATTTCCGTGAAATTTTCCCAAAATTTTGAACTATATTTGCTATTTTCTAAAAATCTTTTCATATTTTAGTAATAACTTAAAAAATTATCTAAATATAAAGCGAAAATAATTTTATTAAGTTCAAAAGTCCCTAATTAAATTCTCCAAATTTTTCTAGAATTTTAGAGCAGTTCTATTATTTTTCCAATGTAAAAATATTTTTCTACATTTAAAAATAATTACTATCAAAATATAAAAAATCATATTATTTATTTATATTTATTTGTGCTTTATTGCTGAAACTGGTATCTCTTTAATTTCCCATATTTAATAGAATTTATTTGCTAATTTTCAGATTTAATATGAATTTTTAGTAGTAAAATAATTATTTTCAAAATTAATTAATTCGAAAATAAATAAAAAAAATACTGTTCACATGACCGTCCAACCCCCAATTGAAAATCTACCAGTTTCATCACCTAAATTTTGGTGAGCCTGTTATTTTTTTAAATAACCCCGATGAGCTTTTTCGGACGATCCGTTGGTCTGATGGACCTATAAATTGAACCCCAGATTCCTCCCTCATTCCTCCTATCCTCAGCATTTGAGTTTTTACAATCCATCCATCGAATCTCCTTGCACTAGTCGTTCTTCTAAACTCCGATGAACATTTGGCAAGCTCTCTCGACTACTCCTAACTTCCATTCGGCCTCAAATTTTTATTGGAGCTTCCTCTCGGTGTCCTCTATATCAGATAAAATCAGATTTTAAAATTCCTACCGGAGCACCGTTGGCAACCATTTCTTCTCCAAGTCCGATGAGATATTAATTTTTAGAATTTCAGCATTTTATGTGAGATTCAAAAGATTTGATCTCCTTCATTCTAAGTCCGATTGGCCTGGTTTTTCTTCTTAAATTTGTATAAAATTATAATCTATCTATTTATACCAATTTTGTATTTTATTTATATTTATTTGAATTTGGTTTATTTGTAACGTATAGTTTTCGGAGAGACAAAAGGACTATGTACCAATGATTTTGATCACCTACCTTTCTATCCAGGCAAGTTACATATATTTACCATAATTGATCCTAGTTTTAAATGTACCTGCATGCATTAACTGTATCAAATATAGTTTGAACCCAATTTCAAATGACTAGTTATGCCCAGATTGATTTATGTCCATATTTGTAAATTTGATTCCATTATAGCACTGAAACCTTAAGATTATACTTCTAGATATATTATGATAATTAAAATAATCGAGAAATGCTTAGACACTTTTGGGAATTTGTGCCAAATAAAGTCTGTTAATGTGAAACTATACTTTGAATGCTATGAAAAGTTATGATAAATAAAAATATGGGTTTAGACTGAGCGAGAATGGTTGACTAGTGATCTTTGGGTTTGCTGATAAGTTTGTCTAGTCAATTAAGGGCCTATTTGTTTTAGCTTTTGATTCTAGATTCTTGCTCAAAAGAAGAATAAAAAACAAACAGCCTAATTCTAGAATCCTATTCTCACAATTTAGACCACTCATATACACTAAAATCCACAATTCACTTCATATGTGTTTTTAGATTCCAGCTTTTGAAGAATCAGATTCTCTACAACCATAATCCATAATCAGCTTTTAGAAAATCCAAAGCTGAAACAAACAAGCCCTAAGGACCAATCTGTGAGCTATTGAATGTAAAGCACAACCATGCTTCCATAAGTCTAGTATGGGACAGACCTAGCTATTCATTTAGTGATATCTCATTGATAGTTGTGCCATTGGGGGAATGTGGGGATGGTTAGTCTACCACATGGCGCAAGAGGGGGCTTCTGACTAGGTGGTTTCAACCCTACCAGCGATGGAACCTTGGCGGGTATAACTACTTGAGATGGAGCTTAATAGGGTCTTGTCATGATTTTCTCTACCAACACACAAAAGGAAGTGTGTATTTTAGCAAAAGAGATAATTATGTCTAGTGGATAAAGTTGCACAACCTCTGCAGAGTTAAAACTAATCGATTAGCTGCGGTAGCAGTTATGGGCATGCCGAGCAGTTTTTTACAGATTAGATTTTGATGTTTTCAAAAATGAGTTCAGAAAAGTGAATTTCAGGTGAATTGATTTCATCATGGGAAATTTGGTTTAGCTCTAAGACGGATTCCTGTGTTAAAATTTGTTCAAAAAATATTCTTTAATTAAAAGTGTGCCATTGAAAAGTTACTTAGAATATTGAAAAACTTGCTTTGTGCAAAATTCAACCATATGGCATTTCTTTGTTAGCTCTACATTAACATGCATCTCCCATGTAACTTGTGAGTACTTTCGGTACTCACTCTTGCTTTGTTGTTGTTTTTAGATAAGTATCCCTACAATTGTGAGGATCAGGATAACTAGGCTACTGCCCTAGTTAATTGCTTGTGGTAATTCTATTGGGATCTACTACTAGTTTATCTGCTTCTATTGTAATCTTTTATTTGGTGTGCGTGTCACCTTTATTGTAAACTCTGATTATTAATAAAGTGTGTTGGATATATTATATTATCATCTTTGTTGTGAGTGCTAGCTTTTTCTGAACTAGTACAAAATACATAGAGGATTTCGGAATTATTTTTCAGGGTCCGACACTAGTGCTCTTCATAGAACATTTTTCATGAATGTGCTAATTAATGAGATTAAGGCACGTTACCGTTGGGCTTGGAACCAGATAGCTAACATTATTTGCATTGACAATTTGGGCCAATAAGTGCCTCTGCTCTTTGATGATGATCTAACTTGTTTGTTTGACACAAATGCCTTGAGGAGAGAAATAAGCATGTATGTGGTTGTGGAGAGAGCCTATGAGACATTGCATGAGGTTGATCAAGTAGGTGTGGTTTCCCGAGACCAAGAAGTTGAGGTTGCTCAAGAGATCGAGGTTGCTTAACAAGCTATGATTACTCAAGTAGCTAAGAACAACAATGACATGTAGGCAATTCTAGAGTGACATGCAATGTTCTAGACTTATTGCACCTATTGGTATCCTAAAAGGCAGTATGAGCAAGATAAACCCATCGGTGTTAATGAGGAGCACTTGTATGGAGTGGTTGATACACAACCTTATGCAATTCATCAATGTAATGAGATAGCTACTCAAGATGTCCTAGATGACTCTGACCCTCAATTTGTATGTGAGGAGGATGTGCCATCGGATGAGAACCATAGCATTGTGCTTATGTTTGTGCACAATAGAGAGAACCCTACATTCAAGGTGGGGTGAAACATTCCAAACTAGTATTGAATTCAAACTTGCTATGAGGTAGCACGCCATAAAGTTAGAATTTGAGGTGAATGTAATACCCTAGCACATCCAAATGCCCAAAACGTCAACACTTCTATTTTTCTCTCTAAATTTAAACCACTTCACCAAGAATATTAGTAGTAATTCCCTAATGATAACTTCTTCGAATAAAGTATTAAAATACAATTATAATTAGGAATCGAATAAAAATGAGAAGGGTACAAATTGCAAAATAATAAACTTGAAACTTCACACCTAAGAACGCTCGAGACCACATGCTCGAGTACACCCAGAACTATGTAGCCGAGAACAAACCTACCTTTGGAGATGACAACAAATAAGTAAATGACATTTGAGATAAATTAAATCATTTAAAACTTGCATAGATAGATCCATATATGTAGTAACTAGCTTCCACATAACTATTATTATGCTATAAATATTCATTAGCTTCCTCTTTTATGCCTTGTCTAACTACATGCTTATAATGCACATCACATGGCTTGTACATGTATAGCCGAGTTCATATTCGTCAATGTTGCACTCTCTCAATCCCTCCATCCTATGGAGGTGCCTACTGAATTAAGTCTTTTATGCCTACACAAAGTATGTCATAGAGGTCCTACATATGTCACATCTTTTCATCATAATGCACATTATGTAAATACAATGATTTGTTAACATTTAACATATCTCATAGTCATTATTTAATTCATCACCACATATGCACGATAGTAAGTAAGGGTAATCATGTAAATCAGAACAGCAAGTAATTTTCAAACATAAAACAAGGGCAACTAACCCATTTATTGTTCTACTCTGCACTTGCCTTTTTAACGATATAAAACAGAGTGATGTGTGGTTGATGCTAAACCCGAAGTTACACCTTCTACAATAGATGGCCTAACTCAACAATATGCCACAACAGTACATATGTAACATCCTAATTTTTAGCTTAAAATAATTTAACATTGTTATTTGTGTATTTCATGATTTTTTAAATTTATTTGGAATTTATTTAGTATTTTTTAATTATGATTAATATGGATATTATTTAAATATTTTAAAAGTTTATATAAAATTTTGATAATAATATTTTATTTGAGGCTCAAATGTTTATTTTAAAGATTTTTTCTAGAATTTTTTTTGATATTTTTACTATTTTATTTGACTTATTCTATTTTCTACGATTAATTTAAATCGAAAAGTTTTAAAGAAAATCTTATCTACAGTAATGGGCCCGACCCAATACTGTGTTGTCCTATTTTCTTGGCATGGCCCTCTTGGTCCATTCGACACGGTCCGAATCAGCTAGTTCATCTTGGTTAATAGATCGGACGGTTGATATCTTCCGGAGTTGATGGAAACCCTAAGGAGTTGTGGCTGTTCAATTCTGTGTCTAGGTTTGGATCAACCACATCTAGGCGCATCCTGGAGGTTCATCATGATGTGTGTATGGTTTGGAGTTGAGCCGCGTAGCCACACTACTTCGACCGCTGGATTAGAACACACATCGCGTTTCTGGTCTTTGTTCTCGATGAGGTCTCGGATTTCGCCACTGGCATAGGTTGAGATATCTTTGTCGTGTTGTGCATGGATGTCGAGGCCTTTATAAGGTGCTTGTACACTCGTCCAAAGTTTGCCAGAGAGTGTTGCACATTTTGCCCTAGACAACGTCGCCAGAGACACTCTCAAGTCATCACTCGGGCTCGCATGATTTAGAAGTCTTGTCGTCGTCATTTTTTTGCTAATTTCTCATCATCCATCATCACTTCGTCGTCATTGAGGTCATCTCCGTGTTCATTGCATTGAGACGCTTCAGATCTGCTACTTCTTATCACTGGAGGTGTGTTGAAATGTCACGGGCCACGTCATCTTCTTCAAGTCCGGCTGGAATGTCGCTGCTCAACATCATCGATAGGAACCATGTTAGTTATCCATTGGAATAAGATTTGCATATAGTGATGTTAAAATTGCATTATGTGTACAACTTTTGACTGCTTTAAGTACTCACCCTTACTAACAACAAAATCATTAGTTGAGGAGGAGTCTATGCCAGCTTTGGAGGAGTATCAGAAGAGACGAACATTTAGAGTGCGAGTCTTGTCAGTTGCTTATGGTATACTGAGGGGTTTATCTACATTTTCTTTCCGCTGCTGTTTAGACTAGTATCTTTGGTTTAGTCCTTTGTGGAAAAGTCATGTAAGTAGACTATAAGGTCAGTCAATAGGTTAATGTTTAATATATGAAGTTTTCTATTATATTTTTGTTGTGTATGATTTTGATATTTATCTATATTGAGCATGTGTGCACTAGAGTGATCTTGGACTAGTGCGATATATACAAAGGGTCTAGATTTGCATATTCATATCCCGACAATATTTGATGAAACATAACAATACTGCTCCTACGGATAATCCCAAACCTAACTTCCCTCCGCCGTACAACTCCCTTTTGATGTCCCAATGGTCGATCGACCATAACCCTTGACTCAGGAGGTCAAACATAGCAAACCATATAAATTTTGGAAACTACATGAAATTTTTCTAGAGCTTTCTAGTTGACTAATGGTTTTGATTAATTCATTTAAACCCTCATTTTCAACTCTAAGATTGCTCTATTAAGATACTGGATAACAGACTTGCCAATTTCATATCTATTTTTATACAACTCTAAAGGAAGAAAACGATACAACTTCTGAAAACTATAGAAAATTATCTAGCTTTCTTTAGTAACGAGAACAATTTAATTCGGCCATCTTCCTAGCTTAATCAGCCCAATACCATGTCTATGACCAGCAACGGCCAATTTCTAGACAGCAACCTTCTCTTAGCTGTAACTTTTGGACCACTCAACGAAATTAAATTTTCTTGTACTCTATAGAAACTTTAGACAATTATCTACACTTTTTATAATTATGCTATGCTTTGAAACATATTGTAGATGCCCTAAAACTAATCTCGAAAAATAGACAACGAATTTGCTGATCCCGACAACTACAATTCATCCTTCCAGTGCTATCCATCTGACAATATGACCATAGGACCGCTCTACTAAGGTGCCAATATAAGGAACATTGGTCAAGGGCTTATACATACAGCCTGAAAATTCGTCGTAAACATTGAATGTGGTGGTCCTCTGTATTTTCCATTTCCCGAACCTCTTGCATGACATCACCTAACTAACATCACGGTGAAATCCACTGGGAGCTGTAGGGTTCCTGCGTGACAGCGGGCGCTTGAATATGGCCATTACAAGGGCACGCCGGCATGTCACTGTGGTATGTGATATGTTTACCGTTTGTCACAACACCTACCTAGCCAAGCTGCTCCGTCATATCAGGCGGTATGGGCAAGTAAAACATGTTGCACCTGGTTCCTTAGATGGGGTTTCTGCCTTGGCTTCAATCAATCAACTCTCCCGTCCATCAGTTAGCATTCATCACAATTACTCCTTGCCTAACATCATACATACTAGGTTGAGCTGCGCGTGATGCCGCACCGCGAGGAAAAGATCTAGCACAAGTTTTTTGCAAATCGAATTTACAGAACCACGGGTCTCTTTTTTTAAAATAACCGGCGGAAGGATCTATTTACGATTCCAAATTTTTTAAAAATTTTTGGGTCGAAAGAACCGACGTTTTTTTGCAAAATAACCAGTGGAAGGACCCGCTCGTGATTCCAATTTTTTTTAAATCTTCCGGGCCGAAAGGATCGGTGCCCTTGTGAATTTGCGTAACTACGGGGTCCTCTCTGCAAAATAACAGGTGGAAGGACCTATCCGCGATTTTTGCTTTTTTGGGAAACCGGTGACGTGGCAGCCTGCATGCGCCTGAATCCTCCCGGCATTAAGATATGTACTAGCCAGAGTAACGTGCTACGATGCACCGCGCACGACGACACAACGTGTAAAATTCGGGAAATCTAATCGTATTTTCGGTTTCCTTTTTTTCTTTTTCAAATGGATCGTTAGGACCCGCTGCTGAATCTATGGGCTGCTATAAACCTTCGACGAATCTACGTTTTTTTAGCAAACCGCGTGGAGGGACCTAAACTTAATTTTAAAATTTTTCGGGTCTATCTTACAAAAAAATCGACGAAAGAACGTAAATGCGATTTCCAATTTGGCTATAAACTTTCGATGAATCTGTGTTTTTTTAGAAAAGCGCGTAGAGGGACTTAAAGGTAATTTTGATATTTTTCGGATCTATTTTATTAAAAAAATCGTCGAAAGGACCTAAATAGGATGGCTCGTTTACAGCCCTACTCTTATTGCTGTAAAATCAAATACCATTGATGAGGATAGTAGGATACCCCAATACAGACATGTATAGTAGATTGACAATTCACAATTGAGTTGAACAAAAAAAATTCTGTGCATTCCATTTGGAAATTCCAGGCTTCAACCATCGTGTCACATTATCAATATTACTAGCAATGTTTTCACGGCGTAACATGTCGCGCGCGTTCGCGTTTGCGCTAAAATGAAAGGTCTTTTTTATAAAAAATAGCTGGAATGATCTAAACGTAATTACACCATTTTTTTGGCATTTATTTAGGGTCTTTTCACAAAAGCTTCGCGATTTTGCAGAATCAAAAGGTCTTTTTCATAAAAAATTGCTGAAAGGATCTACACGTAACTACATTTTTGTTAGGGGCGCTTGCAGAGGGAGGGCACGAGGCGCGCGATGCCGCGCTCGTAAAAAAAATCAGACCCGAATTTTTTATGTAAAAAATACAATTTTGTTTTTCTCGGTGGTGTTTTTTTTAAAAATTTACCGCGATTGCGCAAAATCGAAAGGGTTTTTTCGCGAAAAATAACTGGAACGATCTGAACATAATTTTGCTTTTTTTGGCATTTATTTAGGCTCCTTACGCAAAAAATCTATGATTTTCCTGAACTAAAAGGTTCTTTTCGTAAAAAACCGTTGAAAGAACCTAAACGTAATTACTAATTTTTTTAAAGGGCTTTAACGGACAGCGACACATGGACACGGTGGCTTGCCAGGAAGTTTGCCATCTTTAATATAGAGATGATTACAAACGGATTAATTGTTCGATTGCGTCCTCTGAAAAAATATTTGGTTTTGTGTCCCATTGTTATTCAGCCTTATCATCTTTCCCTTTTTTGTGGCTGTCGAATTTCGTTTGGAAATTTCAGCTACATGTCACGTTATCGAGAATACAAGAGATTAATCATTTGATTTCGTATCTAATAAGTATCCATTCCTGTCTTTCCCTTGTCATGGCTGTTGAATTTTGTGGTGTAACTTCGCAACATACAACTTGATGAACATACGTATAGTCCTCTGTACAGGGAAAACAGGTAGAAATCAACTTCCCCTACGCAAATGAACTTTTCTTTTACTGCTTTCATATGCAACTGCAAGTTACCTATATTTTCTATGTTTTCACTTTCTGAATCCCCACATGAAAACAGTGTGCTTTCCAACACTGGAGGTAAACCAACTGAACTGCATTTCTTAAAGTTCACAAGAATGGACATACAATTTAGGCATGCACATTTCGCATGTCGACTTTTATATACTTTTGTTTCTGTCGTATATATGGATATTTCAGAGTTCGAGTCTTAAAGCTGGAACCGGCCGTGAGCATGTGCAGATGTGCTGAAAGCCGGAAGCTATTGCGGTGTTGCCAAGCGGTTGGCTGCCAGTGCGGCAAACAGTGTCTGATAATTTTTTACTTAACATATGACCACCAATAAATATGTCGTCTAAAAATAATTTCATAGTATTACAGTTTTGTCAGTCTGTCTTAATATAAAATTATAAGTTCTGGTCAAAGTGGCATCTTGTAGGATGCAGAAACTAAAAAATGTGAAATAAAAAAATGGAGGGAGTAGAAAGTAATAACTCTCCATGAACTCAAATGCATCTCCAGTCAAGGAATTTTTGTGGAAACCTATCCATAAGTGGGTGAGTTTGTAAAAAAAAAAACTACCTGTATTTTTAATTTATCAAAAACTCGTCTGCAAGTTCAATACGATGTCTTTTGAGCGAATGGCTGTTCAAATTGTTAAATGAAGAGGAGACTTGGCAGTCTTTGATTAGGAATAAGTATTTGTATTCGTAGACATTATCTCAGGTTCAGATTGAACCCAGTGATTCTCACTATTGGAAAGGTCTCTTGAAGGTTAAAGACTATTTTCTAAGTTGTGGGTCGTTCCAAATCAACGATGGTTCCCAAACTAGATTCTGGGAAGATGTTTGGGTAGGTATTTGTCCCCCAAAGGAGCAATTTCCTAATCTGTATAATATTGCTATTAATCCTCATATAACAGTGGCAAAGGTTTTTGATCAGGTGCCGCTTCATATTTCTTTTCGTAGAGCATTAGTGGGGGACAGATTAAACAGTTGGCTTCGCTTAGTTGCTAAAATTGCTCATATTCAGTTATCACGTGAGAAGGATATTTTTCTTTGGCAGTTATGTAAAAATGATCAATTCTCAGTTCGATCTATGTATCATTTTAAGATGAATCAGGGTACTCCTTTTATCCATCATTTCATTTGGAAGCTGAAGGTTCCTTTAAAAATTAAGATTTTCCTTTGGTATCTTCAACGTGGAGTTATATTGACAAAGGATAATTTGGCTAAGCGAAACTAGGTGGGCAATCAAAAGTGTTGTTTTTGTGATAGTAATGAAACAATTAATCATCTCTTCTTCGATTTCCATCATGCTAGATCTATTTGGCGAATAATTCACTTAGTTACTGGGCTAAGACCTCCTATTTCAATGCCTCACATAATGAGGGAATGGCTTAATGGTATAGGGAATCATCATAAACAACAGATCTTTATTGGTGCGGCGGCTATTTGTTAGGCAATTTGGTGTTGTCGTAATGATATTGTGTTTCAGAACAAACGTTATACTTCTTTTTTGCAGGCCATTTTCAGGGCAACATATTGGTTGAGGTTTTGGGCGCTTTTGCAGCGTGACGAGGCACAGGAGGATTTTCGTTCTGTGTGCTTGCGTCTCGAAGTTGTTGCAATGAAGCTTCTTGCTAATAATGGCTAGCGGCATAATTATAGACTTTGCTATCTTTAAGTTTTGATGCATTTCTGTAATGTCTCTTTCGCATTTGTGCTGAAGAGCGGATGCAAATTTTATAATAAAACCGGGTTGTGTGCTTTGACAGAGACCGGAGACATCTCCTTTTTCTAAAAAAAAAAAAGTTCAATACGATTGCAAATTCCACCACCAAAGGGCAATTTAGTCGTGGCTCCTGCATGACACTTGTCGGTAATCCCAGTGGATCAATCCATTGAACTATGGGCAGGGGAGACGCACTAGCATTGTGGGGCGCACGTGAAAGAGTATGGAAGAATAAAGCGTGACAAAAAAGCAGGAGGACAGACGGACAAGAAAGAAGCGTGATTGTTGATGTCGCGGCCGTAGGGAGGGATTCTCACCATCTAAATGGACTCGAACATGATCCCCTCAGACATAGTTAAGAAGCTAGTAGCTTATACTACATATTAGGCTAAAAATTCATTAGTTTTGCCCCCTCCACTCCAGTTCATCATTTTGTAATCTCAAAGTTTAGTTTCTCAATGTTGTTCCATCTTTGTAGGTGACCCTCTGTTAGATTTTGGGTCAACAACCAGGTTGGCCTCAATGAGTAAATTAGCTTCAGCGGAAGACAGCCAGGCTAGCATTTCTTGACTTCTATAGAGCTCAGCAGGTAAACTGGCTGTTTAGGACGGAGGCGGGAGTTGCACCCACATAAAAACTTATAAGTTTTTGTTGAACTTTTAAGATATAGATATATGTGGGTTTTTTAACAAATTCCTCCATTTATAAGTGAGCTTTTGCAAATTTCTGGCAGGATTGCCAGCCACTCAGCTGGGGCCAAATGGTTGGCGATCATCCTCTCGCCTTGGTGATTTCGTGGCACTGGATTAGCGGCCAAATGATCTAATTGCCGTGTTATTATCATGTTTTAATGATGTTTACTTGTCTTTTTGTCATTTGGTGGGGGAAACCTGGAAGAGAGACGTACGTACAGGCGAAGTTGATGGATCATGGGTGATAAATAAGGTTGTGTTTAGTTTGAGAGATAAGGTTGAATGGGATGGAATGGTTCTATACTATTTGGTTCTATTGTTTTAGGTGAATGGAATGGTTCAATATTTATAGAAAATATTCATTCATTCAAAATAGGATGGTTCTATTCAGGCAACTAAACATATTGATGGTTTTCTTCTTAAACCATTTCATATATGTACCACTTGGTACAAGCAACCAAACACACCTTAACCCGAGGACTCGGATTTTTGGACTGAGTAGTACTGTTGCCTAATTCTTGGATGCACGCAATGTTGTCCACGGGTAAACTATCAAGCACATTCGTTCATGCTCAGAGAATGTTTGCCCGTTTAGAACGAATGAATTCTCGAGCTAGGAAATATCAAATTCCTTTTCTTCAAAAGTTATGTGAAATTAATACATTTCAAAATAGTCCCATGGATATGGGCTCATTCCGTCTGAAACACCCCAAAATTTCAAAAATTATGTTTCCTTTATTTATTTGGTTTTTATTTGAATTTTTTTCGGGATTTATTTGAATTTTTTTCGGCTTCTTTTTGTTTTCTTTCCCTTTTGGGAATTCTTTCCCGTTGTGGCCATTTCTCTTTTCGGCCATACCTTTTTCCGCCTTGGCCCGTTTTTCCCTTGGCCCATTTTCTTTCCCCTCAGCCCGGTCCGGATTTTTCTCTCCGGCCCGCTCCTTTTCCCCCACGCCAGCATCGTCTTCCTCCCTTCTTCTTCTTTCTCGCGCATAGCTGCGCCCGGTCTGAAGCCCCGATCGTTGTCCCGTCGTCCCCGCCGCGCCAAGTTTCAATGCCTCACCTACCCCGTCCCGTCCCGCACCTGCTCCCGTCCCCCTCCACCACCAGCACCTCTCGGTCCGCTCGTCGCCCCGCCCGGTCCATTGCCCATTTCATCTTTGCGCCCGGTCGCTTATCTTCCCCGGTGACGATTTTTCAACGCCCGTCGCCTCCGCCAGTGCGCTGCTCGCCTTGTCTCATCCACCAACCGCTCCGTCGCGATTTCCGCTCTCACCCCGTCACCTCCACCCTAGCTCACCCGTGACGATCGACGTCCTTCCATTGAAAAACGCGGCCACCTTCTCTCCTCCGTCGCCGCTCGCCTTTTTCCCCTCCGGCCCTATAAATAGCACCCCGAGCTCGTTTTCTCCTCGCCCGAGCACCGCAGTGAGCCCCCGCCTCTTCCCCGTGTGCTCTCTTCCTCCCCCGTGCCACCATTCGCCCGCCCCGCATGCTCCTTCTCTGGCTCCGGTGCCGCTCCGCCGCCAGGCTGCCCCACTTACTCCCCTCCCCATTTTTCTTCCGTCCCAGACTCACCGTGAGCTCCTCCTTCTGCCCCGCTCACCCATTCACTCCCCCGAGCAACCGTTCGCCGTATCACTTGCCTTCTTCTTCACCCCCGGCCGCCTTTGCCTCGCCATCATTTCCTCTCGTTGACACTCGGCCCCCGCCTGCCAACCCTTTCTCTCGCCGCTCGCTGACGCTGGGTCCCTCGCGTCAGCTCGCCCTCGTGTCGTTGCGCCGTGGGCCCGTGTTGTCAGCGCCTCTTTCCCCTCCGTCGCTGCCAAGTGGGTCCCCGTCGCCAGCCCTCCCCTCCCATCTCACTACCACTGGCCCGCCTGTCGTGACATGGCGCCTCGGGCCCACTGCCAGCCACTGCTGCTTGTAGCGTGGCCTCCTCACCAGTGGGCCGCATAGTCTTGGGCTAATTGGTTCATCTGTCTTGGTCCGAACAAAAATTGCTTTTCGTATTTCTTTTGATTTTTCGGGTTTTTAGTATTATTAAAAATCTGAAAAATCATTTCAAATTCCGAAAATCCCCAAAAATTCCCAAAAATCCAAAAATAGTCAAAAATACATATTCTTGATCAGTTCGAGCCACTGAGTCCAAAAATGATCCCCGTTTCACCAAACCAAGCCCAGAAAATTCCAAAAATGCCCCTGAGCTCCATTTCGGCCATTTTCTCTCCCATTCCTTTTTCCGTTTCTTTTCCTTTGTTGTTTTTATTCGTTTATTTATTGGTTTTACTTTTCCGCGCTAGATCCGACCTCGGGGCAACTTTCGAAATGAAACCTGGAGCCGGACCCATCGTTGGAGCTGTGTCAGGAGCAAGCGCTGTTCGGGACCAGACACGACATTGACCGTCTCTCGTTAGGCGAACCTCTAACCCCGCAAGGCAAGCCACACTCCTTGAACATGTTGATCCCATTTATCCGTATAATTACTGTATATATATTGCATTTGCTTGTAAATAGAGTAGAAATTTAAAAAAGAGCTAGTTTAGAAAGACATGACTAGTTAAAATCCCACCCCCTTGTTAAGACCATGTTGATTACGCCATATTCACTTGTCAACCCTAGGTTATCATTAATGAACCACCGTAGGCTAGTTATAATAAATAATCATTTCTTTTAATTACTGCTTAAAACTTGTTTGTAAAACCTGCTACGGTTTGGGGGACAGTCTTGGGTGGACCACGGAAGGTGGATGCTGGCCTAAGCCCCAAACCGAAGACAAGCCCAGTGTGGTGTGGAAAGGGTACAGGAGGTACCGGTGGTGCGGTGTGTGTCGGGCTTGTCTTCGACACATAAGGATCAACCCCTGGGCACAGTAAATAACTTAGTCCCCTCTCAACCACAAGTTGGGTCGGTCAGCTCTGTTGGCCTGGCCCACATAGCCCGATATATTGTCTTTCCCCTTGGAATGCCTACAGGTGGGCCCCCATTCTTTGTAGGAGGAATGGGTAGTGCTGGGGTTGGGGGTGAAACGGAATGGTGCGGCCATTCGGCGGTTTTCACAACAGTAGGTTTCCTCAGTTGGTCAGTTTGCGCAAGTCCGCTTTGGCCAGTGGGCCCCTGGAAACTGGGGATGTGCACCGCCTACTGGGTAGGAGCTAAAGAGGGGGAATTCAATGAAAGGTTATGTTCATCTCGGTCCGGCCGCATGCATAAAAGTTGCATGTTGATCTATAGTGGCACTAACGACCGTAGATATCTTGTGGGTAAAGTTGAGTAGCTCGCAAAGTGAACTAAATGGTATTCAATCTGCGGCTTCCTGTTAATGAAGTCGGGTTAATTTCGGTGATTCCGTGGCGAGCTTGAGTAGTTTTAATAATAAACTTGCCGTAACCTGGATTTTGCTATTGAATCAGTGTTGGTGTTGTGATAATGTTGATGATTGATTGATTTATATTTCTTTTGTACTATACTTAATCCTAGCTCATGCATCCACCAAATAAATAAACTAATGCCAATTCCTTGAAATTCTATGCATGTAATATTCAGAATTTTCGTGTGGTTTGTTGAGTACGGTTGTGTACTCACCCTTGCTCCCAATCCCCCTTTTAGATTTCAATGAAGATGGCGAGTTCCGGAGGAACGTAGATAGCGTCGATGCTTGGTTTTGAAGGCCTTGATCTATATGCTCAAGCCTTTCCTGTGGTTGTTTTGGTAATGTATCTGGTGCTAGCCGCACCTCTTGTAAAACTCTGGCCGTTAGGCCCTTAATTTACCTATCAAATATTCGCATTTGCTTTTATGTCTGGCAATGTACACTTGGTTACCTACAGCTAAACTCCTGGGTAGCTGTGAGGGTATTTATACGCACCCCCTGAAAAGGGCGATCCGTTACACCGTCCGTCTTGTTGAAGACCCTAGTTCAGTGTTCACCATGGTCTCCTCCAAGCATCAAAAGCAGGAATATACATCTCCGTTCCATGGATGGAGATCAAGTCATAGCAGCGAGTGCACAGCGAGGACCGGAGACAATCTCAACCATTCATTTCCAGATCTAACAGCTCACATTGTTTGATACACAGCTACTCCGACATAATATATTTACTAAAGTGCTTGAGCTACAGTAACTTGCTACACCGCCCAACGATTTTGGATCTAGCAGTGCTAAGGAAGTGTTTGGTACAGCTCCAACTTCACAAAATCCGTGGAGTTGGTGGAGCATGGTATTCCTAACTCTAGAAATTTATGGATCTGGAGTTGTTGGTACATTAAGATTATTTAGATAGGTCATCTTGTTTACATTTTTGACTAAAAATATAAAATTAATTCACTTTATTTTAGGCTACAAGCTTCAGATCTGAGGTGGAGCTAAGATCTAGAGCTCTGTCAAATAGGGCTTAGTGCTAACCTTGCTTCTATGAAGTTAGAGTAGCAACTGCACAGGAACGGGATCCTTGTCCTCTTGCTCCATTACCTAGTAGGGTTTCTGCACAAAACCAGTTCTCGTAACAAGAACTGTAACATTCGTACGAAATTGCCCGTTTCGTTGAACTTGCGGAAAAGTTACCGTCTCGGACCAAACAGTTCAACCATTTAGAGAAAGCAAAGCTCTTCTCAATGCTCAAACTCCAACAGTTGGCGAATTCTTCGTTCCAAAACGGCATAAGGTGAGGGCATTGGTGAGACTCAGGGTTTATTTTAAGGCAAGTGAGGCTCAGTTGAATTGTTGAACTCCCAGCCAAATGTCCAAGGCATGGTGTTAATTCTAGTAGTGATATTTATATGTGATGATTAATTTGACAACCATATTTGTGACAACAATGTTTATCATGATAAATGATTTATTTGTGGAAGAACAAGTACTGTGTTGGATTTGTTGAAAAATATGCAATAGGAGTAATAATTTATTGCTAATTCCATATAACAATATGATTATAAATACATAATCCAAAGTTGGCCGAAATGACATAATTGACAAGATAAAACATAATATGAATTTTATGTCATTCATGCAATGAATCATGTTTTCTACAAAGAATTGAAGGGAATATGAAATATATTGCTCTCAGATTAGAGTATAATTCAGTGAATAAGGCCTTGAACCCTTACCATTTTATTATGCACTATAAAGAATTGACAATTTTATCTCACTGCTTAACAGATTATCTTCAAATTAGTATAAACTCAGATCAGTAGTTTAACAGGATGGTTCTATAACAGTAAGGCAGCACTCAAACTGATCCAATCAAGTAGATATTAACCAAACCAGTAGCAAGATAGATAACAATGTGTATTTACCTAAACATCTAAATAGCACAACTACTGAGTTAACAATCTGCACACAGATCAGAAAAACAACATGTTGTGAGTGATAGCACCAACAAGATCAAATCAGAAGCTAGCAAGTATAACAAAGCACTGACATAAAGGTAAAATAGCCAAGAATAGGCAATTAACCAGTTATAATCTGAACAGTGAATGAATCAACACGTTCTAGCATATAAGCCTATGTTCCAAGGCCTAGTTCACAAAAATAAATGTTCTATTCATCACAATACACATTATCCTCATCGAACAATGAAAAGGCAATGGAAACAAAGACCAGATCTCAGTAATACTTACTGAGGAATAGCACTCAAAGCTATTCATAGGATGGGGCAAGGCGCAACAGAAATTGCTGTCCCAGAAAACCAATTGCTGCCGCAAGTGCCATAGATGGAATGGCCATGTTCTGGAGATACAGTGCCCTTTTCGCAGTCGTAACACACCAACTGTGAAAGTGAGCCACACCAGCAGCAGCTCAAGACCAAATTCTCCAGGCAGAAGGTCTCCACAAAGATTCGGTCCCAGGGACCAAATCTTCTTGAACAACAAGCACCCAACCGTGCGACTAGAAACACAAAAGACTGAAGTAAGAATACAACCACCAAACTCCAGATCATAGATCTGGAGTCAATCCTCAGCAGCCAAGATCGGGCACAAGCACTAGAGGAGACCAAGATGGGGAGGAAGAAGACTCAGAGTTCTTACTTGTGACCTCAAGGAGAAGAACCAGAGCCTCATATATTGGGGAGGAGCGCTCGACTGTCATCATCAATCCTCACACCGACCGACGATTAGCATGCGCTTACCTGAAATCTCGGCGCCGCCCAGCCAAGTCAGGAGAAGAGGAAAAGAGGGGTAGTTCACGCTGCGAAAAGAGAGCAACAGCCACCGAAGACCAGTTCAGGAACCGAAGCCACCCGAATCCTCTTCGCTTGCCTCCCTCATATGCAAACCCTAATGGGCCAGCCAAAAAGCCCAAAGGCCAAAACCGGGCCAGCCCAAACCACGCAGGAAAACATCAAGTTTTTCAACATGATATGTTTTATTTGCGATAGGAGATGCAATACAAGCAACAATAGATATATCGTAGGCATGCGAGATGCATGTTGTAGTGCAGGCATGTGAGACGAACGTACACTGTAGGCGGGGAGAATCCACGCAGGTGGTGCGTAACTTGAGAATAGCACGTGAGTTCACATGTGCAGGCACATTACGCAAGGGTTGCAGGTGCAGCAAGACGGGACGCGTATAGGTCCATGCAAATAGACGACGTAGTGTAGCATCATCGTGAAGGCAAGTGAGCCACATGAGATTAGCATGTGGGCTGTATGCGTGCATATGTGAGTTTTAGGCTATGTGTGCATGTATTATACTATGTGTTATTGAGCCAGATGATATATATGTATGTATTTGGTTAGAGATAAGAAGTTGGATTAAGAGGAGAATAAATAGAAGGGAGTACCTTCTAGCTTTGTAGCCGTAGAAGAAAAGAAAAGAAGGTCACCGGTCGCGGCGCAAGAAAAAGGAAGACGAGAGGCGGCATGATGCAAGAAAAAGATTTGATGCAGTAGAAGCTCGTCTTGGCAAGAACAAAGAAAAAACGTCACCTACTGAAGAAGAAAGGAGCTTCCGTGAAGGCAAGTGACCTTTAAGGCGAGTGGCTGGAGGCGATCGGATCAAGTGAATATGGCTGCAGTAGCATGGCACCAGGAGGAGCGTGATGTGCAGGTAGGTGAAATGTGTGTAGGGTTATCAATACCGAGCAGATATAGAAATTTAAGTTTCTATTGACACCAATTTTCGGTAGAAATTAAATAGTTTGCAAAGTCATACTTTTTGAATTCAACGATGAAAAAACGAAAACTGGCCGGTTTAACCAATTTTGCTCGATTTTTTACCAGTTTTGTTCAATTTTTTTATCTAGATCGCCAAACTTAAGAACCGGCTTTCAATTTTGATTTTTCACTGGTTTTCTTCGATTTTTGACCAGTTTTATCTGATTTTTGACTGATTTACATCGAAAATGGCACACTAAATGAAAATTGAAACAAATCAAAGAAAATTAGAAAAAATGCATAAAATCTAAATAAATCCTAATTAATCTATAAAACAAACACTAAGAGAAATTTCAATAATTTTTGAATTCATTTAGTTCTTCGGAAAATCAAAAACATTAATTAATAAAAAGAACAATGACACTATTAGATTTTTATAAAAATTTACAAGCTTGGTAATACTCTATAATTTTAGTGTATGATAAAAAGTGCTCAAGGATCATGTATTAAAATTTCCATAAATATTAGACTTTATTTATTGCACATAGAAAAAATGAAGAGCATTTACAAAGATAGTAGCACTTTCAAAATTTTAAAAAAAACATTGGTCTGATTATCATCTAAAAATTTTATAGCATCATTAAAATTACCTTAGGTTCTCACTTAAAAATTTTAAAAAATTTATAACATGATTTGATAGCATAATTAAATTAGGAATTACTGAGTGCTTTGTATATTCGGCTTTTCTAAAAAAAGTCTCCCAAATTTGGTTTTTCAAAAAAAATCATTCCAGATGTCAAAAAATTATTAATACTAATTTAGGGAATTATTGGATAAATTTTTCAAATTTTTAAATTTAAATTTGATTGGTTTACAACATAGTTTCAAATATCAAACTGTCGTGATTTTCTTTGATTTTTGGAACCCTGTGCCTGTGAGGTAGCACTTAGGGGTGGGCACTTTTAAACTGAAACTGAAAAACTGAACTGAATTGAACCGAATTAATCAATTTATTTGGTTTTTTCGATTTTCGATTTGCGGTTCGATTTTTTTCGCTACCTTTCGGTCTACGATCTTCGGTTCAGTTTTCTTTTTCTAGCAACCAAACAAACGGAACCACCATTTGTGTACAGGCGAGGCGAGGTGAGCTGGCGAGGACGCGATGTGAAAACGAAAAAAATCCCCTCTCGGCTGATTCCCCCCGACCCGATTTGCTTTCCCCCTCCGCTCAACTACTCAAGTGCGGTGCCAAACCCTAGCCGAAGACCTAAAGTTGTGGGCTTGCCGCTTGGGACTGGTGGTGTCTCTCCGTCGGCCCGTCCAACCCCTCAGCTCCGCCCTGCCCTCCGACTCCAAGGCTTTGCTGTTTCGGCGTTCTGCCCTCTGGTCCTCTCTGGGCCGATCTAACCAGTGGCTCCACCATTCCATGCTCCGAGCCTCGATCTGTGCTCACCGCCATCCATCTCGAAGTCCGGCCGGTGAGGTAGAACTCCAAGTCCAACTCCTCATAAAATCTATATGAGATTTGAGTTGAATGGTTGTATATTTGACTGTCTAACGTCTGTAGTTCCCCCTCTGCCCAACCCTAGCTAAAGTCACGAGCTCGCGGTCACGACAACTCTCCGTTGGCCCGTCCAACCCCACGGCTCCACCCTGCGCCCCTGCCCTCCGTGGCTCCACCGTTCCGATGTTTCGCCCTCCCGTCCTCCGCGCAGATTTGACCAGCCCCTCCACGGCTCCGTCCCCAAGTCCAGCCGGTGAGGTAAAAAGTCCAACTCCTCATGAAATCTCATGAAATCGCTTTTCTGTATGGAGGAACTCCATATGGTCACAAAAACTTAACAGTTTTGTTGAATGTAAAACTTCAAAATTCTTATCAATCTTGTTTGTAATATTCTTGTGGTCATTCCGCAATTCTGCAATGGAGATTTTGCAGTTTAAATGCCAATTACAAAAAGCTGATCATAAAGGCATTTGGATTTTGAAATATATGCATGATTCACAAACATATTGTTTAGTTAGTCAGCCCCAGGCTCCAAGTCACATTTGTAAATGTACTCAGCAATAAAGTAAAGCCAGAACCTTACTTGACTCAGGCTTAGCTCATTTATTGAAACATAAGTTCACCTTGAACTTTTAACCTCAAATTTGTCTATTAATTTATCCTCTACACTATGCCACCCATCAGTTCAGCACTCCACAATTCCCTATTCCTTTCCACACAAGTAGCTCAAACAGTCACCACCATTGTAATTTGGAGATCTCTTAGATGACCCCATGTATTGGCATATTAGACCTGGATATACAATAAAAATAAATTTAATTAAGTATTGTTGATTGGATGATAGTAGCAATGGTAAAATATATATCCCAGCAATACTAACGGTATGTATGCTATGAATTTCTCAGTGAGCCAGGCAATCTCATCTTAGTGTGGAATAGGAACAACAGCCGCCTCAACAGAACTATCCTGCAACGTATTATTCCCTTCATTACATGTTTTCTTGGTCAATTCCCTTTTATTTTCAATCACTAACTATTATGTTGCACTCTTGCTTGATTTATAGATGGTGGAGCCCAACGAAAACGCTGGAAACTGTGACAGCCAAACGGATGAGACGGAGAATGAGCCACAACAGTAGGAGGTGAAAAAAAGAAAAGCAATGGCACCAAGATCTGACGTGTGGGAAAGCTTTAGCAAGATCAAAGTTGGAGATGTCCTAAAGGCCAAGTGAAAACATTGCACCCCTGAGCTTCGTTGTGATCCAAAAACTAATGGTACATCCTCCTTAAACTCTCACTTGAGAATCTGCAAGCATAATCCTAATAGGAATACAGACCCTAAGCAAGGTACTTTGCAAGTAGAAGCAAATCAGGGGGATAGTAGTCATTGTGCCTTGTCTACTTGGAAGTTTGATCCCGAAGCACTTAGGGAAGCTTTTGCTGAAATGATCATTATAGACGAGCTTCCTTTTGCATTTTGTGAACGTGAAGGCTTCAAAAAGTTCATGTATAAAACTTGTCCACGTTTCTCTGTTCCCTCTTGAAGAACAACTACTAGGGACTCTGTTCGCACTTTCAATAATGAGAAAGCTAAACTCAAACAATTTTTTAAGGATTCTTGTGAAAGAGTTGCCCTCACCACTGACACATGGACCTCAAACACGCAACAGAACTACATGTGTGTCATAGCATATTTCATTGATAATGATTGGAAGCTACATAAGAAGATCATTGGTTTTTTCTTGGTAAAAGGTCATAAGGGGGACGATATTAGGAAATCTTTAGAGAAATGTTCGATGGATTGGTGCATTGAAAAAGCCTTCACAGTAGTTATTGATAATGCCAGCTCTAATGACAGCGCTCTAAATTACATGAGAAGGGTTTTGAATAATTCTAACAATAGCATTACTAAAGGCAAGTATCTTCAAATGGGATGTGCTGCACATATTATTAACTTGATAGTTTCTGATGGTCTAAAAGAAGTATCAATTTCAATACAACATATCTGTGTTGCTATTAAATTTATTAAGAATTCCCCATCTAGAATAGCCAAATTTAAGAAATGTGTTGAATTGGCAAAGGTGGACAGTAAAGCATTCTTATCATTAGATATTTGTACTAGATGAAACTCGACATATCTTATGTTGAATGCTACATCAATTTATAAGGATGTATTTGAAAGATATGGTGAAGAAGATCCATACTATACAATAGAATTATGTGGTGAGAAAGGTCCTGGAGTTCCTGAAAGTGGAGATTGGGAGAATGCAAAGAAGATGATAGAGTTTCTTGGACACTTCTATAAGCTCACTCTCCGTATTTCTGCCACACACCATGTGACATCTAACATTTTATTTCATGAGATTGGTGATGTTTTGTTTTTGTTGCGACAATAGTGTCATAGTGATGATGATAAGCGTAAGGAAATGGGCCACAGAATGTTAGAGAAGTATTACAAGTATTGGGGGGATAAGGATAAGTTGAACGTGCTCATGTTTATTGCTGTTGCACTCGATCCTAGATACAAGCTATCTAATACACGAATATAGCTATTTTAGAGCTGTTTGGTGAAGAAGACGGAAAGAAAGTTTGGAATGATGTGAATGATTATTTTCGTTCTTTGTTTCATGAGTATTCAAAATTATATGCTCCAAATGATAAGGCACCACAATCCAATGACTCTCAAGAACCTGAGGAAAGGAGTACTAGGTTGATGAAATCCCTAATTGTGGAAAAGATGAGGATGAGAAACACTGAAATTGGCACCAGCAAGTTTGAATTTGAAAAATACCTTAGTGAAGATAATGAAGAAGACAGCGAGAATTTTGATATTCTTGAGTGGTGGAAGTGCGATTCTCCTAGATTTCCAATATTGTCTCACTTGGCTTGTGATATATTGGCAATTCTCATATCAACAGTTGCATCTGAGTCAGCCTTTAGCACAGGCGGACGTGTTCTTGATGACTTTAGAAGCTCACTCACACCATTCATGGTCCAATGCCTAGTTTGTACACAAGATTGGTTACGCCAATTCCTACCTATCAATATTGAAGAAGATCCAGCAAATCTGGCCAAAATTGAGGAAGGTAATAAACAATAAAACAAATTCTTTATTGATGTTTGCTTCAATTACATCTATATTGTTCATCACGACAATTTACTATCGATTTTATTCTATTTTAGCCATTATTGTAGAAGATGTTGCCAATTCTTCAAAGGAAAAGTCTAAATCCGAGTTGGTAACCAAACCTAGTGAAACTACTACCTAAATTTTGGTGAGATTCAAGACAATATTCTGCTATTGGTCATTCCTTTTTTTAGTTATTTGCAAATTCCGTATCATTGCTCTAATAATATGTATTTTCTCAATTTTCAGCTTTGATTCTGCCTTTTAGTGTTGCCTTGTTGGGAATTGTGAAGTCTGCTTTCGGTAAGACAATGTTCAATCTGCAGAACAACTGTTGAAGAGAAAATGGCCTCTAAAATTTCTTTTGTTACCCATTCCTTTACTGAATAACCTTATCCTTTCTTTTGTGCGATAGATGAACATAGACCTAGAGAATTCAACTTATGTGTTCATGGGAAAAGTCCATCCTCATCTCAAATAAGGAAAAGGAAATTTAGATTCATGATACTCGGAAGTGTTTGTCTCCTTTTTATAGAAATGTGGCATGCATGTCTAACAATGCTTTATATTGTTTTTTAGTTACTCCACATTCTGTGATGTTGCATAGCATTGAATTTTCCCATTCCTTTTGTAGTTGGGGTGGATCAAGCAGACCTGACTTCACCTGTAAAAGTACTGAAGGTTAGATATAGATACTTTATTTGTTGCTTGATTTTGTAAGATGTTAGATATTTATTATGTTACTGGTGACCTGTAGCTGCCATTAGCTATTATTTCCATTGTTGAGCATGCATGGATTCTAATTTTATTGGTTATGACTCTAATTTTATGCATGGACTCCGAAATTTCGGTTTTTGAATTGTTTACAAGACCATATATTTGCTTCTCCAATGGCAGTGTCCATGGAGGATGGACTATAAGAGGAGATGGAGCATATTGTTAATGCTGGTTAACCAAGAAGACCATATGGAGATGATGTCTTTGGTAGTTCTGGACTTAGCTTTCCATGCTTCTATGTAAGCTGGTTGTGTAATGTTATGTCTATGACTCTTTGCTAGTTCTGTACTTAGCTTTTCATGCTTTTGTCATGTGTAACCTGGTTGCATAATGTTATGTCTTTGGCTCTTTGCTAGTTCTGGACTTAGCTTTGCATGCTTTTGTCATGTGTAACCTGGTTGCGTAATGTAATGTTGTCTTTGCTAGTACTGGTTGCATAATGTTATGTCTTTCCATGCTTCTGTGTAATGTACTAATGTTGTTTGCTAGCTGGTTGTGTTATTTTTTGTAAGCTTGAGTCATTGTCAAATTTGTCAGATATGTTGTCTAGTGTTATGTCTTTGTAAGCTTTAGCTTTGTAAGTCGTTGCTAGCTCGTTGTGTTATGTCTTTGTAAGCTTGAGTCATTGTCAACTTTGTCAGATATGTTGTCTGGTGTCTGTTGTGCTGAGGGTTTTTCGGTTAACCGAAAAACCAAATTAACTGAACCAAATCGGTTCGGTTAATTCGGTTCGATTTTTAAGTAATTTCGGTTTCGGTTCGGTTCACACAATTTAAAAACCAAAATTTTGAAAAACCAAAAAAGCCGAATTAACCAAATGCCCAGGCCTAGCAGCACTAACTCCCAGGTAGCAGCAGTAACAACTCTGTGCAATCCAAATGATAGAAGAAAACACAAGGAAAAAGCAGAAGAAAAGGTGAGATTAAAGAAAAAAATTGGAAGATTTTTTCAGAGTTGTGCTTTTGTGTAAAGTATCCTTGTGTATAAATTTTTTAAAAAATCAGTGAGCATGGATTCTGATCTACTAATTATTGTTTGCATATAATTACTTTCTAGTTTGCATGATTAATCTAGTTTTTCTTTCATGGTCTTAGATTAATTATTGTAGATTGATCCTTTTAGTTTGATCATTATTTTAGTAGTTTCTTAAATTAATAAAAATGGAAAAAATAGTTTTAGGTGTTAGTTTGCACTAAATTACCTCCTTTTGATGCACCTTGATCCTTCACGTTGGCATAATTGGCATAAACGTCCGTAGTAAGCAATAATACACTACTCACTCACCGACACCTCACACCAATAATATCTGGGCTCGATTCTGAGCTCCAAAGTAGCCTCCTGAAACGGGCACCGGTTATCGAATCCCATCTCAACTTGCATTCTGTTGTGAACAATATACGCAGCATCAGGATTTTTGCAGCCTTTGGGAGACCAGGGCGAGCAGTGATGCTTACGGACCACAGGCCATTACGTGATTCAGAATTTCAGATAGTACACCATCATACACAGACAGATATTATCGCATTCGCCGTCGCTGCTGTTGCTCTCATCAACTACCCGGTCTTATCTCCCTCGACCCCGTGAAAGTCAGACGCCATTGAGTCTGGGGACGAGCTCATTTCCCTGTCTACTCCTGCAGATTTACCACAGCCACAGACAAAACAATCTTACTGGGAAGCTGGGATACTGATATGCTTGCTTTGGTGCGCGTAAACGATAGCGTTCTGGATTGAGTGGAAGCAAGGGCAACGCACGAGCGACTCGTCCATTTCAGTGGACTCCTTCCACTGGCGCGAGCGCGAACTCTGAGAAAAATGACAGGCGATGGGGTCAGATGTTGCTCGGCTCTGCCATCGCCTCCACTCGCTTCCCATCATCCCATGCATGCGATCAAGCTACAGCAACAATTGCCCGCCTGTCTTTTGCAAAGCCTGCTCGATCCTGTGGTCCTCCAATTCCAATGGTGTCCATCGCAGTGCATTTATTGGTTCCAGATATTATCATATTGTTGTACGTGACTGGTTTCGTCAGACATGTTCGTTCCATTCAATTCTATTTGTGATATTTATGTGTGATGATTAATTTGATAACAATATTTGTTTGATGGAATAACATATTTATTATAGAATATTTTGTTTGTAGAAGAACTAGGTACTTTGTGGGTTTATTGTTTATTGGTAATAGGAGATGCAGCGCAGGCAACCGGAGGTACAATGCAGGCATATGTGATGCACACTGCATGTCGGAGAGCATCTGCACAGGAGGTGCATAGCCGAAGGCACGACATCCGAGGTCATAGGTGCAAGTAGGGTCACAGTTACAAGTGCAATATGGGAAGGACGAAGGTACAGCAAGATGGGATGCGAAGATGTCTTCGTGGATGGACAACACAAGGTATCCGCCAGCAGGCTATGTAGGCGAGCAAGTCATACATAAGTGGCAGATAGGCCGTATGCGTGCATATGTGATTTTTAGACTGTGTGCATGTACTGAGCCACGTGTAATTAGGCCAAGTAGATATGCATGCAAACAGTTAATTAGAGATAAGCCTTTAGGGTTAAGAGATAAGATTATGTTTGTCGGCCTAGAGTATAAATAAAAGAAAAGAAGGTCACCTGTGCCCAAGGTCAGGGGCGAAGCCCAGTTATTGGGCATGGGTGCAGATGCACCCCCCTCAAAAAAAAATTAGTTATTACCTCCATATCTTGGTCCTATGTGCACCCCCTCAGCCCAACATGCTACACCCCCCTCGCCTGTAAGTTCAACCTTCATTAGTTATGGTTTTGGTGTTAATGACAAATCTAATATCCCTTAATGTGATTTTATTATTAATGACAAATCTTATATCGAGACTAACTTGTTTATTTAGAATATCTTTGATTAGTCTCATCGCATTAAAAGAATGGAAAACCCAAGGTATGTTTGCGTATCCATTCTAGTATTAGTTGCATACTTTGGAGTCAAGTTAAAATATGAATGTCCTCATTATATTAACCACAAAATGTGCATCATGTTTCCCAATCCATATATTACATGGATGCACACACTTAGGGGGAGTTTATAGTTTAACTTGAAAGTCTCTTTGTATTGATCTAATTCTTATTGACACATATAAGGATCAAGACAAAGAAACTAAATACATGAGTATATGAAAACTTGAGTAGTTAATATATACTCATATCAATTTAAATGATAATTTAAATTGAGTTCATTTGTCTTGTTAATCATTAAAGAACATTTCATCATGTGTTGATGGTGTTCCTTGATTAATTAAGGACAAATGAATAGCTCTTAAGTATAATAAAGCATGAGTTGCACTATTGTACTTAAGACACACTTAAATCATTCAAATTGATTTAGGTTGTGCTAAATTGATCTAAAGGCATCCATTATGTGTTAATGGAGTGCAAGAGATAATTGAGACAACCATGCGTCTTGGACTAACAAGTTTTATGAGTTGTGGTTGAGTTAGGTCCAAAGATGGATGAGATGATAAAGAAGAGGAGTCGAGTGATGATCCCAAGGGAGTATCAAGTGAAGATCATAAAGACCCCAAAGGGATTGCTTCTTGTGCGTGCGAAGGTATAACTAGATAGGCTAAGGACTTTTGTAGTCTTTGAGTCTAGTTTTATCGCCGTACTATTAAGAGGGGTTGTCTCCTAACTTGAGCTTCATCATGTGTTGATGATCTCAATCCGTGTTCACTCAAGCTCAAATCATTTGGATTTGGTTTTTGCATAAGAGTTAACCATTTGGCATGTGTTGCGAATGGGTTAAGTTTATGCTCGGTTGTTATTGGTTTATGCTCTGATTTGCATATGTTGCAAAGAGGAAGAGCATATGCATTTGGTTTTCGCATAATGCTTTGATTTGCATGTGTTGCAAATAGGATAAGCTAATGCGTTGGCTTTTGCGTGAAGATCACTTTTGCATGTGTTGCAAATGTTGAAGCTTCATGTTTCGTTTACAAAACACAAATCTTTCTTAAATCAAAGTAGTTGATTGGAGCTAAGATTTGCATGTGTTGCAAATAGTGAGCTCATGCATTTCAGTTTGTTTGGTTTTGTTTGGAGCTAGGTTTTGTATGAGTTGCAAAACGAGGATGCTCAAGCTAGTTGGATTTGGAATTTACATACGGTTCTTTGAAGCATGTGAATAGTATTTACAAATGTGTTTTGCAAATTATTTTGATCATGAGTTGATCATCACATGGTTCAAGGTTGTTGACCCTTGCTAGCTTGTAATCATGTTTTTGATCAAGTCTATGTGAAGTATTTCGAGAAAATCAGATTTTAGACTTGAATGACTACATTAGAGTTTAGTTTTAGTGATATTTAAAAATTTCTATGGGTGATTAATTCATGAAAATGGGTGGAGATTGTAGCCCTCGTAATAAGCTTCGCATAGAATCAAAAATCACCCAAATCGGAGTTCGGAGTAAAAAGTTATGAGCTTTTTGGTGGTCTGCAATAAGGTACTACCGCCCGTAGGGCGTGTAGTACCGCCCGTCTTGGTAGTTATTTGGCAGAGAGAGTTCTAGGCGGTACTACCGCCCGTAGGGGCCGGTAGTACCGCAAACACTGTAGCAACGGCTAGTTTTAGCTCGTTTAATGCCCGTTTTGCCCCCTAACGGCTAGTTTTCTTTGTGAGGCTATAAAAGGAGGTCATGGGGGCATTTGCTGGTTGCTAGAGTATATTGGGTGAGATGGTTCATGTATTAAAGCTCTCATTTGTGTATTGGCTCTTGTGTGAGTATTTGAGAGGTGATTTGCATGTATTGCATTTCATAAGTTGTTCTTGAGCAAGAGTGAGACTAATTGCATGTGTTGCAATTAGAAGTGGGTTGAGAGTCTCTTGTGCATGTGTTGCACTTGAGGAGGTCCTTGTGCATGTGTTGCACTTGGTGATCACCGGGGCGCATTCGTTGTGCTCGGTGAAGTTCAAGCGAAGGCGACTTGTTACTCTTGGAGGTTGCCGACTCCTAGGCGGCGTGGGCGTCGTCTTGAAGCTCTCAAGGTGTGAAAGCCCGGCAAGTTTGTGAAGGTTTGGGTTGAGCCTACGCGCAGTTTAAAAACCACGACTAGTGGAAGCGAGGCGGGTGCTCGGCGGGAGCGGTCCAAGTGGTTGGGCTTGCCTCAACGTGGACTAGGGAGACCGCAAGTCTCCGAACACCACGGAAAAATATCGGTTGTCTCTTTTACCTTCAAGCATTTACTTTATTGTATATTTATCAATTGCTTGATTATAATTAGAATTGCTTAGTATTGATTGTTTGCTCAATTTAGCAATTCTAGTATAGAGACATAATTTAGTTAGTGCACTAGTAAGCCTAGTTGATTTAGGCTTTAATTGTCAAAACCGAGTTTATCGCTTCCGCATATATCTTTGATTAGGTTTTGACCTAGGGGTGTATTAGAGCGAATTATTTTAGTGAGCGATCGAATTTTGTAAAACGCCTATTCACCCCCCCTCTAGGCGCATCCTCGATCCTATATCGCCTCAGATGTTAAAGACTCGAAGTCAAATTATGTATTTTGTCTATGTTTATGTTCTTTTTCCCATCCAAACGTTCTTCATTAGATAAATATTTTTCATCACTTCTTTATGCTCGCACCCCCCTCTATTTCTCTCTAGCTTCGCCATTGCCCAAGGTTCAAAATCTAAGTGAAATTTTAGAAATTTTGGCTAATATTTCGAATTTCGGACAGAAACTAGGTTCCAAATTGTGGCGGAATAAAAAAAAGTTAAAAAATCCAAATTGCTACAGTGATTTCAGAAATTTCTGCGAGAGAAATCAGTAAATTTCATCGAAATTTTGGTTTTTTGGACCGAGATTGACACAAATTCAAAATAGATCTTATGTTTTAGGACCGGATTTGAAATTTGTGAGCCCACATTTGACCCATCTCAATAGAAAAGACCAAATGACAGCCCATGAGGGTATCCCGTGCGTCCTGAAACCCTAGAAACCCCAGGCTCCCTACACCACGCCATCCCCTCACTCTAACGTCCCCGACATCGGTCTCCGTCTTCTACCTCCAAGCATTGACGTCGTCCTCTACCTCCAAGCACAGATGCCCCCGACCTTCGCCCTTTCCTCCTCAGCATCTAGATTGTAACGGACCGCCCTTTTCAGGGGGTGCGTATAAATACCTTCACAGCTACCCAGGAGTTTAGCTGTAGGTAACCAAGTGCACATTGCCAGACTTAAAAGCAAATGCGAATATTTGATAGATAAATTAAGGGCCTAACGGCCAGAGTTTACAAAAGGTGCGGCTGGCACCAGATACATTACAAAAACAACCACAGGAAAGGCTTGAGCAGATAGACCAAGGCCTTCAAAACCAATTAGCAACGCCATCTACGTCCTTCTGGAACTCGTCGGCTTCATTGAAATCTAAAAGGGGGATTTGGAGCAAGGGTGAGTACACAACCGTACTCAACAAACCACACAGAAATTCTGAATATTACATGCATGGAATTTCAAGGAATTGGCATTAGTTCAATTATTTGGTGGATGCATGAGCTAGGATTAAGTATAGTACAAAGAAATATAAATCAATCAATCATCATCATTATCACCACACCACCACTGATTCATTAACAAAATCCAGGTTACGGCGAGTTTATTATTAAAACTACTCAAGCTCAGTTACTGGAATCACCCGAAATTAACCTAGCTTCATTAACCGGAAGCACGGCGTATTCGAATACCATTTAGATCACTCTGCAGAGCTACTCAACTTTACCCACAAGATATCTACGGTCGTTAGTGCCAGTCTAGAACAACATGCAACTTTTATGCATGCGGTCGGACCGAGATTAACATAACCTTTCATTGAATTCCCCCTCTTTAGCTCCTACCCAGTAGGCGGTGCAAATCCCCAGTTCCCAGGGGCCCACTTGGCCAAAGTGGACCTGCTTGAGCTGACCAACTGAGGAATCCTACTGTTGTGAAAACCGTCGAATGGCCGCACCATTCTGTTTCACCGCCAACCGCAATCGCTACCCATTCCACCTACAAAGAATGGGGGTCCACCTGTAGGCATTCCAAGGGGAAAGACAATATACCGGGCTACGTGGATCAAGCCAACAGAATTGACCGATCCAACTTGTGGTTGAGAGGGGACTGAGTTATTTACTTTGCCCAGGGGTTGATCCTTATGTGCCGAAGACAAGCCCGACACACACCGCACCACCGGTACCTCCTGTACCCTTTCCACACCACACTGGGCTTGTCATCGGTTTGGGACTTGGGCCTGCATCCACCTTCTGTGGTCCACCCAAGACTGTCCCCCAAACCGTAGCAGGTTTTATAAACAAGTTTTAAGCAGTAATTAAAAGAAATAATTATTTATTATAGCTAACCTACGATGGTTCATTAATGATAACCTAGGGTTAACAATTGAGTATGGCAAAATCAACATGGTCTTAACAAGGGGGTGGGATTTTAACCAGTCATGTCTTTCTAAACTAGCTCCTTTTTAAATTTCTACTCTATTTACAAGAAAATGTAATAACTAAATATATACAGTAATTATACGGATAAATGGGATCAACATGTTCAAGGAGTGTGGCTTGCCTTGCGAGGTTAGAGGTTCGCCTAACGAGAGACGGTTGATGTCGTGTCTGGTCCCGAACGGCTTCTGCTCCTAGCACGGCTCCAAGAATTGTTCTGGCTCTGGTTTCGCTCCGAGAGTTGCGTCGACGTCGGATCTAACGCGAGAAAACGCAACCAATAAATAAACGAATGAAAACAACAAAAAGAAAGAAAATCGGAAAACGGAACAGGGGAGAAAATGGCCGGAATGGAGCTCAGGGGCATTTTTGGAATTTTTCTGGACTTGATATGGCGGAACGGAGATCATTTTTTTGGACTCAGCGGCTCGAACGGATCAAGAATATGTATTTTTGGCTATTTTTGGGAATTTTTGGGGATTTTTGTGGAATTTTCTGGGATTTTAAACCTATTTTTCGGATTTTTAAATAACAAAAACCCGAAAAGAAAAGGATAAAGGACATTGTCTTGGATGGGTCAGACAAAGGTTGCTGCTCCACCTGAACACTGGCCTTGCCCACCTGTGAGGCAGCCCACTGAGAATCGACATCACGGGCCCGGATGGCATGAGACCGGGAAAGCTGAGCGAGGCCCATCAAGCAGAGACGCGGGCCCAGCCAGGCAGAGAGGGAGAGCGAGGCGAGAGGCATAGCGGCCGAGCCAAGAAGACGACCAAGACTTGGCGATTTAGAGCACTGGGAGAAATGAATGGCGGGAGAAGGAGAGGCACACGGCGGACTCGGGGGTGAAGAAAAGAGGCAGAAGGGAACGCGGAGAGGCGTGACAGCGGGAAGGAAGTCGGAGCTGGAGAAGATGATGGGCGAACGGGCGGAGGGGAGCTCGGGAGGAGAGAAGAAATGGCGGGGGAGGGAGAGGAGCGCACGGCGAGCTCGGGGGCGGCCGAAAATGGCTAGAAGAATGAGCGTGGAGGTGGGGCAGCGGGAGGGCACTGGAGCCGGGGAAGAAAAGCTCGGCGTGACGAGGGGAGGCCACCGGAGGGCGAATGGGTATGCGGGGGAGGTAGAGGAGCTAGCAACGAGCTCGGGGCGAAGAAAAGGGAGGGGGTTCGGGGCTATTTATAGCCCAGCGGCGCGGAGGGAGGGGTGCGGTGCGGAGGAGAGAGAGGGCCAAGCTTTCAACGGCGAGGACGGTGAGTGGTTGGCGAACACGACGTGGCGAGCAACAGGATTCGCGTGCGGGCAGGTGGGCGACGAGACAAGGCGTGGCGGTGATGGAATTCGGCGCCGAGACAGCGACGGGGGAAAGCTCTGTTCGGACCAGCGGGAGGAAGAAGAAGCGAGGGGGAGAAGGAGCTGGCGCGGCTGGCGGAGGCGACGCGGGCAGGTGAGGGATTTGCGCGGAGTTGGCAGCGATAGGACGAGGCGAGGGCGGCGAGGCGCGACGTCTTTTGGACCGGACCGAGTGGTGGAGAGAGATCGGCGCGGTGATCTTTTTCAACGGGTGGCCTTTCGGTTAGCATGTCTCTGAGGCCGGGCGAGCGGGAAGGCAAGGGCGAAGGCCGGCTAAGTCGTTAGCGAGGAGACGTGTGAATGGCGCGAGATTCATGCATGCCATGGTTAAGCGATAAAGGCGCAGTGTTGAATGGGGCAAAGGAAGCGATCGGGAAGAAGAAAACGGGGAGGAAGAAGACTGCGTAGGCGTGGGCTGGGCCGAAGGAAATTTGGGCCGGGGCAAAGGGAATTCAAAGCGGGCCGGAGGAGGGAAAAAGGACAGGCCAAAAAGGGAAATGGCCGAAAAGAGAAGGCGCCCGGAAAGGAAACTTTCCCAAAAGGGAAAAGATTCAAAGCTAAGCCAAATAAAATTTCAAATAAATCCGGAAAAATGCAACTAAATTCCAAATAAAATAATAAAGCAAAATTTTGAAATTTTGAGGGGTGTTTCATAGATACGATGTGGGAAGAAGAGGGGGCTCGACCTGATTTGGCGGTCGCCAGTCTGTCCGCTGCTTTGATGTTTCGTCCGGTGCCCTGCACCGCACCAGTTCATCCATCATGCCTCAGTGATCCGCTGCGTGCTGGAACCAAAGGAAGGAGAGATTCGTCCATCCGCACCACTTCCTTTCTTGGCTCGGGCCACCAGATCGTCCGCCTCACGCCGTGCCAACCAGGAGCACAAGTTCTACTTGTCCAAGCTCCTCAACGCGCTGTGGCCATCCTTGCATCTCGTTCCAAATTATTTCTAACCTCACGAGACTATTTCACATGGGTTGGAAATGGCCAAATTTTCAGTAATTTTGACTAAAATTTTAGAATTCTTGGTAAAAAAATCTAGATTTGAAATTTAATTTTTAGATTTTGGTTGGATCTTGTCTGAAATTTTGGATTTTAGCCGGCCTCGAGATGGATTCGAAAAGGATATTTCAAACCTCGCCGGTGGCGGTGCCAGAGAACGGAAGATGAGCAGCGACGTGACGTAAGAAAAGACTTGATGTAGTAGAAGCTCTCGTGCAGCGCAGCAAAGAAAAAAGACGTCACCTACCGGAGCAGGTGGAGCTCGTATCGGTAGCACACAATGTTAAAAAACTGGCAAGATTTTGGAAATTGGAAATCTTGGCTGAGATCATAAAAAATTAAATTGCTACAATAATCTCAAAAATCTCAGTGAGATTTCATCAAATATCGTCAAAATCTTAGGTAATTTGACTTTTTTTGACCGGATTTGACCCAATAACCCATAAGAAAGCCATCTTCCATGAAAATTTCTTGAAAAATAAAATTTTTTAGACGTTTTAAAATTTTAGCACAAAAACTATGAGATTTTTTTATAAAATTATACAAGCTTGATCATACTCTAAAAATTTAAGGTATTATATTTATAAGTGTAGAATCATACAAAAAAATTCAAAATAATTTAACTTCATTTGTTATCTTTAATAAATCAAAAATAGAATGAACATAATTGAGGTAGTAAGCATGTCAGAATTTTATAAATTTGCTAAGTGTGATCATGATCCAAAAATTTTAGGGGAGCTTAATAATTGACTAAGAACCCTTTTCTAAAATTAAAAAAAATCAAACATTTTTGTTTGCTCAATCAAATCTATTGATGCATTGAACTTCATTTGTTATCTTTTAAAAATAAAAAAATGAACACAAATGGTACAGGGCAATTGTAAATTTTTTATAAATTTACTGGTATGGATCATGATCCAAAATTTTTATGAGAGTTTAAGAATTGCCTCAGAACTATTCTCTAAAAGTTTGAAAAATTCTAACCCTTTTTTGTTGCTCAAGAAAATCTATGTATTGATCATTAGGTTTTTATGATAATGTAGCATTGGCAGAATTTTTAGAAATTCTTGAGGCTTGATTATTATTTGAAAATTTTATGGACACATTGATGATATGTCAGGAACATTCAAAAAAAATTCAAAATTTTCTAACATGGTTTGGACTATTTTTTATTTAGTTAAAATTTGCTGGTAAGGCTTTTATCAAGACAGAGAGCACTCTCTAAATTTTTAAACATTCCTGAAGCTTGATCATTATTTGAAAATTTTATGGGAATATTAATAATACATCGTAACTATGCAAAAAAAATTAAAATTTTCTAACATGGTTTGTTCTATTTTTCATTAGATTCAAATTTACAGGTTAGCGTTTTATCAGGACAGTAGCACTATCTAAATTTTTAAAAATTTCTCAAGCTTGATAATTATCTAAAATTTTTATGGGATATTACTAATGTGTCAGGACCCTCCATAAAAAATTATACAAATTTTCAACGTCGTTTGAACCATTTTTCACTCGATTCAATTTAATCGAAATCTCAACAAATCTCACCGATGTTTTATTAATTCTAGCGAAATCTCAGAAATTTCGGTGCAAAACAATCAGATTTAAATTTTTATTTTTTTCTTTCATCTAAAATTTATTCAAAATTTTAAAGATCTCAACGAAATTTCGAGGCCTGGCCTTGGGGCAGCGTGTAGGGGTGGGCATTCGGTTTTTTCGGTTTTAAAATAATTCGGTTTTTGAAAACTGGAAACCGAATTTCTCGGCCAAAAATAAAAAACCGAACCGAATTAACCGAAATAATTCGGTTCGGTTAATTCGGTTAACCGAAATATGAATAGCATTAGGTAGATTAGATTTAGTTCTTCTCATATTGCAACACAAAGTATGGATAAACCCTACACAATATTCATATGTCATTACAATATAAGCATAATAGAACATATAAATATACTAAACATATGCATAAATGTATTATAATATGAGAATTATTTAGTAACTTTAAGAAGAATATTATAAAACTAGTATTGTATATGCGCTATTCGGTTATTCGGTTATTTCGGTTTTTGAAAGCGAAAAATCGAACCGAACACCGAAAACCGAATTATATCAAAACAAAAACCGAACTGAAAACCGAATAAACCAAAATAATCGATTAATTCGGTTCTGTTCGGTAATTCGGTTTCGGTTTAAAAATGCCCACCCCTAGCAGCGTGGCCTTTAGGCAGTCGGATCAAGTGAATGTGGCTACAGTAGCATGGCAGAGGAGCGTGATGTGTTCAGTAAGTAGGTGACGTGTGTGAGGCAGCACCAACTCCTAGTAGCAGCAGTAACAACTCTGTGCAAGTGAAAAGACTGAAGAAAACACAAGGAGGAAGAGAAGAAAATGAGAAAGAAAAAAGGAAAAAATTGAGATATTATTTTAGATTGTGCTTTTATATGAAGGAATTTTTATATGTATTTTTTAGCAAAATTAGTAAGTATGGATTCCTATTTACTAATTCTTATTTGCATATAATTACTTTATAGTTTCCTTTTTTAATCTAGTTTTTTCATGGTTTCAAATTAATTATTCTAGATTAATTATTTAGGTTTGATCATTATTTCTTTAATTTTCAGAATTAATACAAACAAAAAAATTAAGTTTAAGTGTTGGTCTGCAACAATTCACCTCCTCCTAGTGTGACTGAGCCTTCAATTCCATGCTTAGGGCAACCATTTTTAGTCTGACTGGAAGGTGATCAAACAAGATTGCTGCTGCGAACGGTGTGTTTCCTTGAGGCCACATAAATAAGGAAGCATATGGTGAAAGTAGACGTCAGTGAAATTATAAAAGTAAGAAATTAGGGATGTTAGATTGAACTTAAATGGTTCAGATCTATATAGAATCACACATCCTCACTTAAACACGTTTTACACATAACCCTCTAAAAAATTACAAAATTCTACACTTTAAATGGAGGAGGTGAAATTTTACTTAGATCTAAACTATTTAAATTTGATTCACCATCACTATTTGACTACTTCCATGATTCCATCCAATATCTATTTTTACCATATGCTCCACGTAATTGTCCTTGGATTCTTGCCATATATTAGTTGGTGGTGTGGTGATGCGTGCGCGCGTTCGGCTGTACGAACAAAAACCTGGCCAAAGCTTCAGGATGATGCTCTAATGTGAAGCAGGTTGCGTCGCCTGCGTGAAGTTCTTTGCATCTCATTTGCTGCAAGCCTGCAACTTACCACACTCATGGACCATGCCATGCCATGTGCTTGTGTAGAAATCGGAGCTTTTCCCTGCTACCTTGATCCAAAGTGGTGTGACATGCAAGAGCAAGAGAGAAATGTCAGAATCGAAAAAAAAAAAAAGAAAAGAAAAGAAAAGAAAAGAAAGTATCATGGATGAGTGCTGCTGGCTGGGGCCGAGGAGGCTACCTGGTTGGAGTGCAAGCAATTAATGGTCGACGCAGACGGTGGGTCTCATGACTCTCATCAAGCCACATCCAAATAGTAAAGTGACGGGGAAATGTACAGGAATCATAGATCTCTCTATATGCGCAAAAATTGGAGCTCAATCAGGGTGGCCATATGTCACGTATTTTTTGCGAAAAGGTTCTCCGTAAATTTTTAATTACGTTTAGGCCCTCAGTCGGTTATTTTGCGAGAAAACTGTGTGGTTCTAGGCATTCGCGAACTGGTCCTCCACGGGTAATTTTGCAAAACAAAAAATTACATCCAGGTCCTTATATTGGCAATTTTACAGAAAAGATCATGTAGTTTCATATATTCACGAACGGATCCTCCAACATTCTTTTTCCAAAAAGAACCGGCGGAGGCGTAACGCGAGATCCCATCTAGTTTATAACTATGTCCAGTCGAACCAGCGTTTTTTTGGATAATTGCATGTACTTGCCTGCAAATTCAAAAAATTGCAGGTAAGGCCTTTTCCAGAGTAACCACTCCAGAACCTCGTCGGCTTTCAAAAATATACATATTTGTTAGGGACATTCTTGACAGGATTCCACTTTAGAGAACATGAGGCCTCGTTCGAACGCATTAATTTCACAGAAAATTTTGTACACAAAAAATCGATTCTCGCAGGAATTAGAAAAAAAAAATCATTACGTTCCAAGCGGATAAATTTCCAGGGATACATATGACTACAGATTGTCCCTTCGCTTTTACAAGGATCCAGCCACCAGTTCTAGCCTTCTGAGAATAGTATCTTCCTAGGCTCTCGCTCCCTGCTGCACCTGAGCCCATATATAGCCACAAGCACAACACACAGGCAGCAAAACTACTAGCATGCAAATTGGCAAAATTTGCTACTCCGTGTCCGTCGTTACTCAGCGAGACAGGCACCGATCTGCAGATTGCAGAATGGAGAGAGCCCTTGTCACTTCCAACTTCTGCATGGCTGATCTCTACCCAGCCACTGCTGTTCATGCCCCAAGATCCAGGAGGCTCTCCTACATCTCCCCTGCTGCTGCACATAACCACAACTACAGGAAGAAGAAGAGCACGTCGTCTCCGCCGCCGTCAGCCGCCACCTCCACCACCGTCCTCACCTCGCCTCCAGCCACCAACACTGAGTACACTCCCACCCGCCCTCCGAAGAAGGTGGAGCAACAAGAGCAAGAGGAGCACTTGGTGACCAAGACCAACACTACAAGAATCGCTACAACGACTAATGCAAGAACGAGTAGGGCATCCACTGCGGCGAGCCAGGCTCAGTCACGGCCTCGCCGCCGTCCTGCGACGGCCCCTTCGCTGCCGGTGACGTTCTGCAACGCGTTGGAGGAGATGATCAACACGTTCATCGACCCGCCGGCGCTGCGGCCGTCGGTGGACCCGCGGCACGTTCTGTCCAGCAACTTCGCGCCCGTGGACGAGCTGCCGCCCACGCCGTGTCCCGTCGTGCGCGGGGCCATCCCGCGCTGCCTCGCCGGCGGCGCCTACATCCGCAACGGGCCTAATCCGCAGCACCTCCCGCGCGGACCGCACCACCTCTTCGACGGCGACGGCATGCTCCACTCGCTGCTCCTCCCAGAGTGGCCCTCGTCGTCCGACCCCGTCCTCTGCTCGCGCTACGTGCAGACGTACAAGTACCTCCTGGAGCGCGATGCGGGCGAGCCGGTCATGCCGAACGTATTCTCAGGCTTCCACGGCGCGGCCGGGCTGGCGCGCGGCGCCGTCGTGGCAGCCAGGGTGCTGACGGGGCAACTGAACCCTGTCGAGGGCGCGGGGCTAGCCAACACCAGCCTCGCCTTCTTTGGCGGCCGCCTCTACGCGCTCGGCGAGTCGGACCTCCCGTACGGCGTGCGCGTCGACCCGGCCACAGGCGAGGTGACCACGATCGGCAGGTGCGACTTCGGCGGCCGCCTCGTCATGGGCATGACCGCGCACCCTAAGAAGGACCCCGTCACCGGCGAGCTCTTCGCGTTCCGCTACGGCCCCATGCCGCCGTTCGTCACGTACTTCCGGTTCGACCCTGCCGGGAACAAGGGCGCCGACGTGCCAATCTTCTCCGTGCAGCAGCCGTCCTTCCTGCATGACTTCGCCGTGACGGAGCGGTACGCCATCTTCCCGGAGATACAGATCGTGATGAATCCCATGGACATGGTGGTGGGTGGCGGCGCGCCCGTGGGGTCGGACTCCGGCAAGGTGCCCCGGCTCGGCGTGCTCCCCCGGTACGCCACGGACGAGTCGGAGATGCGGTGGTTCGAGGTCCCGGGGTTCAACATGATACACTCCGCGAACGCGTGGGAGGAGGCCGGCGGCGAGGAGCTCGTGCTGGTGGCGCCCAACATCCTGTCCATCGAGCACGCGCTGGAGCGCATGGAGCTGGTGCACGCCTGCGTCGAGAAGGTGCGCATCAACCTCCGGACCGGCGACGTCACTCGCACGCCGCTCTCGGCGGGGAACCTCGACTTCGGTGTGATCCATCCGGGCCGCCTCGGCCAGCGCAACCGGTACGGATACTTCGGCGTGGGCGACCCCATGCCCAAGATCCGCGGGGTCGCCAAGCTCGACTTCGACCGCGCCGGGGAGGGCGACTGCACCGTGGCGCGGCGCGACTTCGGACCTGGGTGCTTCACCGGGGAGCCGTTCTTCGTCCCCGACGACGTTGAGGGCAACGGCAACGAGGACGACGGCTACGTGGTGTGCTACGTCCACGACGAGGGCACCGGCGACAACCGGTTCGTGGTGATGGACGCGCGGTCGCCGGAGCTGGACATCGTCGCGGAGGTGCAGCTGCCCGCCCGCGTTCCCTACGGTTTCCACGGCCTGTTCGTCACGCAGGACGAGCTCCGGTCACAGCACCAATGATCATAGAACCATAGACACCAATTCGTCTGGTGTTTCCATACACTCGCGTACCCGCGGACGTGACGTACATTACACCAACACGATGGTGCATGCATGCGATTCCACGAGACGGAGATACGAGGGAAAAAAAAATTTCGTGGAGAAGGTAAACAAATTTGACTCTAGGTATCTTCACTTCGATGGTTGTCATGTGTTCATCTTGTCAATCTTAACCCTTGATTTCTCACTCCTTTAATTAATGGGGTGAGGTTGAGATTTAGTTAGATGAACATATGGTATCCATCGGAGTGAGGATGCACATGATTAAATTTGCATATCTCCTCCACAGAATTTGTAAAAGCTAGACACTATATCTTAAAGCAATTAAATATTTTTTATCTTCCTCAATATATATCATATATATTTATATTAAAAAATACGCTGTAAATGCTACAAAACACCGATGCCATAGATTTTTTTTTCTTCCCGAGAGGATAAGTCATGTATAGCAATTACATGTACGAATTATTGGGAAAACGTAGTAAGAAGCGGTCTGGGAAAAAAGGACTCGCGTAGCTCGATGTACGATGTCGAGAGTTGCAAACTCATACTAGACATGGTATGGACTGTGGACAATATGAACTGCAAGAAGTTGACAGATACAGAGATTTCTCCTGGCTCGTACATGTATCACCGCGAATGGTTTCAGAGTTCATTCATAAGTAGGGATTTGATGGGATACATGAAAGATCGAGCACACCAAAAGAAGAGATGAATTGGTGCAAACTAATACTTAAAACTAATTTTTTATGTTTTTTTATTAATTCAACCAAACTTGAAGAATCAATCTAGAATAAATAATCTAAAACTATGAAAGAAAACTAGATTAAACGTGCATACTAGAAAGCAAGGTTAAAAAATTTGGTCAAATTTTGAAAAATCTCGATGAAATCTCATATTTCGGCCAGGGACGAGATTCAAAATCCTGGTGGAATGGGAAAACTAAAAACTAGGGTTGCTACAGTGATTTTGGTAAATTTTAGCGAAATCTCGGTGATTTCGCCAAAATTTCAGCATTTTAGACCAGTTTGTATGGTTTTTGGATTGGATTTCGCACCAATTTTTTTATGAAGAATTGTAATGCCTTTTATTAGATATAAATGTGAAAAATTTTGAAAAAAAGTACATATACAAATTATGTAACCCTAATCCTAAACCCAAAATTGTATTTTGACCTTAAATGATGTATTTCAGCATAAACCCCCTAATTTGGATTTCGGCTTAAACGTTGACTTGGATTTCAACCTTAAATGATGTATTTCGACCTAAATCCTAAACCCTATCTTGGATTTCGGCCAAAACCCTAAACCCTAACTTAACAATTCTATGTGCAAATACTTAGTATTTTGCATTCAAACAGATAGAAAATATAGATAAATGCTTGCATGATTTTTTTCTTATTTTTCTCAATTTCTTCTAGCCTCGAGAGACCATCATACAGTTGGTCAAAAATCACCGAAATTTTGATTTTCCCAGTTCCAAATTTACTGGATTTCAAATTTACTTTTTGAATTTTATCCAAAATTTCAAAATCTCATCGAAATTTCGAATTTTGTCCACCCAAAATGCGATCTGAAAATGAAATTTGAAACCTTGCTAGAAAGCAATTGTACGCAAACAATAATTAGTAGATCAAAATCCATGCTCATTGATTTTCATCAAAGAATACGCACAAAGATCCCTTTACATGAAGGCACAATCTTGAAAAAATCTCCCAAAATTTTCCTCTGTATTTATCCTGTACCGCTAGAGAACACTGTAGCATTGAAAAACATCTATAGTGCTTAAACTCACTTTGGCCTGTTTGGGAGTCATAGCTTTTGTGAAAAACTGTATTTTGGGAGAGATCATTTTACAAATAGTTAATTTTCTTCAGCAATGAGTTGTAAAAGCAGGTGCAGCTTAACTTTTGACTTTTACTAGTTATATATGACTTCTAGCTTATGCCAAAAGTCGCTTAAAAGTTAAGCTATTTTAATGGAGCTTAATAACGTTTTGAAAGTTGAAGCTGATTTAAAACCTCCAAACAGGGCCTTCTTTCTCCTGCGTCACCAACCTCGGGAGCTTCTCTTTCTTTTCGCTGCCACACCCCAAGGAACAGTAACCACACCTCTTTTTTATACTCATGGTCAAACATAAATCTTATTTCATAACCCTGACAACTTATCTCTAATTAACTGCATACATGCATATCCAGCTAGTCCAATACATGCACACACATAGCCTAAAACTCAACCTGCACACGTATAACCCACCTGCCACTCTCACGTGTCTCGCTCAATCGCACGGCCTGCTGGCCGCTACACTTCGTCGTTTGTCCACGGAGAACTCTTCGTGTCCTATCTCTTTGTACCTGCGTCTCTCATGTTCTGCGCCTGCACCTACAACCTGCACTACAACATGCATCTCGCATGTATGTATGCGCTGCAACATTTATCTCATGTGCCTGCATTGCATCTTCTATTACAAATAAACAACAAACTCACACAGTACCTTGTTCTTACATAAATTAAAGTATTTCATCATAAATATTGTTTTCACAAATATTATTGCCAAACTAATCATCACACTTAAATATCATAAATAGAATTAACAATAAATACCGTTAAATTTTACTAAGCGGGTACAGTTGGCTTTGCATTTGGTACCACGATAGTCAATTCAGCAACCTTAGGCCCTATTTGGGGGAGCTGCGGCTAGGCTAAAAACCTGCTTTTGGTTTGTTGGGCTGTAAAGCAGCTGTAACTGATGGTTGTGGCTTTTCTTGTCATGTTGTTTGGCAAACTGGCTGTTGCAGCTGTAGATTTTGGGGGCTAACCGAGCGGGGAGGTAACAACATTGCGAAGTACAGCGGTGTCCAGGTGAGGAGATGACGTGGAGGCGGCGAGGTGGGGTGGCGGAGATCGAGAAGGCAGAGCGACCGAGATAGAAGGTGGTCAAGCAAAACCACAGCTGAAAAGTTCCTCCTCAACAGCTTCAACTTTTAGGGGTGCTTCTGTTGTGGCTTAGGTTCCCAGTTGCTTTGTAGCCATGCTGTTTGGGGAAGCTTTTGGCCTAAAACTGAAGCACAGCTCCCCCAAATAGACCCTTAGTGTTGTTGCTTGTTAGTCTTGCCAAACCGAACGAACGTTCTTGTGCCTACGGGTGCCTTTGGCTTAGGTGAACGAGCACGAATAAGATGGAATAATATAAGATAAATAAGATGATCCTGTATATGATGATACATAGAGGGTATTTTTGTTTGAATGGGATAATATAAGATTTTGTTTGGTTGTTTGAATGAAATAGTACGGGATAGTACGAGACGATATTTGATTGAAGGGATAAGGTTGGTACAGTGGTGGGAAGTGGACGAGCTCATCTATGTACCGTGTGGTTCGGCCGATTTTGCAGAATGAATTGGTTTAGAAGCTGTTTGGCTGTCGTCTCGCACTAAGTCTGACCGTGGGAGCCTGCACCGCCTCAACCTGACTCTGGAGAAACGGTCATAGAGCTCGTATCCCACGAGCTTGGCTGTGAGTGCTTTGTGTATCATGCTGGCCTGGTATCCGCACCGCGTGCAGGCAACCAAACAGTTATCTTGCATACGTGGGTGCAGACTCATATGATACAACGAACAACCAAACATTGATTCCCTAATTCCCACGAGCCTGACCGTATAGAACAAGACAACCAAACAGCCCCTTAAGATCTCCGTGGAATATTCCTTCAACTTGAACCAGCTCGTTCGGAACGGATCTGTTCCATTGGTTCAACCAAAATATTGAACGAGGCATATCCTGAACTAGGGGTGAAAACGGTATCGGTAATTCCCGAAATTCCGAAAACCGTTTTCGAAATTTTTCAACCGGACGTGTCGGTATCGGTAATTTTCGAATCGAATCGGAATCGATAATTTTTGTCGGAAACGATAACGATAACGGTTTTGATCGATTCCGACCGTTTCCTTCGATATCTGGAAAAATCGGTAAATTCCGTCGGTAATTACGGAATTATTCGACCACAAATCACTCTTCCGGTCACTAAAACGCCCATAACTTTTTACTCGAACTCCGATTTAGGTGATTTTGGACTCTATGCTGAAGCTTATCACGAGGGCTACAATCTCCACCCATTTTCATGATTTAACCAATCATAGATATTTTTAAATATCATAAAAACAAAACTCTAATGTAGTCATTCAAGTCTAAAATTTGATGTGTGTTCATCATAAATTTGTGAATATTTATTAATTACTAATTTCTATGTGGATGTACTATTTGTGTGAATTTTTGAAGTCAATTGGTGGTACATGTCCTTACGACGTTCTGGGTCTCTTTTCGGATTCCGATCGTTCTCGATATATATTTTGTATCGAATTTTCGTTTCGATATTTTCAATTACCGATGCCGTTTTCGTTTCAGTAGTTATCGATTCGATATCGTTTAGAAAAAAATATGAAAACAAAAATGGTTTTAGTGTTTCCGACCGCTTCGACCGCTTTTCACCCTATCTGAACCATCTGATCCGGTTACCACCTGGTTGGTCCATCCAAGCACACCCTAAAGGACTGTTTAGTTGCCGTCTCGCACGAGTCTAGCCACGGAAGCTTACACCGCCTCAATCTGGCTCTGGGGAAACGGTCATGGAACTCGTATCCCACGAGTCGTATCCCACGAGCCTAACTGCGATTGCTTTGTGCATCGTACTGGCCTGACATCTGCACCGCACGCAGGCAACCAAACAGCTATCTTGCATACGTGGATACAAGCTTATGTGATACAATGAACAATCAAATGCTAGTTCTTCAACTCCCACAAGTCTGATCGTATAGAACCAGACAACCAAACTGCCCCCTAAATGAAGCTAACTGCCCGCAAGCCGCTATTGTTGTCCATTACGCGACTGTCACCGTACTCCCATGCCATCCTAATGGGGTGGTGCTGCCGTCATAGGAAGACTAGCGGCAGCCCGTGGAGGAAATGGTGTGGGCAGCCTTCACCCATGTCAAATCCGTGGCCCGCCAATGACATGGCATTGGCTTAGAAAGATTACAATTGTTGATTAGAGGAAATGGTGTGGGCAGCCTTCACACATGTACATATACTAATGTACATGTTGATTACAATTGTTATATGCATTATCCATCGGATTCGCATATTTCTAATGCACGCTTTTTGTATCTATATTATCAGTAAGGGAGATACCTAAACGAAGAATGGATAACTCAGGCCACCAGCCTCTCAAGATTCATGTGGCACATTCCACGGCCTAGAAAGAGATATGAAGGGCCCCGAGGTCAGGTTTCCGCTCTTTACGACTTGGGAAGCACTGTCACGTGATTCCCATGCACATTTTACATATGATACTCCAATGCGAGTGAGCGTTTCTCTATGTCGGGCCCAGGTGACAAGATATAAACCAGAGATGATTAGAAGCCCTCCAATAATACTGCAAGCAAACAAAGCACGTAACACTTTGGATCAAAAGAGATGAGACATTATTTTGTGAAAAAAAATAAAGTTCTAGTTTATTGATCAATGTTAGAAACTTGGATTATTGAGATGCCAGTTAGTCAAATAGAATAGGTCATCAATATGCAAACATACTACATGTAAGTAGGAGAGGCTCTGGAACAGTATCTTTCATATTGAAGAGAAGATCTAAAAGAAAAGGTTAGGTAAATTAAAGCATAGAACAAGTGAACTTATTCTTACCTTCCAAAGTAAATTGGACTTCCCAGAAAAAGCATTGACAACAGAGCAGAGAGCACTGGCTGAAGAGGGTTATACAGTGCCACCATAGCAGGGCCCAAAATTTTGTTGGACCATGTCAATAAACCATAATTAAGAGCAGATGCAACGACTCCCTATAATAAGGAGAAAACAGGAGTTGAGTATAAAATATTTACATTGACATGCATCAAATATTTATTCTATGGCCTACACAGTCTAGTGTAATTTGCAACCAATATCTCCTCCATAGCACCACATATAGATACAGAATCTCAATTCTTGGTCCCACGAATGGCATGCAATAACACAAACACTGTCAACGCCAAGCGATAAACTATCACATACATATGTGAGTGTGTGTGTGAGAGAGAGAGAGAGTAGGATGCCTTTTTCGTATTCCTGGAATACATACTCACACCTTCCAATATACCACTTAAATGAACATGTTATAACTCTGATCACTTCCAGTAACTTAAATACCAATTATAAAATACTCCAATGCGACATGGTTGAAAAAAAAATCATCATAGCCCTCTATTTTTGGTATATACCCTTTTCTATATATAAAAGGAGTATATATACAAATCATGCTATAAAGAGTGGACTTTGATAAAATTTTTCATGGAACTCACTTTGAGTATCTTATAATCAGTATTACAGTATGCTCAAAAAGATAAAGAGATATAACTGCATCATAAATGGTATATTGAAAATGGGAGTACATACTACTCCTAGGTGTACATATTCTTTTTATATATGGAAAAGGGTATATACCAAAAATAAAGGGCTCCGATGAATTCTTTTCAACCATGTCACATTGGAGTATCTTAGAATTGGTATTTAAGTATACTAAAAATGATAAAGAGGTATAATATGTTTGTTTAAGTGGTATGTTGGAAGGTGGGAATATGCACTACTGGGAGTACGGAAAAGGCTCAACATCTAGAAAATTTCAAACTTTTTCGTATGCGATACATAGAAAAAATACCCATTTTAAATCATGGTGCCCTGGGCACCATGATGTCCTAGGTAATTATAATATATATATAATGATTTAATATTGCAAGCCATGCAAACTGCCAACACTTCGAACATATATATGAGAACATATTTAACATGAAGCTTACAGCATATACAACAGCAGCAAACTCAGATTGAGTCAAAGTCCAATCTTCTTTGTCATTTGTGGCAAAAACTCCTGAAATGACCATTAAAACAGCTCCAAAAAAGTATGAGTATGCTGTCAATGACAAGCTAGAAGGATACTTCAACAAAATTGAAGCCTGAAATAACAACACATGAATAGAATAAGTATAAAAAAAACATTTTTTTGCGAAAGGAATTGTAGCACACTGATCTTCTACCATAAGATCTACTGAACGCGAGATACTAAAGTAAAGCCAAATACAACACAAACATAAAGTTATTCCAGGATTGCCAGACAGATGATCTCCTTGTATAAATGACTAATCTTCATCCTTAGAGTGAAGTATAATTTGCTCAGCCCATGACAAATCATATTGTAACAATACACCAAATCTCAGACAAAATTTAATCATGAATCTTGTAACGGCCAGTTGGACACACAGCATACAAGACTTGCACTTTCTAGGAAGAGAAGTAAAGCCAACCTAAGGTTCACATACTGGTACTTCAAGAGTGCCAAGAGGGCAAAAATGGTATCAGGAAACTGTTAAGATTGAAAATTTTTATCAAAACAGAATGTTCTCAAAAGATTTGAGGCCATCTAAAGTCGTCCTATTAAATTATCGATCTAACTTACAGAGACTTGCAGGACTTGCGCTGCACATATGCTTGATCAAAATTTAAAGTTTCTGCGTGCCCCAACCAATAAGCATCAAAGTGCAAAAGCAAAAGGGTGTATCAACAACATGAAAATCACTATTACCTGCAAAGCAAGATAAGTAGCCATACAGAGGCAGTTCCCTATCAAGCACAGCACTCCAATGTGCCATTTTTGCATCCCAAACGCCATGAACAAAGATGATACTGGCTCCGGCTGTGACATGGCAGTGATGACACCATTATTATGAATATCGACGTCGAGCTCGCCGCTACCAAACACAACTGGGCCCCTGTACAGCACCATAAGAACAGCACCAAGCACACATACAATCGTGCCACCAATCTTTACCCGGCCCTCATGTGTGACCAAGCTCGCAGTTTCAGTGCTGGAACAAACAAAATACTTAAACTCAAGAGCAAAGAGAAGCGTGAATTTCTGAAGATTGTCATGAGTGAGTGAAACTGACCCCATGATGAGGGCCAAGATGAAGGTGAAGACTGGAATGGATGGCTGAATGGCGGCGGCGTAGGTGGGATTGGTGTAGCCGAGGCCGACCAAGAACAGCAGCTGGTTGCCAAAGATGCTGCACGTCAAACACACAGAGGCATCAAAGCACGAAATTTGCAGGCATGGCAGCAGCATTGCTTCAACCGATTAGTGCGTCCGACTCCGAGTTAGTCGGGCTTACCCTGTGAGCCCGAGGAGGAAGAAGGAGGCGAGGAGGCGCCACGAGAGGGGAGGCCGCGCCTGGGCCGGGGAGCCGTGGTGGCGGAAGAAGGCGAGGGGGGCGAGCACGGAGAGGGCGAGGAGGTCGCGGAAGACGCAGAAGACGACGCGGTTGACGCCGACGTTGAGCGCCTGCTTCGCGATGACGTGGTACCCTGCGTTGACGAGCTGCACGCCCACCATCGCCGCGTGCGCCCGCCTCCCCGCCCCGTCCAGCGCCGCCATCCCCGCCGATCCCCAATCTCCTTCCGCCTCCGGTCGTCGTCTGCGTACAAACCACTTTCCCCACTGCCACTGCAGTCCATTTGCTGGGCTCCATTAGTTGGGCTTTCTGGGTTTTCAGTCAGAAAGAGCTTTAATGGACCGGGCCGGCTAGGCTGGGCTGCTCTGGTTTTCGGCCTATAGCCACTTATGCCAGGCAGTTCGAGTTCGAACCGAAAGAATGGGACTTCCGAGTTCGGATTCGGATCGGGAAGCCACGGCTTTGCTTGAGTTGTCTACCACATTTGCTTGCCCCCATTGACCCAAAACTTGATGCCCACGCGCAGGCTGCCTCGTCGTGTGCAGCATGGCGCCAACGCGCGCAGCACACGCCAAGGCCTTGGTCGGGCCTCCTGGTGGATCTCACCAACACTATCCTCCGCCGCCTCCGGCACCACGCCGATCGCGTCCGCTTCGGCGCAGTCTGCCGCCAGTGGCGCTACCGTCCACTGAGTTCCCGTGGCTCGCTTTACCCGATCGCGGACCTTCTACAGCTTGCCAGACTCCGCCTTCAAGCCGCTGCCGCTCCATCTCGATGTTCACCGGCAGATACCACATGCCCATAGCTCATGCGGCGAGTGGCTGGTCTTTGAACGCCAGGACGGCGCACGCACGCTTGTGAGCCCTTTCTCCGTGGCCACCGTCATGGTTCTCAGCCTGTCCTTGTTGAAAAAACATAACATATAACATTAATTTAATTCTATAGATATGTAATAAAAATATGATATTAAAAATTATGTTTACAATAAGATTACTAGCAGCAAGTATCCTCATCAAAATTAATCAAAGAGAGCTTGCTTAGACCAATAATCAGTCAGTCCCAGACACTTACATCTTGCTTGATGTAAGAAAGTAAGCTGCGCAGCGACGATCGAAGGTGAAGACAAGCAGTCGCGCGTTGCAGCGCTTTCCAGAAACCTGATCGTCGGTATTCCATGCAGGGCATCAAGTGGCTAGCGTTGGATCGGAGACACTGCTCTCCCTCACGCCTGTTGTATGACAGGCGAAAGGATGGAACTACTTAGGTGGCAATAAGCATGAAGAAAGTAGATATCACCGGAGGAGAACAAGATCGGCTTTCTATCGCGTACCCTCTCAAGAATATGGACGTCTCCCTTAAGAAAAGCGTGTACTAAAAACCGCCTCGCGAAAACACAATTGAACTGGCATGATTTCATGAACCATCCCCTAGAATCTCGCATCGCAGATGAATGCGCTAACCGCACAGGAACATACATATCTTTGAGTCCGCGGCGCCACATCAGCAATCAAAGTGTAAAGTGATGTGGCATAATCGGTACACATGGTAAAAAGTTAAGTACACTTAGCACGTTGTATATCTCAGTCTTACCACTAACTCACACTAGAATTCATATATGAACTCCTCTTATTAGTTAGTTATACTCCACCTAACTAAGCAATATAGTACTAAAGATCATACTCTTAACTCAACATCTCTATAAATTGTTCCATTAAATTAATTCCAATGGTCCACACCACATAGGTTCTCAACGTCGCCCGTGACATACTTACTAGAGCTGCTCATACGGAAGCTAGTTGTGTGCTGACCCAACCTCGTGGCTGCGCTTGTCAGCACGGGACGGCCCCGCAAGCTGGCGTTGTGTCGGCAAGGGGCAGTATCGCGATCGGTGACGGTGATCGCCCACGACCAACTGAAGTCACTCAAAGATATGGTCTTGTATCAAGGGAAGCACTACGCCCTCAACGACAATCACGGGGGAATTCAATTGGTAGGTTTAGGCTTGAAGATGGCGACCAAGTTCAAGACGTTCCAGGCGGACGTGGCGCAGTATGTCGCGGTGGAGGATGGTGAGGAGCATCGGGGAAAACTGGGTGCTAGCTGTTCATGGGGTGTTGGTGCTCCTGAGCTGCTCGTGTCCCCGACCTGTGCAGGAAATATCTTACAGGGGACCGGATCTTCTCCTTGGATGATCATGACGCTCGCGGCTACAACGGCCGGTACCGGGAGAGGGCGCCATTCTATTGCAGCATCTACGATATGAGGACACGGCGGTGGCAGTCTTTCCTGAAGACGTCAATGCAGCCACCGAAAGGCTTTCTGGTGGCGTGGCTGTTCCGACAGAGTCAGAGTCAGGCATGAAGGACCGTTGCTATATGGAGCATGCATATACATTATGCAAGAGACCATGCATTTTCCATATACGGGCCCATCATTCTTCATGTCTAAACCGTGTTGGACTGTGACGGCCCGTCATATCTATCATGCCGTGCTGTGTCGATCTAGCTCATCTTCGGCGAGTCCAAGTGCAGTCTATTTGCGCTTCGTGTCATGCCGGCCTAAACCCAGCCTATTTGCACTATTACGACAAGAGGAAAGATACTGAAGACGTACGGAGCTGAGGGATCGTAATTAATACAAATGTTGGAGGGAAAAAAGTAAATTTTATTCATTTTTAAACAAATACAAAGTTACTATCTCGTTAAAAACCTTAAACCCTGGTGTGAAGTACCCCCGATAAGGAAAAGAGTACAACAACTATGTACATATGCATAAACTACTCGAGATCGAAATAGTCAAAGTTGGCTATCATGCCCATGATATCTAGATCCTTAGTCTGATGTTATATCCTATGATCTGTCCTCCGGCCATCTATCTCGATGCTGATTTCTATTGCCATTGAAGAACCTTACCGTACCAGCCATGGGGACCACTAAGAAGAAGCATGACTGCATGGTATGTCTTGTCTGTTGACCGAAGCTGGGATACGAGCGATGCATACTGTATCCAGCAATTAGGGCTGCAAACCTGCAATCCCTAGTTTGCTGTATAGCCTGTATTGCCATCTCAAATCTCAGTGCATCCTGAGAAAGATGCTGTGTGTCTAGGTCCTTTTATTTTTCTTTAACTCGTGTTTAGGTTCTTGTTTGTTCTGTCTGATGGCGCATTGCTGCTGGGTGCTGACTCAGAAATCACTTATCACAAATTCAACACTCAGGAACGGGCCGTTGTGATCAGCCGAATTCCGGTCATTGTCACACGCAGTGCCATCTGGGGCCGGCCGGTCTGTAGCGCAAGTTTGCAGAAAACTTCACCGGCCTGTTGTGCTTTGGGCTGTGTCCTTAACAGGTGTTCTTTCCACTGGACAATGGTTATAAGTTTTTCAAGGCGTTCTCTGATTCGGAAAATGGGCCTGAATTTTAAAACGAACTTGTACTTCATTTTCGGTACTAGTTATTATGGTTGACCCCAGAGATTTCTAATTAAATTGCCAAAAGAATTTTAGACTAACTGTTAGAAGGGACGCTTTCATAAACAAACAATTGAGCTTGAGCTGAGCAATGCATGCGTCAAGGGGCATGGGGAGCTGATGGAAGCAATTAGATCATAGATGCCACCTGTCCTAGTTATTGTCAAACTAACAGTGTCCCACCGTGTAATCTCTCCCATCTTTTCAATACTACTCCCTGCTTCCTAAAATATAAGACGTATTTTGACTTTGTACAAGGATTAAGGTTATATTGAAATTGTGAAAGGCATGAGAGAAAATGACTTAGATGTCCTTACTTAATTGTCTTAGAAAATGAGAGATAATATTTTGTATGTGTGGTAATGTATAAATGTATACGGTTGAGAGATAATTATTGTTCCCCAACAAATTGTCAATTTTGGATCAGTTAGATTTGTATGTTTAGTAGTAGAGTATGTGTTCGAAGAAAGGCAATATACTACTTGCAATACTGTGTACAAGTTGACTGATATCATGTGTTTATAACGATTGTTAAGAGTTAAGATGGCTCATTTATTGCTATGTGAGAAATCGTTGTTTCGTGATTACTGATTAGTCAAAAAAAAAGTTTCATGTACCGCAGGCAGAATTCTCCAGATAGCTCAGAATGAAGGACAATTTTTTTTTCGAAGTTGGGGGCCATATTGGCATTCATCACGCTTGCGTACAAGATGAGTTGACCTAACTCCGCAATTAGGCCCTGTTTAACAGAGCTCTAGATCTTACCTTCACCTCAGATCTGAATCTTATAAGTTAAAATAAAGTGAATTAAGTTTATATTTTTAGTCTAAAATATAAACAAGATGACCCACCTAAACACTCTTAATGTACCCACAACTCCAGCTCCACAATTTTTTTGAGCTAGAAATACCATACTCCACCAACTCTATGGATTTTGGTGGAGCTGTCCCAAACACCCCTTAATCAAGCGCAAAATTTTTTTCGAAAGAGCAGCAAGAGAGTTGCCGCTGAATTTATTAAGGAGAAGAAGTGGAAGTTGGGCTGTTTTTTGCGGAAAAAACCGAGCCCGAGAAAAACCTTACATCCAATCTCTGCTCACGCCACTGTCCTCAAAGCTATACTCCACTCACGCCACCCAGAAAACAAGAGACACAGAACACCCCAACGAAGAAACACAGAACAACCCATGAAAACGCAAGGAAATGGATGGTCGCAAGAACCTAATCTGTTGAGTTTGTTGACCAAGCAAAACCATGATTTAGTACCGCCTCCTTTATCGATGTGGCCACTTGTTCCGTCGTTCTCGCTCTCCCTTGAAATAAATGCAGGCCAAAGAAACAGTTGAGTTTGACTCCGATCGATTGATGCTTCAATAACAACAACAAAAAATGCGATGGTACTGTACGTTGCGTATTCTCCACCACCTGAGAAGAAAAATACGTAAAACCAAGTGAGATTCGTCGCCCGGCACGCGCAAGCCAGAGCGATCCATCGAGTCCTTGCATGCATGCATGAGGACGCTATTAGCATTGCTTTTCAGCTAAATTTTTAACGGAAACGATCGATCTGAGGCAGACGTACGGGTCGTCCCGTTTCTTTCGCAACCAGCAAGCTAGACGCAATAATGAACAATTGTATATTGCACAAGCCTATATATATATATAGTCTCGTGGACTTTGCTTGCTCCAAAACCAAACGTGGAGGATATAAATTAGTACTGGCATGCAGAGAACTGCCAAAGCAATGGAGGCGGCTCGTCAGTATTATTGCTGGGGCTTAATATTTTGTATTCGCTATCATGGACGTGTACGTATGTACGTGAAGCATAATAATACAGCAGGTTGAATAAAATACATGGTTGACAATTGTATTTCAGAGGCCACGTTAATTGTACACAGCCGGCAATCGTACAGAGAAACGGGAACTCTTCAACTCTACCGGATGATATATATTATATGATAGAGTCAACTCATTGTTTAAAGGTATGAGGTAGGATATATGCATTCTAGCTCGATCACTGAGACCTAACCCTCCCCACTTGACCACGTTGCCCTTGAATTTCGTTTTGACAAAATTTGCAATGTCAATTTCCAAACACGACACAATATCATGACATGAGATGACAAACCACTTGATACATTGAACTAGATGCTGGCCGTTCTTACCATTGACCTCATCCTTCCAAGTAAGTCCGAAGAAATGGGAAACTATCGCGCCCGGGCGTCACCTCAATTTCTATCGCCGTTTTCTGCATCTCAATCTATCTATCATCATGAGCACATCTGTGAGTGAGCCGGAGCTTCGGCAAGCCGTCGGCTAGCAGGAGATCTCCACCAGAGAAGATCTCATTTCCTTCCCTACGCCTCTCTCTCTCTCTCTCTCTCTCTCTCTCTCTCTCTCTCTCTCTAGGGTGCACACTTCACGCGTATAACTCTTAGTCTTTTACAATTATTTTGTAACAATATCTTAAATCCAACACATATATTTGAAATTTGCTAAAAGCACAATATAAATAGTTCTAAAGTATTAAAAATCCCAAACCACTAAAATTGAAACCAATTTGATCGACAAATTTGACTCATCCGAGAAGTGATATTGTACCGCCTGAGGGAGACCATAATTAAAATAGTAATACTCAGGAAAAACCATCTTGTCCGATACTAAAACTCACTTTGTTAGTAATCATTGGGTAATAATGTTCTTGTGTAATTGTAACACCCTCAACATTTGCATATTTTTTGGTTTAATTAATATTTAGAATTTTCTTCCAATTTCACTGATTTTTATGGATTTTATAAAACCTTTTTGCCATTTTTGGTTTTAAAAAAGAATTTTTGTAGAAAATTTAAAAGCTTAAAATTTTCAAAAATATTTTTATTGGGTTCCAAATATTTTAAAGTGTTTTTGAGAATTTTCTTAGAATTTTGGACCTATTTTGCTATTTTATCCGTGTCCATTTCTTTCTTAGCATTAAATAACTCAAAAAATCCTCCCCGACAAGGGGACCGGACCCCACTATTAGGCCTTTCTTCTAGCTATAGCCAAAGTCCCGTCTAAAAGAGCTCGTTCTCTCTTGCCTCCATTAAAGCCGACTTTTGAGCTTCCAAATCGCCGTGATTTTCGTGACCAAACGTCTCAAATAATTATGCAATCAAATCCTCCGCCGAGGAGACCCGCATCCCCCTGGTTTCTCAAATTTTTGGGGGTGCCGGGGCATACCCGACACCCCTGGTTCTGCCCCTGAATTGGAGGGATCTAACGGAGCGCTGGCGATGAGCCATGGGCTAGCTTTTGCCTTGCCCAGATCTAGGCTTATCAGCTGCGATGTTCTGAGCTAGCCGTTCCCTTCCCCTCCAGCAATATCGGTCATCAAAGCTACGGGCATGGCCTTCGCCTCCAATAGGCTTTTGTTGTAGACATTTTCTTGAATTGCTGCAAACTTGTTTATCAATTGTTGTATATACTTTTGTGCTTTATTGTAGCGTGGTTTATCAAATATTACCACAAGAGGTATTTCTTGCAAGTATGTTTTTACTAGGCTTTGAGTTGCGATGCGATGCTTAAAAAAATCAAGCAATGGAGGCGGCTCGTCAGTATTATTGCTGGGGCTTAATATTTTGTATTCGCTATCATGGACGTGTACGTATGTACGTGAAGCATAATAATACAGCAGGTTGAATAAAATACATGGTTGACAATTGTATTTCAGAGGCCACGTTAATTGTACACAGCCGGCAATCGTACAGAGAAACGGGAACTCTTCAACTCTACCGGATGATATATATTATATGATAGAGTCAACTCATTGTTTAAAGGTATGAGGTAGGATATATGCATTCTAGCTCGATCACTGAGACCTAACCCTCCCCACTTGACCACGTTGCCCTTGAATTTCGTTTTGACAAAATTTGCAATGTCAATTTCCAAACACGACACAATATCATGACATGAGATGACAAACCACTTGATACATTGAACTAGATGCTGGCCGTTCTTACCATTGACCTCATCCTTCCAAGTAAGTCCGAAGAAATGGGAAACTATCGCGCCCGGGCGTCACCTCAATTTCTATCGCCGTTTTCTGCATCTCAATCTATCTATCATCATGAGCACATCTGTGAGTGAGCCGGAGCTTCGGCAAGCCGTCGGCTAGCAGGAGATCTCCACCAGAGAAGATCTCATTTCCTTCCCTCTCTCTCTCTCTCTCTCTCTCTCTCTCTCTCTCTCTAGGGTGCACACTTCACGCGTATAACTCTTAGTCTTTTACAATTATTTTGTAACAATATCTTAAATCCAACACATATATTTGAAATTTGCTAAAAGCACAATATAAATAGTTCTAAAGTATTAAAAATCCCAAACCACTAAAATTGAAACCAATTTGATCAACAAATTTGACTCATCCGAGAAGTGATATTGTACCGCCCCTGAGGGAGACCATAATTAAAATAGTAATACTCAGGAAAAACCATCTTGTCCGATACTAAAACTCACTGTTAGTAATCATTGGGTAATAATGTTCTTGTGTAATTGTAACACCCTCAACATTTGCATATTTTTTGGTTTAATTAATATTTAGAATTTTCTTCCAATTTCACTGTTTTTATGGATTTTATAAAACCTTTTTGCCATTTTTGGTTTTAAAAAAGAATTTTTGTAGAAAATTTAAAAGCTTAAAAATTTCAAAAATATTTTTATTGGGTTCCAAATATTTTAAAGTGTTTTTGAGAATTTTCTTAGAATTTTGGACCTATTTTGCTATTTTATCCGTGTCCATTTCTTTCTTAGCATTAAATAACTCAAAAAAATCCTCCCCTGACAGTGGGACCGGACCCCACTATTAGGCCTTTCTTCTAGCTATAGCCAAAGTCCCGTCTAAAAAGAGCTCGTTCTCTCTTGCCTCCATTAAAGCTGACTTTTGAGCTTCCAAATCGCCGTGATTTTCGCACCGAAACGTCTCAAATAATTATGCAATCAAATCCTCCGTCGAGGAGGCCCGCATCCCCCTGGTTTCTCAAATTTTTTGGGGTGCCGGGGCATACCCGACACCCCCTGGTTCTGCCCCTGAATTGGAGGGATCTAACGGAGCGCTGGCGATGAGCCATCAGGCTAGCTTTTGCCTTGCCCAGATCTAGGTTTTTCAGCTGCGATGTTCTGAGCTAGCCGTTCCCTTCCCCTCCAGCAATATCGGTCATCAAAGCTACGGGCATGGCCTTCGCCTCCAATAGGCTTTTGTTGTAGACATTTTCTTGAATTGCTGCAAACTTGTTTATCAATTGTTGTATATACTTTTGTACTTTATTGTAGCGTGGTTTATCAAATATTACCACAAGAGGTATTTCTTGCAAGTATGTTTTTTACTAGGCTGAGTTGCGCGCGATGCCGTGCCGGCAAAAAAATCCGACCCAAATTTATCTGCAAAAAATACGTAATCCCAATCTATTAACCAAAAGAACCGGCGCTAGTCTTTGAATTTTGAATTACTGGTATTTTTTGCAAAATAATGGCGAAAGGACTTGTTCGTAATCTGAGAAATATCTCTTTCGAATAATTACTTGAAAAATATTAGAGATCGAGCTGGAAAACCGAGGTGGGAAAATAGTCTAGAGGAAAAACGGCGAAAAATTATCAGAGATGACAACCTTCTTTTGTTGAGTCTAACACTCTATGCGTTCACCGAGTAATAATACATGTTTAAAAAAATATCAGAGATCGAGATGGAAAAGTAAACCGGGGAAAGAGTCTAGAGATAGAGCTGCACACATATTTCTAGTGAGGAAAACATTTTTCCCGGGAAAAATGGAGAAAGGACCTAGACGTAAGGAGTAAGGGCCATTTTTACGTTTTGGACAATCGCTATCAATAAAAATTAGAAAAGGGCTTGCTCGCGATTTGAATCTAACGGGACCTCTTTTCCGTAAAATAGCGCACGAGGGACCTAAACGCGATTCAGGGAAAAAAATCTTCCCCTCACAAAAAATCGCGAAGGAACTATTCGTAATCTACATGGACCTATCCGTAATTTGAAGAAACACAGGGGGGTTTTCGCGAAAATGGCTAGGGTGACAGATGGCTGCGCTCTCCTTCCGACGATTCTAGGCGGTATTATATGTGTTATATTTGTTGCATGAGAGTAAAGTCGACTGTTGAGCCTGAGACCGGCACTACTAACCCTATATGGGTGTTAGTGCCAACTTTCCTGATTTTTTCAGAAATTGGATGGTAATGGCTAGACTTGTAGGTGAAGGCTATAAATACACCCTCACCTGCAGTAAAGAACAACTCTTAGATATTCATTGCATATTTGTGAATCCTTGCATTCTCTCTTCATTTCTAGTACATTTAATTCACATTTTGTGAGATGTTGAGAGAATTCAAGTGTGTGCATTAAAGTTGAGCCCTTAGACACTTGATCAACCTTAAGTAAGCGTCAAAGTTTATTCTTTTGGATGTTGTCGTCTGCTAGATAGATAGGAGGTGTGGGATCAATGATCTTCTCAAAGGAGTTTGTGAGAAGGCCTGGTAGATCATGAAGGTTAGAGCTTACCTACCCGGAGTGGGGAAAAGCTATCACTAGTGATCGAGGGAGGATTATTTGTGCAACGAGGTGGTTTGATTTGTTTAAGTTTCCTCAACATGGATTAAGAGAGACCGACAAATCTCCAAGACCATAGGATAAAATTCATTGTGTTTATCTCTTGTGTTCACTTGTGCAAATTTACATTCCTACATACTTAGTGATTGCTTGTCTATCTAAAATAGTAAAATTGGCTTAGACTTAGTTTGTTAGTGCACTTAGCGAATCCTAAATGTTTTAGGTTTTAATTGTTAAAATTCTTAATTCTAGTATTACTTGATCATATATTGCAATTAAAGCCAAAGAATTTTAAAAACTTCCTACTCACTCCCTCTAATCAGTTATCCTTGATCCTACAGTAAAATATCTGGTAACAAAAAATATGAAGTGCTTATATCATTTATTTTCTTTCATGTTCATCATCATTAACAGTGATTTTATGCCCTGTATTACTATAGTGTCATATACTAGAATTGGCTCTCATTTGTCAGATTACGAGCACGATAAGTTAATTACGGTAGTGGGCACAACCATCTCTCAGCCTCCACACTTCCTAACTTATTTCTTTTAATCTCAATAAGATGAAATGGAGTCCCACCTCCTAATCCAATTTATTTGTCACCGCAAGTTTTGCTGGAAGTGTTAGGGGGACCATTAGGTGGAGTAGTGATGTCTCTAACGAGATTGGTAGGCATCCAGCCTGCTAGCAGAATTGGATGGAAGTTTTTCCCAAAGACTAAATGAACTATGTTATTTTGCTTGAAAAAAACATCGTTTGATCAATTTACAGCTTCTGATCCTTAGATGATCAATGATTATTATTGATTAAAAGTTTTTGGAAAGATATTCCTGCAGGACAGTCCTAGGCTAATAGTTCTAAACTAAGAATCAAATGTAGAACATTCCCAAGCTAACAGTTTTGAACTTAGAATCAAATGTCTCATTACTCCCTTACGAAGGATCACTCTTTGTTTATGCAGTTTCTTTTATGTAAATCTACACAGATTTATGCGTCGCCACAGCATTTTGTTTTTCACACACTAGCCATTGCTGAAATGGATAAGCATACCATTAATTTCGCGATGTTTGACAAATTTATAGATTTGCAATAAAATGGCACTCAAAAAAATAATGAGGCATGCAAAGAGCGATAAGGTTTTGTTGTTTCTTATTCTTTGCTAAACTCTCTGTGGTTTCAGTTCTGCTACTTTCTGTTCCCTTTTCAGACTAGAATTGGTTATATATTATTATTGGGATGCACCAAGTACATTTTTTTTATTACTAGCATGTATGCACTGTCAAACAGACGGTGTTCCTCTTTCACCCACTGCATCTCTTACTTGAAACTTTGGGACTGGTCATGTTAGGTACCAGCCTTATTAGTTGGAACTAGTGTAGGATTTTTATCATATCTTGATCTTCTTAAAAATAGCTAAACAATTTGTAAGTGAAAATTTGATATCTGCAGATAAATGATTTTTGTTACATGTTTTAACTCACACATACCTCTGCCTAACTGAATCTACAATATACATATTTTAGTGGCAACCCAAGAAAAACAGGGATGCACTCTTACTTAAGCTGCAAAATTCACTGATCAAATGCATATGCAAGAGATGGAGGGATTCTTCTAGCTTATATCAGATGCAAGCTACATCATGTCTTATGGTATGATAACAAAATGGTTGAGTGCTGCTGCATATCAATTTGGCTGTTTTACCATATCACACTGACCAAGGAAAAGAGCATAAAATTTGAAGATAAGGCATGAGTTGTTGCTCAAATTTCTTGCCCATTAATTTTGAGATATCTAATGTGGTTTTGATCCATTGCTTCTGTTGTTTTTCTTTGTAGTGGCCAACAAAGGGCAAATGATTTTTTTTCTGTTTTTTTGTTATAATGCTGTACAACCTCACAAATTTACTGAAATAATAGGTATGCAGCAAATGTAGTGAAAATGCTTGCACATTTCATTGCAAAGGTTTTTTCTTTTCTCTTTTTTTTTTGGCATGTTTAGCTAATATGCATCACCCACTTTTAGTATTCCGTTGCAACGTACAGACAGCTTACTAGTAAACCATAAAGGGGCAATGGATTGACACCAAGAACAAGATTTGGGAGACCATAAAACATGGCATTGTAATATCCACGCTCTCTGTTCATCCCAACCGGAGAGTATATGTTTGTAACCATTCCTAGCAATAACAAAGCACACAAGTAGGGTTATTATCCACCACTAAGGAGCCCCATACCTGTACAAATACTCTGTGCCCGGAGCGTTGTCTCGGTCATAGTGTCTTCTCACTTTTGCTTCGTAAGATTGGCGACTAAATCGTCAGCACTAGTCGTCATGATACGACCAAATCCTATCGCTCTATGGCAGTGTTGTTTGGTCATGCCACAGGCAACGATCAAAAGTGCTATTTTTTTCTCAAGAGTTACACTTACCCTGTGGCATGGCAGTGCAGTTTATCATACCACTGGTGTTGGCGTGGCTTAAAAAAAGAGTTAGATTTGGAGATTTGAAAATAAGTTGGATGAGAAGTTTTTAATAAAAATAAATTCTAAAAGGGGTTAAATAATAAAAATTGCTCGTATATAGCATATTTGTTTTAAAGATTTGCCTTTTGTATAGGGAAAACAACAAATACATCCTTTTTATAACTGCTATAAATACCTCCTAATTAAAATTTTTTGATTTTGTTATAGTTGAAACAAAAGGATACGGTGTAATGCTGGTACTTACCAGCAATACCTCAGTCAGAGATGAAGTTTTATGATCTGCAGTTTTCACATGACACAATTTGTTGAGCCATCGTCCAAGAAGTCATATCATGCTATATATTTTGATTCAATCAGTACTTAAGACACACATATGTGTGTGCATGTGGAGTTTGTATATGATATATGTAAGCGTGTGTTGTGTCCGTCCTTATACTTAAAAAAAGAGTGTATAGGTATCATCCGGATGTTTTTGGTTGAAATCACCCAAATCTAGAACCATTGGATTTGGATCCAAATTCACCGGGCCGTTGGATCAAATCATACGATCGGATGTAATCGATACTCGAACATCCAAATTCACGGGCCGTTGGATCAAATCATAGGATCGGATCCAAATTCACGTTGGATCAAATCATAGGATCGGATGTAATTGATACTCCCGAATCTCAACAATGATCCAATAGTTCCAGATTTGGGTGATTTCAACCAAAAAAACATCCGGTTAATGTTTATCAAATCCCCCCAAAAAAAAAAGGCAAGAGCTACGCTTGTTCCTTCTTCCTTTTCCGTATCTTCATGTGGTCTCCCTTTTTAATCCTTTTATTCACGTGAACCTTTTAAGTTTTTGTGCATATTAATAGCGAAACTTGATTGAAATAATATACAGATTCGATTTGACGATTTGCCTTTTTTAGGGAGATCGACAAGCAAGAAATAAAAGCAAAAGGGAACGGGTCACAATAGTACTTATCACAATATCTCAGTGAGAGACGAGCTTCTAGCCTTCTACGACTTGTAATTTTCATGCGACGCAATTAGGTGACCCATCGATGTCCAAGAATTCGTACAGTGGCCAGGGCCCAGGTGTTTCGATTTAACCAGTACATAAGTGCTACTCTAATTTTCCCCTCACTTCGGGTGGTCTTTCTCCATTCATTTTCATCGCGTGGACACTCAAGTTTTCCATTAATACGACACTAATTGCAAAGAAGCTTTCAACATATGTAACCATGGCATCATCCATCGTGGCGAGCTCCAGCAGCGTCGTCAGCCTATCTCGTCGCCCATCTCCGGCGATCTGCTCTTGCGCTACATCGGCGAGATCAGGAAAGTCATCCGTTACCTCCGCTTGACGGATAAGCTCAACACATCTGCAAGAGAAGCAAGAAGCGGTGGGGTTATATAGATTCAACAACCGAGGAGATATCTATGTAATCCAGATTAAGAAATCGTCAAATAGAGAAGGCAACAAAAGGAAAAGAGACGAGAAAAGACCCAACTCTACGAATCGGAGCTCTGCTTCCTTCGGAAGGAAATCAATCAATAAAATCCGAAAAGCATCGGGAGCAATCGCCACCGATTTGAATGCCAGATCAATGGGAGAAAGAAAAGCAATAAATGAGTCATGCATATTCATTTACCTCCCACGACGGGATGATCTAATCCAATCCATCGGGGTGGCCACTGCCCCTTCCCACTCAGCCACACGGGAACGCAAACGTGTTGGGGTGAGGGTAGAGAACGGAAATACCACCACCAACTCCTAATTAGAATTATTAGAGACAGAGATAATAAACTTATCTAGTTGCGTCACGCATAACCGTGTGCATGTTGTTGGCCGGTCGGAATCAAGACCATGCGTGATTAAATAAAAAGAAAAGATGATCTTATCTACAAATGCAAGTGAATATTTAATAGAAAGGATACATATGGCAACTCAAAGGCACATGATAACTCAGAAGCTGTATGTATGCAGTATATAAAAAAAATCGGCCGTGTAGTATTTGGAAATATAATCGGCTGATTGAGATAAGAGTATGATACGTCACAAATCATGCATGCATGCATATCCAATCAAATAAAAACCTTCTATGTTCACCAATGTATAGAAGATCGGGATAATGACGGTTTCGTGGGTATGCCAGGGAGGGGGAGAGAACAGACCACTACCATCAACTCGTAATTAGAAGTAGTAGAGATATATAAGCGTGTGTCGTGTGCGTCTTTATACCCTTAAAAAAAAGGCAAGAGCTACACTTGTTCCTTCTTCCTTTTCCATATCTTCATGTGGTCTCTCTTTTTAATCCTTTTATTATTCACGTGAACCTTTTAAGTTTTTGTGCATATTAATAGCGAAACTTGATTGAAATAATATATAAATTCGATTTGACGATTTGCCTTTTGTAGGGAGATCGACAAGCAAGAAATAAAAGCAAAAGGGAACGGGTCACAATAGTACTTATCACAATATCTCAGTGAGAGACGAGCTTCTAGCCTTCTACGACTTGTAATTTTCATGCGACGCAATTACGTGACCCATCGATCGTCCAAGAATTCGTACAGTGGCCAGGGCCCAGGTGTTTCGATTTAACCAGTACATAAGTGCTACTACAATTTTCCCCTCACTTCGGGTGGTCTTTCTCCCTTCATTTTCATCGCGTGGACACTCAAGTTTTCCATTACAGAAAAACTAACCAACGGTATACCGTTGCAACGGTATAGGATGAAACTTACCCGTGAAACATGAAACTTTGGTTGAAACTTATCTGTGAAACTCGAAAACCTGATGAAACTTACCCGTGAAACATCATGAAACTTACCCGTGAAACCTAGCAATGAAACTTACCCGTGAAACTAATAAAACATGCTATACCGTTGCAACGGTATACCGTTGGGTAGTTGCTCTCTTTCCATTAATACGACACTAATTGCAAAGAGGCTTTCAACATATATAACCATGGCATCATCCATCGTGGCGAGCTCCAGCAGCGTCGTTAGCCTATCTCGTCGCCCACCTCCGACGATCTGCTCTTGCGCTACATCGGCGAGATTAGGAAAGTCACCCGTTACCTCCGCTCGACGGATAAGCTCAACACATCTGTAAGAGAAACAAGAAGCGGTGGGGTTATATAGATTCAACAACCAAGGAGATATCTATGTAATCCAGATTAAGAAATCGTCAAATAGGGAAGGCAACAAAAGGAAAAGAGACGAGAAAAGACCCAACTCTACGAATCGGAGCTCTGTTTCCTTCGGAAGGAAATCAATCAATCAAATCCGAAAAGCATCGGGAGCAATCGCCACCGATTTGAATGCCAGATCAATGGGAGAAAGGAAAGCAATAAATGAGTCATGCATATTCATTTACCTCCCACGACGGGATGATCTAATCCAATCCATCGGGGTGGCCACTGCCCGCTTCCCACTCAGCCACACGGGAACGCAAACGTGTTGGGGTGAGGGTAGAGAACGAAAATACCACCACCAACTCCTAATTAGAATTATTAGAGACATAGATAATAAACTTATCTAGTTGCGTCATGCATAACCGTGTGCATGTTGTTGGCCGGTCGGAATCAAGACCATGCGTGATTAAATAAAAAGAAAAGATGATCTTATCTACATATGCAAGTGAATATTTAATAGAAAGGATGCATATGGCAACTCAAAGGCACATGATAACTCAGAAGCTGTATGTATGTAGTATATAAAAAAAATCGGCCGTGTAGTATTTGGAAATATAATCGGCTGATTGAGATAAGAGTATGATACGTCACAAATCATGCATGCATGCATATCCAACCAAATAAAAACCTTATATGTTCACCAATGTATAGAAGATCGGGATAATGACGGTTTCGTGGGTATGCCAGGGAGGGGGAGAGAACAGACCACTATCACCAACTTGTAATTAGAAGTAGTAGAGATATATAAGCGTGTGTCGTGTGCGTCCTTATACCCTTAAAAAAAAGGCAAGAGCTACACTTGTTCCTTCTTCCTTTTCCATATCTTCATGTGGTCTCTCTTTTTAATCCTTTTATTCACGTGGACTTTTTAAGTTTTTGTACATATTAATAGCGAAACTTGATTGAAATAATATATAGATTCGATTTGACGATTTGCCTTTTGTAGGGAGATCGACAAGCAAGAAATAAAAGCAAAAGGGAACGGGTCACAATAGTACTTATCACAATATCTCAGTGAGAGACGAGCTTCTAGCCTTCTACGACTTGTAATTTTCATGCGACGCAATTAGGTGACCCATCGTCCAAGAATTCGTACAGTGGCCAGGGCCCAGGTGTTTCGATTTAAGGACACGGATAATAGGAGAGTCAACTGCAAATTTTACTCTATTACCATATCATATACAGCTAACTTAATAGCTCACCCATATAATAGTTAACCATACATACATACATACAAAGCCATTAATACTTGGCCTACATTCATCCTCTCATTCTCTCACCAAGTTTTTTGGAGCTATCTTTGCAAATTTGTAGATCTGCAGCTCCTCCTCTCCTCCAACTCACTATAACTGATCGTCGATGTGCGATCTTCTGTTTTAACTTCCTCACCTTATTATACTTGCTCTAACCAGTACATAAGTGCTACTACAATTTTCCCCTCACTTCGGGTGGTCTTTCTCCCTGCTTCATTTTCATCGCGTGGACACTCAAGTTTTCCATTAATACAACACTGATTGCAAAGAAGCTTTCAACATATGTAACCGTGGGAACTATGTGGCGAGTACATGCATGCGTTGACAACTAGCAACACAACCCGAGGATGGATGGGAAGAGAAGAACATACAGCAGAATCAAGAGGCCAATCAGCATCGAGATCGCCACTGCAGGATTCAGTCACGCCCGAGCACTGGAAGTCCGAGACATGCCGCTAGTAGTATATAGCATATCCAGACGGATCACCGGTGGACGCGCGCACGCTGGAGATTAAAAAAAAAACCCCGTGCGCGCGCTTGATCGCACGCAGCTAATCGCCCCCTGTCTTTCACCAAATGGCCCTGTTCACGCGTCCGTCAGCCGGCACTGAATAATGCTGGCTCGTGAGTCGTGACTGCCTGCCCGACTGGCTGAATAATTTGCGCTCAGGATAGGATTCCATCTGTCTCGCCATTAGAGGAGAGGTGACTTCTTTCCTGCCTCCGCTTCCACGAAACTTCGCTGTCCTTTGGTGTCTCTCTCCTCCTCGGTACCTCACGTACTAGACTAGTAGAGGTGCACGGGAGCAGCTGCAAGCGTTGGCTTCTCTCAATTTAAGTGAAATTTTCTGTTCCATCTCCAGAAAGTCAATCGCTCGCCTATCCCCTGTGCGTACTTCGACACTTGCTCCGTTCATCCCGAGAAAAATGTCAAGGACTAGTTTAATTTGATCCGGTGGGAGATCCGAAGGAGACGGGGAGATCGTCCCATCCAATTACATTGGCATTACTCGTCGAAAGAAAATTAACTTGGTGTTTGGCTCCGAATCCAGGACTCTGGGGAGAAGGCCCCCCGGCCGAACGGTCGAGTTTCAGAGCCCAGTTTCTGCGGGAGCTCTTGGAAACTGGAGCTCAAGCTACAGAGAGAGAAATTGAACCATGCATCGATCAACTTTGCTAGTTACGGAGAAGTACAAAAAGAGAAAATCTATTCTTATCACCGTGCAACCATCGGATTTTGTCCAGTCGCGTTGCCGTTGCCGAACCAATTCATTGTGCCATCGCCCAATTAGCCATACCGCAGGCCCAATCATGCCACCACCGGCCGACAAGCGCCGCCACCGCCAATTAGAGCCAACGCTGCCCGGTCTAGTTAGTACCCTGCTCTTTAAAATTTAACTTTGAGTAATTTCTTTTACGACACTCTGTTAAAAACTATAAAAAATTATTATCATATGAAATCAAATACAAATAACGGTCGTCTCACTTTTGCGAGACTAAACCTATGCATTGTTGGATTAATTGCTGATAAAAATTACAAAGTTCGAATCTTGAAATGTGTGGATGCTTTACAAAAATCAACGATGGAAGTAATTAAGGATCTTTTAGGGGTGAAACAGTGAACGTGTATTTGGGTTGTTTTGGATTGGAGCCAACGTTTAGGTCAAACCGGGCAATTTTCTTGAACTCCAGCTTCTCATAGAACCAGCTTTCTTCCGAAATTAACATCTACAGCCCTAAAAGTGGAGCTAGAGCTCGGTCAGGACCTGAAGAGGCAAGGCAATGGCTTAATTGCAAGATCGATCTCAACCCCACAATATGCATGAGTGTTTCTTGAGTTTGACTGACCCAGGGAGGCGCCCGATCCCAAAGTCCAACCGATATTTTTGCGGAGGTGCAGTGTAGACTTTCTTACTCCAAAGCATGCACGAACGGCCGTGCGCGCGCACACATGAGAATTTTGCTTATTATTTCTCCTGTTACAAACAGTTATCGTTTTGAATATAGGTGTGATCAAATTTTTAAAGTTTTGACTATCAATATCTTTTTAAATATTTAAATTAGATACATGAAAATCGTATGTGTAGATTTGTCTCAAATATTATAATTTTATTAGGTTTTTTAAGTATATTATAATAAAAATTAGAGTGCAGCTAGTTTGATTGCACTGCTTGGAGTGTATTCCAACGATGCAATGAGTTTCAAGGGTTTCATGATATATTAAATTTCATATGGTTTCGTGTTTCATTAAAAAAAGTTTCGCGGCTAAGTTTCAACCAAAGGTTTCATGTTGTTTCGTCTAGATGGGTTTTATGTTGTTTCACTAGGTTTCGTAGTGTACTTATAAGTTTCGTAATGTTTCAGTTTTGTAGGTTTCATTAGGTTTCAGATATTTCATTAGGTTTCAAGAGAGTTTCAAATAGATTTTACAAATATTTCAGTATATCTCAATAAATTTCATTGAGTTTCTAATATGAAACGCAAGTTTAACAAGTTTCAAATCTGAAACTTGATTTAAAACGAAATTCAAAATAACTGATCAAGATAGTTTCATGGGTTTCATGAGGTTTGAAGTTTCATAAGGTTTCGTGTTTCATTAAAAAAAGTTTCACAGCTAAGTTTCAACCAAAGGTTTCATGTTGTTTCATCTAGATAGATTTCATGTTGTTTAACAGTTAAGTTTCACTAGGTTTCATAGTGTACTTATAAGTTTCGTAACGTTTCAGTTTTGTAGGTTTCATTAGGTTTCGTATGTTTCATTAGGTTTCAAAAGAGTAAAACTTCGCCTACACGTATCTGATCATTAGGTTTCATTAGGTTTCGTAACGTTTCATTAGGTTTCATTAGGTTTCGTATGTTTCATTAGGTTTCATTACGTTTCAGTTTTGTAGATTTCATTAGGTTTCGTATGTTTCATTAGGTTTCAAAAGAGTGAAATTTCACCTACACCGGTGAAGCTTCGCGGGTAAAACTTCGCCTACACGTATCTGATCCAAGTGCTAAATGCGTAGAATCGCAGCATACTGGTAATTTGACATTCCACTTTCCAGTCATATAATGCAAGAATACTTGCCAATTTGTTGCACCAATGGATTCAACTACACCTTACACTAAAAGGTACAGAATCTCTACAAGTGACCTCCGTTGCTCCACTTCCTCAAAACAACCACAGCCTGCGTGATCGCGTTCTAGGGGAAGCCACCGCCGACATCGCCGAGCCCCGGTTGGAGGCCACCGCTATCGCCGCGTCCCTGTGCTTGACGCTTCTAGGGGATCAGAACGTGTGGAGGAAAGTAACGGGTGAAGGGGTTGCAGCGAATAGATAAAACTAAAGCAATCGAATGGTTTATAAGATATAGCAGTGCTTTAATTGTACAGTTGGATCCTATTCCGTTGGATAGGGTTTGCACGGTATGCCGTAGAATAGTTTTTCTGTAAAAATTATTGGTTAAAACCATATTGATGTTTAAAACAATAACTATTTGTGACAAAAGGAGGTAGTACTCAATTGTGAGATAGAGTGCTGGTGCTTGTATGTGCATGGACAGACAGTTCAATTCTTTTTCTTTAAGAAGGTCATTTTCTCTTGCGTTGGACGAAACAATACAAAGGAGTCGCTCCCCCGTGGCCTTAGCTGCAGGATCACGACGTTCTTCCCTTTTGACTCTTGCGATCGATGGACCAATCCATCGGGCGATTATTCGGCCTAGATGCCAGCCTAGTTTCAGGCGGGCAGCCTAGCTAGCTTACATCCCAATCAGGGTTCTCTCTCGGTTTTTTTTTTCCCTTATCAATTCTCATATCTTCTCCTATAGGTGTTGGCAAAAATTAAAAGGAAAATGTTTTACAATTAATGGCCACTTCTTTTGTGGCTTTCCTAAACTCGAATGTCTACGTAGTATCTTGGTTTTTTTTGTGCCTCCTCTTCTGCTTTTCTTATCCGTCATGGTCCTAGCTGAAGAATCTGTACAAGGACTTGGATGATCCGTGCTGATACGGAATCGATCGACCGATCGGTCTCTCGGTCCCACTGCGGCGCCTACAGGTGTCCCCCGAGATGGCGACCGCCGCGAAAACGGATGGACATGGACATGAGTCCCGGCTGCCACGGTTTCTCACATACCGCCGCGTCGTGAACCCGCTGCCGCCGTTCTTGATTCGCAACCACTGCGTGCTGTCGTGTCTCAGTCGTCGGCCTTGCGGGTGAAGCTCATGGGCAGACCGTTGAGCGGCAGCGCGAAGGGGCCGAACTGGACGCCGCTCTCGGACTTGGAGGTGGACCACCTGTACTTGGTGGCGAGATGGTGGAAGAGGACGAATATCTCCAGCTTGGCGAGCTCGTTGCCGGGGCACGAGTGGGTCCCGTTCCCGAACGGCATGAACGTGTTGGGCTTGGGCGCCACCTGCAGCCGGCCACACATGACAAAACCAAACCAAATCAGCCACTGCTAAGAAACCACGGACGCGCATATACGCCGGAAAGGGAAGTAGTTTGTTTACGGGTGGGGGTTTTGATGCCGACCTCGAATCGGGAAGGGTCGAACTTGTCCGGGCAGGGGAAGTGGTCGGGGTTGTGGTGGATGTTCCGGAACAGGGGAAGCACTTTCCAGCCCTTGGGGATCACGTACCCTGCACGGAGCGGCGGCGGAGCCAAGCTCAGTTAGTCTATTCATTCGAGCATTCTTTTTTTCGGTTAGGAACGCGTCCATTCCGTTCAGTTCATTCGCAGCAGCGCGGTGCTGTCCCGAGAGGGACGTCGCTGCCACGGACGATGGAAGGAGGGACAGGGGATGTGATGCCTCTGCTCACCTTGGTACTCCACGTCCTCCACGGCTTCCCTGAAGGTGAAGGAGAGGATGGACGCCACCCGCATGGTCTCCTGGATCACCCGGCTCGTCATCCGCATCCGCCTCGTGTCCGCCCAAGACAGCGGCTCACCCGACGACTCCTTCTCCCTCGCGATCTCCTCCTGCTCCTCCTGTTTCGTCCAATTCGATGGATCAGTGGCTGTTATTGAGAGCGGGCTGGGAGGGTCAAATTAAGATCGATCGGTTGATTAATGGGTGCTTACGGTGACTGCTTTGAGGACGGCGGGGTGGTCGCCGAGGAACTTGACCATCCAGGTGAGGACGCTGGCGGTGGTGTCGCGGGCGGCGAAGATGACGCCGATGACGTTGTCGGCGATCTGGGCGTCGGTGAGGGCCTCGCGGTCGTCCATGAAGGACCCCAGGAGGTCGCTCCCGCGCTGCCGCTGGCGCCGGGCCGAGATGATGTGGGCCACAATGGCGCCCAGGCGCTTTCGGGCCTTCATGGCCTTGTGGAACAGCGTGCCCGGCAGGTTCACCGGCATCGAGTTGTACCCCTTCTCCAGCGTCAGGTAGCACTGCTTCAGCTCCTCGATGTACCGCATCTCCTCCTCCCCAAAGATGGACAGCAATGCCACGTTCAGCGCGTACTACCATGCCATCAAGAAATCGATCAGCACACCAATACTACTATCTATATCAAAAGCGTCTGGAACAGAGCAGAGCAGAGCACTCACTGTCTTCATCTCTTGGAAGGTGTTGACGAGGCGGCCGTCCAAGGAGCCGAGGGAGCGGAGGGCGATGGCCTCGATGGCGGGTACGGAGGCTCGGATGGCCTGGGGGGAGAAAGCGCGGGAGACGAGGCGGCGTAGGTGGGCGTGGTAGTCCCCCTGCTGGAAGAAGATGGCCTGGGGTCCCAGCATCCGCTCCTTGCTCGCCGGGAAGGTGGGCTTGAAGAGGTGCGCCTGCGTGACCAGCACGAACCGCGCCGCCTCCGGGCTCGACACCATCACGCAGGGGCACCCCAGGATGTGCGTCTTGAAGATGGGCCCATACTTGTTCCGCTTCCTGGCGAAGAACACGTTCGGGTTCTTGGACGAGTAGAGCTGGAACGTCTCGCCGACGTACGGCCACCCCATCGACCCCGGAGGCAGCGGCAGGCTGCCCCCGCCGCCGCACGTCGACGGCGAGGCCCCCGCCGGCCGCCTCCTGCCGCGGACAGCGCACGCGAGGATGACAGGCGCGAGCAAGCAGAGGAAGAGGAGGAAAGCACCCATCGCTCGCTTCGATCGGTCTGTCAATTGCAGAGGAGGAGGAAGAAGAGGAGATGGGCGGTGGTCTTAAGAGTGTGGAGGGAAAGGCGAGGTAGTGGCAGCTATTTATAGATGGGTCGTCGGGCTTGGCCCCCAAAAATGGACTAGTACCCCATCTCATCCCGCTACGCGCATGAATAAGTACGAGAGCTGTCTGATGTCGACCATGAGTGGGTGTGAGAGAGAGAGCGAATTATTGCACCATTAACTCGGGAGATAGAAAACAAAAGAAAAGACCGAATAATCATATCAATTAACCAATCCACGAAGGGCTAAATACAGCTTGGCCACCCAGCTCGCGAGGGAATCCCTTTCTCCAGCTCACCTCTCCCTTTCCGCCCGTCTCCACTCCACACACTAGCAGCTGCCACTGTACGCGCTCTCGTACTACCTTTGCCACAGTGCCACTCCTGTAGTGCTACTCGATTTGGCCGCTTGCTCTGTTTATCTGCGTCCCGTCCACCTGGCCGGCTGGCCGCAGCATCAGCTTCAGCGGGCTACCCCTCTCTGCTTAGTTCGTGCTTCCATGAAAAATAGAGGGAATAGTTAGTGTTGCTGTGTTTTCTCATATTCACGATGGATGGATCATGGATGGTACGCTGTTTTGAAAACTATCAAGGAAAAGCTATGAAGCTAAAGGGGTACCAAAAAGCATGACGATCGAAACCTATGCTCTAGTCCCTTCACGCCCCTTTTTTGCGTACGTCATTGCTCCTTGCGCTTTTTTTATTGGCAAACATATTTACTGATTGGGCCAGTTTTTATTTTTCGTTACTCCGTCACTTCATCTAAAGACTAGTATGTTTGAGCAGCCATTTGGTCATACTGTCAACTGTGTGATTACTGGAGAAGACAGTAATTGAGACGGCTTGCCAATATGAAATTTTGGCATGTTATTTTCAAATATAGCCTCCTCTAAAATTATTTTTAAATTTGGTTTTCTCCTCAACCGCGGCAGGTGACACGTGTCTCTTACTACGCCTAGTGACACGTGACTCTTACTACGTCCGTAGAGCTTGGCAGGTCGTCAATGCCTCATTAGGCTAGGCGACCATGATGGGAGGGCGTTGCCGAGCCATGGCACAACGGCGGTAATTTACCTCCTACCATGCTTGACAGGAATATATCGTCGAAGCTAACTAGTGATGTAATAAAGTAAAAGAAATTAATTGGTAATTTTAATTAAGTGTAGTATCGCGAAACCTCGCCCCAACCTTTGTGCCTTCAGTCGGGCGGGCTAGGGCCGTCTGGCAGGTATTCTCCGAGGTGTTTGTTCCATCTGGGAGGTTAAGGGCTAAAGGTTTTGGGTTTGAGAGGGGTCTTTTTGGAAAATTCCCCTCTCCACCTACTCTCTTTCCTTCTCTTGGATTTGTGTGGCTGTCATTGCTTCAGGCCATCCTGCCCTGCCGATTTTTTCTCCAATCCAGCAACCGATTCCCCATTTTTCTCTGGTCTTCTTTGGCGCCAAAGGGTGAGCTCCTCCTCCCGACTCGGTACCAAAGAATACTCTAGCGGCAATGTAGCGGCAATTGCAGCAGATTGCCCTCCCTCTTGCCTTCTCCTTGTGGTGAGTTCTCGTATATTGAAATTGAGGGTTTGGTTCATTGTGCCTACATGGTGTTTGATGAAATGCCTAGCTATGAATTTGTATTGGTTCATTGTTTGCTTATGGATGAATTGTTGTAGTTAATGTGTTCCATATGTCGCCATCATCTAGTGGTTCCATCCATTGTTTATTCCACCACTCTCTTGTTCATTTTGAAATTTGTATATGCTAGCCAATTGCATTACCATGAGTGTGCCTAAAGAGGGGGAAAAACATTTTACTTCAATGTGGACATTTCAGCTTTGGCTTGTGCAGTATGCACTGTTGTTGATACGTGCACTGCACGACATCTCGCTCGGATTTTACTAATGTTTCTAGATCACATGCTCTGAGTGTGTTCAGCTTTGTGTAGAAGTCGCGGTTTGCACAGAAGTCTTGCTGCTGTAAGTCCTCAAGTAAGCTAGCAATGCCCATAGACCATATGTTTTAGTACTACTTGGCATTGGAATAATGCAATCTTTAGGCAAGTTCTGATTGTTCCGTCTGTCATTCACTCCTAGTTGTACTACAGTTCTGGATTCTAGTTGTTTCAGACTTCTTAAGGCCGAAGTTCAAACCCTTCTGAAAATAAAGTTGTAACTATGATAAGGGTTCAGAAACTGAATTTGGTCACACTGATCCATCATGCTAGCTACATTTCTGAAGAGGAAACTTGTTAATTGTCAATAAGGTCTTTTACTTGCTTAGATCATTGAATAAAGAAAAAAAAGGGGGCATATCTATAGGGCTTCCACCTCTTTGTTATTTGTTGATTGACTGCATCTACTTAGCGAATTAAATAGTTGATAGCATAAACCTTTTGGGCCTATTGGGGGCATTGCGGTTGTCCAGCATGATGAGTCTAAGAGATGTTCTAGTTTTCGAGATTTCTTTGAAAATGCCAAGTGCTAAGCTTATACTCGAAATTAGTGATTCAAGAAGGAGGGCTTGTTTGTCTAGTAAAGCAACAATATATTGCCTCCTTAGGAGTTATGGTGATGTGTGCTTCAACTAATGCATGTAGATGCTATTTCCTAGTCCATATCTAAGGTTGCAATTCTGCTTTGTTTGAGATATACACTAGGTACCTAATTTGAGGTGGCTACGTAATTCTCCATGCTAGCAAGTTAACAACATCTATGTGATCACGGAACTCCGAAAAAGAACGTTATATGGTGTGAAAATGGACATTGCCAAGTGGTGCATTAAGAACGATTTTCTCTCTTTTGTATGCCATGATGATGCGAGTGTTGTGTAATCTATATAAAACATCATTTATACTCACACACGGATAATCTCACTAAAGTTTATGTTTATAGCCTTTCTTTCAATCATTGGTGCTTGTCACTGCTACTTCTGATATGTTATTGATAGCAAAGGCAAATTTTGGGATGATTTGGTTTACAAACTACACTTATGATGCAGACATTTTGAATATGTTATGGTATACAAAGTAAGGGCACTTAGTTGATAAGGTCATTTATAGAACCATGGATAATTAACTAAAGAGGCTCACTGGTATCATCTTATTGTTTTTTTTCTATAGCCTGATTCTTTATGATTGTGACTTTGTGAATGTCATGCCGTTGTTTCTTTCTTTTACACACCCTGATGCTTCAATGGAGTCAGGGATCTCAGTAGCTTTTAAGCTCTACAATCTGTTTACATTTTTCCCCCAGAAGATCCAGTTGCAGCAGCAACCGCAGGTCAGGAGGGAGAGATGGATGCTCGCTCCATCTATGTTGGAAATGGAAGGTTCTGTCGGGAGTGGCCTCCGCTGCATGCCACTCCATTCTCTGTCGGTAAAGGCAAGTACATCGAGTTGTGTGCCTAATCGAGGTGTTCGTTATTATTTATCTGTTCATTACTAATTTCTATTGATTGTGGCAATTATGTGATTATATTGGTGATCGTCCCTTCGCGGACGTGATTAGCCCTTGGATTCGGGTGGTCACTAGTAAGCCTTAATCTCGGTGAGTTTACTGTACCTTTGTTAATATTGCAGTGAGTAGCGAGAATAGGTTACGGGGTACTCGTGGTTAATTTACAAGAGATGAATTTAATTGTACCTAGTCTCGGGAATTTAGTTGAGTATGTCGATTGAAATGTGTATTTGTTGAGAATTGTTGATTGAAATGTGTTTTAGTTGAGTGTGTTGATTGAAATGTGTATTTGTTGAGAATTGTTGATTGAAATGTGTTTTAGTTGAGTGTGTTGATTGAAATGTGTTTCAGTTGAGAATTGATGATTGAAATGTGTTTTAGTTGAGAATTGATGTTGCATTCTTGCATTCATGATATGCATTCATAATGGAAGAGGCGACCCATTCTGATGCGGGTCTCTGTGTTCACACGTAGTGAACATGAAAGTCCTACCTCCTAGTCCCATTCATCGAGGTGAATGGGAGCGAGACAAGAAGAGTAGGCACCTTCCATCTACGGGATGGAAGGGGCGTGAGGGTGCACACCGACGGTGGGCACTTTCAGCGATCAAAGACGTACATAGAAATGAGCATTCATGTGCATTGCATCTTTAATATTGAGTGTTGTGGTAAATGGTGTGTCATATGGATGGTGATTATGGTAATTGAAGGTTGAGTCGTGGATTCAACCCATAACGGGGAGATTGAATTGAATTGATGAATTAGCGCATGTCTTTTCTTTGCTTTGCTAGTTATGTTGTATGAATATCGTGGAGTGAAATTTGAGTTTTGAACTCGAATAAAGTCGATGAAAATGGTTGAGCTGCAACAAGGGGTGACTGAGTCGGAAAACGTAGTGACTTAGAGCCACGGGATGCCTCTTTTACGTTGAGTGGTTTTATTATCAAGTTGATGACTTGACTGCGGTAAATTTTGGGTATGGTCAGGTTATTGCTTTAAATGGGTATGAATGCTTGTTGTCCGGATATTGGTTTATTTGCATTACCTGCTCTTATGGTTAAGTTTTTGTTTTACTTACGATAAATTGGGTTTATTGTTCTCGTGTACTTTGCTGAGTTTAAACTCACGCTTGTTATTTAATGATTGTAGGTGTTTTGAAGCCGGCATGCATGGATGGGGGTAGTAACACAATCACGTTGCATCACCGTCATTCCATCATATCAATTATAGTTCTGTTCTAGCTCATGCAAAATTTTTGTAACAGGTTGTTTGCGGTTGTATTTAATAAATTTCCCTGTCCTGTAATAATTATGTGGTGGAGTTTATTCAATTTCTATAGAATGCGTGATTGGTTAACTAAGGACCTACTAGAATGATATTATACTGCAAATGTTTTCTGCCTGATGAGTGGATGTCCTAGTTTTTAGGGGATGTGCTGTCGAAATTTTTAATAATTTTGACAACCTCCTAGTTGTTAGCTTACTTTACGGATATTTATTCGTAGTGATTTGTAATTGGTGGTGCTAGAGGGTGTAACATTCGGGGCACGGGGTGCCGGGGTGTTACATTAAGTGATCAATTAAATGGTGTTATTAAATTAGTGACTAGTCACTCACCTAATTGTCGAACAGTATACTACCGAGCAGCCATACCTTAGCAGGTGCCTGGCAAGCGGCTCAGGTGTGGTAGCAGTGGTATATTTTTGCCACTGTGCCATGGCTTGGAAGTGTCCTCTTGCCGTGGTCGACCAATCTGGCGAGAGGCTGGCAACCTGCCAAACTTTATAGGTGCGATAAGGGATATGTGTCATCTACTTTGGTCGAAGAGGGTATCAAATTTACAAATAATTTTAAGGTATGACTATATTTGAAATTAACATGCGCAAGGAGGTTCTTCTGCCGCTATGACTGATGGTTAATTAATGCAGCCGGTAAGTAGGAATGCATGCTGAAATGCTGAACCTACTTTAGGATGCGAAAGACAGGTGTTGAATCGATTGTTAGTCCATCAAGGAAAATGGTCGCGTTTTACATGTTAGCAGTCTCTAAACTTTGCCACATAGAATAAAAAATAACGTGGATGAGAGAGGGTGTGAATAGAGAGTTGAGCCGTCTCTTAATCTAGAGTCGACTCTAACACAAGAACCAAGACAGGTTGTGTGTAGGAAGAAACTATCTACTCATAAATATGTTGTCTATACCATTGCATGAGTTATCTCTAACGCTGTCTATAAATAACATGTCAGCCTGTTATAGACAGCAACTGTCTATACCATTGTCAGGACCGTTCCAAAGATTTTGGGGGCCCGGGGCGAGCTAAATCAAGTGGCCCTTTTATTAATTACCATAATTATTGCAGATAAAATATCGAATGCTTTCATATGTAATAAACTTGGTAGAGAACAAGTCACAACTAAAAGATAGTTTAAACATAATCAAACTCGTGTACTATTCAACTAAATTGAGCTCTAGCCTCCAAGATGCACCTTTAAGCCCACCCGCGCCACATTGCCATCACTACCATAATGCTGCGACAAAAGCCAATCTCACTGACGAGGGCTGGGTACCCCTTGACCAGCTGGAGTGTGGTCAGCAGATTCCCATGCTCGGAAGGCCCGATCGACACTGGTGCGCGATTGGGCGCTCGACCACGAGCGCGGCGCACCCGAGCTCGGCACCTCTCGACCTCGAGCTCGAGCGGGGTCTCGCCTGAAGCCCCTGGTCCGCCCTAGGATTTCGGATCAGGCATTTGACTGACGGTTGCCAGAGAGCGGGTCGTGGGGGTGATTCAGAGTGCGCCGCAAGTTCGGGGGCAGTTGCTGCCAGCCCTCAAGGTGCACGGAGGCCCCCTTTCCGAGGTTTGCTCCCGGCCGTTGCGTACAAAGGAAGTATAAAGACCAAGGATGCATGAGCTCCAGAGACACGGAGACAACACAACACGCACAGCAGCTCAAGTTAGGAATCACCATTACTGTCTTAAGTTGTAAACACTGCTCTGTACACCCATATAACAAGAATCACCGCCATGAGGCGATCGGAGTAGAGCTATTACCTTCACGGGGCTCGAACCAAGATAAACTCTTGTCTCGTGCTCGTTGTCGCCTTGTTCACCATCGCCCCGATCGATTTTCTTCCTTCGTTCGAGTAAAACGCAGCTCGGGTCCCATAAACTCTCTGACCCCTACCTCTTTTTTGCGGTTGACGATCCCGATCGTCGACACTCACCAACTCCTACAAATTTAAATGGACAAGTTAAAGTTCTATCTAACACTCTTAGATGCAAAGTCATCAATAATAGTATCAATATCAATTTCATCCAATTTATCCTTCTCAATGCATAAAATTGCCAAAACATTTAACCTTTCTTGTGACATTGATGACCTCAAGTAATTTTTAATAATTTTAGCTTTGAAAAACTTCTTTCAATGGAGGCTACAACATAGGTATGGTGAATAAGATTCGATAAGCAATTGAAACATTTGGATAGCAATCTAAATCCTTAACAAACTCAAAAATCTCCATGGCGGTCGTGAGTGAGCAGATAAAGTCATTTGTAGCACTTTTAGTTCGGAAAAAAAATCATCTAACTCAATATCACATGAACTATTATGGGAAAATATTTTTGCAAATTTAGTGCAACAATTTCTTAGTTCAATATTATCCAATAACTTTAAATTTTTTAGCTAAGTAAAAACCAAATATACTCTTAAATGTAGTAAAATCCTTGAACCTGTTCTTCAATGAAGAAATTGCTACATCCACCATAACAAGAAAGTAATTTACCTCAAAAGACTTCTCAGCTGATAAAACCTCTTCATTATAATCACTTTCATCAAACTGATTTTTCCGGGTAGCTCGACGTTTTATCATAAATGATGCTTCTACATTCATGTTAGATGCGATTTGGGGGCCCTCCTAAATTAGGGGCCCCTGGCGATCGCACTGCCGCCTTTGGGCGGCCACGACCATTGTACATGTCCTGCGTCTCCTCCTTTTATTTTTGATGAAAGTTAATTTTCCTTTCTTTCCGTTTGGAATGTCCAGAAAAAAAGAATGTTTTTCTTTATTGTAGAAAAATAGTATGTTAGTGGTACGTTAACATCCCAATGGACCCAATCAGAAATTCAAAAGGCATGTGCGATAGCGCAGTCAGATGAGTTGACCTTTCCATGAGATGGGACAGCTGTGAGGGTGCGGTGCAATTCATCCGGTTTTGTGCAACGTAATTAGAACGTTTTTTCATATGGGTGAAAACTGGTTGGATATGGTGGGTATTACTCTTTTTATATTTTAATCTATATTTTTTTTTAGATTCGGAATCGGATACGGGTTAACCAGATCGGGATACGAATCCAGATAATTTGGGATACAGATACAGGTTAGATATATAACGGATTCGGATGGGGAACGGATAATCCGAGAATAGATAATACACGCATACATAAAGTAATATATGTTGAATCAAACCACACGAATACATGACAATAATAATAAGATATATATCAAACAAAGCCACAAGACCAACAAACATTCACTGTGCTCAACAATATGTGGCATTACAAAATCCATTCTTTAGATCTAAGTCACAAAACCAACAAACATTCATAGTGCTCAACATAAGTACATAACTATTATATAGTGACCATGTGTCCATACATAACAACATAACATCAAGTCATTAACCAAACCACAATCATTTCAACTGCAGAAACCAAAAGAAGGTGACAATATTGTTCAAGAAACCCCCTATAGAGATACGTTTGCTGTCATGATTGGTAATAACTTTGAGCCTGGAGTGACTAAAAATAGTGTGGATGTTGATAAGAAAGCATCTAACATCATTTTGAGCATCTGGGTGACCGAGTCTAATGCTAGTATATGGATCAAAAGCATCCTGGCTAGATGCACTAGTGCTAAAAGAGTTTATATGCTACAGATTATGTTAGATTACAACAATGTTTTTTATTATTCATCTAGAACCAGGAACAGGAGGCAGCACTCATCCAAAGTTTTCGTTTTAGTTTCTGTTTCAACCTGTGAGGTGAACCTAAGAATGAGATTTCGGTGGTACTGTTATCCTACTCATTGTCATGATTCTTTGTTGCTTGGCAGGCAATTTCATCATAACTCTGTTTCATGGTAATAACAGGAGCTCCTCCACTCAGAACTTGTGTTATGTGGAGCTTGCTGATCTTGTGAAGTCCATTATGGCTTTTGTTTAAACCGAATGGACATATAAGAAACATAAGTTACACTACATTTTTCATCCTGCACTTGTATGTTGTAATTGCTGGCATTCAGTGATATTCTAGTTTGTTGTTTGGTAAAGGGACATGCTTAGCCTTTATTTGCCTTTTCTCGATGATACTCTTATGTACGAGCCTATGAGAAAAAGAAATCTGTGCTATTTTTTCACTATGTTTTGTTCTCTAGCTTATTGCTTTTGATTTTCATTGACTCTGAATTTTAATTATCAGATATTTTCGCCATGCCTCTGGTTCTTTGTTTATCCTCTCAAACAATTTTGCCCACTGCATCAACATAAACAGGTAATTGGCTTGTCTCTATCTGTTTATCTTAAGCCATGCTAAGCTAAACCAAAGAAATCAGTCGGTGAAACTGCCTTACCGCGCAAGATAGCTCCTCCTGTAGCCGATCCATACACGGCAGCTCACCGGTTGCCCCGGCTTTCTCCGCGCCGATCCAGACACGTCCTTATTCCCCACGATGACAACTTTCTCTTCCTTTACCTCCTCTTTGCCATCTGTAGTTCCCTAAATTAACAGTAGCTCCACAATGCAATAACAGATAGTCAGATACAACAAGAAATGTTCAAGAAATAGAGCTAAGGAAGAAAGCCAGGAACCAACCACCAACCTACGGCATTACCCGGTTTCTCGGCGTCATCGAGGGCGAGAACCATCGGCAGGATCTCTCCCGGCGATTGCCTGCGTGACTTCCGCTTCCTGCAGGAACGCGCCATTTGGATGGATAAAGAAACCAGCTAATAAAAAGGCGAGGAAGGCAGCGATGGCGTCGGACTCCCTCGCCTTTCGTGATTGGTTGGGGCGCGAGAGCGTACCTGGTGTAGGAGCCAGTGCTGCCACTGCCGGCGAAGGAGGGACATCTCCTGTGGTGTGACTCGCGGACTGGGGTGTCCTCGACGATGAGTGCAGCCAGGAGGATGGACTCCTCATCCCACCCAGCGAGAGCAGCCACCGATCGGAATCGGGGGCTGAGCAGGCCAGCACTGTCCTTCACCGTCGTCGGCCGACGAGGCGTTGGGAGAATCGGAGAAGAAGTGAATCAGATCTGGAACGGAGGACTGGAAGCACATGGGAACTGGGAAGGGAGGACCGAAGGAGATCATTGGCTTGGGCTTTGGGGACTTCGGGTTGGGGAACGACCGAACGGAGGCCGCAATTGACGATTCGACGTGTCAAAACCGGATATCTGAATACTCGATTACCCAACATCCGGTTCTCAACCCATATTTTTCAGATAATATATGCTTCGAATCTGATTCGATATCCATTTTTAACTATCCGGATCTGGATCCGAATCCGACCCGATATCCGATTTACTTCCCGAATCCGGCTCCAGATCAAACGAGAACTATCCATCCCGTTTTCACCCCTATTTTTTCGTCTTCCTCTGATCCAAATTCAATCTTCTGAATATTTCTATGGATGTATGCTGGGAAGTGTGGTAGTAGGACTAGTGGTCTAGCACGGAAATTACTAATAAAATATCTGTCTTGCTTTCTTGCCACGTGTTCTTTGAAGGGACCCCGCTTCTTCCTAATCTCTTCTGACTCCATGCAAGCCAAAGGACAAGTGGCAATCAACCAACATGTGTGTTCACCCTTAATCCTACTACGTACTATTTTCTTTCGTTGCTAACATCAAAGGCAAAGGGGCTTTATATGATATCGTATTATTATGGAAAGGAGGAGTATATCGGAAGAAAACAATACCATTAAAATCTGAATTCACATAACTTTTGAATAGCTTGCAATTTAAAAGTATACTCAACCTATTACCTTTAGTCATCGCTGAGGCCGTGACCTTCTAGATGTTGAACGTGCCATACTGCCAGGAGGTAGCACACGAAAGTTGTTTATTTCAAATATGACGGCATTATCAGTTCGCCTGCCCAAGCTACCAACAGGCTACAGGTATGTATATATACTAACTAGAAAAAAGAAATATCAGAACAAGGGCGAATGCTTCTCGTAAGACGGTCAGAGAACAAATGAAACTTGGCCTTTAATTTGTAGTATTCCGTTGCTGTGAAATTAACCGTATTAAAATGGCTGTGCGATTTGATACGATGTTTTCTTCCAGAGAGGACAACTCCGTGGGTTTAATTTCTTTATGCATTATTCATGTGTTTGTCATGTGCATGTATATACGCTATCTTGTGATCGATCTTTATATAGCGAAAAAGGTAAAGTATATCTGTCAGGAATATTTGTTAGGTCAATTCCCATGGATGTAGGAGCAGCCCACAATTCTGATCGGGAAGTGGTGGAAGCGCAGCATGAGTGCGCGACGACTCGGATAGATTTTTGGGGCCGAGGGAGCCGTGGTAGTATCCTAGTTGCATATGCATGCCATGGCATTTCATTCATTTCAGTACATGCACGACGGAAGATGGAGCTAGAAGGTTGAATATATGTAGCGTAACGGGCAGAACTACAGGAGACGACCGCTCGATGCGGGGGTACGTAGGTGGGTGGCACACCGCCGGCCGGGGCACGCGTGCAGGTAGCTGCAACGTAGACCCGACGCGCGCGCTGTGTCTGTGCGTACGTAGCGCTCGCGAGCCACATGCGCGCGTGATGCATGCATCATCGGTCGGTGCGCGAGCTAGCGCGTGCGGCGCGGCTACGTGCGATCGAATTAAGCGTCAAGGGCGCCAGAACGGCGTGCGGTTGGCTCTTGCCTGCAGAGAGCTAGCTAGTATAGCTAGCCGCTCGCCAGCAAACCAATCAACCGCGCTATTGATCGATCGATCGACTCACTTGTGTTCTTGTCCCTATGTATATAACTTGTGTTCTTGTCCCTATGTATATAGAAGTGATCTTTTTATATATTCTTAGGAGTACATGCTTTTTCTTTCTTTCAATATACCACATAAACGAACGTGATATACCTCTTTATCACTTTTGGTGTACCCAAATAGTAATTTTAAAATACTCTAATCTTTATCACTTTTTGTACACTTAAATTCTAATTCTGAGATACTCCAATATGATAAAATTAGAAAATTTGGAGCTCTTTATTTTTTTTGTATACGCCCCTTTTATATATAAAAGGATGTATACACAAATTAAGCTATAAAGAGTTGATTTTGACCAAAAAATCATAGAACTTACTTTAGAGTATCTTATAATCAATATTAGAATATATTTAAAAGGATATAGGTATAAAAATACTATTTAAGCAATATATTAAAAGTGAGGGTATATACTCTTAGTAGTATCCCTACATGATAAGATACGGTATAAGGAGTAACTACTTCGAGTAGAAACAAGCTTCCCATACACACGCGATCGTGCAGTATAAAAGTATATAAGACTGTCTATGTAGTATTTATATTTTTCAGAGATGGTATGTATATTTTTTAAAACATACTCCTTTTATGTGTGTATATGAAGGTATTTATAAAATACATTAAAAACTATGAACTCCCTTATATATTTTTTTTGTAATTTACGTTAGAGTATATTATAATTAGTATACAAATGTAAGTATGTATGTACACATAATATATGAAAAAAATGCATGCTACCGCCGCGACTTGTCAAATGACCTATGGCCACTTCGTCTCTGACCCCATCGGACTTGTCAAATGGCCTATGGCCACTTCGTACGAACACCTGTGTGCTGCGTTTGCCTCTGATGAGACCGACGTTGATGCGTTTCGGTGTTTGTCTAGCTTGGACGAGAGATCGATCGTGCATTCGCGCGTGCATAATGCCATGTTGAACCATCGAGCGCTTTGGATGGACGCGGACGTAACGGTCCGCGGAGCCGTACATCTGCAGCTTGCCCATTGCCGCGCGCGTCGGTCGTTGCGGCCTTGCCGGCGGGGTAGTCCACCAGGTAGCTACGGAGGAAAATATCAGGGGCCGCAGCGAGCGAGCTAGCGCGCGCGGAGGCGAGCGCTGCGGCGCCGGACGGACGAGGGCGCGGGCCACGTTACAGCGGCCGCAGGACATACGTGTCTCCAATGATTGCGCAAGCTGTTTACGCACGGTCGTTTCCGTCGCGCGCTTGTCTACCCGATCCGATTTGACCGCAGATCGATCTGCCGTACCGCGCCGCGCCACCACCCACCGCGGGCGCGCACATGATCGGCGCGCGCGGCCTGGTGCATGGTTCTGGCAAGTTCCGATCCATTGCATGCCGTCCCGGGTCATGCGGCGGTACGTCCCCTACCCTTCTGGCACGTTTCGATCGGCACCACGGATTTGCTCGTCGCTAGTTTGGGCCGTTAATAATGGATCGATGGGAGTTTGAAATGTACGCGCAACGAACCAGCCAACCCTTCATGATGTCGCGCGTGTCCAGCAGGCAAGAAATAAATTAGTCCCGTGGTCTGATCAATCAAGTCGGCCGGCTCCCCGCGTGGCAGCGCCGAAGTCACCCTGGCGGAGGAGGGGACTGCACAGCACCATAGCATCTGATAAACCCGTCGATCCACGGCTTGGCGCCCGCGACGTGGCCGGCCGGCTCGCGCTGAGGCAATCCCGGCCAGTATCCAACCATGTGTGAGTGGGATAGTGGACCGACCATTGTGGTTTCCAAACAGTACTCAAGCGTATGCATGCATGCGTGCTTCGGGCAGAGAAGGCAGGTGTCCGATGGAAGGAAAACTCAAGGGATCGCTCCCCAGCTCCGTGCAGAGGAGGCGCTCGAGTCTCGACGTGTGATCGATTTCCTTTGGCTCTGCGGCGAAGTTATTTGGTGACAGCCGGCCCGGGTCGCTGACATGCATGCTCGGAGTTGAACACTTCTAGCGATTTTCGCTAAAAAAAGAGGAATATTACGCATCAATTAAAAAATTTGCACATTTTAATTCGACTATGAAAATCACGGTACTTTGTTTGAGACCTTATTTAGCTAAGCTCCGGCAGTCCGGCTCTATAGTTTCTCTACATGGGAGTTGGATACCCCTGGCTTCGTCTCTACAGTAGACTAGTTCCTGAGCATTTGGTACAAACTCCAAGCATGGTGAGAACAGAGCAATTTCACGGTAATTAGGGGGAAAATCCCAAGTCCCTGATTTCCCTTTCCGGAGGTACCAACGGGTTTGTTTCGGCATGTTTTTTAAACCCTTGAACTATATAGTTACGACTTACTATGGATTTCCTAACTCGAAGAAACTGAAGTAAAAAAAAAGTAACGATTTAATCTATACATTTAAGCTAGACTAATTAAATGTAATTTGTATGTATTCAGACTAACGTTAGTAACGGAACTAGAAATTTTCTAATAGGTGTGCCTGCAGCCCCAAGCCGCACACCCTAGCCTCCAACCTGGCCCGCGTCGCGCCGCCGCCCGCCCGAGCCGCTTGCCATGCACGCTGCTCGCATGGCCCGCACGTTGCCTCCGCGCCACGCCGCAGCCCACCCGAGCCGCATGCCTCCTGCCACGCCGCTGTCCGCCTGAGCCGCTTGCCGTGTCGCTCGCCCCGCCTCCGTGTTGCTTGTCACGCTGTCGCCCCCCCCAACACCGAGCCACTTTGCCGCGTCGCTTGCCCTGTCCCCGCTCGCGCTGCCGCCTGTCAAAACCACTCGTCGTCACCGCCCACCCGAACCGCCGCGACGCCTACTGCGTCGCTCACTTGGCCCACCTGGCATGCCTGCACCGCTCGCCTGGGTAGCTTGTTGTCGGATCCGTTTCAATGCTAGATGGATGTCGACAAGAAAAATAGGATTTGAGGGTAGAAAACGAACTGAGAAAGTAAGTTTCTGTATTGGGTACTTTATTCTGCTTAGGCTAAAGCTTTGCGAATTAATCATGATTCGTTTCCAACCAAAAGCTTTAAAGTCTTCTGTCTTTTACAGCGATAAAAAAGAGCAATAAAACGTGCATGAAAATTAACTCTGCTGATTATATGTCTCTAAACAGTAGAACCGACATTACAAATAACAGTAATTACTACTCTCGCTATGGGACGTCGGATCTCACTTAAGTCATATTTGTGTTTTGATCTCAACTCTTGATTTACTTTAACTGAAATCGGTTACCCGTTATATTCATTGCTAACTTTGCTGCTGACTGTAAATTTCAAACTCTCCTTTGTTTCTTCAGTCCGCATAACTCTGGTCCTGACACTTGCGTTCTCAAAATTTTGGTGGATACCGGTGTATGGATTTTCTGACTCGAACCAGCAGAAAGTAACAAACTGTAGTCAAAATGTAGGAGTTTTGATTTAACATTTAAGTTAGACTTATCTAAATGTAATTTGTATGTCATCTAGCTGCTAACAGAACTCAGCAGAGAGCTCTTTTAACTCAGCAATTGCAATGGTTAAGTTGGCGCCCGTAATGTCGGCACTAGAATCCGAATTCAGGTCAGCCCCAGCCCTAAGTTCGGCCGGTCTGAGACCGGACCTTCGAACAGGTCTATTCAATGCATGGAAAGGTACCTGTTATGGAGGAAGAAAGCAAGTTGTTACGTGTCAGCTAGTGCCGTTGCATTTGTCTCTATGAGACTATCGTGCGAAAGGTCTCCGCTTAGTTATATATCTTATCTAGAATCTTTGGTCCACCGAGCTCTAAATGGGTATATACACACAGCGATCGACATTCATGTCTACATCTCCTATATACGCTGGCAATCTCATTTTAGTTAGATATAAAAATACAGAAAATTAACAAAATGGGACTATCTGCATGACGATCAGTTACGAGCTGAGCGCTTTGATTCCACAAAATCTTTAGTCGTTTGATGCATAGAAAATTGAATAGCAAAATAAACACACCGCCTTGTGAAATTAGCTTTGCCTATAGTCAGCATCAAGCCAGGCATTGTCTATTCCATCCTGAACCGCCGTAAGAATTATTCAAATCATCGCATACACGTATATGCGTGCATCGCGTACGTACAGTTAAGCTGTTGGTAGCAGGACCACATAGTACATGACGCCTTAGCTACATATACACAACAGACGTCCGTAAGCGGGCCCTGGAAACTTAATGAACTCCTGAACGGCCGCGTCTCGTGACCGAGCACAGTACCCGGCGTACGTACGGGTTTGCAGCGCACAGCCACAGGATCGCAGACTCTCGATCTCGTATCTACTTCGTTAGCTGGTAAGCGGACGATGGATCTGGACTCTGGAGGCTCGCCGGCCCGCCCGGCCGGTCGGGGCCTACGCTAGCTTGCATCCAGGAGTCGGTTGGGCGAATGCATGCGAATTGAGAGGCTGGTCCTGGCCGGTCCCTCTTCGTGCCCGGCCGTCTCTCCGTGCTCGCCAACGAGCACACACACCCGTCGTGGGATCCTGCCCCTGCCACACATATCTTGCTCATCCATGTACGTACGCGCGCACTAGCGTACGTTCGTGCCCCAATCAGCCGCGCGCGCGGGTCACCATATGATTCAGACGCGCGTACTCGCAGACGCGGATCGATCTATATTAGTGTCTGAGATCTACCATGTATCACGCACCTGGCCAGGTACGTGCTTATATCAGTGCATGGTTGGTTGATATGCCTCGATCGTCTGCTGCCTGATCTGATGCCCTGCAGAGTGCAGAGCATGCATGTGCTATATCGTTAATACGTATGGGGCATGTTAGCCCACGCATTATTTTGCCATGCGAACAGCAGCAGAACGACTCATGAGCTAGTCATATCGGCAGATAGTGCACCGTACGCCCTCGCGTGCTAGCTATATGTGTGTTGAAATAACCCCCAAAATTTCAAAAATGAATTTATTTTGCCCTTCTTAATTTTATTCGAACTTTATTTGATTTTATTCGATTTTATTCCGAATCTTTCCTTTTCGGGTAATTCCCGCCCTCTCTCCGCTTTCCCTAAACGGAAATTCCGTTTTCTCAAATTGCTGGCGCACTCGGCCGAATGCGCCTTCGCCCCTGGTCATCTTCTCCCCGCGCCCGACGCCCTCGCTCCCGGTCTCGAGCTCCCCCGCCTCCGCGCCTCACGCCGAACCGCGCCACCCTGCCGCCCCTCCCCTACCTAGCCATCACGCCACTACAGCACCGCCCCCGCCATGGGTTTCTTCCCACATGCCCGTCGCCTCGCTGGAATGCATCTTGCCCATGAGAAGGATTCCGCGCAAGCGCCGATTCCGCCACTCTACAGCCTCCCCTACCCCTACTCGCTTCTTGCTGCAGCCACCAAGATCTTGCGCTGCCTCCTCCCGCCTTGGTTTTCCCTCTACTTTGCCGCAATTATTCCTCTCTCTTCCTCCGTCCGCATCTTCTCCCTCCTCGCACACTCGCTATAAAACCCCGAGCACCGCCATTTTCACCCCGAGCTCCCACGTCGTGACCAACCCATTCTCCACTTCATTTTCCTCTGGACACTTCTCCACGCCGCCCAAAGCTCCTTCCTCGCCTCCGGTTGACCACCGTCGCCAAGCTCCTCCGCCACTCTCTCTCCATTTCTCTACACCCCGAACTCACCTTGAGCCCTCTTGCTCCCTCACTGACCATTCCTTCTCCTTGCTTAAATCATGGATCGCCCGTCTTCCTCCTCTCCGTGCCGAGCTCGCTCACTCAGACTCACGATGCATGACCCGCTCGTCACCCACCCTCGCTCTCTCTCTCGTCATTGGGCACAATACTACTCGCCATAGTCTTGTGTGACAGTTGCCCACATTGTCGTGCCATTGCATTTCACATGGCCTTTCATTGGTCAGGGCCCATCTCGCTCATACAAGACTGTGGTCAAGGGTCAAATCGAGAAACACTGTATGCCCACGAAAAATCCTTTTTTTTTCGTTGTTTTAAATTTATTTTCGGATTTAAAACTAAATAAAGTCCGAAAATACAATTTAAATTCGGAAAAAAAGTCTTAAAATTCCCAAAAATACACAAATACCCAAAAATATATTCTCTTGTCCGCTTTGAGCATTGAGTCCAAATACGGTCTCCGTTCCTCCAAAATAAATTCCCAAAATCCCAAAAATACCCTTCCTCACCACTTTCGACTCCCCGCTCCGATTCTTTTTTTTACGATTTTTCTTTCCTTTTATTTGTTTTATTCGTTTATTTACTGTATTTGCTTTTTCACGCTAGATTCGACGCCGGCATCCTACTCGGAGCAATACTTGGAGCAGGAGCCATACGCCGAGCCACACGAGGAGCAGGAGCAGTTCGGGACACCGTTGGACGTCGGCGACTATTCTTTAGGAGAACCTTCAACTTCGCAAGGCAAGCCACACCCCTTGAACATATTGGACCCAGTTCCGCTACAATTTATATATATATATATCTTCTGTACTGCATTATTTTACTGGTATTTTAGAAGTTAAGAAATGCAGTAGTTTCGAATGACATGATTAGATACATCCCAATGACTAGACTCATCATTATGCCTTAATCCCGTTGTAACCTTAAGATATAAAATCATGAACCCGTATAGATGTAGCAATTCACACCATTATTACTTTTAGGCAAATGCTTAATCTCAAAAGGATGGGTTTAGAGGATGATTTTAAAAACTGCTACGGTTAGGGGGACAATATCGGACTAACCACGAGAGGTGGCTGCGGGTCCGATCCCCAACCGATGACAAGTCTATGGGTAGGAGGGTGGTGGTACAGTGGGTACCATGGATATGATGTGGGCATAGACTTGGTCTTTGGCATTAAGGACTAACCACTTTGGGCAAAGTAAATAACTTCAGTAATCGCTCAACTGCAGGTTGGAACAGTCAATCCCGTTGACTCATTCCAACGTAGCCTAGTACATTGTGCTTTCCTTTGGAATACCTATAGGAAGTAGCTGGCGAGGCAATGGATCGCATATCAATCGGGGCGGAACGGGAATGGAGTGGCCATTCACCGGTTCACGCAACAGTGGGTGTCCACAATATTCAGAAAGCGTCTCCCGCGCCGGCCAGTGGGTCCTGAATATTGCGGACCTTGGATAGCCCTCTGGATAGGGACTAAAAAGGAAGTTCAACAAACGGCTACGATCATCTCGGTCCGGCCGCATGCATTTAAGTTGCATGTTGATCGCGTGGCACTAAAGACCGTAGATATCTTGTGGGTAAAGCTGAGCAGCTCTGCAGAGTCAAATAAAATTGTAATCGGTTACGCCGTGCTTCCGGTTAATGAAGCTGAGTTAATATGGGGTGATACCCGGACCTAAGCTCAAATTAGTTTTAATACTAAAACCTGACGAAGTGCTGGACTTTTACAGAAACCCCCTCTGTGCTAGCTATTTTATGATTTGTGTTCCAAATGTAACTAAATGAAATCTTTAAAACTGCATCCACAACAATTATGAACCTGTACCCTTCCTTTGTGAATCCATGCATGTAATATTCAGAATATTTCTGTGTGGTTTGTTGAGTACTGTCTAGTACTCACCCTTGCTTCCTATCCTCTCCCATAGACATTCATGAAGCCGGAGAATATCAAGACTTCGTAGATGACGATGGTGCTTGGTTCTAGTTGGTGTTGATCTGCTGCTCAAGGCTTTGCCTGTGGGCTTGCTTTTGTGTTGTATTGAAGCGCATAAGGCGCCCTTTTGTAAAAACCTTAGCCGTCAGGCTTATTATTTCAATATCAACTGTTGGATTTCGCTTTCTACCTGGCAATGTACTCTTGGTTACCAACAGCTAAACTCCTGGGTAGCTGTACGGTATTTATACGCACCCCTGAAAAGGGCAGTCCGTCACATGTGTGGTGATTCCGTCCTCCCTACCGGTCGAGCAGAGAGTCAATGCCGACTATATATGGCGATAATTGCTTGGTTGCTGTGGTACATGACTCTAATTCAGTCAGTCTCCGGTCGACAAAGTCATGCGTATATCGGTATATACTAGATAAGGAAGCGCGGCGGCACGCCGCGCCCGTGAACGGAAAACAAATTTATGTTTTTTTCGGAGAAAAATGGATCACTAAAACAAATTTTATCGCGTGCGTGAACGAAAAACAAATTTGTGTTTTTCTCAGAGAAAAAACGGACCACGGGATTTTTTTTTTGGGAAAACGAGGAAAAACGGACTACGAAAACATTTTTTCCGAGAAAAACGGAGCACGAAAATATCTTTTTCGCAAAAATGGAGAAAGGACTAAACGCGGCACACATCGCGCGCGTGAACGAAAAACAAATTTGTGTTTTTCTCGGAGAAAAAACGGGCCACGATTTTTTTTTTGGGAAAACGGACCACGAAAACATTTTTTCCGGGAAAAACGAAGCACGAAAATATTTTTCCGGAAAGAACGGAGGGAAAAAGTCTAGAGATAGAGCTGAACATATTTTTCTGGTGACGAAAACATTTTTTCCTGAGAAAAACGGAGAAAGGACCTAAACGTAAAGAGCAAGGGCCTAAATGTTACGTTTTTGGACCTGTTCGCTATCATGAAAAATTATAAAAGGGCTTGTTCGCGATTTGAATTTAACGGGAGGTTTTTTCCGTAAAACGGCGCACGAGGGACCCAAACGCGATTTATTAAAAAAAATCTTCCCCTCACAAAAAATCACGAAAGACCTATTTGTAATTTACAGGGACCTATCCGTAATTTCGAGAAACTCAGGGGTTTTTTTGCAAAGTGCCGTACGGTGACACGTGGGTACCCTATCCTTGCCGGAACGTTGCGATCTTTAATCTATGGGTATATATGTCAAGGTCGCGGTTGACCGAGTTATCGGCGGACAAGCTAGCCGACTATAAGAGCATTATTATACTGTGCCCTCCATTATATTAGGAATATCATAGATTAATCCACAATTAACCATTAATAATGTTACAATGGCTTAAATTTGAAAATTCTTAAATAAATAATTTTAACATGTTGTTAGTAAGGCTTTAACCATACGTTTAGGCACAAGATATGGGTGCCATAATGGTTGGTCTAGACACCCGTCATTTGGTTCAAAAGCTTATGGTTTTCCTAAATTCGTATGGACGGATGGATATTTTTTACTCTTCTTAGGAGGTGTCAAGCCATCCATTGAGCTTGCATCAAGAGATACCAAGAGTTTAAGAGACAGAGATACGCATAGTTTAAGAGTAATTTGGTGAGGAGGTTGATACTGTTGTAAATATTGCGGTATTAGCAATTTTATCAAGACAATCAATCCAAGCAAAATAAACAACCATGAGATAACAATGTCATTTAAGCATAAATACTGAACAAAGATACAATCTAATATCAAAGTATACAAGCTCATGAACAAGTATTTGTAACATTGCCTAACAATGACAAGTATAAGGGACATCACAACTAGCATAGTGCTCAAGTTGTTAATTTTGTATTGTTCTCAGATAACGGGTTGCCTTAAAGACCGTCCTCGTCACAAGGGACAAAAATCATTGACCAATTTATGACAACCTTATTGAAAATAAACAATATTTCCACACTTTAACAGACAAGAGAGTAATTAATTGAGAACTGAATGCTAATATATATGTTTAATGAATCAAGTATGCAAGAAAGCGATGACAGGATAATGGAAAAAAGCTTGCTAACAGATCAGTGAATTAAACAGAGACAACAATTTAATTCAGTTTCAACAGATAGCTAAATTAGTGAATACTGATAGCAATAAGGTGATTTCAGAACTTACAGCAACAAGATCTAAAGCATACCAGAACAAGATTCACACGGCATACATATATTAGAATTGACAAGTTAACAAATTAACTACTCAAGTAAATGTCAGTTAAAGCTTGTTGTTGTCACAAATGGTCTTACTAAACCCAATCTTCATCGAACAATAATCCCACTCTTGCAAGGTCCCCAAGTCTTGTAGACTGGCCCCTTTGCAAGCTATTGACAGAAGGTCAATCACAGAGAAAGCGAAAGACTTACAAAGCACCAACTGTCCAAGTCAGTACAGCCGGCTAGGCACGTCGAAGACGCTGTCCCAGAAAACAACACGCCGCTGCAATGCCTCAGAAATCGCCGGCGCTGGTTCCGGAGATACAAAGCCAATATTCCCACGGTGAGGCAATCCACCAGAGAACTCGAGATGTAGCAGGCGATGCACAGAGCCACCAAATCACCCCTCGGCCAAAGAGAGGAAATGCCGAACACAAGACAACAGACCACACAGGTCAGTCCTCACAGCAAGTGAATAATCCGAGAAAATCACAAACAGTCGGATCAAGCAGACAACACCAATGCTGCCCAATCAAATGTTCTAGCCTGGTATAAACCCTTTAATCACAAGGCAAACCCTAGACCGCAAGATCAAGTGTTGATTCAACTAGGGTTACACGCTACCGCGGTCGTCCACAGGTTGAATCAATCTCAGATTGAGTCGAGAGAGCCAGTGATTATAGAACACGCTACAAACTCCTTATCAGACTGAGTGACTTCGGATTAGAGAGGAGGATTTTTGGGATGATCTCACTGAGAGAGCCACAGAGCAGAATATATAGGGTCTCAGGGAGGAGATGAGGGCAACGGGCGCCACAACGGCCGTGCGCGGCTGCCGCAGGAGCAACGCCGGACGACCCGGTTGGCGCCGACAGAGTCCAGATCCAAGCCATGCAGATGAAGCCGCCGCCTCCTCCTGCGCATTCCCCACATGCCCTTCTCATCTTCTCTCGGTCAAGACGAGGCAGCAACGAGCTGCCCCTTGACTCCCTCCGGCTGGGCCGACTGGGTAGGCCTGGCCTTACAAGCCGGCCCGGCCCAGTTGACCTGGCAAATTTTTTTAAAAGAAATTTGGAGGAAATCAAATTTACCAACAGATACCTTCTAAGGATGACAAAAACTCCCGTACAAAATAGTAGCATGAAATGGCTGAAAATTTTACAACAGCTGCGAGAGATGGGTAATTTCAGACACTTCTAAATTGAGCTTTTAGAATTGCAATATGATTTCGTTCTCTCTTTCTTTCTTTCTTTCTTTTTTTTTTGTTCATTTTGTATGGCTGGCAGGTGGTAACATTATGATCTGGTCCCAACAATAATGATTTGGTATTTTGGTGACATAGTAATGTTTGGCTCGGTCTCAAACAGAATTGTTGTTCTGTTCTTTTTCGTACTCAAGTCCAATGCCGACTACATACGGCGATAATTACTTGGTTGTTTTTATGCAGGACTGATTTGATCGTTAGTCCCCGTTCTCCAAACTCCAAAGTCCAAAGTCATGTCTTTATGTGAGAGAACGTAGTTGACTCAATTTCAGCATGCAAGCCGTGCCGACTAGGAAGCTTAGACTCTGATTGAGATGTGCGCACAAACACAATCAAAATTTAAAAGGAGGAATGAACTGGGTGCAATCTAGGGTTCTCAAATTACTAGATTTTGCAAAATTCTTCTCTAGCCCTTTTTTCACCAAGGGAATTGTTGTTCTTTTCTCTCTCTCTCTCTCCGTTCATGACTGTATAGTGAAAGTTGCTGCACTATAGCAGTGGTGTATGTGGTATAAAACCGTACCCGGATCAGATTGGTGCTATAGTGCAGCAACTTTCACAGTGAGTAGATACCAATTACGTTCGCATTATTAATTTTCTGTCGACCTTGCCTACACAGTGCGCAGGTACTTTTGCCATGACCAAGAGCGACCTACTGTAAAGCAGTGGTGTATGTGGTATAAAACCGTATGGTAAACTGACTCCACAGACTTTTGCCAAAAAAAAAAGACAACTATTGATATTTGTAGGTAGATTCATTTTTTTAAAGAACTGGCGGGAACTCTATCATACATTAAAGAAGAAGAGCAAATAATACGATAGAAGTTTAAGACATAGACACCGACAACCTTTCGAGCAAAAAATTACACAAAAAACTACACCATTAATTAGACAAGACTACTGCTCTGACGGGAAACTATAGGTAGATTCATGAGAATCTAAAGATTTTAGAAGGGTTAACCCTGCAGGGTTTGAATCCTTTCTGCGTCACTGTTGTAAAGTGCGTAGCATGGGCAATTCAAGAAATAGAAAGCGGTGGAACTAGAAAACTTTTAATCGGAGTACTTGCTTTCGCGTAACTCTGTAGCTTTGTACAATAGTTTTATAACATCGTAAATCCAACACATATATTCAAAACTTGCTAAAAGTACGATACAAATAGTTCTAAAGTTTTATAAATCTTAACCCATCGAAATTGGAATCAATTCATTTAATAAATTTAGTCTATTGATGAGGAAATCTCCTAGCATTTTCCAGATTTTAGGAGATGCTGGTGCATACTCGGCACCCTCTCTAGACCCATCCACTGGTTCCATACGTCAGTTTTCATTTGCTGCAAAGGTTTCTCTTCAGGCAGAACGCAGCGTCGGCGGTTAATGGCACCAGCAGGTCTTTACCCGATCACGGGGCGATGCTAGGTAGAGGGCCCCAACCATTCGTCGGCGTCTAAATGGGACTAGCGAGAGAAGGCCTCCACGACGGTTGCTGTCTTGTGAGCGGCATGGAGGAAGAAGATGCCGGCGACTGCGGTTGTCGGAGTGGACAAAGTGGCGAGGGCGAGATGGCGATCTTGGCGATTTAGGTTGTCTTCCGACGAAGTCGAAGAGGCAACCAGAAGCGACGATCGAGGCTCACAGAGGTCTGCGGCGTGAGAGCCGCGACAAGACATGGAGGAGAACCCGCGACGGCGCCAGAGTGTCGCGGCAGCGGTGCTTTCGAAAGTCGGCGAAGAACACGAGCAAAATGAAGAAGACCTTGCGCGAGAAGCGGCGCGGCGAAGTCGGCAATGATGTAGATGCAACGGCGAGGGCAACAGCGGCCTGTGACCGCTGCTCGAGGAAGCGATCGCGGCAATGCGACTTATGTTGGCTTAGCGGTAGCGATGAGATGAGCGTCACGGAGGGTGGTCGCCGCGACGGTTGATCGGTAAGGCGTCGGAGCGAGACAACGATAAGCGATGTATCGAGGATGGAGCCTCCCGATCAGGTGGTGGTGACGACAAACCGACGTGAGTCGATGTGCGGGAAGAAAGCGGCGGCCTGACAGCGAAGCGTTCGGGTATGCCGAGCCGCCATCATGCACCTGATACCAAAAAGAAAATGAAGAGGCGGTGTAGTCAATGCCGATGTCGAGGATCGTGAGGTCAAGCAGGCGATGGGCGACACAAACCCAATCTCTGATTGGGAAAAAAAAAAAGGATATATAGCGGCTAGCGAGATTTGGGTACACCTCTCGGGTTCCGTTAGCCTTGCCCCAAATAAATCTCTACTTTGCCCACTTGCCGTGGCGCATACAACTGCGGAGAGAAAAGACATGGGGTGGGCACCAGGGCCTTTTACACATGCGCAGCCGCTCATCACCAGAAAACGACGCCACGCACATCATCAGCTCGGTCAAGAAACAGCCTAGCATACGGGTGGTAGTTTTGTTGTTGCTGCTGTTGTTGATGGTTTAACCCGACGTACGCGTGCGCTTTTTGTTGCCTTGCCCATCCGCGCGCAGCGAGCGAGAGGCCGAGCGCGCGCCGGCTGACTTTTCACGCGTCGCGTCGCGTCGTGCCGGTATCCGGCGCCGGGCGGGCGCGCGGGTCCCCTAGACAGCGACCGCGACCCCGCGCGCGCGCGCGAAGCAGAGAAAACCGGAACGGGACGAGAGGCCAGCAGCGCGCGAGACAGCGACGCGTGCAGCTTAATCAAACTAACCGCGCGGGCGGGCAGCGCACGCGGGCATGAACGAAGAGTGAACCCAGCGGCCAGCGCGGCGCGCGGGCGGGTTCAGGGCACGCATGACGAAAGAAGCCACCGAGCGAGTGATTGATTGTTCGATTGATTTGATTAGCGCGCGCGAAAACCACGTAAACAAGGCTGAAAGTCGGAAACAGCTCTGGTTTTCTGCTGCCGTGTTGGTTGTTCGGTTGTCGTAACCTGGTCGGCCGTCCCGATACCACTAATCTAAAACCTAAGCGTGTGCCGTGCCGTCGCTTTCGCTTTCCGCCTCTCCCCGGGATCCTCCTCCTCCTCCTCCTCCTTGGCTTTTTTCGGCTGCCTTTACGGGCGTTGCTCCCCTGTCACCCGGGTGGACTCTCTCGCCGTGCACTGAACCTACAGTTGTACTCTTTGTCTGCCTACGCATTGGTCACCACACCGATCCCCTTGACTATCCCACCCTCACAACCCTTTCTAGCTAAACTAGCTGCTAGCTACGTACTCTACTGGTATGATTTATGCCTCCTTCCCAGTGCTGCCTCCTTCCTTGGTTGCTTCCTAAGTTGTATATTTTACTCCGTAATGATATCCAAAAGGCCAAGGGGCAGCGATTGGACCGGGCTAGCTTTGCATCGTATTATTCTTTAGTGGCAATCTGGTTAGATTGGGATACAGCTGCTGGTCGATCTCAAAGCTCATCAGGGAATAGTATATACCACCGCCTTTGATGACAGGCCATCCTTGTTCTGATCTCCTTTTCCTCTTCATGTCCCACGAGCACTCACTCTGCCTAGTTAATCAATCGAGTCTTTAATTATTTTATCTGAGGCAAAAGTGAGGATATATGCTGCTGTGGTAAGCCAGTTGTTAGGGTGGACTTCAGGCAGAGTGCAGAGACCCATGCACCATCTACTTTTCCATCTCTCCTTTTTAATTCAGAATCCTCAATGCCATATTAAGTTTCATTGAATTGTCCTTGTTAATTTTCGGATACCTTCCTCATCACAGACCACTACAACATACTCTTCAGACGTCATAAACTCATAATTTAAGATAAGTGCATCCATGCGATTGCTGGAGGAAGATACTGTCAGGGAGCAAAGATATCCGAGGCTCCGAGCTAATGTATCAGTACTTTCTATGTAGTACTTTTTAATTCATGCACTTACATGGCCGAGTCGATCGATCGAACTTTGGTTGAGCTGCACTTTTACTTTCATTTAAAGAAACACGATGTGCGGCCGGAAACAAAATTGCAGCTGTCTTACCGCCATTCTAAGGGGGTTCAAATGACATAAAGGCGTCTTCTGATATGAGATCACAGTCATCATGAACTACGGCTTCGTCGCACTAGCGATCCCCAAGGGTACGTGGCTCAATCTGCTTTACGGCGCACTTTTGTGTGTCTATCTGACAGTCGTCGATCGAGATATCAAGACACACCAAAAGGCGACTGTAGATCATCAGAAAGATTGATAAATCTAAAACTTTTTCGGCTTTAGTTGAGGACTATGTGTCCATACACCTCCAGAAATCTTTGCATGAGAACCGTATGATATCTTGGTAGTTCAGAAACGGCATTGTCATGAGGCGATGTCACGAGTTTGATTCTCATAGCGAGGGATAGACCTAAGATGCATTTATATATAGAGCAGTGCTTCAAACTTTCTCTCCTAATACAAGTTATACAAATTTTAAAACAAACGAAGAAGCAAATCATCATCATTTACCTTTCATTCATGCTTTAATATTTGTATAACTGTAAAAAAAAGAGCATGGAAGCACCTCTCTGATATCGAAAATCATTTTAACAAAAGGGCTGTGAACTTTATGTTTCAAGGTAATGTGCCTTTCAAAAAAAAAATGTTTCAAGGTAATGACAAATTCACGACAACACTACAATAACATAAGAGACTCTTGACATTGCAACAGTGAAGGATATTATTATTATTATTATTATTAAAAGCTCATGTCATCCTTTTAGAGTTGCTAAAAATAAAGAGAAATAGGCTTGAAGTTCTCGTAAAAAAAGCAAAATATCTAACCATCTATCCTGTGGACTCGAGTTATAATGGCTTATATTAAAAGGAAGAGTCCGTGTTAGTACAACAAAAAATAACAAAAAATTGAAATACAAAATAAATTAGCTATTTGATTTTCATATGAACTCCAAATCAAAATCAGTACATGGGTAAAATTTGGAATAAATATTATATAAAAATCAACATTTGGGTTTGTATATGAATTCTAACATAAAACTAATATCTAAAATTAAATTAAAAATAATAAAATTAACAAACTTAGACTAGATGAAAGAGTCCATGCCAAATATAATAAAAAAATATAAAAAGTAGGGAATATAAGAATAGGAAATCAACTATTTATTCCAAATTTCAGTTATTTTTGTTGAAACTCAAATAGAAATCCATTTATTATTTATTATTCCAAATTGTATTTATTTAGAAATTTTACTTAGGAATTCGTATGGAAATCAAATTTTCAATTTTATTTTGCATTTTATTCTAGTTTTGGTTATCTTTGGTTGTAATTCTTATGAAAATTGTCGGGGTTGGGAAATTCCAGCAGCCGACCATTGTATCCCGGCGGCCTCCGAGCATGCCCATGCTCGGACGTCGTCCCCAAGAAAGATTTTCGGGTCGCCCGACCTCCGGGCGACCCCCGTCCTCCGTCGAGCTTGCCCCCGAGCATGCTCGCTCGAAATCATGACAGACGATCTTGGTCTGCCGCCGAGGGACCTCGGCCACCCAAAAGCCGCGCGATCCACGAAGACGACGTGGCATTAATTACGTGGCGGCTCGAAGGTTTGCGCGCCCACAATCTGCACGCCCGCGGTCTGCGCGCCCGCGATCTGCGCCCACTCTACCCACGTCGCGCCGTGCCCGGCGGGAAGCAAGGGAACAACACCACCCACGTCCGGAATAGTGGCACGCCCCTCTGTAATAAATGTTGTGTCACTTGTAACCCCCTATAAATACCTTCTCGCATGAAGGGTTCAGGGTTCGACTCCATCTACTTTTCACACACATAAGCAGAGCATAACACGTTGTAACCCACCTTCGCATGTCAGTCCAATCACTGGACGTAGGGTTATTATCTCCCCAGCGAGAGGCCCGAACCAGATAAAAACGATCTCCCTGCTTGTTGCGGTTGTCTTGGCCACCTCGATCCATAGCTCGGTAGAACCTCGGACGCTATACCCCCCGCGAAAAAGGGGCCGTAGGTTGATCCCTCATTCAACAAGTAAGCTCGGCGGGGGACTGGTTCCCGAATCGTCGACAAAAATCAAATTGATATTTTTTTTATTTTTATTCCAAATTATATTTAATTATAAATGTTAGGAATTTGTATGAAAATCAAATTGCTAATTTATTTTTTTGAATTTAATTTTTTTTGTTAGGAATTCGTATACAATCTGGTTGCTATGTTTGTTTAATATTTAGTTTGAATTATATTTATTTAGAGAGTTTACATAGGGATTTATATAGAAATGTAATTTTTAATCTTATTTTATTTTTATTCATAATTTCAGTTATTTTTGTATTGTACATAACACAAACTATTTCTTGTAATATAGACTGTTATAATCTAGGCCTACCATGATTAATGATGTAGATTTTTCTCTTTTTTTCTCGATTAATGTGAGAGTTTCTAACCTTGAGGCCTAATTTGGGAAGCCTATTCCCGGCCGTGATTCCTGTGAATGGATCGGGATTTTAGCCTAAAATCTCGGCCGATCCACAAGGATTCCGGCCGGGAATGGGCTTTCCAAACCAGGCTTGAGGGTGAATGTAGTGGCTTATCTTTTTTTTGGATAAAGGGTTAAAATCCGGTCTCTCCAAATGCACACAACCAAGTTCTTACAAATATCACCGCCACACAACTCTAATGATAGACAGGCAAAGAGCAATGAAAATCAAAAGGAAATTCTATAATAGCTACGCCATCCATTCTTGGCAAAGAAGTCCAACGCCACGACCTCCAATGCTCTGCTTGCCACCCGGATGCTCTCCCTGTTGTTTTCATGCTGCAATAGGTCCCAAAACCGCAGCCAATATGCTCCCCTGAAAGTAGCCTGCATAAAAGAAGAATAATGTTTTTTCTCAAAAATGATGTCATTACGGGTGCACCAAATAGCCCATAATATGGCAGCACCCCCCACAAGAATCTGACGTTTTGCACACATCTCAATGCCTGTCAACCAACTACCAAACATATGAGACATAGACTTCAGTGGAGATAAACCAATAGCAATATACACAATTCGCCAAATGGTTTGTGAATGTTGGCAATCAAAAAATAAATGTTGAATTGTTTCATTGCAATTACAAAACAACATCTTTGATCCCCATTCCAATTTCTTTTAGCTAAATTATCCTTAGTTAAAATTATTCCTCTTTGTAAATACCAGAGGAAAATCTTTATTTTTAAAGGAATTTTTAGCTTACAAATGAATTTACTAGTAAAAAGGGTACCCCGGTTCATTAAAAAACCATACATAGAGCGTACAGAGAACTGCCCATGCGTATGTAAACCCCAGAGAAAAATATCACTTCCATTAGTAATCTGACAAGGAGCTATTGTTGCTACTAGATTATACCATGCCGTCAATTTATCTCCCAATAATACTCTTCGAAAACTAATATCTGGTGGCATCTGGGTCATAACCCTTGCCACAGTATTATGTGGATAATGAACAATGTTATACAAACTTGAAAATTGATCCTTGAGTGGCTTAGAACCCACCCAAGTGTCCTCCCAAAACTTGATTTGTGAACCATCATTTACCCAAAAGGATCCACAAGCCAGAAAATCATCTTTAACCTTTAAGAGCCCTTTCCAAAAATGTGAGTCCCCAGGCTTAATATGCACTTGGGACAGACATTTGGAGCTTAGATATTTATTTGTAAGCAATGTCTGCCATATCCCCTCCTCGTTTAACAATTTAAATAACCATTTGCTTAGGAGACATTTGTTCTTAATCTGAAGATCAACAATACCCAATCCACCTTGATCTTTAGGACGGCACAAAATATCCCACTTGGCAAGGCGATATTTCCTCTTATCATTATTGCCTTGCCAAAAAAACCTAGATCTATAGGAATCAAGCCTTTTGAGAACACCCTTAGGAATTTCAAAAATGGACATCATAAACATAGGGAGACTACTTAGAACAGAATTTAATAATACAAGTCTACCCCCATAGGACAGGTGTTTCGCCTTCCAAGTACTTAGTTTTCTTTTAAATCTATCCTCAATGACATCCCAGTCCGCATTACGGATCTTATGATAGTGCATCGGAATACCTAAATATCTAAACGGGAATGATCCCATCCCACAACCAAACAAATCAGAATATTCTTGTTCATATTGCCGAGCATCACCAAAACAAAAAATCTCGCTTTTGTGAAAGTTTATTTTTAGACCCAATAACTGTTCGAACACACAAAGCAATAGCTTCATGTTTTTAGCTTGCTCGATATCATGGTCCATGAAAAGAATAGTATCATCCGCATACTGCATAATGGATAAGCCATCATCCAGAAGGTGAGGAATGACTCCTCGAATCTGACCATCCTCTTTCGCTCGCTTAATTAGAATAGCGAGCATATCTGCCACAATGTTGAATAAGATAGGGGACATAGGATCACCCTGTCTGAGCCCTTTTTTCGTTTGGAAGTAATGACCAATATCATCATTAACTTTAATACCCACACTACCTCCAGAGACAAAATGTTCAACCCATGAGCACCACTTCTGGCAGAATCCCTTCATACGAAGGGTTTGTTGAAGAAATGACCATTTCACCTTATCATAGGCCTTTTCAAAGTCAAGTTTTAATATTACTGCATTGAGCTTCTTAGATTTTAATTCATGAATAGTTTCATGCAGAATCACGACCCCTTCCACAATATTACGATCGGGCATGAAAGCTGTTTGAGATGGTCGCACAACTTTGTTGGCCACTCCCATAATTCTATTAGTAGCCACTTTTTTGAAAATTTTGAAACTCACATTCAGCAAACAGATAGGTCTATATTGTTGTATCTTTGTTGCCTCTTTAATTTTTGGAAGAAGCGTAATTATTCCAAAATTAAGACTATACAGAGGTAAGTGCTCATGATAAAAATCATGGAACAACGCCATTAGGTCCCCTTTAATAATATCCCAAAAAACCTGATAAAATTCAGCTAGAAAGCCGTCAGGATCAGGCGATTTATTATGTTCCATTTGAAAAATCGCCTCTCTTACCTCTTTTTCAGTAAAATGAGCAATAAGCATATTTTTTCCTCATTTTTTACCTGAGGCAAATCGTGATTATAATCCTGCATTAGACTAAAATTATTTTCTTCTGACGGTCCAAACAGGCCTTTATAATAGTTTGTGATGTACTTTTTTAATTCAGCATCCCCCACGATAATACTATCTTCATGTTCTAACTTGAAAATATGTTGTTTTCTGTATTTACCATTAGCCACCAAATGGAAATACTGGGTATTATCATCCCCTTCCAAAAGGTCTTTTGTCTTAGCTCTCTCAAACCATTTAATTTCTTCTTCCCTCAACAAGTGCACTGATCTCGCACTAAGATAATGTTCCAAGTCCAATTCATGATTTGATAGGATTCTAAGTTCAGCCTTTTTATTAAGGTCATCAATTATCAAAATAATCTTTTTTTTCTTTTTTATTATGACCAACTATGTGCTTGGTCCAGCATCTTAGAAATTGCCTAAGAGATCTAATCTTATTCTGCCATTTTTCCATGGCCGTAACCCCTGAAGTCACTGATTGCCATTTATCAGCAACCAAATCATAAAAACCATCTCTAATCATCCATCCACATTCAAATTTGAACAATGGTTGCTGTCTATTATGAGACGAAACCCCAGTATTCAATAACAGGGGTGTATGATCCGAGTTACTCCTATCTCTAGCCTGCACAGTAGTGAGAGGGAATTTATTTTCCCACTCGTTACAGACCAGAACCCTATCTAACTTCTCAAAAGTCAGGTTATCTCCACTCCTCGCCCAAGTATATTGGTGACCAGACAAATTTAGCTCACTAAGATTTAGCGATTGAATGACCATGTTAAAAAGATCGGGCCATTTTTTGTCAAAGTTGTCCTTATTTTTATCTCCAGGACCACGCATAATATTAAAATCCCCACAAATAATATATGGTAGCGATTCTTTACTACACAAATTAGCCATTTCTATTAGAAAGGATTCCTTATAATCCTGTTGCGCTGGGCCATAGACTGTTATTAGAGCCCATTTGAAACCATCATTTTTATTACGAAGCGTAAACTTAATATAAAAGTCCCCTTCGTCGATGGCTCCAATATCATACACCGCTAAATCCGCCCCCAGGAGCATCCCCCCTGAACGCCTATGGGGCGCTATGCAATGCCAAATAAATTCTTTGCCACCATATAATTTTTTCAAGGTCCTATCTGGGAAATGATCCCGACCCGTCTCCATAAGCCCAATAAAATCAATTTGCTCCTCTTTTACCAAATCCTGTAGATACTTATGTTTAGCCAAGTCTCCAAGACCTCTGCTATTCCAGAAAACACCTTTCATTTAAGACATAATTTAGAAGGTGTTTTTGGTTTTGCAGGGTTTGATCCCTCTCTTGTAATACGTTTTAATTTGGATTTCTTCCTACGAGATGTAGCAACCAGGTCACTACAAATATGATCCAAACCCTCATCAAAGACATTCAATTCATCAGTAATGTGATTGAGATGAATGTCTAAAACATCCTCCTCCTCCTCAACCAAGTAAATTTTAGGTGAAGAGGATTTTCGACTATGCCTAGAATTTTTAGCCGAAACACTAAGCCTATCTATTTTAATTTTTTTAATACAAGTAATAGCAGAAGAAATAGCGCTATTATATCTACCCATGGAAACGCCTAGTTTTGCCATTCTAGCAGTAAAAACCGAATCTGAAATAGACGGAAGGATGAGCAATTACACGCCCTAAAGAATTTTTCTTAACCGCCAGATCCATCGCTTTCGAAGCATATTCAAGTCCCCATAGCAAAGAATCCTCTTACTCGACCTACTTTGCGGCACACAAGTCCCAACTGAATGAATCAATTCAATCTCCTCCCAAATTGAATTTCATCCAAAGAATTGGAGTTGATGAACCATAGCCATGTTGGAACCATTAGCACGAATACAATTCTTCTTACATAAAAATTGCAGCATGCGACGAGGTAACTCATGAAGCTTCTTATCCATGTTGTCATCTTGAGCCAAATCCTCAGTTACCCTGTCCTGCCGATCATTTCCCTGAATATTATGAACCTGTTCAGCCACCAATTGAATTGCGCCATGCAGAGCCTTATCACCAGCTAACAGCGGCGTATTAGCCGAAGACAAACCCCCAACAAGCTGATCTTCCAGACAAGTCGGAACCCCAGGGAACAAGTACAATTTCACCTGGAATGGCCTTAAGTAAAGCCGGAAAATGCTCAGACAAAACTACAACCTTGTCTGAATTCAAAGTGACTCCACCATCTCCAAGCTGAACAACAGGCTCTAAAGAAAACCCAATACAATGCACAGCCTCCCGCCACATATCACCCTCGACCTCAGCCTCCTGAACCGAAATTGATTGGACTCATAACCCCCTGCAGCCTTCAGAAACGTTTCCCTTTGCAACTCTTGACCTGTCATCCGAGGAATTACAACCTTCTCGGCATACCGACCAACACCCTCATCGCCCGTTTGAGCTTCATGATGAGGACATCCCAACCAAGGATACAACCGCTGGTTCTTCTTCCCCTACGACCACTACTTCGTCCCCGACCGTCGCTGTTTCGGCTGCTATCTCGTCTACGACGCCTGGAAAGCTTAATCCGGAAGCAAGGCCTTTCCACCCACCTTTGCTGGACCAGCACGTCAATGACATCCACCAAGGATAGCCCACGCGCCAAGGAAGGCCCAACATCAAGCTCAATTCGTCTCCGATTCCAGTTTGGCCATCCAGGAGCAGTAGCACTTCAAACGGACGCCACAGCCACATCCGAACTCCGTTTTTGACGTTCGACCACTCATTTGAAAGGTATCGAGATCACCTTTCCAATGGATCTAGCCCCACTTCCAAATTCGTCCTGAAGCGACAGGAAATCACAGAACAATCTCATGGGAATTCGTCTCGAGTCCGGTTCGGCCATCCAGGAGCAGCAGTACTTCAAACGGACATAACATGGGCTCCCGGACTCCGTTTTTAGCGTACGACCACCCGTTTGAAAGCTTAGGAGATAAGCTTTCCAATGGATCTAGCCCCACTTCCAAATTCGTCCTGAAGCGTTGGGAAACCACAGAACAATCTAACGGGAATTCGTCTCCGAGTCCGGTTCGGCCATCCAGGAGCAGCAGTACTTCAAACGGACATAACTTGGACTCCCGGACTCCGTTTTCGGCGTACGACCACCCGTTTGAAAGCTTAGGAGATAAGCTTTCCAATGGATCTAGCCCCCCTTCCAAATTTATCCTGAAGCAACGGGAAATCCCAGGACAAGATTACGGGACAGAATTACCAGGTGCTGCGTCACCTTACTTTTGGGCCTATGGCCCATGTATCTTAGGGTTTTGGTGGCCACCGCTGTTTGGCCGCCCTACACCTCCCGGCCGCCTATATATATGTGGCTACCACCGTTCTTTTATGCTTAGGTTTTGTTGTGTTTGGTAGACCCGTGTGCGTCCTCCTCGTGTTTGCGCTGTCGACTAGACCGCCTGAGCCGGAAACAGAACCTCAACTTGTTTCGCTTTGATTTCAATACTATCTATTCAGATTGCTTCATGCTTTGTTCTTGCGGGTTCTCGATTTCTTGCAGGAACAATTGATCGCTTGGATCTTGTATCTGTGTGGATTGGCATTGCGATTGTGAAGCTCCCGACTGCTGGTAGGAAGCCCTTGATTCGGTGCCATCAACACCCCCAAATCGACGATCATCATCTCACCGAAAGATCGGGATCACCCGTCCCCATCAAGTGGTATCAGAGCTCAAGGTTGCTCGGTGAGATTTCCCCCCAATTCTGATTTTTTTCACCTAGAGTCCAGAAAAGAACCACAAAAAAATTAGTTGATTGATTTTCTATCCGAGCCAATTTGTGCCCTAACTTTTACTACTTGTTCTTGGTTTGTTGAATCGTCGGATGCATAATCGTGTCTTTGTTGGTTTTAGAGTCTAGTTCCTTTAGAGTTTCGAGTTCTGTTCACGTAATTGTTATAGTGTTTTTCGCGTTCATCGTGTCTTCCTTTGTGCCGCTGCCACCATCTCGCCGCCGCTAACAACAAGCGCTGCAGTCCCAAACCAACCATATCAGAGCGCCTTTACTTTCCAAAAATAGCAGATTGGTTTCCAAAATTTTTGGTTGATCTTCACCAAAAATAGCGGATTGGTTTCCTTGTAAGAGTTTCATAATTACCACCTGCCAAAATACCCTCCACATCCACCTGGCCGAGCCCCACCACTTCCCCAACTCAGCCAAGCCCAAAAAGGAAACTCCAAAACCTACTCCAATTCGTTCTCGCGTGCAATTTTGTGACTGCTGCAGTAAAACAGTCATAACTTCTGCATACGAACTCGGATTTGGACGTTCTTGGACTCATTCGAAAGATCACGAAATTTCCTATCAGATCCAGCTTTGTCTTTGACAAATTAGATATTTCCAAATTCGGCCTTTAACAGTGAGAAAAGTTGCAATCTTTGTCAGGCTGATTTTTGATCCACCGCAAAAACAAAAAGAAAAAGAAGAAATTCTGTGAGCAAAGGAGAACAAAATAAAAAGAGGCCAGTGCAACAAAAGAGCCGCGCTGTGAAAGAAAAAAAAAGAAAAGAGAAGAAATTCTATGAGCAAAGGAGAACAAAAGGGAGCTTTATCATTTTGATGCTGCATATTGAGGATCCTAGCCTATATTTATCTTGTTTGTTCAAGGATCTTCATCTTTGTTCTGTGACTAAGTCTGTGATTAGGCTCGCGTCTCTAGCACGGTCTAGCCTAGGACCAAAGACTGCATCGATTGAACGACTTTTCAGCTTACTTTGGTTCAGTGGTACTAGTTCCTCCTTTGCTACATATTATTGCCTGTCCAAACTCCACCATCTTCTTACCACACAGGTTCAGGAATTTACAATCGCTTGCCACATTGAGGACTTGCAAGAACTTGGTAGAAGCTTGAGCGTGTGTGAGGCCTGCCACTACATAAAACCTAGTAGTTCATAGGAGCTTTCATAACTGTGTGGAGTTTCTTTGTTTCTACTAACCATGGCAGATATTCCAAGCAATCATGGGAGTAACGTCGGCAGTGAAAATGAACATGAGGACCCCCTCACACCCAAAGAACGGCGTTGGGTCACTCACTTCAACAGGTTTCACAATCAGCATGAGATGCGAACTCGTGACACTCTTGATGCGATTCAGGCGCAATTGGCACCCCTCACTGAGCTTCAAGCACAGCTAGCACAACTTCTTCAAGGTGCTGGCCCCAACAATGGTGTCGTTGGTCATGCTTTGGGCCAACGCGGTGCTCCACCTGCTCCTTTGAACGGGGTGGATCAAGAGGAGAACAACTACGCCGCCGATACCGAGGACGACTACAGGGTAAATGTGAACAACGACCGACCTCATCGTCGACTCTGCAATAACAGGCAAGGTATGGCTAGAAATCAACATGATCAAAGGGAAGAACGTGATAATTCTATGGCAAAAATGAAATTTACTATGCTTCCTTTTGATGGTGCTTATAATCCTGATGCTTATCTAGATTGGGAGTTGGCGGTAGATCAAAATTTTTCTTGTTATGATTTCTCTGAGCGTAAAAGGATTCATGCTGCCACTAGTGAATTTTCTGGTTTTGCATCTATTTGGTGGAAAGAACTTTGTAGAGCCAACCGTGATGTTCCTACAACTTGGGATGGGTTGAAGCGTGCCATGAGGGCTAGATTTGTTCCTACATACTATGCCCGTGATTTATTGAATAAAATGCAGCGCTTTAATCAAGGTGATAGAACGGTTGAGAAATATTATCAGGAATTGTAAATTGGCATGTTGCGTCAGGATAGAAGAGGGCTAAGATGCAAAATGGCTAGGTTCTTGGGTGGCTTAACCGAGAGATACCGGATATACTTGATTATAAAGAATACAATTCTATCACTGCTTGTACCATCTTGCTTTGAAAGCGTAAAGGGAAGTGCAGGGTCGTCGATCGACAACGCGAGGTAATTTTGGAGGCTCTTCCACATCCAAGTCGGTCCAGATCCATACCAAGGCAACATCTTCCATGCCCGGACGGTACCAACAACCGTTGTTCCTACTACTGACGCCATCACGCATCTCAAGGTAAACAAGTCACCACATTTCAATCACTCGCCAAGAGTGCTTCCTCGCCACCTCCACCGGTCGGACGCGGAAACACAATGCTTTCGATGCAAAGGAATGGGGCATGTGATGCGAGATCGCCCTAATCAACATGCTCTAATAATCGAGAAAATGGTGAGTACACTAGTGCTAGTGACATTGATGAAAATGAATATGCTCTTGTTGCCACTAACACTGCAGAGCAAGAAGAAGAGATTATCACGTCTGCAGCATCCGATAAATATCTAGCTCTTGTTGTCACACGAGTATTGCATGTGCAGCCCACACGTGATGATCAAAATCAACGCCATATCATCTTCCAAACAAAGTTTGTAGTCAATGAACGAGCAGTGCATGTTATTGTTGATGGTGGTAGTTGCAACAACCTTGCTAGTGTGGATATGGTCAAGAAGCTTGGCTTGGCCACAAGTCCGCTACAACAACCATACGAGATCGATTGGCTCAATTCTAATGGTAAGGTACAGGTAACAAAAACCGTTCAAGTCCCTATTTCTATCGGTTCTTATCATGATCATGTTGTTTGCGATGTTGTACCCATGGATGCTTGTTCTCTTTGCTGGGTAGACCATGGATATTTGATATAGATGCCACACATCATGGTAGGACCAATCAAGACACTTTCATGTTTAAGGAAAGAAAATAATTTTGGAACCAATGACCCCCACTGAATTACGTAAGGTTGCTGCACAACATACAAAAAGAGAGCACGAAAGTAATGATACTAAAAAGAAGAGTGTAGCTAATGAGCTAAATCAACCTAAAGCAACAAGTGATAAATCTGATCGTAAATTAAAAGGTGTAGTTTTGTTAGCAACCAATGCTACGATATTTGATGACATCACCAAAAGTTTGCAACCATCTGCTTTTTGTCTCCCCGTTGTCACTAACCTTTTGCAGAGAATGAGAAGGAGTCGAGGACGACTCTAATTCAAGAAGGGAGGATGATGAGGACATCCCAACCAAGGATACAACCACCGGTTCTTCTTCCCCACGACCACTACTTCCCCCGACCGTCAGCTGTTTCGCCGCTATCTCGCTTCACGACGCTCGAAGGCTTAATCCGGAAGCAAGGCCTTTCCACCCACCTTTGCTAGGCCAGCACGTCAATGACATCCACCAAGGACAGCCCACGCGCCAAGGAAGGCCCAACATCAAGCTCAATTCGTCTTCAATTCCAGTTCGGCCATCCAAGAGCAGCAGCATTTCAAACGGACGCCACGGCCACATCCGAACTCCGTTTTTGATGTTCGACCACTCGTTTGAAAGGTATCGAGATCACCTTTCCAATGGATCTAGCCCCACTTCCAAATTCGTCCTGAAGCGACGGGAAATCACAGAACAATCTCACGGGAATTCGTCTCCGAGTCCGGTTCGGCCATCCAAGAGCAGCAGTACTTCAAATGGACATAACATGGGCTCCCGGACTCCGTTTTTAGCGTACGACCACCCGTTTGAAAGCTTAGGAGATAAGCTTTCCAATGGATCTAGCCCCACTTCCAAATTCGTCCTGAAGTGTTGGGAAACCACAGAACAATCTAACAGGAATTCGTCTCCGAGTCCGGTTCGGCCATCCAGGAGCAGCAGTACTTCAAACGGACATAACTTGGACTTCCGGACTCCGTTTTCGGCGTACGACCACCCGTTTGAAAGCTTAGGAGATAAGCTTTCTAATGGATCTAGCCCCCCTTCCAAATTTATCCTAAAGCAATGGGAAATCCCAGGACAAGATTACGGGACAGAATTACCAGGTGCTGCGTCACCTTTCTTTTGGGCCTATGGCCCATGTATCTTAGGGTTTTGGTGGCCACCATTGCTTGGCTGCCCTACACCTCCTGGCTGCCTATATATATGTGGCTACCACCGCTCTTTTATGCTTAGGTTTTGTTGTGTTTAGTAGACCCTGCAGCGCCCCTCCTCGTGTTTTATGCCAGACGACTAGACCGCCCGAGCGGAAAATGTAACCTCAACTTGTTTCGCTTTGATTTCAATACTATCTATTCAGATTGCTTCATGCTTTGTTCTTGCGGGTTCTCGATTTCTTGCGTAAACAATTGATCGCTTGGATCTTGTATCTGTGTGGATCGGCATTGCGATTGTGAAGCTCCCGACTTGTTGGTAGGAAGCCCTTGATTCGGTGCCATCAACACCCCCAAATCGACGATCATCATCTCACCGAAGATCGGATCACCCGTCCCCATCACTTCAGACGTTGTAAGAACCCCAAAGAACCCGCCTATCCTCCAAATGCATGTCACATTCGACCACGCCTTGATTCGCCAGAATTTGGTCGACAAAATACCTTCAACAAGAATCATTACTCCTTCCCCTGTGACTATTGATTCGAAGCAAGTCTGAATTCAAAGTGATAGCACCATCACCAAGTGAACATCGACGACAAGAAAACCCAAGAAATGCACACCTCCCGCTGCATAGCACCTCGACCTCACCTCCTTAACCAGAAATTGATCGACTCACTACCCCAAAGAAATTGCCGAAACTCTTCCCTTGCATCCCTTGACCGACATCGAGGAATTGAAACCTTGTCCATCCCTACCAACTCCTCATCGCCATTTGAGCTTCAGCGCTGAAATAATCCAAGCCACCTACCCAAATTCCAGATGCATATCACATTCGACCCCAGTTTGATTTGCCAGAATATGGTTAGACAAAATACCATCAACAGTAAACATTACACCTTCCCCCTGCAAAGCTTTGTTTGGATGCAATCCGAGTTCACCATCTCCCAAAGAGAGCCTTAGACACAGAGACAATCTCAAACCGACTCATCCTCCGTGCATTTATCATCGCTTCTTGCAGATTAGAGTTAAGTCATTCAAATGTTCATCACTTTGAACAGCCTCCCTGTTACTAATATCATCCAGACTTTTATGGGCAGATGAAGCCATCACCCTGTGAACTAACTGCATCTCCGAAACTGATTTATCACCCGTAGATGGTTCTTTTTCAGCTCAAGATATTACTTATGGGAATATTTTCACCTCAGAGACCCCATTTTTATTACCACAACAAGATCCTCCATATGATGATCTTTATCCTCATTTTGAATATCCGGATCGTCAAGATCATCCTCATCCTCAAATTCCGCTTAATGTATCATCAAGTATCGCTGATTACCGATCAACTTTGAAAAAATCTCATATAAGATATCATCAACCACAATGTTTGCATCATCCGAATGCAATTCACATCAAGGACAAATAACCAACACCTTACTACCCTGCTCTTCCTCATCGATCTCATATCCACCCTTTGAGTAGCTCCAAGAATAGAACCAACCGCCCAAAAGGATAAAAATGATCTAATCTCATATGGAACACCATAGACGTGCACCCAAACCTTTTGAAGCTTCTGTTTAGGCGTGATCTCCATATTCCATTCTTCAAACGACATCACACCCTCATTATCATCAGTGCGAAGATGCTTCATACTAATCATTCTTTGGAGCTCAACCTGACAAGGGAACGGTACAATGTAAGAGTTGACGCCATGATTCTTAACCACCCAATTCCATTTTACCAGAATCGCCCGAGCCAATTCTTTTTTCTCGACTAAATCTGCTTAACCTTTCCTTCAACAATTGTGATTAAAGCAATCAGAAGCTTTGCATGGAGATTTCGCAGCTAGCTTGTGTATGGAATATGGAAAAACCCACCTCTCACGAGCCAACCCACTAAATGTGGCAGATGGCTTAGGACCGTGAAGCAGAGGGCATTGAGGAGTGAAATGCTCTTCTTCACATATCTCACAACAAAGCACAAATTTCTTCTTCTTCTTGAAAGCAGGCTCACTAACTAATTGTGAATCATTGAGATTACCTACCAGAGTTCCTGAGCTTTCACCCTTGTCCTTCTGGATGCTTGGATCGATCCACAACCGTGAGCCTTCACGAATTTGTCATCGAAACCCCAAAGATGCACAAAGAACTGACTCCACCACCATGAATACCTCGCCACTAGAAACACTACGACCCCCATGATCTTGCCTCAATTTGCTTGGCTGAACTCCCTGCTTGCACAAAGATTTTGAATTCCACCGCCTCAAGACACCTCGGCCAAATGAAACATTACGACCCCCATAAACTTATAAGATCTAACATGGCCTCCAAATCGTCCACGACCACGGCCAAAAACCTTGGGAGGAGGCCACCACCACTTAACAAAGACGAAATTGACCGCCATAATTACGGCCAGAAGCCGATCGCCATTACCAGCCACCGCCATAACCACCTGAGCGTAAGATCGAAGAGGAAAAGGAGATTTTTGTTTGGTGAGACGCTTGTGCAGCAGAGCCAATCCAGGGTTACGAGCAGACCAATCAGACTTCAAATCTTGTTGGCCCATCAACACAACCGCCCAATAGTAGACTAATACCCAACTTCAAATTTCGCTTAACTGACAATCGGGATCAAGCGGAATATCGAGCGCCATCATGAACATGCAGATTTGAATCACCGACGAATCTGCGAGAAGCGATCCTTCCTCGATCAATGGCGAAAAAAATCTCCTAAAGTTCTTGGCAATTCATTTCTAGGTTTTGGCAAGGGTCCTTCCACCATTCTTTCTATTCCAAGGCCAACAACCCTTGACTTGATGCTTAAAACGACGTCACGAGAATCTGAATGGGATTAACAGCATTAGCTTATAATCAACATAACCAATGAACGTACTGCGAAACCTCAAAGATCTCCAAATCAATCTCAGAATCCGAAACAGAGTTAGAAGCCCAGAATTTGCCTCCAACAAACTGATTTACAGATCTACGCGACTGCACAAACTCATCAATTGAGTCAGGAAGTTGAGCAGAATCCTTCTCGGCCAAATAGATCTCCCTCCTATCATCCAACACCGACTTTTCCCGGAACGCCATTCGGATGGAACGAGAGAGAACACCATGGCGCCGCCTCATTCTCTCATCTTCTCCACTATTCAAATCTTCCAAGAGGAGGATATGGTTCCGTAGTGGCTTATCTGACCTCTACTTTAATATTATACTAGATTTTCACTGTTTCACTTGGACTTCGTTGCACGGTGGCTGGCTTATGTCCAACCTACCAAGACAAGGCAACTGCGGCGAAGTGATGACTAGAGGTGGGCATTTTCACATCGAATGGAGTCAAACCATACTAACCAAAATTCTTAGTTTGTTTGGTTTTCAGTAATTAACTCGGTTTAATTTCTACTCTATTCAGTACTCGGTTGTCAGTTCAGCTCTCGCCTCGACCAAAAACCCTGTCTATATGCACCTGACAGTCTGACACCCATGTGCACGCACGAGCGCCCAAAGGCAAGGCCCAAGACCCAACCCTACACTGCTAGGCTTGCGCCCAAAGGCCCAGCCCAACTCTACACCGCTAGCCCACTACGCCCGACCGAAGAGCGACGCCGGCTAGTCGCCTCTCCCTCTCGATCTCTTTCTCGCGCAGTCGCTAATCCCCAGTCATCCTCCGTCTCGCTCTCACGCAGCGACATCGGCGAAGGCCACGGCGAGAGCGACGATGGCCACAGCGCACAGGTGCAACTCGATCTTCCGTCCTCTAGTGCCCTCGCCTCCGTCTTCCGCACGATGCACCCCCAAGTCCTTACCACGCCTGTCGTGGCGGACGATCGATGGCTCGCACCTGTCGCCCCTTTGCCGTGGCTACCACCCGCTACTCTCCGCGCCTTACCGCACCAATGTCGTCTGCCTCGGCCGGCATGAATGATTTACGCTCACGGAGGCGACGGCTCGTACTACTGCTACCCTGCTAAGTGCTGATATCTCGGTATACCGAAATACCAGATTAATTCGGTTAATTAGGTTATTTTCAGTTTAGCGGCTAATTCGGTAGCCAATTTTTTTTAAAAAAAAGATATTTTGTACCGAATAAACCCATCCTATTAAGACCGAATACCATCCTTCATGCTGAGTGCTGACGCCGAGAACATGTACTGTGACAGACAACAACAACTTGTACCACGTTTTTTTCCAGCAAGCACATGGAGAATGTTCTATTGATTTAAGACTTTACGTACCATAAACTATTGATTCCATTACCTTGTGGCATGCAAGTGTGACTGCTGCATCGTTTTTACAAGTAGCCCTTTTCACAGTTGCAGTTCACTGCCGGCCAAAGTGCGCAACGAGTTGGTCATTGGATTTTTCTGCGTTGCATTGTTCGCCCGCTTTGTTGGACCTAAGAAGCGTCTGCTTCTGTTCTGAGTTATAACTTGGCAATTGCCGCATTTCTTCCAAAAAAATGTCTCCTTCCGAGGATTCTTTTGAAAAGATCTAAAGTCGAGGGAAGAACCATCCGTCTAGGTGCGCGCGTGCTTATCCTTCTCATTGCGAACCACAGAAAATGGTGCTATGACGTTTATTTTACTGGTTGTCTGGTCTTCTTATCCTCTTGGAACTCCTGTCCGGTTACTTTCGGTCTTTCACTTGCCACCAAGAACATGCATTGAGATTTATGGGGAGAATGGAAGGTCACAGCTCAAAAGTACGAAGTATCCAGGTACACAGTTCAAAAGTTGTTGGATTCTAAAAAAGAATGTTCTTTTACATTCTCATCATTCTGCCTGTACAGATTACAGACTCTCTGCCAGTACAAGGCAAACATGAGTATCCAAAGGAGGAGAACACGTTAAAATAGACTAGCAGTGCTAGCCACCAACATAGGTTGGCGCACACAAAATCGCACTACAATAATATCACAGACCTCTGTAATTCCCCCCTGTAAATTCTGTATCTTTTGTTTTTTACTTGCATTGATTTGGCGTCATTTACATTTTGCACGGCCGTGTCAGTAATAATATGTACCTCTGTCCCAGCAAAATATCTAAATTTACCGGTATATCCACTCCATCGTCCACCCGGCCCCCGGCCGTTCGCCTCTCTTTCCGATGCCTTTGCCAGCCTACGAAGATCAGAATGCATGCCCCACTCGGCTTGGCCTTTGCGGGACAGACAGCGCAGCGTTTTCTCCGGTGGTCCGTCCCGTCTGGTCCCCGTGTCCGATCCGGTCGGCGCGGCGCGGCCTGCATAATTGCTTGGATCGCCCGCCCGGTTGTTCTGCGTCCGCGGTTGTTGCCGCGTCGAGACGAATTGTGGTTGCACAGGAGGCGGCTGTCGTGGTCGGCGCAGTCATCGTGGCCGCCGCCAATTTGGTGGCGGAGGTGAGGCCGATGATGAGGAGCGCCGTGACAACGACCAGCGCGGCGGCCCCGCCGAACACGCCGTTCTTGGCCACGTAGCAGTCGCCGTCCATCCACCCCTGGCCGTAGCGCTGCCCGTTGTTCATGCCCGCCGCCGTAGCCAGCAGGATGACGGCCAGCGCGAAGCTCACCCTGCGCAACCGACGCCATGGTCTCGTCAGCAAATTAGCCCGCTCGCACATATTTTATGTATTTGCTGCGCGCCATGGTCGTATTATACGTACCATGAGAGGACCAGGAGGGCGACGGACGCGACGTGGTCTCCAGTGGGAACGGACTTGCTGGACTTGCAGGTGCACATGGTGGTCGCCGCTGCGGTGGTCCCCACGAGCTGCGCCAAGGAGAGGAAGGCGATGGCCGCGACGCCCAATTCGAAGGCGGAGCTCTTGGGCAGGAAGCAGAGGCCGCCGTCCAGCTTCATGTCCTTCTCCTGCGCCACCGACAGGCGATTCAGATCCGGGAACCGGGGTTTCTTGCCAATCGCAAGACGAGGAGGAGGGAGGGGTACCTTGACTTTGTGGAATTCGGCGGCGAGGGAGCAGGAGAAGGCGGTGGCGCTGAGCAGGACAACGATACCGCAGATGGTGGTCCGGCAGGACGCCCCCCTGCTCCCCTTCTCCATCTTCCTCTAGAGCTAAGCCTGAACAGAAATCTGAAATACTTGGTCTGTGTGGCTACCTAGCTAATTGGACTAACTCTCCTCTTGTTTATCCCTCTACCTCGCTTTGCTTCTTGGGACTTGGGAGTGCAGACACAATAATACAAGAACAGAAGGGGGAGAGAGAGAGAGACTGGATGCTAAACAAATCACATGGCCTCGCTCACTCATGGACTTAGTTTAGGTATTTCATGCACGCATACCAGAAGGGCAGGACGAGGAGGGAGCCGGTAAAAGGTGAGGCGGCCCTGATCCCATATCTGCTCAGCCGATCGATGAATTGACCGGTCGGCGGATTTGTTTGGTCAACCAGATAGGCCCTGCTTGGGGAAGGTGAGGTACGTGAGGACTAGGAAAGCCTGCAAGTGAAGAATCATGCACCATCATGATTCATGGCTAATCCTAATCACCCTGCAGCAACCACTACCTAATACTAGTGAACGTTCGTTCATAGGCTAAATACTCAGCAGCTCTAAACTTCAACCAGACGTGTCATGATCAAGCCACCAAATTGGGACGGGTAACACATGATTAGACCAGTGGGTGCTGCTTGTGCGTGCCGAAACCCAAAAGTGGGGAAAAGAACTTGAGAAAGAGCGGGACGTGAGGGCAGTAGCATTGCGAGGAATCGCGCCTCCTCTTCTTTCGCTGTCGTGCCGCGCGCCTTTCAACTACTACTACTTTTCAGCTTTTCAGCCGTTGTCTTTGTGTTCGCCGGGAGGCCGCGGCGACGGGGTCGTGGGTAGCGGGCGGGCTCTGTGCTGAATGGATTTCCCCGGCCATTTGGGCTGGTCCCGGGCGTGCCGCGGCCGAGGCTGGGGCCCGTGATTGCTGATGGGCGTGGCCCAGCGGCGAGTGCGGCGAAGTGGCCTACTTCCAAGTTCCAATGATCCATCGGAATCTGGCCGTCTCTTTTGCTCCCGGCCGCCCATCCACGGCGACAGGAGTGCGCCTTTTTCCTCCTTTCTGGTCTCGGTTGTTTCGTCAATTTGACCACTTGAGGGCCGATGCGCGCGAGGATAGTATCGTACGCAGTGCGGAACGGTTACGCAAGGCTAGCTCACCGGCAAACAAACGTACGAAGTTATCCAGTGGTGCTCCTTCCGCAGTTTCTCGGTGATTTAACTGTTGATCAAAAGCTTAACTACTGGATATTTAGAAGGGCTGAGCTGGAATTTCATTGAGTTTAAACATTGTCATATCGCTAAAACTTCTAGTACTTTTGCTGCACATAGAGGTGGGCGTTATACCGGTCTGACCAACCCAGCATAGGTTTATTATGTTTCGGGTCTAAACCGTACCGGATCGTGATGGCTCATCGTGCTCACTATGCTGGGCCGGGCTAGTCCGGCTTGCCTTCGGCGAGCCCTGGCACAGCCCATTTGCATTTCGTGTCTGCTTCGTCCGTTGGTCTAGATCCGATCCATTTATACTATTGCTACGAGAGAAAATGATTATGAATTGATTTCTTTCTTTATCTGTCTAGGACTTCTTTTTTCTTCGGTCGAAACAAAATCTTATTGTGTTTATTTTTCTCGATTTCTTTGATTTGGTTGCTCCTTTCAGTCACATGCATGCAGTCATGCATTTATTCATTGATTTGCTCACCCACACATACAACGCATGCATGCATTCCCTTCCCTTTCTCTAGCCCATCCATAGTTTTCTTCCTTTACTACTTGATTTGCTCACCCATACATACAACGCAGGCACGCATAGGTTGTTTCGGGTTGTGCCAGGCCGGGCTGCCCATCGTGCCCAATTGGCAGGTCTGGTACGGCCTGGACAACCGTGTTGTGCTAACCTGGCCCGTTTAAAATAGTTCCGTGTCAAGCCGTGGGTCAGGCTGAGCCAGACATGCCTCGTGACGGCCCAAAATGACCTGCCAAGTGCCCACCTCTAGTTGCACATTTATGTGCAAGGTAAGCTTGTTGTAAGTATGCTTCTTTGCATATGGTTTAATTGTAGGGAATTGCTAAAGTATTTCTTTAGTTTGTGAGCACTAAATTTTGTGTCTATCAGATATTGGCGTTTCTTGTTTGTGAACACTCTTTTTTTTGTCTATTAGATATTACTTTGTGATCCACATTGTGCTTTATCATTTTAACCGTCAATATTTGACTTTGTGATCTACATTTTTATTTGTTGTGTTCCTCTTTTCTTTATAAATTGTCACATTATTTTTTACATAATTTAATTAATGTAAAACTAGTATATAATTGATATAAAAAAGGCCACGTATAAAAGAATAATATTCTTATTTTACAAATTGTCACATCATTTTTACATAATTTAATTTGTGTAAAACTAGTATATAATTGATGTAAAAAGGATATGGAGAAAAGAATAATGTGTGTTTGGCGAGGATTCACTTCTCCGATTCATGAATCTGTGAAGTTGAAAATTCTAGCTTCACCAGATTCGTGAAGTCGAGTCGTGAGTACATTAAGAGTGTTTAGATAGATCATCTTGTTTACATTTTATACCAAAAATATAAACTTAATTCACTTTATTTCAGCCTACAAGTTTCAGATTTCAGGTGAAGCTGGAATTTGGAGCTCTACCAAACAGGCCCTGAGCACTCCTTGATAAAATTGTACTAAAATAGGAATGGAAGCAAATTCATTTCATCCATTGGATATAGATCAGAAGACTCAAAATTTGAGTGATATTTAACAAGAAAACACTCAGATTCTCCTTAAAAATTGCTAAATAGCACTTGAGTGTTTTCGAGTATTTTTGGGTTTGTGAGCACTCAATTTTCATATAGTGGCCTTTTTGGTTAGCTGCATGCAGACTGATTGCACTCTAACAAGCTGATTAGTAAATACCTCTTCATCGAGGGGGAAAGGTTGATACAAAGCTCTTACATCCATGCAGGCTGCAGCTATCTGAAAGTGCATCTAGGCACTTATGTTATTTTGGTGATTAATGACAAACGCATATAATGACAATCTATATAATTGAGTAAATGCTTAACTTAGTGCTTAACAAATGCCAAACCTCTAATATGATTATATTGCTATGAGACTAACATGTTATTGCCTAGTTAAGTATCAGTCTCATCTATTTAGAGGAAAATCAAGTGGGATGGTTAAGCAAAGATAAGGTATGCAATTTTGGTATCTCTTCTATATTTGTTATTGCATTCCTTTTGTGCAAATGCATAGTGAACTCCAAGTAGCATGTTGATTATATATATGCACATTGGTTCATATCATATTTATTTGTGCATATATATTCATTTGAGTTCATTATGTGCTCTGCTTTTAGTATGCATGTATTAACTAGAATTAAACTTCACATTGCTATAGATTGACTTGGTGCATGCATGTCTTAGTTGTGTATCTTCTCATGCACTTCTCTTAGTGAAGTTTAATCTAGTGTTGGATCACATATTTACTCTTATGCCAAATATTAGTTGCACATGTACAATTCGTGTATATTCTATCATGTGCTTCGTTTAACTAAAGACTGTGATCCTTGCCATGACTTAATTGATTCATCATATCGGCAATTATCTCTCTAGTGCATATAGATCAATTACATATTCATCATGATGCATTTAGTAGAGAACATTTCTTATGTCAAGTGTTTCCATTTATGTTGTGCTTTTTCATATGAAACACTTGTAGTAATCAATTGCTCACAAATATAAATTTATTCATATCTATTGAGCTTTTGGGACTAATGTCTTTCATGAGTGATTTGGAAAGAACTAGGTCCCGTGTGTGTATGATGATCAAGATAGCTTGAAGGATGACAGTCAAGTCGAAGTCAACAAGACAGCGGTGTCACCAAGAGTTGAGGACTAAGTCAAGATCGACTTGGCGTGGAGATCATCGGAGAGGATGATCAAGTCAAGGTCGATAGGACGAGAGTCTCATGAGGTGAATCGAGTCAAGTTGGACAAGGCGAAGATGTCATCAATCATTTGGTAAAAGACATCATGCACATTGCATCCACGGAGAAGACGGCATGCGGATTGAATGTAAGACTTAGATTTCTCGTTTGAATTTGAGTCTAAGGATTGCCGTACTGTTAAGAGGTATGCGACGTTGAATGACTTTTAGATGTGTCAAGTGCTCAAGTGATCCATCCTTATGAAACTTAGAGAGAGAGTGATGTTGGTGGTGCCGGAAAGTAAGAATTGTAGGTCTCTCTTGGATTTTTGGTGAAATCTGGATTTATCCTTTGAGATTTGGGTAGTGAGATCTTGTTAGTTGTGTAGCCCTTGTTCTTAGCTTTCAATAGAGTCCAAAATCACTAAAATCGGAGTCCGGAGTCAAAAGTTATGTTCGTTTTAATCGCTTTCTTCAATCCGAGTATCCGGGTTAAGTCCGAGTATCCGGGTTGGTACTCTCGGTTTGGTCAATCCGGAGTATCCGGGTGAGTCCGGAGTATCCAGGTTGTCCAGAGTATCTGGGGTTTAAGTCCGGAGTATCCGGACTTTGCGCAGTTCAAACGGCTAGTTTTTTTGGGACCTCTATTTAAAGCCCTCTTTTCCCCATTTGAAAAGTGGTCGTTACTCCACTGGTTTGAGGGGTTCTCCTCTTATTCTTGAGCCTCCTAAACACCCATCCACCCTTAGATTTAAGTGATCCCCTTTGTGAGAAGGGTTGTGAAGAGTTTGAGGAGTGAGGTGCTAGGTTGAGTGAGAGTTGAGTTGTTTGAGCACTTGATTTCATCTCCAAGCTTGTTCTTTGTGAGCATTTGTTACTCTTGGAGGTTGAGGACTCCTAGACGGCTAGGAGGTCGCCTACGAGCCACCAAAGCTTTGTGTGGTTGGCCGTAAGAAGTTTGTGAAGGCCGGATTCCGCCTCCGCAAGGGAAGGAATCAAAGAAGTGAAGACCGACGAGTGCATTTGTGCAACACCGGGAGGAAGAGGGTTGAAAGAGACCCCGGCTCAAGCGTCAAAGGAGTTGAAACCGGCGAGTGCATTTGTGCAACACCAGGAGTAAGAGGGTTGAAAGAGACCCCGACTCAAGTGTGACCGAGCCGCCTCAACGGAGACGTAGGATCCCCTTAAGGATCCGAACTTCGGGTGAAAAATCATCGTCTCCAAGTTTGCTTCTTACTCTTGCTTTAGTATTTGATTTTGAATCTTGAAATTACCCGATCTACCTTTCTACTTTGTTTGGCTCTAGATATATACTTGTTCAAGGTTCCTGGTAATGTTTAGAATCTTTGTGTTCAAGTAGATTGCTTAAAAGTCGAAGAGATTTGAAATCTCATCTCGAGGTACCCAACCCGGACATTCCGCATACTTGACCCCGGATAATCCGGATATACCGGAGTATCCGGAGTAAAAGCTCGGAGAGTCCGGGCTGACCCCCTCGGCATTTCAGGGTGACCAATCCGGAGTATCCGGAGTAAAAGCCCGGATAGTCCGGAAATACCGGAGTGTCCGGACCAAAGCTCGGATAGTCCGGGCTGATACCCTCGGGATTGTTTTATTCCGCTGCGATTTAGTTTTAAATTTTTAAATTCGCCTATTCACCCCCCCTCTAGGCGACATCCTCTGTCCTTTCACTATCTTCCAAGGCTACGCCTAACGTGCTGCTGCCTTGCTACCTTCTATCACATCCGCCTTGTTTCACGCCTAACGTGCTACCACCATGCTACCTTCAGTCTCATCTGGCCTGTTTCATTCTGCTCTACTGTATTTACTGTAGGATCAAAAATAACCGACTAAAGACGGTGAACAGGAAGTTTCTAAATCTTTCAGCTCTAATTGCAATTAACAAGATCACTAAACAAGAAATGCAATTTTAACAATTTAACACTAAGTATTCTAGTGATCACTAAATGCTCCAACAATTCAAGTATAGGCAAAATAAGATTCTAAATACAAATCAATATACTCAAGTTGCTAGAAATATAAATTTCACAAGAGATTAAGAAATGCAAACCACAAGATTTTATCCCGTGGTCTCGGAGATTTGCCAACCTTTCCTAATCCACGGTTGAGGTGACTTGAACGACTTCAAGCCGGCTCCAACCTCTTGAACCTTCCTCGATCACTATGGTAGTTCTTCCTCATTCTGGGTAGGTGAACTCCGGTTTTCACAACTTGCTGAAACTTCTCACAAACTCCGTAGAGAAGCTCACTACGCACGATCACCTCCAAGCCGTCTAGGAGCCGACAATTTCCAAGAATAATAAGGCTTGATGCTTACTTGAGATCGGATTGAGTGTTTAAAGGCTCAACACTAAATACAACACTCAAATTTGCTCCCCACCTCTCAAAATAAGAATTGAATGCACTAAGGAGTAAAGAGTATTTGCTAGAGCTCAAATATTATCAATGAGGACCAAGAGATATTCTAGAATGCAAGTGAGGAGATACTTATAACCCCACCAACTAAACTAACCATTGGGACTCAAATCATAGATCATGTCAATATTTCTGGTGCTACCACCCATATAGGACTGGTAGTACCGAGCTCCAACCCAACGGTCGGAACAGTGCATTAAATACACTATTAGAGGCCGTCGTGCAGAGGTTCGGCCCTTTTTAATTTTGCTCGGCTAAAAGAGGTCTCTCTGGAATTTTTACATTGGCATTTAGGCCGATGCTACCGCTAGCCCGGTAGCACCGGACTACCATGAACGGTAGTACTGGACCGTCAGAATACCCAAAAATGCACTCTTTTGAAATTTTTACACCGGACATATAGGCCAGTGCTACCACTCACCCGGCCGGTAGCACCAGGCTACCATGGGCAATAGCACTGCTCTGCTAGGGACCCCAAAATACCCTTCTCCGATTTTTACACACCGCTCTAGGGGCCGGTGTTACCACTTGCCCGGTAGCACTGGGCTACCATGGACGGTAGCACCACCCAACCAGGTCCCCCAAAATGCCCTTCTCGAGTTTTTACACACCATTCTAGGGGCCAGTGCTACCGCTCGTCCAGTAGCACCGGGCTACCATGGGCGGTAGCACTGGGCTCCTAGATGCTTCCTTTTAAAAATCATAGAGTTTTTCAATGGAGTCTTAATTGACGCAATGCATGATCTTAAACATAGAATTGAGCCTTTAAACCCTAAATGACATCAAGATAATTGTCAAGGCCCCTCTTTATAGTACTACCCTATTTCTAGCAATCTAATCTTTTTTCCAAACTTCGAGATCGGCAAAAAGTTAGGAAATGGTTCTTAAATTTATGCCTTTGTTACTTGCTTGACGCATTGATCTTCTTTTGCACTGCTTACATACTTTCAAACCTAGGACCAACCTATTTTCAACATTGTTAAAGAAAATATTAGTCCTTTAACTGCAATTGTCATTAATTACTAAAACACAAGAGAACTAGGCTTCGGCACAGGAACTTGGGCCAGATCAGGGGTTTCGGCCCAATGCCTTTTTCTGTATTTTTCAAATACTTTCATTTTAAAAATTTATAGAAAATACAAATAGCTTCAATAATTCTATAAAATATTATAGAGTATATAAAACTCAAATAAATTATTTTGGGAAATGTTAACTTGAAAATTATTCGTGTTAAATTATTTTTGACATAGGGAAAAATCCATAATAGTGTTTATATTGCAAAAATTCAAAAAAAATATCAAAAAAATGCAAATCACATTAAATAAACTCAAATGCAAAAAAAGGATGTTACAGCCACTCGGCAAAGCTATGGTCCGCCTATCGTTGTATTTGCTCTAGCTGAACATTCGATAACAATCATGCAATAGGTTGAAAGCCTTGTTCATCCAGAAGATTTCAGCGAGGCTGCGGATTTAGTTGAGTTATTTCTGTTTGTGTTTGGTGTTAACACTAATTTTACAAGTATTTTATACGCGGTTGGTGTTAACGCTATTTTTACATGTATTTTAAGGGTATTCGGTGTTTCCAATGTTCCATTGTCATGCCGTGATCATTTTTCTGTGTTTTGTTTCCCGTTCAGTGTCCACGTTGATTTAACCGAAGCGAGGTGGCGGGGATTCTTTTACATGGAACAGATGGTTCAATAGATAAGCCTATTTTGTGTCCATATTCCTGTGTGACTGTGCAGGCGTGCAGATTTTGATTACGCCTTGCAGCTTAGGAGTGTGACGCCAGATTGCAAGTGTTGAGAATCTCGTGGTCTCGTACTAACCCCCAATGTATTCAGCGGTGCGCGCCAACGCGCTAACACGCAAGTAGGTTTCGAGTATTCAGGGTTGGGCATCTCATTAATTCGGTTAATCCGGTTCGGTCTAAAAATAAATTGGTTTTGCAAAACAGGCAACCGAATTTTCCGGATCAAAGTAGAAAAACCGAACCGAAATAACGAAAAAAAATTGGTTCAGTTTTTTCGGTTTTTCGATTACCCGAGTAAATCTCATGAACTATTTCCAATCATAGACAAACTTCCCCCAAATCAAACATGGATCAGCTGAGAGGTGGAGCCTTACCTGGTCGGAGTGAGGTGGCGCAGATCAGCCAAAGGGAAGCCAACGTCAATGACGTACGTCTGCAGCGGAGGTGGCCAGTCGGGATGAGGAGGATGGCCGGACGTGGTTGGGGACGATGAAGACCGTGACGACGGCAGCAACGGGGGATGTAGTTGGCTCTTGGAGACGAAGGCAAGAGGACTAGAAATCACCTAGCTGATGTATACAAGACTATCTCTACGAGGCATTTCAACAAATGTATGGTGGGCAAGTTAATCTTCTAGCACATCAAACATACATGAATCTTTTTTCCCTCCTAGAGAAGATGGACTGAACCTAGGAAGAAGCAAATCCCGAACAACAGGTAATAAGCCACAACAATTTCCCTGGTTCGTGAATGTCAGGATGCACATGGACAGCAAGTCGCTGGAGTAGTAGCCACCTCCATCCATACCATCTCCGCTACTCGACGTCAAGGGATCCAGATCTGTGGATGCAACGCAGTAGCTCCTAGAGATGGCGTCGGGGTCTAGATCTGCTCTAGGTGGCGCCTAGAGGGGATAAGAGGATATAACATGTAAAAGAGCGGGATTTGAGGAAATGGGAGGCAGTGGAAAGTGATATGGACAAAGGAGGGTCCAAGCAAAAGATTTGACTGGAGGATGGAGGCGGTGTCAGGAGGGGGCCGAACGGCGGCATCCACCGTCGAACATGGTGGGAGGCAAATGGAGGGAGGCGGCGTGGAGCGGCATGGCATAGCAACAATTCACAGTGTAAGGGACTAAAGGGGAGTGGAGCAAAGCCTCGGAGGGGAGGAGCGCCTCGAAGGAGAGACAACAAAGGAGACGGTGTGGATAAGGATTGGTGCGGAGGGAGACCAGTGGCCCGCCTCAGCGGTGTAGAGTATATCGGTTGTTGGGAGTTAAAAACCAAATCGAATAGCACTAAAATAAAAACCTAACCGAAAACCATAAAAGACAAAATAATCAGATAATTTCGGTTTACATGTGCCCACCCCTACTAGTATTCACATAACCTGGATCACCCGAACAGTGTGACCCTCGTTGCACCGAAGGCCTGAACAATGTGACCCTCGTCCTCGTTGCACCGAAGTGAACGACAACGACGTTGCCAACATGCGAGCCACGGCTGCCTGGGCTGGTCTGCAGCCTGATCAACCAAGTAGCAACCACACTTACCTGTGGATCGCGCCACTACCCCCGTGTCCCTGCCTCTCTTGGCGCCGTGACTTTGAACAGACTGCCCAACTGCACCACACACCACTTCGGCCGTGCGCAGGCGCTACTTTCCACCGGCGTGACGGTGGGTTTCCTACGATGAGGCCAACAGCCAGGGTTTCAAAAATCGCAATTTTCGACCAGATCGAGCCACCTCGATAAACTATACCGATTAGTAAACCGGTTCAATTCAAAAAATAAATCAAAAAATTTATGCTTCATAGACCGGTTAAAAATCAACCGCCAGAAAAATTCAATTAGTCTGTCGATTATCGAGAAATATCAACCGATTATCAGTGAAAATCGATTTTTTTAAAAAAATTCAAAAAGTTTGATTTCAACACCGTTCGATTTTCGACCGATTTTCGTCTGGGAGGCGATTTTCAAGGTCAAATCGATAATGTAAACCCTGTCCACAGCCTATTTAGGCTCTGGCTCTGATATGCAGCCCGCACAGCGTGTTTAGAGTGGCCATAAAAGACCCAAAAAATACATCATTTTTTGCATAGATGAAAATCATAAATGTTTTTTTAATAAATGAAATGACAACACTCACATGACTACAGACGGTCTTAAACCATGTTCATGGCAAAATACGACGGTATCAAGCAGTAAGCACCCCCGGAGCCATTACTTAAAATCACATGGAAAAACACGGCATTCCAAAAGGGATGCACAACTGCTTTTCGCGCTGGTTATTTCCTGGTAGAAGCCTCCACTCCATGCATAAGAAAGAACAAAGAATGCTATAATTATAGCCCAAACCATATAATTTTATGAATCGGTGTATCTCAAGAGGACAAGAATAGGAGGAATGCAGCAAATCACAAATCAACAGCGCGTAAGCAAATGCAAACAAGAGTTGCAAATACGAACATCTTATGCCATCAATTGGATGGCATTCCTCCAGATCCAGGGCCAGGGCTAAAAGATCCTCCCAAAATCCTTTCTTGCGAAGGAAGATGGCAGTCCGCTTGTTGCAAAGGAGTGACCAGCCCTTCCTCCTGCACAGCAACGTTTTATTTTCATCAGTATTATGCTTGTAAGACAGATGTACACAAGCCTCTTTCTACAATTCAAAATGCACAGCGATTAGAACAGAGATATAAATAACAGTAATAACTTTTAAGCTACGATAGGGTAACAAAATTAAGGCGTTTCTTGAAAAGAAGACCCAATTAAAAAGTAAACTGATCGACAGACCATCACTCATCAGTCAGTATCTCATTTGCTGTCACACAAGGTTTGACATTTAACAGTACAATGTCTCATCCATGTGTATCGACAGAACTAGACGAAACCACATATTTAAGTATACCATTAAATGACATTTTCTAACAACTCAATCAATTATGTCTACTGCCATATCCCTATTCTAAAAATTAATAGCAAGACACAAGATATTGCAAGTTTTCAACAATGAGATCAGTAAAGAATAGATTGGACTAGAACAAGATACTTGCCTTGCCTAATATTAGATAGAGAAAAGGAGAGACTGCAAATGGTGAACATAATAGCCATGACAATGTCGACAGCTATATCAACAACATCAATAAAACAAAACATTAAGTACAAGTGTATAACAGCGTGGAAACATTACCCCAAGGCATTCCATCACCCATAGTAGCAGGTGGAGGTTCTCCCATGCTATAATTAGGCCAGACAGACTGACCATTGTGGTGGCTCCCCATCGGGCGTATATAGCTGGAAGTCATGTGGTTGTACTGCTGAAATGGTTGTCCACGACGACTTGGGAAATTTCGCTGAGAATAATTTGCATGGTTGTAGCTATCATAGGTGATATGACCAGTACAATGGTTACTCTCTCCAAGAGATGATGCATGAAATAGGCGGTCACTTCTACAGCCAAAAAATGAACAATAATCAGTGAATGCACTTTAGAGAGGTGCAGCATCATCCACAAAGCTTTTTTGAAGGGGGAAAAAAATTTCATCCGTGGTACCAATTATCTTAAATTGGCTGGCAAATCATAAAATTAAATAAAGCATAAAATTGTCAGGGACCCCAACCTATTTAGGACACAAGTCTTGGTTGTTGTTGTTGTTGTATAAAATTGTCGGGTGCATGAAAAGGCGTTAAAACCCAACAGTGTCTCTGATAAACTAGAGCACAAAAAGTGTTTCCAAGTAGGAATGTAAACGAGTCGAGCTCGAGCAAGCCTGGCCTCCAAGGCTTGCGCTCGTTAAAAGCTCAAGCCAAGCTCGAACGAGCTCGAGTTAGGGTTCGAGCCTAGGCCCAGGCCCCAGGCTCGAGCTCGGCTCGGTCAAAACTCAAGTAGGCTCGAGCTTGACTCGAGTAAGCTCGATAACAATAAACAATTCAATATGCACTATTTTTCAACAATAAAAAAATGCTCAAGCTCGAGCAAACTCGGTAAAAGTTTAACATATAGTAATATTTAACAACATATAGTAATATTTAACAAGTAATTTGTAAATTTACCAGACTCGCAAGCTATTCGAGCTTGTCTTGGTGAAGCTTGCGAGCTCGGGATCAAATTCGGGTTTAACTCGTTTGGAGCTCGAACCGAGCTTAGAGCAAGCCAAACTCAAGCAACTAGCGAGTCTCGAGCTTTTTTTACAGCCCTATTTCCAAGTATGGATATTCACAAGAAGCACAATCAACAAGACCATCTGAAGGACAGTGGGATGTGCAAGGTACAATGAGAGACTAAGACAAATCATATCCTTCCCGCCATATGTGAAGCATCAACTCCATTTGTTTCGATGGTGAAAGTTGCTTGCAATTTCCTTAGTTATAAGTGGAGCTTGTGGAAAAATGGTGAATGCGTGTAAGGTGTGATGAAATGAAACAGAAACCAGCAGCAAAGCACAAGGTAAAAAAAATGTGAATTGTGCATTTCCCTATAGATGTGGACAAACTACATAAATGTGGCATTATGTAACATCTAAAGGAAACCAATACATCCCCAATGGTTGTCAATCGGAAGCAATCTATCAGATGAGGGGTATTTCTGTTATCTCATCATATCAAGAAAACACTATGATACCTTTGATTCATGGAGAAAGGATTTGAGTTTGCAAAACCATGGTTTTGACTATGGGCCAATCTGCTAGATCGAATCGTTTGACCGCTTGCATCTCTCAGGTCAAGACTGCTTAATTCAGCTGACAGTGAACTATCCTCTTGCAGGAATGAGTCGTCGCTGCACATCAAAACAGAATGAAAAAGTTAACTCATGCGATACATTACAAGTAAGCAATTTTAATATGCATTATTACCTATAGTTGGGATCCCAATCAGCTGGATCTGGTATCGATGAAGTGGAGGCCAATGTATCTGCTGACGCATTGGATGAACGCAAGCGAGGGAAATCATTGCAACGGGATGGTGGAAAAGATCCATGACTAGAAGAAAGGTCTGCAGATAAACCACTGCCAATGCCTATTTGCGGCCTCCAATTGAAATGGCCAGAATTAGGGAGTGCACCATGTGGGTAGCCAGAATGTCCTCGAGCATAGGCACCAAAGTGACTAGCACTGGTGCCATCTCCATGATGTCCCTGGATTGGATGAGATGTGTATTCATGTGGTGGCATTGACATAGGTGGGTGACCCAGATTCCTTCTCCTATTGTATTGGCCTACTGCAGCGGCTTTTCCCAAGGAAGAGCCATGACTGCCCCTTGCAGGAGGGGTAGGACCATACTTCCCAGTAGTAGTTGGGATTTGCATCTGGGAATTTGGAGGAGTAAATTGAGATGGACTGGCCCCAAGAGACATAGGCCCCAGACCCCCAGGACTTAATCGAATGCCACCGCCATGAGAGAGATGAGGTCTTCGTCTAATATCTGGACTAGATCCTAGAAATGATCCGCCAGCTTGTGAATGTAAATTGAATCCAGAAGGACCTAGCAGTGAATGATACATGTTCACATTGTTGACATCGTAGCTCCCGTAGCTGTTTGCAAGACCTACATTATCATTAAAGCTACCATGGCTACCGAAGCTGCCACAGCTGCTTCCATATGAAAAGGCTATCTTTGATGGAAAAACGTTATTAAATGGTAGGCATCTGTTAATGCTTCCAACCTAGAAAAGTTATAAATAAGGTATTATGAGAATATCCTGCCAATTTAATAGAAGTATAGGAGAACATACTTACAACCTGAGGGGAAAGGCCAGCAGCTAGCCAGTGACCTCCACCAGGATTGTGATCAATCGCTGCAGTACGACTAACAGGCTAGAACACAAAAGGCATAAGTGCTTGGCTCATAAACTATAACTGTATGAAAAAGGCAGCTCTTAGGGCCCAAATATTTCATGGATTTTCCCTTCAGACATTATGGTATTACCATCATTAAGGCTAAAGGGTGTAAAACATAAAATACAACATATTTTTCAAGATTAGTAGAAAGAACCACTGTTGCATTTATGTGTATTTATCATGTGAACAGGAGATATCTAAATGTCTCCATCCAGTTGATGAGCCCATGGCAGCGAAGCCAAGTTAATTGCTATGGCTAATGGTGGTTTCACATCACCAGCAGTTGAGAAGAAGAAAATATGCAGCAAGTTGTCTGAAGTCACGATACTTACAATTGTTGGGGTCTCCTGGACAGGTTCATAAGGACCAGTGAAGGCTTCGCCAGTTATGAAAGGATGATATGAAGCCTGAAATAGGTTTTCATGATTGTGAAGTACTTCCATTGATTCTTCAAGGAGACAAATTAGTGATTATAGAAAATCAAGTTAAATGTTTTCCTAAGTACCAAACTGGCATGTCTTAAAATTGTTTTTAAATGTTGCAAAGCAAGAATACCTAACAAACTCCAGACGAGGATTAATGTAACTTCCAGCTCACAATCAGAAGAGTAAAGCCAGATCAAAATCTAACACTATCATCAGTGAATACCTGCAATGGTGACCACCGCTTATTAGGATCAAACTCAACAAGTCCTCTCAAGAAATCAACCAACACTAAGCAATCTGCCTTTTCTGCCTCTGCATCAAAATTGCAAAAAGTGAGCACATATTGTTGAATTTGCAAGCGCTCATCTACACAATAAATCCAAGTGCAGTGCCTCATCATTAAAGAACCATACACTAAGCATGATTCCAGTCCATGCCACAATTAGTAGTCTATTATCCAAATTTTCCCATGTAATGATGTCTCAGCTTCAACACAAAATATGGAAACTGGTAAAGGGAACTGTTTACTAGGTCGATCATTTCCCAAAAGGCACTGGACCCAAACCACCAAAATTGCATCCAATGGTAGAAAGAATACAGCTTGTGAGACGCCTAGCTGGTTTTGGTACTCATTATACAACCAGTATTTGTTTGTGTGTGTTACAAGCTCCTCGTCTAATCCACACTAGTGTACTTCACTGATAAATATAGATACCAGCTTGAGAATTGAAGCAAATAGCTCTGCTATAGTAAGAAATCATTTTCTATATCAAGTGACTTCCAAGTCATCCCTTACAACAGAGTAATAAAGGCAAATACCCTTAGGACACATGCAAGATTATGCATGCTAAAGACAGCGGCCTGATGTCCAAATAACATTGAGTGAATCACAAATATAGCGATGAAGAAAAGCTAGCTACTGGGACCTTATTGAACCTTATAAACACAAGGTTGTGGCACAACTACCCCAAATTTCATAAAAAGAGGCAAAGCCCACATAGCCCCACATCAAACAGAAGTGTCACAGAACAAACCTGGCAAATTATCATCATTCAAATTCTTCCAAGGGTATGTAAATATGAGTCTGTCAAGCCTTCCATGAGGGAAATACCATCTCCCTACTTTTGGCTTTTTGGACTCCCTCTGTATTGAAGGATGCAGACAGGGTATAAATAATGCAGTCAATGTATGGCAGGACATAAAAGGAGCCTTTATAATAACTTCAAGGAAAAACCACAAAAACTTACTGCTTCAACCTCCTCATCAGTTAACATTCTGTATGCACTGCCAAGACCATCCCGTGCTTCATTACCAGGATAAATACTTCCAGTGTGTTTAAAAAATCTCCCTGTGTTTTTAGCCTCCCGTAGCAGATCATCTGGTGGCTGCCCGCTGTACATTGTTGAATTTCCATAAAGCAACCACTTTAGCATTGTTAACAAAATTATTAACTGAAGTGAAAGAGCACAAACAGTTACCACCTAATCCAGTATAAGCAATTCACCTGCAAACTGCTGATAAACATAAGAAACAAGAGATGAAGTTTTCAATAGGTACTTACCCGAGAATCTCAATCATCCGGCAAAGGACATCGTATTCTGATGCTCCAGGAAATAAAGGCAACCCTATATACAGTTCTGCAACTATGCAGCCAAATGACCACATATCAATGGCAGTAGTATATCTAGCGCTTGTTAAGTGTGCAACCTACAAACCCATAAGTTAAAATTCGCAAAAGCTGTACATCGTAATTAAGTGTTAACATCAAAATAACAAAGCAGAACAAATTATGCATTATATAATGTTTTTGTGACTATTGTTAAGCATTTGCTAGTAGAAATGTCACATAGGATACGGATAACCAAGAAGTACTTCCGGAGATCTGTAATAACGGCTCTGGAAAAGGAAAAGATGGAAGCTTGACTTCAAAACAATCCATATCATACAACATGAACTTCAGACTGATGAGTGAGTTCAAAGAAAACCTGAATATATGAGTAAATGGTTTTACCCTCCATGCACGCTGATCCAAAATCAATTACTTTAATTCCAGCTGCTGTTTTTACACTGCAAAGGTCATCTCACGGTCATCAAACTAGAGCATGGATGAAATATATAGCATATAAAAGGTAAACAGGGAAAGAGGTTATTTGAGAAGAAGCAACTCACTTTGGAGTTATGAGGATATTTTCCGGTTTTAGATCACAATGAATAATGCCAGCATTTTTCATGACAACCAATGCATCCAATATCTGAAAAAAAAGAAGCATATATAGCATGGCAACCACTACATATAAAATTCATGCAACATATGAAAATTACACCTCACCTGTCTTGAGAAAGTTCGGACATATTTCAGTTGCAAACCTCTTAAGTTGTTCCTTTTTAACAGCTCGTATCTACAAATGTGGGAGGTTTACATTACCACATAAATCAAATTTAACACAGGGAACAGTTATATTATTGAAGGCAAGATCCACAGAAGTTTCTTACAGGTTATGACCAAGCATTTCAAATGCTATACACAAATGATTTTGGCATAGAAAAAAATCCAGCATCCGGACAATGTGGTGCTGATCATCAGGATCAAATTTCTCATTTAGCTGCATGTATATGTAACCATAGTTATGATGCCAATTTTTATATACATCCAGCCAAATACGTAAATGCTAGGTAGACTACTGTACCATGCTCAACAGTGAAACCTCCGTGATAGCCTGCTGATAAAAGGCAGGCTGGTTTTTTATAACCTTCACTGCAACATAATCGTTGGTTTCTGCATCCCAGCATTTAGCAACCTGTCCAAAGGTACCTTGACCAAGCATTTCTTTGACAACGTACCTAATTAGCAAAATAACAAAATAAGCATATAATCTAATGATGTTCATAGTTTAACAACCAGAACCCTGAAATAAAAAATCAGGAAGAAAAGTTAATTGGATAGCTTTGGGCCTATTTCCTTCCTATACTTGTCTTCAACAACAACAACCAAGCCTTTTGTCCCAAACATATTGGGGTAGGCTAGGAAAGAAACCCAATCAAAGTCAATAAAACCCCTAAACCTTCGATATTGGGTCATGGTTCTGGTACATGGATTGTTTTCCTATACTTTCTTAATTCTCATTAATAATCGGGGCCTCAAAGTATGCAGACAATTTCTATCTTTGAATATAAAAAATCAACTTTGCTAAAAAATGAACTTATCTGGTAAAATGCACGCTGGGTTATTAAGAAACAATCAAGAAACAAAAATGTTAAAGCTGGTACACCGGAAAACATCTTAGAGAAGAAAACTAACCTCCGGTCTGACTTTTTATTAACCAATTCCAAGTTGACATACAAGATGAGGTCGGAATTTGCATTATCAAGGCCATCATTGTGAATTGGAACTGCAGGATTGGTGAGAAAGCGCTTGGGGTTTAGTGACTCTGAGTACTTAAACTCAGGATTGCATTTTTCAAAAGTTTGGACGATGTCTGTGGTTAATCTTGTAACGAACTGCAGGGATAAACAGATGTAATTCAGAGTGGAACATCACAGGTATATGAACATGAGGTGTGTATCACAAGCAAGAACAATGCTAACAAAATGAATTATAGATCCCATCTTTTCGCAATATAACATACCACTGGAGAGCAGCAACAAAGTTAAAGGATGCTCTTGCATTGCATTCCACCTTGGATGGTATAGGCGAGGTTATGTTGTCTAAGGATCCATAACAATTTGAAGAACATTTTCAGCTTAACAACAACTAGGATCTATGTGTACAAGTGATAAATTGGAATAGCAAGTCAGGAAAACAAAGCAAGTGTATACTAATTCAACACTGAAAACGAATTTTGCAGAAAACATGGAGGCACTTAGTGGTTGGCAATACTGAGGGTGGTCAGAAACGGAAACGGAGTATGCATCCAAAGAATTAAAAGACAATTTGAATAAATCCACTACTCCGTCTGGTCAAACTATAGTTGCTTGAACTGTGAGTGCAAGGAACGAGAAAAAATGGTAGCAATAGCAACGTTGTTGATTCGAATAGTTCAAGCCACCAAAGTTTAAGCTATTTTGGTTTGTTATGAGCACTTCATTCTGTTTACATTCCAGCTACGTCACAGTGCGCGAATTGCCATAGAAAATTCAGCACGGTGAGGCCGGATAGCAGCTGCAGAAAACAAGCATCTCTAGGTAGCTCCGTGAGAGGGGAAGGCGTAGGAAACGTACAGGCCTCTTCCTGATAGCGCGGAGGTTGCTTGAGCGGGCGGCAATCCCATTGCCCCGGGCGGACGGCGACGCCTCCGCCAGGCCTCCCGCCGTCGCAGCGAACGAACGGAACGCCGTCGATTCGCTCTGCACCCACGGCGGCCCCGCCGCGTCCTCCCCCCTCCCAGACTCCTCCATATTACGCCTCAAGCAAGCACCACCCACACCCAGCACGCAGGTGCCGGCGCCCGCGGAGATCAAGTGCCCACCAACACAACCACCACCTCAGCCCAATCCACTCCACCCCCAGCTCCTATCGAGATCACGGCAACGTACTAGGAAGGAACAGCAACAGCAGCTAAGCGGCCGCCGGCGGAGTCCAGCTGCATCCTAGGCGGCGGCCATCGCCCAATGCTCCTCCGGCCCGCGGGCCTCGCCGATCCGATCTCCCCCGCCCTCTGCTTCCTCTCCCCCGCGGGGCTCCCGAAGCAAAGCCAACAGGTCGGAGCCGGGTGGATTGGGCGAGTAGGGTTTTGGGAGAGAACGACGAGAGCGGGCTGCTCTTGGTCGCCGGATTTGCACGAGCGGAGGCGAGGGATAGGTGGTGGTGGCGGAAGAGTGGGGAATTTGGAGGGGGGCGGTGAGTCCCAATCCCCTCCTCCCTCTTTCGTCTCTCTTCTTCCTTTCCTTCCTCGTCTCCGTCACCTCCCCTTCTCTCGGTTTTTTCGCTCGCTTTCCTTCTAGCGAATATATATATGGCTGGAATTAAATTAATTAGTTAGTGGAATGGTAAAACGGTATGGGCGCTAACTATCGACGGACGTGCTTCGGTCCATGGTAAGCATGGATGTCAGAGCCCGGTTTGCAATAGAGCATGTCCAAAACTCCAAATGCTACCGCGACCGTCTAATCTACACATCATGTGGCTCTACGTCAAAATGGTCAAGAAATAATCTCAGATTTATTATCCTTGCGATAAATAGGCTATATAAGTTTTTTTGTTTATCCTTGTGCTGCAGGATATGCCATGGATACACATGTCGGATTACGTGGGTTGCCACCAATATCTCTACTACTAATTAAGAGTTGATAGTGGTTGTTTGTTCTTCTTTAGAACATCTGATCGGTTGGATCTGGCACGAATGGCTGAGATGTTATCGAGATATGCTCCGTTTAATGTATATATGAAAGAAATTATACTTTATTGTATGACTTAGAATCCTTCCTACTTATATGTATCACCTTTTTTAAGAATTTCGTTGCAACGCACGGACACCCAACTAGTAAATATATAAATGGAAGGTGAACATAGGTAGAAAATAGAAAAGATACATACATTGAGATTAATGCATTACAAGGTATGGAATATGTGAGTTTCCTGGATAGACAGAGCTAGACTATCTCGAAGGTTCACTGTTGTAGCCCTCTAAAAAATATTTTTTTAGGGAAATAGCTCTTGGGAAATTTTTTTGCAGAAATAGCTCCCTAGTCCGCGATTGCCACGCACGAGGAGCAAATCGGATTACCGTACACCTCTCCAGCGGAAAACCAATTTTCATGCCCCTGTATTTCACTCAAATCCAATTGCCGCGCACTCTTTCCGCGGAAAATCAATTTCCAAGCCCTATTTCCTTTCCCGGAAAATTGATTTTTTGTGCTCTCTTTCGTGGTAAATGCGCTCCTTCGGTGGTTTCCATGCTAAAGAATTTCCCAACCCCCCCCATTCTACGGGAATGTGCCACTTGTCGCACCAGTGTGATTTCTATAGATATTGCCTCAAGGTCCATTTGAAAACATGTGAGCCCTCCCCCTTTGCGAAGTGGGTGCGTTCGAAGACCTAGATGTGTGCAGGAACAAAGTATGGAAGAATCGATATCTTTTTTTCCAAAAAAATCTCTTTGTACAATGTATGACCCTAGAGGGTATTTATAGAGACCCCTAGCACTGAAGTGATATTACAATTACATCCCTATAGGACCGCGAGACATATAGGGGCGTCGCGGTCCTTTCCTATTTAGCTAACCTAGCGTATAGGGGTCATGATGACTACTTGACAATTTGACATGGGCTCCCTCTGTGTGCTGACACCTTGTCGTAGTGCCCCCTTCGGCTAGCCTAGTGATGCTAGCCGAAGGGAGAAGTTGACAATTTGGGCCCCAGGTCGAAGGGAGAAGTTGACAATTTGGGCCCCAGGTCGAAGGGAGAAGTTGACAATTTGGGCCCCTGCCTGGGGCTTTGTCTTCATCCTGAAGCAACTTGGTCTATAGATGCGGCCTTCACCATTCTTCCGAAGCCTCCCCATCGCTGCTTATCCCTTCGGCACAATGGCGAGGGAGGTCACGTCGCTGTGGGTTTCACTGGGGCAAGGGGGAGGGTAGCTATCCTCCAATAGGAGCCCCTCACGTCGAGGACTTACTTCGTCAGGCCAAAAACGTGCCATGTCTTTCTGGAGGGTTTAGGTGACTGTCCTCTTTAACCCGACGAAGTATTGCTTTGGTGTTATGTTTGTGCTCGACCGAATTGTCTCTAGAGCTTTGGCGGTTTTGGGCTAGTGCCAGGTGTCAGCCCCTTGGTTTTACAGTTACCTTTACGATAGATGACATGTCACGCGCTAGTTGGTTGGTCATGGGCGTTTATTCTTTCGAGGAAAAAGATCAGCTATAAATAGTCAAGACCTGCACCCAAGTTGATTGCCGTCTTCTCCGCCTTCGCATCTGTGCAAAAACAAAAAGAACAATCGTGGCGGTTGCTTTTGCGAAGTGCGAATGTACATGGTCGTGATGGCGAAGAAGGGGAAGTCTGTAGGAGAGGTGGTTTATACGGACGAGCTGGCCCAGTCCGAGGCTTCACATCGGTATCTTGTGAGTAAGGTAGTTGATGACTGGATTCTGAGTATGTTGCAGTGTTGTCGGTGGAGGAGTTGGCGAAGATGGACGAAACTTTTCTTGGGCCATATATTTCGGAAGAGCATGGCCGACTGAGAAGCATTGTCTATGGCCCATGTGAACTGTGTTTGCATTGGTCTAGGGAACCTGTGCCGGAGTAGGAGGAGCCTGACGAGGAGCACCACCGTGCCCCTTTGAGTTGTGGTCCCGAGTGCGACTTCTATTAGTGCCGGCACCGCCCCAGATGTCCCCTATCCTATTTAGGCAAAGAATCAAGGTGTGTATACACCTGCCGCTACAAGCTTCAAGCGGGTTGAAACTCACCCACCCCTGGGGGCACCTCGAAACCATTGCACGATGGTGGCCTGGCAAGCCGCTTTTGTGACCCTTCGCAAGGCAAGGTGTAGCCACTTAGAGAGCATGGGCGATCGCACCATCGGGGTACCTTCAGTTGAGGAGATGGCTGAGCTCCAACGACTAAACCAGAGGGCCAACAATGCCTTTTCAACAATTTCTAGGCGGCTTGGGGGCGAGATGCTACACTGGCATCCATAGAGGCAAGTGTGGCAGCGCGGAAGGATGCTGGCCTCTCGAGTCTTGCTGGCGATGAAGGGGTGGAGCCAGCAACTCTTCACAAGGTGTGAAGTGGATTGCTTGTGCCGGTTTCTTCATTTTGTGCGCAGCGGCTCCCGAGGGGTTCTACGAGGAGGTGGTGACCCCCAGGTAGGCGCCGGCCTCGGCTCTTCGCCAGTAATCTCTGCTTCGGTTGAGTGGGCCTCTAATACCACCCCCCTAGCGTCACCCATTGCCATTGCTGTTGCCGCGGCCATTGGGGCCTGGCTTCGCCTCGCCCTTGAAATCCCATAGCCAGCCATCGCCGTGGCATCCTCGGTGACGGAGGGGGTGTTGAGCGACAACCCTCTTTCTTGCTGGTGTCATCTCACTTCGTATCCTCGTGGATAGCATTAACTATTGTGGTTACAGACCAAACAATGTATAGGGAGGTCCTCAATCTTTCCATTTTGTGAAGGGGATGTGTTCGAAGACATAGATGCATGCAGGAACGAAATACAGATAGGATTGTTGTGTTATCTTTTTCCAAAAAAATCTCTCTATACAACGTACGACCCCAGAGGTATTTATAGAGGCCCTAGAGGCTAGGAGTGATATTACAATTACATCTGTATAAGACCGTGAGACATATAGGGGGCCCACAATCATTTCCTATTCAGTCAACCTAGAGTATAGGGGTCATGATGTTGTTGTAGGTTTCTTCCAAGTGCTGACACCTCATCGTAGTACCCCCTTTGGTTGGCCCCACGACGCTAGCTGAAGGGAGAAGTTGACCCTTCAAGCCCATGTCTGTGGTTTTGTCTTCATTCCGAAACCACTTGGTCTACAGCCGTGACCTTCGCCGTTCTTTCGAAGCTTCCCCCCTCACTGCTTATCCCTTCAGCACAATGGCAAGGGGGTCACTCCGTCCGTTGGTCTCCTTGCTCCCTAGGGCAAGGGGATGGTAGCTGTCCTCCAACAAAAACTATGTCAACACAGCCAGTACATTAAAGCCAATCATAACTCACGAATATCACTCCTCGCTCCTTAGAAAGAGATCATTTGCCGCACATGCACGTACGAACATGAGGAAATATGTAACGCAGGTGACCCATAAATTACTTGGATATGATCTTGGATCCAACGAGGGAGAGTGCGTGCATTCCGCAGCAGCTGACACGAGCAGCCCACCCGCCTCTAACATGTCACGACTCACGACCGCTGTCGCACGTGGAGCTCTCACACGTATGCTGCCTATAATTGCTGAACGTCACTCCTGCGCGTCGACATTACGTCAATTTATTCACGGGTAAGCGACTGCATTATATTAATTTACTCACTAAAATATGTGTACATGTACATATTTTGCCAAAGTAATCCTGTGCCATTTTTATACCATGTATCACATTATTCAAAGAGTGACAATGATTCTATCTTATAGATTAACTTCCATCCACATAGCTAGGCAATATGACGATAAATTATGCATACTTTGAAATTTGACAGAATAGGCCTCAATGGGCCAATTTCTAACCGTTACTACTGGGGTATCGGTCTGCAGATGCCGGGCATGTCCATTCACTTGGAAATTTCTGCCTTGTTGGGACGGCAGACGCGCCGAAAATTCTCCCTGCTATTAACACATTTAAATAGTCGGACATTATTGACCAACCAACCAGGGCGCAGCGTGTGAAGTTAGCAATTAACACGTCGTTTTGACTATGGATTTTCGAGCAGAATGTCAAGATGAAAGCGAGCCATCGTCAGCTCATGGCCCAAATGTATACACGAACACACGAGATTCAACGACAACAACAACTCGTAAAAACTCCTTTACTCGGTAGCACACCCCCGCCGCGCCCCCAATTTGATGGAGAAATGCCATGCAGCCTTGCCAGGACGGCAAGCGCTCGCGACACACACAAGTCAACCAGCAGCCAGGGCTGGTTTGTTTACCTCGCCGAAAAGAAAAGAAGCAGCAACAAGGACAGGCTGCCAGTTTCCACTGCCGCGCCGGTAATTTCCCGCGGAAAAGAGGGCGATGCGCGAGCGCCCGTACGTGGGAGGGGCTTCGCCTCGGTCGCTCTCTTTCTCAAGGGTGAGAGAAGCTTCAGACGACGGGGCCAGACGGCCATTCTCCATTCTCTTGCTCCCATTCCAGACTCCAAAACTGACTTCAGAATCGACACGTTCCCTTCCTCCTTTTTCTGAAGGACCCCACGCGTCCAGTTCCACTTCCAAAGCGCGAGACGCGTCATCGTGAACCCGTCAAGCAAGGTGTCGTACTCTAGTTTTTGTGCCACACACGCTTGTACTGCTTGCTTGTACTTTTTTTTGAACGAAAAGCAGTAGAGCTATTCTTCGTTTCATTGAAAGTAGAAAGAGTGCAGGATTAAATGCGAAGCTTTGGTCTAGTTGGCCCTGTCCACACTTTTTTTATCCAAAAAATTATAAATCTATCTCTATTCTTGATCACGGAATCACCGTAAACAATACGTTTTACCCACCGCAGTAGGTGTTTGGTACCATAGATGCCTTCCTACCAATATTAGATACCAAGGTAGGTACACGGAGAGGGTACCGTAGTACTCGAGCTCGGGATAAGGATATCTATGGTGCCTGGCCACCTGCTACGGTAAAAGTGCGGTAAGTGACATGTGTCATCTACGAAAAGTGATCACTATTCTTGCCCTCTTGTCCTCTTTTTTTCCTCCAAAAATAGCTTCCTCCCAAAAAAATTATAAAACTAACCCATTACCCACAACAGGGTACCTTCCGTGCTTTGCGCGAAAGGACCTCCAGTGCTCCCCTCCATGGCAAAGCCGCTCTCGCACACACCATGCCTCATCTCGTGCCTCTCCTCCACGACGGCGCTTACTTCCACCCACCGGAACACAGCAGCCATCTCTTGCCGCGCTTCATGCCAACCTCTGGATCGCACGACTCCCGCTCTCTGGCTCTGCGGCACCTCGACCTCTTGCGCTCTAGTAGCTGAGCCTTACACGGTAGAGGAGGTTAGATTTGTAATATTTCAAAGGATCTATTTTTGAAAAAAAAGGTTAGAATAGTGATCACTTTGTCTACTCGGTGCTTCAGCAATTGAGAAGGAAACTATATTTGCGATTTACGTCTCCTTCTGCGGTTGTCCGCGGTTGAGAAGGGACTTAAATTTGCTATTTTATTAAGAAGGATAAAAATGAAAAAAAAAGGTGCAAAAAATGTGTAAGAGTCTTCGCAATACAAGGCTAACGAGCAACCCTACAAGAGAATTAAAGGGACTAAAATCCGAGTTTGTTTAAGGGGAATTTGGTGGAAACAAGTACATAAGGATGGCTTTTAACCGTTAAGTTGTAGCAACCCTCGTTTCTTACTTTCTCGCACAAGAGAAGTTTCTTCTCTCTGGGAAAAAATCACTTGTTTTGGACTATATGTAAAGCCAAATAAACCTAAGCTCAAGCTAAACAAACTAAGCCTAATAGCTGCAGCTGTTTACTGCTTACTTGCATTCATCAACTGTACTCTCACATAGGTAGGCGTCAAAAGGTGCCAGTTAGGCAAACTAAACAAGAACTTTATTTTCATTTGATCGATGCAATAACAGCATTTGGATTAATTGCAACCAGCAAGATTCGACCAACGCCGATGTTACAAGACGCTATTAGTTCGTCTCAAAATACGGTACACTATAGTAAAGTAAAGTAAACTTATGTAGCCAGCACGCAGCCCTGCATCACCCTGTACAAAATACCCCCCTGCCAAAAACTTCACAACATCAACCGTTACCAAACGTCCTATCCTCACCACCTTAGCTGTTTCACCCCTTTCTTCTTCATAACCGTGTCGAAGCGACCGTCGACCAGACTGATCTGGTCCATGAGGGAACGTCGGATGTGGCCCGGTGGCGTTTCGGTGATGCCTGCCAGGTACACGTCGGATGAGAGGTCGAACTTCAGAGTGGCCATGGGCGTGTTGGGCTTCTTGATCAGGTCATCCTCCAGCAGTATCTCTGCTACCCGCGACAATATGCTGAATGCTACCCCAACAAGAACTCTTGAGTAGGCTTCCACAATGGCATGCCCAACGTCCTGCATACAGTAGTCGTTTCACACAAAACAAAATTCAATACGAAGTCAAAACATATTCAGAATTTCATAAGGCTCCATTTAGGGCTATGAAGATAGATTGTACCGTTGCTATGTGATGGCAAACTTACCACATTGTGCTGGACCTTTACAACATCTATAAAAGTTGGAGGGAGATTGGGGAATCTGGATTTCAGAAGCTGCATGAGAGTTTCAACCCTTTCTATGCACGCAGACATGTTCTCTACTTCTGATGAATTATCCTTCATGAAATTCCAGGAATGCCGTCCTGGGGAACTCTTGATTCTTTCCTCTAAGATCCTTTGATTCCATGCAAACACTGCACCCTCCAACCGGTTCATAGTCTCGAGCACGCTATGCTCAGTATTTAAACTGAGAGAAATGAATATTTCCTCTAGAGGAATATACTCCGTGGTTATCGCATGGTACATGTCTTCACCCAAGCTAGCTCTGCCAGACTGCAAAGTTCAGTCAAGTATGCTAGCGTATTCAATACGTCCGTTAAGTACAGGCAAATATGAAGCATGCAGCTTACAAAAAGACTGTCACAAACAAATCGGGTAAATGGAATTAGTACTTGCCTTTGGAAGGGCACCCATAACAGCTGTGGGAATAGGCATCTGAAGCAGGACTTGTTCATTGATGGATTTTGTAGCTTTGAGGATTTGATGAACAAGCTTAGCTTGAAAAACAAGCCTTTTTCTCTGAAACTGAGATAGTCCTAGCTCAGGGACACGAGGGGATGGGAGCCACCACTTTTTCGTCTGCCTTGGACCATTATTTTTGCCCCGGCCATCAGCTCGGCTACCACTCTCCACGTACCAAAACTCTGTGTCCACCATTGAGTCCAGCACTTCCTACATTGTTGCATACTTCATTAGTAAATCAAAACTACGGCACTGAAACGATGTTATATGCATAATTTCTGAAATATACAATAAAAAATTGAACAGAGATGAGAACTGGGTTAGAAATGCATATATAACAAGAGTGACACGGTGACAAATAACAACATACAATGAGCATGGAATCAAGCTTCTGAAGAGCAGGAAGGTTCACATCAACATCTGAACGAGCCTTTGGAGTCATAATCTGCATGAAGCAATCAGATAGAAGAATATGAGATGTTTGTACTTCTCAACAAACTGTTAGGCAAATGTAGAAAATTTAATTCATGGCTCATTACCTCTAATACACATCCATCAGCTCCATTTTGCTTTGTAGGAACCAGCTCGACCATGTAAGTTGTAGGAGAAAGCAGCCAGTCCATTTCCTTCCGCCACCTGATCTTTTTCTCTTCACACAGTGGTTCCAACTTCCACAGTTCTCCAAAAATAGTGGCTATCATGGCAAATGTTCATTGTAATCATGCTGATGATAGTACAAAAGAAAACTACCATGGGCAAAAATATAGTTTGCTCATGAAATGGTACAGTATACCTGAGAGATTGGTTATGGCATTGGACAAGGCCAGAGCAGCACAAACGCCTCTGGCTCCTCCAGAAACATCATCACCAAGCAGTAGCTTTGCAAACTTTTCCTTCATGGTTTCAATATCTGAAGCACTCAAGGTATATGTGATTGTATTCTTCCCCTTGACAGGAAGTAGATGGACAGCATTGAGTGTATCCAACTCATAAAGTGAATGCTCCTCTTGCTTGCTCAATGAAAGGCATCGGGAAGAGAAGGAAGAGCCGTATACGTCTTTAGCGGATGAGCAACTTGAGACTTCATCATCAAGGGAATCAGTGGTAACGCAGCCATCTGCCCCAGTTGTTGCACTAATGCCACTATCATCATCGTAGGAGGAATTGTGAAGAATGCAGCTCTCAAGGCCATTGTATGTCGTCACCTCTACATCAGTTTTTTTTGTAATTTATTCATTCCATCATGAACAACTCAGAAAGGTATTCAGAAAATATGATATACATGTTTGGTCAGATGTCGCGGCACCTTAGCTTAGGAAATTGAAAAGAATTAATTAGAAAATGTTGTACAATAGCCCATTTACAGATTACAGTCATGAGACTTTTTGGTTCACCGAGCTTATGCATACGCATACATGCTTTCATTAGAGCAACAATTTAAATAAGCTATTACAGTTCCAAGTGGTTTAAAGAGGATCTCCAATTAACGAAAGAAGTACAGTAGCAATAATGCACTGTATACTGTAATTTGATGACTAAAATTTTTCCACGGTTTGATTAGAATTACAATACGAATAGACTATTGATTAGAATTACAAAAGTATATAGTGACATCTATCACACATCCCACCGCCACAATGGATTTTGTGCTAAGTTGCTAACTCATTCAACTTGACTTATGATTGTAGACCTGAAACTATAATTTGGTATACCACAAACTTAGCTCAGAATCTACACCAGAAAAAAAAAACTTACACTAAAAACTAAAAAACCAACAAACAAGTCCCATGGTGAATTGATCAGACCATGTCCCTATGAATATATAAACGATCATCTACCACTAGGTCTTCTACTGGCCAAACAAAAATTATATTGCAACTCTTGATAAAGTATCATACTAAAAGGGAGACTCACTATGGGTCTATTCTGGACACTATCGGGTCTGAATATATTCGAAACGTTTTTACTGCGGATTAACTTCAATCGGTAGTTTTATAGTAACCCAAATCGAACGAAGATAACAGCTTAAAGCGTGTCTATAGGACAAGAAAAACAGCAATGCTATGTCAGCCCCAAGCAGTCTGGGTATAAAAAACGATGGGCTGTGCCACGAGAAGTGCACACGTCCGGCAGATACCCACATGGCACAGGCACATTGTTCGGTCTCAGGGCATGCACAATAAGCCCACGTCAGCTTAGTCTATACACATCAGTTCTAGTCTACGTGAAAGAGTGAGAAAAAAAGAGAAAGAAGAGAACTAGCTTTTATTTAATAGACAGCTTTGCACAGGAACATAAGTAGATTATTTATATATAAAAAAGAAAAAATATTTATTGCATAACATCTAGAGAAACCTTTAGAGATAGTTATCGTATAATCTAACTTTTAATTTACTATTAACAAATAGTTGGCTTACTATTGTACTAGCTCCGTATACAAGTCTTAGCCTAGAAAAGGATCTGTACGGTCCACTGCAGCTTAAGCGGTTCCATAAGTTAAGGTCGTTTGATGGAGCCAATAAACGGCGTGTTACAACAGTACCCACTACAATAAAAATGGCACTTTTTTTCAGCAGCGCTTTCGAAACAACTGAGGCCCTGTTTGTTTCAGCTGAGGATTGTAAAAAACAGTTTTTAAAAACTAGATTGTAAGCTGGATTGTTAAAAAGCTGGAGGTTGAAAGCTCATGGTTGTTTGCTAACCCAGATTATAGTTATGGGCAATGGTGGGCAATTTTGGTTGAAGTTGGGGAAAGCTAGGAAAAGCTGGGGGCAATAGTCGGTAATTTTGGTTGAAGTTGGATGGGTATTGTGGTCTTTTGAAAAAAAAAAGCTGAAAAAAGCTGAGGAAGAGTGGATTGTAGGATTGCTACAATCTGCCCTCCAGATTATTATAATCTAGATTAAAAACTTGTTGTTTGTTGCCCTTTCAGCTTTTAAAAGCTGCTTTTCACAATTCTTAACTGAAATAAACAGGACCTGAATCGCCGCATTGTGATCCAACTGTCAACGTGTGCTTAGGTTGTAGTCTGCACTGGTCTAAATTGTCGTAGTCCTGGGTCTCGCCGTTCCTCTCTCCTCCGCGGAGCGTCTAAAAAGCAGTGTACCACCACGTTAGGTCTTTATTCCCTGAAGCCTGAAGGCCCAAAGTCAATGAGGGCACACATGCCGCACTAGACCCTGCTGAAAGAAAGTAGCCGGGGGCCCACACAACACAAAGCCTATCCACTGTGTAAATAACTCTATGTGAAGCTATAGACAAAACAAAATGAACACAAAGAAAAGAGATCAAAAAAGTAGCAAAAAAGAACACGGTTCATGGGTGCGATCCAGGTAAAGACAAACGAAAAGGCAACCACAAGGGTAAATGAGATTAAATGGAAAATAAGTAAATTTCACGATCGAGAAAACTACATATTTTTAGCTTTATTTTATAAAACTATAGATTTTAAAAGAACTTTTATCACAAAACACATCTGATAATATAGACCTACATAATAGCCTCACACACAAGTGAAAACAAGCAATGATAGCGTGTGTGTCTACCAGATGACCTTACACCATCAATTCTATTAGAAGAAATGGTCCGTTCTAAAAGCTGTAGTATTGTGACACAAGTTCTCTTAAAATCCGTAGTTTTGTAAAATAAAAACTGGAATGTATGGTTTTTTTATAGTTTATATAAAAAATTATGTAGTTTTGTAAAATTTACTATAATAAAAATGATCTGAAGTAGCTTTGAGTTGTACTGATAGGAGAACTAGTATTGACTGCAGCTAGTTAAGCAGTGGAACTGCGGAGCAGCAGGGTGAGGCGTCAATGCGGCCGGCGCCGGCCGGATCGTATCATATCAGACCGCAGAGGCCATAACTCGTTGCACCCTCTTACTCCGGTTCCCGCATCTTTCGTGACCCCGTTTACGACTATCCCAACCCACTGCACTGTGCTGCAGCCTCTGAATTCTGAAACCAAGCACGCAGGGAGGCCTATGAACAGTTGGGGTCGTGACCTCTCTCAGTCAGTCAGTTACGAATCTACTACCAGTGCTGGCTCCATCACTCTATCCATCTAGCAGAGTAGCAGTACTGCAATACTGTCTCAAACATTTTCTGTAAAAGGAAGTTGATTAGCTCCTAATTTTGGCCAGACTTGGGACTCTGGAATCTGGATGCAGCAAGATGTCCGGTGTTTGCGGTTAGGCAGCACCGCAGCAGCATCCAACGACTAAACAACTGATAGTACGTGTACCAACTCCTAAACCACGGGAGAAATCGCAACCAAAACATGAACACAAGCTGCATAAACAAACAATGCGGTGGCAGCAGGCACAAGCACCGGACCAAGAACACCAAAAAACAACAAAAATAACACAATCGAAAATGGAAGGAAGGAGGGGGATCTTAGGCTTACTGTCCGGCTCCTGATCCATGTCGATGCTGAAGTCCTGCGGCCGTCGCCGGCAGCACGCCAGCGTCTTCATCCTCATCTTCTTCTCCCCTCCCCTAATCCTCTCCAAGAAAGCACCGGCACCGGCACCGCCACCAGTAGCTGAAACCAAACAACAACACGATTTGAATGAGCAGGTTACGAGGCAGACCACAACACATCTCTTGCAATAAATGCCGCTGCAAAGCTCAAACGTTGTACCCGCAAATCGCAATTAACACGGGGAGGCGTACACGGCGGCGATTGTTGGCGAGGCGAGCCGCGAACAAGAAGAACAGAAAAGAGGAGTGACGAGGGTTTCTGTTCGTACGGCCAAAAAAAATTTAATCTCCTCTTCCCCCTTCAACTTGTTTACCTCGACGCACCACCAGAAAGCCACAAACACCCGCACCGCGGGTCGCAACGCACCTTTTCAGATGTTAATGATTGACCCATCAAGGCAAAAGGCAGGGCAAAAAGCAGGGGAGGGAGCTAATCCAGTAGTCAGATACGGCTAACAATACCTTAACGAGGCTAAGGGGATTAGATTACTCAGCAAATCCGCCCGCTTTTATGGGCGGGCGGGCTAGTAGTGGTACGGCTGCTAATGGGCGGTGACCCTGACCGCTCAGGGACTCGCTGGTCGATGCCGCGCGGCCGTGCAGCACGGTGCAGTGCGGAGACGTTTGAACTTTGAATTTTGAAACGGACGGTGGGAGGTGGAAAGGAACAGGACATGGATAGGCGTAGCGTAGGCTTTTCGTTGGGCCGCTTTCCCAAAGGGAGAACAGGAAAGTAATGACCTCGTCGTGAAAAAGATGGGGGTAAAGGTGAAACAATGAGTCCCTGAAACTGCGAGGTAAACGGGGATTGTTCCTTGTTTTCTTTCACAAAGCTTTGATGCTCCGGCGATGATGACGACCTCGCAAGGACGCCGTTTACTAAGCCTCACTGGCCTACTCTGCGCTGGATGGTGCCGGGACACTTTTTCTGCCTGGGAAATGCGTCTCGTTTTCCCTTTTGATTCTGCGTAGTGGTCAGAAAGGAGATTGGAACGAGCAGCAGGACTGGAGGAGAAAGGATGGGGAGGGTTCGAGCTCGAGTCGCACCGGCATTTCATTTCCGGCGCCGGGGGGTGGGGGGTGATTCTTTGCGAAGAAACGTAGAGGGGAGTAGTGCAATAGTACCTCTGCAGCGTCAGAGGCAAGAAATCAGCGGCCGGAGCGCCACCACAGGGATCTGCGCCGAAGGAAAGAGGATGCAAATCAAAATGAAGGGAGCCTCAGCGAAGGAGCAAATCAAATCACCCGAGAAATGCAACTGGAAATACATGGGCATGGGCTTACCACTGTACTAGCAAGTGGCTACTCTGGTGAGGCGGCAGAGACAGGCGCTTGAGCAGCTGAGCGGGAAGAGAGATGCGAGCAGCAGGGGAGGCAGAGTACAGAAGAAAGGGGGAGAGAAAGAGAGAGTGTGTGTGGGTGTGGAGTTAGTGACTATGGAGAGGGGGCTGGAATTGCTTGTTTGACTATGTCAGGTAATAAATGCTGCAGGAAGAGAATGAAAATAGAGAGTTGTTTGCCTCAGCTCTAGCACTATTAAAATTTATAAAATTAATGGTAATGTTTTAAATTTCGGTATTAGATCATATCTTAGAGGTGATTGAAATCTAAAATCTCGATGAGATCTCAGAATTTCGGACAAAATCCGGACGAAATCCAAAAAATAAATTTCAAATTTGGCTTTTTTTTACTAGGATTTTTGAGATTTCGGCAAAAATTACCGATATCTCGGCGAGAAACACAAAAAAAAAAACGTCTGTGATATAATGCACATAACAGACGGTTTTTGATTAAAGCTGTCTATGATGTGCATTTTTGAAAAATTTTAATTTGTTTCATTTCGCTAGGATTTAAAATCTCGGCCGAGATTTCCGAAATTTTGGCTGGATTTTGAACTCTGGTTGATGGAAGAGAATATTTTTAGCTCTAGAAATTTATAGAACTGGAACTATAGGTACATTAATGCTGTGTTTGGTACAGCTTCAGCTCCACCAAATCCATGAATCTGGTGGAGCTGGAGCTATGAATCTATTAAGAGTGTATATGTGGGTCATCTTGTTTACATTGTAGACTAAAAATATAAATTTATTTTATATTTTTTTAGCCTACAAGGTTCAGATCTGAAGTAGAGCTAGATCTGAAGCCCTGCCAAACAAGTCCTAAATCTCGTAAAAAATCAAATGAATCTATGGAAAATTGAACGTTTTGAAAGTCAAATACATTTAAAATATGCTCAAACCACAGAGCAAAATTCTAACAAAAAGGTCAAAAACCGCTCAAAAAATATCGAATTTCAAGCAGTTTTTTCGAAAATCGACGACAGGTTAAAAACTGAGGAAAATGTAAAAAAAATATTACAAAAAAAATATAAAATGTGTAAAAAAAACATTAAATGCAAAAAAATAGGAAAAATGTAAGAAATATATATAAAAGGAAAACACGAAAAAAAATTCGGCATGATCTTTCGTGAATATGGAAAATTTTTGGTATGATCTTTACTATATTTTAGACAATTACAAGTTGTAAAGTATACATTTAATAATAATATGTCAATAAATAATCTTTCGTTTTAATACTACTCACATATCAATATTATTTATATTTTAACACATTTCATTTGAAGTTGGTAAGTAAACACAGCTGTGTCGTCCTTCTATTATCACACATATGCCATATTTGACCTACATGATCGAAATTTTAGTAAAAATTTGAGTTGCAATGAAATAAAGTACACAAATGAAACAAAATTTCGGTATGACTTTGCTATATTATAGATAATCTGAAGTTGTTAAGTAAACATTTAGCAATAATATATCAACACATAATCTTTTATTTCAATACCATTCACATATCAATTCAATAAATGCAAAAAATAGGCATTCATAGAAATTATTTTTCGAATTGAAACCGTACAAGTAAATTTCACGAAAATTGAACGAGTTTCAACTAAAAGTGAAGCCATGCTCCCTACTCTATATCGCCGATCCATCTATCCATCCCCACTTCCCACCGTTCTTTTTTGGCGTATGATCCGACTTTGGCTAACCTCTTCATTCAACGCTGCAGGGTAGAGCTAAAATTAATTCTTTTAGGATGCACTATATTCAATATGATCTATTAATTTTTTTATCCAATAGATTAATTTAGCTAAAAATTATTTATACTTTCTTTAGTAGTGGAGCAGTAAAAATACTCTTAGTAAATCAATAGTTAAATCTGATTTCTACTACCAACTATATACTGTCAATGTAATACGCCGTAATTTTTTTTTTTAAAAAAAACTCTTCTGGTTTGTATGGATCTACGCTCCATGCACAGGACTGACAGGAGCACACGGCATCCAATGCCAACCGCGACGCAGAATCGTTTGCTTCTTTCTCCTCCACCCCACGACGCCGCATTTCTCAGTGTCTCGGTCTCAAATCTAACCGCCCTGCCTTTTCACCGGAGTAAAAACCTTTACGCATACGTAGGCAGTTAGAGTTCCCTCGGCCATCGGATCCGAGATGGACGATCCAGACCCCTGGCCCTACATGGACAGATCATTCCCGCGTGTGCATGTTCTCGTGTCCAGCTAGCTTGGACACATGGAAATGCTGGGTGCTCTGGACATCCTGGCTGGCTGGATTGATCAACAGTGTACTGAAGTAACTAAACGAACGTACTGGTAGAGAAACAAGGGCATTGATGAGCCCATAAGGATGGGAGGGAGGTCGGAACAAAGCAATCAGCAGATGAGCGGGGAGCATGCACACATGCCGTGCACCCAATCGCATTTTCGCGGGGGGTGCGCAGTGCGACAATGAAGCGCATATTGCTCCTCGGCCCCGGTACAGATTTTACAGACACACTCGCTGTCGCAAGGATGTTGAGTTGGATACTGAAATAGACCGTTTTTTAAGGTGCGTATATATATTTTCACAGCTATTTAAGATTTTAGCTGTAGCTAATTAAATATACATTGCTAGATATAAAAATGAAAGCGAATATTTGATAGATAAATTAAGAACCTAACGGTTAGAGTTTTACAAAGGGTGCGGCTGGCACTAGATACATCACAGAAACACCCACAGAAAAGTTTTGAGCAGATAAATCAAAGCCTTCAAAACTAAACTTTATCGCCATCTACGATCTCCTGAAACTCGTCAGCTTCATCGAAATCTAAAGGGGATTAGGAGGTAAGGGTGAGTATACAACAGTACTCAACAAACCACACGGAAATTTTGAATACTACATGCAGAGATAATCAAAGGTAGGCACATGTTGTGAGTCTTATATATGCAAGTTGTTAAATACCAGCTTTTATTTTACATTTGAAACACAAACCAAATAACATATAATACCATAGGGGTTATTTGCAAAGTTCAAATTTATGACAAGTTTTATTTATGAAAACTACATGAGCGCGGTTACAGGAATCACTCTAGATTAACTCAACTTCATTAACCAGAAGCACGACGTATTCGAATACCATTGATATCATTCTGCAGAGCTGCTCAGTTTTACCCACAAGATATCTTCAACTGTCAATGCCACGCACGAACAACATGCAACTTAAATGCATGCGGTCAGACCGAGATGAATCATCGCCTTTTGTTGGACTTCCCTTCTTTAGCCCCTACCCAATAGGTTACATGGATCCCTAGCTATCAGGACCCATTGGCCAAGGCGGGCGGCGCTATCTGGCCAACTAACTGAGAATACCTACTGTTGTGAGAACCGGCGAATGACCACTCCATTCCCTTTCCATCCCAGTCGTTACGCGATCCATTCTTCTACCAAAATGGTAGCTACCCCTATAGGTATTCCAAAGGGAAGTACAATGTACTGAGTTATGTTGGAACATGTCAACAAAGCTGACCAACTCAATTTGTGGTTGAGCGGGAACTGAAGTTATTTACTTTACCCAAGACATCGATCCTTAAGTGCCTGAGACTCAGCCAATTACATTCTACAAACCATTAGTACCCACTGTACCACCACCACACCATATCCTGGCTTTTGTCATCGGTTGGGGGTTGGACCCGCATCCACCTCCTGTGGTCAGCCCAACACTGTCCCCCTAACCGTAGCAATTTTTGAAAAATCACTCGAGCCATTTCTCGAAGATTTTAAGTAATTTAACTAAAAGGTGAAATTATATATATACACACACACACATATTAACTGCTATTCTATGATGATTCAATATTTTATAGCCTAGGGTTAAAAAGGAATTAAGGCGTAGTAACAGGTTTAACATTAGGTTATGTCTAATCATGTCATTCTAAATTATCTTCTTTTGTAGTTTTCTAAAATACTAGAAAATAATACGGTATGAAAATATTACACATAATGTAGTGGAACTGGGTTCAAAATGCTCAAGGATGTGGCTTGCCTTGTGGGGTCGAGGGTTCTCCTAGAGGAAAGTAGTCGCGGTCTTGTCTGGTCCCGAACAACTCCTACTCCTAGTACGGCTTCAGGAACTGTTCCTACTTGGAGAACTGCTCCAATGGCTACTCCAACGTCGGATCTAACGCGAGAAAACACAACTGATAAATAAACGAATAATAACAACTAAAAAAGCAAAACTGCAAGAGAACCAGGAGAGAAAATGGCCGGGAATAGGACAGGAGGGCATTTTGGGGATTTTGGAAATTTTGGGGACTGGACTCGATGGAACGGAGATTATTTTTGGACTCAGCGGCTCAAACTGGTTAACAATATGTATTTTTGGGCATTTTTGGATTTTTCTGGAATTTTTGGGAATTTTTCTAAATTTTTAAATGATTTTTCGGATTTTAACTAATAATTAAATCCGAAAATCAAACTAAAAATCCGAAATTAAATTTGAAAGCGGGCCGATAACTAGCCAGTTCTTGTCGATCATCATGCATGACAACCACCAGCGCGCATTAGGCTACCCAGTCTTGTGACTTGTCGATAGGTGGGCCACGGGACGCCTTGAGATTGACCGTGGACCCGCAGTAGAAAAAGGCGAGTCGCTAATCGGTGAGGCCACGCGCCAAAGAGAGAGGGAGACACGAGGGGGGATGGCTGGAGCCGAGGAAGACGCACGGCGCGTGGGTGGAGGAGAGCTCGGGGAGGAGAGAGAGCGGGGAGGAAGAGGACGCTACGGCGATCTTAGGGCGAGGCAAATCGGGGCGAGGGGGTTTATATAGGGGAGAGCGGAGGAGAGGAGGTCTTGTTGGGAGGAGGGCAGCGCAAGGCAGGCGTGAGCAACGGAACAGAGAACACAGGGGAGGCGGGAAGGTGCTAGGGCGTGAGGATCAACCATGGCCGTGGCCAGTGGAGGAGGAGGGGGGAGGGGGGCAGGGCGGGGCGAGGAAAGTCAAGGGTTTGGTCAGCTGAAGGACGGTCGAGGCAACAAGGTCGTGAGAGGGAAGGAGGGCCTAGGAGGGTGGTAGAAGCCAAGCAAGTGACGCTGGGCAAAAGGCAGAGACATGGGGTAGATTTAATCGAGAAAGCGGCTTTCGAAGGGAAATCAGAAAAGCGAAGGGATTTTCCATAAAGAGAAAGGATTTGAAAATGGGTCAAATAAATTCCCATAAAATCCAAAAAAATCGAAAAAAATCCAATAAATTCAAATTAACCCATTTTTGAAGTTTTTCGGGTATTTTAGATACGAAGGAATGAGTGTTGATTTGTTGGAATGGGTGCGACCAAGGTTTTTAGTTTCATTTTAGGATCGTAACTCAGGGTGGCCGAAATCCAAAATTTTGATGAGATTTTTGAATTTCGGCTGAAGTCTAGTCGAATTTGAAAGCCAATTTTTAATTTGGTATTTTTAGGAGCTCTAAACCGAGATTTCGATTGAAATCACCGAAACTGAAATTTCGGTGATTTTCAACCCCTGTGAAATGTCTCCCGAGGCTAAAAAAAATCATGCAAGTAACCAAGAACAACACACATTCTTGCAAGGAAGAAGGCACCGGCACGGGGGAGGATGGGGCGGCTCGGGGGAGGAGGGTCGCCCACTGCCCTTCGGCAAGCTCGACAGCGAGGTGCATGCTAAAGAACAATGTTGACCTGCCACAACCAGTCAATCTAAGATAATGATCAAACTGAAAAAGTCAATCTAAGATAAATAATCTAAGACTACGAAAGAAAACTAGGCTAAACATGCGTACTAGAAATCAATTGTATGAAAACTTGAATTAGTAGATAGGAATCAATACTTACTGATTACTCATCAAATTAAGAATGCAGAACACGCACAAAAATCATTTTACATAAAGCACTGCTCCCCTTTTTTTTCTTTGCTTCGCTGTCGGAGCCCCATGGAAATCGTACACACATAGGCTCCCTTTATATTGGTGGCCAAACCCTAATTTCTTGTTTCTAATCTAATACATACGTACATAGCTGGCCCAATTACACATGGCTCAACACATGCACATACAACCTACCTGCCACACTTACGTTGCATCTCTTGTTACGTCTTATGCCTACGTTGCATCTCTTATTATGAAAAAAACCAATCTAACACAATACTTTGATCTTCCACAAATAAAATATTCTATAATAAATATTATTGTCAAATTAATCATCGTACATAAATATCGTAAATAGAATTAACAAATAGCCAATCAGTTATAATACTTTCAGCCAGTGAGGGCAGTCTCTACCCATGGTTTCTATGAGGAGTATCTAGAGGAGAGAGAAAGCAAGAAACCAATGCATAGTTTCTCAACTTATGGTTTCCATGAGTAGTGTCTAGAGGAGAGAGAGAGCAATAAACCAATGCATGCACCACAAACACGCCTTGATAAGCGCGTAGAAATGTCCAATGCATATTTTGCTAGTTTCTTGCGTCTTGGTGCCCACGCCTACCCAGTTTCTTATATGAGACACGGTTTCTTCGTTTTTCCTTCTCTCCCTTCCTTAATTCCTATGCCACATCAAATTTTTGCTTAGTTGGCAGCGTAATTAATTCTATAGACACTAGCTGAGGTGGAGGGTTAGGACTGCCCTGAGTCGGTACGTAGCAGAAGCAGAATCCAAGAATATTGAAGCATGGATGGATAGGGTTGGAACTAATATGTAGGTGTGCTTTAATTAAGAAACTTAATTACACTTTCGAAAGAGCTTAGAAGAAGCACCTTCCCAGAAATGAACTGTGCCAATGCCAAGAGGTGCGAATGGATGACCAGTAACCCAGGAATCGCATCCTTCTAAAATATGAGATTTCACCCTCCTCAAGCTATCATGAGATACCATCAAATTACTTTTAAACTCTTTATTCCTCTTAGTACTTGCGACTTTTTAATTTTTATATCTTTGATACTAGCTTAATAGATACTCTATCCGTCCAAGTTTATAAAGAGTATTTTTTCTTTCCACATAGATAAAAAAATATTAAAAATAACTAAATTATCCTTAATTATTATCACTAAACACTATATTTAATGCATGTATATAGAGAATATGAAGTAAAGAAAATTATTTATTAGCGATATATAGGGGACATCATATTAATTTTACATTGGAATTTAAAACATACTTTATATTTATAGAAGACAAAAAAAAAACGTTTTATAAAATTAGACGGGAACTTCTCCCGCTTCAAATCGACCAAAATCAGAGGACAACTCGAAGAACCTGAGTCATCAAGGACAACCAACCATATGACTCCAATGTGGCCCTATTTTTCTGTTACATGAACTTAGAGCATGTACAATAATACATGTCAGCAGTCTTTAAACTTTATTACGTAGGATAAAAAATAACGTAGATAAGAGAAGGTGCGTATAGAGACAAACCTACCTCATAACGATCACCTCGGATATGCTGCATGTGATCAGTGACAAACCTACCTCGTGAAACGTAAAGCCTCCAGGTTCTATGTGCACGCTAGCAAAGTGAAAAGTGAATCAACTCGCAACGTACAATACATCGATCGTCACATGCGAACTACTACTACCTTAACTGAGAGGGCAAGCAACGCCGCATGGGTGCAACGCGAAGTGCGGTCCAACTGCCGCTCTGGCGGCTTTCCAATACAACGGAGAGGACACATCACACATGCAATGCTCCTGTGTTTGTTTAGAGACCCATTTGGGAACGAAGAATTTTTTTTAAAAAAAAGAGTTAAGGAATTATGCTGCTTTCTTAAATTTTTTATGAAGTTCTTGCGCTTCAAACCGGACCTTATCCTTTTCTGTTTCCAAAGGTGAAAGCTTAGCTTGTTAGCTTCATATTGGGAGTACGGAGTGGTTTTTCCCCTCCTTTTTTGGCTAGGACCAACGCACACAGCTTTGCATCCAGCTGAAGCAAGCAGTCTGCAACAAGCACGGTCGGGAAAAGTGACCCTCTTTAGAACGAGAGAATCCATTCCCCGGCAGACGAAAAACATGCGTGGCGACTTCGTGCCGGTTCCGGACAGGACTTTACCGTCACACGGCTGCACGACTGCACGACCAGGATCGCCAAAGATGGAGCGAGAGGCAGGGTTAGCCAAAACGATTTAGGGATAAAAATTAAAATTATATTGGTATCAGTTTCTCATGAAAATCGTTAAAATTAAAAAAAATAAAAATGATCGGTTTCTCGAAATCAAACGGCGAATAGATTTTTTTTGCGTCCGTTTTTAAGCGATTTTCATTGATTTTGAAAATTGCTCGATTTTGACCGATTTATATGATATAAATTTTGTCGATTTTTTTTTAATTTAATTGATTTACCGATCGGTTTAGAGTTTTGAAACAATTTAATATGGTCGGTTTTCACGATTTTGAAAACGGTTTTCGCGATAACTTGAGCCGCCAAGAGGCGAGATAAGGCGGTGACGGCATTTAGAACGTGATGACAAGAAGCCAGCCTGAGAAACGGAGAATGCGATAGGCGACTGACCAGACCAACACACGGCTAAACGATGATGGTTTCTGGTTACACGTGACGGGTACAAAGACTTGGAGACGGAGGCGAGAGATTACGTTCTGTCACGTCTGGCTTGATGGAGTAGACAACAAATCGCCACTCTCCATACATGGCCCTCGAAGTTTCGCCCCGTGACTTGTTCATGTTTACGTAGACTAGTTCTGCATCATCGTCACGGAGAGACGTGTGCAGTAGACAGGAAAACTGGGCAAATTTAGTTGCCAGCGCATAAAAAAGTTGCGGCGAAAAACTGGGCGGTTGCGTAGCAGTAGTGTCCGGAAATAAAACGGGGACAAGATAAGGCGAACTTAACATAGTAATTATAGATAGTTTTTGTGGCGTAATATATTACGTGCGTTGTTTTTTTCACAGAAATAATTTTACTTTTTTTTATCGGCCTTTTTTTTAAAAAATTATCGAGAAAACGTGTGAAACAGTTGAAATGATACAAACGCATCCGCGATTGCGCTAAATCGAAAAGTCCTTTTTGTGAAAAATAACCAAAACGATCCAAACGACACTACGTTTTTTTTGTATTTATTTAGGATCCTTTCACGAAAAATTCGCAATTTTTCTGAATCAGAAGGTCGTCATTGTAAAAAACCACGCGAAGGATCTACACGTAATTATGCATTTTTTGAGGGACCTACACGTGAAAAGGGGAAAACGTGCCGAGCTGGCCGGCCGTGCGTTTTTTTTCATGGAAACAATTTCGGTTTTTTCATCTGTTTTTTTAAATCATGGAGGAAACGCGAGAAACGGTTGAAAGAACACAAATGCATCTGCGATTGCGCTAAATCGAAAGGTCCTTTTCATGTAAAATAGTCGGAATGATCCAAACGTCATTACGTTTTTTTCAGTATCTATTTAGGATCCTCTCACAAAAGATTAGCAATTTTTCTGAACTAGAAGATTTCTTTCTTAAAAAACCGTAGAAGAACCTATACGTAATTATAGATTTTTTAAGGGACCTAAACGTGATTTTTTTAGCCGAGCTGATCAACCAACCGAGCCGAGCCGCGTGGCCAGCTCGACTCAAATCGCCCAGAGACCGCGAACTCTCCCAGATATAGGAGAGATATTATTTCCCCTGCTTACTTCAGTCATCACGCAATCATTCGCTCGTTTGCGCATCTCCACTTAATCATGTGCTGGGCGCCCACGGTGGAGTAAGTCATATATGATCTTGAATGATGTGAGCATAAACAAACATATTATCTATTATTTAACAAATAGTTTTATAGATTGTTTTATACTATATATATATCATTATATATATTATATAGATAGGTTATTAATTATACAAGAAATCATTATATATAGTTTATTATATGAATTATTTTAAGCACTGTTGTTACACACGGTCACCATCTATGAGACTGTACGTGTCCTTAGCAGCGCTGCACGCGCGCGCCCACCGGGCCGCACCGAGCACGTTCCAGCACGGCGTTCCACAGAACACGGGCTTCGCCCACGCCGTGCTGGTCACCAACCACCTTCGGCGCCAGCCGGTGCGTCCTTTTGGTCCACGCCGCCCGCCTTCCTGTAGATGATGTTTCGTCATTTAGAGCAACCCTAACCCACCCCCTAAACCTCCCTTTATCCTAAATTATAAGGAGACTTAGAAAAATATAAGCTCCAACCTAACCCCTATTATAAACCCCTATTTTAAGGAGGTACTCTCTCACCCCTACATCTAGGGGGCTTCTCTTTGCCCCTATTATTTTCTTTGGTATTTTTTTATTCATTTTAAAATAATAATTCATAGCTGCAAAGTAATAGTAATGTTTAGATAAATAATAAGGGTGAGTAATAGGGAGTATGGGTTGGAGACAAATTTGATATAGAGTACCCCTAATTTTTATACCACCTCTAAATGAGTGATTTAGGGAGAAAATATAGGGGTTTAGATTGAAGTTGCTCTAAGGCTGTAACCTGTTGTTGTTCGTAGAGTTTACCAGAGAGCATTGGGGTGGAAAAGGATGCTAGAGTTTTAATAGGCCGACTCATGTGCCTACGGCAACGGAGGCAGCGACGAGGCGAAGTGAGCGGCTCAAAGCCTAAACATTCCGCCCTGCACATTATGGGTCCTGCAGGCTCCACCGTCGGCGCCTGCTTGCCGCACAGGCCCAAGCACAAATTTCGGGAGGATCCTCAAATCGGTCCTGTCCAATTGATATGTTTGCTTTTTCCTAAGAAAATTGATATATGTTTCCTTCTGTGCCAGGAATTCTTATAAGAAAACTGGTCATTTCTTTACAGTATGCTGACTGCTCTCAAATATTGCTCGTTCCACGCCAGGTCAGATATAGATTTACGGCAGTTTGTCAAGACGACAATACAAGTTTAAGACTAAAGAATCAATGCTTTGTTTTATTCATTGGAAATACTTACAGAACGTAAACGTTCTCACTCAAGCAAATAAACCTTCAAAGGAACAAAAGCGCACCAACGTTCACTCAAGGCAAGCCATGGAAAAAAGGAGACTCACGCATGACATAAGAACGTGCACTCACAACTCACAAAACCTAAAAGAAACAAGAAGCTTTTACAATTCCGTCGGAGGCAGCTTTTGACACAAAAGCAGAAGAAGCTAAGATCAAAAGCCTTCCAGAGATGCAGATTAATCTTCTATATATTACTTGGTCAAACCTCAACTCCTCCGAGTGCACCACGGAGCTTCTAAATTTTCGTGTCTAAGTTGCCAAAACTATTATCACGATAAGCAACACGACCCCAAAGATCACCAGAAGCAAGCAAAGCTGCACACGAAATAATTTGTCACGGTACAGAAATAGCTAGAAAACGAGACATCAGTAATTTGCATAATTGCATTACTCTGAACATACCAGGGATGAATTTGATTTCTGAGTAGTGGATGCTTTCACAATTTCTGTCTTTGCCTCTTTGGTCGCTGCTGCAGAATTATCAATGTTTGTGTCGATTTCCTCTGTAACAAAAGATGTGCACGTTAGCTAGCAGGCCAAAGAAAAGGACTAATATAAAATGAATTGTAAAACTTGCCGATTATAACTCCTTGGGCATGCACGAGTGTAGCAAGATCCTTAAACACTACATGTACTTCACCAATCTGCTGTTGGATTTCTTGAATGGCCTGCTCCCTTTCCTCAATGATAGCCTCATTGAAAACAATTTCATTATCCAATTGCAGCATCCCTTGCCTGCAGGGTAACACGACAGATCATCAGGATATAGTTTTTAGTTCAAAGTCTTGTATCCCATATTTCAACACCATGTGCTTCATCAGATGCAACTTTTATCTTTGCTCCATTCTCATCAAAGAAAGCCCTTGCTAGTTTAAAATCTCTGTTTCTATCTCTCTCTAATGCAGAAAAGCCACTTGTATAAACTGGCAACATTGCAACCGTGATAGTTACCACACAACCTGGACTCAGTCAAAAGAATGCATGAGCAGTATTATAGAATTTAGGCACGAGGACTCTTGAAAAGATAAAATAGGATGCAGGCCAGGTAGAATTCATGAAGCTATGTACTGCCTAGAAGACAAATGAAATACTATACAGAGCGCCCGTATTTTTTTTCACGATTTTTTTGGAAAGTTCATAATCCCTGCTATATCACAGCCCTGATTCAATCTAAAAGAAAAACTGAAAAAGGCAATGCAACTCAAATAGTTGAATATTTTCTGATGTGTAAACTGAAAATATAGTGCTAAGAAATTAAGCTGAGCTTCCACCGGGCGCAAGACAATAGTACAATACCAAATCGCAAAGTTGAAAAAAGAAAAAAAGAAAACGAACCATGAGAACACTGACCTCTTTGATTCTGCAAGCAATGTATGCTGTTCGGGCATTTTACCAGAATCAGCACTTCTATCATTTGTAGTATTGCTGCATCACAATTCACAATAACCACAATAAAATTCAGGGATATTAGAAGAAAACCCAGTCAAATCTGCACAACTAACAGCTTGAGTTTTCAGAGAAGCTGTGTCACTAACTGAAGCAATCAAATAAATTAAGGTAAAAAGTAGGGCCATTACAGTGAAAAAGAAAAGTCTATGCGCCTATTTAGATAGTTAATTGGGAGGCTTCTCCGATGTAACACAATAACCATCGAGCATTTTCTCCATACACCAAAAGAAGAAGAGTTGCTCTATTTAAATGCTACAGTCAAGAATAGACAATAATTGCTTGATTATATATGCAAAGCTACATCACCTAGTTAGAGAAAAACTGCCAATTTAAGCCAGGCAGCATCCTTGGAGGAGGTTGCGAGGAACATTGTGACAAAGAATTCTAAGTTATAGTTGAATGATGTAATATTGTTCTAAGCGGTCTGGCCTGGTCAGAACTCAGAATGGTTAGCATACAGAGCAGCATTCTATTATTCTAAATTTGTCCTCGCTCTTTTCTCCAATAGTGGGAAAGTAATTGATCATCAGTAAATACTAGCAATATGTAGTTGTTAGACTTCATATGCATCCCAATAATATGTAAACTGTGCATCGAATTTAACTCATAAACGTGAGTATTCATGTGTATACCATCTTACATGGAGGCCCTGTCACAACAGGAGAGTGAAACACAACAGATAAAACATCAGATGAATCGAACTAAACGTGAACAAACATTACTGTGGCTGAGCATTCTGGGGAACAACTGTCTTGTATGCCATCTCCCTCTGAATCGCAAGATTCTGAAGTTTTCTGAACTCCTCCATCGTCGCGGCAAAATCTTTGGCAAGCTTCATGTCAGCAACCCTCTTGTCTGCCTGTACATAACACCCGAATTTCTTAACACTGACAGCTAAAGTAATCAAAGGATGAAGATTGCATACGTTTACAGTTGGAAATAATCATGACTGACATTTATCTCTACTAGAGTTGTTCGTTTAAACAGCCTCATTCATGCCAAATGTTTCAGCAATCTAAAAGAAGGGGCTAGGTAGGTAAATGAGTTACTACTTACACTAGTATCGATGCTCTTGTCTGCTTCAGCAGCCCTCCTGAGCTTATCTTTTGCATCCTTTGCCAACTGAAGAATGTTATGACTCGTCTTCTGCCTGTGAGGAAACCATCTTATTAGAGCACAAAATCCTTATTAGAGCATGTTGTGAAGACATGAGCTTCCGATCCTACCAATTAAAGCACAAACTAATTGCTCCCAACTTTAATTGGGCAAAATTGCCCCGACATCTAGCACACGATGCATGGTACGGGTGTATGGTATGCGCAAGCAAATAACAGAAGGGGGATGAGGAGAGACAGGTGATCACGAAGGGTGGGGGTGTCCTTGGGCGTGCCGAGCGAGTTGAGGAGTCGGCGGTAGGAGGCCACCGCGGTGGTGATCTGGAAGACGAGTGCGCGCGTGGCGTCGGGGCCCCTCGCCTTCCTGGGCGCCTGCAGCGCCCCGGACTCCAGATCCGCGAAGCTCATCGCCGATCCCCCTCTTGCGCCCGACCTCTCCTCAATCACGCCGGCCGCGCCGGGAGCCACAGCGCCGCGCAGCGAAGGTGGTGGAGCGGAGCGTAGTGGAATACACTAGAGTAGAGTCGCCATCGCCACCGGCCAGGCAGGAGTAGTTTGTTCAATGGATTGGGCGCTGTTGCTACAAGTGGAGAGATGGAAAGCAATTTTTTTTTCTGTCCTGTTGGTTTTACTTTCATGTTTTGTTTTTATTGGAACTAAATTGCAAATCTTGCTTCTTCTCAACTGTGATAGTTGCTAATCTATACCAAAATAGTTATCTACCGAGCTCCCAGCTCCCCAACTGTGCCAGATGAAACTGCCACGCTCCCACACCGAGGGTTAACAAAATCGATATAGAAAAAATCACTTGAAATTCGAAAATATCAAGCCAAAACTCGATAAAAAATCATAGAGTTTCAAAATCAATTTTTGGAAACAATTAAAAAATCGACGGACTAGCTGAACTTTTTTTAAGGTCGATTTTTGATATAGCGATTTATCAAGCCAAAACTCGATTGATTTTCTTTGAAAATCGGCGATTCTCTTTTTGGGTCGATTTTTTTTCGACCGATTTCGTCACATAATTTTTTTGAATTGGACCGGTTTACTAAGTGATTTTAGAAGTCGAGCCGTGCCAATATAGGCAAAAATCACGCAAATCGAGTGATTTTCATCAATTTTTTGAACCCTTCCCACACCATGGAAGGTAGCACCTCGGCAAGTTGATTTGCTATAGTCCCATACCATATCGTAGCAGGTGACATATATCGTCTTTCGATCTTTCCGTGATCGAGAAGGAAGTCAAATCTGCAATTTCATTCAGACAAAGATTTAAATTGCAAAAAAAAAAGTTGAATTAGGCCAAAGGGATCAAAACCACAAAAACTTGAGAGACGGGCAGCATAAGGTGGAACGAACTGGAGCCACGAGCTCTATCCTATCCATGCCCATAATTAGGGTATAGTGCTTGTTTTCAGTCACTGCAAGGTCGCACTCGCACCGCACCAAGAGGATTGGGTTGGGTTCGGCCCAGCAGAACCCAGCGGCGAAGCTAGTAGGAAAGTTGACCCTGGATTGTTGCCATAGTTGGATTTTATCTCGGTAAAATATCAATGTGATTAAAGTTTTAGTGAAACTATCGTACAACCCTACTTTTTTTTGTAACTTCTAGCATAGGACGAATTTGATCATGAAATTTTATATATAGATGGGGTAAGCTGAGATGTACATCTATGATTTTTTTTCAGAATTTTTTGAAACTTTTTTTAGTAGGATTGCACGATGATTTCACTAAAACTTTAATTGTATTGGATATTTTCCCTTTTATCTCTCGCTTCTTTTTTCTTTTTGAGTTTTATTTTTTATTATTCCCTCCGATCACAGGTGCTTATCGTTCCAGACATAGGTTTAGTCAAATTTTTGAAATTTTGATTGTCAAAATCTTTCTAAATATTTAAATTAGATATATAAAAATTATATGTGTAGATTTGTCTCGAAAAGTACTTTCATAATATTACATATGGAAGCTTGGACTGGAGCCACTGTCATCTTCATGTTGTTACATATCCATCGGATCTACATCCGCTCTAGTTAAACATACATAAATATTCTAAACAATTATGAATAAGGTAGAGGCATGTACATAGTCTCAGACACAAAATTGGGTTGTTGATAAAATCCACACCCTCTCTAGGCCCACTTTGTTTGAATTTTTTCACCGACTTAAAAGCCAAAAAGCTAAAGCCTAAACAAACGAGTAACTTTTTATCTGGGCTTTTCAAAAGGTATAAGCCTTCATATAACTGAAAACTAAAAACCATTGGAGAGAGATTTTTTTGGCTTATTGATGGTTAGTTTTAGATTAATAACACTAAAGTTAGATAAAATTATCCGCCTCTATCACGTACAAAAACCATTAACTTTTAAGCTGTTTAAGTCAAAAAAGCTAACTTTAAGTTATAAGCCAAAAAACCTAAACATAAACAAACAGGGCCTTAATCTTACTCATACATTGACACACAAGCATGAACTAATTTATCTAATCACTACTACTAAATTGACAACTAGCATGCAATGGTACTAGAAGCATGAGAATTAAAACGTTGCACAGTAAAAAAATTCATCCAAAATATAAATGCACATATAAATCAAAACACCGTAGAAAATCTTAACAAAGGAAATGCAAAGGAATGCTTGTAACCATGAAGTTAAAAAAGACCACAAATCTCGGTAGCCTTACGACATAGATGCTTTGAATTTCGGCTCTTATTAGAACCCTCGCTATTAAAGCGACCAATTAGAGCCTCTCTAATTAAAGGGGCTAATTACAGCCCTCCCTAATTACCTATCTAATCTAGACATAACTATTGGAAAACATGGCTCTGGCCACACCAGAGCAACAAAGGTACAACTCAAAGATTTGATCCTTTAGAAGGCACCTCCAGGATCCTATTTAAAGGCCAAGGGGTTGGAGGGTGATGGCTTAGACTTGGTAAATTTGGAAATAACCGGTTTGGAAAGTTTGAATTGGGAATCCCCTTTGTATTTGAGTCAGTCTGCACTTTTCTTCTATATAACAAACCTTCCGGAGGCCATATCTCAGTCATATAAACTCAAAATTAGGTGATTCAATTTTTATAAGTTTAAAGAACAAAGATATATGCAACTTTCTAGTTGTGGAAAAGTTATGAAAACATTGTATTCATTGCCAAATATGCCTTGGAATTTAACTTTGTTGCGGACTTCGATTTGTAGGGCCATACCTAACATTTTAGTGGCCCTATGCTAAAATTATAGCCAGGCCTTTTTATATAGGAAAAATGAATATTAATGCCATTGATGTTTTTACCAAAGTTAACTAGTATGTTCAACATTGTACTGTCAACATGAACTAGAGACTACGATGCACAAAGATCGACAATGCGCGGCAGCAACACAAGGTAGATAGTAAAATTCTGTGCTTGAAGACTTGAACTCACAAAGAAACTGAGAATATTTAACACCAGCATCAAGATAAGAATAAAGAGATAGTACTAGCACTATATTTATTTCAATAATTTATGTTTTGATTATGAGAATTAGGAGACAGTAGTTGCTATGTTTGTGTGGCAACAGAAGAAAATGAAGAGAGAGAGAGAGAGAGAAAGGTTAAGAAGACATACATGGACAATTACTAAGTCATGCTCATTTTACTCTTATTATTACTAAGATTAACAAAATAATAATCAAAGGTTAGACTGAAAATGGGCCCTTAATTAGTGGAGTCCCTATACAGTTGATCATTTTGAAAATCCTCACAGTATGAGTCTGCTTATGGGGCCTATATCTCTCATATTTGAATTCCAAATTAGGTCTAGGATACTAAATTGGACTACTCGAAGCGATATGCAACTTTATAGTTATGGGTTTTTCTATTTGAAACCTTTTAGATTGCTGAAATCATGTTGAAAAATGTTGAACAAATTATGCCTCATTTGTTAATCTAACAAATATGGAATTTCACAATTTCCTTATCTTCTCGGCTTTTTCCTCTTCGAGAATTGTGCTGAAGTATCCGAAAAAAGAGAATAAGTTTTCCTATTCAATTAAGGGTCCTACCATTAGTTTCTCCTCAGAAATTGGTGTGCACATAGAAATCTTCCACATCATTGTGTCACCAATCAATCGAAGGCTTGGTGTTTCCATCATAACTTTTTTTATCTAAACTCCAAATTAAGCAAATAATATATGCATTTCGATCATCTCGACATGCAAATCATTATGAGAGTCTCAAAATTGGTATTTGAAAATGCCTTGACCATTCAAGGCTCATCATAAGGATCTTAGGAACACGTCGATTTGCCAGTTCAGCTGTAGATTTCTCCAAATGAGTGGATTTGGCATGAAAATTATTTGAAAATTTATGTTTCCTACAACACGACACTTTTGCACATATATCTCAAAAATAGATGATTAGTAGCATAATATATAGCATTAATGATGCATAGTAACTACTGTTGGAAGCTGCATCCAGCCCTTCAGGTACTGTCTGTACTAGTAGTAGAAGCTAGCGCCTGCACTTATTCCTGAAAATTAATGGTTGGCCACCCATTGCCCTATTGCGAGCAACGGTGGTGCATCAAATATAACAATGTGACGAATGGCAGTACGAAGTGAGTCTGCTGTAATTGCTATGCTTCACAGTCCTCTCACATTTTGCCATCTCAGCATTTTGCTTAGATGCCACTTCAGCTAGGTATAAGCGTGCCATCTCAGTATTTTGTTTAGGTGGAAGAGAAAAAATGAGGAGAGAGATATAGACTGGCTACTAATGTATAGTCAGGTTATAACTGATTCCAAGACACTTATTATCTATTATACGTGTGCCAATATTTAATTTTATAGATAATGCTATAGCTAATCTATTGGAGAGGTTGTCTATATGCTATCTATAGATGATATGGATATTTTTTATAGCTAGTACCATTGGAGATGCCCTTAGATTCGGTTATGGCATGTTGAATCGCAAGGGTAAGGGCAGTCGATCTTCTGAAACGGACTGCGATCGTAGAACCAGTCTCCAACTGCATTTGCTATTGTCTACACAAGTGAGAAAAGCTCTTGTCAGATCAACATCAGACGGCCCCAGCTCTAGATGTGCGAACTAGGTTCAATTTTGTTGTAAATGAAACTCAAGGGTGTATTTCCTTGTTTCCGAGCATGGGCGAATCAGATGTAAACCATATCTCCTGCGTCTCGGCCTGGCAGTGCACGAAGCACGAGTTTATGAACAATCCTCTGGTGGAGTTCCCTTGTTCCGCCAGTGCTTTCGGAAAATCGTCCCTGAATCCTGTAATGGCATCACATATTTAAGAGAGTGGATAGTTGGCTAATAGCTGTCAACAAAACACAGTAGCACCCACCCTGCAAGATCGGAAGTTCGGTCGCAGAACATTCGTTTATATCACGCTTACAACTGCGCCATTTACCACGAGGGTCTGCAACTCCAGGCACAAAAATGTTCCTGACCTGAAGCACATGGAAACTAGAATAGTGCCTAAACATATGCTAGTGCCTAGCATATTTATCTAAGGGCAACACCAAAAGACAGATAACAATGAAGAGAGGTATGCAGAATTGTAGATAGAAAGGTTCTAGATCTGCCTTGAATCATATGCTGCATTGAGGATGAACAGAGGTGTCCGAGTGTGTTTTACCACATTCTGAGGAAAAAAGCACTACATCCATGCAACATGTTTTTGTTAGGAAGTGTAATCTGTTCTCGAGATGTGCGTTGTAACTCTGCTTGCAGTTACATCTTACCATGCCTGGAGGCAACTTGGAAGTGCACGACGATGGTAAATTCTTTGCTGATCCCTAAGGCATTTGTACACAATGTAATCAGGTACAGGAGAAAACAACATAAATATAGTTGAACTCTACATTTATTTCGTATCAGGATTGTGTTTGTTTTAGGTATAATTCTGTCAAGGGCGTCGGTGCCCAAGGCAGTGAGGGCCTCGACTTCATGGCTCGTAGTCGCGGCGAGAATAAAAGCGTCGGGGTTTTTGCCCGGCGGCCCGATGGTGAAGGAGATGAGATTAAGAGGTGAAGGAGGAGATTGGAGGGTGATAATTCTTTCTTAATTCTCAAGAGTGCTGATTACATCTTCTATATAGGCACGTAGCCAACTAACAAAGGAAACAAACTCCCTGATTCTAGCTTGCCTTGCATGCCGATTGCATGCCTAATCTCCTAAACTCACGCCTAGCCACTCGGCGCGGCGTATCCTGCTCTGGCGCGGGGTCGCCCGTAATGTCGGCCCCACATGACATATCTCCCCCTCGGCAAGCGGCTCGTCCTCGAGCCGAAAGCTGGATAGCGATCCATGAAGCTCTCGCGTCCTCCCATGTAGCGAGATGTTGGCGCTCTCCTTTCCAATGGACGAGGGCGGGCCACAGACCAAGCGAGCAGGTGACACGGTCCGCTCGAGGCAGCGCTACATGGTGGATCGGAGGTAGCGCCGGGAGGCTGGCGGTGGTGCGCCTGAACCGCTTTAGGAGGCCCACGTGGAAGGCGTCGTGGAGTCGCGCTTCGGGCGGCGGCTTTCGAGGCGATGGCGACCTCGTTGGCGGCAATGGCGATCGCGATGCGGCCGTAAGAAGCGGCAGGCTTCCGGAGGTCGGAGTCTGGAGTGATGCCGCGACCAGCTGCCGGGGCGTAGCCATACCCCGATGCTTGCCAGCGAAGCTCCCAATGGTTCTTGTCGTAGTGGCGTTTGTACACGGCTTTGGGCTGCTCGAGCGATAGCGAACGTCGGCGAGAACTCATCCGCTCCTCCATGTTCTTGGCGACCGCGCGACCGTGTTTCGCCGGGCTCATAGGAAGCGGATGGACGGCGGTGGCGGCCGTAGAAGCGATCCGAGCGGCGTGTCGCGCGAAGCGATGCTGAACGCCGTGTTGTAGATGTACTCGCCCACGGAGCCAGCGCACCATTGTCGAGCGATCACTGTCGAACAGCGGAGATACATGACTATCACCTTGTTTCTTTGCCTCCGTCGGCCGTCCGTTGGGGATGAAACGCGATCGTCATGTGAAGTTTGGCGCCCGTGAGCCGCATAAGCTCTGCCGAGAACATGGGCGTGAAGACGGGGTCGGTCGGAGACCATGGTAGGGCACACCATGGAGCGCGCGCGATCTCGGCGAAGAACACAGGCCCACCGACTCCGCTGTGTACGGGTGTGCGAGGGGGATGAAGTGGAAGTACTTGCTGAATCGGTCCACCACCGTGAGGATGACGGACTTGCCACCGACTCGAGGGAGCGCCTCGATGAAATCAAGCCGATGTCGCCCGGACCGCCGATGGCCTTTGGAAGGGCGGCAGCGATCCCGCGGATGCAAGTGCTCGGTTGTACCGGCGGCAAATGGCGCGAGCTCGAGCGAAGTCTGGACCAGTAGCGCGGCCGGGCGCATGCATGTCGCGGCGCCAGCGGTGCGAGTCTTGGCTGGATGCCCTCGTGGCCATCCTCATGGGCGGCGCCCGATCGGCTCATGCGGGAGAGGTGATCTTGGGAGGGGCGTAAGCGGCAAATGAACGCTCTGAGGCCGTCGATGATGGACCACGGCCGCGTAGCTGGCCCGCGATTGCCTCCTGGCGCGACCAAGGCGGTTCGGTGGTGTTGGCGTGGCGCGGCCGTGAAAAATCGGCGGCCCGGAGATGGCGAGATGGCCGCCTCCTCGGTGTCCGCCGGGACAAAGCGTCGGCCACGATGTTGGTGGCGCCGATCTTGTACTCGGCCATGAAGTCGGAACAAAGCTTGCCCACCCAATGGTCTTTGTGGAATGGTGGCGGTATTTGGTCGAGCAAATATTTGAGGCCGAAGTGATCGGTTCTTACCAAGCGGCGACCCCATAGAGTACGGCCTCGATGGCGAAACAATCTGAGGCCAATGAGCTCGCTCGTATGCCGCCAGGATCGTAATAAATGGCGCGGCAAGCGGTGAAGAATGCCACCGGGTCTTGGCCTTGCAAGAAGGGCGCGCCGAACCCGTGTGTAGAGGCATCGCACTCCACGAAGGGTTGGGTGAAGTCGAGGCGGCCTGGCAATCTGGCGCCGTCGTGGCCAGCGGTCTTAGCGCTGGAATCTTGCCGGCCTCCGCGGACCAGGGAGAAACCCTCCTTGCGGAGAAGGGTGGTGAGGTGCGCGTCGGCCGAACTCCTTAGCGAACTTGCGATAGTATCCCGCAAGGCGAAAGCCGCGCCCCGCCCGTCGCGGACCGAGGAACCGGCGATCCGTGGCAACTGCACCTTGGCGGATCCATGGCGGCGCCGGATCACGGAGATGATGTGGCGAGTAGGAGATGGAGTCGGCGCCGAACTTCGCGCTTGGATCGCAGCGAAAAGCGATCTTGGTGTAGAAACGGTGAGGACGGCAGCGCCGCGTAAGCGTGGGTGATCGGTCCACGTGGTGCTGTAGATGAGGATGTCGTCGAAGAAGGCGAGGACGAAGCTGCCGTAAAACGGCGCGAAGGTCGTTCATGAGTGCTGGAAACGTCGCCGGGCGTTGCACAATCGAGCGGCATCACCGAGGAACTTCGTAGAGGCCGTCGTGTGTCGCGAGCAGCGGTCTTAGGGATGTCCTCGGCGCATCCGGACTTGATGGTAGCCGGGCGGAGATCCGGCTTAGTGAAGAAGGCGGGCGCCGTGGAGCTCGTCTAGGAGCTCGTCAACCACCGGGATCGGGTAGGCGTCCTTGATCGTGATCGCGTTCAGGGCGCGATAGTCGACCTGAAGCGCCAAGTGCCATCGGCCTTCGCCTGAGCGGCAGCAGGGGAGAGAATGCCGAGAGCTCTGCGAATGATGCCTTGTTCGACATCGCGGCGCGCAGCGTTCGGCTCGTCCTTGTGCGCGGCGGGGTAGCGGTAGGGGCGGACCACCACCGGACTCGACCCTGGAAGAAGCGTGATGCCGTGGTCGCGGGAGCGCGGAGGCGGCATGCCCTTGGGCTCGGTGAAGACCGCAGCGAATGTGTCGAGGAGGGCCGACAGGAGATCGGTGGCGGTGCACGTCCGAATCGCTGGGCTAGGCGGCCCCGCCTTGCCGTGCCAGCACACCTGGTGGTCGCCGCGCCAAAAATACATGGTGAGGGCGCCGAAGTCGCAGAGGATGGGCCCCAGCGACGCGAGCCACTGCGTTCCCAACACCACGTCGTAGCCGGCGAGGCGAAGCGAAAAAGTCCACAGCGACGTCTCGCCGTTGATGGTGAACTGTCGCGCCGCGATACGCGCCGGACCGCAGAGCGTGGTCGCCGTTCGCCACCGTCACTGCGGCCTCCGCCGGGTCGTAGGCTACTGATGTGAGAACAGGCGGCGCCTCCTCGGCCACGAAGTTGTGGGTGGGCCGGTCGAGGAGGCGAGGAGGCGCCGCCGAGTTGGATGGACACTTACATCGTCTCGGCTGGTGCGGATCTGCGGTGATCGCGTGGGCCGAGATGTGCGGTTAAATCGTCGGCCGGCTCCTCCGTCCGATGTCCGCCTCGTCGTCCTCGATGCGCCAAGTCGAGGAGGAAGATCGTTAGCGAACCTGTTGTGGTCGCGCCCAAACTTCGTTGCGATTGAAGCGAAGTCGGCGGCGGCGCTCCTCCATCTCCGCTTTGGGGCGAGCGTTTGACTAGCGCCCTTCCACCATCACGGTGCTTGTTGGAAGCGGCCGTGAAGCGGCCTTGAAGCGGCGTGAGCGTGGCGGGCGCTGCGAGATGCCCTTGTTACAGTAGCGAGGCGTGGTGCGGAGGTCCCGCTGCACCGATCGCCTGATTCAACTTTCTGGCGAGGCTCATGGCGGCGGCGAGGCTGCGGGTTGTGGATCTCGGCGTCGAGGCCGAGGCGGCGGCCCGAGCCGGTGATGAAAGCTGCACTCTCTGGGGCTCCGTGAGTGTCTTGCGACGCAAGCGAAGAACGCCTCGAATCGGCTCACAGTACTCGGCAGCGGACTGGTGCGCTTACCGCCGCGAATTCGCCGAGCGGGTTGGAGCGCAGAGGCGGCCAGCAGGTGTTGGCGATTCGGTGAAGCGTCGCCCGCAATGCATGCGTGCCCTCGTCATGTTGAGTGCGCATGAACCACGGTGAGCACCGACCTCCAGTTTGTAGGATGCCATCCATACCTTTTCTTCCTCGGCGATCGTTGTTGGTGGAAGTAGGATTCACACCGGTTGAGACGCCAGGAGGATCACCGTCCCCATCGAACTTGGGGAAATCCATCTTCTGGAAACGCGGCGGCCGGTCGTTGTGGTGCTCGCCGCTGTGTGGCCCCCGTGGGCCTGACGAGTAGGAGTCGACGTGGCTCTGCTCCATCTTCTCGAATTTGGCCTGCAGGGTCTCAACGGTCGCGGTCAACTTGGTGATGAGGACCGCGAGGTCGGCTGTCGTCGGGTCCGCCATGGGCGAGGAGACGGACGGCGTCGGCGAAGATGGCGCGGTGGTGGTGGTGGTGGCGGTGGCGCGATGGGCGAGATCGGCGGAGCGTGATACCGGAGTTGTCAAAGGCGTCGGTGCCCAAGGCAATGAGGCCTCGACTCGTGGCTCGTGATCGCGGCGAGTAAAAGCGTCGGGGTTTTGCGGACCCGATGGTGAAGGAGATGAGATTAAGAGGTGAAGGAGGAGATTGGAGGTGATAATTCTTTCTTAATTCTCAAGAGTCTGATTACATCTTCTATATAGGCACGTAGCCAACTAACAAAAAACAAACTCCTGATTCTAGCTTGCCTTGCATGCCGATTGCATGCCTAATCTCCTAAACTCACGCCTAGCCACTCGGCGCGGCGTTCTTGCTCTGAGCACGAGGTGGCCTTGGTAATGTCGGCCCCACATGACAAATTCCTAGACTATCATATCATGACAGAGTTATAATTATCTCCATATATTCTGTTAGGGTTAGCACGGCACAAAAAAAACTGGAGACAAGATTTAACATAGAAAAACTCTTGTAGGAAAAACCACAGAAAATAATCCACTATAAAACTTCAATGATTACAAGTACATAGGGTTGGCTTATATAGCCAAAAGAGTACTAGTTGTAGCAGACTTGGACTAACAACCTATTTTGACAAAACCAATAGATATGATAATTAGAGATATTTGGGTTTTCTCCACCCCTTAACTCAAAATCTACAATGAAATTGTTTTCGAAAAACCCTAAGGATAATTAAGCACATGAATACAAGTGTGTAAAAAGTTTGAAAGATTAATGCACAAGGAAGACTGGAACAGTTAACCCAAACACTTATAGTGCAAAAAACCACAAAGGGTAAAAAAGACTGTAACATTCTTATCCAAACATTTCTCATGGAGCAAGATTAAGCAAACCACCAGTAGATCGAGAGAAAGACTAGAACATTCAATCTAAACACACAGCTATAACAAAACAGACGAAAATTTTGATTCTTCAACAATTCATAACCTTAGTAAAGTATGAGTTTGTGCAACTAACCTCCTGAATTAAATTCTTAATCATTAAACGGCATAAACCAAGACATCAGCTGTGATACTGGATAGATAGCGAAGAACTCATAACATAGACTTTTGACATGCTTCATATGGAACATAAAATTCAGCAGACCGCCTACTGAAAATCCATAACATGGTTGAAATTATTCAAAAAATATCAATATGAAGAAAAATTCTCGTACCAACAATGGAGTATAAATTGCAGTAGATCCCTTATATTGAGTAAAGACAACAAAAAAACGTTGTAGTATCTATGCAGAAACAAAATAATGAAGTTGAAGAGACAATTAAATTTGGTGTTTCATCACCATTAATTGGGATTTGGTATTTCAACACCGTTATTTTGGTGTTTTATTCACCGTTTGAATACGTTAACTATTATGGAGGTTTTGCCAACGTTAATTTAGAATTTGAGGACACCTTGATGGTAGCATTATACTCTTTGGAGTTTTTTAGTGAAGGTTTTGGTCCAATGCCAGTTTGAGATGAAGGTTTGAAGCACAACAGTTGACATTAAGGTTTTTCACTGGCTTTAAACAAACTACATCGAGTCTGTCGCTAGAGATCTGGCTCCACCCCTTTCTCTTTTTACTTTTCTTTTCCTTTCTTCCTTTTATTTTTTCGTTTCTTTTTCTCCTTTTCTTTTTCCTGGCCATGCCCCCTTTTCCTTTTTTTTTCTTTCCTTCATTTTCTTTCTTTCCTTCTTTCTCCTTTGCTTCCTTTCGTCTTTTCTTTTCTTTCTCTTCCATGGCCGAACTCCACGCCTCTGGCTTCTCCTTCCTTTCTTCTTTCCTTTCTTTTCTTCCCTTTCACCTCTGTCCCTCTTTCTTTCATTCTTCCTCCTCTCTAGTCGAGCTTCGGGCGCCCTGCACCGGCCATGTGTTGCGCTAGACCTTGACTGCCGCTGCAGCCGTGCCCTCAGCCTCGTGTTATCCTTAGCGACATGCTACACATCGGTCGTCGCCTGGCCACGCGCCACACTGGACCCTAGTTGCCGCTACGTCGTGTGCCTCGGCCAGATCATCACTTTGACCTCACGGCGTACTCGGTGACATGCTACACATTGGGTCTACTTTTTGTCCCACCCGTGAGGAGCCGAGCGAAGCCACACCATTGCGCTTGGGCTCTGTTAAGACCATCAAACTCAAAACGCCAACCCTGGTCCGCTAATATCAAAACCATCCACATTGCATCGTGTTACACCACCTCCTCCCTCCTATCCCCAGATTCATCACCTCTCCCTCTATCTTTTTTATGCGCTCCGATTTGCCTCTAATACTCTGCGATGTTGCCACCGCCCTGACTAAACCACATAAGATCTTATTGAGACAGCATGCACCATTCTGCTCTTCATCTTGTCCTTCTTGATGGCGGCCAATGGCAACATCAGCAATGGAGCGGGAGAAGGAAGCCTAGGTTTGGTTGGATTAGAGCGCTGATATATAGGAGGAAGCTCCAGATTTATTTTGGTGGGGATGGCTAGAGGTGGAGCACTTGAAATTTGGGTCTTTTTGGTGGCAGAGATATGGTGACCAGCCACGGCCCCTGGCTTTGACACAGCCTACACCAAATGATCCATGTTGGCACATCACTATTGCCAGGGCCATGCTGAGCCTGCATACCAAACACACTAGGCGGCCTGGCCCGGCCCGGCCCGGCCTGGCATGTCAATCTAGGTTGTGCTTGGGCTGACATGGACCGAAACAGCGGCCCTGTGTCGTATTATGGCACACACGGTGAGCGGCATGCTATCACGCGATTAGGCCTAGCCGCACTCAACATGAGAACACTCGAGGCCGCCCATGTTCACAGCCCATGTTAAGTGGTATCTTTGGCCGCACATCTTCTTGCCTCCTCCATGGCTGTGTCTCCGTCATGGGGAAATGGAGGGGAGCCGAGGTTGACAAGGAAGGGGATGAGAGGCCTAGACAGGCGGGGAGATGAGCGGAGGTCGTGTCGTTGCCTCCGTTATGGCTCACGCCCACCACCTCCTCGCCCAAGGCCCGTGGCCTGTGGCTGCCGTGGCACCTTCGAGGGAATAGGTGAAACATTCAATCTTAATTTTTCTAGGGTCTATACTCATGACTATAATGATTTTTTCAAAATTTTTGATAAATATTACAAAAAGTTTGAAGAAGAAATGAAGTAAGAAGATCTACCTTAATAACGCAATAAGCATGAGGTAGTTTGATCACTTCAAACATATGAAAGGAGCTAAAAGGTAGGGCGTCTAGTTCATCTTTCAAAGCGTCGAGCAGATTGCAATGGAATCCACAGGTAGGGATCAACCACTACCTCAATGCGCCTTTTGTGGAGACCGAGCTTGACATGGATAACGACAATCGACTCAACATACTCTTGTGATGGAAGAATCACTAACATATTTACCCTGTGCTATTGCATTTTGCATGGGATGTAAACGTTTACTATGTCATTGGAAGCCACTTTTAGTTTGATGGGGAGGATACTTGAGCCGAGGAGATCGTCTCTCAAACCTGAGATGGTTGAGGCAATTACATGCTTCAAAGACTAGGAGCTTGCAAATGACAGTACACAACACCAAACCGAGGATCCAGAGGTCACGGGCACAATATACTATTTTGACTATCTCGGCCTTAAGTAGCCTATGCATATATACGCAGTTATTGTACATTTTTCCTTATTGAGGGTACCCCACACTTCTATACCTATTTAAGAAAAAATAAAATTTACTTTTTTCCTCCAATATGTGTGTCCATTGCAGCATTGCCTAGCTCCGTGTGTCTTCGGCTACTTTCCTCTCATCGCAATAGTGCAAATAGACGGGGCCTAGGCCAGCACGGCATGAAGCAAGAATGAAACGCAAATGGGCCGTGTCTAGGCTCGTCGAAGGCGAGTTGTACCAGTATGGCACGGCGGATTCTTCGCGGTCCTGCATGGTTTAGGCACAAGAACAATAGACCTGTATCGGGCCGATTTGACACGGCATAACGTCCACTTCTAGGGATGGCCATGGCCAATAAGAGAGTCATGAGAGGAAGAGAGAGGGGAAAGAAGTCTAGCTCACTTGTGGGACTTAGCCCTACCAACACTGTGTCAGTGGCCCAGTGCATATGCCACCGTAGATTCCATATATATACTAGTACACAAAGGGCCCGCATGTTGCTGTGGATGTTAAGGAATCAGCGACACAGGCAGAGATTCTAATAGAGAAATAAAATCTTTTTTGAAAACACACAAAAAAAGAAACTTAATTATTTTAATTTTTAAAAATCATAAAATATTAATCACGATCCTTTTTTAGGTAGCTCAAGCACGCTCTTAGGATCATTCTAACAAATTTTAAATAATCTACAAATTTAATAGCCCAACCAAATTAGCAAACTTGTTTTAAGTGCGTCAATAACATTGTTAGAATTTTTAAAAATCGAAGAAGTTTGATCATGATTTGATACTTTTAAGGTAACACAGACATGCTCTAAGGACCCTTGTAAAAAAATTTCAGGAATCTACAAATTTAACAGCTCAATTAAATCTGAGAAGCTATTTTAAATGCATTAGTAGCAATTTTTAAAATTGCAAAATATTGATCACGATCCTTTTTTTTATGGTAGCTTAGGCATGCTCTTAGGATCCTTCTAACAAATTTTAAAGAATCTACAAATTTAGGATGCGTTTGGTGTAGCTCCAGCTCCCATAGATTTAGTGGAGTTGGGTATTCCTAACTCCACCAGATCCTTGGAGCTAGAGCTGTTGATACATTAAGAGTGTTTATATGAGTCATCTACATTTTAGACTAAAAATACAAACTTAATTCGCTTTATTTTAGTCTATAAGTTTCAGATCTCAGGTGGAGTTGGGATCTGGAACTCTATCAAACAGGGCCTTAGTAGCTCAACCAAATCAGTGAGCTTGTTTTAAATGCGTCAGCAACATTATCAGAATTTTTAAAAATGTAAAGTTTGATCATGATCTGATATGTTTACGGTAAGGGAAACATGCTTTAAGAGTCCTTGTCAAAAATTATCAAGAATCTGCAAATTCATCAGCTCAACTCAATCAGCGAAACTGCTTTAAATGCATTAGTAGTATTGATAGAATTTTTTAAAATTACATAAATTTGATCATGGTGCAAATTTTTTATGATAAGTTAGGAATGCTTTGAGGAACATTTTATAGAAGTTCCAAAAATTTATAATACAATTTAATAGCTCAATCAAATTAACAAAGCCTACTTACTATCTTCTATGTTTTCAAAACAAAAATTGTAGACGCTATAGGATAGCACAGTAAGCCATGAAGCTACAGTAGCATGCGTCTCCCGGGATTCGACCCGGAGACCTGAGGAGTAGGCACGAAAGGCTCCACCAGCCAGAGTTTTAAAAACCGACGAAATCCTCTCAAAAATCGTGATTTTCAACCTTACCGCAGCGGTTCAAAATCCAAAACCGCTCAATAAACCTGTCTAATTCAAAAAATTAAAAAATTCAAAAAATAGAAAAATTTATGCGGTGAAAATCGCTCAAAAACCGTTTTTAGCGAACATTCAATTGGTCGGTTGGTTTCGGTGAAAATTGAGCAGTTTCTCGAGAAAAACCGAACGGTTTTCGATTTTTAAAAAACATCCAAATTTTTTTATTTCTTAGCACTTCAATTTCTTACAGTTTTCGAGCGATTTTCAAATTTTGAGTGGTTTCTTCAAAAACGGTTTTTAAAACCTGCTGCCAGTGCCAGTCGAGCTAAGGATGTTCGTGAAATATGACACCAAAACTTTTTTTTAAGTTATGTCGAATCTACCATAGAAACTAGACGATGTGGCCAGTACATAACTGGATGTGCGGGCTTCATGCCATACCTTCTCAACAATAGTAGTGTCGACGATCGGGATCGTCTGATCGCAAATGTGAAACGGAGTTAGTGTGAATAAGGGACCCAAGACGAGCTACGCTCAACGGAAGTATGGACGTAGATCGAGGTGAAACGTCAACGAGCTAGACATAGCGAATTATACTGGTTCGAGTCCCCACGAGGGTAATAGCTCTACTCTAGTCTTCTCCTAAGGTGGAGGGCTTCACTATCTTTGAGTATAGAGAGTGGATTACAGCTCAAATTAGAGCGTTCTGTTCGTGTCTATTGGTCTATTGCTAGTGCGCTGATGTCGTGTGTCCTTTTGCCGTTCTGCCTCAAGGGATTTTATACCCATCCTAGCCGTTACGAAGCGGCGGGAGATTCGGGGTAGTGCATGGCGTGTCTTGAAGCGTCTTTGCAATCGTCCCGGATCCAGCGCCCACATCCGTCTTAACTCGGGATTTTCGGACTTGGTAACCGCTGAGTAAACGCACACCTCCGAGCCAAGGTCGAGGTTGTGCGGGGATAGGACCCCCACTGCCCGAGCTCGAGGTCGTGGGGAATTGGCGCTGCCCTGGTCGCGGTCGAAGTCCCACACTGCTCAGCCCCGAGCTGGAGGACATGTTGATCTGTCAGAGATTTCTCAGTCCTGACAAGTAGTATTTGTATGATTACATATTTTACGCCGGAAGGAATCCGAACTCCCCGGCGCTCGCCCGTACGCTCGGTCGCGTCCGCGGCCGCGGCCAATCGCCTCGTCTTCTTCTGCGTCCTACGTGCCTATTTGCGTTGGACCGTCCGTGCCTTGTTAGCCTAAACCAGCGTGGCATAGGGTGAGGGGATGTTTTTGCACAGTTTCCAGAGTTTGAGCTTAGCAAATGTCCAGTTCTACTGTTGAGGGTTGATTTTCGTAATCAAACGAGAGTTGAGAAGGAATGAAATAGACTTTTCCCTTTCTTAAGAGAGAGAGAGAGAGAGCAGGCTGAAAACCAGAGCCGCGCGGCTTATGATCAGCCTACCAGTGGACCGGTGCCAAACTGACAGTACCACTGATGTGATGCCATTCGAGTATAGTAGTGCATGCCAGCGTTTTAAATCATGATTCGTGATCCGTGTCGCGGTGAGAGATACGAAAAAGTCATCGCACAGCTATACTATATATCATGGTTTATTATAACATATATAAATAATTTCAAATATAAGGTAACGGTAATAATTTATATATAATAAAATATATTTAAATTTAAAATACATGTTATGATTTTATATATTAGTGGTACAATGTGTAAAGGAAAACAATCTATATAATTATATAAACTAGATAGTGTAGCGCGCTATGCCGCGCCGCGTAAACCTCACTCCGGAGTTTTTTGTTATAAAAATGGTAGGACTTAAATGTAATTTGAAATATTTGAGCTTAAAAAAATAACTGGACCTAAGCGTAATTTTAAATTTTTGGTTTAAAGAACCGTCGTCAGAGTTAATTTGCGAAGCTGAGGTTTTTGCAAAATAACCGATGGAAGGATCTATTGGTGATTTGAGATTTTCTAGAGGCTTTTTGCAAAAAATATACATTGTGGCCTAGTTGGTTTCCAAATCTTTAGACACAAACAATGAAGAGACATTGGCTACGGTGAATCTGAGGAGACAATGCTTCCTCATAGATAGATATTCTCTGCCTAATTCACTAAAAGATTAGGATAACCGGATATGTCGGTATGTACCACGATTAATAGAATAGACCTAACCTAGTTCATGCAAAGCGGCACCTCTTATAAGTTTGCATAAAGCATATATAAGGTGCGATTATGCGAAGCGCTCGTCTGTTATCCATGAACATTTTGCAACACAACAAAATGAATATTTAGCGATCATGTGGTTTTTAAGGACAACGATTCTGGTTCAAGTCAAGAACCCATTGGAATGTGTAAAATCTTGAGTGGGCGATAGCGCAATGCGAGTCTTTGGACCATGCAAATTGGGAAATAAACCAAAACACCATGGCTGTTAAAGGAGGAGGTGAAATCTACCCCAACATAAGCCACACGGGGTTGGGATTTGGCATTTGTTATCCTATTTTTTCCTGCTTGCATTAATGAAATGCATCTAAGCCTTTTTACTTAATTTTATTAACACCCATGTACCCTTCAATTTACATCTCAAGATGGAACAACAAGCTATATGTTGAACAAAAGCAAAAACTATTCCTAAGTAGAAATTTGGAAAAAAAGCTCGTTGAGTGGCTCGGTGGCTCATTTCAAAATTGCTCCGATTACATTCATTTTTCTTTTAAAATAAAAATTAGTTAATTTGGAACAATGGAAAAAAAGCTCGTTGAGCTGGCTCGGTGGCTCGTTAGGCTCGGTTCGAAGTTGGGTCTCAAACAATACGAGGAGACTATAATAAATAAGAATAAATCGATTAATAGAAGAAAGCTCGAAAAAAAGCTCAATGGCTCGTTTTCCACCTACCTAGAAGTGAGATATGAGTTATTAGTAACCATTCATTTCAATTAAATATCCACAGGGACCATAGATGAAACAACTGCGATAATTCAAGTAGTAAATAAAGTCTATTAAACTTTACAACCTATCGGAAGAAAGCCATTCGAAATAAATAAATTTAGTAGTAGTAGCATTACTCACCCCCACGGAACATCGCCAACCATCATCGAGTCTCCATCCTTGTCCTCATAAGTGAGCACGATTCCAAGCCCATTTTAAGATCCATAAATAGACAATCAAATAATCCCTCTCCCATTTCCCATCGATTCATTATGACATCTGAAGCATAAAACATGATAGTAAAGGCACTGTTGAAACATTTCCGAAACAAAAAGCGGCATTGACGGAGACTTGATGTAAAACAAGTCTAACTCAAGTTTGTAACTAACAAGGATGAATAAAGGACAACATTGTTATTAGCATGTGAACTCATTTCTCTGGATCTCACAAGCAAAAGCAAGGGCATTTCTAACTTGTTGCAATTTAAGACACCTTTGCGTGAAAGAATACCGTGCACGCCAAGTATAGTTTACATTTCATAATAGAAAAGCAAAACAATACAAAACCCTAGCTCGGTATGAGGCTTCCTGTTCTAGCCAAATGACATTTGCATTTTCATGGAGAATCAAAGACTAAAGAGGACATGCTATTTTGCTTAAATGTGTGCATCTTGAGCTCTCAACATGACAATAGACAACCTAATGGTAACTAAAGGTAAGGAAAATTTGAGTAATCAATGTTCAAGAATTCAATAGATTCCTAAACATACCTCTCTTTGGATCTTGATTCTGCGCTGCGTGCATGGTGGTCACGCTTCGAGATGATCTTGAGTGGAAGCTAAGGCAATGAGAAGGGCAGCTCAATAAATCGTCATGGAAGAGCGACTATATAGGATATTCTTTACTTCGTGTTGGTGTTGCTCTACTCGCCCAAATCAATAACCCTACTCCCCATCTTGCACAAAGCAAACCCCAAATTGAGAGAATGAGTAGATGGAGAGGGCAAAGGAAAAAGAACTAGCAAGGGCTGGAGGGCGATCGAAAGGCGGGGCCTTACAGAGGGCGCCATCGTTCTAGTAAGCCATTGGCCCAGCGAAGAGGAGGCTGCGGCGCAGCCGCGCCATCCGTCAATGACGGGCACTAGATCGGCCGTAGGCAGCGATGGGGATGCAGTGCGGTAGGCATCCCACCGAGAAGCTGGATTTGACACATCGGATGGCGAACAGAGAGGGAGCGAGGCGGCTCGTCTTGAAGCAGTCTTGATGGGAAAAGCGAGCGACAAGAGGAAAACAAGCGCAGCAGGAAGGGCGCGGTAACCAGTGGAGCCACCGGGGCTGAGGCAAGCGGCGAGGCCACGATCGATCAAAGCGAGAATAGATCGGCAAAGCGAGTGCCAGCGAATAAGAAGCGAAGGGAAGCGAGAAGCGGTGGTATTCGACTGAAGAAGACGGCGGCCAGGGAACCGTCGCGAGCGGATCTTTGAGGCGGCGCAACTTCATGGGAGGTGGAGGCTGCCAGAAAAGCCTTGTTGAAGAAGACAAACCCCGAGCGCCGCGGAGGCGAAACGGCGCAGAGAGCAGCCGGAGGCCACGAGGGAGAAACAAGCAGCCGGACGGGCAAACCAAGATCTGGTAGCCGGCCTTCTCGAAAACACCCAAAGCGCAAAGCGAAGATGGCGCGAATCCGAGGCTGCTACCGACCATCGCGGACGACGAACGGCAAGAAGCGACACGAGCGCAATGGAAGGACCTAAGCGATTGCAGTTCTGGGGTTTTTAGCAAAAAACCAACGTCGAGGCCTGGTTGCGCTCGAATTCTTGGCGCTATTATATAGTAGATATTTAGGAGATAAATTTGGATTTTAGCTAATATTTATTATTTCTTGGAGACAAATTAATTCAATTTGAGTGCAACAAATACGATAAAGAAGATCACGAACAAAACACAATTAATATTTAGAAATATAAAGAGAATTTATACATGTAGCGTAGCGGAACTATCGCGACTATAAAATTAGTGAAAATAGTAGTCAACATAGTGTCTATAGCAGTTGTAGCTGTGTTTGTAAAATTTTATTCAATCGCGTAGCGTTATATATCTGAAAAAACTATAGCGAACTATTTAAATCATTGTGGATGCTATACGGATAAGCGATATCTTCTAGCCCCTCTCATCTCGTTTTTTGCAAATCTAGCACCTTCGTGACACATTTGTAGATTTGGCCTCCTCACCGCGAAAGGTACTCCTAGGCCTAGGAAGCGGCAACAGGCGGGCTAGCATGGAACTAGTAGCTTCTTGTGCCACAGGCGTGAGGAGGAGGTCGCGCCGGTCGAGGGCGTGGGAGGTGAAATTCTGAGTGGATATGGAGCGTGAGGTTGTCGAGTCACGGAGGCGAGCTGCTGCGGATGGAGAGCGTGGAAGGTGACACGTCATATTTTGGTACTTTTTAGATCAGAAATAAGGCTAATTTAGTAAATGCGTTTGTGCCCGGCAAACAAAAAAAAGACAAGAAGAGGGGTGCTAGAAGGGATTGCTTCGCTATAACGCTATGGTATTCGTCACGACACCATATGTCTTGTTGGGTTAATATCTTATATATAATGCCGCCAGGATTGCGGCCTCGAAGGTCCGTGTCCGGCCCCCAGAGGCAGAAATTCAAAAATTACGATTAGGTTCTTTTTGAAAATTGAAAATCGCGTTTGGGTCCTTTTCGGCGTTTTTAGGTAAAATAGACCGAAAAAAAATGGAATTATGTTCAAGTCCCTACCCAAAAATCGAGAATCGCGTTTAGGTCCTTCGGAAAAACTAAAAAATGCGTTTAGGTCCTTTAAACGGCTTTTAAAGTGGAATAGATCCAAAAAAAATGAAATAGCGTTTAGGCCTCTCACGCGGTTTTCTAAAAAACACGGATTCATCGAAGGTTTATAACGGTCCCATAGATTAAGCCGACGAGGTCCATCGCGGTTATTTTGCAAAAAAACAGGTTCTTTCAGCCCGAAGATTTCAAAAAATCGGAATCGTAAATAGATCCTTCCGCCGATTAATTTGAAAAAACAGACTCGTGGTTCCGCAAATTCGATTTACAAAAAACTCGTGCCAGATTTTTTCCCTCGCGGCGCGGCATGACGCGCTACTCAAACTAGTAAAGTAATCCATCCTCGACGAGACCATTTAGCTCGACGCGATGAATGTCTCACCGACCATCTGGTTGTGGGCCACACAATTCCTCTACTCGTATACTTTTGGGGGCTGGGCCACATGTTACACTTCGTCTACTACGGAACTCAGCCCTGTTTACCAAAGAGAGCGAAATCTGCGAACAAACGGAGGGAAACATCATGGCAGTAGCCGCTATTACCCAGAAGCCCCCAGAAAGCTTCCAAGAGCACAATACTGTCAGGCCCAACTGGCACAAAGCCCACAGCGGAACGGCCGAAAGCGAATCTTGCAGCAGGTCAATGCTGATCCAACGACGGGACACGGGTCCGCACGGCGAACGGCGTGGTGTTGCCCGGCGCGGTTGCCGTGATCGTTGACACCGCGCGCCGTTGCTGCTTCCGCCCATGCGCGAGGGATCCGGATGGCTCCACGGGCCGAGGCGGGCTGCAGAAAAAGCGCGCGATGCCCCTGAACTTGTGCAGAATTCGCCTGCTCTGTACAGCCAGCCAGGCATGTGCGCACCGGCAGAAATTGGAGAAAGCCCTCACCGGTAGAGATGTTTACATTATACTGCGAGCGAGAAGCGGGGGACGGGGGCAATTCCGAAGAAAGGCCGGGCGGGAATGACTGACAACGACGACGGAGCTGGTCCAGGTCGCGCGCGCGCGTACGTTCGTGGACGTCATCGCTGTCGTGCGCAGCATACGACGAACACGGGTGCTCCGTGCGGTGGAAGAGAAAAGAGAGACGGTCAATGTTGAAAGCTGCAGCCGAGAGAAAGAAACTACGAGATTTCTTGCTAGATTAAGCTTGGACGCGTCATGAAAACAGCATGGGGTGGGTGGGCAGAAACAAATTCGGTAGATAAGGTATATAAATTTAATCATGTGTATTCCTATTTCGATGGATATTATGTATCCATCTAGCTAAATCTCAATCTAACTCCACCAACATTATTATTAATTAGAGGAGTGAGAAATTAAGAGTATTATTAATAGGAGGAGTGAGAAATTAAATGAATGGTTGAGATTGACAAAATGAACACGTAACATCTATCAGAGTTGAGATTCACAGAGTTAAATTGCATACTTCCTCTACGGAATTTTTTGCTTGGGTGGGCCTCCAGGTTGGAAGCCCGTCAGGATGACGTGGCGTCACCAGTGTGGACAGGAGCAAAACCATTCACACCAGCCAGGCGGACGGTGTGAATGAAGAGACGACGCCAGAGGGGAGGGAGATCGACGAGGAGATCGAGAAGCGTCAGAAAGAAAGCGAAGGGGAAAAAACACGAAAAACCAATGGCGGCTGCTGCATTTAGCTGGCCTGGCAGGATGCTGACTCCGGTCCTGTACGGGCGTCCTTCCACACACACCCACACGTACGCGTTTCCTTTATGAACTCACACCACCTGGGCTTCTCAAGCTGCTGCTGCGAGGCGTGCGGTGCGGGAGGAGAGGGTGCCGCAGTGGAGCGCGCAGGAGACGAGGGAGCTCACTGCTCATCGCGGCGCGGAGCGTGGGCGGGCAGCGGAACGCGCCCGCACAAGGTCGGCCTTCTCTTATTCCTCCTCGCTCACGTACTCATTACTGAAACATCTTTGACGTCGTGGTTTTGCTTCACACTGTTGCGAATTAATCGTAATGAGAGTCAACGTGTCGGTGTTTGTCCTGTAACAAACGCGCCATTTTCATCAGGGGGAAGAAGCGTCTGGGATCTGGCCAGAAAACGGCAGCCGCGGCCTCCCCTCCTTCGAAGAGCTCCACGCCATCTTCACAGAACGCGGCATGCAACGCCAGCTCCTCGGCTCTGAACCAGGACGCACCAGTTCTCCGGCTGGCAAGAAGCTCGAGAGACCGGCAGGGTCGTCCGGTCACGAGGAAACCGACGACGACGACGACGAGGAGCAGCAGCCGCCCCCACGAAGAAGAAAGATGAAGAGTACGCAGAAACCAAGGACGAGCGGCAGGTCGGTCGCCATCCGTGGCCTGCTGCGAGATTTCCTGGAGCAGCAGCATCGCCTGGACGTGCAGCGGCAGGAGGCGATGGAGCGGCAGGCGCAGGAGCGGCTGGTCTTTGAGCATCAGTGGCGGCAGTCGATGCAGATGCTGGAGCGGGAGAGGCTGATGCTGGAGCAGACGTGGATGGAGCGCGAGGAGCAGAGGAGAATCAGGGAAGAGGCAAGGGCAGAGAGGAGGGATGCGCTCCTAACTACCTTGTTGAATAGGCTCTTACAAGATGATTTGTAGGGAAGAGGCGTTGAGTGCCCAACGCAAAGAGAAACTAGGATAGATTACTGGATTTGTGTTAGGTTTGATAGGAGTTATTTGTTTACTTGTCTTCACATTATCACATGGAAACAATGTAGGAATGTTAAGCCTTCTCATCATGTCAGGTTGCAGTTGCACACACAGGTAGTAGCTAGCTGAGATGCCATATGCTGTGATACATGTCTTTCTGAAAGGAAAAAAAATTATGCTGGAAATCATGGGACCCAAAAATGAATGGACAGTAAACAGGGCAGAAAAGGACACAAATATGCATTTACAGTATCTCATGTACATACAAAGGATGAGTAGCCTGCGAATCCATCAGGTCCATGTCAATCTTAAAGCCTACGACTGTCTAGTGTACAAGTCTATCACGCAGATGGCCAGAAAGGTAGATCAATCTGGGAAACCTGCAGTTAGTACTTAGTACTAGGAAAGTCTGCATCAAAGCAAAAATATACATTACAAAACTCTGGTGGAATGCGTAGGCTTGTGTTCCTTTTGATGTGATTATAATAAACAACTCCGTGAAAATTGTCTTCACTCTTCGCTTTCTGTATCATACCTATGAATATTACCATAAGAATTGGTACCAGTATCTTGATCATCACCATAACCTATGCTGCCACTTTCTTGTGTTGTAGAACCCACGAAACTGTCCACTGCATAGGGTTCTATTATTTTCCAGAAAGAATCAGCATTGCTCCCCTGAAAACTTATCCAAAAGAATCTCCCTTTCCTCTTCACTCTACTTGTTAAGGACTGTGCATGCAAGGAGTTCACAATTCTCTCAACACCCTCACTATTCCCACTACCGAGCTCAAGAACAATATCACCTGATGGGAGTTTGAAGCCTCCAAACATAAACCAATATGCTAGAACACGTGGAGATAACCACCTGTGGACAAGCTTTGGGAGAATAGGCTGACCTTTCAGAAAGAACTGATCTGCAAAGAAACTGAAATGTGAATGAGGTATGGTTGAAAACTGATAAGGTATCTTGCTCTCATCATTGAATGATCTGCTTGCTGAAGGCAGCCATTCAAAGAAACGTTTGTGAATGTGCATCCTTAAAACTGAATGAGCATTGGAATCTTCCTGGAACTTAAAATGGACAATATGAACCCCACTCTGTGCATGAGATTCTATTTGTGTACCTCCCAGAAGCAAGCCAATCAAAATCTCACGCTGCTCTTGATCCAATTTCATGCTCACAGGTTTTGGCTTAACAATTTTCTTGCTGAGAAGGAGACCACTTTTAAGTTTTTCCAAAGAGTCTGCCTGTACATCGTAATTCTTTTTACTCATCAAATCATAAACCTTTTCAGCTTTCTGATAGTCTTCTGCAGAAAGATAACCTCTTAGCATGATGTTACAAGACTTCGCATTAATACCTATCATCCCATTATTGCGCATTTCACCAAACACCTCCTCAGCCTTCTTGACATTTCCAACCCATACCAGTGATTCCAGATAAATGATGTACAAGATTCTATTTGGACGGCACCTGGCAAGGCATTTTGAGAATGTTAGTTCTAGTTTATCATGCATATCCATATCCAAGTACATGTACATCAAGTCAAGAAAGGCTGGCATCAGATGCTTCATATGACTCTCAGCAAATTCATCCATAAGTTGTTCCGCGATATCTATCTCCTGAGCATTTGCCATTATCCCAATTATCTTATGATAGGATGCAACATTTGGGGGTATATTCTGCTCCTTCATTTCCTTGAATATATCCAAGGATTTCATAGGCTCACCACTTCGTGCATAAGCCTCCATTCGGCAGACATAAGCCTGGGCAGGAAACTCAGAACCACTCTGTAGAATCTTATGCCATGTTGCCTCTGTTTCTTCAACCTTCCCTTCCTTGGAGAAGGCCCTCATCACTGACACCAGCACATCAATACTCTCATCAAAGCCAGCTCGCTTCATCTCCTTCCTAAGAGCTATGATCCTTTCTCTATCAATGACATCTTGGTAGCTATGAAGCCAGATGAGCCCAACATAAACATCCTTGTGGACCTCAAGATTTGTGGTGGCCAGATTTTGGTAGACAAACTCAGCCTGCCTGAGGTTGTGCTTCGCAGTTCCTCCCGTCTTACTAACAAGTGCACGGAACAAGGAGTTGTGAAGGCTGAGGCGAGGCTTGCAGCCGCCCATCTGTATCATCTGATTGTAGACAGTGCATGCCTCCTCAAGGCAACGCCCCCCAGGCACACTGAGATACGCAACGGTCAATATGTGGAAGGTGGACTCGGCGGGCACACGGCCCTGCTTGACCATCGCCTCATACACCTCCCGGCATTTCTCAACCTTGCCTTCCCTCCCAAGACAATCCGCCACCCTCGTGGCTAACGCGAAGTTGAAGCGGTACCAGTGCTGCCGCACCATCCAGCTATACACCTGAAACAACCAGCGAAATGAGTGAGTCGTCCATCCATCAATCTATTGTTTCTTTTCAGCTAAGGCAAGGCATTTCGTCGAACAGTTAATGAGCAAGAACCAAATGCGCGTATGTCTAAAGGGGCAATTGGTCGAACAGGTCATGGGAGGGAGGTGGGCGTGCGGCGGTACTGACCCTGAAGGCGGCGTCGTTGTTGCGGATGCGGAGGCAGTGGACGGCGACGTAGGTGGCGTCGTCCTGGGTGAGCCACTTGCGCTGGGCGTTGAGGATGCGGGTGAAGGTGGAGTGCTTGTAGGCGGGGAGCTCCTTGCAGAGCCAGGCGATCCTGGAGCGGCGCCACTGCTCGGGAAGCTCCTCTAGCTCGCCCACCTCCAGCTCCGGCGACCGCACCGCGTCCCTCTCGTCGGCCGCCGCCCACGCCTCGCTCTGGAACGGCCCCGCCGCGTCCTCCTCGTCCTTGTCCTCATCGTCAGAATCCAGGACCAGGGACTCCTGTGCTGACGCCAATGCTGGGATTCTTGGTGGGGAAATGGCGAGGCGGCGGGGGAGGAGCGGATGGACAGCGAAGCGGAGGACGGAAGGAGGGGAAGCGAAGGGGAGGGAGACGGCGAGAGGGCACAGTATTGACGGAGATGGAGTGGCGCGGGAAGATGTGGATGCCATGGAGGAACCGACGGCGAGCCCCGAAGCTTTGCTTCTTCTCTCTCACTTGCAAGCACCAACCAGTCAGTCACCGGCTCACCACTGCGAGCGAGGAGCAGGCGAAAAGCCCAATCGTTTCCGCTCCTGGGGACTTGGCTTGGGATTTGCGATCGCATAATCCTCTGGTAAGTCCGTGCAATCTCGTCCGTCAACATCCATTTTGACGCTCCATATCAAACCCCCGCCAATAAAGTGAACCTTTGTGTTTGGAATTTCCAAACTCAAATCATGGATTTGCCCCCAAACAGGCCAAACTTTTATGCCGAAATGATATTGCATTATTCTTCCAACTAATACACTACCAAAATCTAACAAAAGAAATAAAAAAACATAGCTAGAAGAGAAGTCAACTTACACGTTCCACTGAAGTGATGGCAACAAAGCAGGGATTTGCAATTGCACAAGAGCAACTCTTCTCATTGATCAAATCATTAACCCAAATTATTAGTGCCGTACAGCATTTTGTTGCTTGTAAATTGCAGCTACAGGTTTTGGTTTGTGCTTTCACGCATGCTTCTTCTTGTTCTTGGCATGCCAGTTCTCTACAGTGGAGAACCAATTCCACTGGAAACAAATTGCTGCAAACCGCTAGAGTCCAGCACCGATCACCTCCACGAATACCATTAGCGGGGAACTCTGCAGAGACAGACCAGCAGTGACTACGTCATTGCTCCCTGGAGATTGCAGGGGACACTAAACTTCCCGGATTTGATGCCGTCTAAAGCCTTCTGAGCAACATCATCAGCCTTACATTCTACCAGATGATCCTGTTATGATATTGGTCAATTCTGGCCTCCTTTTATACTCTGCAACCAGTAGAAGAACAGGCTAAGTACATAAGATGTTTTACTCTATGTGTTGGTACTGAATTAACTACAACGCTAATGAACATGGATGCTCCATTGGTCTAACATGGGAGATCTCAGTAGATTTGGAAAGGTCTAGTACTGTTGATGGAGAAATTCCAGAACTGAAGGAAGGAAAAGAAGGCATCTATGATCCACACATACGCTCGGCGAAACCCGGTGTCTCCGTTTCTGGCGGGAAGATTGACGAGACGTAAATATTGTCCGCAATGACCTCGTGCTGCAGAGCCTCCCCCAATCCACGTAGTGCAAACTTGCTCGCGGAGTACGCAGGGTACCCATAAACACCAACCTACAGCAGAGATGTCACTAGAGATTCATCCCTCCGTCATGCAGCATTACATCAAACACTTCAGCTGCACAGTGGGAAAAGCAGCCAAGAATTGCTTGTAGCGTGTACCTGGCCGGCCTGCGACGACATGATTGCGATGAGGCCGGGAGGCGCGTCTCGCGCGTGCGTGCCTTCATGGCTGGTAGCGCGGCCTTGACGAGGTGGAAGGTGCCCATGAGGTAGGTTGCTGTCCACCATCCACTTGACCATCTCTTGTCCTGCTTCTCTAGCTCCTGCGCCACGAACACCCCGTGGTTGCACACCAAGGACGTCGACGTCCGGCCTCCTCGAGAGCGCGCGTCACGGCGGCGGCCGCGTGGACCCCGACCTCCTGCCCCCTGGCTGCCCAGATGGCGGCGCGCGCACCCACGAGGCGTGCGGCGTTGCGGGCCAGGATGGAGACCAGCGCGCCCTCCATCGCAGCGGCTGTGGCCACGGCGAGCCAAATGACGCTGGACCCGCCGGTGATAAAGACATGGCGACCCCTCAGCAGGATCCGCGCATCGCTGGGGCGCGCGAGGAAGGCGAGCGCGACGAGGAGGGCGATGGGTGAGATCAGAAGGAGAATGAGCGCGGCGGCCATGGCGAGGTCAGTCAGTCGCTAAGGCTCGAGGAGCGCGGGTGTCTGTGGGCAGACCTGGGCATAGGGCCGGACTGTTGCACGGCATGGCTGAAATGAAATACCCCAAAATTTTCAAAATGAGTTTATTTGAATTTATTGGATTTTTTTGAATTTTCCCCGATTTTATTTGTTTTTATTTGAGCTCTATTTGGAAACTTTCCGTTTTGGGAAAGTTGCCCCAACTCCGCTATTCCTTTTTGAACCCCGCTTTTTTTTCCCTTGGCTCGGCCTGCCTCCTCTTTCTCCCCTCCAGGATCTCTCTCCTGGCCCAGCCTCTTTCCCCGGCCTCCCTCCTGGCCCATTACCCCCTCGCTCGCTCGGCCTGTTTCCCTTGGGCCACGCCCCATCGCCTCCACGGCCTAGCTCGCCCCCATGGCCCGTTCGCCCTAGCCCACCCCCGAGAACAGCGCCGTCCCCTCCGCCTCCGGCACGCCGCCCGCTCGAGTCACCTCCTTGACCAGTGTGGGTCGCTTTCACGCGCAAGACGCTCTAGCCACCCACACGCCTGTGTCCCCGCTTCCACCGTCACCTCCGCCTCCATGGCGCGCCCACCGCCGCCGCCTCGCGATCTCACCGCCTCTCTCTCTCTGCTCCCTACTATAAATACCCCGAGTCGATTTCCCTGCCTGACCTCTTGGTGAGCTCTCATCCCTCCCCGCTATCTCTTTCCCGCTTCGGTGACGTCCTCCGCCCACGTGCATGCCTTCTTCTTCGCGTCTGCCCGCCTCCGCCGCCGCCCTACCCCTCGCAGCTCCCTCTCTCTTTCTGACTGGGCCCCCTGTCGGCTCCCTCACGCTCACCATGGCCGGCCGCCTTCCCTCCCATCGCGGCCATGGGCCTCACCATCGAGCCTCCTCTCTGCTTCGCCGTGGGCAGCGTGCGCATGTGGGTCAGCATAGTGCCGAGCCACCGACAGCTCTTGTCGACCGATTGCAATTGTTTTGATTTTTGAATTTATTTTTCAGATTTAAATTTATTTAAAATCAAAAAAATCAATTTAAAATTTAGAAAAATTCCAGAAAAATCCGAAAAATCTAACACGACGATGCATGCACATCTAACATCTAACACGGCTCAACGCATGCACCACTCAATGCCGCATCTGGTACAATGTTTGAAACGAACATGACGATGTATTTTGATCATACTTTAACAATTTCCACCTTGAGATGAATTTATTGCTGTAGCCAAAATATCAAAACCTCCTCAAAAAGAAGTTTTTATCAACATACTTTGTGCCTTAAAAGTCCATCGGACTAATCTCAATAAAAAAGTCTAGAACAATCTTATCCAAATGCTTCTTGTGAAGAAAAAACAAACGACCACCAATAGATCTAAGCACACAGCTATCAACAAAGTAGACAAACAAATTTGGATCTTCAACAATTTATAATCTTAGTAAAGTCTGAGTGTGCAACTGACCTCCTAATCCAAATGATCAATCATCATAATGGTGTAAGCCTAGATATATAGCGAGTAACTCATCTCATAGAATCTGAAATATTCACTTGCTCATTGAAAGAGCAATTTGCATGTGGCCATCACGTACATAGAACTGCAGAATATAAAATTATATGAAATACATGATATGGTTGTAAAACGGCTTCTTAATATTGTCCAAATGAAAGGAATTCCCATGCCATTGATGGAGTATAAACTACAACAGATCCTTCATATTGAGTTACGACAATAGGAAAACATTGTAATATCCACACGAAAAAGAAAGTCCTTCTTGCACTTAAATCATTCATCTGAGACTAAAATTAGAGAAAAAAAAATCTTCACTTTCAAACAACAAAAACTCCAAAGAGTATCATGGTAGCTACCATTAAGGTATCATCGAATTTTGAGAATTAATATTGCTAAAACCTTCATGATGATCACGGAAGTGATCCAAAATCACAATATATCCAAAAGGTGATTGAAACACCAAATTCAATTATCCCCATAACTGACATTGATTTTTTTTTGTTTTTTAAGTCTTTAATGAAGAGTAGCCCAAATTAACTCAATAGCAATGTTGTGTTGAAAGGTTGCAACTCCACCTTAGACTATACATGTGTGGATCTTGCCGTATTAACCTATAGTAAATGATGGATCATGGAAGAATCACTAATGTTTAATCCCGCATGTATGCCGCCAACAATAGGGCCAGCGGCCTGAATTCATATGAACTCCGCCTCCAACAAAAGCAATTAAGCATTAGAACTAACAACACGGTCTCATGATGAAAGGTGACGGTCGATTGAGGAGGAAGATCATCAACGAAGATGGTGCAGAACAATGCAAAGGCATGGTGCGAGCAGTGAGGGTGATGATGTTGGCGGAACCATCACTAGAACAGTCACTAGGGTAAATCATAGGTAGACACTAAGTATGGAGTCAAGTCATGAAATAAGGTTGAGGTGAATTGAATCGCTGAGTTGAAAATGCTAAAATCTCACAGTACTATTCTTTGTGTACTTAGCAACATGAGAACTTGGATGTACCAGAAGAAACAAAGCTTTAGAACCTTACTGGTAGCCTCTCATGTGCATGTAGCAAAATCTGATAGAATCTCTAGTGCTCTACCATTCAATTTTTTTCGATGTATCTTGCTTATTTTTTACCTTTCTTTTATGCTGCTAGGTGTTCTCCTCATAATGTTGCTGAACGAAGACTTTACTCGACTTTTGTCGTGTTGACAGCTACGTGTTAGATATGAACTCAAATGCATTTTTTCACTTTGGATTCGACGACAGGCTTGGCTTCGAACTTCCAATTTTGTAGAGTTTTTTTTGTGAATCCACTTCTACTACAACAGACACGAGCGTAGGTTTCGACTTCAACAACAACAAGCGTCGCAGATGTCGTCGAGATTACCTATCGCCAACTTAGATGGCACCTAATGCTGCATCTTGTCATCATGCCGTAGATGTCGCACAAGTGCCGCAGGGTTAGAGGATGGCATGTCTGCATTTCTGACGTGGCCATAGCAGTAGATGATTGCTTGCTGTGTGAATTGCCAAAAATTCTCAATGCTGCACGGATGCTGTGCAGACTGCCTACGATGGCCGCCTTTGATGATGCTACCATATGGGTGCTGCCTTCTCCTGAGGGTTGAGGCTTGGTTTTGACCCTAGGTTTTAATACCACTTGTTACAAAACGCATAGCGAAAATAGAGGATCAAAAGAATTGAAGAGATGGATTTAACGTGGAAAACACTTGCAGAAAAACCACGAATACATGATGGAAAAATTTACTATTTGAGGAGATATTACAAGCACGAAAAACTTTAATGCATCTAAACTGTGCGATTATATGGTACATGTATAGATTAGGAATCAGAGTCCAAACGGAGAAAGAAACCGAGTTAGTCGGATATATCAGTCGTTGCCATGTTTGACACGGTTTGGTGGATGCACCACTCGGCGCCATGTCTAGCGTAGAGTCCGCCACAAACGGGATGAAGAATTTGGATCACACTTTAAGATAATCTAGTGGTAATGAATAATCTAGCATCTAATTTGCGCGTGCACCTTTTGTATGGATGAACTAGCTTGTGACTTGCTTCTTCTTCGTTTCTCTTTGAGTATCCTTTATAGATTTATATAGTTCCCTAATTCTTCTCCTAAGAGGAGTAGAAATCCTACTTAAAAGAGACGTGACGTAGAAATTCTAATTCTATTAGAAAGCATCTAAGAATTTATGTGACGCACCTTCGTACTATAGATTAGGATATAAGTCTAGCAGAGTGTACACCTTGGATGGAACTGTCGCGAGGACATCCGGCGTCCTCTGTAACAGCCGGACTCGGATCGTCTGACGGGGAGGAGTTGTGTCCGTACAGTACCGAATAGCGAGGGACGACCGCAACTTATGTACCAAGTAGTAAGTCTGTGGAGTACTGTGCTGAAAGATCATCGCTTCCGCTTGCGCCTGAAGCGCTCCCGCTGTAGTCGTCCAGCTCCTGCCGCCAAAATCTCACCAGAATTATTGCGGATTGCGCAACCCCAGCCTCCACTCCTTGATGCTTCATGGAAGGCCAGGGCCATCGATAATCGCCTTCAGAAAATGTGCCGATGGGGGCGACCATCTCCGAACTTCTGCGGCCGGTTTCTGCTTTGCGTTCCGGAAGAACTTTTTGTGAACTCGCAACAAACATCTCTCCCCCCAACAGCACCAGAGAAACGTCGCGGCTTGAAGGGCTTCTTCACGCATATTTAGGGTTTATTTGTTTCAGCTTTGGATTCTTTAAAAGCTGATTCTACATTGTGGTTGTAGAGAAGCTGATTCTCTAAAAGCTAGAATCTAAAAACTCATATGAAGTGGATTGTGGATTCTAGCGTATATGATGGACTGGATTGTGAAAATCGGATTCTACAATCGGGTTGTTTGTTTTTTATTCTGCTTTTGGAGCCAGAATCCAGAATCAAAAGCTAAAACAAATAGCCCTAAGACATGTTACATAACTTATCGTGACGGCAAACAAATTCCCAGATTCTCAATCTCGCCTCCTCCAGCTGGAATACACGCATCTTCGTTCTACTCTTCACCAACACGGGCTGGGATTTGGGATCCATGCATAATCATATGGTAAAAATCCGTGCAATCTGGTCCGTCAACATCAACCCGACTAATGAAGTGAACTTATCTGTTTTTGGAACTTGCAAGCTCCGATCATGGATTTGCCGCTCCTAAGGCCAAACTGTGGGTGCCTTTTTTTCTATATAGTTTATACAGAAATGGCAGTAAAAAATCTGCACCGATATTGTATTATTCTCCCAACTAGTACATTACCAGGATCTCAGGGAAGTAGCGCTAGAAGAGAATTCAACTTTCTGTGTAGTACATTCAGCTGAGGTAGAGATGACAACAAAACGTGGGTTTGAACAAGAGCAGCTCTCTGTTCTAAACTTCGAATAGGTCAAATCATTAACCCAAATTATTAGTGTTGTATCGTATTCTGTTGCTGAATATATGAGAGATCTACATTGTGCACAAGACCTCAAAGTGGAATTGGGAAAAGGGGAGAAAAAACAAGACTGCAACTTATCTGCATACATACCACCGCACAATCAGTTCGAGTGCTCCTAACAAGGTAATTTATTGCTTGTGAATTGTAACTCTTATGAAAATCCAGGAACCCAGGGTTTGGTCTGTGCATTCATGCATGCTTCTTATTCTTGGCATACCAGTTCTCTATAGTAGAGAACCAATTCCACTGGAAACAAATTGCTGCAAACCGCATGAGTCCAGCCCCGATCACCTCTAGGAATGCCGTTAACGGGGAACTCTGCGGGGATAGACCAGCAGTGGCTACAGCTAACATTGCTCCCTCGAAATTGCAGGGGACAATAAACTTTCCAGATTTGATGCCGTCTAAAGCCTTCTTAGCAACATCATCAGCTTTCATTCCACCAGATGATCCTGCTATCATATTGGTCAACTCTGGCCTCCTTTTATGCTCTGCAACCAGTAAAAGAACAGGTTAAGTACACAGGGAATCGGGAAAAAAATTGCATGGAGGAGGTATACAAATTTAACTCTGTACATCCCCACTCCGATAGATACCACGTGTTCATCTTGCTAATCTCAACTATTCATTTAATTTCTCACTCCTCCCATTAATAACACCATTGATTTCTCACTCCTCCAATTAATAACACTGTTGATAAGGTGAGGTTGAGATTTAGCTAGATGTACACGTGACATCCATCAGAGTAGAGATGCACATGATTAAATTTGCATACCTCCTCCACAGAATTTGTTTCCGGGAATCAGTACTGATTTTTTTTTTTTTGAGAGAGAGAGATGAGTTGGAACTGAACTAACTACAACACAGCTGCACATGGCTGCTCTATTGATCCAGCATGGAAATATCTCAATCATATTTCACAAGTCCTATAGTTGTTATGGAATAATTAGAGCGCCTTCTGAAATGTACATACGTGAGCTTACAAATGCTAATAAAAAAATCAGAAGTAGGTTCTTCCCCCATTTGTACCAGTGCATCTTGCAAGAATGAACCAAACAAAGAACTTAAATAGCCGTGAAGTTTTATCTACATATGTACAATTCATGGTTTTAAAAATACTAATTTACAGGTAATGGTAAATATAAGTAATCAAGTGGTTCAGTTGTGTTGATCATTGAAGTAAAACTGTGTGGTACACGGTATTTTCATCACTACATTAGGTTAAACTTTGAGGATCAAATTGAAGAGGACAACCCAAATTACTCAATAGTTTCTCATGCTATCTAACCAATAATCTTTAGAGATGTAAATGAATCATCTAATTATTTATCATCTATGCACCATTGGCTCATTGCATGTGAATTTCATAAGGAGTTCAGTACATAGGAAACTTAGTTGGCCATTTCAGCTATCACTAAAAAGTATCTATGATCCACACATACCCTCAGCGAAACCCGGTGTCTCCGTGTCTGGAGGAAAGATCAACGAGACATGAATATTATCTGCGATGACCTCATGCTGCAGCGCCTCCCCCAGTCCACGTAGCGCAAACTTGCTCGCCGAGTACGCGGTGTAGCCATAAACACCGACCTGCAGCAAAGACATCAACAAAAAATCATCTCCCCGTCATGCAGCATTACATCAAATACTTTAGCTGCACAGTGAGAAAAGCAGCGAAGAATTGCTTGCAGCGTGTACCTGGCCGGCCTGCGAGGACATGATTGCGATGGAGGCCGGGAGGCGCGTCTCACGTGTACGTGCCTTCATGGCGGGTAACGCGGCCTTGACGAGGTGGAAGGTGCCCATGAGGTTGATGTCCACCATCCACTTGACCTCCTCCATGTCCTGCTTCTCCAGCTCCTGCGGCACGAACACGCCGTGGTTGCACAGCAGGACGTCGATGGGCCCGGCCTCCTCGAGCGCGCGCGCCACGGCGGCGGCGTCACGGACGTCGGCCGCGTGGACCCCGACCTCCTGCCCAGTGGCGTCCCGGATGGAGGCGCGCGCGTCCTCGAGGCGCACGGCGTTGCGGGCGAGAATGGAGACCCGCGCGCCCTCCCGCGCGGCGGCCTTGGCCATGGCAAGCCCGATGCCGCTGGACCCGCCGGTGATGAAGACGTGTCGGCCCCTGAGCGGGATCCGCACGGCGCGGGGGCGCGCCAGGAAGGCGAGCGCTGCAAGGAGGCCGACGGGCGGGACCAGGAGGAAGAGGAGCGCTGCGGCCATGGCTCGTTCGGTTGCTAGGGCACGGGCAGCGATGGAGCTTGCGAGTGGTGGTGTGGAGAGGGGATCGAAGGTGGTGGTGGGGTTTAATGGGGCCGAGTCGCCGCCGGAGTGGACCGGGCGGAGCGTGCGAGGGTTAGGACTTAGGAGGGAGGGGCTCAGATCTGGGACGGCGACCGTTCAAACGATGGAGCACACTCGCCTGGACTTTTGGAGTGTGGAGGCTTCCCGACTTCCCGTCTCGCCCGTCAGACACGACGAGACTTGATTAGGTGTAGCCGGCACGGCAAGGGCAGGTCTGCACGACGACTCGACGAGTGATGGGAGTACGCCCCGCGCGACCGGGAGGCCGGCGGTCCATGTTGGTTGGAGCCGGCTTTGCCAGATGAACCACGGTTGTGCCAGATTTTTATTTGAAAAAAGGATGTTATTAGTATGTGTCAGCAACCGTAAAAGTAAATTTTTTATTTTCAACCATCCTCTTAGTCAATTGTATGCCGATGTTGTGCTCAGACAGTCAGACTCAACAAGAAATGTGTGCCAGTACAACCGTAACCCGTTAGATCGTGCCTCGTGATTCGCGCCGATGGAAACGATCGAGGTGGTTGGCCCCGACTGTGCACGAACATAAGAATGGGCCGCAGTCACAGCATTGAGCCCAATATTGCACACGGCCTGGTTTCGCCAGCTACTCTCCAAGAGACCAAGACTCCAACTGCCGAACGAGCGCACCGGTAAGCACGACGCCAGGCGAGGGCGGTGAGTCGGTGGAGGAGAGGCGCGGGCCCATTGATAATCAGGCTGCGGTTGGTTAAGGGACTACTTAGATGCGCTGTGGTCGGCTGAAAAGCTAGTTTTAATTTATTAGACTGTAAAATAGCTATAGTTGATGGATATAGTTTTTTTATATTGTTTGGCAAACTGGCTACTATAGCTGTAACTTTTAGGGATAACCAAGTAGAGAGGCAACAACCGAGCGAGTACAGCGACGGTCGAGCGAGGAGGTAACGCGGAGGCGGTGGAGGTCGGGGTGGAGACGGCGAGACAAGGCCGCAGAGATGGCAAGGAGGCGGCGACTGTCCGAGAGGGATGATAAGGCGAGCGACAAGGCCACGAGGCATCGCATTGAGGTGGGGCAGCGAGTGAATAGGCTTGAGTGAGGAGGGAGTCGGGGATGCGATGACCAAGCGGAGGGAGTTAGGGAGGCGACCAGCGGGAAGATAGCGGGGCGAGGAGGGAGGTGGAGCGAACGAGTTGGGAGGTAGTCGAGCGAAGACACAGCTGAAAAATTTCTTCCCAGCAGTTGTAACTTTGAAGGATGCTTTTACTGTAACTTAGTTTCCCAGCTGCTTTATAGCTATACTGTTTGGGGGCACTTTTGATCCAAAACTGAAGCACAACCCCCAAACATCCCCTAATTCTATTTGAATTATCAGGCTTTTTTAGTAATTCTTTAAGATTATCTTGTTCATAAAATAATCAGTAATCTGAATTGAAAATCTAAGATTATCTTGAGAACCAGATAATCACTATTTTGATGAATCACTTTCATGTACAAAAGAGTGACTATCTCATATTTACCAAGGGAAATGAATCTTTGGTATTAAATTTCTAATCTCATATTACCAAGGGAAATGAATCTTTGGTATTAAATTTCTATCATTTTTTAATTTGTCGTGATCAAATTTTGAATTTTTTGAATTCAAAATCCAAATTAAAAACCATTTTTTCAAATATAATTTTGAAACAAAATATCGAATGTGAATCCTGGATTTTGTGATCTTAAATTCAAATAATTTAAATTTCAAAATCCAATTTCTTCAAGTTTGGATTATGAAATTTATTTTTTATTTTGAATTTTAGATTTCAAAAATTCAAGTTTTGAAAAATTAAATGTTATAATTCGAATTTGAAAGTTTCAATTTTAAATTTTAGACAATTGAATTCTAATAATTTAAATTCCAAGACTCAAATTTTTAAATTTAAAACTTTAGAAATCCAAATTTTGAATTTTTGAATCATAAGAATTTATTTTTAAAATTTTGCAATTTTAAATTGTGACAATTTAAATTGTAAAATTAAAGTTTAGTGTTTGTTTTAACATTTTGTAGTTTAATTGTGACAAAATAAATTGTAAAAATTAAAATATTATAAAAACTATTTTGTAGTTTTCTTTCAAACCAAACTTGAAACCCTAGATTACTTATAATGTATTTATCGGTAATGAGAAGAATATTTGCTTAAAAGGAATATGACATTATACATATGAAGGTAGGGGTGGAAATCATGCCACATCCTCATTTTTTTTAGCTTTTTTTGAAATTGACACAGCTTGATTTAATATCATTTTATTTATAGTTTGAAAATATGTTTGAAATCAAGCTAACGAGCCAAGCCGAGTCAGTGCAAAATCTAATTTCATTTAAAATTGACTTATTTCAATATTTAATTAATAAATAAATATAATTAGAATAATTTTGAACCAACTCAACGAGCATTACCAATGAGGTTTTTTTTATAGCCCTATACAAAGGGCGTTATAGCTTTGTGGGCCTTTTGTCTAACACGAAGACGAAGGCTAAGTGTGTCGGCGCACTTGTGGACCAAGTCTGCGAGATGGGCGAGGGCAAATAAATCCTTATGGGCCTTGGTTCAATTTGACAGACGGCTGCAACCAGCAAGAGAGCCACATTTGCCCTGGGCGACGGTGCAGATACGCACTCTTTGTCGAGCTCGAGCATGGCGCGTGGCTGTGGTTGGAGGAGCGCAGGCACAGACACTGGTGGCGGTGCGCTGGAGGGCCGGAGAGGGGAGGCCGGGAGCCAAGGACAGGGCTGCTCACGGTGACTGGGGGTGTCGCGCGGTGTGGGTGTCCAGGGGGCTGGGGCGGCGACACCGAGCGGCTGAGGTTGGGGGCGGAGAGCAGTGAAGGTGATCGGGGGCTCGGCCGCGCGGCCAATAGCAGTACGGCAGCCGGCAAGCCATGTCTACCTCTGGCTCTAAGGCAAAGGGAAACTCCAGTAAGTTTACTGTGTTACTTGCTATGAAATAGGAATTGATTTGAATCAAACGTTTCTCTTGTGATTTTGAATGGTTGATCACTTGATTTGCTAGAAATGAATTTAAGAGATAGTTTAGCACCATTTAAATTTCGAGCCCGTTCAATAGTTAGGAAAATTTATGGTTTATGTCCAAGTAATCATAGCTAACCTCTCTATTTTGCTCTGGAAGGTTGTTAGTCCTACGGGCTATGTCCTAACTTCATCTTTCGGTCAAACTTGTGTAAATTGGTTGGTGGCAAATTTGTGTAAGCTTTATCTGTGAGGTACATCTTCTACCTACGTCTTTGCGTCATTGCATGCTTAAATGTGAATTGTACCTTTTGAATCATTTTAACGTTCAATCGGTGTATTTGTAACTTTTACTACGTGTGTTTGCTTGATTATTTGATACTACCTTGGTGTATTTGGTCCTGTACATTTTTTTTCTTCTTTAGCTTCCTCTCTGAATGCAAATCTAGCACCTCCTTGATCATGGAAGCATTAGCACATGATATATGTCACCTATCGCGGTAGCTCTCGACAAACACAGCAGGTGATGACCCGCACCTTCTTGCCTAGCTCAGGCACCACAATAGTTTTATTGAGCCCAGGTATCACGGTAACCCATCCTGTCTAGTGGATGCTTTGGCAGTATTGTCACAGTAGAGGAGCGTGGTAGATGACACATATTGTAACGGTAGGGGGAAATCATTTTTTTTCTTGCTCCTTGCACATTTTTTTTAAATCTAGCCCTCCTACAAGTGTATTTACAAATTTAGCCCTCTCTCTTCGTAGAAGACATAGAAGGCGGGTAGTGCAGAGCGGAGCATGACGAACAAAGACAGCAAATAGTAGTAGGGCGAGGGCAACAGGAGAGTGGGTAGGCGGGAGCACACGGTTTTATCTCACAGTTCCATTCGATATGGAGATAACTGCGTTCTTGGAGATAACTGCGTATAAGAACGGATATAAGAATATAACGTATTATATTGGTTTTGGATTTAATTAAATGATTACAACATAGAGAAAGGGCGGTTAGGATGAAGCTTTGATGATTGTTTGTGGTCGTAGGGAAATTCTCGTGTGCATATGCTTTTCCCATATTTTTTTTGTTTGGGGGTCAGGGTGGTGGGGGGGGGGGGGGGATGTTAGGGAAAAATCCACCCACAAATCGGGGAGTTTGTCACCACATCTTAGATTTCGTTGGTAACATGACCAACAGTTCTATGTGGCTTCAAATTTTCATCTAGAGCCATTTCACAAGCTGGCAGCTCAATGTATCGGTTGCGGGACATCTCAGCATGAACCCCTTTATAACAACAGCGCACCTAATGTATTATCTACCCTCCCCACTCATACCTGAAGCAAACGCCTATGGTACCCAATAGTGACGATAGTACCCCTTGCTTGACTACAGGTTAAGTTGCTCATCACGAGGAAGCTTTCGTCAAGTACTCAAGTTTGCTTGTGCCTGCAACTTGCAGCTGCAATTCGGTCCCGTTGTGCCTTCCTGCTTACGCCCAAGGTGTCTTGCTGCAGCTATCGGGTGGCCCGTGGCCCCAATAAGTTGACACCACAAACAATCTTTACTGCTTTGAAAGATTATTCGTCTATCTCTCCTAACTTCCCTGACACCTCCTAAAAAACCTCAAAAAAACAATAGAAAGAAATCCACAAAAAAAAAAAAAAAATCCACCGTCCTAACACCACAATCGGTAGCAAAACGGGCAATCTACTGAATCGAGAGCGAATCATGTCATGTACTCGTCTTAGCTCCTTAACGATCCAGAGGGACAGAGATCAGGTGTTGTCGTAATTAGTAAGCAACTGCGTATAATCTAAGCCATCCATTTTCAGAGCCAACGGTTCAGATTCATGTGTTAGCATTGCTACGTTGGAAAAAAAATAAGTGATATAATATTAAAAAAGATCTCAGCTGCTAATTTTCTATGTACTATTAAACCTAGTTAAGCTGCACTTACAATAATAACTACACAGGAAAATCCGCTACAGCCTGCCCTGCCCTGCCCCGCCCCCCTCTCTCTTCTCTTAGATGGAAACACACTACTCCATCACTCCATGCGTCCATGGACTTTGAGGCACGTGAGTGCCTTCCGGCCGTTGCCTACACTCATCAAGGTAGGCTTAACAAACTAGCTAGCCAACAGCCATGTTAAGGGGGAGGTGGTCTAGATGGATCATGGATGGTACTACCGAATAATACCTTTAGGCTATTTTCAGTACATGGTAACATACCTATTTAATGCATGCCACATAAGCATTTTTGATGATGTGGCAATGGACTTAAAAGGAGAGAGAAGAAAGCTGTATCTTGAGGAAGATACCACTTAGGCACGAAATCATAGACATTGAAACTTGAATTATCTAAGTGGCCCACAATTCATACTCTCATACACATCTAGCATTTAATTATCTTGTGGAGACTAAAAAACAATCCATGATACCATGCATTAGAATAGCTGTATCTTCTATAATATTATATGACATGGTAACTTTGAATATTGTGACAAGATATAATGCACTGTAAATAGCTTTACTAAAACTTCATAGGTTGAGAGCTGCGCCATGTCAGCAAACATGTGGAGAGGCCCTCAGGATGTTCCGGTTTTTCGTTCAGGTCCTCAATCCGTCCGGACCGTCTGACCACGTTGCTGCGGCCAGACGTGCGCACACGGTGGAGCCTCGCGCGAGCCTTTTCATGGGTCCGTACGTGTGGCCGTCGCTGCGCCGCCGGAGATCTGCAAGCTACCTGGCTTCTACAGCTTCCTCACGCGACGCTGCCGGAGTCCAGACATGCTCTCCTTTCTTCGGCTATTACTCTCCTCCTTCCTCTCGATGGTTCTCTGCGAGGCGTGGATCCTCCGTTGCCTTGCCTCCCGAGCTCCCTCCGTCCGCCCCTTCCTCGCTGGGCTGATATGCCTTGTGTCCATCCCCTTGCCTCTCGCAGCACACCCATAAAGAGCTTCCGCTCTTCGCACCGCCTCAGCCGCCCTCTTCTCCTCGGCCACTCGCCCAAGTCCTCGCGGCGCCTCCTCGCGTCCCCGAGCCCTTGTGCCGCTCTGCCGCCGTTGCCCGCACAGCTCTAGCTTCTGCCTTGATCACATCCAAACCAAATCTTGGGTTTCTTCTCTGGATTTGTGCAAGAACGCCCTGGATTTGGACTGCATACCAAATCTTAGGTTTCGTCTCTATATGTTGTCAGAGTTAGTGTTACGGACCAGGGTCCTTCTCTGCGGTGGCAAGGGGGGAACTGGCGGCACTGGCCCTCGGCTTCGGAGATGATGATCGTTGGCAGGGCGCCACCGATCAATGGTGAACAGCCGAAGGTAAGACTAGAGGGAAGAGGTAAGGTAGAGATTAATTCTTGCTTGTTCTTATTCATACCATACGGCTTACATTTATAGGCCACAACCTTATTTGCCTTTCCTAACAAACTCTCCTAAAAAAGGAAACCTGATCTTAACCAATCAATTAAAACCCAATCCTATCCAATCATACCTAAACCGAATACCCAGCCCTCTAGCTTGCCTTTGGCCGGCGGCTATAGGTGCGTCCCCACATAACATCTCTCCCCCCTCGACAAGCAGGTTGTCCTCAAGCTGCCAAGTAGGATAGCGGCACCGAAAATCTTCCACATCTTCCCAAGTAGCTGCCGAAGCCGGTTGTTCTTCCCATTGAATGAGCACTTGGCGAACACCAGCAGCAAGCCTCATTTTGACCGCCGCAGGCGAGAGTGGCTTGGGCAAACCGAAATGCATTGGTGGCGAGTGGTGGTGCAAATTGGAGGGTGCCACAATTTCTTGAGAAGACCCACATGGAACACATCATGGAGGCGCTTTGGCGGCAATGCCGGTTTGTATGCCACCTCATTGATCACAGCCATAACTTGGTAAGGGCCATAGTATCGGTATGACTTGCCTTTGGGTAGTCTTTGGTAGCGATCACGGGAGCCCGATGGCGTCTGCGCAACCATACCAGTCCCCAGCGGCAAATGATCGTGACGATGCCGCGATCATAGTATTGCTTAGCCACGGTTTGGGCTGCGCACAATCTAGCCCGAACATCGGCCAGAACAAATCTCTGTCCTCCATAGCGGCTGCCACCATGAGAACCCGCAGATCCTGTTTCATATGACCGAATAATGGGAGGGTCCCACCATAGACCACTTTGAATGGGGTCTCCTTGAGAATTGAATGGAAGGAGGTGTTGTAGATGAATTCAGCCCAAAGTAGCCATTTAAGCCACTGACGAGGTCGGTCACCTGTCATGCACCGAAGATACATAGCTATAGCTTTGTTGACGGCCTCCGTCTGACCGTCCGACTGCGGGTGAAATGCCGAACTCATATGGAGCTTGGTGCCTAAAAGCGTGAAGAGGGCCTGCCAAAAGGTAGAAGTGAACACCGAGTCGCGGTCGGAGACGATAGATGTGGGCACGCCATGTAGTCTCACAATATCCGCGAAGAACGCTGCAGCCACAGATTCCGCTGAGTATGGATGCGCTAAGGCAAAAAAGTGCGCATACTTGGAGAATCTGTCCACCACCGTGAGGATCACTGACTTGCCCCCCACCTTAGGTAGGTGCTCGACAAAGTCCATGGAGATGTCGGACCATACCGTGGATGGCACAGGAAGGGGCAACAGCAGGCCGGACGGGTGGAGATGCTCCGTCTTGTTCTTGTTGCAGAACCGAGCGATGGCGGGCCGAAGTCTTGGAGGACCGCTCTGTCACGCGGCGTGTGAAAATCCCTGCGGAACCTCCGCAAGGTCTTTTCGACTCCCTCGTGCGCCGTGTCATGGACGCCCTGGAGCACTTTCTATAGGAGCGTGGAACCCGGTGGAAGATAAAATTTGCCGCCATGAAGGAGGATGCCATCCACCACAGACCATGGAGTCCCGAGTGTACCGTCGGCCACTTGTGCGGCCAGCGTGATAATCGCCGGGTCGCGCGCTGCCTCCTGTCGAAGGTCCCGGACGATGTCAAAGCTTGGCCCGGAGATGCCCATGAGGGCGCCCTCATCCATGTCGCGGCGTGAGAGAGCGTCGGCGACGATGTTGGTGCGGCCCGGCTTGTATTCGACGGTGAAGTCGAATCCCAGTAATTTACTCACCCACTGGTGCTGCGGGATCGTGGCGAGGCGTTGGTCCAACAAAAACTTCAGGCTGTAGTGATCCGTCTTGGCGATGAGCAGCGCCCCGAGTAGGGCCGCCAATGGCGAACGGCACAGGCGAGGCTGATCAACTTCGGCTCGACGCCGCAAGCCCCGGTGGCATGGCGCCATTGGTTAATTTGAAGAAGGCCACGGCCTCGCTTGCTTGATGAAGCACCGCTCTGCGGTACGCGCCCGGCGTCGCATTCTACCACGAATGGCAGGGTGAAATCGGGCAGGGCGAGGACAGGCGCCGATGTCAGGGCCCCCTTTAAGGACTGGAAAGCCGCGTCGGCCTCTGGCGACCAAGCGAAGCCATCCTTGCGAAGTAGAGCGGTGAGGGGAGCCGCCCGGCGCCCATAGGCTTTGACGAACTTGCGGTAGTACCCCGCCAAGCCGAGGAAGCAGCGGGGCGCCAAGCCGTCTTGGGTCGGCCAATCGACCACGGCACATGCTTTTGCCGTTATCCATAGCGACGCCGTCGCGGGAGATGTCGTGTCCTAAATATGCGACAGAGGACTCACCGAAGAAGCACTTAGACTTTTTGAGGACGAGGTCATTGTCTCGGAGCGCGTTGAAGATGGTGCGGACGTGCTGAAGATGCTCGGACCACGTCTTGCTGAAGATGAGGATGTCGTCGAAGAACACCAGGACAAAGCGGCGCGAAACGCGGTAGAAGCACCTCGTTCATCAATGCTTGAAAAGTTGCTTGCGCGTGGTCGGGCCAAAAGGCATGACCGGGGAACTCGTAAAGGCCGTCATGGGTGCGGAAGGCCGTCTTCGATGTCGCCGGAACATCGACTTGATGATAGCGGAGCGGAGGTCGAGCTTGGTGAAATCTTGGGCGTCGTGGAGTTCATCGAGCAACTCATCCATGACCGGAATCGGAAGCGTGTCCGCCTTTGTCCGCTCATTTAGAAGACCTGATAGTCGACGCGAAGCGCCGAGTCGTCGGCCTTCTTGACAAGCAGCACCGGAGACAAGAAGGCGGACGTGCTACGATGGATGATCCCGCGGTCCAGCATGTCCGTGCACTGACGCTCGAGCTCGTCCTTGTGCCTGGCTGGGTAGTGGTATGGGCGAACGGCGACGGGAGGCGTTCCTGGCAGAAGATGAATGCGGTGGTCGCATGGCCGTGGAGGAGGAAGCCCACGCGGCTCAGTGAAGAGGCCGTTGAACTCACAGAGTAAGCGGGCATGATGTCGGAGCCCAAGGCGCAAGTTGGAGTCTTGGGGGCGCTTGACCCCATAGCGGACTTTGTGGTCGCGAGCGAATCGCATCGTGAGGGTGCGAAATCCCATAGGATCGGCCCTAGAGTCGCTAACCACCGTGCCAAGCACAAGGTCGTGGCAGATGAGTGGCGACGAAGACCTCCTCACGGAACAGCTCGTCGTAGATGGAGAACGTGGCGCCCTCATAGACCCCTAGGCACGAGATTCGTTCTCCATTGGCCACCGTGGCTGCAGCCGACTCTGGAATCGTAGGAAGCGCCGGTCCGTGCATGGCAATGCCAGAGATGAAGTTATGGGACGGCCGGTCGAGAGGCATGGAAAGTGATGTGGCCTTGGCGTACCGGCACTTGCATCGTCTGGCGGCGCACCTGAGATGGCGTGGAGGAGATCACGCGAGCTTAGCGTCGGTGGTAGCGTCGGAGGGTCGTAAATCGCTAGCATAGGTCATCTCCATGACGATGAAAGGCGTTGCAGAGCCGATTGTGGCAGCAGACGTACTTCGTCGCGATTGAAGCAAAACCTGTCGTGGCGTTCATCCATCTCCAGATGGCGTGAAGGCGGCGGCTTTCGGGTGGCATTGGTGACCGTCGTCTTGGCGCCCGTGGGCCGTTGCTAAACGGCGGCGGAAGGAACTGGCGGCTAAGGTGTGGGAAGGATGCCGGCGTTGCGGCACAGCCACCATGAGCACTTGCTCCCGCCGCTTCGTATGCGAAAGCCGCGATGGCTACCTCCGGCGACATCGGATTTTTAGTAGCCGCGTCGATCTTTGAGGGTTCTTGGAGGCCGCCATGAACATCCGGACTTGTTGAGGCTCGTGAGAGGACCCGCGACGCGCGACAACTCCATGAACCGCTTCATTTGTACTCTGCGACGGTGCAGTCTGGCCAGCGGCGACAAGTTCACCCATGGGATTGGCGCGGAGAGGCGGCCCGAAACGAGTGTTGAGCAGCTCCGCGAAACGTCGCCAGGATGGTGTGCCTTCTTCCCGCTGGAGATGCATATACCATTGTTGAGCGGGGCCATCCATGTTGAAAGATGCCATCCGGACCTTCTCCTCCTCCGGGATCTTGCCTTTGAAGAAGAAAGACTCACACTTGTTGATGAAGAGGAGGATCTGTCTTCCGTCGAACTTGGGAAGTCTAGCTTGTGGAAGCGAGGCGATCGGCGGGATGTCCGACCCCTAGGGCGCCGTTGCGCCCGCCATCGTTGCCCGGAGCGATGATGGCATTGTTGCGCTCGAGCCGTTCGATGGCGCGGTGGTCGTGCTGCTGCTGCTGTTCCAATCTGGTGACCGCACTCTCGATGTTGCCGAGCTTGGCGAGTTGCTGAGTAATGGCAGCAAGTTGATCCAAGATGGCCTTGTCCCTGTCTGGAGCGGCGGCCATGGAGGGTGATCTTGCGAGCCGAGGATCGTTATTAGCGATACCAAGTTTATTACGGACGGGGTCCTTCTCTGCGGTGGCAAGGGGAGGCTGGCGGCAGCCCTCGGCCGGAGATGATGATCGTTGGCGGGCGCCACCGATCAATGGTGAACAACCAAGGTAAGACTAGAGGAAGAGGTAAGGTAGAGATTAATTCTTGCTTGTTCTTATTCATGCCATACGCTACATTTATAGGCCACGGCCTTATTTGCCTTTCTAACAAACTCTCCTAAAAAAACCTGATCTTAACCAATCAATTAAAACCCAATCCTATCCAATCATACCTAAACCGAATACCCAGCCCTCTAGCTTGCCTTTGGCCGGCGGCTATAGGTGCGTCCCCACATAACAGTTAGTAAGGGAAGAAGAGAAATAGAGGAAGTCTGCAGCTTGAATACCGGTTCAACGACTTGTTTAAATGAGCATCAACGGCTAGAGATCATCTCAGATAAATGAAAACACCATCTAACGGCCGACTGATAGCAATAATTTAACAAAATAAAAACTCTGTAGCTAATTTACTATTTTTGTCTCCTACCCATTTTACTGCTTGTTCTGTGCTTCCGTTTGCGATCTGGGTGATAGCTGAATCCGTATTCAGTTCGGCTCTGAATTGGGTCCTGACATACGTTCCCTCAAATTTCTGCTTATTTCTTTTGATGTTCTGGATTTGTGCAAGAACGCCCTGCATTTGGATACTTCCTTACACTGTGAGTAACATGATGTGTGAATTTCAGCAGTTTAGTCGCTTATAGTCCAGAAACCCTAATTTTCAGTTTCTTGTATTCCTGGTAGTCCTTGTTTGGAAAACATAGAGCCTTGAACATCTTCCTTTGGTATTTGTCTTTCTTTCTACCCCTGATATAGTTTGCTTTTGCAAAGAAACACCTGCAATTTTTTTATGGATTTGGTGAATGATTTGAGCATGGAAATGCACTCGATTTAGAGGAAAATCTTTCATCTCCATTGTTTACCTTGTTGCTTCTATCCAAATGTTGTCTGATACCATCGACCTCATTACTCCAGTAATGGCAACCCTTGAACTCGAATTTCTTACTTTTAGGTTCTTACTTGTTGAATCTTGATAAAATTGATGAAATAAAGGAGATATTGTGAGAAAAAAAAAGCGCTGGGTTGTGAAAGTTTTGCTCTTTGAGAGGAATAGTTTTGGTTAGCAGTTCCCTAAAAAGTGCAATCGTTTTCCTCTCACATAGCTTATAGATTTAGCCCTTCCTTTTCCCTATTTTATTTAAGTTTGTTCTTATGTTTAGCTGGATCATGGTAATTGCCCCATATGGGTCTTACTGGTTTGCTCTTCCTAAATAGATCAGTTTTGCTATTCGTGTTCCCTTTAAGCCATCAATATTTTGCGAATATGATGAATCCATGCATAGTTATATATTGCAGTTTCAGCTTACAAATGAATTGGGTTTGTTTAGTGATGCGCCCTATCTACTGTTCTAATTTGTTGCTCTCGGACATGCAGTTATTGCACTCAATACACTCTTCGCTAGCCTGAATTCTCCCCGGCAGCTCAAAGGCTTGCAGTCAAATGGAGGCGACCCTTGTAGCCAATCATGGCAGGCACCACTTGCTCAGGGTCACCGGTTACTGCAATGTGAGCCTCACGAATCAAAGTAATTGCTAGCTCAGCTTCATTTCTTACTCGCTCATAGTGTTTTTTATTGTGATGCTGTAGCAAACTGCTAAGCTTGGGGCTCTAAGGGAATTTGGCCTATAGTATGAATATCATGGGTTCGATGGCCGAGATGTCAGTGCCCAAATTTATCTTATGTTCAACCTTGCTTGATGTGGGAGTTCAGTTGATAACCATCTTAAATCAATTGTTGATGCAACGACATGAACAAAAACAACCTTGCTGGTGGCCAATCGATAGAGTACGACCTTCCCACTAATAAGCTTGAGAGGCTGTAAGTTCTTCAGATGAAGTTATGCATTTCAAATTTTCTCTCAGCTATTCTGGTACCATGGATGTCAAATAATTCTTGTTTTGCAGCAATCTCGCAGGAAACCATTCACTGAAAATTTACCCTACTCGATTTCCATGATGTCTAATCTTAGGTATTTGTGAGTACCTTTGCAACTAGAAGTTGGTTTTGCCTTGGAATTTATGTCACCTGGTAGGCCTAAATGAGTTTTTCTTGTACATGCAGAAAACTTAATCATAACCAATTACAAGGAAATATGGCTTCTATATTTTCCAACCTTGATAGTTCCACAACACTGCGAGTACTTTTTAAACTTTTCCCCGTGCATTGTCAGATGGGTCTTAATTTGTGTTGATCTTTGTTCATATTCCTGATGTTTCAATTTTCTTATCATTTGCCTATGTAATGTGCTGCAGAGATATCTCCTTTAATTGTCTTACTGGTGACCTACCACAAGGCTTCATTGCATTGTTAAGCCTTAAAAATTTGTAAGAAATGGATTTTTTTTCTCCTACACATGTCTTGTTAGAGTACCATGCATCTAACCATGTCTTTTTCTTCTCAGATATTTGCAAAACAATCAATTTACTGGTTATATCAATGTCCTAGTTGATCTCCCCTATAATAATCTATAAGTAATCAACTTTTAATTCATTGGCACCTGCTGAACTGAGGTTATAGTCGGTGTGCTCTTAGGCCAACGATGCGATTTTAAGGCTGAATCATGCCTGTGTGTAGAAATAAATTGTATGTGCATTAGGGATAAGCAACTACAAATATTTGATTAAGGTAAGATACCTTTTTAGTATTAACTCTGGCTAACTACAGTAAATGGGCAGCAAATAGACAGACATTTCAAAGCCGTTTGCAACAAATGCCTCTTGTATTCCCAAATACCATGATTAAATTTTAACTATTCAATTATTCTGATCAGCTGTTGCAATACCGTTTTCATTAATAGCTGAAGATGCTTACCGTGTTTTATTTGGTTTGTGCCTCCCAGGATCGCCCCACTGCATGTATGGGATTTCTAATTTTCTTCTGGTTCTTTTATATAGAACTCAGGTCTTTCTGTTCAATTTTAGTAGGGGAATCCATACTTCAGTCCTCTCCAATAACTTCTCCCTGAGTTTGTTCTTTGCGAATTGTGTATTATGGGTAATTGCTAGTTTAAGGGAAATCCGTACTTCAACAAGGTTACTTCCAATGCAACAAAGTCAGGTGCCATTGTACTTTCTTAGTATGATTTATATAATACCCAAAAAAAAGTTGCAGCTGTGGGAATTTATATTTGTATTTGAATTCGATAAAACAATATACTTTCTTTGCAATGGAAACAATATACATACTTTATTACACAGTACGGCTAAGTAGTTGGACAAGTACTTATACTTTAATGTGAATTCATGTTCCTTTAGATGAAATAATAAATTAGAACGATTAAGTGTGATATGTACGAGGATAATAAATCGTAAATATCTTAGAGCAAATTTCATAAAACTATAGTTTTCTTGTTTAAATTATCGAAAAACTATAAATTTTAGCTCCTATTTTACAAAATTAAAGATTTTAGAACTTGCGTAACAAAACTACAGGTTTTAGAATTGACCGTTTTCTTGTAATAGGTGTGATAGTGTGGGTCAGCATGGAAGCCGCATGTGTGAGTAAAACGTGAAATGAGGACGCGTGAAGCTGTCACGTGGGTTTATACTATCAGACCTATTAAAAGAAATGGTAAATTATAAAATTTGTAGTTTTGTAATAGAAGTTCACCTAAAATATATAATTTTGTGAAATAGAAGGTGAAACATATAGTTTTCTAATAGTTTATAAAAGAAATTTGTAGTTTTGTGAAATTTACTCAACACTCCCCCGTTCTTGAACAGATGGTGTTTTTAGGATTTTCACTTCAACCAAGACAGATATATAAATGACCAAATCACTATCCTTTATTGGCTCACTTATTGCTCTTATATAATATGTGTTACTCTATACCACAATAATAAATAGTATTGGAAATAACGAATGGTAGGGGTATGCAAAGAAAAAAATAGTTAAAAGTTTTCTCAAAATTATAAAATGATATTTACTCCCTCCATTCCATAATAAAGGACGCCTAAGTTTTTTCATGCAATTCCATAATATAGGGCGCCTCTTGATATAGAATGCACATTTTCCCTATCTACCCCTATGCTCACGCGATGCATGAGGCCCATAATTAGCGGCGCACATTAATTAGGCATGCATGCAAGTAGCGCACGGCGGCCAGAGATTAGGCGCACGAGCAAAAGCACAGGCACGTGAGCCTGAGTGTAGAGATTAGGCGCACGAGCAAAAGCGCGACACGTGAGCCTGAGTGTGCGAGCAAAAGTCTGAGTGCGCGAGCCTGAGTAATTAAGAGTGCAGAGTAATTAGAAGGCTCATGTAGCCAATCATCCGTATGCAAGGCGAAAATCACAGCGAGTGGTGCAACGAATCGACGTCCTGATAATTAGCGTGCACAGTTATTAGGGGTATTGCTGGAAACAATTAGCCTATCATCTCATACCTAGGTACTGGTGAAAAAAATTAGGCGCTCTATATTATGAAATGGAGGGGATATTTAGGAACAAAATTTAAAAGCTAGAATGTTATGTATTTGAGAACAGAGGGAGTATCTTGCAATTACATAAGTTATAAGGATGCTCAAATCCAACCAAATTGAGTAGCGTTTCGTATTCGTATTCAGTGCGGTATTTAATCCATATTCGCATTAGAGAATATTTTATATTCGTGTAAAAAATACGAATACAGATACAGTCCGATTCGTACTTGATCTGTTGACACCCTACTCGCAGTTGATCATGTTTTAGCTGTAGCAATGGATTTCCACGTGCACGTAAACCGATGCGGTCGGCCACACCTCATTATTGTACCGTTTTCCTGGCGCCCGGCAGACATTGCTCGGCCAGTGAGATCCTCTCGTTTTTCACCACCACCTGCATGAAACAGTTTCGCCAACTTGTGAGTTGTGAGGAAGCGGCTAGTGAGAGCATCTTTAATGGTGCCATTTTAGCTAGTTATAAGAGTGTTATCTCAGTATTTTGCTTAGGTGAAAAAGAGAAAATGAGAAGAGGGATATAGACTGGCTACTAATGTATAACCAGACTATAACTGATTTCAACGCACTTATTATCTATTACATATATGCCAATATTTAATTTTATAGACAATACTATAGCTAATCCATTGAAAATATTGTCTATATACTATCTATAGATGATATAGATATTTCTTATAGCTAGTACTATTGGAGATGCTTTGAGTACTGAGTACTGACTCGGTGGATTGAGTGGCTGGCCTCCTCTTGGAGAAAAACATCTCTCTTTTCTCTCTGGTCAGTCTGCCAAAGCAACGACCTTTGGCGACTTTGATACCACCAAACAGAATACTCCTACAGTCCTACTACATTCAAAGAGATCATACAGTGCTTACATGGGACCAAAAGAGAATCATTACCGCCAATAATGACTCAGGAAAGAAAGAAAGAAAGAAAGAAAGAAAGGAGGCTCTCTGGCACTGGCATGTGGGCCAACCCGTCAGGGGGAACAGCGAGGGGATATGGACGGTCGCAGCCGGAGGCAGAGGCAGGCGAGGCGACGGACTGGTCCTGGAGGGGGCATGCCTCCCCCGTGCCGTCACATGCATGTGCTGTCCGGTAAAGGACGGGCCAGGCGGGCCGTGCCGGTGGGCCCATGGGGCCAGGGATCCCCTGCCACGGCCTGTGCGTTCCGTTCCGGTGTCCCCCTGGCCCTGGGTCCCAGGGGAGGCCCGGTCCAGAAGTACCCGGCCCCTCGCGTCCTTCTCCCACTGTCCTGCGGGCCCGGCCTCCCGCCAGCACGTAGCTGTTTGTACTCGAGATCTCTTGCACGATACCGGGCTTATTATATCTTTGTTGACGCAAACAGAGGCTGTACAGTATTATTGCACAGCGGAAGCCTGGAGGAAAGGTTCAAGAGATGTGTTGAGCAGATTGGGCAGCTACAAATGGCTTGGGTTGGTAGATGAAACAAAATCCAGATTGTGCTGAAGTTGCTGATTAGCACCACGACAATTGTTGCTTCGTGACTCGAGTTTTTAAAAGGGAACTGAAAACGTAGATTCATTATAATTTACTCCGATAGTCCTACTCATCTTGATCAACCGAAGGTTGAAGCTTGCTCAGTTATCTGACGAGCGACTCAGCTGAGTAAGGTGGAGCTTCCTGTCGGCACGCAGGTTGCAGGGTGAGGTGCAGATGCTACATCATGCTAATCGCTTTGTCAATATTGTCGTGCCAATCTGCCATGCACGGTCTTAAAGTACCTTTTTTTTTGGCTGATATTGCAGTGAGCATCCAAGCGTATCGGCGTGCTAGGGCTCAAATCAAAATTGCTTTGACTATAGTAAATAGTTAATAAGTTTAAAATTTAAATGAATCTATTTCGATCGAAAAGAAAATGAACGAGGCTTGACTAGATGGTGACTCTTGTTAGCTCAAATTTGAAATAAACATTTAAATGATAAATAAAATAATTTTATATTAGACTATATTAATTTTGAAATAAGCTCGATAATAACTTACTAAACTTGATAACCAACCCTAAAAGCGCAACTAGCAACGTGCTCACACATATTTTCCATGATATTTCTATCCGCTTCTTCTCTGCACGTGAAAGCCTCGCCGGTGCAGGATCGGCGGCAACTCGACCAGCATGGAGCAGCTAACTGCTATTCTGCTAACGTCTAGGACACAGCTTTTCTTACAAGTACGTGCAGGCAGTGGGCAAGCTTGAAGCTTAAAAGCGTTTTTGATTACAGAACACATATGTACCAGCTTGCTCTGAGATGAGGAGTAGTTGTGTTTCGTACCGATCGAGCTCGCCGTTCGTGCGCGCTGCATGCGTGGGACGTCTGCCGTTCGGCGATCTGGACCATGCATGGCAGTGCAGCGGCAGCGCCCGCGGGGCTAACTGGAACGACGTCCGCCCGTGCAATGCAGGCGTCTATCGTAAAGCAGGTCAAAGTACACGTAGGTTGGGGCTAATGAAAAAGGCAGTTGAGTTCCATTCCCACCATGCCACCACTGCACTTTCGGCCTGACTGACTGCTGGTCTTAGCTGGTGGATTTCAATCATGCGGGTAATTCATGTCTTGGCTTTCTTAGCATTGTCACTTCAGTTTTTTTTTTTTTTTGCCCTTTTGGTCTCCCTTAATATCTTAGGGCCTTAACCGGCACATTTTGTTAAAGATAACTTAATATCTTAAATTACCATATCTTTTAATTTTATCTAAATAGGTTGTTAGTCTAAATCTCCAACTATTCAGAATCTTTTGGCTATCTAAGCCAAACCCCCGTACATATAATCTTTGAATCATTATAATAAATTGTTTCCCATTGTTTTTTTCTGTAAGAGTTTTTTCACATTAAATCTAGTCTTCAATTATTTTATCGTACTTCTAACCCAAACAAGTGGTATCATAGTCTAAGATTCTACCGTTCTAGATCTATCCGCTGCCCCTGGGAGGAGGAGACTCCCAGGGGTGGCCATCGCATGGCCGTCCACCTCTAGCGACAACTTCGACCGCACCTCCAGCCGCTTGTCGCCTTCAACCATTCCTAGATTGGGTCAACTCTGCGGCCCTCTGCTCGGCACCTCGGCAGCCGCCTCTGGCCTCCGCCTTTGCGCTCCAGCCTCCAACCCCTCGGTACTCCGCCACACACCCTTCGGTGCCTTCTGAGCCACACCTCCGCCTTTGGTCCACCCTGCCTCGATCGCCCAATGACTACCACCTTTAGGGCCTGTTTGGGATTAGCCACTCCACCAAAATCTTGGAGTTGGTGGAGCCTTCTAGCTCCAAATTTATGGAGCCGAGCCACACATTAAGAGTGTTTAGGTAGATCATCTTGTTTACATTTTAGACTAAAAATATAAACTTAATTCACTTTATTTTAGCCTATAAGTTTCACCTCAATCAGTTGGGACCGAGCTCCCAAACAGGCCTTAGTACCTAGTGACTGTTTCAATACCAAACAGTAGGATTTCTTTGCGATGCTAAAAAGTTGGTAAATTTAGGCTATTAGCTTTTATGTCTATTATTGGCTGGATCTCATGTGAAAATGCAAGTTTTTTGTTTATTATTGGCGATATTTCATTCGCAATTTCTATTGTTCGCGGATTTTCATGCGCAGTTTCAAGCAATTATGCCTATTATTAGTGGATTTTATTGTTGCAAATTAAGGCTTTTATGAATATTATTGGAGGATTTCATTGGCAATATTCATGTATAATTTATTATTGGCAGTTTCAGGCGATTTCTTCGACGTTTCATCGTCGGTTTCTTTGACGTTTTATCGTCTATTTTAGAGAGAAAAAATTAATGTTAGTTGTGGAGATAACTGAATTTGATGTTTCATCATCATTATTTTTGGTGTTTTATTCACCGTTTGATCACTTGCGCGACCGTTATAGATGTTTTGGCAACGTTAATTTGGAACTTAATCACACCCTATTGGTAGCATTATATTCTTCAGAGTTTTATTAGTGAAGATTTTACTCCAATATCAATTTAAGATGCAGGTTTAATGTACAAGAATGAGTTTATTTCTATGTAGATACTACAATGTTGTTTAATGTTCTTTGCTTAATATCAGGAGTCTACTGCAATTTATACTCTATTGATAGTACGAGAATTGTCTACTGCAATTTATACTTTATTGATAGTACGAGAATTTTTTTCTTCATAGAGAAACAGTTTTAACCATATTATGGATTTTCAGTAGGCAATTGGTTGAATTTTATATTCAATGTGGAGCATGTTAAAAATCCATATTATGTTTCTTCGCTATCTACCAAGCACCACATGTGATATCTTAGTTTATGTCATTTGATGATTGAGCATATCATAAGCTCAAATTTTACTAGGATTATGAATTCTTGAAAACTAAGATTTCTTCATCTGCTTTGTTGATAGTTGTATATTTGGATTGACTGTTCCCGTTTTACTCTCGACCTACTGGTGGTTTACTCAATCTTACTTCATGAAAAGCATTTTGATAAAACTGTTCTAGTTTTTGTCTTTTACACTATAAGTGTTTAGATTGACTGTTCTAATCTTTTTTGTTCAATAGTCTTTTAGATTTTTAACTCACTTGGTATTCATAGTGCTTTATTATTCTCTGAGGTTTTTTGAAAATAATTTTATTATAGATTTTGAGTTAAGGGGGATTTGCTAGAGATAACTCAATATCTCATATTACCATATCTTTTGATTTTATGCAAATAGGTTACTAGTCAAAGTCTTCAATGAAATCTTCACTGTTACGGCATCTAATTTTTTTATGGAACTAACTGTCATGCGTTTCTTTTTCAAAAATAGCCCCCCACGTAAATCCCGTGCTTGAGGAGCACTGGAAACCAAAATACACACACAAAAAAAGAAAATATTCAGCGGTAATGGAGTACCACCTGTATTGTAGCAGTTTTTTTGGCCGCTAAGTGGATGTGCAATATTTATTGGCAGTGGTGCAGTATCTAAATTTAAATATTTTATTATATATAAATTATCGATACCACATATTTAAAATAGTAATATATATATAATACTTTTAACTATAAAACCATGTATTTAAACTGGTGTTCCATTTTACATCTATACCGGTGTACGTTTCAATATTGGTAATACCGGTGTTTTGCTCCAGAATTTAATATAATAATATAAATTTATAAGTAGAAATAAATCAATTTTACATCCCTGAACTTTATGAAAAGTTTATTTAATACTGTCAACTACAAAACCAGGTATTTAAACAATCTAAACTTAAAAAACCAAATAAACTTACACCTTGAGATTATATAAAAAAAAACTTACACTCTAAAGTAGTTTTCGAGGATGGTTTTGTTGACGAGGATCCAAATCAATGTGGTTTTTGCCATGTTAGCAACCGTATCATCGGTTTTGATCGATGATAATTAAATAAGAGGAGGGAGAATGATGACATAATATAGAGATAGAGTAAGAAAATGGTTTACACACGTCATGGTTTAATATAATATTGTATATATTATTATTTTAAATATGTGGTATCAATAATTTATACATAATGAACTATATTTAAATTTAGATATTGCATCACTAGCAATAAATATTGCGCATCCACTCAATGGCATAAAAAAAACTGCTACAGTATGACCTCCAAATATTTTCATTCTGTTTTTTGGTATTTTGGTTTCCAGTGCTCGGCGAGCGTGGCATTGCTTTTCCAGCGCTCGAGAAGATTTGCGTGCGGAGGGTTATTTTTGAAAAAAGAAATGCATGAAAACTAGATCTATAAAAAAAATTAGAGGCTATAGTAGCGAATATTTCGTTTTCAACAAATCTGACTTTTTTTTGTCTATTTAAGCCACACCTATGTATATGTTATCTTGAACCATTATAGTGAATTGTTTTCTATAATTTTTTTCTCACGATGGTTTTTTATATTAAATGTTGTCTCCTATTTTTTTATCGTGCTTCTAATCCAATCACTTTTCTTGCCCACACTTTGTGGTAGTCAAATGGAGTGCATGCTAGTAAATTTCAGTCATATAACTTGATCGCCGAGGGCGTACTTATGTTGGTTTGTATATGAAGCTTGACGAACCATGTACTCCTACTAGGCAGGTTATGTTATCTTGCATGTTGTTATGCGTAGGAAAAATCGATTTAAACGATGCAAACGCGATTTTCAACATATTTCTCACACCAAAACAATGACCGAGTTACGGGAAAAACAAAGAGTTAGAGTTGTAGAAATATTTCTTTCGATTTAATTATTTGGGAAATATCAAGACCAAGATGGGAAAACGAGGTGGGAAAACTTTAGAGGAAAAGGCGAAGAATTATTAGTGACGACAACCTTTTTGAGTCGCACATATTTCTAGTGATTTAAAACATTTTTTCCGTAAAGCGGAGAAATGACCTAGACGTCATGACAACCTTCTTAGAGATGCACACATATTTCGGTGGCGAAAACATTTTTCATGAAACGGAGAAAGGACCTAGACGTAGGAGCGAGGACCCATTTGTTACGTTTTGGACTCGCTATCTGAAATTTAAAAGAGCATATCCGCGATTTGAATTTAGCGGTCTTTTAAAGAATACCGCGAGGACCTGAATGCGAAAAAATAAAAATCTTCCTCTCACAAAATTCGCGAGGACCTATCCGTAATTTCGAGGACCGATCCGTAATTTGGAGAAACCCGAGGGCCTTTTAAAGCCAAGGACTGACGTGGATGCCTGAGCTCACGCCATTCGAGCGAATGTAATGGCTAATATATATGGTGACGCTATGTACGAAGTGACCATGTAGGATAGGGTTTATTTGTTTCAGTTTTGAATTTTTTAGAAGGTGATTTTAATTGTGGTTATAGAGAAATTAATTCTCTAAAAGCTGAAATTCAAAAACACATATAAAGTGGATTGTAGATTTTAGTGTATATGAGTGGGCTGAATTATGAGAATCGGATTCTAGAATTGGGCCGTTTGTTTTTTATTCTGCTTTTAAAGCCAAAATTCAGAATTAAAAGCTAAAATAAATAGGTCCTTAAGATATACAAGGAAGTCCTACATACTCCATATATTAAAACTGGAAATTTTCCCGGCTTGTCGCCATGCCACGCAGAATTCAAGGCAATGTGGCCTCTCTGCGCACGCTAGAGCGCTGTGCATACGACGGCGGCCTTGTGCTTAAGCCACGTTGTCGTGTGGCTAATTCGTTTATACGGCTTAAGTAAATTTTCTGTTGGCTTATATGTGAAGGGCTACGTAGCGCATCGATAAAGTGCGATGCCCGCGCCGGCTAGGTCGAGAGTTCAGGCCCTTGCTTCCGCGTGCGTGCCCGTGGGCGGATTTTGCCGGAATGACGCGTGGCGAGAGCAGTGAGGTCCTAGGCGACGTGTGGCTATGTTTATTTACAAAAAAGACCATGCTCCTTTCCTTTTTTGCAAAAAGACACTTAGTGTTTCCAAAATTAGGTATTAGCCCATTTGTTATATAGAGACTCTGAAACTGCTGAAATTATTTTTCTTTTGTGTAGAGAGCCCCTAAAAATATGATGTGCTTTTCAGAAATACGTTTTGGTCCGTATTTTTTCCTAGTCTCCAGAACTTCCGAAATTTCCTTTTTTCACTGTAAATATCCTCTAGAAAATTACAAGAGAAAACTCATATCTGTTTATTTTTTACAGATGCCTCCAAATATACGAGACGCTTTCCAAAATTACATATTAACCTATTTTTTTTACAGAGAGACGCCTGAGCGGATCTTTTTTGAAAAAAAAAACCCGAAAGCGTGCGGAATTTTATTGTCATCCACGTGGCGGGCTACGCCCGTGCATCTAGTATATACGAAGTAAATAAGACCAAGATGGTTCTGTGTGTGTGTCGCGTGTAGCTACGCCTCTGGTGGCAAACATTGGCCCATTTGATGATACTAGAACATATTTTGTGTCGGCCCGTCGACAGCAACGCATGCAGTACCAAAGCTCCATTTACGCCGTGCGGACAAGGGGGACACCGGCCGGGCAGTGAAACCAGCCACGCACAAGATCAGACATTTTGGCTTCTGCTGTTGTACGCGACACCGGAGGACCCCGTTTTATTTGGCCATCTGCGTCCATTGCATACCTGCACGGACGGTTAGCAATATCGACGACGATCGAAAATCGTGTAAATCGGCCGAATCAATCTGACACCGTAAATAAAATCATCGGTAAACCGTTCAAATTTAAATTCAAAAAATTCAGAAAAATTTTAAAAAATTAACCAGAAGCTCCATAAAATTAGTATTAATAGGGTTTTAGAATCTAGGATAAAAATTAGTTGAAAGATCGAATTTTAGGGGAGGGGGGTGTTTTTGAGCCAAATCCAAATATATATAGAATAGAAAAGAAAATAAAATTTAAAATAAACAGTAATGGACGACTCTCCATAGCTTTCCAGCTAAATTCGACTTATACATGAAAGTTGTGGACCCAAGAATAGCGGCCTAACACAAGACACTAGAATGTCAGTAATACATTCTTCCCTTCTACATAATATCTTGTTCTTGTATACGTTATATACTTGTATGGACATGTTTTCTTGACTTCGTGTAGTTGTCGCCTTGAACCCTTGGACACACTACGCGTACAGCACGATCCACACATTTTTGCCAGATCTCTGGGATGCTTTTCAAGTGCTTGCTGATGATATTGATTGCGTCATTGACGCTTTTTACGAGGCTGATCAATACAAAAGGAGGGTTAAAACATTCACAAGTGCTCTAGCTAAGTGGATAGCACATGATCCCAAAACAATCCCTGTTATTTTTCTTATATTGTGTTAAATGTAATGTCACTCTCGTATTTTCACCTCGTGCTTACTGCTTTTTTTATTAACTTGCAGCACATTGGTGTGGTGTGTTTAGGGTTGAAATCGAAACGAAAAGTTTTCGACCGTTCAGGAAAAAACAAAAATGAAAGGATTTGTTTTAAAACAGAAATGGAAATTGTCGGTATGGAAATGAAAATGATTTTTTTTCCCGAAAACAGGAAAGCTAGTTCCAACAAAAATGAAAACAAAATGAAAATTTTGTATAAATGAAACTGGAAATTCCGACAGAACCTGGCCCACTAGTGAAAGTTCAAGCTCCATTAATTTGGTTTTGGTGTTAATGATAAATCTAATATTGAGACTAATTCTTTTAATAATCATAATATTGATTAGTATCAATCGTTAATTAATGACAAATCTTTTTATGAGACTAACAACTATTTTGTTGAGTTCAACTCTTACTAGCAATGTGCCCGTACGTTGCAATGGAAACTCAATTTGCGATAAAAATTTTATTTGAAAAGAGCAATAACAGTGGCAAAGGTGGGTGATTAAAGAGCAATGGCAAAAGTGGGTAATTAAAATGAAGTGACAAAGGTGGGTAATTAAAATAAAGTGGCAAAGGTGGGTAATTTTGATGAAGTGACGTGGGAAAAAACTCTCACTTTATATAGTAAAGATAGTTTCTTTTGGATGAAAAAGGTGAAAATATCAAAGGTATGCATTCGAGTTCATATTGTCATATCTTGTTGCATTCCTTAGATATAATTTTCATAATCATATTGATAAATCTAAATATGAGACTAACTCTTTTATTGAGTATATCTTTAATTAGTCTCGTCTCATTGAAAAATAAAAAATCTAAGGTATGCACTCGTGTTTATTTTATGATATCTTATTACATGCTTAGGACTTAAGTTAAAGAATGAACTCTTACATTGCTTATACACTAAAAGATGTGCAATATATTTTCAACTTCATCCATATTACATGAATGCACATATCTAGGGGGTTCACAATTTAACTTGATATTTTAATTGTATTGATCCATGTCCACTTACTAAGCAACATATAGGATCAAGATTTTGAAACAATCCTTTGAGTATATGTAACTTGTGTAGTTGTAGTATACTCATGTTAATATATGATAAACTTAAATACTATCTAAGATTCATTATGTGCATATTGATTCTAAGTTCAATTATTTATATGCACATATTTAATGGAGTTTATTCTATTATTAATTGTATTAAGAGTATTGATCCCTTTCCATCACTTCAACATAATTTGGATCATTACTTAGTAACCATCAAAATGAGTATATGAAACTTGTGTAGCTAATATATACTCACGCCAATTTAAATAAAATTTAAATTGAGTTCGATTGTCTTTCAATCAAACAAAAAACTAATCATGTGTTAACGGTTCACTTTGTTGATCCTAGAACAACCGAAAGTTTTTTAGTATATGAAGCATTTGTTGCATTAGTATACTCAAGATATAATTTATCTTTCAATCAATTTGTCTTTGGATTGTGGTTAATCATCAAAAGAAAAGGTCAAAGGATCTCGAGAGTATCCATTATGTGTTAATGGAGTACATTGATGATTGAGACAACCATGTGTTTTGGTACTAACTCTTTCAATGAGTTTGAAATAGGTTGAGTCCAAAGTTGAGATAGATAAAAGAGATAAGTACGTTGTCGTGTGTTGATGAACATCAAGAGAGTATCCCGAAGTGAAGTGAAGCTAGAGAAAGTTCATCATGTGTTGATGAACAAGAAAAAAGGACCCGACTTGAAAAGGAGAAGATAGAAATCATAAAAGCTCCAAGTGGATGTGCTAGAGGCAAAGGTATAACTAGCTAGGGTTAAGAATATGTTTCTAGTCTTTTACTGGTCTCGGTGTTTGGATGAGAAACCGGATTGCTAGTGTAGGTTACCGTACTATTAAGAGGGGTTGAGTCATTTAGCTTAACCTTCATCATGAGTTGATGAACTCAATCCGGTTCACTCTAACTCACTCTCTTGTTTGGATTTTGCATGAGCTAAGTATTTACATATGTTGCAAATAAGGGAGCTCATGTTTGCTTCTTAGTGAATCTTAATCAATTTGGTTTTTATATGGGGCTATAGATTTGTATGTGTTGTAAAAGGGAGATAGCGCATGTAATTTGGTTTATATGGTTTTTGCATGGAGCTAAGTTTTGCATTTGTTGCAAACAGAGAGCTCATGTTTTGGTGTTTTAGCTTGTGATTGGATCATGCGTTGATCATCACAAGGCTAAGCTTGGTTTGTGCTTTGAGTTCACAAAATGTGTTTTTGCAAAATATTGATGTTTATGCTTCTTATCTTGGAGCATGAGATAAGCATTTGCAAATGTGTCTTGCAATATGTTGGGATCATGTGTTGATCATCTCATGACTCAAGATATGTTTTTAAGTGATTGATTTCGTTATTTGCAAATGTGTGTTGCAAATGAACTAGAAGTTATGTGTTTCAATCCTTGAACATGTGTTAGCATTTGCAAATGTGTTTTGCAAAGTGTCGGGATCATGTGTTGATCCTTACATGACTAGAGGGTTGATAGCATAGGTTCGTGGTTTATTTGAGATTGTGTTTTGCAAATAAATTAGATTTTAATGCGATTATTTGGAGTATATGATTAACATGTGCAAATGTGTTTTGCATAGGGTTGTGTTTATGTGGTGAACCTCACACAACTCAAATAATGTGATCTTTGTGTTTTATAGAAAAGATTGTGCGAAATTGAACCTTGGTCGATGGGGCGGTATGACCGAACCCCCTCCAGTCATACCGGGCGACGGTGTGATCGGCGCCTCCTTGGTGTGCATTTTCCAGAGAGGATACTTCTCCCACTGAGGTGGAGCGGTATGACCGGACCACTTCCACTCATACCTACCAGCGGTATGACCGAGTGGTCTCCGGTCATACCGACCATGTGCGGTCATACTGGCTAGGGAGCGGTATGACTAGGTTTTCTGAATAACGGCTAGTTTTCTAGCCATTAACTCTGAGAAGCGGTCATACCGGCCCCAAGACAGTATGACCGGGCTCCCCAGGGTGGTATGACCGGGCTCCTAGGGCACTTTTGCCCAATTTACCCCCAACGGCTAGTTTTTCTTATGGAGGCTATATAAGGGGTCTTAGGGGTTGGCATTTGGTTGTGGTTGGTCTTGTAGAGTATTTGGGTAAGGTACGTTGCGCACTCATATTTGATTCTTGAGCTAAGAGTGAGTCCTAATTGCATGTATTGCAATTAGGAGTGGATTGAGAGTCTTTTGTGCATATGTTGTGCTTGAGGGAGTCATTGTACATGTGTTTTACTTGGTGATCACCGGAGTGCATGTGTTGCACTAGGTGAAGTTCAAGCGGAAAGGCTTAGCTTATTACTCTTGGTATTTACTGACACCTAGATGGCATGAAGGCGTTGTGCGCGGTGAGCTTCTCGATGAACGCTGTGAGAAGCCCCGGTAAGTTGTGAAGGTCGATGCTCGCCTACCCGAAGCAGGAAAGAGCAACCACTAGTGGAATCGAGGCGGATGCTCAATTCGTGGAGTCAGTCCAAAGTGGTTTGGACTAGCCTCAACGTGGACTAGGGGAGACCGGCAAATGTCTGAATACCACGGTAAAAAATATTGTTTCTCCTTGTGTATGCTTGCAATTCTTTATTTACTTTGTTGTAATTTACATTTCTAAAATTAAATTGCTTGCTTATCTGTAGGATTACAAATTGTTGTTAGAGATATAATTAGTTAGTGCACATAGTGGGCCTAGTTGATTTTAGCTTTAATTGTCAAAACCTTAGTTTCTCACTTCCGCATTATTATTTATTAAGGTTTTGGCATAAGGGTAATTAGGGGTGAATTTATTTGTAAAAATTCTTAGAGTAGAAGAAAATTAAAAAAAAGCTTCCTATTCATCTCCCTTCAGTCGGCATCCTTCTACTTACAACTAGTCCACTACTCAAGCCCATGAGCCCATCAACCTAAGTTCCCAACTGATGAAGGCCAATCCTATTAGACAGAACCACCCCGTGGTTCAACCTCTGTCTCGGTCTCCTGTGTCGCACCACGGCACATGACAACCTCGCCCGATGCCGTTCGTGATGTTGCGCTCCACCCCAAGCCGCCATGGGGGCCGATCGGGCGGCAGGAGGCTGCTCTTCTTCGCCTCTCCACATCCTTCTCCAAGCACACCCACTCCATGCGCCTCCTCCCTTCCCCCTCCAAGCCCCACGTGACGACTCCCCCTCCCCTACCCCTTGTACGCCCCACCGCTGACCACGACGCAGCCCACCTAGTCTCCACCTGCCCTCTTCGTCTCCTTTGACGCGACGACGGCACCATGTCTGACAAAGTTAGCAAGAAGAAGACCGGCGCGTGCCTGTGGATGCGGCTGGATTGGTCGGGCGCCTTCGAGATCCTAGAGCTCGATAAGGCCTCCATCATCCACTGCACCGATGTGCGCCCACGCAACCTCCACATCCTCGGCCCTATCTTCTCCCACTCCCCCAACATCCTCAGGGAGCGCTCACCCATTAATATTGACTACCATTAGGGTCACCTTTTGTATTGAAAAAGCAAAAAAAAATCCAATGCTTTGGTATAATAATATATAAAGATTAATTTTGCAGCTAGGGACGAAGCGATGTTGGTCAACCTAGAATTCATCAGGGCAATCGTTATAGCCAAGGAGGTCCTCCTTTTGGTCCCTCTCGCGCACGACGCAGCAACTGCCCCTAAGGAGTCTAGTGGGTGGGAACAGCGAACATGGTGGTGATGGCCATGGGGAAAGCAGGATGGTTGGCCTAGAGATCATTTGCCCTACCCTGTCTTAATGAGGCGATTGGGGTAGAGCACGAGCTGCCATTTGAGTTCCAGGTGCTGGAGATTGCACTCGAGGTTGTGCTCATTGCTGGCTCGTGTCTGGCTGATCTTGAGAGGCATGCACATGCTACTCCTCTACTTGATGAGCTGACCAAGAAAGTGAACACGAGGAACCTTGAGCGTGTGCTAAGCCTTAAGAGTGATCTTACTCGTTGGCTTGCCCCGGTCCAGAAGGTATCACCAAAGGTCCACACACACACACACACACACACACACACACATATATATATATATTCCTTGGTCTATATAAAGTTTAAACCTTAATATCTACCTTACTAGCTCTTATCGTTTTTAGTTTAATTTATAGATCAAAAGTTGTATCAATATTATGTCATTGCTGTTCTTTTCTGACCCTTGAGCGGTGTGATGCCGTGCGTATAAATCTAATTTTTATTCAAAGTTGGTACGTTTGGATATATCATGTACTATGTGCTTGTGGAATTTTTTGCTTTTGTTTCTGTATCGTTCTGTTTCCACGGTTTTCAATTTCATTTTCGTTACTGGTAAAAAATGTGTAAACAAAAATGGAACAATCATTTACCGACCGTTTCCATTTCGTTTTCATCCCTAGGTATGTTCGGTTCGGACACACCCACACTTCATAAGTTTGCTCAATGGCTCGTTTCGCATTACGCTTCTTCTAGCTAATGCAAGCGCAATTAGAGCACGTTCGCCTTCATCCATAGTAAAATTTGCATCCGCCTGCCCTACTTATGGATGTTAACTACAATTTGCGACTCAGAATTCAAGCCGAAGAAAGTCAAATGTCTACAGCTGAAGAAGATCCATTACAGCGTCTTATGGTGCTTATATTGTGCGACGATGAAAATCCAATCCGACAATGAATGGAGAAAAGAAGGTCTAATGCTGACCCTTTACATGAAGAGGACGACACTGAGAGTGACATCCCCTCCCATCACACCTTGTGACAAATTCGGTTGACCCTGTTGCGTTGCGAAATAAATTGGGACTACAAGTATCCCTGAATGGGCAGACAAGACAGTGGGTGACAGTCATATAAGAAAAAGGAAGCACCAAGTAGTGGCGACGAGTAAACAAGTAAAAAAGAGAGCTCTCTCAAAAGGAAAGGATAACTTCTCATAGATGAGGAACATTACGTAGAGAGTGATGATTTGATTGATAGCACTCTCAGGGACCGTCAGAGTCCACCGTACCAAAAGTCTAATGACAGTAGCTCTAAGACAGACAACAATGGTGGTGACTCCATTGACGGTGCCTTAATCCCTCTCACTTTCCACTCACAAAAACAGCGTCCTATAGAATTTACAAGAGAGTCCCAGTTCACTCATGCCACATAGAATAAAAAATATGGTGCTCCACAATAACAGAGGACGACTGCTATAGGCAAGAGAAGATATCATCGACATAACCATGACGCACCGCAGGATAGCTCCAGCTCGTTCAGCATCATCGAGACGCAAGTGACTTATGGCTCGTATGGCCAATACAACCACGCCATTCCAGATGCTCGTATACAACCTCCCACTCAAATGGGTCTATAAGTGGCAATACCATGAATTTTCTGTTATGTTGTACCAACAGTGGCAAATGACTAGGCCATGGACGCGGCAAAGCTGGCAAGAATACAAGATGAAGTTACTAGCTACACGAGGATTATTGATGATATCCACAAAGGAGTACGACATGGTCAACCAAGTGTGTAGTTAACAATACTACTCGTAGCCCCAAAGATAATATTTCATTTGTATATTTTATTTTATTGTAACTCCATATTTGTTAATATAGCATTCATGTAAGTCCAACATAGTATATGTGTGACAATACAAGGATGACGAAGCTATGCCAACTACGAACATTCATTTTCGGTGAGAAATATTGCTTGCAAATATCACATGCCATAGTATTGAAATTAATGTTATTGAAATATGGACTTGTTGGATTGATTTGTGAATGGTATTGAAATGTTATTTGTTGAGATATTATTGCTAAATGCTTACTTCACAACTTCATATTGTCTAAAATATAGCGGAGGTTACGCCAAAATTTTTCCATATTTTTTTCATAATTATGCCGTTATTACAAAATGTGTACTTCATAACTTGAAGTTGTCGTAAAATGTAGAAAATATCAAGCCGTAATTTTATCGTATTTTTTCATATTCTTTTATGAATTTATAATATTTTCCTGATTTTTGGCCTTTATCGGGTTTTTACTAATTTTTCACTATTTTCTGTATTTTTTCTCATTTTCCCTTTTTTTTGTGTTTTCCATTCCGTTGCTGATTTTCCCTTAAAATCATTTGATAATCGACAAAAATTAGCCGATTAGCGACGATATCGCCTGATTATCAAAAAATTTTGGTCCGATTTGACAGATTTCAAAACGGTTTGACTTTGCAAACCATTCGATTTTTCTCGATAATCGACGAAAATCGCTACCGATCTGTCTTCGATTTTCAACCCTAAATCGATATTGCTGACGCTGTTCCAACCACTTTAGACAACAATTCGTTTGATTTTCTTCGGAGTGATAGATAAATCAACGATAGTATAATATTAACTCGAGCCGACACGGCTGGATCCATCCACAAGAGAGAACAAGCCAAGTAAGAACAGAAAGTGCGACTGCGAAATCCACAAACCCTCGCCGACGAAGCCCGCGATGTCGAGAGGAAGAACGCAGGAAAACGAGGAAGAAAACAGACGACAGCGTTGAGGCAGATGCGTACCGGCAAAAGAAGCGTCGAACGAAGACGGACATTAACGCCACCGCTGATGACTACCGGCGATACATTCAGGAGAGGAACCATCGCGCGCGAGAGAGAAAGAAGACGGAGGTATCCAAACTGGCAAAAAAAAAGAGCCAGCCGCACCTACCAAAACGCGCAACGCCACGTGCCCGCGTCGCAAAAATCCTGCGCCAGAAGCGCGCGAGGACTCGAATGCGGACCGCGGCCTCGAGCACGAGCGCGGTGACCACTGCGCCGCACGTCCGGACGTGAAAACGACCGGTGACAAAATAATTGAGCTATACAAAAAGCTAAGCCAAGCAGGAGGAGGCATGCGCGACGCGGCGCACAAACGGAGGCCCACGTCGCCCCGAAAGTGACATGGAGGCGCTGAGAAGCCGCAAAACCTTCCAGACTTAATATCTGTACTAGATAAGGACCCGCGCTACGCTGCGGCGTATGAAATTTGTGTGAGTTCTGAGAGTTTAATAGAGAAAAAATGGACCAATACATAATCTTTGAAAGCTATTGAACTATATTCAGAAAATTTTGAAGATCAATTATAAACTCTGAACAGTATGTCTGGGAAAACTGTTTTTAAGATTGCCTAGAAAAAATTCGTTAAGAGGTTCAGAAGGACATATCTATGAATATACAATATAGCAAGTTTGTGTTCAAGCCAATATCATAAGGTTTCCCACAGGGTACACAAAATGGCAAAAAAAAAGGGGCAGCAAATGCAATTATGGACTTGCAATTACACTGGCTGCACAATCAAAAGTGTGCAAAAACTGGCAATATCACATGCCGACATCCATATGTAGCTTATGAGAACAGCAGCAGCAAAAACTGAAGTGCATAAGCAAGGTAAGAAATATGGGAACCTGGCAAGTTTGGGTTAGCGCAGCATGGAGAATAGGCTAGCGCAGCATGGAGAATGTTAGAGCTTCATGTTCAGGTCGGCAAACTTCAATAGCACAAGCCTGCAAAAGTCAGGCACAAAGACATCAAATATACATAATCTAACATAAAAGAGTTTTAAAAAAAGAGCTATCAAATTCACCACACCTTTATTGGTCCAAGTAAACCATTTAAAGCACCAAGGAGAAATCTTGTAGCTACTGCCATCCAAAAGTTGACACTAAGCCCAAACAAAGTATTAAAGACCACCCTGAGATATTAGCAAGAAATTAAGCTAGAGACTCACCTAAAGAAATAAAAGGAATTGAAATATAGAAGCAAACAAAGTCACAGCTTAATCTACATTGGTGTTATATAAAAAGAAGGCAAAATGTTCCTAACATTGAGAAAATACCAAACATAACAACTGGCTTCCTCCCAATACAGTCTGCCGCTATTCCCCAAATAGTTGAAGCCAACCATCTACTAAACATAAATGAAGCACCTAGAAAAAGACAATCACTGTTCACCATTTATAAGCATTGAACTCATTGCAAATTTGAATCAGCAAATCGTAAGAAACTAACCTACTAAGCTAGCATAGAACCCAATATCTTCTGTTCTTTCTGCAACATCCAAGTCTCTTATATGTGGAGGAGTAAGAAATAATACAAAGACTTATTAGCTAAGGACTAAAGGTACTTCAGAGATGCATGTGTGCACAGATACGAAAAATAACTGAGATAGACCGAAATATACAAAAATGAACATTGCTATTACTGAAATATTTCGAGCTTAAAGAAATAACTGGACCTAAACGTAATTTTAAATCTTTCAGGTTTAAAGAACCGACGCTCGAGTTGAATTTGCAGAACTACGGGTTTTTTTTTGCAAAATAACCGATGGAAGGATCTATTTGTGATTTCAGATTTTCTGGAGGGCTTTTTTGCAAAAAAAATACCTTGCGGCCTAGTTGGTTTCCAAATCTTCTAGGCATAAGATATATAAGCTTACGAAGAGAATAAACAATAGCAGAATAGAGTAACCAACCATTAGTACCACATGTTTACCACATAAAGGATCAGATTAAGCACTCTCCGACCCAACCATGACTCTCTGTAGACAAACATTTTCACATGGCTTTGAGCAATCGCGTGGATAATCCTCAGGATCAAATTCTAGAAAATAGGGCAGAGTTCAAATCTTCAGAGGGAAAGAATTCTTTGGCTAAGAACTCCTACTGTTAATTAAATATGCAGCAAGTCATGCTTATGCTAACAAAAGCATGAAACCAAGTACATTTATTGCCAAGGCACAGTATTATGGGAAATTACAAATTTGAACCTGCAATTCTCAATTGAAGATAACGAAAGAAAACCAAATAAGACAGTTACATTGAAGCAGCATGACTGAATTTCATAAATTCAACTAAAAGTAGAACAGACAGCTTTGTAAAGAGCATGTTATTTACCAGCCTTACGGAAATGAAGATCTCTACAATCATCATTAACACTAACCACGACCCATGACCTCTGAACTGCTGGCACAATCGAGGCTGCTACATCAATACCTCCATTGACTGCACCCACTATAGATGCATCTGCTCTACAATCAACGCAATCCACTGGATGCACAAAATTGATCTATGATTTCTAAGTGTAGACCAGCTTATATGAAAGGGAATATCTGCAGAGGCACATAGAAGTAAATAAGGCACATATGATTTTTCCATCTCACCTTTTGTTCTCTGTATAACTATTCTATCAAGAACACATTGTCCATTACACAGCATGGAATCCTAATATGTTACTTTAGCTTAGCAGCTTGATCGAAATCTAGTTCAATCAAATCAAACAGCCTTAGGTCCTCAGTAACTCATCAATTAAAATCCCTATCCCAGTCAACTTTTTATGTTGTCAATATCTAATCAATTGACAAGAAGCCTAAACAACAATCACCATGTGCATATGTATGGAATACTATACATGTGCAAATCTATAATTATAGCATCACATCCCAGATCATCTCAACTCAATAGAAATGTTATTGTCAAAACGTACAATAACTTTGTGACATATCATCCTAATTCTGCTAACATATCATGATCTCCAAGCTGCTTATAAGCTAATAAGTTGACAGAAAGCACAAAAAAATATCTTGGTAGAGCGCAACTATGTATGCCTGGAGTTTACACAAACTCGGACAGCGAAGACAGCAAGCTTATAAACCAGGAACCCATGACCTCGGCAACGTCAATGCCACCTCTAGGGCAAAACAAAACCAGCAAACAAATCAGTGGATGGGTAAAGCTCTTTCAAGCAAGAGTGCAAGACTATAACTGGGATTCTAGAGGAAGTAAAAATGAGTAGACAAAGCTTCTAATTAAGCATCGAACAAAAAAATCTGAAATAAAGAACTAACATGGAAATAAAGAACTAACATGCCTTAATAAAGGTCAGTACTTAAGACTGCAAGCGATGGAGGGGCGGCGGCCGAGCGGTCGACCCAGTGAAACCCACGCGAGCGCACGACCGGCGGACGCAGCGAGCCGACGGAGCCTCGGAGGAAAAGGGAAGGATCTACCGAGAGGATGAGCGTCGAAAACCCACGCGAAGGCATAGCCAACTGGACGAGGTAGCCATGGAGGTCCCAGAGGAGGAAGGGCGGAACGACTGAGATGAAGAACTGGAGTTACTGAGGGGAAGAGCGGCCGAAAAACCCTTGCGAGCGTGGCATGAGAGGTCTTTCTATTGATGAAAAGCAGTACATGAGAGGTCTGCTGTAAATAAATTATGATGAGTACAATAAATGTAAATGCAAAAAAAAAAGATTCCACAAAGGTAAATTAATCATGAAAGAGATACTGAGTCTACCCACTCATTTGTTTTCGGAGATTTCTCTGCAGAGGCTTGATATGACGCTAACTGGACTTTAGCAAATAAAGCAGCCCAAGCAACAATTATAGGAGTGTGAGCATGGCTTTGAAAAGCAGCTGTATTATTCTTGAAAGACTTATCTGGTACTGCAACTACAAATTCAGTGTCTTTACTATCTTATGGATATGAAATAACTTGAGGGACCTCTTCAAGAAGGCGCTGTCTTTCAGACGGTGTACATAATAGCTGTCACTTATCAATGTATTCATGCATCGTAAAATTCAGTCAAGGATATCACTGCACAAAGGTAGCTCGTAAGTCGAAAGTCCTAAGATAGGATTACAGCTATAAAATAAAAAAATAAGCGAGAATTTGTTTATAGCAAACATCATGAAATGATCAAAAGAGCTCAATCTGGTAAGGATATTCATTGGTCAACTTTTCTCATTTGCCATTTCAATTAGTTTTTCCAGTCTCTGAAGTTCTTTATGGATCCACTAAAAGTGGAAAAATTGACAACTTGGTTAATGTTTCAAATAGAATGAATACGTAAACTTAAAATAGGAGAATCCATAATTTACTAACATGTCACAGAAGTATTGAATTTAAACTCTAATACAAGAACCAAAACATGAGACTCAAGATATCAGATCTACATGTAAACACCTACAGCATGTACCAGATAATGCGCAGAGCTGATCTAAGTTCCGAACAAACTTACATGACTCATTATGTCCCCATGTACAGTTCTTGCTTTCTCCTCGAGCTCATCTTGTAAAAACCAGCAAGATCAGGGCACTCATAGAAGCTTAGGATATAGTAACATAGACTCAAGCAAAACAAGAGACGAAACAAACATCTGCAAGAACTTCCGAAAAGTCAGGAAAAAATCATGAATAGCAGGAAATAGCTATGCGAACTAAGTGGGAGGCAAGCAAATGAATGACTAAGTAGTAGGAAAAGATTTGTTTTCCTAATGTTGGTCTCTGATAGAAACATCAAACAAATATATCAACAATTTACCATGCCAGATGGATACTGCATGTGTGATTGGCAGGAAAAAACACTCTGATTCAACACACATTATCCTATATGGCTTTTTTGACTTGTCCACCTTTAGCAAAATGTTTATGAATCTTAAATATATTAGTTAAGGCCTTAATGGTAAAACAAGGATGGTTATCATACCGTGGAACAAATCATTGCCAGCACATGTGTTCTGAATAATATAATTTTGCAGATAGCAGCTATCAATGTGAGATCCTGGGACATGATCTCACAACGAATCATTAGGGTACACCTGCACAAATTGCAAAGTAAGAAAAATTAGGATCCAATCTCAAAGCTAACTCGAAGATGGACAAGATCTTGAAATACGGCATAGTATGTACCTTTTGTTGCAGATTTTGAACTGAACCAGCGAATGGTAGAAGGTGCTAGGACCTAAGGGTTTCTTGCAAGAAAGAAACGGTTAGCATCACAGTCAATTGACCAATACATGATCCACCAGGTGGGAGCATATCTCTTACCATTGTCTTCTTGGTGAACTCTCTTTACCATGACCTTTGATCTCTGAAAACAAATCATCCGTCTCAGCATCATAGTGAAAAGTGGAAAATGTGTTCCGATCACACATAAGCTATAGATAACTAATAAATATAGACTTACAGTAAGTAGTTCATGAAGACCTTCAATCACGAGCGGATTCGAGCTACTCAGGAATGCAAGAACCACCATAAAATATCTAGTTCATACAGCAATCTCAAAGCTAACTCGAAGATGCATAAGATCTTGAAATACGGCATAAGCATGTACCTTTTGTTGCAGATTTTGAACTGAACCAGCGAATGGTAGAAGGTGCTAGGACCTGAGGGTTTCTTGCAAGAAAGAAACGGTTAGCATCACAGTCAACTGACCAATACATCATAAGTCCTAGAAACATAGCTCTCATTCACATTTTGAAAATAATAAAACATTTTATTGCATCAAGAGCTTTTTCAGATTAGCAAGTTTGTAAACTTCAATAGCAAGAGAATAGGGATAGCATCATGTTAATAGTTCCATTATATATCATGATACTTGGTTGATTAAGGCGTCCCACTGCCATTACCAGACCTAGCATCTGCAACACAAAGGGGCATTAAATTCAAATGCGATAGACATGTAAATGCGCATGGTTATCCCATAGGCTCCCCTCATGTAGAAGGGAGACAATATATAAATAAAAGTGCTACTAAGCTACAAAACCTGAGATTTTTCTTATCCCTAAACATCACAGTAAAAACACATCCACAATCACCTCAGCAACCATCCACAACAAGAACAGGACAACACATCTAACTACAAAACCTGAGTTTTTTCTTATCCCTAAACATCACAGTAAAAACACATCCACAATCACCTCAGCAGCCATCCACAACAAGAACAGGACAACACATCTAACAATAGCATGGCAAAACCTGATAAAAAAATTCACTGCTTTTGTTTGTGACAGGCAAAAACATAAACTAAGTATCCGACTTTTTTACCACCTAGAGACAAAATAGGCATGGTCCGGTGAGATAAGATCCAATATCTTTGGCTACTTTCAAGCAAGGTGTCTACCCAATCCAGAAATAAAATCTTGCTAGTGTGATCTAATTTTTCAGCAAAGATCACATCTTTCCTACATCTAGGAACCAGGACAATAGGATAGATCGCATCTTTCCTACATCTAGGAACCAGGACAATAGGATGGTTGTTAGAGCAGAAGAAATATCTGTTTTTTATTGCTGTTCTTCTTTCTAGCAACAAGCTAAAATACATCGGAATGTAGAGCTCAATTGCATCTAGGTATCTAGTGAGCTAATGAGATCTAATTTTTCAGCAAAGATCACATCTTTCCTACATCTAGGAACCAGGACAATAGGATAGATCGCATCTTTCCTACATCTAGGAACCAGGACAATAGGATGGTTGTTAGAGCAGAAGAAATATCTGTTTTTTATTGCTGTTCTTCTTTCTAGCAACAAGCTAAAATACATCGGAATGTAGAGCTCAATTGCATCTAGGTATCTAGTGAGCTAATGAGTCAAAACAGACACCATATGTAATTATCAAACAATGAGTCGAAACCCTTTAGCCATGAGTAATCATTAATCAATACTACACAAAGCATCCTCATTACTCTGCAAGACACCATCCTAATTTTTCACACAAGAACACGACAAGAACACGACAAGAACCAAGAAAGAAAGGAATAAGGAATCCAAACACTACCTCTCAATTCCTGTAGCCCAGGCGGTTCCAGACGCTCAGCATGCATCCACTACCTGAAGCACAATCGGAAAATCAATTAAATCGCGGGTTTGTTGAGTGGGATTTCAAGAAATGGAAAGGATTGGGGGGATGGTGGTGAATGGCCGATGGTGGCGACATGCCGGGCCGAGGTCGTGTGGGGGAGGAGGACGACGCGCGCACCGCCGAGGTCGCGAATGCAGGGGGGACTCGTCCACGGCGGGGAGAGGACGACGATGCTCAGGTCGCGTACGCCGGGGGATGGAGGTCACAAGGTTGAGGTCGCTGACGCCGGGCCGAGGTCGTGTGGGGGAGGAGGACGACGCGCGCACCGCCGAGGTTGCGAATGCAGGGGGGATACGCGCCGCCGGGCTACGGTCACCCATGCCGAGGGGGCGCGAGTAAATGGCGTTGGGGCACTGGCTAGGGTTTCGGAGGGAGCGGAGGATTGGAGGCGAGCGGAGCAGGCGAGGCGGGCCTAAATGCGTGAGCGTGGCGCGAGGGAGACGCGGACGGGCGGACGGCCAGATCGCCTCGTCTCCGAGATCGGACGGCGGAGGAAATTCGGGTGACGTGGCCCGGCTGGTTGAGCCTCAAATCTTTCAGCTTTAATAGATTAGTTATTATTCTTGCGACAGTGGCCGGTCACTCGTCAAAACTGAAGTAGTCTTGTTCGTGTACTCCTAACTTGCGTCAATATGCTGCTTGCTTACAAGACCTGGCCGTGTAACACCGGCCACGCACCAGCTGGTAAGCCGGCTGCCCGGCTGCACGCATCAGGCTCGACGGCCGGGTTTGCGAAAGCCGAGCCTGCGGCGCGCGCGCGTCCAGTCCTGGCTAAATCCGTTTCGAAGTTGCCGTGACGATTGACGAGTGACGACCACCGGGAGACACGCATTAAGTAATAATCGTTCTTTCTTCTCGAAAACATATGATCGCAAAAAACATTTTTAATGCTGCGCTTTTTTCCGTACAGTGTTAAAGGCTTTAACTTTGGATTATTAAAAGCTAATTCTAGATTGCGGTTGTAGAAAAGCTGATTCTCTAAAAATTGGAATCTAAAAGCATATATAAAGTGGATTGTGCATTCTAGTGTGTATGAGTAGGCTAGATTGTGATAATCGGATTTTAGAATCAGATTGTTTGTTTTTTATTCTGCTTTTAGGATCAGAATCCAAAATTCAAAGCTAAAACAAATAGGCCCTAAGAGTTCATCTGCTTTTGCTTTGGATTATATAAAAGTTGATTCTGGTTTGTGATCGTAAAGAAACTAATTCTCCATGGGCTGGAATTCAAAAATACATATGAAGTGAATTGTGGATTCTAGTGTATATGGATAGGCTGGATTGTAAGAATCGATTTTAAAAAGGAGACTATTTATTTTTATTTCACTTTTAAAACTATAATTTATAATTAAAAAGCAAAAACAAATAGACTATGCCAGCCATGCCTCGGCAACGCCAAACTACGGAACCAGATTAAAATAACGCTCGAGACCCAGAACCCACAGATCGACTTGTATGCATCTGTCACTATGTTACGTACTTACGTACCAAGACTGCAGCTTCAGCGAGCACAGAACGCATGCGAGAGAAGCAGCAGCCATGCGTGGGCCCTGCACGCATGCCCGAAACCCAGCTTCGTCGCCTGGCAATTTGCCAAGAAACAAATTATACGGAGGAGGTCCGTAAATTTAATCATATGTATTCTCACTTCGATAGATATTATGTATTATCTAGCTAAATCTTAATCTCACCCTCCATCAACAGTGTTATTAATTGGAGGAGTGAGAAATTAAGAGTGTTATTAATAGGAGGAATGAGAAATTAAATAAATGGTTGAGATTGACAAGATGGACACGTAGCATCTATCGGAATGGAGATACACAGAGTTAAATTTGTATATCTCCTCTACAGAATTTTTTTCCATTTGCCATCACCCAAATATCTTTCGCGCAAATGGGAGAGGAAAGAAAGGCACAATACGGAAAGAAAGAAAAATGTTCTACTACTAGCCTGTGCTCCGTTTCATTTTTTTTAAAAAAAAACTAGTAGCCTGTGCTCGCACCTGGCAGCCAAGGTATCAACGGGAATCTTATGGATGGAGTGCAGGCAACAGTACAGTAGCGAGAGCGAAGGGGAGTAGTGGTAAGACTATCTCCAGCGAGCTCTCCTCCCGTTCTGGTTCCCCTCCTGATGGGAAAACAGCGCCCAAGGGAATGACTTCGCGTCTCCATCGATTTACCCTCCCGAGCGCGCCTCCGAGGAGATAGGAGAGAGATTCTCGGCCGGGGGAGACTCTCCTTCCATTCCCTTTCGCTCGAGAACAAATGACAGCTCATTCCAGGACAAGCCAGCTGTGGGTAAGTGACAACTCAGTGCAGGACAAGTGACAGCTCCTTCCAGGACAAGGAACCTATGCACATCAGCACATGCTACTTCTTTATGCACTAAGCAACACATGTAAAAATTATGTATATACTAATTTTTTAACAATAATGCAAATTACATATTTTTTTATTACTCAACCTCATTTATTATAAAATTAATTTTTTTGTTCCAAAATGTACGGAATACATCATAAACAAGTCAAATACACTCTGGTATAAAATACGGTACAAACTTTGGCGGTTAAAGTATATGCTTAAAATATGGATGAAGGGATGGGAAGGGAATCTGGAAGGGATGCTGTTGGAGATGCATTCTGGGAAGGGAATGGAATCTGGAAAGGGATTCCCGTCAGGAGGTGGGAAAGAATTCTGAGAAGGGAAATCGCTGGAGATAGTCTAACTAGTAATGCACGTGACAGCGAGTTGGTACCGTTTAACTCGCGCGATAATGCACGTCCATGTAATGGCTTCTGTCCATATCACTTTTTGTTAACTTAGCAAAAACTCTACTTAGTGAATCATACCTATATTAAATTCCGCAGACTTCCACGCTTCGGGCCGGCCATGTCGCTCTGAGCCGTGCAGGAGCTGGCTCGGTTGGCCGGTTCGGCTCTTTTTTTTCACGTGTAGATCCTTCAAAAAATGCATAATTACGTGTAGGTTTTTCCCACGATTTTTTACGAAAAGAATCTTCTAGTTCAGAAAAATCACGAATGTTTCGTGAAAGGACCATAAATAAATACCGAAAAAAGATCGTAATTACGTTTGGATCATTCCAGCTATTTTTCACGAAAAGGACCTTTCGATTTAGCACAATCGCGAATTCTTCGTAAAAGGACCTCAGATAGATGCGAAAAAAACGTGATTACGTTTGTATCCTTTCAACCGTTTCACGTGTTTTCTCGATGATTTAAAAAAATCACCCAAAAAAAATAAAATTATTTCTAAAAAAAACAATACACACAGTGTATCACGCCACGAAAATCTTCCTAGTTGAACGAATGCGGCGAAGGTTGTGAGTAAAAGCAAAACACGCGTTACAACAGAGAGTACATTGATGTAAAGGGAAAGGTAGCGGTGACTGTGCTGTGTATAAAATGTATGGGTATCTAATTGATAGCTGAAATTCAATCTGTGTTCATTTGATGACATGTCTGTTTGAAAGGAAGCAAGCTTCAGTTCATAATTGCACGGTATGCAGAAATATGGTTGCTAGGCTGCAATTTGTGTGTAATACCTCAATAAATTACATTGTAAAAAGAAAGGGAAATAATCTTCGTAATAATTCCCTAATTATTTCCCCTTACTTAAATGTTAAATATTCCCATTATTCTCCCAAAATCAGCGAAGGATTGAGAACCACACGGCTCTTAAGCATACATTGAAGTATTTTTCATGATCCTTTCAATAATGTGCAGTGCTGCTACAAAACTTAATTAATTACTAAATGACATTTCATTGGTTGACTAAATTGTCCAGTTCATTAGAACCGTGAAGCTCTAATGTACTATCACGATGTGCAGTTTAAGGCAGTGATAAAAAAAGATGGAACCAAATAACTATCGTAACTTACAACTGACAAAATGTCTGCAAATACATATGTTTTTATTGATTTTTCATTGCGAAGAACACACATATGCCAGCCAGTGCATTGTGTTAATCAAAGGTAGCTATGAAGATATCGCTTGGCAAGTGTGCAGGGTGACAAATTTCGTATTCGGACCACGACTTAGAGGCGGCTGAAATTCGGACGAAATTCAAAAGATAAATTTGAAATTTGGTAAATTTAAAACCGGAAAGACTGAAATTTCAACAGAAATAATTGAATTTCGGTGATTTTCGACCACTATGAAATGGTCTCCTAAGCTAGAAAAAATATAAAAAAAATTATGCAAGCATTTATCTATATTTCTTACCTGTTTGAATGCAAAATACTAAGTATTTGCATATAAAATTCCCAAGATAGGATTTAAGTCGAAATATAATTTAAAACCGAAATACATCACACAAGGCCGAAATATAAGTTAGGGTTTAGGTTTTAGACCAAAATATAATTTAAAGCCAAGATACATCATTTATAGTCGAAATCCAAGTTAGTTACATAATTTGTGTTAATATATATATATATATATATATAAACCACCCGTAAAAGTTTTGAAAAATTCTAAAAAAATTACCATATGTAGGGGAGGTGAGTTTCTACAATCCTAAAAAATTTGAAGATGAAACTCAATCGCATTTGAAAGATATGAAAAAGATAAATTCAACCTAAATAATAATTTTTCACTGTTTAGCAGTATTTATTTTGCTGATTGTCTTTTTCATATCTTTCAAATGCAATCGAGTTCATCTTCAAATTTTGCAGGATTGTAGAAGCTCATCTCCCCTATATATGATAATTTTTTGAGAATTTTTCAAAACTTTTACAGGTGGTTTTCACTGTAAAGGTGATTTGCACCACATATTCAGCATATATATATATATACTAGCTATGTGCCCGTGCGTTACAACGAAAACTCAATTTACAATAAAAAGTTTATTTGCAAAGAGCACTAGCTGTGGCAAAGGTGGGTAATTAAAAAACAGTGGCAAAGGTGGGTAATTAAAAAACAGTGGCAAAAGTGGGTAATTTTGATGAAGTGATGTAGGCAAAGGTGGGTAATTTTGATGAAATGACGTGGGCAAAGGTGGGTAATTAAAGAGCAGTGACAAAGGTGGGTAGTTTTGATAAAGTGACGTGGGAAGAAACTCTCACTTTATATAGTGTGTGTCTATATATATATATATATATATATATATTGTGCAAACTTTTTATATGTATTCCCCATAAAATGCATTATAACTCTCCACAAAAAATTTGTATAAAATATGGTCCAAAAATCATGCAACTCCGTCTGAAAAGCTAAACTCTTGGCAAAATATACCAAAATCACTGTAGCACCTTAATTTTTAATTTTTTTTCTGTTAGGATTTGAAATCACGGTTCCGGCCAAGATCCAAAATTTTGGTACACAAAATTTTGTTGAGATGTACCAAAATTTTGTCGAGATTTTGAATGCCGTGTGATCTTAAATTCATGTTCAGTTACAATCTGCTGCATCATCTATTGGTCGACCCACCCGGCCGGCCGGCCGTGGAGTTGGCGTTGGTTGGGCTTTGCAGAACAGCTGGTTCACGTGACGGGGCGGGAGGGGGCATGCTTCCCTTTATTAGCCCAGCTACGGGCGTAGCCCCACCTCCTAGAGGCGCAGGCGCTGGTTTTAGTAAAGTGAGCTAGCTTGTAGCCTTGTAGGATGCCAATGTCATATCAGTATCACACCCGCTGGCTCCCATTTCCCCGTGCTGCCAATTAAGCCTAGCCTTTTTTTTTTGTCCTCGAACGTTTTTTTCCTTTCGACAATGGGTCTTGTCTCTATCCTGGGGCAGGTAGCTGAGCCTGAGGCAGGAGGACGAGGACAACAGGAGATGCTGCTAAGCTAGGGCACAACGACAGGATCAGTTTGCTGCTGTCCTACAACACTTTGGGTTTTCGGCACCTTGTTGTTAACTATGGTGGCCTGACAGCAAGCTTATCATAGAGCGTCATCAACCTGCTACTGTAGTCAGCCGGTCTAATATCCTACCGAGGTACACATGCATGATAGATGACATGTCCGATGCTAACGCTTCTATGGCTGAGGAGGAGGTAATACAATGGAGGCTAGATTTACACAAAAAAGAAAATGTAAGGAGGCAATTAAGCTAAGGCTTCGTACGTCATCTACCTGCTACTGTAGTTGATTGGTCTTTCGTAGGTCCGAGATCCTGCCACGGTATGCAAGTACAACAGACCACACGCGTTACCTGCTGACTCTTTCGTACTAGCGGAAAAGACTATGTTTGCAATTGTATGCGCAAGGGTGCCATGTTTGAAAAAAAATTGTTAAGGGGGCAATTAAGATTAGGGGTGAAAACGGGTCAGATACGGGCAGATATTGCTCTTCCCGTATCCTAACCCGTATTTTTTTCCCGGATTCGAAACCGGATACGGGCTAACCGGATCCGAATAATTCGGGAAACGGATACGGGTCGGATATATGACAGATTCGGATCGGAAACGGATAATACACGCATACATAAAGTAATATATGTTGAATCAAACCACACGAATACATGACAATAATAGTAAGATATATCTCAAACAAAGCCACAAGACCAACATTCATAGTACTCAACAATATGCATTACAAGAAGATCCATTCTTTAGATCCATTGTGGCATTAAGCATTACAGTTTTGGTTGTAGATGGGCAACTTCATTTTCAGTATCAATAGAATCATAGACTGATGTCAATTTTCTCCTGCCCCTGAGAACTCGATTCTTCTTCAGAAGGCCTCCAGCTGAAGAGACCAACTATTAGAGCAATGTTTAGCACAAAATCGAGGCATATCCAAGTGGATGCCAAGTAGCCATCTTCCTGAAAGCTTAACATAATACATACTTGCAGACCAACTACTTACAGTCAAATATTGACCCTATATATTTACAATAACATAAATATAAAATATACAATAGCACTTGGTTGGATATAAGTGAAGTTGGCAATGGACCAGACCATGTTGAGTATCTTTAGTATATACAATACACAAAGAGCTATATATTCATGTGCAAATAACACAATATTTGTACTAATGTTTGGATCATGAGTAGTAATAATTCGGCACATAACATAATTTCCTCATATACACAGGGAAAATATGTACTGTACGTCTGTATTGTACTGTAATTCATCACAATTCATAATTCCATCCTTTTAAATTGCATCCATAAGGGGCACAAAACTTGGAGCAAATCACAAAAACTGTACTGTAATCAACAAATTATTTATAACTTCTTCTAAGAGCCCAAATAGCAACCTAACTAGTCCTTTACATAGAAATTAGAGTTTAAAAAACTTCCACGGAAGTTCAGACTTATTAATTAGATCTGTTTCCGAAAAAAAGACATTGATAAACAACAAAGTTATCCATGTCGCAGCCACATAAGATGGAACAATCGTCAATCGGTGACCACATCACAGAAGATAATTAATATAGTCAGGAAATACAATATGAGTGAACTCACCTAGTGGCAGATTGCATCAACAAATAATTCACAGGGCTCACAAGGTCGAATCTGAAATATAAAGATTTGTAACAGAAATTTGTTCAAGTCATCTGCAATATATACCATCTTAGTACATAGGTTGGTGCAAATACAACTAGCCTGACAACAAGCAAACAGAGCAAAAGTGGCTTAATTGCATAACAAGAAAAACAACTAGTGATCGGCTCCTATATATGTTAATAATCACATTTAGACAAGCATGATTGCTACAATCAAATGAATCATCACAGGCATGAATAAACACTAACACTTACTCCCTATAAGAAACAGATTGAAAAACCTAAAATATGATATATAATATCTTTTAACCCAATCAAAGGTCTGATTAGCTAAGGAAAGGTTTGAGAATCACTTAACTAGACTCCTCCTCAATCCTCATTATCAGTTATTTCTTCTTCATCCTACAATTTTGTTATGTCAAACTGTAAATAAACTTGTAAGTTAGAAGCAAATGCTAACTAAAAAAAAGTAAAGAGTGCTAAACCATAGTCACCGTACTCGCAATAAGGTTTTCCACAATCTCAAGATCATTGATTATAGATGCAACCTTGTTACCAGAATCTGAAAATTTTAAAGAAATATACATTATTAAAGAATAGACTTTCTTACACAATTATATTATGGACCGAGAAACAATAAAATCTATCACCTTTTCTAGATGCTTTTACCCAATCCTTAGTACAGATCAATGCCTCTACAATCTCAGGGTCTAGACAGCTGCGAAATGGATCAATGACACGGCCACCAGCACTGAACGCGGATTCAGAAGCAACAGTTGACACTTGCATGGCCAATACATCACAAGCAACTTGTGATAGAATAGAATATACATCTTGCTGATTTTTCCACCATGATAAAATATCAAATTTGTGATTGGATTTAGCAAGCCTTAGTGGTGGTTCTATCATGTATTTATCAAAGTCATTTGCATCACTCAAGTCATCATTTTCTTCTTCTATAAAGTTCTCTTTTGATTCAAAAGTCACTCATGTAGTATCATACAAGAAGTTCTCAAGTCTATACACTTCCTCTTTCTCCTAGGGTCAAGAAAGCAAGCTACAACAAGAGCAATGTTTGATTTCTTCCAGTACTTTTCAAACTTAGCATACATAGAAAATACCATCTTACTAATAGTAGTATCAGTGCTATCACACCACTCAGAAATCAAAAGCTTAATATTACAAAAATATGGATAAAACATATTTATCGTTGGATATAAAGTACCAGAGAATAGCTCAGTGATGTCATGAAATTTCTTTAAGCACTTACAAAGCGTCAATGCCTTTTCCCATTCATCAACTGATGGAGCTATATTCTCATGCCTACGGTGTTCCATGCACACAAGCCGCTCAAAAGCTTTCCTATAATATAGAGCATCCCACAACATAAGATAAGTAGAATTCCACCTCGTTGCAACATCTAATGAGACACCCTCTTTATATCCAACTGACATTGAGATGCACATTTCTGAAACTACTCCCATTGCAATGGAGAGCCCTTTACAGCTCCTACAAATGATCAAATATGATGAACTGCAGATGCAATTTCTTACAGACCATCTCTAGCAACAAGATTTAATATGTGATTACCACATCTTGCATGGAAGAACATCCCATCACATATTAAGGGACTTTGTGTTTTCATTTCAACAATTACATCTCTAACACACACTTCATTTGATGATGCATTGTCCAAAATTAGAGAAAATAGTTTCTTCTCAATATACCATCTCATAATGCTAGCAGTAAATACTTCTCTTTTCTTCTACAAAGATATCCATTAGTTCCTTCCTAACGGTGACACGACTCTTGATCAGAAAGTTGGGACGCAGAGATTTGATGAACTCATCAAAATATTCATGCTCAACAATATTGAAAGGATACTCATGCATGATTATGGCCAAATAAAATTTCCTCAAGCTGATTTCTTGGTCATACCTATAAGGCTCAACCACAGTTGAATCATCATCATGATTCATTTCTAATTTGAGCTGTTGTTGGCCTGGTTTCAAGTTATATTTGTTCTTCAAATGGTTCCAGAAGACTTTTGTACCATTGGCACTCTCGCGTCTGGCCTTATAAACACAATGGTTGCATTTGGCCTACTCTTGGATAACATTTTTGCCTTCCTGCGTAGTTGTTACATAATACTTGGTGTAGTGATCCCAAACACGTAATGTACTCTTCTTCTGTCTCTTTACTTGAGGTTGAGGCTCATCATCTGTCCCTTCCACTTCCACCATAGCAACAGGGTTTGTATCTCCTATGCCACTAGGCCCACTACCCATACTTGGAACAGCTTGACTTGGTGTTGTCGATGATATACTTACAATTATACTTGTAGTAGCACTTGATTCAGATGCCATGTTCTTCCTAAAATAGAAAAAAATCATCGAAATAAACAAAGATATTTGACAGTACAAATCTACACGACATAAGTAAACTGGGAGAGAACTGTTTGTGAAGGGGATTCCATTTTAGCAAAATCTGAAGCAGCAGTTTTGTTATCTGCTAAAATCAGCAAAGCTAGCTTGTGCATTTTGGTGCTGCTCAAGTAGCTTTCCTTGCCTACAATTCGTTGCATGTATATGCTTGCATTACTCAGAAAGGAAGAATATATGCACATATACAAATAATCATAAACATTTAGAAAATTCATATATCTTTCTCTAGCAAGAAAAACTACATGTTCTTTCAAAAGAACAGAACAAAAGTTGATAAGCGTAAAGGAATGCAATAGGATTGCATTTTGACAAACAAATGGGTTGAGAAAAAAAAGAAACTCAGAAATTTTGTAGAGAATATATAAAAATCATAAGAACAATGACTGTAGGTCACAATTTCTCCCAACAAACAGAATGAATCTTTATTGAAGAAGCCATCAGATAATATAATTTCTTCTTGACAACCTCTATACATTACCGTGCTTGATTTAAACCAAGATGCTTAGTACTGCTTGTATCTATTAAGAAAGTTTATGTATCTTTTCTTCTGTCTATGTGTATATTGTTGTCACATTATATAAATAATGGTTATAACATCTGGTACTTGTCCCAGCGTGTGAAAGTGTATCATTTGATCGATGGAGGGAAGTGGGATGATCAGGGCATAGGGCATGTTGCTATTGACTACACTGAGGTAAGGTTCTACGCCAATCTTGACAACGTGTTGTTGGTTGTTTCCTCATGCCATTTTGCTAGATCAACTTTATTGTTAACAACTTTTCTCATCTTAATTGTATTACACAATTTGCTGATCAGTGATCACTATACTTTGTTTTGGTCAAAGTGTTATACCGAAACTAATGGAACCAGCCACCAGTATAATGTATTTTAGGCCAATATGTGTGTTGTTTTCTGGAAGTACACGTGAGAAAATCACACTTAACTGCATCTCATGGTAATACTATAACATATTCTTGACGGGCCAAAATACAGAAAGCATGATATTTGTAAGAAAACAAGGATCATCGTGCTACCAGTATTACTTCAGATCAAACCCTATGCGCACAGCACACTAGTGATTAATATCAAATCATTGAACACATACATAGGATTTATCAATAATCACACACACAACCATGTATCCAGTGATATTAAAGAACTGTTCAAATGATGATAGATGTTAAATGAAAGAAAAGTAGGCATGAATGTGTAATTATATACCATGTCTTCGTTATAGCCGCAGATCTTCGTGACAATTGCATGTAAATTTGTACATACGTAGTATGCGCATAAACTATTTCCTGGTCTGTCTCATGCATGGAAAGTCTGTTATTACTTTGAAAGTTGTCTGAGGGAAAATGCGACCACCTTTCTTGCAATACCGCAGAATGCGCTGTGAATGATTTTAAATAGTAATCAACCTTAAATACAATAGAATAAAATATTACTAGAGCAATAACGAACGATCGAGTTTACCTGTTCATCATCTTCCAAAATTATGTTCATACTCACGAAGTTTTTTCTCAACGAGTCCAAGACATAAACCCCGCTAGCTTCTAACTCGATGACGAGGAGGACCCAAAGATAACTAGACATATATGTTAACACGACCTATTAGTCCCACACCGTGTCACGCAAAAAATAGTAAAACAATATTAGAAGTAGGGTAATACGTCTCGAAAGTTATAGGGTACAAGTACGGAGGTTTTATTTCTCGGCTTGAAGAAAGTCTTAAATAAATAGTCTTCAACAAACTTTGGGTTATCACGGACGAAGTTCTCGTTAACAAGCCCCGGATCGAGAAATCCTAAAGCTTCATCCTTATTTTTGCACATAATTGTATCTCCATTCTACATATGTAAAAAAGAAGTTAGACATACAGTTGAACGGTTGAAGAATATACAATAATATAAATAGAGACTTACAAAGTCCACAGTTTGACCAGTGACGCGTCCAGAGCATCTGGCCGGTACAACATATACAATTCAGAGAACTCTAACTGAACATGCCATCCCCATTGTGAAAATCCGAATCTTTGTATTTCACTGGGATCGCCCACATACCCTCTTGGCACTGCTGCATGTAATACTGATGGACGCACCGCAATTTTGTTGTTAGGTTCTCTAAATCTTTTGGGGGAGCCATCGGTTGCCCCTTAATGTACTTCCAGCTTAGACCTAGCTCGTAATTACGACGTTGTTCAGCAGCATCTTTTTGAGCTTGCGACATCGACGCCTCAGCACTAGCCATCTTCAAGTTTTGCTTTCTAGAGATGCGCTCGTAGTCCGACATTTTCGAAGGTTCAGAAGCCCGCCCTGTCTCTTTGGCTTTTGCCATACTCAAGAAAAAACTCCTGCGATTAGCATCGACTTTAGTCTTCTCGGGTGATGGCACCTTTTGGAAGTGAGATGTTACCTCGGCCTTCGTTTGCTCTTTGCGTTCTTCTTGACCATATCGGCTTAATTTCTTACGAGGTCGGTGCCTTCACAGATGACCGAGATTTGGTACAAGACGATCGCGGACTTCCGAGATGGTGCCGATGTTCGACTCTTCTTATGTGCCTACCGAGGAGTTGGACTTTTCTGGTGGTGCTGAGGAGGAGTTGGACTTTTTCTCGGATGGTGCCATGAGGAGTTGGACTTTTCTGGCCGGTGCCGGCGGAGGAGTTGGTCCTTTGTGGATGGTGCCGGCGGAGAGAGTTGGACTTGTCCTAACCGGTGCCGCATGGAGGAGTTGCACTTTGAGGCGGCATGTGTCTGCGTGTGGAGAGTCGCGGCTCATCATCATCGTCGTCGTTATCGGCCTCATCGTCCGAGCCGAACATAATCAAGCTCTTGCGCCACGCGAGAAGCCATGCACATTTTCTCCAAGTTTGTTTTTTTCCGTCCTCGCCAGAATCTCTACCTCCATTTTGCGATATTGTCGGACTACACCGTCTACTTCGACCTGGCGAATCCCAACAGTGATAGGCGGCGGTCACGAGAACTCGCGAGGAGGCGCATGGCCAAGCCCCGCCATCACCACCTTGATGGTAATGCCATGTGCGGACAAATGCGGCTTTGCACGTGTCGGTTACTGTGATGTCATCCACCGGAAAATGGAGTCAATGCTCTCCGGAATCGTTGCGAACGCTGCAATTGCTCTTAAGAACACCGTGGATCGAGGTTCGGAGGGTCTGTCATCGAGTGGCGGTCGTGAGCTCGAGCTTTTCATCGCTTGCTCCACAAACTTGATCGGCCGCTCTCTCTTCCTCTAACGCTCTTGCCACAAACATCTTGTATTTGACTTTGCGGTTCATATTCTCTTATTCTTTTCGGCGCTTATGCGACAATGTGTCATCTGGGAAGCCTTCTTTCCACGGCACCAAACCAACTCCTCGAGTGCGCCGAGGATGCTCCCTCGTTACCCAGTATGCGGTCGCCACTCATCATTCTCCCTTCGTGGAATGAAAAGCCCTTGGGAAGACTCCACGTGAGCATCTGATATTTTCTGCGACACCTCCCGGGCTCTATCGCTCCTGAAGCTCAAGCTGCCATCTTCTGAGACAGAAGTCCCCCTCCCAAGCAACCAGTGCTTTGATCGTGCAGTGAACTCGGCCGTCGCAGGAGTAACGCCCTTGAGGATTAGCTCTTGTTCGCGCCTATCCCATGCAGGTATTTTCTTCACGTAGCCACCAAAGGCCTAGTGTGTGAGGTACATATTCTTATCCGCTTAGCCTTGTTCTTCTGACTCACTGTCTGGGCTTCTTCAGAATTCCTGTACTCCACAAAGTCCTTCCAAAATTCTCTTATCTTTGGAAACATGTTAAAATTTGGCGTGACATTCTTCTTCACATAGGTCTTATTCAGCTGAGTCTTCCAATTCTTCGGGATGTGCACATGATACCTAGTGCACGCTTTCTTTGCAACCAACTCGACCCTTGGGGAAATGGAATACTTGTTTTAGCTTGCCCCATAGCGAGTCCTTCAGTCATCGGAACCACCCATTGATCACCTTCGTCGGTCCATGATCTATAGATGATGGGCACGTTATCCCTAGCAAGTACTCGCAGTCTGTCTGTCGGCGCCAACGCCAATGACTCGGGTATAGCGGGTTCCCGACTTAGAGAGTTGGACTATGTTGTGAACGCCTTAGGCATCTTGCTCGGACCACGACACTGCCACGGCTTTGTTCACCGAGACGTTTGAGCCTACAATTGGATCTTGTTATTAGTCGATGACCCTACAATGTTTTGGGAATCACAACGTACTAATACTTTACCTCGCCCATGTTAGTGGCGTCGACAGTCCATGGCAAGTGGCGTCGACTTGGTCCATGGTCAGGCGTCGCCTTGCTCCATATCAATATCCTCAGAGGTTCAAGTAGCAGTTGGGCTACCCACTCCTACTTCGTGTACATTCGAGGGCGAACTCCTCCGCACTTGTCCCCTGATTCGAGGCCATTCCTAGCAATCCAAAATGTTATCACCTCATGCTACAAACATGTGCACATGTAACTTTAAAATGATACTTATACATTAGAAAAAAATCACATGATACATATACATCTCGAAATGAAAAAATTCATATATTGTTAAGAATATATTCCACACTAAAATGATTTAAAACAAAATAAGCCCTGCAAGTTCAAGAAGCATGGGTGTCACGAGAGCGTCCCAGACACCGAGAGGCGGCCATGACGAGACATGCTCGCTGAAATGGACTTGGGACTTGGTTCTTCTGTCTTCTTCCGCTGCACCATCGTCCATAGGCTTCCTCGCTCCTCTTCTTCATTGATCATGGAGTATCGCGAGGCGACGGCGTGCCCGAGTCGAGGCGGCGGCGGGAGCTCGACGCAACCGACGGCGGTGGTCCGAGGCGAAGCGAGGCGACGGCGTTCCGAGTCGAGGCGGCGGGGAGCTCGACGCGAACCGAAGCGGTGGTCCCAGCGCGGCGGCGTCGAGGGAGCTCAGAGGCGGCACAGCCAAAAGTGAGAGGAGGGCGCGGGCTTGGGCTAAGGTAAATGAGAGGAAGGCGCGGGTTTCTATTTATAGTGGTGGAATATCCTTTCCGGTTGGTCATACCAACCGTGATAGGATATATCATCGCCGCCATTGTACAACCGCAGTGATAGTGGAATATTATCGCCATCCGTTGTACAACCGGCGGTGATAGTGAATATTACCGCCGTCCGTTGTACAACCGGCAAGGATAGTGGAATATTATCGCCGGTCCGTTGTACAACCGGCAAAGCGATGATAAGCTCTTTGCCCATGTTCGTTAAAATTTGTCTTTTTATTACTCTTAATATAGGACGAATTTGATCATGAAATTTTATATGTAGATGGGGTAAGATGAGATGTACATCCATGATTTTGTTTCAGAATTTTTGGAAACTTTTCTTAGTTGGATTGCAGCAAAGACCATGATTTACTAGCACGTAAAGGAAGTGAACATCATTGACATTTTCCTAGTTACTTATGAAAGTTTCAGTTTAAATCTAGTTACCGCTCATATAAAAATCAGATTGCTAACTTTTTAATTGTTTTAATATTTCTAAAATCAAATAATGTCACAAATTGAACAACAAATGATGTCAAATTCGAACAAATTCAAGTGCAGTCAAAATCACAAAAATCCAAATGCAATAAAACTTTCAATTTGATAAAAAGAAAGCATAACCTCAATTTCCATTATTGCATATATTACATTAATTGTTACATATGAGAAAATAAACATGTCGTTCATACAAAAGAAAGCATACATTTCATTACTACAACTAAGCTACGACTCGACCTTCGTTATGATCGCGGCGTATGTATGTAGCTTCGTCACTGTCTTCCATGGTACTTAGGTCAACGTCCTCTCCAAAAGGGGGAAGCTCATCGAATTGGTTGTACTCTTCCTCGTCGACAACATTCTCAACTCCGACAATCCTTCTTTTTCCTTGAATAACCACGTGGCGCTCCTTGTTAGCCGGCAGTTACAAAGAAGATTTGTGTAACAAAATTAGCAAGTACGAATGGTTCTTCTCTCAGATCCGACGAGTTTGAGGTCCACGGTAGTGATGCCGTACTTGTCGATATTCACGCCGAAGTCTGACCCATTGGCACCGAAAGAGAGGACCTTCAAAGGACCATAGTCAAGCTCCCAAATCTCTTCTATAAATCCGTAGTAGGTTTGCCTATTTCCATTGTTGTCATAGGCATCTATACGGATACCGCTATTTTGATTGGTGCTCTTTTTATCTTGCGCTCTTGTATAAAATGTAAAACCATTTATGTCGTATCCTTGGAATGTCCGAATTGTAGTTGACGGTCCCTGAGCCAACAATTTCAACCGAGTGCGATGTCTCTCCGTCGCATCATGTGTCTACACAACCAATCGCCGAATTATCTCTGTGTCTCTCATGAGCCAACCCTCGACCTCCCGGGTTTGTTTTGGATAGCACGCTTGTGCATGTCGACATATGGGGCCACCACAACCGATTGTCCCAAAAGCTGCGAAATGTGCTTGTGTAAATGCAACTAGATTGCTAGTACGTCTTGATTTCTCGCCTAGTGTCCCTTTCCTGTAGCCTTCCCTCATGCCGAGATACTGAGCACACCAATCGGTTTGAGATCCATATAATCGACGAAAACTCAATGACCTCCTCGGTTCCCCGACCATCGGCAATGCAATTTCTTCAGTCGATTTTGGTTACGAACATATTTCTTTATAACCCCCATGAATCTCTCAAATGGGTACATCTGATGTAGAAATACGGGACCAAGAATTCATATCTCTTTCACAATGTGAACAATGAGATGGACCATAATATCAAAAAAAGATGGAGGGAAACACATCTCAAGCACGCATGCAGTGTGAACCACGCCTTCCTGCAGCCTTGTCTAGTATAAATGGATCGATGGCCTTCGTGAAATCGCGTTGAAGAATGAACACAACTTGATAATTGGGTCTCAGACTTTCTCTGGCAGAACCCCCCTAATTGCAATTGGAAGCATCTGTGTCATCATCACATGGCAATCGTGAGACTTTATACCAATTAACTTTAAGTCTTTCATTGAGACTAGTCTCTTTATGTTAGCGAGTAACCGACGGAACTTTGATTCCGTGCAAGCATTCGCAAACGCTAATTTTCTCTTTCTTGCTCAAAGTGTAGCAGTCGGGAAGGTACTTTTGCTCGTATCCATTTCTTCGTGATGCGCTCCTTCCTCGCCATATCTTCGAGGTCCATCCTTGCTTGAAGTGTATCTTCGCTTTGCGGTATGTCCAAGAAGATACCAAGCAAGCTATCACACACGTTCTTCTCTATGTGCATGACGTCGATTGCGTGTCGAACTTCCGTGTCGCCAATAAGGTAGGATCCAAAATATTGATTTCTTTTTCCACAAAGGAGCCTTATCCGGAAGTCGGAATAGATGTACTTCCGCACCCTTTCCGTGAATAATTGTAAGGTCCTTTACAGCCGCAAATATCATTTCCCGGTCGATTCTTCTGAGCTAATGCGGTCTCCTTTGTCCCGCAAAAGCTCTCTTATTATTGCGGTATGGGTGATCCTTACGAGGAACCTACGATGCCGCATGTAAGCCATTTTTATTGTTCTTGACCCACCGCTAGTCAGTATCATCCGAACCTCGGACGCATCCGTTGAAGCCTTTTGTCGTCTGCCCGACAGTTGCCAAGAGCGAGGATAATCATTAATGGTTACAAACAATAATGCCCGTAGGATAAAGTTTTCTCTTTTATACTCATCCCATACCTGTACACCATCGGTCCACAATATTAGAAGATCTTCAACCAATGGTTTGAGGTACACATCGATATCATTGCCGGGTTGCTCGGCCCTTGGATCAATAGTGGCATCATAATGTACTTTCGCTTCATGCAAAGCCAAGGAGGAAGGTTGTAGATGCATAAAGTCATCGACCAAGTCTTTGTGACGACTACTCATGTTGCCAAAAGGATTCATCCCATCGTACTCAACCCAAACCTTATATTCCTCACATCATATGCAAAGCGCTTCTTATATTTTCGCCGATGTTCCTCCATTGCACGTAATCAACAGGTGTCTGAGCATTCCATCCTTCTACGCTCTTGGCGTGCCATCGTAACAATTGGGCATGCCTTTTGTTCGCAAACAATCGCCTGCACGGGGATTATAGGAAATACCACACCACCTTACGGGACACCTCTTCTTCTTACGCCTCACCCGACATCTTCGTTCTCGATATCGTCGTCGTTCTTATACCGCTTTGCTTTGCAAACAACACAGCATCCATGTTCGCAAACTCATTGCGATACAATATGCAATCGCTTTGAACATGCGTGTATTCTTTGTACTTCCAATCCCAGCAGGCGGACAACTGCTTGGCACGGCACGTAGTTGAAGGCAACACGTTACCCTCTGGAAGCAAGTCCCCAAGAGACATAATACCAAGAAAGCTCTTATCGGACCAACCATTGCTTGCCTTCAAGCTGCAGAGTGAAAGCACGGTATCGACTTTACAGTGCTCCTCCTTCGGCCCGCACAATGGCGTTGTAGAGTCCTCTACCATACTGTTGGAACTTTTGAAACTCCCTTTCACTCGTGAAGTCCCCTCCCCATCACGCAAACATTTGATCTAGATCATCTTCGTGGTATCAACGAACGCATCTTCCACCGCCATTTCGTTGTCTCCGCCATCTCCATCAATGTGTTGCCCTTCATGTACAATATCATCTTCATCAATGTGTTGCCCTTCATGTACAATATCATCTTCACCGTGCTCACCCAACGGTATAGCCACCTTGAAACCCCTTCAAGCAAATGTGCACGACGACTCTATGTTACAAAACATCTTCTCATTTTTGCAATCAACGCATGGACAACATATATAGTCCGCGGGTTTCTCGACTTGTGTGCGTGAGTCGCATTGAAAAACAAGTCACACCATTAAAGAACTTTGCACCACGACGGTCCGTGTCATACATCCACCTTCGGTCCATCTACGCTTAATTATATCAAACTACATTTCAAAGATATGAAAAACGATATCAAAATAATTTATTCTTTACAGAGAGTCATGCATTGCTAATTAATTAAAAGCGATAAACACATTATAAGTACATAACGCAAATAACAATATATAATTGTTAAATGATTAGTTTTACAAATACATCTAGCAATTTTGCCTATATAATATATACATCAAACCTTTTTCACTATTTAAATATCCATCTAGCATTTTTTAATTATTTAGAAGATTTCTTCATTTCATTTTGTTATGTAGCGCTAGCTATTAAATTAAATTAATCTACAACAAATTAACAAGCATATAATTGAATATAAGGATATATTTCTAAATAATTATTTATGTTCCAACTTTCATTATTGCAAAATCCATCTACCATTTCCCAATATTTAAATATTCAACTAGCAATTCTCACTATTTATAATTGATCATCTAGCAATCTTTACTATTAAAATCGGCATGAATTATAATTTATTCAATAATTTAGCTACAATATGAATTATAATTTATTCAATAATTTAGCTAGATCTTAATTTGAGCAAGACTGACATAAACTGTTCACACTGCAAATCAGCAATTATCAACATCTATAGCACTCAGTAAAGTAAAATTTTACGACAAATATAACATACATCAAGTCAAGAACCTCGAAAAATTTTAATACAATTTTTCAAAGAAGAACTCCCCAAGATAATACACCTCCTCTTTGTTTTGCTCGGTTGGAGAAGATGTCGATTCGATGAAAAATATGAACAAAATCTCGACACCAAATTTCGGCAAGACTCTCCAGAAAAATACACCCGAGCAAAGAGCGCCTCTCTTCTACGCTCGGGAAATGCGCTCGGTCGTGAAGATTGCTATATAATAGCTTATCATCGCGGCTTTGCCAAGAACCGCAGCGATAAGGTCATATTACGGGAAAATACCTTATCACCGCGGTTCGTGCGTAACCCAGCGATAAGGTCATACTACGCGGAAAATTGCATTGCGCGGAAAATACATATCATCGCCGGTGAATATACGAACCGGCGAAGTAAAAGTTAAATATCACTGCCGGCTATAAATTAAACCGACAGTAATATATCACTGCCGGCTATAGGTATTAACCGGCGGTGATAGTCGATTATCACCGCCGTTGGTAATAAAATCGGCGCGATACTCGAACTTTCCAACTCGCGCCCACCAACCGTCGCTGCTCGTTCTTCCGCGCCAACCAACCGCTATGCTTCACATTCCTCGCCAATCTGTTGCCCTTCCCATTCGCCTCTATATAATGCCAAGATTGTTGCATCCAATCCACTCTTGTCACAATCCACACAATCCTCTTGTTGCATTTCCACACAATCCACTTTTGTTGCAACAATGGCACCCCCAAGCGTGCGTGTTGGTCGAGCCCCACCGATCCGTCGCTCTGAGGAGGAGGAGAAGGAGGAGGAGGTGGAGGCGGAGGAGGAGGAAGAGGAGGCAAAGGCGGAGGACGCACGAGCAATGATGGCGGCAGCATTGACAGACGGCGAGGAATCATGGCGTTGGGGCAAGACTAACTCCGCCACCGAATCGGATTCGGATGAGGAGGACGAGCACCGCCAGACATCAAGCGGCGCCTCATGACGAGGAGGAGGAGGAGGAGGAGGAGGATGACGCATTTACGACGAGTTTTGGATATAGGGCTTCGCGCCATTAGACTATTATAATTAGGACTAAATATGTAATGCTGAACAAATTATGCTTTGTAAATGTTATTTTAATTAATACATATCCCGCAAATTACAAATTTGCTTTCATATGTTCTGTTTTTTAACTAATTATGCTTTCATATGTTCTGTTTTTTAACTAATTATGCTTTCATATGTTCTATTTTTTTAACTAATTATGCTTTCATATGTTCAGTGCGAGATAATTACAATGTTTATTATGTTACTTGCATCAACTAATAGTGGGAAACGATAATATCATTATCGGTTCTATAGTAAAACCGCAAAGGTGAAAATGGTCTTATCACGCCGGTTTTACTATAGAACCGACAATAATAAATCACTACCGATTTTATATATAAACCGGCAAGAATATCTTCTTATCACTTGCGGTTCTCTATTAAACCGCAATGATATTACCTCCATTGTCAGCGAAATTAAAACTATTCTTATCACTGCCGATTGAAGTTTGAACGGCGGTGATAATATTATCACCGCCATTGAATTTGGAACCCGCAGTGATAATATTATCACTGCCGGCTCGGACCTACCCGGCAGTGATGGGGGGTCGCGGATGAGGCAGTCTATAGTAGTGGTTCATGCACATGGTAGTTATGCACCTTACTTGAGATGATGCAAACTGTGATTCTTTTCTTGATTCTTAGTCCTTCCTATGCTCCTACTGGTTTCACTTCGTGATGCAATGTGCTATGCTTCTTTGGTTCCTTTATCCCTTGGTGCTCCCTGCTTCTTTCTATGTTGTTGCAGCTGAGGAGTAGAAAAGAAGAGGAAACAAGAGGAAATAAATAACTTAATGCTTAGGTGATGAAATGCTTGAGCAAAAGTCATAAATACCTCCTTGGCTGAAGTGGGGGCGCCGGGGCGCCGTGCCGTCGCCGGTCGAGCCGCCGAGGTAGTCAGATTTGGGGAGTCGGGGTAGACTGGAGTGAGACACCGGGCAGCTTGGGGGAGAGGGAGCTCGGGCCAGAGGGAGACGCCGCCGGGAAGGATCGGAGGTCGGGGTGGAGGGAGACGCCAGGGATGATCGGAGCTTGGGCCGAAGGGAGACACCGCCGGGGAGGATTGGAGCTCGGGCCGGAGGGAGACGCCGGGGACCGGGGAGGCGAGAACGGCAGGTTGGTAGCAGATTTGCTAGGGCGGCGGACCGAATGGGAATGGCGAGAGCACAACAGATTGGCTAGGGCGTCACTAGTCAGGACGTGGGTAGCGGACCGAATGGCCGTTTGGGCCTTTGGCTTTGGGGAACCGAGACATAGAGGCTATCCGGCATTTGGGCATCAGCTAGGGCTTGAGTCCCGAATTTGAAATCCGGATATCCGAATAGTTAAATATCCGATATCCGGTTCCCGACCCATATTTTTCGGATAGTATACGCTCCATATCCGATCCGATATCCGTTTTTAAATATCCGGATCCGGATCCGAATATGACTCGATATCCGTTTTTCTTCTTGAATCCGATTCTAACAGGATCCAACTCTGGATCGGGCGGGCGGGAAATATCCGTCCCATTTTCACCCCTAATTAAGATAAGGCTTCTGTTTCTTTAGAGGAGAGTACCTATAGCTGTGTGATGCGTTTGGGTAAGTACAATAAGGTCACCTCAGCTTACTATTAATATGTATACATCAGTTTTGTTCTATATAGAAGAGTGAAAAAAATGAGTGAGAAGAGAACCAGCTCTTATTTAGTAGCCAACATCGTACGGGAAAATAGTTGCTATCGTGGGCTAAAAGCCGGTGTTAGAGACTGCGCGAGCGATTGGTAGTGTTTTGCCAATAGCCACAAAGATAAAGTTAGCATTGAATGTCCAAATTAAATGCTTTAGTATTTCTCTATAGACAATGTCGGTACTACTGCTGTTGGGGTACTCTCTCCGCCGCAAAAGATCAACACGGCGGTCAACATGACAGACCTCGTGGCGCCCGGCGGCGGTGGCGAAACACGCCTGCTTCGCCCGTGATAAGTGCGCCACGTGGCGCCCGGCGGCAGGTGGGCGAAACACGCCTGCTCGCCCGGCCGGTAAGTCACGTGGCGCCCGGCGGCGGTGGGCGAGCACGCCACCGCCTGCCGCAAGACAAAAAGGTGGTGCGAGTGGCTTCACCTCGAAGGCTCCTTCTCTGCCGTCAGATTGCAGGCGGCAGGCCGGTGTGTCGAACATCAAGCTGCAAGGATTTACTCTGAGCCCATTCCTCGGCGCCTCTCACTAACCCGTCAAGAAGGGGTCACATCCTGGGCGGACCAGGCGAAGCCATGCGTCGGCATTTAATGAGGCTGGAGGAACGGGACATCACGGGAAGGGGTAATAAATGTATGAAGATAAGCATGATGGCCCTCCTTTTTACCTACTCCCGTTAGCCTGGCCTATATAAGGGCCTTCGGTTGCATGGGAAAGGGGGTCGAGCAATCGAATAGTGTTGCATCCGAGCAAGCAAGAGCTCCGCAGCATAGTCTAAGAGAGAACCTGTAACCTGAGAGCTTTGTACTAGCTTTGCACACCCCATAAACCAATCGAGCAGGAAGTAAGGCTATTACCCAAGATAAAAGGGGGCCTGAATCTGGGTAAAATCTTGGTGTCATCCCTAGTTCATAGACGCCGGAATCCCTCGCGTGGGAGTCTTTAGGGTTTTCACCCTCTAGGTTTAGCCAGCCGCGAAGACGTCCTCCTTCCGAACCAAACCCGGTCTGTAGACTCCGGGCCTGTCAGGTGGAATACGCCAACAACTTTTAGAGATAGTTATTATGCAAACTAGTTTTACTACTTAAGATGATATGGATAAAAGATAAATTAAGTAGTGGATTTTATTATGATACTTACTCTTAATGTTCCACAGGGATGATAGTGGATTCCTTCACTTTTCTCTACTACTTCTAATTTTGAGTTGGTGGTGATACGTCCGTTCTCCACCAACAACCCACTTCTAAGTAAAAAAAAACCGAACCGGCGGACGGAAAAAAACGGTCTGTTCTTTTTCGCTTCCGTTCGTTGCGATAGCTGGCGGCGCAAACTACGGTTCTCTCGACTCTTTATTCCTCCCGATCTGCAATTGTGGTGGCTACGAGCGCAAGGCAGAGCGGCGGGAGGCCGCGGGTGCCGACTATACTGGTGTTCGGCGACTCCTTCGTCGCCATGGGTAATAACAACGCCATCGTCACGCTCGCCAAGGCCGACTTCAGGCCGTACGGTAAGGACCTCAACATCAGCGTCCAAGCGCAAGGCGCAGCGGCAGGAGGCCGCGGGTGCCTGCTACCTCCCGACCTGCAATTGTGGCGGCGGCGAGCACAAGGCGTAGTGGCGGAAGGCCGTGGGTGCAGGCTATTCTGGTGTTCGGTGACACATTCATCGACATGGGTAACAACAACGCCGTTGTCACGCTCGCCAAGGCCGACTTCAAGCCGTATGGCAAGGACCTCAACGGCGGCGTCCGGGCGCAAGGCGCCGCGTCGGGAGGCCGCAGGTGCCGACTATTCTGGTATTCGGCGACTCCTTCGTCGACACAGGTAACAACAACGCCGTCGTCACGAAAAACACCGACACCTTATCATCTCCCGCGCGCGTTAGCTACCTCCCCACTGCCGCGCGAGACCTCGGTGTGGGATTCAATCTCGCGTGCGTTCTAGGGATAATTTGGGATTGGGATGGTTATTGACGTGTGTGGGTGTTGGTTGCGGATTTGGTGGATGGGATTGACGAGATCGGCACCACGCTCTGCCTCCCGACGCCGAGCAAGTTGGCGATGAAGTCCGCGCTCAAGGCGGCGGCGGCGGTTTGGGAGGACCAGCAGTAGCACGGGAGCCCGCTCCCCTATGGCCGCCGCAGAGGCGATTCAGATGGACGTCGAGGAGGGCGAGGACGAGATGAAGCGATATCTCGTCAAGGAGAAACCGTAGAAACTTTTGTAATCAAGATAAATATATGTTTGATTTTGTAGCAAAATTTTATTTTATTGCTTAGCTTTTATGTTTCGTTATCAATTTTATTTTTCGTAGCAATGCACGGGCATTGAACTAGTTCTTTCCTAACCGAGACGGTCCCAGACTCCCATCAATGCTTTGAAGTCCAATACTTTGATTTATTCTCACAATTCATAGTTGCATGAATTAATGTGTAATTTCATAGTGATTTATTTGAAATTTAAACACGTGATATGGGTTATGAGCTCTTTGGGACGCATGAATGGAAACATGCAAGAATAGGAAAAACACAGGGATAGATTAGGAACGTAGGTGCAAAACAGGGAATTGGAAAGCACATGATATCATATGAATAAGTATTTGAATGGGTGTAGGAAAAATACATGAATTTTTGAAAGTGAATTCCAGATCCTAGCTCCAACTTAGATCTGAAACTTATAGACTAAAATAAAGTGAATTAAGTTTATATTTTTAGTCTAAAATGTAAACAAGATGATCTACCTAAATACTCTTAATGTACCCACAGCTCCAGCTCCATAAATTTTGGAGCTAGAAATATTCTGCTCCACCAACTCCACAGATTTTAATGGAACTGGAGGTGTCCCAAACACCTCCTAAATCACATGACATCTGCTTAATCAAATTACACACAATAAATTGGTTATGACGTGTTTTGCCTCAATCCTACACGTAGGAACAAAAATATGGTCTAGGTGAGTGTTGCAAACGGATCGGATTTTTTATTGTTTTGTTCTCATCTCGGTCTGGCTATAGAATCGGATATCGAGTCGGTTCTCAATCTGAATCTGCCGAGTGATCATTCGGAGCTAGGTTAGTCGGATAGATGCAAAGAGATGGTGTTTGGTTGAATGCACAAGTTGAGACAATAAGTGTTTCAAATAAGAAGAATGGAGAGAATGTGTTTGGTTATATGATGTTTATGTGCCTCCCCATGCCTTACATACACCCGGTTTTTCATCCCACCAGCCTATGCCCACGGAAGCGACCAAAATCTTCTTTTCCCATAGCTCAACTCATGCAATTGCATCTCGGGGATTCGAGCTCCACCTCGTGCTAGACCAACCAAACAAGTGTCTTTTGTATCGGGTTTTATGCAATTCTCTTTGATCGGTCAAAACCAACCAAACAGCCTCTTAGTTTTCCCGATTTCCTTTGAAATTGCATGCAATGAAAATCTAACTATATATATATACTCTTAGAATGTACGCTAGCCTTGGCGCTACCCCGCCACGTAGCGCTAGGCATTGTAGTTTTTACTGCAATAAGCTACGGTACTTTTAATATATTTCTTAAAATATATTTTTAAATTTTTTAAAAGATTTAAAAATTGAAATTTTTATTTTTAATCTAACTATGATACAAGTGGCATAAAATTTTTATTTTTTAAGAACAATTTTTTAAAAAATTAAAGCAATATTTTTACAATTTTTTAAAACAAAATCAATATTTTTACAAGAAAATTAGTACTTTTGTTTTTTTGGAGATTTTCCAAAAAAATTCTATTTCAGTTAAAATATCTACCTGTCTTGATACTTCTTTCCGCGGTTTCGCCCGCAGCAACACGTGAGACCGCGGAGCAGCTAGTTTCCTATATTTTTCATTTGATCCATTTCTTCAAATCAAGCATGTGTATAGTTACTTTTCCTTATTGGATTTGGATTGCTGCCATTTTGCTTCATCATCCGTCTCCTAATTAAAAGTAAGTGCGCTTCAGCGTTTGTTTGAGCCGAGCCACGGCTCGGCTCAAAAAAAAATTTGCGTTTTGGTCCTTTTATAAATTACGAGTAGGTCCTTTGCGATTTTTTGTGGGAGGAAGATATTTTCTCCGAAAATCGCGTTTGGGTCCCTCGTGCGTCATTTTACGGAAAGAAGCTCCCGTTAAATTCAAATCGCGAACAAGTCCTTTTCTAATTTTTCGGGATAGCGGACAGGTCCAAAAACGTAACATTCAGGTCCTTACTCCTTACGTCTAGGCCCTTTCTTCGTTTTTCCTGGGAAAAAATGTTTTCGTCACTAGAAATATGTGTGCATCTCTATCTTTAGACTTTTTCCCTACCTCGATTTCCCATCTTGATCTCTGATATTTTTTAAACCATGTATTATTACTCGGTGAACAGCAGAGAGTATCGGCCTCGACAAAAGAAGGTTATCGCCTCTAATAATTTTTCGCCCACCGCCTCTAGACTTTTTTCTCCACCACGGTTTTCCAAATCGGTCTCCAATATTTTCCAAATAATTAAATGAAAGAGATATTTCTACAACTCTATCTCTATTTTTTCCCGCTTTCGCTCATTATTTCGACGATTTAAAAAATAAACGCACGAAAAAAAAAAATTTTTTCTACAAAAAACTATTAATGCTACGTGTTACAATCGAAAAAAATTGTGTTCTTTCAACTGTTTCGCTCATTATTTCGACGATTTAAAAAATAAAACACCGCCGAAAAAAAAGAATTTTTTTCTATGAAAAAGCGATACGTGCGGCGTGTTAAAAAAACGCATTGACGTTTGGATCTTTCGTAAGAGGATCCTAAATAGATACCCAAAAAAAACGTATTAACATTTGGATCATTCCGACTGTTTTACATGAAAAGGATCTTTCGATTTAGCGCAAATGCAGATGCACTTTTGTTTTTTCAACCGTTTCGCGCGTTTCCTCGATGATTTTTTAAAAAAACGCCGACGGAAAAAAAACAAAATTTTTCTCGCGAAAGAAACAACGCACGCGGCGTATACGCCGCGCAAACTATCCTAGTTTTTCCTATAAGCCGGAGGAGCCCTTATCGACGTGGGAAGGAATAAGTTTGGAGCCTATTGGGAAGAGCTGTAGCATTTTTTATAAAAAAAACTGTTATTTCTTTCTAGATTGAAAAATAGCTGTAATTTTTTATAAGAAACCGTTTAATAAATATTTAATTTCTCTTAGCAATAAGTTGTAAAAACTGGTTTAGCTAAACTTTCAGACTTTTCTAGTTATATATGACTTCTAATTTATACCAAAAACTATTTAAGAAAATTTACTGATTTTTTATAAACTAAAGTTGGTCTAAAACCTTGACCATAGTATTATTCCACTGGACTATCGCACTTGGAACGATATTGCTGCTAAGTATCTAGAGACGCTAACGATGCTAGTTTACTATGATCGGACGAATAATAAAACTTCCCCCTGAGAGGACTACTCGTACGGTGGAATGTACGTGTTAGCGAGCATTGTGAAAGAGCTGCACGGTCGAGAATCTGCTTCCAAGGGCTGGGCGGGTTAGGAACATGTTCAAAATATCGATTTCAAAAAGTCGCTTAAAATCATAATTTTAAAATTAAAAATATTAAATCTAAAATCATTTGAAGATTGTCAAAACAATCGAAGGGTTTAGAAATCAAACGTTTTGAAAAAATATTAAAAAATCAATTTTCCCTGATAATTGCTCAATATGCCTTGATAATCGACCAACTAAGTGAACTTCTTAAGCGATCGATTTTTTGAGTGATTTTCACTTGGTATTCATAAAAAATCGAGTAATATTCAGCTATTATCGCGATATTTACGTCACTTAAATTTTTCAAAACTTTTGAATTTTTTTAATTTAATCGGTTTACTGACTAGTATTAGATATCGTAACAACTCCATATGGTCAATAATCGTGACATTCGAGTGGTTATCGAAGATATCCTAAATCCTAACTTAGGAATCCATAGTTTTTCTATTGCGCTTAGTTTTTTAAGTCTAGCTCTCTCGTATACGGATTTGTAAATTTACTTGCTCCCTCACTGCAAAAGATCCTGTTGTGCTCGGGGAGTGGAAGATGGTGGAGCTTAGTTGACCTCGAGAGCATATCGGGGTATGTCTGCGCTACCCAGGTGTGGTAATCAGCTCCTGTTGTGCTCGTCACTGTGCTGCCGTGCTTGCCCACCGAGCTGCCATGAGGCCAGCCTCCTCACGTACTCCCTGATTACGGTAGGGATATTATTGTCTACCGTGCCTTTTAGGATGGATGTAGAGACTAAATTTGTTTATTGATATGTAGAAAACTAGATTTGCAAAATAGAAAATATTGTGTTCGCGGGTTAGCGCATTATGCACACCCATCCACTCCAATGATGCACGGAGTCACGGACTCATCTCCAGTAAATTTGCTGTGGGCAAGCCGCATTGGGCGCCGGCGTGGCTGCGTGCAGCCAGTGGTGGGTTTATCGAAAGCCCAGTGCTGAGTTCTACGTATCAGGATAGACATAACCACAAGTACAGGGAACTCCCGAAAATGTTGAGTTTGGCTCATTAATGAGTGAAAAGACTAGCTAAGTGATTCTCTGCTCTCAAGTCTCTATATGGACTGTTAATGCTCTTGCCTCTAGCTCGCACAAAGTAATGCAGTAAACTGTCAACTCGGCGTCTAGGATCAAAGGGTACTATCTGTTACTCGCCGATGCTACATGGGGAGAGAAATTTAATCGACTATTATACTAACTAGGTATGGTTGCGTGCTACTGCACGCCGTGCTGTGTCAGCTGAAGAACAGTACGTGATGCCGCGTCGGCGAAAAAATCCGACCCAAATTTTCTTGCAAAAAATACGCAATTCCAGTCTACTGCGTCGAAAGAACCGGCGCCCGTGCGAAATCTGCGGAACTACGGGGTATTTTTGGCAAAATAACTGGCGAAATGACTTGTTCATGATATGTAGAAATATTTCCTTGGACGAATCACTCGGAAAATATTGGAGACCGAGCTGGAAAACCGAGGTGGGAAAATAGTCTAGAGGGAAAACGTCGGAAAATTATTAGAGATGACAATCTTCTTTTGTCGAGCCTAACACTCTACGTGTTCACCGTGTAATAATACATGTTAAAAAAAATATCAGAGATCGAAATGGAAAATTGAGCCGGAGAAAGAGTCTAGAGATAGAGCCGCACACATATCTCTGGTGGCGAAAACATTTTTCCCGGGAAAAACGGAGAAAGGACCTAGTCGTAAGGAGCGAGGACTTGTTTGTTACGTTTTTGGACATGTCCGCTATCCTGAAAAATTAGAAAAGGGTCTGTTCGCGATTTGAATTTAACGGGAGCTTTTTCCGTAAAATAGCGAACGAGGGACCCAAACGCGATTTTTTTTAAAAAAATCTTCCCCTCACAAAAAATCGCGAAGGACCTATCCGTAATTTGTAGAGATCTATCTGTAATTTGAAGAAACGGAGGGGTTTTTTTGCAAAACGCCGTAGGGTGACACGTGGGCTCGCTCTCCTTGCGCGGAACGCAGGCGGCATTAAGTGTGTTATATTACTAATAGTATATAGTGTGAATAAAAATCCGATCTAACTATTGATTTGTTAAGAATATTTTTATTATTTTATTATTAAATAAAGAATAAATAAATTCTAACTAAGTTGATCTATTGAATCGAAAAATATGACCGGCTCTTACTGAATTTAGTGTATTGTAAAATATGTTGGAAGAACATAGCCCAGAAAATGAAAATCGATGACCCTTGAAAATACTGCCTGCTTGCTGCCGGTAAATACAAATATTATTGTCAAATAATTTTTACGTTCGACTTAATATATGAAAAGAAAGCTGGATTCGGAATATTAGATTGACGCAATCATATTTATCAGCTTTCTATTCAAGTCTAGGCTTTAGATAGCCTACAAGATGCACTTGAAACTGAAGTGCAACTATTATTATGTTTCATTATAGACTATGCTCAAAGCAATAAAAATGGCTTCCATTAAAAATCGGATGGAGAATATGCCTCAACGAGTAGTTGCATATACCGGGATGGCTACTGCAAACTTGGCCAAATATAATGGTAACTTGATGGCAACGGACCACACGTTGTTGTGGGCGTAGAAATTGTCGACACTGATAGAGATTGTATAGAGAAAGGAAATCTTTTTTGAGAACATATAAAAAAGAAACAAAATTGTTATAATTTTTAAAAACCACAAAAGCTTGATCACGAACTTTTTTTGTATTGTAGTTCAGGCATGCTCTTAGGAGCCTTCGAACAAATTTTATAGAATCTACAAATTTAGTAGCTCCATTAAATTAATGAATTTGTTTTAAGTGTATCAGTAGCATTGTCAGAATTTTTAAAAATCGCAAAAGTTTGATTATGATCTAAAATTTTGAATGTAGTGTAGGCATGCTGTCAAGACCACTTTGAAATTTTTTCAATAATTTGCAAATTTAGTAGCTCAATTAAATCAACGAAGCTACTCTAAATACATTAGTAATGTAGACATAATTTTTAAAAATCACACAAGTTTGATTATGATCCGAATTTTTTATAGTAGGTTAGGCATGCTTTGAGGACCATTATAGCCGCCCCCGCCCAAAAAAAGTACTATATCTGCTGCAATACAGAAGATACAGTATTTCAGAGTTACAGTGCTTACGCTCGCTAGGATTTGAAGCCGAGACCAACCGCTTGCGAGCAGAGCTCTAAACCAACTGAGCTTAGCAGTGCGCGTGAGATGCAATCCGCAACAAATATATGAGTCTACTCAGTTTTTTATTGTATAAAAGCGACGCATGGTGGCGCGTGCGGCCATACCTCCTTGAGAATAAAGAGATTTATATGATATGCACGCGAAACTTAATTAGTGATTGACCAAGTTAGACAATAAAACTTTGTGCCACCACGGTGGGGCAATGGCTTCGTCAGGCGGTCCTTTGTGAGTCTTGCTGTTGTTCCAGTGAAGGTGGCGGGTCAACAGGACTATTATAGAGTCTTCAGATCTGATGATGATGGAAGCCTTGCATGGCAATCCGACGGCGGCTCCTACTCCAATGGTGGAACGAATGACAACTCTAGCTACGGGGATTGCGGTGGTTGCGACAATTTGTATTGGTTATTCTCGAGCCTTGCTTAATTTCGTCGTTGCGCGCTCCATGCACGAAAATTTTCATCAACTCCGAGTGGATGTTTTCGTTCCCGTGGGCTCCTCCAAAATCGTAGGAAGAAATAGTGCAATACCTTTGCAACGTAGAATCCTGTGTTTCCCTTATTGGGAGGAAATTAATCACACCATGGCAAGTACACATTTCAATCCAGTTGCAAGAAAGGGTAGTAGCACAAAACAAATCAACACAACACAAAACAAAACACAGGAGTTGTAAAAGAAGAGAAAGCCGGATCCCGGATGCACGAGAAACAACGGAAACGCGACTCCCACGAACCCTGTGGTGTCCTTAGAAAGTCGGCCTTGGTAACCGCAACACAGACGCAGCCCAAACCCAGCCTCCCTCTCTCCTCCCACCGACCCACGCAGTAGTTGTCACTTCTCGCTACAGTGCCGCATCCATATCCATTCCCTCGCGATAAAAAGAAAAGAGTGCTGATACCAACTCTGTTACCGTTGCAACTGCTACAAATGGTATAACAAGATTTTATATAGTTTCAATAAATTTAAAGAAAATAATTCAAAAAATTTTATATTTTAGTGAGTTTCATATATGTTTAGAAGTTTATAAGGCAAAATTTCAATGAATATCAGATTTTGGAACTCAAGTTTCAACTAAGGAGTTTGCAACAAGTTTTCACGCAAAAGTTTCAAAAAGTTTTAACAAGTTTTGATAAATTTCATCAGAACAAACAATACAAAAAAGCAAAAATCCCGATATGTTCACCTATGCCCCGCATCCCACCCTTGCCACTCACTAGCATCATTGTCTCTTCCCATTGCTCGAGCCAAGGGGTGAAACCAGAGTTCGAAGATGCTCGTGACATGCGCGGCAGTGAAGTTGAGCCACGAGGCAATGTAGACAAAGTCAATGTTGCAGATGCTCACCCCTCAACACCGCAATGGAAGAAGGGCACGGGCTCAGCTACGATAGCAATCTCAACATCTGCGGAGAAAGCAGCACAACGACCTCTAAGGGGGAGACTGACGAATCCATGCTCATCTTCTATATCTGACATCTTCCTCATGAACGCGGCGTCAAATTGCTCAAGCATGTGATTGTCTCACGTTGGTGACAAAAAGTCGAATCACACGGCGCCTCGACGAAATCGTGCTCCCACGGTGGGTGTGGCAAGGCATTAGGCATCTCGCGCGTGTTGTGCACGCTTTCATCGACTGTTGCTCGTCCAAGCCTGTGCTCGCCTGTGCTACGTGAGATCTGCATATGCTCGTCGATATCACGTCGAAACAAAACTTACATGTTTGTTGTTGCCATCGTGGAGAGAATGATGGTGTTCAATGGATAGTGAAGAGTAGGGAATAAGAAGAGAGATAAAAGGGTTCGGATAGAGATGTGGATAATGATGGTTAAAGGAGAAAGTTGATATGATACATTAGATTGATACACTCAGGAACAGATGTTTATCACGTTGAAAAGTGAAGAAACGCTGTAGTTTTTTTAGCTTTTCCGTAAAAGAACAAACCAAACAAAGCATACGGGAGGAGAGAGGAGAAATACTGCAGTTCTCACCACTACGCTAGAGCGACCGGGGGAGATGCAGGTGTTTGTCATCTAGCTGCATCGGATCGGAGCCCCCCGTCGCGAGTCGTGCTTGTCCACATCCTGAGCGGATTGAGCTCGTCTGCCCCCGCAAAGACACACAACAGGGCAGGCTCAACCGCTCTAGTACTCGACCGGGGCGGACAGTAACGCAGAGAGAGACAACGCGGGCAATAAAGGCGCGCGCACAAGCGAAGCAAAGCACATCAAGAGCCAAGCCCGCGGGGAAGCTCATTAAAGAGAGTGGACGGTCGCGGGGAAGCAGCGGCGCCTTGTGACATTGTGTGTGTTAGAGAGAGACAGCGCGAGCTCGAGAGAGATGGCGATGCCGTATGCCTCTCTTTCCCCGGCAGCCGACCACCGGTCCTCCCCCGCCGTCGCCTCCCTCCTCCCATTCTGTCGCTCCTCCCCGCTCTCCGCGTAAGTGACCGCCCATTTCCTTCGGTTCTTGGCTCCGTTTGTGTTGCGTTTGGTTCTTGCTTTGTATGTGATTTGGCGGGATGTGTGTGTGTGGGTGGATGTGTGTGTGTGGGTGGGTGGGTGTGGGTGCAGGGGCAATGGAGGCGGCGGGCTGGGGGAGGAGGCGCAGATGAACGGGAGGTGGGCGGCGAGGCCGGCGCAGTTCACGGCGGCGCAGTACGGGGAGCTGGAGCAGCAGGCGCTCATATACAAGTACCTGGTGGCCGGCGTGCCCGTCCCGCCGGATCTCGTGCTCCCTATTCGCCGCGGCATAGACTCACTCGCCGCCCGCTTCTACCACCACTCCGCCCGTACGTCTCCCTCCTCTTCGTTGGCGTCATCATTACTGCGTTGCTTTCAGATGCTTGTTTAGTTCCCCGGTTCTTTGTTTATTCCGATCAGGTGTACTTTGCCTCCATTTGTTATTCGGCTCCGGTCTTTTGTTAATCCGGGATGCGCGATTCAAGAAACGCGCACGCGTGTGTTCCATGTTATCCCCGGATTTGGTACCGGAATGCTCTCTTCAAGACTTAGCACATGATTTGAAGAAGAGCTTGGCCTTCATTTTCTATTTGATTCGATAGAGGACTCGCTCATCTCCAACGGCTTGCTTGTTTTTCCTTATCCGTGGCCTTTTAGCCATTTCTTGGTTTCCTTTTTGAGGATTAATATATGATTAGGTTGCAAGCTAGCAAATCCATTGGACTAGGCAGATCCTCCCTTGCTCACCACTTTTGTGCGACTGCTAAGAATAGGCAACTTTACCTTGCATCTGCATCGGATGTGTCCAGTACGAAATACGAATCCATTTGTAAACCGCTTCTATCTCCCAATGCATACCAACAAACGCATACATGCATAAATGGATACACCGTTGATCTACTCTGCGTTTCGTGCAGTTGGGTATGGGTCGTACTTCGGCAAGAAGCCGGATCCAGAACCGGGCCGGTGCCGGCGTACGGACGGCAAGAAGTGGCGGTGCTCCAAGGAGGCCGCCCCAGACTCCAAGTACTGCGAACGCCACATGCACCGCGGCCGCAATCGTTCAAGAAAGCCTGTGGAAACGCAGCTCGTCCCCCAGTCCCAACCGCCCACCACCGCGGCCGCCTCCGCTGCACCGCCTTTCGCCGCCGCTGCCACCAACGGCAGCAGCTTCCAGAACCATTCCCTTTACCCAGCCATTGCTGGTAGCAACGGTGGTGGTGGAGGCGGGGGCAGCAACGTGTCCAGCTCGTTCGCCTCGGCGCTGGGGTCTTCTCAGCTGCACATGGACAATGCTGCCAGTTATGCAGCTGTTGGTGGTGGAACAGGCAAAGATCTCAGGTGAGTGTCCATTTTCCCTTTCTCCAATACCATATTGTTTGTTTAACAGTGTTATGCTTCTAACTGATTGGTGTCAGATGGATGCAGTGCAGCGATGCATATTTATTTGTGATCGTTTAAATATTGTGTCCCATTTTGTTTGCATCAGTGGCAATCAAAATCAGTAGAGCATGCTCAGTATTTTGCTGCGCCACATGCAATATATAGTGATAGTAGAAATCAAATTTAGCCATTGATTTGTTAAGAAGTATAAATAAATACTAGCTAATTTGATTCATTGGATCGAAAAGAATGAACAGTCTATATTGAATTTAGTGTACCATAAAAGAGCTCATTACTGTAGCTTTACTCTCTGCCGTGCAACAAATTATGAGTTGTGTTTAGGCCTTTAGAGCTCTGCTTCTTTGCCCTGCCCATACTTTGTGGGATCAGTTTTTAGCCCCAGAAGCCGGGGACAGTCTCTACAAAAGATTTCTGCTCAGGTGGAACTGCGGTGCAGGTTCTTACTTCGCTTTGGCGCAGGCTAAGTTTGAAGCACGTACTGTCCATAAAGATGATATTACATATTTGTGTTCTGTGCTCGCAGTGCTAGTGCCTGTTCCTGCTACTTTCTGATCCTGGTCTCCCTTGGCATTTACTCCACTTATTTATCCTTCTACAGAATCAAGTTGTTTCTGTTGACTCGTCCTCAGGGATGCAGACAATAATTTGGCTCCTGTAAACTACTTTCTCTCTGAAGGCCTCTTACCGGTCACCACTATCCCTGAAACATCTGAATTCTGAAGTGGCCAGCATGATGCTGGAAGACCCTCTATTTTCACCCATCCAATAACCCCTTTCTATCGGTGCAAGTGCTTGATTTAGTTTCACTGAATCTCTTATTGTAACCTTACCTGCTCAATCACTTTGCCGAATCCATAATTTTGTCATGCTTGATTGTGTCGTCTGTTTAGCTCCTCAACTAATTGGTCACCTTCCTGTTTGTGGTTGTTTCTTTTCTTTTTTATTGCTATCAACTTTTATTTGTGTACTACTGAGCTGTAGGTTCGCATGGTTCTTTGATATTATTATTGACAAAAATGGGTTCTGTTTTTACTGAAAATACATAGCTTTTCCCATGTCATGATTTACTGGTAACTACAAATTGTAATATACGTGAAAACTAAACAAAAAGGGCAGGAAAATAGCACTTTTAATTTATTCGGAATGCTATGATAGTCTTTAGGACCTTTTTAAAATGTGCTTATTGGATTCTATTGAGCAGCTATATCTTCTTTTGACAGACATGATGATTCATTCCATTCTCAAAACCTTACATTTTTGTAGTACTAATTCTGTACAACTTTACCTTATGTTGTGTTAATGATTCTTCTATCTTTTCATCCTTATAAAAGTGCACTAGGCATGGTCATAAAAAGTTCGCATTGTTCAATAGGGCATGTTGATCTGCAGATTGAGGAGTACTAACTTACAAAGGGATTGCAAATAATTGATTTGTCTCCTCACATTCGTTTTTCTTTTATGCAACTGGTGTATTCCGTACTAATCTTCTGGTGTAACTGGTGTTCTCTGTGCGTCATGAAATTCAGGTATGCTGCTTATGGAATAAAATCTTTGGCGGATGAGCATAATCAGTTCATCACAGAAGCTATCAACACGTCTATTGAAAACCCATGGCGCTTGCTCCCATCTCAAAACTCTTCATTTCCCCTTTCAAGCTACCCTCAGCTTGGAGCACTCAGTAACCTCGGTCAGAACACTGTCAACTCGCTTCCAAAGGTTGACCGGCAGCCAATTTCCTTCTTTGGGAACGACTTTGGCACTGTCGACTCTGTGAAACAGGAGAACCAAACGCTGCGGCCCTTCTTTGATGAGTGGTCAAAGGCAAGGGACTCGTGGTCGGACTTGGCCGATGAGAATGCTAACCTTGCCTCATTCTCAGCCACCCAACTGTCGATTTCAATACCGATGGCGTCCTCTGACTTCTCCATTGCCAGCTCCCGGTCTCCTAACGGTACGTTAACCCAAAGAAATGCGTTAATTGTCAGTCCTGTGCCCGCAATCTGCTAAGATTACTGATAAAAACACCATCTGTTCTCTGCAGGTGACTGAATGTTGTATGGATTATTCTGCCGCCTGTGTGCCAAGTACTGGTTTGTTTGCTGGTGTGTTCCTCTGGCCCTCGTCCCCACAGTGCAGTAGCAGCAAAACTCGCTCTATATGCTATCTGGAATTTATAAGCCTGTGTTGTGACACATATGTATCAAACCGATCGACCCCACAGTCGCCTCCTGTGGATGGAGCCATGGAGGGCATGGCATCGTTTACATCTTGTGTGCGTTATTAATCGATTACATCTTGCATGTTGAAGCCTGCAGCTTGCGATATAGTTCTTTGTCAGCAACAGACTAACAGTGCACCAACCAACGTGACGCTAGGCCTCCATGAAATGCCACGCCATTGTCGTACTAACCAGTTCCTTTTTGTGAGTGGGGGCTTGCAGTTGCAGATAGATAATACTTCCTCTCCGAATCTGCCAAACGAGGTGCCCCTTGGCTCCTTTCTGCCAAACATAATCGGGCAGCAGGATCTGCTGCTTTGTCACCAGGAGCCCGTGACAAGTAATGTTCGTTACCCCAGTTCCCCCACGCCATCCTTTTAACAAACAAGCTAGGCGCCTTTAATTTGCCCTGCGTGCGAGCTATGGGCTCCACCCCCTCGCGATCCTCGCCTCCCTTTTATAATGAGAAAATGACCCAAAAAAATATAATTAGTCATCAGAAATTGACCTAATTTCTGATATGCCATTGAAAAATGTATCATCCCTTTGTTGCCATTCCTTTCTCAACCTCGTTGTTAGTGATAGTCGCCGCCAACCCTACTAAACATGTCAGTTTTTTACTCAAAATAGTGAAATACTAATGCTACCTCTTCCAGACCCACATGTCAGGCGCTTCTACCCTCTTTTAGGGTAATCCCAATGAGATGACTAGGATAGTTTCCATAGCATTAATTATGTTACCATGTAAGCAAAATGGTGATGTGGAGGTAGAGTTAATGATGAAAGAGAAGGAAACCATTTCTCATGCAGAAAACTATTTCTACACAAGTACCAAGAAAGGGAAAAAGGGGATTGGGTGAAAAAATAAGAGAAAAGAGGAGATTGGACGAGAGTTTATTTTGAAGAAACTATCCATTAGGAGCATAGTTTCTACATGTAGTGTCTAGATGACATGGAAGTTATAGAAACTATATGCATTGGGACTGCCCTTAACACTTAGCCATAGTTCATAGCCACCTCAGCCTCGGCCTCCCCCCACTGTGCCCACAGCAACTACGCTTGCCGCCGCTCCTTCGTTGCCTCGCCGCTTTACTGGTCTTGCTGGTTCACCTCCAATGGCCCTAAGGCCATTCTCAGTGCATTGTTTCATTTTCTAGTTTCTAAGGGCATTTACAATGCTGTTTCTTAGATGGTTTCTTAGCATGTCATGTAGGATAAAAAGCTTAGGTGGCAATGAATTAGTGCAGAGAGAGAAGGTTAGAGTTTCTTAAATTAGAAATGGTTTCTTCATTAAATGCTTTGGCTAAGAAACCATGAAAAACTGCATTGTGCTCTCCTCATTGTTTCTAAACATCAATTAATACACTATCTCTCCTCTAAGAAAACTTCATGGTAATTAATATTAGAAACAATAGATAGAAAATATGCATTGAGAGCCATTGTTTCTAAACATCAATTAATACACTATCTCTCCTCTAAGAAACGATCAAAGAAATGATCCATTGGAAATGCCCTAAGAGTGCCACATTAGCTTTTGTCTAGGTAACAGTGCATCTCAGGTTTCATCTAGATGAAACTTTCTCACCTCCCATGAAACTCTCTCTATCTCTCTCTTCATAATTATCTTGCCATGTCACCAAATATGATGATGTGTCATGTCATTTAATGAGAATGAAACTCAGATAAAACTCCCACTGAGAATAAGTAGCCACAAATCACCACTTCTTTACACAAACCAAGGCAACACACGCATACATAAAGGAATTAAAAGGAGCTTGCCTTATGCATTGCATACGCATGCACAACGATTTGGAGATAGAGCCAGGCCGCATGCAATCCAATCCGAGCATGCTACCCACCTGATTCATTTCCTATTGGACTAATTTGCTTGAGGGGATGCCGAGGGAGGAGCCATGCCTGGTGCGTCTACTTACACGGCTACGGAGCCATATCTCATTCCTGGTGCCATGGCAAGATACTACCGCCACCCCACCACAGTCCATCACATATTGCGCCGTCGCCACCCAAACAGCCGCCAAGACCTCCTTGTGCTCATACACCAGCTAATTTGGCCTTGCACCGGAGGGCTTTTACCCTTTTCTAGCCTCCCCGTCATGTTTTGCTTTGTCCCGACTACACCCATCCTCCTCAACACTGAGATCCACCACATATTGCTCTTCCATGGCAGGGAACGTGTCGTGCTGACCCCTTAACTGTCGTTTCGCTAGCGAATCTGGCTGTCATTGTGCGCCCTACCCTCCCTGTTCCGTCTGACCATGTTTTGTGCCACCCAGTTGTCCTCAACCGCACCACCACACCATTTCATCACCCTTGGCCTTACCTCATGTAGCGATGCGGCGCATTCGAACGCTATCTTGGCGTTGTAGTGAACAAGTCGAAAAAGAATGAGTAGTTATGACCTAAGCAGGATGAACAAGGGAAAGGAGAACAGCAATATAGTTTTTCACGCACCACTTAACAATCAATTGACGGGAGACTGACAGAATTGGAAGTGATAAATAAGGAATGAAAGTTGAGGTCGAATGATAATAAAGGTAAAAGCATTTTTTTCATTAGCGTATCAGGGATTGGGCCAACTTCTAATGGCAGATAAGGAATTTCCTCTTTTTGATTGCCTTGCGAGTGTTGAGACGGACGGGGACATGATACATACACGCTGATGAATGGAAAGAGAAGAAAACTTGGGAGTTTACAGACAGAGAGCAATAATAACAGCAGTGGTAGCACCGGCCACCGCTCGGGCTGGGTCAGCACAGGGCTTCCAGAATTGGTGGCGCACAGACTCTGCGTGGGCCACTCCACGCGCGGCGCGCACGGCGCCGGCGTCGGGGACTCCGGGTCTTTCCCGGCTCGTACTTCCTCGGGAGGCCGCTGGTGCGGTGGGCGACGCGTCGTGCGGGTTTGTTTTGGCACAGCGAAGCGCGTGCGCGCGCGTACGTGGTGGAAATCGGCAAAGGCTGATCAGTACGGTCTGATGGCTTTTGGACGTGCCTTGCGGGCCGGCCGCTTTGCACGTCCGGAGCAAATGTATTCGGCGTGCGGGCGTTGGCGGTGCATGTGACTACGGCGGTTTGTGGCGAAAGGACGAGACCGCTTGAGGGCCGGGCGGAGTTGCTTTAGCCAGTTGGCTCGGTGGTTTCGCATCTTTCGGCAGAAGTAACAGATCGGGCGTGAAGAGGCCGGGCTAGGAGTAATTTTGTTGCGCTGCAGTTGTTGGGTTGGGTTGGGGACCTGGTCACCTTCGGTTTACGCACACGGGTTGGACATTTGGATTGGTCATGAGTTTGGTTCTTGTCTGCGTTTTTGGGTGCTGATGACTAGAAAGCACGGTCCCCAAATCGATCGTGCATTAAATGTGTTTTCCCCGTGTTCTTTTGTAACCTTTTTTTGACGCAAAAAGTTGGATCTGGTTGGACCTTAGGAGGTAAGTAAATGGGATATGAAGTGATACGCAGGGACAATAGGAAGTGTCATTGACTCGTTTTAATTCAAAGGGGGCCAGTGGTCACTACTGTACCTTGCGATGGATTCAGCCATGCAAGAACAACGGCATAACCCGCGAGCCATGTGTATGTCACATGGACCAAGTTAACATGGGCTCGTCTCACGTTAACGCCGGATTTTATTGCTGGTACGGTAGAAGAGATTCGTTGGTACTTAACAGGTTGGGCTCCATCATCTACTCTTTTTTAATTCTACTCTGACTCCTTTTAATTTTGATCTTCTAAAGAATTAGAAGCAATTTTCAAGGACTATTCGGCTAGTTCAGTGTCTAGGCGGTGCTCCAGCGGACAGGGTGGCGGTATGACAGGCTCAGCCCAACGACGACGTCGGGCTCAGGGGGCTAAGTGGGGAGGGGGAGTCGGAGGCGGCGCTCGAGGTTGAGGTAGCAGGAGTCGGAGGTGAGAGGTGACGGGGTCATAGGCGTGGCAACGGGAGTTGGAGGCGAGCGGCAACAAGACTTGGAGGCGAGGGGCAATGAGGTCGAAGGCGGCAGGAGTTGAAGGTGAGGTGGCGCTCGGGGTCAGAGGCGGCAGGACCTGAGGGATGAGCGATCGAGAATCTGAATGAGCGATTTAGGTGGAATCTCACCTCCTCCACTTAAAGTGTGGAATTTTGTAATTTTTCTAGGGATTATATGTAAATTTTCATATAACCTCCAGAAAATTACAAAATTCCACACTTTAAGTGAAGGAAACCGGATTTCACATAGATCTGAACCATTCAAGTTTGATCCAACGTCCCTATTTACCTACTTTTATGATTTTATCATATGTCTGCTTTCACCATATATTTTCCCAACTTGTATGCCCCTGTTTCTTTTTCTTGGAAAGGAAGGAAATGACAGGAAAGAGGTCAGCGCGATCGATCATCCTTGTTGCTGGCCCAGTCCATTCCGAGTTTTACATGGGCAAGCCCAATGGATCATGGCAAAACGGGGGGCAAAACAAAATGAATTTAAGAGAGACTGTCTAAAAAATGAAGTTACAAATACAAAGTGTGATACTCTAGAAAAAATGTATAATAGATAAGAATTACGAAAATCGTCCACGTCTTCTCACTGTTTAGGCATCTCCCGACTACCGCATTAAAAGTTCAATTAATCCAAAAAGATTTGTTTCCAATGGGCTTATGACGACATAGAGAAGAATAGAAAATGAAGGAGAATTTTTTTGTCATGGATTTTCTCACAGGAGTCGAGAACTATCTCGTCCGGGCCCGCTTGGAGGTTTGACTGATAGTAACATCATGGGCTTGATCCCTTAATCGCTTAACAAAATGGTCCCTAGAACCCAGCCCAGTAACTTTTGCTCTGACATACATTACCTGTTTTTATGGCGGATGTGTTCTGTTCGGCCTCGTTTCAGCGCGATACTCTGTACCACGGTAGCATAACTACCGGAGCTATACCGGTTTGATGTCTAGAATGATACATTTTGGCACTGATCTATACCGGCATACTCCCATCGGTCACAAATAGTTGTCGTTTTAGATTTTGAAACTTATGGAAGGAACGTAATGCCAGAATTTTCAACAATGTCTACCGGTCTCCGGACGTGGTTTTATCGTTAATCCAACAGGATATCCAGAATCGGAAGTTGGCATTCCGCTCCGGGGTTTCGTAGGCCTTCAATCGACACCAGTCTAGCGGAAGGGTTGCGGTGGTTTTAATTTGCTTCCTGTCTTCGAGTCCGAGTTAGTTGTATTTTAATTTTGGGGCTTCTTGTTTCTTCCCTTGGGCTAGGTAGTGGTCCGGCTGAACTCTTGTATGACTGTGTCCTTGGTTATTTCTCTCTCTCTTTAATGCATGGCAGAGCTCCTGCCGCCTTTTCGAAAAAAAAAAGATACGATATCTAAAGTACAACTTTGATAACTAATTTTTATTATAATATATTTATAAAATTAAATAAAATTATAATATTATGAAAATACTTCTCGAGACAATTATACATATATAAATTTTATTTGTCCAATTTAAATATTTAAAAGATATTAACAGTCAATGTTTCAAAATTTTGACTGTACCTATGTCCATAATGATAACTATTTGTGACGGATGGAGTACTATTTTAGATTTAATAAAGTAATATATATATTTAATTATATATACATCAAATTTTACAAATAATATTACTCCATATACATTGTAGTACTATTAAATATAATATATAGTTTAATAAATATATTTATTAATTCTACCGATACGATTGATATGGAATGCATAAGACTATTTCATACAAATAGTATATACCAGTCATGCCGGTGGGTACCGCTACTATTGATAACTATGCTTTGCACTGAGTCTGTTTCTTTCAACTGTTGACGTTGTCTCGCTATCCTGGTCAGGTAGACCTATCAATGCTGTACTTCTCTTGTATACTTTCTTTCACTGGCATACTACTGTGAGCCTGTGATAGGTGACATACGTCAGTTTAATTTTTCAGGTGTCCCTCTGCGCGGTACCGGAGGATGTCTTTGCTGACCTATGAACATTTCGACAGTCGACACTTGCATCACATCCAAAGCTGCGAGCACATGCTCTTGTCTAAATGTCCAATGTCCATGATAGTAAGCACTTTTTTTTAGATAAAGGAAATAATCCGGTCTCTTCCTTCAAGGAGGAATACGGCCAATGATAGTAAGCACTTGTCAGGGAGCTGTCTGTACTCGGCAGGTGGAAAAGATATATAGGCACAAAGAATGTTGTTTTGGGCAAAAGACAAGCTGGCTGGCTTAACCTTGAAATCAATTCCATTCCGCAATTAGTTCCTTTGTCCTGTGCAGAATCTGCAGATGGTCACTTGGTTATGATGCCTCTAAACTCCATTCCATTAGAATTAAGGTATTCCAATAAGCAGCAGCTAGCTGCCGCCCTGGGCGTTGCGTTGATCGACGCATTCGCTACCGAGACTCCGAGAGGTCCACACTCCACACCTGCAGGCTGCAGCGATGAGAGTAGGCGTACTATTCTTTTGAAGCACGCGCTCATGGTGGACTCGGTCGGAGAGAGAGCGAAGCACCGATGCCAATGGCGGAGTTCCTTCAGAACGGGCGGAACCGCGGAAGTACGTACGCAAACTTTCGCTCTGGGGCCTGCGTGGCTGCGTCTCACGCAGCAGAGTTATCCAAAAATCCCTCGAAATGGCGCAGGCGATTTGACAGCCGAGTCAAACGCGAAATCGAACAGCCCGCCGTCTAATCACCCAAAGATCATGCGCCACGCTATCTTGTTCGGTAATCAAATCAACTGCTCACAGACTCACAGTTGCAGAGTCAACTGTACGAGACAAACAGGTTAAAGACGAGGCTAAAGCATGCTTTTGGTTCTTGTCAATTGTCAAAAGTCACTACGGCGACGATCGAGTGATCCATGGCTTTGCTCTGCTCCGGTGGCCCGAGATGGGCTAGGCTTTCCGGGGCACAGCACAACCGCTTTGCTCTCACTATATCCCTGCTTTGCTCTCACTATATCCCTTTCTTGGACTCGAAGCAGCTAGCCGGTTACTAGGGAATCGCGTCTATTGGGAGCTCGATCAAATGAACAATACAACTGCATCAGCCAGAGAACATACAAGCTAAGCTCGGGTGGACCTTCTCTATTCGTAAAATTTATGGTGTAGTATATGATAAATAATAGAAATTAAATTTAACCATTAATTTGTTACGTATATTCCTACTAATCTATTACATTAGCAGCAAAGTAGTAATATAAAAGGTAGAAAAAAGGAAGCATCGAATCCACCAGGTTGTATGAAATGAAAGGAGACTCGCAGTCCCACTTCTCCTTCCCCCGCCACATAAATGGGGCAGGCCGGATGCTATCGATAAAAAAGACTAAACCTTCTCCCTAAAAACTTAAATTAGGTTATAAGAAAAATGTTGTGTTTAGCCTTTTGTGCGTGATCCCAATTATGGACCATAATTGTCAAGTTGATATGAGCTTTATCTTATGTTCCTCGGATAGGTTTTTTTAAGATAAAATGTTCCTCGGATAGGTAAAAATGTATTTTCTTGTAAATGTTACCGATGAACTCTAAATTATAAATAAATAGCTAATATGATTTATTAGATGAAAAGAATGGCTTATTCCTGCCGAATTTAGCGCAGAGAGCTGCCGAAAGGGGTGCGCGTACCCAACGTGATCACGTTCGCTAGCTGCGGCATCCACGCTGCCACACAGCACACTGTGCCTTTAGTTCAAGCTAGCCAGCCATTCCTCGTCTTTCATCTCCTTTCGTGAAAGAATAGCTTCTGCTTTTCGCATAAAACCTGGATCTGTCCGCTGCGTCAGGGAAATCTTGACGTCCCGTCGTTTTCTTCCGGTTCAGTACTGTTCAAGCAGCTTATTACGCTAGGTTCGGATGGAGAGGCACGGGGCCACGGCGGTAAAGGCCGGCGCGCGGAGGAATTTCCCGTAGGAGGAAGAACCAAAATGTTCGGCAGTTGCAAGCATGGATGCACGGACGACGGGCAAGGAGACAAACGGCGGATGCGGATTATTTTTGCTCCTAGGAAATCCACCGTCCATATTGTTCCGAGATCGGTGCCTATAATATGGACGTTTTCCAAGGTACATTTCAGAAATACTACTACTTGTATTTTCAGAAACACTACTGCTACTTGTATTGTTTACGTACACAATACTATCTACTCTCTCTCGTCTCTACTCTCTTGGCTCCAACTCCGGCGAGATGGCTTCGCGGACGGCGGCGTGAACGGGCAGTGTGGCTCGGCGCTGCGACACAGAGCTCGGGCGGCCTAGCGGAGCTTGGATGGCGGTGGCGGGGTGTTTCCGGTGGCTTGACCGGAAATCTCGAGATTCTCGGTGAAGACAGCGGCGGGGTTTTTGCGCGGTGACGGCGAGGTTTCACGGAAGACTGTTGGGGCGGCGGAAGGCTAGACTTTGATGGCTCGCCGGCGTCGAGGGGGCACGGACGGACGAGCTCAACTTGGCGGCTCGTCGGTCTCCAGTGTGAGCAGCGCTCGACACTGTCTCCGGCCAACGGAGTCTAACGGCCGGACCCGAGAGAGATCGGGGGAGAGAGAGGAGAGAGACAATGGTGGGCCCAGTAGATGTAAAAAGAAGCTTAAGGCTCGTGAGGTACTCAGACTCAAGGCGCGAGAGGCTCGGTTCGAACTCGATTTGAGCACCGAACGAATAATTCGAGCTCGCGAGTCTAATCGAGCCGAGGTTGAATAGATCGCGATGCTACACGAGTTCGGACCGAGCTTCCTTAAGCCAATCTTACTCGAGCCGAGTTCAAGCTTGAATTGAGACTCAGACCCCAACTCAATAATGCTTTTAGAAAAGGAGGGAAAGGATGAAATACATGGAGAGAGTATTCGTACGCACGAATCTCAAAATGAAGTGTACAGTGGATGTGGTAGGAGCATGTGTTCCTAGAGCAAAAAGGCATTTTCGGACAAATTGGCAACAGCAAAGGCAGTACGTGTGCAACAAGGTTTCAAATTTCATTTTCAGAATATATTTCGAAGGGGATCGAAATCTGAATTTCGGCGAGATTCGGTAATTTTGGATGAAATTTAAAGAGAAAAATTCAAATATGAAATTTTTTTAACCGGCATTTCCGAGATTTCGACTGAAAGTGACGAAAATCGCTATCCCATTCCCTGCTATATAGCAAAAAAATTGTGCTTCTTGGAGGACTCAACCAGAAACCTAAGGTTGCTCGGCCAAGGGTTCTCTACCAAATGAGGTAAGCTAGAATTGCTTCTTGAGTTTTTTTGGTGTGCTACTAGTCTACTACTTGCTATCCCATTCCCTGTTGTATGGGGAAGTATATGGTGAAAGTAAATATATGGTGAAATCATGAAAGTAGACAATCGAGGCGTTGGATCAAACTTGAATGGTTCAGATCTAGGTGGAATCCCACCTCCTCTACTGAAGTGGAGAAATTTTATAATTTTTCTAGGGGGGTATGTGTAAAATATGTTTAAGTGAGGAGGTGGGATTCCACCTAGATCTGAACCATTCAAGTTTGATCTAACATCCTCATTGTTTACTCATGATTTCACCATATGTCTACTTTCACCATATACTCTGTATAGCATAAAAAACAAATTGTGCTGGCAGGAGGACTCGAACCATGTTGTCCATGGGCAGCAAGGACGGTGCTCTATCATCCCAACCACACGGATTGTTGTCCATGGGTGGCGAGGACGGCATTTGGGCGCGGACGGTGAGGACGAACCATTGGCGCTTGGTCGCGAACGGTGAGGGTTATGCGTTTAAATACCTTCATAGCTACTTAGAATTTTAGTTGTAGGTAATCAAGTGTATATTGCCAGGCATAAAAGCGAATGCGAATATTTGATAGATAAATTAAGGGTCTAACAGCCAGAGTTTTACAAAAGGGTGCTGCTTGCACCACATATAACACAAAAATACACCCACAGGAAAGGCTTGAGCAGATAGATCAAGACCTTCAAAACCAAACACTATCGCTGTCGATTGACTCCTAGAAGCCATCGTCTTCTTGAAAATCTAGGGGGTAGGAGGTAAGGGTGAGTACAAACAATACTCAATAAACCACACGAAAATTCTGAATATTACATGCAGGGATAAACAAGGGTTTGCACATGTGTTAAGTATTGTGGATGCTAGTTGTTAAATACAAGTTCTCATTTTACATTTGAAACATGAACCAAATAACAGATAATACCATAGGGGTTATTTGCAAAGTTCAATATTTATGACAAGTTCTGCTTATGAAACTACTTGAGCGCGGTTACAGGAATCACCCTAGATTAATTTAGCTTCATTAACCGAAAGCATGGTGTATTCGAATACCATTGATATCACTCTGCAGAACTGTTCAACTTTACCCACAAGATATCTTCAACCGTTAGTGCCACCGGATTGACATGCAACTTATATATATGCGGTCGGACCGAGATGATCATAGTCTTTTGTTGAACTTTCTTTCTTTAGCCCCTATCCAGTAGGTTACGTGGATCCACAGCTTCTAGGACTCACTGGCCAAAACGAGCGGCGTGATCTAGCCAACTGTAAATACCTACTGTTGTAAGAACCGACGAATGGCCACCCCATTTCCATTCCACCTTAGTTGCTACGCGATCCATTCTCTTACCAGAATGATAGCTACCTCCTATAGGTATTACAAAGGGGAGTACAATGTACTGAGCTATGTTGGAACAGGTCAACAAGGCTGACCGGTCCAACTTGTGGTTGAGTGCAAACTAAAGTTATTTACTTTGTCCAAGACATCAGTCCTTAAATAGCTGAGACTCAACCAATGACATACCATAAATCATGGTACCCACTGTACCAACCACCACACCTCAACCTGGCTTCGTCATCGGTTAGGGGTTGGACCAGCATCCAGCTCCTGTGGTCAGCCCAACATTGTGCCCCTAACCGTAGCAATTTTTTGAAAATCACCCGAGCCATCTCTTAGAGATTTTGAGTAATTGAGCTAAAGGTGAAATTATATCAACTGCTAATCTACGATGGTTTAATATTTTATAGCCTAAGGTTAAAAAGGGATTAAGGCGTAATAACAGGTTTAACATTGGGTTATATCTAATCATGTCATTTCAAATTATCTCCTTTTGTAGCTTTCTAAAATACTAGAAAATAATGCGGTACGAAAATATTACACATACTGTAGTGGAACTGGGTTCAAAATGTTCCAGGGTGTGGCTTGCCTTGCGGGGTCAAAGGTGCTTCTAGAGGGAAGTAGCTGTAGTCGTGGCCGGCTCCTGAGAGCTCCTGCTTTGGGTACGGCTCCTACTCCACGTACTGCTCCAAGGGCTGCACCAACGTCGGATCTAGTGCTAGAAAACGCAATCAATAAATAAACGAATAAAAACAACCAAAGAAAGAAAAATAGAAAAAGAAATCGAAGAGAAAATGGTCAGAATAGGGTTCAGGGGCATTTTGGTAATTTTTTGGATTTGGTTTGGCGGAACGGAGGTTATTTTTGGACTCAACGGCTCGAACTAGTTAAGAATATATATTTTTGGGTATTTTTAGATTTTTTTGGATTTTCTAGAATTTTTGAGATTTTTTTGGGATTTTTAATTGACTTTTTGGATTTTAATTATTATTCAAACCAAAATTCAAAATTAAAAATCCAAAAATTGAATTCAGTCACCTGATAACCGAATTGTTCTTGTCTTGGCCTTTGGCGACGCGCCAAGACGCTGCCCACTCGGCAAGCCTGACCCATGGCTCGACTTGCTGACATGCGGGCCCGAGGGAGGTGCGAGTCTAGCAGGTGGGTTCTGAGGCGTGGGCGGCTGACGCTCGGGACCCGCGGTTGAAAGAGAGAAAGGGAGGGGCGATGGTGTGAAGGAGGCAACGGTGCCGGAGTTGGGGAAGATGACTGCGACGCGGGCAGAGCAGAGCGATGGAGGGGGAAAGGAGTGGGGGAACGGGGAGAGGAGCTCACGGGGAGGAAGATGAGAGGCTTACCGGCTCGGGTTGGGGGAAGAATGGGGCTCAGCAGGGGTTTTTATAGCGCATGGGAGCGGGGAGAGAGGGGGGCGCCGGCAAGGTCTCGGGGCCGCAGGGAGGGGCTCGAGGCGCAGCTGGGGAAGGGGCTCGAGGCAGCTCGCGGCGCAAGGGAGGCGACGGATGAGCGGCGACACGATGGATGATGGGACGAGGCGGCGCAAGACGATGGGACGAGGGCGGCGCGCTAGGTCGGAGGGAGAAGAGGGGTGCTAGGCTGCGGGCCGCACGGAGCAGGCCGCAAGACGAGAGAGGCTGGGCCAGGGGCGCAGGTGCGGCCCAGTGGAAAGAGAGAAAGGGGGGAGGGAGGAAAGGGGGAGCAGGCTGGGCCGTGGGGAGGGGAAAGTGGGCCGAGCCAGGGGAGGGGAGGGGGAGGCCAGGCCAAAGGCCGAAAATGGAGGGGGAAGGTTGGTTCCAAAAAGGGAAGGCGAAAAATTGGGAAAAATTTCCCAAAATAGAAATTTGCAAATAAATGCCAAATAAAATGAAATAAAATCTAGAAAATTCGGATAAAATCCAAATAAAAGATTTTGAAATTTTGAGGATATTTTAGAGGGCAGTGCTTGGATGCAGACGACAAGGACGGCACTCGTAGGATGGACCATTGGCGCTTCGAGGCGGACTGACGAGGACAACACTCAGAGGATCTCCATCCACCTAAGTTCGAACAAAAAAATAAAAAATGATGGTCTCTCGGAAGATGGAGCTGGACTCGAACCCGGGTTGCTCCGTTGAGAGCTCGCTCTCTTAACTAGGTGGGCTGAATTTCCGTTCTCAGATTTTTTTCATTTCACTGAAACTTCGAATCTCATCACAGACCGAAATATGAGATTTCAAAGGGATTTTCCAAGATTTCACCGAAAACTTGAACCATGTGTACAATAGCATTCGCCTGGACTGTAGGGCAAGGATTTTGCCATCAAGGTTTCAAATTTTATTTTCGGATCTCATCTCAAAGATAGTCGAAATCTAAAATGTCGATATTTCGGATGAAATCTGGTCAAAATTCAAAAAGTAAATTTGAAATCCATAATTTTTTACCGAATTTCGGTCAAAATTGCCAAAACCATGGCAAAATTCGTCGAACGAAAAATGGTTGAAAAGATCTTAAAAACTTTTGAAAATTTTTGTGGAGGGTTTTGACACATTACTAATATTTTCATAAAAATTTCATATCATGATAAAGTTTGAGGAATTTTAACAATTTTGATAGTGCTACCGTCGAGATAAAAGACTGACCGACAAATTTCAATAAAATGGAAAATAGTGCAAAACACATTATAAAATTTTGCAAATTTTTTCGATTCTTCCTATATATCAATAATATTCCCATAAAATTTTGAGAAAATGATCAAGTGTGAGGAATTTTGAAAAATTTAGAGAGTGCTACTAAAGGCTGACCAATAAAATTCAACCGAATGAAAATGGTTCAAACCATGTTATAAAATTTTGAAAATTTTGTGAATTGAACTAATGCATCAATAATATTCTCATAAAATTTTTAAATGATGATCAAGCTTGAGGAATTTTTAAAAATTATGGCAGTGCTTTTGCCCTAATAATAGCCTTACGGTGGTACATATATTGCTTTCATAGATTTGATTAAGAAACTAAAACAAGTTTACAATTTTTAAAACTTTTATATAAGGGTGCTGAACCAATTCTTAAGCTCTCCTAAAATTTTGGATCAGGATCATGCTAGATTGAATTTATAAAATTATGATGTTGTTACTATCTCAGTTATGTTGTTTCTGTTTTTGAATTTTTAAATATAACAAAAAAAGTTCAATTATTTTGAACTTTTTCTTTACGATCCTGCACTACTAAATAGGGTATATAAATTTTTTAGAGCAACCTGTACAATTTTATAAAAATCTAACAGTGTTTCTGCTATTTTTATAAAATGTCTCAAAAATTCAGTTTTTCAATAAATTTTCATAGAAGATAACATTTTTATGGGTTATTGACCCAATTTCGATACTCAAAAGTCAAAATTTTGTCCAAAATCCTAAAATTTCTAAAATTACTGTAGTATTTTGCAATTTTTATTTTTTATCCGGTCGGGATTCTTCATCTCATCTGCACCCAAAATCTGAGATCTCAACAAGAAATTCCAAAATTTCACCGATTTTTATAACCTTGCTTGGCTAAGCCAAATCAATCGAGAGAAAAGCTTTGGCATAGAGACTACCGGCATGCCTGTGCATGCATCAAAAGGTGCAAAGGTTATTTCAGTCTGGGTTCACAAAACTAACAATTTTTTACTGTATCAAGGCGACTCAGCAATAAAAACCGCTTGGCAAACCATGGAGTTCAAATGCAAATTCAAAAATTTTGAAAAAATTTATCAAAATGTGTTAAAAAATTCTAAAATTTTTTGTGTGAGGTCATGAGACAATGATAATGATGATATAAAATTTTGAGATGATTATCAGACCTATTTTTTAAAAAAATTGACAGCGATACTATCAGAATATATGCTCTTAAGTTTTTGATTTTCTAGGGAAAATAGTGATGTCTAATATTTCTTAAACTTTTTGTGTGATGTTTCAAGGTAATGTTAAAGATGTTGTAAAATTTTAAGATGATGATCAGACATGTGTATTTTTCAAACAATTCTGAAATTGCTATTATCATTACATATGCTCTTCGATTTTTTATTTTATATGGGTAAAAAATGAAGTCTAATATTTCTAAAAATTTCAGTACAAGATCTTGAGGTACTATTTATGATTACATTAAAATTTCAAAATATAATCAATCTTGTAAATTTTTATAAAAATCTCACACTGTCTCTATTCCTTTTCATTAATTAATGTTTTTGATTTTTTAGAAGCACTAATTGATTTTAAAAAACTAAATTTACCTGAGGTGTTTTATAGATTAATTGAATATTTTTGTAATTTTTTTAAAAATAGATTTTTGTAAAAAAAATTCCTTCATTGTGTTGAAAATAAAAAAATCACTCAAAAATAAAAAAAGCTCGAAAATAGAAGAAAACTGGTTGAAAATTGCTCAAAAATTAGTAAAATCACTCTTTTCAGTTTTTCCACTATTGTTTGACTGCCGAGTTCTAAAATTTTGAATTCAAACTTCTTTAGTTTCTACCAATTTTCAAAAATAAAAAGTGTTCAAAAATTGAATTTTTGATTTTGTTAACCCTGGTTTTAGTTCAGTGATCTAAGTCCTTGCACTTGAACATTTTTCATTCGTGCAATGAACAAATCAAACCATGATTAGCTACAAATATTATCACCCATCCACCCCGATAAAAAAGCTTGAACCTTGGACACAAGTTTTTAAACCGTTTTTGAAAAAACCATGCGAAATTCAAAAACCGCTCAAAAACCATCATATACTGAAGGGTTAAGGAATAAAAAATTTTGATTTTTTTTAAAAGTCGAAAAACATTTGGTTTTTCGTGAGAAATCGCTCGGTTTTCACCGAAAACCAACCGACCAATTGAATGTTCCTTAAAAATGGTTTTGAGCAGTTTTCAACGCATAATTTTTTTCTAATTTTTTGATTTTTTTAATTAGACCGGTTTACCGAGCGGTTTTAGATCTCGAACTGTAGCGGTAAGGTCAAAAACTGTGGTTTTCGAGCAGTTTTCACCTATTTTTGAAACCTTGACCTTGAATTTGTACATGCATGGCGATCGAGATTTGAAGTGCATTCTCCATAGCACAACGCCGTGGTTCAAAATCTCACCGAGATTTAGGATTTTGGATGGGGCCGAGATTCTAAATCCCGGTAGGATAAAAAAAATCTAAAATTTTTTAAATTGCTACAGTGATTTTGATGAATTTCGACAAGATTTCGGTCAATTTCGTCGATATTTTTCATATTTGGACAAAGATTATCACAAATTTGGTGAATTTTCGCATTTTTACCAAAATTTGCACTAATTTTTATGACGAATTGTATTGCCTTTTATGAGGAATACATGTGAAAATTTAGCAGAAAAATACATATACAAATTCTATAAACCTAGAAAGCAATGACTTCCAAGAATTATAGGCCTAGCATAGCTAGACGAGTTGACTAGTGTGATCATCGACTAATTCAGTCTCCAAAAAAGATTCATAAAAACATATCAAATCAAAATCTAACAATGGATACAAAAGGATGTTGGTAATATTGGTTAGGACTTTGGATCAATCCAGTCTAAAAAGTTCCTTTTCTATCTTGAGCAAATCGTGTAGAAATATTTCCTATGTGATGATCATTGAACAAATATAATTGAGAATGTATTTCGATCAGATTTTGGGTTTTTTGACCGAGATAATCACAAATTTTCAGCCAAAGCGAAGTTAGTAAAGAAGCTTAGTTTCTTAGACTACACTACACTGCACTGCACTGCAGAGAGACTGACCAATATATACTCAACCCTATGACATTGATCGTCTTCAGGTTTTATTCCCTCAAAAGTGACAGGAAAGAGTAGATGGAAACAAGTGCAACCATCGTTATCATCATCAATTCATCATTAGTAAACCATGTGACAATGAAAGGGTAACCAATGGTAATACCCTCAATGCCTCAACTAAAGATAAACCTTACGAACGGAAAAAGAACGCTGACAATATGCTGCTAGTGCTACATGCTATTCAAATACATGCATGTAATTAACCGATGAATACATCAATTAAAAACGACAGCGTAATCACAACATCTAGCTGCTACTCGTCCTGCATCCAAGTTGAAGCCTCTCATAGCATAGGAGATCGATTAATCAACAGCAATAGGATTTCAACTAGTATTTTTGTGCAAATACTTAGCATTTTGCATTCAAACAGATAGAAAATGTGAATAAATGCTTATATGATTTTTTTCATATTTTTCCTAATTTTTCGCCTCGGGAGACCATTTCACGAGGGGGTAAAAAAGGGCCAAAATTTCGGCGATTTCAATCGAAATTTCATTTTTACCGGCCTAAAAAATAATAGATTTGAAATTTAATTGTAAAATTTTAACTAGAATTTCAAAATCTCATCGAATTTTTGGATTTTGATCGCCTTCAAGGTATAATAAAAAACAAAATTTGTATCGTCGAACTCAGCCTGCTACTGGTTGATCCCGTCGCGTGTGCAACGAGAGCCGGCGCGCCCCTCTCGTACACCTGCAGGTTTCCTACGATACTGACGGGGTCGATGTGCCACTTTGACCGCCTCCGTGGGGATGCGTGCTCACAGAGGGGAAGCACACGGGTATAAATAACGTATTGCGCCGTTGCCGCCTGCATCAAAATTTGCGCCGGCGCAGTATCATTTCTGCGTCCAAGGAAGAGAGAAAATGAAAAGAAGGCGCTCGGCTTCTCGCCCTGCGCTACGGGAATCTGCTTTGCGAGATGTGATGCGCCTTGGGATCAGAAACTTAGCATTTTTTGGGCTGGGCCAGGAGATCGCGCTGCACATGAAACAGTTCCAGTTGCTCCGTGCTGGCTGTGTTTTGAATAGATTCTTGCCTCCCTAACGTAGCTTCTTTTAATCGCCTCAATCAGCAAGCAAAGACAGCGGGGTTGTCTCCTATGATTGCTTTACACTGGTGATTACCGGCAAAACATGTGGAGAAGGAACGGAAAGGTATCATGACTGTGGAGTATATGCTAAAGAATGGCGCAGCGTGTCATATCCGGTCTCCGGATACGTCAGTCTACTATGTATATCAAATCAGCCAGCTTTGCTGGTGGCCAGGCCTGTCTTTGCCAACATTCACCAAAAAAAAAGAGAGAAAAGGACAGCCTTGTGCAACTAATTAATCTGTAGATCAAGTACTGCATGCTACAACCTCTCTTTGAGCGCGTGATTTTTTTTTTGGCTACTGTGAGAATTGAATTGTCTTATGTGAAATGACCACAAAATTTCTATAAAATTCCCACATTCTAAACAGGCACTTGTTTTCAGTGCGTTCTTTTTCAGAATCTAACATCAGGGTGTTCTAAAAAGTGAAGTTTGCTAATGTTGGTAACATGTTTCATGTTCATGGCGCTTTGCGCAGGCAGCTAGAACCAGCAGCAGGCAGTGTTAAGTGACGACGGTGTCCCCCTCGATCCCATGGTAAGTTGATAACATGCTTTTGTCTTCCCAAGGAACTATCATTCAGCCACTACTACTTCACCGCTTTTCTCTTTAGCTTTTGTGCTCGGACCTAACGTTAGCAACGCCTTTTTGCAAAGGCTCTCGAGAAACTATGCAAGATCAAACTTAATCGAGTGCTGCCGTATTGTCGAAGGCAGCGTTTTTGTGCCCCCCTTGAACTATGAGTGAGAAGGAAGCGGATAAAAGCTAGAAATATAGGTCATGCGTGGATTGCTAGATAACGCAACTTCTTCTCAGCTTTGGCTTCGAAATTCCTATCAAGAATTTACTACTGCCTTTACAAAATTACTGCTACTATAGACATGGCATTGCCATGAGAATCCAAAGGAATTACTATTAGGATTGTAGTAGTACTTACCTATTTCTACTTCTTTCTGAATTCTGACACGAAAGGTAGGCTCCAACGCTCCAGCATTTAAAGTCGGAATTCAACAGTTGATTTTGATCAGACGCATGACCGTTCGAATGGATTGGACTAGCGAGCTCTCTGGAGCCTGGACTGTGCGGGCCAGAATGCATGCACACCACAGCCAGTACCTGAGGCTGGGACAGGGATCCCATCTAGTTGAATGGGAACGGCAAGTTAACCATTCCTATTTGAGTGTCCGACTAAAAAGTGATGATCCGAATTTTTTAGAGTACTGTAGCAAAAATAATATGCTGTTTTTTACTATAGCACACGTTGTAGCATGTTACTGTAGCACACGTTCTTGGACGATCTAAACCGTTGATTCGCTGGATTGTACAGTTAACTTATAATCCCTATTAAAACTGCATGGGAGCCCTGTTGCTGAGGCTGGAACTTGCATGGATAGCTGATTTGTGTCAATCTAAATTCAAAGGGGTCTCTTCTCTTTCTTCCTTTCCTTTCTTTTTCTTTTCTTACGGCGGGAGACGATTTCAAGAAATCTCTTTACAGCAACTGTGCTAGTATCCCATCATCTTCTTTGAATGGAGGCTTGTGGGCTGTGGCGACGTAGCTTAAATCAGTTGGTGAATATACATGTTCCCGACGAATCAGTCATTCACGACTAGTAAAATGACGGGGAACGTGCAATCATGCTCATTTGATCCGCTGACCAGGAGAATCCAAGTTAACCCAATTCCACCGATCAATACTAAGTCAAATTTCGTTTTCGGGCGACGTCTTGGGGCGGCCGAAATCCGAAATTTAGACTGCAATCTGGCCAAAACATAAAAACCAAATTTAAAATATGGTAATTTTGTGTCCGAAAAAGCAAACGAAATTGACCACAATGTCAACAATTTTCAAACCCTCTGTGAAATGGTCTCCCGAGGCTAGAAAAAATATGAAAAATCATACAAACATTTATCTACATTTTATATCTGCTTGAATGCAAAATACTCAGTATTTGCATATAAAAGACCTTAAATTTAGAAATTTCAACAATACTTCGACTATTTTTGGATTCTAACTCTTAAATTTGGCAATAATTAATATATATTGTGATCACACATGATAAACATGAAATAAAATTGACACAGATGGCATTCACATTCACCAACATCATGCCGTTGCATCCATCCCATTGCATGACAATTCACAATTCAGAAACACTTTTGAAATCTCGTTACATTACAACTTTGAAATCACACCATGCATTCCATCCATCGAATTTAATCCATTACAATTGTTTCAAATATAATAAACGAGAGAAATACTTTTCGAAGCATGAATGATGCTACAACCTACTGGTCGGTCCAAACCACCCATAAGAGGCATAATTAAAAAATGAGTATGAATATGTATTACAAGAGAATGTGCTACATAAGTAAAAGAATCTTGTGGACAACTATGCATTGATGTACCTACGAGTAATAGTACATGTATGTTGTAACCTCCACCACTGCATCATCGACAATGATCTTACCATACTTCCTCTTGTGTGCTTACTTATACTCCTCCCAGTTCATGTCACGCGGCAGCCAAGCGGACTTATAGTGTTCGTAATACGCCATCCAAACCAAATGATTTTCCGATTGGTGCAGGTACTTGAGAGGCATATGTCGTGTGTACGGATCGGCGTAGGGATCAGTGTGGTCGAACAACGATGACATACTCAATCCGTTGTGACTCTGGTGGTGCTGTACCCGCCCCGATCCCCTTCGTAGGGCATCGAGCCATACCCTAATACAGGGTACCCAGACTGCTCACTAAGGAAGCCCTAAGGCTATTCCCAGTGCATGGTAACATACTCATTTAATGCATGCCACATAAGCATTTTTGATGATGTGGCAAGAGAGTTAAGAGGGGAGAGAAGAAAGCTGTATCTTGAGGAAGATACCACTTGAGCACGAAATCATAGACATTGAAACTTGAATCATCTAAGTGGCCCACAATTCATACTCTCATACACATCTAGCATTTAATTATCTTGTGGGGACTAAGAAATAATCCATGATACTATGCATTGGGATAGTTGTATCTTCTATAATATCATATGACATGGCAGTTTTGGATATTGTGACAAGATACAATGCACTGGGAATAGCCTAATAAGTCAAAGGCTGGCTGCTAGACTATAAGCCCATATCATCTTAGGGTTGTCCTGCCTGTCGTCCACCCCCACTACTCATCGCACCTTTCCCCGTAGGCTTAGAGAAAGCATGGACTAAGGAGGCAAAAGAGAGGAAGAAATGACAAGTAAATTTGGGTTTGTTTGACCGCTTCACCTATCCATATCATACTAAGTTTAGGCTATCAATTCAAGTATGATCATACATAATTTGTATTTGTATTTTTTGTAAAATTTTCACATGTATTTCTTATAAAAGGCATTATAATTTGCTAAAAATTTTTTGAGCGAAATCATATCCTAAAAACATGAAAACCAGTCAATTTGTGGTCATTTTGGTCCAAAAAGGCAAAATTTTCTGAAATCTTGCTGAAAAATCTGAAATCACTGTAGCAATTAAAAAAATTCGATTTTTTTAACCCATCGAGATTTGGAATCTCGGCCCTGGCCGAAAGTCAAAATTTTGGCTGAGATTTCTAAAATTTTGTTGAGATTTTGAACCATGCTACATACTCCCTCCACCTAGAAATGTAAGACCTATAGTTTGAATGATATTATTTAAAAATATAAAATTTATATTTAGATTTAATAAGGTCTTTTCTATTATACCTGTATATATTTTCTCTCAACCATATGCATTTATTCATTACCACAAACACAAAATTTTCTCTCTCATCTTCCAAGACAATTAAGCGGGGCATTTAAGTTATTTTCTTTCATACCTTTCTCAATTTCACCACAATTTTAATCTTTGTGCAAAGTTAAACACATCTTATATTTCTAAACAGAGGGAGTATAGCACTATATATTATTCCCTCCATTCCTGAATAGATATAATTGTAGGTTATTGCATTACCACTAAGCCACATCTACAAAAGACTACGTTACAGCTTTTTTATATATTTTGATTTTATGTCTTACTCTAGTGTATGGTAGTAAATGACATTAAAAATAGCTACAGAAGGGGTATAGAAGGAAAAAAATTGTAAAATATCATCTCGAAATTGTAGAATAGCATGTATCAAAAGACAAAATTTAAAAGCTAGAATGGCGTGCATTCGGGAACCAAGAGAGCACTCCATCCGTTTAGAAAATAAGATTTTCACAAAAAAAAAACAGCTCGGTTTTCACTGAAAACCAACCCGACCAATTGAATATTCTTTAAAAATAGTTTTGAGTGGTTTTCAATGAAAACCACGGTTTTTCAATGGTTTTTAAACACATAAATTTTTTCAAAATTTTTATTTATTTTTTATTTTTTAATTAAACCGGGTTAACGAGAGATTTTGGATTTTGAACCGGAGAGGTAAGGTCGAAAACCATGGTTTTCGAGTGGTTTTCACCAGTTTTTGAAACACCCAGAGGATTGTATGTATGATACGAGTAGTCTGAAGTGGGGGCCAACGAGGGTGTGTGTGCCTCCTCCCTCCCTCCTCAAATCCGTCTAGTGGGGCTCGACACATCACACATCCCAATGGTCGAGGCTGGCTAGATAGGCGATACATCTGTCTGGCCAGCCCAGATCACGTGGGGCTAACCTAGAGGTGCCGTTGAGGCGTTGAGGGTGGTCTGGGCACTCCCTTGCTTCCCTCATTTACCCATTACTCACTCTCCTTCGTACCCACCTCAGTATAATTTGCCCATACTCATTGTTGTACCGGTTGGGGGATGGGTAAAGCAACCGGGGGAGTTCGACGTGTTTGTGCCTCTAGGATCAGCATGCTGCAAGATACCATGCTTTTTCCATCCTCTCAGATATTTTTTTTTCCAAATCTTGCTATGTATTAACGAGTTTGTAAAAATAGCTTCTCTATAGCCATGAAAGGCACGACATGCACCGTCTACCACACTTTCATATCATGGCAGTATCTACTTCGTATTGGGAGCTTGGTGCAGTGTTGGCCAAGCATCCATGGCTTGATAGGTTAGGCAAGCCAATTAATTAAGCAATTTTATTAAGTAAAGTAGGTAATTAAGTGATTAATTAATTGAAGTGGTTAATTAAGAGATTATTTAACCGATTTTGGTGGGCATATTTTTGCCGATGAAGGGTAGCTCGGCAAGACCTTTCCTCCGAGGCGAGGGAGGGAGCTATTTTTGTAAGGGATGATTTATACTATGGGCCTATTTGGTTTAGTTTTTGATTCTGGATTCTGGTCTCAAAAGTAGAATAAAAATAAACAGCCTAATTATAGAATCCAATTCTCACAATCCAGCCTACCCATATATACTAGAATTCACAATCCACTTCATATGTGCTTCTAGCCCCTTTCGAGACAGCTTCTGATTGTGTAGATTCTAGATTGTAGTCATCTGGTCGTTCGGTAATCCTGATTGTCTGTCCTGATTGTTGATCGTTGTTGGTGACGGATGAGCGAATGAGGGTGGTGGAGGGGCTTAGGGACGACGGCGGAAGCTCTTGTGCCTACGACGACTCGTGGGGAGGCGGAACTCGTAGAATCTGAATCAGGTCGGTGACAGCTCCTGATTCTATGTACAAATTAGCTTCTAATTGTGAAAAAAGCTGTATAGAATCATCTCGTTCGGCAGACAATCTGCTTTTCCTTTAAGCAGAAGCTGTGCATAAGCTGTCCCGAACGGAGTCTTTGGATTCCAGCTTTTAAAAAATTAGCTTCTCTATAACCACAATCCAGAATCAGTAGAATCTAAAACTAAAATAAACAGGCCCACTTCGACGTTAGCTTCCTAGCTAGCTAGCACACGCGGTCACACACACACTTGTATAGTGCCTTGTCATTTAGACCATTCGTATTGCAACTTTTTACATTCAAATCCCCATACATTGCAGTTTTTACTAACAAACACGTTTACATGCATCACGATACATCACAATATAAACGCTTTTAATATACAATCGAAGGATAATGCTCGGTTTTTTGGACTTCTTGCCGATTGGTTGCATGAATCTTGCCAAAGGGGATGCATGTGAAACAGAGAAAACCTAGTACACCTATTTCTCAACTGTAAACCTCAACTAAAAACAATTAGCCTGCTAAACTAGTAATGTCCTAAGCAAGGTGGCGAATAGATTAATCTTATTCATCGTCCTTGTTCTTGTCTGTCTACTTGTAAGGCTCTTCAAGTGCTTTGTAGGAAATCCAATGGAGCTAATCTTCAGAAAAATTAAAACGAACCAGTGTTAAAATGCTAATTAAATATGTTAATTAGTGAATATAAAACATTGCACATGCACTGAAGCTCTGAATTGTACAGGACGAAATCAGCATAACTAGCCAAATTTTCTTAGCAATCAGTTCTTTCTTATTTTTTCTCGTTGATATTAACAAAAAAATTAGTAAGCTAGACATGTATTTGATGCATAAAGCACATCGGTAGTCAGCACCCATCATATTTGATTGTGAAGAACAAAGCGGCATCTGAAGTACTTTGTCGATAATATATAGTTATCAGTAAGTTTACCTCTTACAATCTTGCAGTAACAACATCCACAGATCCAACTTCTAGCAGATTTTACAGGTGCTGAAGATTCTAGAGTAGGCACAACCGCACAACATTCACTGCTCTCGTTTGGGACTCGTCTGTTCTAAATAAAAGAAGTTAGCAAGTCTACGAAAACAACCCAATACATATGTTAATGGAGATACATACCAGGTATGTAATCCTTTAACCAATTCTGCGTACGCATTAACACTTCAACGGTTGTAGGTAATAGGCTACTCCTGTAATCGTCGAGCATTCGTCCAGCTGTGCTGAGTGTTGCCTCAAATGCAACGGTAGATAGGGACGCTCAGGAAATCACGGACGAAGAGTGAAATAATGAAATATTTTGGACCATGCAGTCTCCACCAACCCAACATATCAAAAGAATCATCGCCAACACTAGGATGGGAAGGATACTCAGGATACACCACCAGCTCTTTCTGATCTTTTACGCTGATTTGGTATTTAGCACCCACACGTAGGTTTGATATTGAATCGGTGTCCGACACATATCCAACACAAATATGGTACCGACACATTGCTCGATATGTATCGGTTATGTTTTGAACAATTAGACAGCTAAAATAAATAATTTTAATATTCAAAACGGTTTCGACACTTCATCAACATGTATCCGACATATATAGTGATATAACTTGGTCCATCTTAGCTACCTAAAGGGTAACCTTAGCCACCCGAGAGGAGCAAAACAATAACATTGTTGATGTTCAAGACATAAGGTCCCTAAATCGAGCTTACGAAAAGATGATTGTGGGTTCCTGATGAACAAGATTGCGGAAATAGATAATATAAGGAATGCTTCTTTGTTAGCCAAGTAGTCTAATAGAGTACAACGTTTAAAAAGAATCGGAAATCTAATTACAATTGCCTCTCTCCTTGATAGCACGAAAGAGCTCCATATTTATGTTGAATAAAGAAGCAACAGCTGTTCTCTAAAAAGGTATCGTATAACCGAGAGGTGTCTTCCTGTTGTGTGCATATGTGGGGGTAACTATCCACACGGAGACATGTGCGGGTATAACCGCTTGTCTCGACCAGTTTCATTGGTTGGGGACGACCAGTATGAAGCAATGTGATAAGTCATTTTAACTAAACTGATCAGAAACATAACTGTTTAGTTAAGCATGTGCCTTCTTCTATTTTATGGGCCCATTAATAGAGTATGTTTTATAAACCTTGAGGCCCAGGAAAAAGAGGTTTTTAATATTCGTCAGCTAGCCCCCAAAGTTTGAGTAAATATGTATATTACTCAAGACTTCTCATCTTCTGTGACTTTATGGGGTTATACGCCAATTATTTAACCGTTTGAATGCTAATAAATGAGGAAATCTTTACAGTTCTCTAGGTATTCGAAGCGGTGTTGACCGACTTTAATGAATAATGGATATAAATGGGAGTAAGGCTTCCTTTGTATACTTCGCACTTTCAGACTTTTGAGTGAGGAAAAATTTTCTTTGAACTCTAGTGCTTCCAAGCTTTTTCTTAGTGTGGATAAAGACTGAAGCGAAGAAGGATTCGTTGATCCTTATTGACAAGGAGCGTGACATTGTTAGGTTCATCGCCAAGTTGGTGGTAGGGGGCTTGTCGGGACAGAAGATTATTTATGATTTTCTACACCACAAGGTGAGCCTTTTGAAGAGACAGTTTAGATTCCATGGAGGATGGAAGGCGACTAGAATCCTACTATGGAGGAACCTGAAGATGAGAGTTTTGAATTACCAACCTCTTCTTTCTATTTAGAGAATTTTCTGATGCTTTTGGTATTTTCTTGTCAGTTCTGACCACCGAGGAGGCTTGGTCAAGGATTGCGTACATACTGCGCATTTCCTCTGACGGGTCCGATCAAACTGTTTTTGACAGGCAGCCACCCAGTCTAATCGGATAGACTGATGAGTTCATTAACGAATGCATTATGGTAAGTACCAAGGAATACCGTTGATCGTATTTATCCATTAATTGCATGATTCGGCAAAACAAAAGGTGGAAAAATGTGGTAGAAGACGCTCTATGACGTGACATAGTCGCAAGTCACAAGTTACACGATTTTCACGTAAAAAAATACTTGAATATGTACTCATGTTTAAACAAAAGTCCACCCTATACTATCTTCGTACTATGTGTCACATTATTGAAGGAGTGGTAAAGATTTCACCTTATAAAATTGCATTCTCTTCACTTAACTAGACAATATGCTACTAAACTATGCATGATTTAGAATTTTAAAAGAAATGGACATCTCATGGGCCAATTTCTAACTAGAACTGTGCCTCCGATGTGCATGAAGATGATGTGCGGAGGGGAGATGTGGGCACCGTACATGGTGCATTGCCAGGGAGCTGGAGCGTAGATCTCGATGCGATGTGACATCGCCCCTACAACAACACTAGCTCGTCACCGGTTTCTACCGTCGCTAGATTATGTGAGAGGATTGAAGGCAGGAATCCATTGCTTGTCTAGCCACTGTGTCCTTTTTTTTTTTTGCACATCTAGTGTTGAAGCCGACCAACACTGTGAGTGCGGTGGTGTGGACAACATGAGCTCGCTGCCATGCTTGGGTAGCGTATAAGTTACCCTGCCGCGGTGGATCTCCCGCGGTCGGCCAAGCTCTGCCGGCTTCTGCACTATCCGATCGTGGTAAGGGACATCGCCTTTTGCACTCAGGGAGAAGTGCAAATTTGTAAATCTTCATCCAGTAAGATTTTTTAAAAAAATGAGATGTCAGAGACTGATAAGCATTGGTGTATATAGATGTTGGAGTGAATAAAGGGAATGGAACTCAACGTTGAAGACAGTTATAAAGTGTAAACTGGGCAGTTTGGTAATACCATCTCCATACCCTGTTACTTGGTGGTATACCTGGACTCTACCCTTCCTCGAGAGAGATTTTGAAATTTGACACCCTTTAAACACGAAATTTTCAATATTTGACACCCTGGCCCACTGTCATTGACTCAGATGGACCCACATGTCATACACAGAGCCCGAAAGACATGCAAATTGGGTGTCAAATATCGAAATACCCCTTTCCTCGACGGGTGAAGCCTTCACTGCCCATACCCGATCCTTTTCTCCTGGGAATAGATTTTGGCAAAGGGCAAGGGTATCCAACGGCCCCCCGTGGCGCCCCCCATATAAATACGCGGAGCCGGCTCTGCTCGGTCGGCGTCTGCGTGGCGTGCTTTCGCAGCGGCATTCGCTCTATCTCGGGGGCGAATCCGGGATCACGTTCAACTCCTGTCCTGTCCGCCTCGTGTCTCTCTCTCCTTACTCCGTCCTCTGCATCTCTCGAGAGAAAAAGCAAGAGGAAAGGGCAAAAAAAATCTCCTCCTCGTCTTGTTTCCGTTCGCGTCGCTGCCTCGCTGGTTGCTACCATCCAAAAGGCGGCAGTTAATAGCTGACAGCTCTCTGCTGTGCGGTGTCGTTTCCGCGGGATCTTGCTCCTCAGCCGCCGGGGCGCCACCTACAAGGATCTATCTCCTCCTCAGGACACTTCAGCTGAGGGCAGGCAGCAGCCAAGAAGACGCCGCAAAAGAAGGAGAAGGTAATGGCGATCGATGTCATTTCTCCAGAGTATATCCTTATTCTTTGCTTCGCGTTTTGGTTTCGTTTCTCCTCTGCTTTTGCTGTTTATTTTGCTGCCTTTTGTTTTTTGGGGCGCTCATCTTTGAGTCCGTTGCGATGTCGATCATTGAGATCTCCAACGTTTCCTGGGTCCATTTCGGTGGGCAATCCCATTGTTTCCCACTGTTGCCTTTTTCTGTGGCATGGACACACTCTGCTAGCAATGAGTACTCGTTCCAGTCGTTTGTTTCTTTATTGAGGCAACCTTGTTAATTTGCGCACCGAACCTTCGCATTTAGTTGCCCGCTTGATCACGTATTCCTTTCGTTTTTTTTCTCTGCACCTGTTCTTCAGATCATTTCGGCGTCAGGAGCAGTAGTGAGGAGATACCACTGTTACTGCGTCGTCACAAGCATTGCAGTGATTGGCAAATTTGCAGAGACAGAGCACAATATAGCCGATGGGCTCTAGCTAACTGGTAAGTTGCACTTCACTTCGCAAGTTCGCATTATTCATATCCAGTAGTGATCAGTATAGCTCCTTACTGGTAAAAATTTCTAGTTTTACTCTCTTGAGTCTCATTTTTTTAGAAGCTGCTTGACTTTGTTTGTTGGGGATGCTGGACCGTAAGTAAACACCCCGGGCAAAATCTGTTCAAACCCTAGCCCACTCTGCATAGCATTTTGCTTATATTTTTGCCATCCCTTGGTATGAAAAAAGTTAACCCGGTCAGTAACTAAGAAAACGCTTCTAATTTGTCTCTTTCTAGTGGGTTTCACTCTCATTGCCTAAGAAAACTTCCTGGGGGCCCTAGGCCTAAGAGGGCCGCATGGGCTTATCCAGGCAATATGTGCATCCATGTGTCTCCTGCTCTCCAAATAGGCACCTAACCAGAGGAGCAGGGACCCGTATTACCGTGTACCATAGGCTTATGTCTGTTTTGCAGGATTTTCGCAACGTGCAGATTAATTAATTACTGCAGAAATCTAGAGAAGTCTCCACGTTCTAGAGAGAGCCCTAGTTGGTTCGAGTCTTAAGTGACCTTGGCTATTGCCACTGTTCGTTACAGATGCGGTGTACAGTACCGCTTCCTGTCTTCTCGATGCTCTCTTGACTTCACACTGGTTTTTTAGACAGGGTGGTGATAGTGATACACATCAGAGCTATCAGAAGTTCAGAAGTCAGAACCTTCTGTGCCCCCTCATGCACACTGTAGTACTCACCACATATAAATCCGTAGTTATGAGTGCTCTGCTCTTGCTCTGGGTAGCTGACCGAGCCCACCGGAGTACAGCAACATCACTATTATCCATCCATCCTTGCATGCATGCATCAATCAGTCTATCTATTCGCCTACTTCGCCGTAGATCTCTCGGTCTCTCTACCATATAAAGCAGCCTACGCTTCGGCATTGACTTGGCTCCTAGCTCCGTAGCTCCATACTGCCCCTACCACCGCTAGCTCCTAGCTGGAGCAGTAGAGCTAGAAGTAGCTAGAATGAGCTCGACAAGACAAGCATGGCATAGTGAACAGCGCCCTGTCCTGCCTGCGACATTGGGGCTAGCTAGCGCCACGGCCTCGCCGGCCGGCGGTGCACACATGTGTACGCACCCATGGGCCCCCTCGCGCACGCGTGGGCTCTATGCCTCTATATATCGGCACTGTTTGCCCGTACGCTGTTTAGTGGCGAGCTGCTGCTGTCTGCCTGCGTATTGCTTTTAAGAAAGGTCAAAGCCTGCGGTGAGCGCAGAGACGGTGGCATACGTTGGACGGCATCGTCAATGACTCGGAATTGATGCCGGCCGCGCTCGCCTCGCCGAGCGTGTCCGTGCTCATGTCATGTGCGGCTGTGCCTTTTTTGTGTCCTGGTGCCATGTACGATCTGAAATAACTAGAAATGTCATGCTGCATTGAAGCTTCTTGATTGCCACTGGTTTTTCCTTGTCGCCTTACTCTTCTTCGACGCACTGTGATTTAAGCAGGGGAGGATTGAACGTCGAAAGTGGAAAAAATGCTAGCATGCATCGCGTGTTCGACCAAGGACGGTGGGGAGGACGGCTCCCGTGCTGTCGCCACGCCCAACGGCAAAGATGCCGGCAAGTCGCTCACCTCACAGGTATGTTGTGTAGTACTAGTACATGGCTATATACACATAGATGTGATGCTGATAGATAAGGAGAGGCTTTTCTTAGCGTTCTACAAATATAACGGTCGGTATGTTTGGGTTAAGCTGCAATTCTTTTGCCTGGTCCTCGGCTACCGAGTACGACGTACCATCAGATGCATTGATCGGTTAATTGAATGCCCTCTGCAACCACTAGCCTATGTAATTTTTACAGTTGTTCTTTTGTCCTTGCTACTTGTCGTCATCATGTTCTTGACATTTGAAAGGGGGCAGAGGGAGTACAGGAGTACAACAAATGCCTGCATCACCTTCTTTTACTTTACCGGTGTCGAATTTGTTTAGTAGTAGTACCCTACTACTATTGTGTGGAAGTACAGGATGAATGGCAGTGCACTCGCATTTTTAAACATTCCTTGACAAAGTTGGTCAAGGCCCAGGGAGTATGAGTGGATGTGGTGCCGCTTTTCATGCATGGATGCCCCCATCCCTCCCCCACGGGCCACGGCCTTTGGAGTTCGGACCCTGGGCAGCACAATGTGATTTGATTTTGTCACTTTTGTTTCCCCCATTCCCCTACCTTTTCTTCTTTCACTTGCCAGTTGCCACCATTCATCTTGGACTCCTCTTTGCTCCAAAGAAGAGACCATCCTACAGTGCGATCTTTTCCTTCTGGAAAGACATTCTTTGGTTGATTTAACCCTGAGCTTTACTCTTTCAGTCCAATATGTTTCTTAGAGGAGTCCAAGATGTTCCTGTTCACGCAAGGAATAAATGCGGGCCATAGTAGCCCGTAGGCCACAACCTTGTGATCCTATAAAGGAAAACATGGGCTGACTCGGCTTAGGAGTTTGACCCAGGCAGAGGGCCTCTTCTGGCCACCCCATCTCTGCATTATTATGAACACGCCTCGTCGCTGGGACTCGAGTGCCCGTCCTTTGCCTCCTGCACGCTTTGCCTTTGCCGTCTTTTAAAGTACACACATGTGTATTATGCATAAGCACACATCAAATGCACATGTGGATTGATTCCCTCTGGTGTTATTATGATCAGCACCAACTGCGGTGTAGCTTTGAGGGGGTGGTGCTTTGTTCCTTGCACCGGACAAAAGATGTCCTGGGTTAGGACATGTGTTGGTGTTGTTGCCCCATTGATTCTTTCGTGTTCTGTAGCCTTCTGCTAGGCACCTTGTATAGGCGAGTAACTTGGAGTCGCAAATTGCGTTGTGCCTTGCTTTGCTAGGTCCTAACCACAACAGCATCCATCATTAACCATCTGTTGTTATCATTGAAGCTTTACTTAAAGACTGAATTGTGGCGTAGGCTTGATTGTTGAGGCGTGCTTTCGTGATGCTCCGAACGAAATTCACGCGTGTTCTATACTCGAAAGTAGTTTCGGTGACATCAAAACAGAGACATGGTAGTACTGGTGCAACCACTTTGATGCTCTTGGAAGAATTTTATCTGTGTGTCAACTTCTAACCGGCAAATGTGGTGTTTCTTTCGTTCATACAGTTGATGCCAATTAATCAACGCTAATGTGTTTTCTCCGATAAATGCTATCTAGTTCATGTCACAATATCATTTGTTGTATGATGATTTATGAATGTCACGCTGGTTAACCTGTCTGAGGGAGATCGTGCAAATGTGCTTTCAGCTGAAGGACATGGTGCTCAAATTCTCCGGCTCCGGCAGGCAGTACAAGGCCGCCGGGAGCCCATCGTTCAGGAGCAATCGCTTCCACCGCTCCAGCCGCCTCGCCGCGTACCCGGGCATCATCGATGACTCGGGCTTCACGTCCGACGGGGCCGGCGAGGCGTACACTTACACGCGAACAACGACGGGCACAAGCGCGCGTCCCGCTCCGTCGACGTGGGACATGGCCAAGACCAACCGCGGCTTCCAGCATCACGTCAGGATCCCGAGCGCGAGCTGGATACCGAGCATCGGGGAGGAGGAAGACGACGAGGAGGTCGTCGTCCTGGAGGAGGACCGCATGCCGAGGGAGTGGACAGCGCAGGTGGAGCCCGGCGTGCAGATCACCTTCGTCTCCATCCCAGGCGGCGCCGGCAACGACCTAAAGCGCATTCGGTTCAGGTTCGCATCGATCCCCTTTTTTTCGAGCAATGCACGTGCACGGTGTTGTGAGTTGCGATCGGGTGATGGACTAACGGAGCAACGCGTGCATGGGCGTGCGCATATGTAGCCGGGAGGTGTTTAACAAGTGGGAGGCGCAGCGATGGTGGGGGGAGAACTACGACCGCGTCGTGGAGCTGTACAACGTGCAGACGTTCAGCCGGCAGCAGGGCCTCTCGACGCCGTCGTCCTCCGTCGACGACGCCATGCAGGTCCGTCGCCGGCCGCCGTATCGAGCGGTGAACCGAACCGGAGTTCATCGTCCGATCCGTGCATATTCCATTCCATTCCGCACGTGTTTGTGTTTTTTCGTTGCTGATCACAATATGTGACCACTGGATGCGTACAGAGAGAGTCGTTCTACTCCCGTGCCGGCTCGACGAGGGAGAGCCCGGTGATACTGCCGACGTCGGCGAGCAGCGAGCAGCAGCCGATCACCCGGAGCACGTCGTGCAAGGCGGTGCCGGCGGCGGCGTCGTCCACGGCCCGAGCGACTTCCTACCCTTCCACGGCCGTGCCGGACCCCTCCGACCACGTGTGGGCGCACCACTTCAACCTCCACAGCTCCGCGGCGGTAGGCGCGTCCATGCCCGCCGGCGCCGGCGCCTCGGGGCCCTTCGACCCGTCGCGCGCCACCACGTCGTCCCGGGACGAGGCCTCCGTGTCCATCAGCAACGCGAGCGACCTCGAGGCCACGGAGTGGGTCGAGCAGGACGAGCCGGGCGTGTGCATCACCATCCGTGAGCTCAGCGACGGCACCCGCGAGCTCCGCCGCGTCCGCTTCAGGCAAGCCCGCACAGCTCACTGCTCAACTACTTATACTTGACACCTAACTTAAAACAAAACGTCGCTAATCTCGCTGAATCGCTCGTGCTGACGTGAACTAATTACGTTCTTGTGTTGTTGCAGCCGGGAGAGGTTCGGCGAGGAGCGGGCCAAGGTGTGGTGGGAGCAGAACCGAGACCGAATACACGCGCAGTATCTGTAGCGCCGTACGTTGGAGAGGAGAAGTGTGTGCACAGTGCACTGCACGCTTTGGACAGAGGCTAGCACGCCGGAGGAATAGGTTTAGAGTGGGGTTGGGTGGGTTGATAGTGTGATACAACTCTTAGTGCATCCAGTTTTTACAGGGTGAATAGGTTTGGTTTGAGAAGCAGCAGGATCAGGCTGCTTGCTTCTCTCGTGTAAACGTAATGTCTTCCGTTTGTGTCCTGACGAAGAGTGTTGTATTCGTTTGTTTTAACATGGTTCCTTGTGCTTATCTTAGAGAAGGGCCAGTACACTAAATTTGAATATGGACGATTCATTCTTTACGATCCAATGATCAAATTAGTTAGTATTTGTTTATGCTTTCTTTGGTAGTAAAATAGTAAAAATGTTCTTACAAATCAATGGTTAGATTTAATTTTTACCGTCCACCATATACATAGTAAAATTTCAAATTCTCCAGAAGAAGACCTGTATTTTGTGCCGGTTGAGGGCACAAATCAATCTGCACGATGCCTGTCCATGGAAGAGCTAATCAACGGCATTAACACAGCTTCCTTTGAACTTGATAATAGATCGATCTTGCAAGCTGTTTCAACTCTCGTACTCGAAGCTAGGGGAGATCCATCATTTTGCAATAAGAACAACAAAAAACAACAACAGTTGCCACTTCAAAATCAGGCAATGTATGCAAGTATTTGCCTTGCCAGCGACCCAACAAAGACATGACTACCACATGCCCTCCAAAAGCTCACAAATTGTACAAGCAAAGCCAAATATCCTCCAATGTAGAGGGCTTGTCACTGCCAAAGATAACTGGATGACAAACCAAATCAATAGCACACTCATGTATATTACTCTTAACATGGGACAAACATGGGGCAAAGGCAGATCCACACCCCAGTGGAGGGAAGGTCAGCAGGCTCGAGCACTCTACAAAAGCAATTTGCGTTTTATTCTACTGTGACACTTGAATGAAGCAAGATAGGGAGGCAACAATCGGCACAACCATCAACAGGCAAAACACTCGGCAGCACTATCCTCTTCAGCGGACCGGGTTTTAGCTCTGTAGCCTATAGCCCCCCTCTGCAGCTGACCAAATGTCGCTCTATACACTCCCTTAGCTGACCAATTTTCTTGTCAACCTCTTTGTTGGTGGGATATCATCTGACTTTCCAAGGAAGTCAGACTTGCCATGCCCAGCCTTCAACAATGGGGCAGAGGGCTTCACAGTAGTACACGTTCGAGAGGTCACGGACATATGAGAAAGCTTCTCAGTAATAGTTGAAACCTTGTGCATTGTTCCTCGGCCAGTTTCAGGTAAACTGCGTGAATGCCTTAGTATAGGGTTCCCTATAGTTCCCAGAAAAGAAAGAAAATCTTCAGAGTCGAACCACAAGTGAGGTAGAGATTTGGTCAAAGCCTTAACAGGAAACTTGCCTGGGCTATTCCTTGCTGGTACTCGATTAGTAGTTAGTCTGTTGTTATTCTCTGTGGGTCTTGCAATCTTCTGTGGTGCCTGACGATCCATTAAAAGTTTTCTTTGTACACCTGGAAGGTGGATAGATAGAATAAAAATATAACCTGTAATGCTAGATAATCACGAGCACTTAAGGATTACATTTATATTACCAATCTTAGATAAGCCACTTGATTTCACAGATGCATTGCTAGGGGGTTTAGTTGTGGATAGAGTTCCAGTAGAGTATCTTCGAGCAATGTTATGCTCCGAAGCTCCTTTTACTCCAACTGAATCAAATGGATCAATCACAGATAAAACAAAGATATCAGGAATGAAAAGGCTATGAGGCAAAACAATGTGTATACTAACCACATGGAGGTGTTTTAGGAAGCCCTGCAGCTTTTGGCCGGACAGAAGGTGGAACATATGCACAAGCCTATTGGATGTCAAGGAGAAAATTGATTATCCTCCAGAACAGACATAAACAACACCACCTCATCAACAGTGACAGACTAAAAAAAATAGTTTTACCTGAAAGAAGGTATGCTGGAGAACTTCTGCAGCCTTTGGTCTCTTGCGAGGATCCCAGGAGCAGAGAGACTGAAAGATGTACAGATAAACAAAGATAATCAAAGAAAACAATGATGTTGGGATATGCTATCTGGGACAAAAGAGCTGCTGAACTTACTGAAATAAGGTTAATCGCCTCAGTACTAGCTGATGCCATTACCTCCGACAGTTGATTACCTGTGGCCTGCACTGATAAAGATCCGCTCAAGATTAGATTAAGTGTTGAGCCATTATTCATATGCATTCACAATGCAAAAGATCACTGGCAATCTATGTCAAAATCACGAACCAAGTTAGAACAAGATGTTGACTTGTGTCTTATTTCAAACCTAGTTTGTGGGCGCTGCAGAAACCATGGACAGCCGGTAAACAAAAAGGTGGCAACGGAGACATAAGAAGGCATGCAAGTGAAGTAATTCCAGTATCTTCTCGACAAGGAGAGAGGGGGGGGGGCAACAACAAAACTCTTGGTCAGCAGTAATATCAGCAGCATTACTAGGAGAAGGGAATAAAATGGAACAGTGGCAGAATGGGTGAGGATTCAAGAAAGGCTCAACACAAATCACATAATCTATCAATTCACAGGCATATTCAAATAACATGTATTGTTTACAATAAAATTAATTACACAAAATAGATAACCAGGAGGAATTGAAAGTACAACAGAGCAAAAGGAAAGATGAATATTGACCTGCGGGAACTGATACTTAATCGCTTCTGCAAGAGACAACCCTTGGAGCCATGATTGCTCATCTGGGCTACCAATAACATTGCAAATCTTGAGAATCTCGTCCGCTTCACTAAATAGTGTGATAAGAAAACAGGGCTGAGCAAAATCGACCACAAGATACTGGCAATCATAATAATAGCACACATATGTAAACTATATTACCTTTTGCCAGGGAAAAGAGGATGGAGTGTCAGCAGCTCAGCCATTATGGCACCCATTGCCCACATATCTACAAGTCAGCAAAGAAAGATCTGTTTTATGAGTTGGGAGTATGTGTAGGCGTGTAGCCAAGCACAAAGTAAATAGTAGTGGATTCCTTACCAACTGCAGAATCATAAACAGATGACTGGAGCAACACTTCAGGTGCTCGATACCTGAGACATTCAAACATGGGGATCAACAAACATATACTGAATTTTTTATGGGTGTGGCTATGGCTGTGGGAACAGTGCTGACCAACGAGTTGAGACATATTCTGTGTATGGTGGCGCTGATGAAACTTCCCTTGCAAGACCAAAGTCTGCTAGTTTTATGACATCCTTGCTAACCAACAGATTCTCTGCAATAGTATAGCAATATAGTTATCAGTACAATCCACATCAATGGAAAAAAATCAGTTGATTTGCAAAATTGAGATTCAGTACAGCTGTTAAAAGGCTTCAAAAAAATCTCAACAATTCCCTAATTCAGGACTTCTAACTCTGGGTAAGGCTCGACTATGTTTCATAAATTGGTTGGTAGAGAAAAACATGGGGGAGGGGTGGATGACTGTACAAGACAACTTACCAGGCTTCAGGTCACGATGAAAGTATCCCCTCCGGTGCATGTAAGCAAGAGCCTGAAAAATCTGAAAACACCAATTCCGGACTTCTGTCTCCGAGAAAGGCTTGACTCTATCTTTCATAAGTTGGTAGAGATTGCACTCCTACAAGGACAAGGGGCAAGTTTCAACAAAAGCATGATACTGGGGTAGTTGAATTTTTGCCATCTATCTCATCCAAGTACCATGTATTCCATTATGAAGTATAATGTATCATTTTCCCTTATGACCTCCTTGAGCTTCACGATGTTAGGGTGATTCATGCGCCGCAAAGACTTCAATAAAGAAGAAATGTCAGTTGAAAGAACATCACATGAAAGAAAACTTCAAAGAATACATATTTGGACTAAAGTACCTTTACTTCACGTAGACTCATACATTCCTCAAAAGAATAGAATTTTTTCTTCATTTTCTTAACCGCAACCTACATTAGATCAATATAAATTCCTTAACAGCAACTTCTTTGTTTCATTGAGATTTGAGAGTTCATGGTAAAAATATCAATGCATTTTTATTCATAAGGATTTGTCACCAGATACATACAACTTCACCATTTTGTTTATTTATAGCACGCCATACACTCCCAAAAGTCCCATCACCAACTTCCTTAATCAACTTGAATCTGCAAAAATAAGACACTATCTAAGACAAAAGCAAACCTAAAAAACAGCAAGTCAATACAAAAGTTACCCTCTCAAAAAAAGTACAAAAAATTACCTATCCATTATTGCGTAAGCCGGCTGCCTAGTACAAGCTCTTCCCTTTAGGACAATCAAGTCTGGAGAAGGATCAACAACAAACACACAGAGGTGTTTGCCAAGTTCCAATTGACCAATATCTTGTGTACCAATTAGCAAGAACAGATATATGACCAGTCAATTGAAAAGTGGCACCACAGCAACCATAGTAGAAAGTTGAAGAATATAGCAAGGACGAGCCTTGACCTCGAATAGCATATGACAAAGCAAACGGCAACTAACTAGGGAGCAACAGATGAAGACTGAATGCAGCAAAGATATTAACGCTGCAAAGAGAGGGAAGGAGAAAGGAAATTAAGAATATTCCAAGGGAGGGTAGAATTTAATTTCTTCATGTGCCCATAAAAAGGGGCATACTTCGCTTATATGATCAACATCTACTACTTGAATTTTGACTTCGAAAGGAAGCTTTTCTCTGGAGATAATGTGCTGGTAGAAAGGGAAATAAAATAAGATGTTAAAATTAGTTAATATAACACAAAAGAAAAGAAGAATAAAGTAAGTGTATTACATATAGATGTACGGCAGAGACTGAAATATGGCTTAAGGAAAAGATCGCATCAGCCTGCTGTTGTTGAGCATAGAGGAGTATATAACCACTATGTGTAGTTCACCAGAGAGAAGAGTTGGGTGTTCCTACGAGCTAAAACACGCCAATCAAGAGTTTCTTTTGAAAGAAAAAGCTTGCATTGAAGGAGATATGCCTGGAAGACCACTTTTTCCATGTCTCTGATGAACACTTCCAGCTCCCAAAATCACTGCTAGTGCAATCTAAAATAACAGATAGGAGTCAGAAAGGTGTGATAGATTTTAAATGTTACTCTTCTACACATGATGTACATACTATAAAGTACATGTCAACGGAACTAAAACAATTTCCATTCAGCATTAACATTTAACTTCAGTGCCACATGGGACAATTTGCAACATACTCCCTCCATTTCAAAATATATGGCCTATAGTTTTTGCTATCTTGTTTCATATTATAAGGCATGCATGTAGGTTTAATGATCTTTTCTCTCTTTTGCCCTCATTAACCTTCCCTCTCTTTCAACATTTATGAGTAAACACACATAACTATCCTCTCTTATTCCCAAGACATTAACACCATGGACACTATGGTCATTTCTCTCTATCATTTCCTTGGTTTCATGCACTTCTTAGGCCTTATAAAAAGAAATAGACGGAGTACAAAACAGCAATTTTGCAACATGTCCAAATCTTGCATCAAACAACCATTTTAACATACTAAAATATATGGGGGTATATACAAACTAAAAGCAAACTCCGCTGGCAGGATTTCTATTTAGTCATTTTACTCCTCGTGAACAATAATGTATCACCCATACATTGCTAGGACCAACATTGATATGTGCATAATGAAGCATTTTCTTCTAGGCAAAACTCACACACACACGCCGACACGCGTGCACGCTCACACACAGAGTCTCGCACCTAAATAAAAAATATATACTACGGACTACATTATCATCAAAGTAGAGCATTGCTGGAGCTGGACATTGATAAATCATATCAACACGATCCAACATCGAAGTTAATGTTGCTATCTGATTAGTGGCATAATAATTGAGTGTGGTGAGACAATCAAACTCGCACTACATATACAAACACCTTGAAACTCAGAAGATTGCCTTGGTTCAAATTTAATGGGAAACTACCTGCATTGCTGTACTACTCTAATTTACATCGCTAGACATCAAAAGCACAGATTTTTTTTATCGCCCATCGGGAGAAAAGAAAGACCTTTTCTTCCACCCGGAGGGAGAAAAGGACCTTTCTCCCATACAATTCAAATCAGCCAAAAAAACAGATCCAAAATTACACAACTAAAAAGCATCCCAGAAAATAAAGCATCACGAAGTAACCACCGCTAAAGCACAAACCTACGCATATATTCTTCGCCTTGGAATGAACGCCCGCAAGCCGCTCAGATCCGGCGCCTTGGGCACAGATCCGAACCAAATCCCTTCGACAAGCAAACCGACGAGGCGCGCAAAGGACAGGGACGCGGACGCGAGAGGGCGGGGGGAACGTAATGGAATCGATACCGTACCTTACCCGGCGGGCTAGGAGCATATGGTGGTGGCGGTGGCGGTGGCAGTGCCTCCCCACGTGGTGGCTGCTTGCCTACTCGCCCCGCCTGGCAGCCCGCCTCAGCCCGCGCGGCGGCGTGGATGCGGAGGAGAACAGGAAGAAGAGACAGAGAGCCGCAGCCTGCCTGCCCTCCAGTTTCCACCCGCGACGCGCTCCGTTACTTTTTATAACCGCAACCACCCGTCGCCTCCTCCTCCCTCCCCTCCTCGGCACCGCATCGCCTCTCGCGCTCCGCCCGTTTTTAACAACTCTGCTCGTTTTCGGGCTTGCCCCAACGGAAGGCAAAGTATTACCGGCTTTTTCATTCACCTCCTGACCTTTCTTTCCTAGCTGTCATCTTTTTTTTTTGTCTGAGTGAATTTTATAAAGCTATATATTTTTTAAAATATAAGAAAAATATATGTTTTAGTTTCTATTTTATAAAACTATAGATTTTTAAAAAAATTGTGTCACAAAACTACAGACTTCATAATTAATTGTCTCTTATAACATATTTAACAATATATGGTCAAACAGTAGCGTCATGTGAGAGAAGAGATTAATTCTAAAATCGATATAAGTTCTCCTAAAATCTGTAATTTTGTAAAATATAAGTTAAAATCTGTACTTTTATGATAGTTTGTATGAAAAATTATAGTTTTTTGTGCAATTTACCCTTTTTTTGTCTATGGAGCCGGCCGCCTAGGTTGGCTTTGCTAATAATATCTGGGAGAGCAGGCTAATGGGTTGATTGTCAATAACGCTTTGGAGCGATCGAAATGATGGGGCACTCATAATTGGGTGGACTTTTCGGCGTGAGCGTGACGCGCCATGTTAACAAGTGATGGTTTGCGAATGCAATGATATAGTGATATTGTCACGTATTGCATGTTTGGTAGGTTTCATACAGCATTTTTTGTTCTCCAGTGTTTTGCTCAGCCTCCAAAATAAGCAACTCCTATCAAACGGAGAGTGGAAATAACCAACTCTACCGATTGTGACATTATTTGCTATGGTGCAAAAGCACATTTCGTATTCAAAAACTTCGCAAAACTCGCCTTTGCCTGTTACATTCTTAAATTAAAACACATGGTCCGCCCGCCCCCCAAAAAAAAAATCTTACCGCTCCTTTGTTACCGGTTCTTCACCTGGATCGGTGTATCCATGGTCCTAGCTTACCCAACCTGGCGTTAGGTTAGGCACTTGCACCTGCGAGGCATAAAGGTGATCCGGGCACTCACGAGTCACGAGCAAAAGCTAGCCCACAGCATCAGCGTTGTGTCTCTACATTCCGTGCCATTGACACCATCATTTGGTCCCCACTACGATGCCGAGTGAAGTGTATTGTGGCGTTTGGATTGGGCTCGACGCAAGCAAGCTGACAACGGCCTCCCCATCCATTCTCTCCCCGGTTGGTAGCCGATCACATTGCTTGATGTGATCTTAAGCCGTTTTATTCCAACGGACAAGTCGGCCAGCTTACTTATAGAATGTCATGCGTGGTTCGTTCTATCATTGGTTCTTCGATTATGGGAGTGCAAGAATTGGTGAAATGGCAAAATGTTTGTTAACCACTGAATCGGCTTTGGGGGGATATACTGAAACTGTAACCCCAATTCTACGTTCTTTTTCACAAGAAAATAAGCGAGTAGTATCCTGTGATGTGTCTGATTCTCCTCATGTAGACTGTTATATCGAAAATTACTGCTCGAGAATGCGTCGGGTTTCCATTGCGTTTTGTCTGTCTGAGCTGTTACTTGGTACATCTGTTTACGTCAAGTCGTCAAGAGAAGGTAATCACTCATCGCATCTTGCACTACACTAGTAGGCTAGTACCCTCATAAGCTTTCCAGCCTGTTCTATTTGAGATCTTTTGTTTCTCGTCGTGCTCCCAATGCCTCTAATGCCTATATAAATAAATAAATTACAGAACAGCAACCTGTGATTTTCTTTGACTCGTCAAGTGCGATCGATAAGTATGTAGGATTGGATTGCATGGGGTAGCGGCGCGGACCTATCCACAAACTCCACTGCTTGCCCCTGCACAGTTGCGCTCCTGAAGATAACAGATGAACCCTCGGCATGTGCACATGGGAAGATGCCTAGTTTCCTCCCTTTCCGGGCTCAAACTCGCAGTCCCCTGTGCACCGGGGTGGGTCAGTAGACTCAGCACTCGCCAGGAAACTGACCTCTATCGGTGGCCTCTCTTGCTCCAACGTCGAAACCAACGTTTTCCATCTCAAAAAACAAGGCACGTTTTTTCTATGCAGCCAGTGTCCCACACGGCCTTGATTAGCGGTACTACAGGAGCAAGCAAGAGTGGAGAATGCCGCTGGCCATGTGCACACGTTGCACGGCCGATTGCGCATTGCTCCCGAGAAAAGGCAATCTCTTCTCTTTTTTGCGGCGTGGCATCATTTTGATATTTCTTGCCTGCTGGTTTGTGGTGTAGATCAACTCTGGTGCCTGTACTCTGGTTCGGCAGAAGTGTTACCTCTGTGTGGAGCTGGCCCTTGAGGCTAGTTTGCTGCAATACCAGTTCTTCACTTCTACTCCTTTGGCCGAGGGTGTTGATTCAGTTGTTCTGTGCGGCACTTGCTTCATCTCGGGTTCTCAGGTGGAATTGCCTCACCGTGGGAATTATTGGCTTTGTATCTCCGAAACCAGCGCCGGTGATTTCTGCGGCATTGCAGCGGCGTGTTGTTTTCTGGGACAGCGTCTTCGACGTGCCTAGCCTGCAGCACTAACTTGGGCTGTTGGTGCTTTGTGAGTATTTCTATCATCTGTAAGTACTCAATTTCTATATTGTGCAAAGAGGCCAGTCAATCAGCGTGGGAATCAATTCTGGGGCCAGTTGATTGCTTGGGGACTTTGCTTGTGGGGACTGCTGTTCTGTGAGGAATTGGGTTGAGATAGATTGTTTGTGACAACAAAGTTAATGTTCATAGAGTTCTATACTTGGTAGATAATTTGATTAATATTTGTGGCTTGTAGATTCACAATAAGTATACTGCTATTCTGATTCCATTCGTTGGTAGCGTTCTGTTTCCTTTCATACTATTGTCGTTACCTTTGTTCAGTAAGCACTGTCTTCTCTGATTTGCTTATGTGTATCTGCTGCACTTGTCAATTAGTCAAATTGTAAAACTGCCAAGTGTGTATAAAACTGCTAATTGGGGTAAGGTTGTCACAAACAAATCTATTTCTTGCCCTAGTGGCGAGGATGGCCTTTAAAGGCAACCCGACATCTGAGAACAATTTAAATGGAATCAACTTGAGTATTATTACTAGTTGTATGTCTCCTTTCTTGCTTCTTGTTATGCATCTGCCAAGATACTTGTTTATGAGCACAAATACTATGATACAGTCATATGTTTGGTTGCAGTACTTGTGCATATGCTCAATTATCAATGATCTGTCATGGTTACATATGTACTTTGGAGTTACTGTCTTAGTAAAATTGCTAATACCGCAAATTTTACAACATTCCAAAAACAACAAATTATGGCTTCTAGTTCGATGTCGTTAAGCTTGAGATATTTGACGGTCACGAGCTTTAAGCGCGGCAAGCTAAAACTAGATGTGGTTAATGGACCTCAAATTATTTTGGGTCATTGCAAATCCCCTGAACTTCCTATGGGCAGAGGTGAAGCGATGGGAGGAAGCAAACCACTCGGCTCTAGCTAGAGTACATTGGTCCGTCATATCCAATAGGCTTTTTGCGTATACTCAAACTTCACCTCTGCCAAGGCACTTTGGGATGAGCTAGAACTGAAATTTTCGAAGGAGACAATGGGAATGAGTCATTCATTGTAGAAAGCTATCTTAACTATAAGATGGTAGATGGTAGATCAGATGTGGATCAAGTCCATGAGCTTGACTTTATCTCGAGGACTTGACTCAATACAACCTGTCTGCCGCAGAGAGCTTTCAAGTGAATGTGATACTAGCAAAGCTCGCCGCCTCGTGGCGTGATTTTGTGACCGCTAGGAGACACATTAAGGAGCGTTCGTCTCTCTGAAGGTGGCATTTGCCATTAATGTGGAAGAAGCGAACGCCGCTAGTAACAAGGCTCCCGTACCTCGAGTTCAGCTCATCATGTGGAAACCAAGAATCTTGAAGCAAGGGCCAAGAAGATCAAAATTCCTTCCCGGACCAAGTAAAGCAAATGAAAAAAAGAAGGAGAATTTTGTTTGCTTTGTTTGCGGAACCCCGCCCTGCCTTTGCTCGCAGTGCCGTGGTGAACGAAGGCAAAGGCGCTCCTCGGCAAGGAGGCCAAAAGCCGTGGCGAACGTCGTCTTGGCTTCAACCGGTTCGGCGGGTATGTACCTAGAGCCTTTATGGCTAATCCATCAACCGATGGTGGATTGATACAGTGCTACGCCATATTTGTCTTGATCGCGATCTATTCTCCTCTTTTGAGGTCAAGGAGGTGGCTCCGTTTTAATGGGCAACTGCTGCGGTGCGAAGAATTCGAGGAATTGGCAGTGCGCTTGAAGCTAACTTCGGGCAAGACATTAGTTCTTCGAGAAGTCTTTGTATGTCTTAAGAATGAATCGGAACCTTCTTAGCGGTGCTTTGCTTTGTAGACGTGGTCTTAAATTAGTTTTCGAATCAAATAAGGTCGTGTTGACCAAGTTGAACTTTTGTTGGGAAAGGATACGAAAGTGGCGGAATGTTCGCTTTCTATTTTAGATCTTAATAACATCTCTCTTTATAATGTATCGTGCAATAAAGTGGATGATATTTGGCATTCTCGTTTGTGTCATGTGAACTTTGAGGCCATTGTGCGGTTAAGCAAAATGAACTTAATTCCAAGTTATAACCATGAGAAAGGTTCAAAATGTGAAGTGTGTGTGCAAGCAAAGCAACCTCGAAAGCCGTTTCATTCGGTTGAGAGTAGAGACACCTCGCTCTTGAGCTTGTCCATTCGATCTTTGTGAGATGAATGGAATTCTAACTAAAGGTGGCAAAAGATATTTCTTGACCCTCATAGATGATTCGACTAAGTTTAGTTACATTTACTTACTTAGATCGAAAGATGAAGCACTAGAACATTTTAAAATCTATAAAGCGAAGTGGAAAACCAACTAGAAAAAACAATTAAGCGACTAAGGTCGGATCGAGGAGGAAGTCGTCTCCAAGAATTCTCCGATTCTGTGAAGAAAGTGGAATAATTCATGAAATTACTCCACCATATTCACCCCGATCAAGCGGAGTTGCGAGCGTAGAACCGAACGATTTGTGACTTGGTGAGCGCCATGTTACAAAGTTGGTATGCTCGGACTCATGGTGGGGTGGCGGTTCTCACGACCAATTATGTCCTAAATAGGGTTCCACCATGATCGCGAGAGACACCTTATGAAGGGTGGAAGGGAGAAAACCGAATCATCCTTTCTTCGTACATGGGGATGCCTTGCTAAGGTTCATGTTCCATTACTAGAAGAAAAGGAAGCTTGGTCCAAGACCGTTGATTGTGTCTTTCTAGGATATGCTCATAACACCGCGGCTTATAGGTTTCTAGTGGTCAAATCAGGAGTTAGTGACATTTCTACAAATGTCTTAATGGAGTCTCGTGATCGACATTCTTTGAAAATATATTTCCTATGAGAACAAAAGAAGTCACTTGTTCCTCGAGTTCAAGTGAATACTCTACTCCTCTTAGTATAGGCGATATCGCTCCGACATGGAGTTGAGGAGGAGTAAGAGGCAAAGGATTGAAAAATCCTTAGGCGATGACTTTGTCACCTACCTCGTGGATGATGAACCACGAAACCTTTGAGAGGCTCGCATCTCCGGATGCGAATCTTGGAAGGAGGCGAATCAGTAGTGAGATGGATTCCATCATTGCTAACGGAACATGGGAGATCATTGATCTTCCGGTTGGTTGCAAGCGATTGGGTTGCAAGTGGATTTTCAAGAGGAAGAGGAGACCGATGGTACTATTGAAAAGTACAAGGCCCGTTTAGTGGCTAAGGGTTTTACTCGAAAGAGGAGAAGATTATTTTGATACCTACTCCTGTGGCTCGCCACCCACAATCAGGTGTGCTTTTAGCAATAATGGCTACGCATGTAAACTCCATGTCCATCAAATGGGCGTAAAGCGCTTTCCTAAGCGGAGAGTTGGATGAGGAGATATACATGAGTCGGCCGGATGGATTGTGGTTAGCGGTCATGAAAATAAGTGTGTCGATTGATTAAATCTTTGTATGGTCTCAAACAGGCCCCAAGCGATGTACGAGAAATTGATAACACATTGACATCTGGCCGGATTACGTGTAAATAAGGCAGAACAAATGTGTACTATCGGTTTAGAGGGCAAAGGTGTCATTCTATGTTTATACGTGGATGACATATTGATGTTGGGGCCCGACTTGGATGTAATCAATGGGACAAAAAAATTCCTCTTTGAAAATTTCGATATGAAGGACTTGGGTGAAGCCGATGTGATTTTAAACATCAAACTTCTAAAGGGTGAGAATGGGATTACATTATCACAATCCCATTACGTGGACAAAATCTGAACCGTTTTGGTTTAAAGGATTACAAACTGTGGCCACACCCTATGACCCAAATGTTAAATTACATAAGAACCTTTGGACTTGGGAGAGACCACTAAGATATTCTCGAGATAATTGGATCCCTAATGTATTTGACTAGTGCTACAAGACGACATCTCATATCTTTGTAAGCGATTGAGTCGATACACGCCAATCCGAGGAGATGATCATTGGATAGCACTTGAAAGGGTACTAAGGTATCTAAAGGGAACCATGAATCTTGGGATACATTATTCGCCATCCCATTGTCTTAGAAGGATTCGATGATGCGAATCGGATCGATGACTTCGGATGAGATGAAAGCCACTAGTGGATATGCATTCACTTTGGTCAGTGAAATTTGTATCATGGAAGTCTTCCAAACAGACTATCATTACACGCTCTACCATGGAGGCTGAATTAGTAGCGCTTCGATTCAGTAGTAGAGAGAATGGCTCAAAGAGCTTATTCGACCTTCTGTCTTTGGATAAGCCGATACCAGATCCTAGTCTCATCGCGACAACCGATTGTAATAGTCAAGGTTAAGAGTAGAAAGGACAATATGAAGTCCTCGAGGCATATAAAGAGAAGACTTAAGTCTACTCGGCATGCGAGAGAGACGGGTGTTGTTACTGTAGAATACATCCAGTCTGAAAGGAACTTGGCAGATCCTTTCACAAAGGGACTGTCTAAAGGACCTATTCAAGCAGCATCAAGGGGAATGGGACTCGTACCCTGTTAGAGGTTTCAATAGTGGCAACCCATCCTGTAAGACCGGCGATCCCGTGAAACAGGCTCTGGGACAACTAAGCTATGTGGGAATCAAAAGCACAATTTAATAAGAGTCATGTTAGCTGCTGTGCTTATTCTGTATGGAAGGTTGAATCAAAATTCTTAATGAATTGATGCCTTATGGCGGGGAATTGTCCTCTGAATTTCTGAAGAATTCACCTATGTGAGTGACTGTGAGGTCGCGGTTGAGAGATTCAGGTATACTCTCTAGTGAGCTCATGAATAGATACAAGGACATGACCGTAAAGTCCTGCCTTGGATAGAGGTGCACTTTCTTTGCTAATCTTGTGTGTTATTAGAATGAAAGCTCTCAAATTAAGACCTTGGATCAAGGCGTAGTCCTCCTTTGTCTATCAGAGTCATAGTTCTTCTAACTAAGCATTGGTTCAAACCGTTTGGTACCTTGCTGAATAACGATATATAACAGGCTTTGAATCTTGTGGATGTGATGAAATTTGAGGCAAATGGTGGGGATTGTTGGGGTATTTTTCCCAAATTTCAAAAAGGAAAAATTTTGGTCCAATTGGGCCGACTTGCCTCTTCGGGACAAGCCTGCCCAACCGGCCCATGCCCTGGTGATATGGCATCTCGATGCCCTATCTTGCGCTGGTCGTGGGGAAGCCAGGAGAAGCAGGTCATGGGGTGCGGCAGCGGCGGCTGTGCCCGCGTCTTCCGGCCGCCAGCGTGCGGCGTGAGGAGCGGTCATCCCGGCTGCCGTTTCTCTCAGATGCTTGGCCCGTGCCTCCTTTTTATTCCCATGAGGTTTGTGTTTCTAGTATACAGCGAAGAAATCAAATCCCCATTCATTGATTAGTTGATAATCCACTCTCTTATGTTCCTGGACAAGATTTGATTCTCTGAATACCTTACTGTATTTCTCACTCTTGATTCGAGCTCCATCAATTAGTGGATGCCGCCACTGGTGTGTAACCCTAATTGATTGAGAAAAGGATAGACGAGTGATTGAATACTCAAGGTTTCAGAGGATTTGAGGAGCAGTTCGTGCTCTTGAATCTTGCACTGGAACCTGCTGGTTTGTGGTGTAGATCAACTCTGGTGCCTGTACTCTGGTTCGGCAGAAGTGTTACCTCTGTGTGGAGCTGGCCCTTGAGGCTAGTTTGCTGCAATACCAGTTCTTCACTTCTACTCCTTTGGCCGAGGGTGTTGATTCAGTTGTTCTGTGCGGCACTTGCTTCATCTCGGGTTCTCAGGTGGAATTGCCTCACCGTGGGAATTATTGGCTTTGTATCTCGAAACCAGCGCCGGTGATTTCTGCGGCATTGCAGCGGCGTGTTGTTTTTCTGGGACAGCGTCTTCGACGTGCCTAGCCTGCAGCACTAACTTGGGCTGTTGGTGCTTTGTGAGTATTTCTATCATCTGTAAGTACTCAATTTCTATATTGTGCAAAGAGGCCAGTCAATCAGCGTGGGAATCAATTCTGGGGCCAGTTGATTGCTTGGGGACTTTGCTTGTGGGGACTGCTGTTCTGTGAGGAATTGGGTTGAGATAGATTGTTTGTGACAACAAAGTTAATGTTCATAGAGTTCTATACTTGGTAGATAATTTGATTAATATTTGTGGCTTGTAGATTCACAATAAGTATACTGCTATTCCTTCTGGCTGCAGTCCAATCGTGCAAGCTTGTGCTTAAATTGGAGGGTCGTTCACGCCGGGATCACAGAGAAAGCGACCTCCTGTTCGCCTCGCTTATTCTCGGTGCTTTTTGACTTCCACACCGCACGGCCTTGCGTACTTTGGGAAGCATAAGTTGGGGGTGGTGAGGACTGGAGTGACGGCAGCTGCAAGAGGGGAAGGGGAGGAGGGATTAGGAGAATACATGGACGCCACCGAGAGGTCGGACGTGGCGATGGTCGCGCTCCGGGACCGGCCCCCGCCGGACTCGGGCGCGGCGCCTGCGGATCATGGCTCCGCTCACAGCTCCGCTCACACCGGACAAGAGGTGAGCTCGCTCGATCTCCGTCTCCGCCCCACCCTGCTGTTTGTCGCTGTCTATTCTGCACTTGTTTTGCCCGCCGCGCGAGCTGCTCAGCGCGCGGCGTGTGCGAGCGTCGAGCGACTCGGCTCGACTCTCTGCGTGTGACCGCCCGCGACCGGTGAACGAAGGGGAGCTGACACGTGCTGCCGAGTTCAGTGCACCTGCTCCCCCAGCCAGCCTTGCCGGACAACTCCATCCCCATCTCCATTGATCTTCATCTGTTCTCTTATCGCCTCGCCAGTCCGATTGCGACTCCTGTCTCCCGAGCCCTCACATGGCTTTAAGGAAGAAAAATTCGATTTATGACATTATGTTTTGTGATTTTTGAGTTTGTTACTGTTATCTTATTGGTTGTATGCCATTAAAATTGTATTTTTTTAGAAAATAACATTACTATGACAAGGTTGAAGCTCTTTGACCAAGCTGAAATGACCTTTTATACCCTTTTGAATTCACAAAAATTATATCCAATTATCATTTTGCTCATTTTAAGCACTAGTATTTCGACAAACACCCAGAAAAGAAGAGAGAGAAGGTGAGGAAAACACGAGGGGGAGGGGAGAGAATAAAACAGTAAGGGCGGTTCTATACTTTGATAAAAGTTGAGTAACTAATGGCATTTTCAAAAGAAGTTTGCAATTCTAATGACATAAAAGCAAGAGTAAATTTCATAATTATCACAAACTATAAGTTTTTTTACAAATTGTCAGAAAACTATATGTTTTAGCTCTTGCTTCACAAAACTATATGTTTTAAGAGAACTTGCGTTACAAAACTACAGGTTTTAGAATTGACTATTACTTATAACGGATCTGACAGTACGGGCTTACATAACCAATAGTCTTGTGACACGAGTTCTATAAAATATGTATTTTTGTGAAATAGAAACTAAAACATATAGTTTTTAGATAATTCATAAAAAAATATAAAAACTATAGTTTTATAAAATTTACTCTAAAATCAATTAGACAGAAAAAGTAACGACAAAATTCAAAAACACGAAAATGTTAGTGCATAGACCAAATTTTCACTTCAGGAAAGCCTCTTCCTATCCGGTCCAATTGAGTTTGGCATCCTAGTCGACAAGTAGATCGTACGGGCTATTAGGTCATAATTTTAAAGGTGGAGTATGAAATTCGTTCTCATTTTGGTCGGTCAGGCCCAACAATACCCGGCCGAAGATTGGTCCAGTTTGCTGCTCTCTTATGCCAGACATGGAGAATCGGAGATAGCCTGTAAAGCCCACCTGTAACCGAGATTTTGGGCCGTAGAACTGCGGAATTGCAACAACCCATCCCCCCGCAGTTTACAAGGGTAGCCGGAGCAGGCTGCATGGCCGTCTCTGCAGCAACGTGTCGCCGCCCGGAGATGCCACCACCAACAGCCACCGTTCTCCTCTCTTTCCCTGAGCGCCGCCGCTTCCTCACCCAGCAAACACATCGCATGCAAACAATTCAAGCAGGATAATCCTAGGCTTTGACTGGAGGCTTAAAGTTGGCTTTCAAAAAGTAAGTTTTTCAAATAGATCGGTTTTTAAGTAGTTTTTGGTGTACGTTAGAAACCACGTATAACTAGTAAAAGTCAAAAGTAAAGTGAGGTGTGTTTTTGTAGTTTATTATGGAGAGAAATTAGTTATTTGCTAAACGACCTCTTATAAAAGTGGTGAGTGCTTCATTGCTTTCGCTTCATAATGCAAGTTGTACAAATTTTAAAGTAAACAAATGAGTAAGTAATCACTATCTACTTTTTATTTATATTTTAGTATTTATGTAACTATGAAAAAACATAAAATACATCTCAAAAGAACTACGGCTCTCGGGAAGCGTATCCTCCGACGTCTTGCTCTCTGCGATCTTTTGGTCGACGATGAGCCCCATGTTGGTGGGGCCCACACGTCAGCCGCAGATCTGCACAGGATCCAAAATCCTCTCAGGAGGCCTTCTCTTGTATGTAGTAGACGAGGCTTAGACAACGGCCACAGGCTCAGGACTGCAGCCTACTAGGCTACGCTTCAGTCCTCGTAAGTGTGAAACAGGTGAGCGACAGAGTAAATCTCTACGCTTGCAACTGGCAATGTCCCAAATTTTAGTGTTCTGGTTTCTCAAAGAAGCGTGAAAACATCCAAGCGGGTTAGCTACCTGCTGTAAGCATCAGCATTCAGCAGTCCTTCCAATTTCTAGCTGTTGTTTCAGGGTTTGTCAATTGTCATGATCCTGAGAAGGGAACCGTTCGATGAGAATACGAGATTAGACATTAGAGTACTCGACAGGCTTTACGCGGCTGCTTCTGGCGGTGAATTCTTGTCTCCTATCCGGTTTCCAATCTGCTATATGTTTCATGGTGATAAAGTTTACCATGCATTACAATAACGGTATATAGTGGATAATATAAATTAAGTCTAGTTATATATCTATTAAGAGTATTTCTACTATTTTACTATGAAGAAAAATATAAATAAATACTATCTAATCTGATTATTAAATCGAAAAGATTTAACTTCATATTTTGTAAAGAGCTCTTTACGGTTACTCCCTGTGGCAAGAGTTTAGTGTTTGGTTGGGTTTACCTCTTCGTTGGTTCTACTAAAACGTAACAAGCTGTAGGCATTAGGCAATTAACCACTCGTAATTTCACCTCATCCGGTTAATGGTTTGGTTTTGACATCTGATTCTTATCCTTTTGAACTACTACTACTACAACTCAGCAAATTTCCTTGTTGAATTACAACTCATACTTCTTTTCTGGTCTTGTACTCTTGTTGAACAATTGTTTGCCTTCTCGTGTCCAACATAAAGAAGCCCGGCCGGAACACTGAATCGACAACTAATGCTGCTCCAATGGGCGAATGCAGCACGGAATACGGGGGCATCCCCGCCGGCGCCGGCGACAGAGCCTCGTCATTGCCGGCTTCGCTCCGCAAGGTCTCGATCGTCCCGCTCATCTTCCTCATCTTCTACGAGGTCTCCGGCGGGCCGTTCGGGATCGAGGACAGCGTGGGCGCGGCCGGGCCACTCCTCGCCATCGCCGGCTTCCTGGTCCTCCCCGTCATCTGGAGCATCCCGGAGGCGATGGTCACGGCAGAGCTGGGCACCATGTTCCCGGAGAACGGCGGGTTCGTCGTGTGGGTGGCCTCGGCGCTCGGCCCCTACTGGGGGTTCCAGCAGGGGTGGATGAAGTGGCTGAGCGGCGTCATCGACAACGCCCTGTACCCCGTCCTCTTCTTGGACTACCTCAAGTCCGGCGTCCCGGCGCTGGGCGGCGGCGCGCCGAGGGCGCTCGCCGTCGTGGGACTGACGGCGCTGCTGACGCTGATGAACTACCGGGGGCTCACCGTCGTCGGGTGGGTGGCCATCTGCCTCGGGGTCTTTTCTCTCCTCCCGTTCCTCGTCATGGGGTTCATTGCGCTCCCCAAGCTCCAGCCGGCGAGATGGCTGGTGGTCGACCTACACAATGTCGACTGGAACTTGTACCTGAACACTCTATTCTGGAACCTCAACTACTGGGATTCGATCAGCACGCTGTCCGGCGAGGTCGAGAACCCCGGCAAGACGCTGCCCAAGGCGCTCTTCTACGCGGTCATCTTCGTGGTCGTGGGCTACCTGTACCCACTCCTCGCCGGGACGGGCGCGGTGCCGCTGGACAGGGAGCAGTGGAGCGACGGCTATTTCGCGGACCTCGCCAGGCTGCTCGGCGGCGCGTGGCTGATGTGGTGGGTGCAGGCGGCATCGGCGCTGTCGAACATGGGCATGTTCGTGGCGGAGATGAGCAGCGACTCGTACCAGCTCCTGGGCATGGCAGAGCGGGGCATGCTCCCAGCCTTCTTCGCGCGGCGGTCGCGGTACGGGACCCCGCTGGCTGGCATCCTGTTCTCGGCCTCCGGCGTGCTGCTGCTCTCGACGATGAGCTTCCAGGAGATCGTGGCCGCCGAGAACTTCCTCTACTGCTTCGGCATGCTCCTCGAGTTCCTGGCGTTCGTCGTGCTGCGGGTGAGGCGGCCCGACTCCCCGCGGCCGTACAAGGTGCCGCTGGGGACCGCGGGGTGCGTGGCGATGCTGGTGCCCCCGACGGCGCTGATCGTGGTGGTGCTCGCGCTGTCGACGCTGAAAGTGGCGCTGGTGAGCCTCGGCGCGGTGGCCATCGGGCTCGTGCTGCAGCCCGGGCTGAGGTTCGTGGAGAAGAAGTGGCTCAGATTCTCCGTCAACGCCGACCTCCCGGACATCGGCGTTACGCGCCCACCGCCCGCCGCGCCGGACGAACCGTCGGTTCCTTAGAGCATCTTCAAGAGGAGCCTTAAATAGGTTGCTAATTGTAATTATAGAATTTTGATGGAAAAAAAAACACTCCAACAGAGGTTGTATTTTGAGAAAAATTATCAAAATAGGTTTAGGACTCGAAGCCCTATTGCTATATTTGGCAACGCTCCTCTCCAGCCCATCCTATTCGCGCGTTTAGAGTCTAATTGCTGGAGTCAATAGTTATTTTGGATCCTAATTCTTTTAGTTTAGATCTTATTTTGAGGTATAGGACTTCATTTTAAAGTCTGATTGTTGAAGATGCTCTTAGGGTGCGAAAAAAAATGTAGTTAGGACTTTGTTTGCAAGAGAGAGTGCGTTTTTGCACTAGTTTTCTAGCTAGAGCCTATAGTTGGCGGTGGCGAAGTGCATGTTTGTTTATTGTGCTTATCTGGAGGTTGTTGACGGGTGAGAGTGTGGGGCAGATGTATCCAGAAGTTGAAAGAATCTAATATAAGTCCAAGGGCATGTTTGTTTCAGTTAAGGATTATAGAAAGCAGTTTTTAAAAATTAGAAGGTTAACAAACAGACAGTTTTTAATTTGGATTGTAACAATCTAGAGTCCAGATTGTTAGAATCCTACAATCCACCTTGGAGGAGCTTTCCTTAGCTTTTTTTTTTACAAAAGACCATAATACCCTTCCACCTTTCAGCAAAATAAGGCAACAAAACAAACCGAGGGTACCACAGACTTTTGCCACGCAGAAACAACAATCCAAATACACTATAATCTGGGTTACCAAACAGTCATCAGCTTTTAACAATCCAGCTTTTAACAATCTAGCTTTTAAAATCTGCTTTCTATAATCCCTAACTGAAACAAACAGGCCCTAAATACGTTGGTCGGATTCTCAGCCGCTTGTGGTTCATGTCATGTAGGTTACGTGTCCGTGTGTCATTTGTTAATTATTAGATCAATGTCCGTGCGTTGCGACGAAAAATAAAATTGGTAACCAAACATAAAAGTCAAGCAATAAAAAAAATTGTGCTACAAAATCAAACATCTATTTCTTCTAATTACAAAAGTTTTTATGGTTTCCTCTCCGATATGAATTAAAACAAAATATATTGTACGTAGCAATATATATTACCAATCTCGAAAAATCAATAAATCATTTTTGTCCCGTTTTGCAATTTATATTACCAGCTCGCGTTCCTCTTCCTTTCGCCATGCCTGCAGCGCGCGCTCCTCGGCGCCGTCGACCTCGTCTTCCTCGTTACCTCGCTCATCCTCGTCATCCACCGCCTTCGCAGGGGCGACACGGGAGCTTCCCCCGAGCACGAGGTGCTGCTGTCGAAACCACCGCCATTCCGGATCACTGGCTGCTGTGCGATCACACTCGGGGCGTCCACTGTCTTCGCTGCGGCGTCCGCCGTCCTACTCGCGCTCGCGTTCTTCCTCCTGCCGACCACGCCATGGCGCGCTGTGGAGTCTGCCTTCCTTGTCGCCTACTTCGTTGCGCACGCCATGGCCGCATGGTCAGTCGCCTCGAAGAAAGGGGCCACCGCCGCCACCCAGCCTTTGCACCTCCGCGTTTTCTGGATCGCCACCGCCCTCGGCACCGCGCTCTTCTCTGCTTCGGCGGTGGTCCGCTGCGCCGATGGTTCATTGCTCTTCCTAGATGACCCTCTCGCCTTTGCCCGCCTACTCGTCTTCATGTCTCTGACGTACTTAGCGATCACTGGCTTCACCGGCCATGACGCCGGAGCCCATGAAGGGAACCAGAAAACACCAGCACCGAGGCGCCCACCACGCCATGCGCCACCGCGTCGTTCTTCTCTCTCGCGACGTTCAGCTAGATCAATCCGTTTATCTCCAAAGGGTATGCCAATGACTCTCTCACCGTCGACGACGTCCCACCGGTGTCGCCGGTCAACCACGCCGAAGCGTCATACGCTTTGTTCACGTCTAACTGGCCGATGCTGAGGTCACGGCACCCGGTGGGCATCGCGCTTTGGCTGTCCTTCTGGCCGCAGTTACTACTGACCGCGGCGCTCAGCCTCCTGCACCTCACGGCCATGTACGTCGGTCCGTCACTTATTGATTAGTTCATCGAATTCATTCGCCGCGGCGGCACGATATGAGAGATCTTGAATGAATTCTTTTGATTGATTATGTGAAAATCAGACAAAGATATATATAGTACAAAAGAATGATTAGTCGGCTATTAATTACCAAAGAATAATCGATAATTTTGCTATAATAATCACCATATTTAGAGAGATATGTCTGGTTGTAAATCAGGAAAGAATAATTAGCTATAATGATCAGCCATTATTGGAGATATGGCAGGGGGAGAGGGGCTAGGAAGAACGGACTGCTGCCACCAACTGCAAATTTATGTTAGTAGAAGATTACTTATGTGTGTGCGTTACAATAAAAACTCAATTTGTGACAAAATTTTTTTTGCAAAGAACACTAATCCTATCTTTCTTTAAGATAATGGAAAAATATTAACTTTCAGACCTCTACATCGTGAGATACACACAGCTAAACACTAACCCTGTTTGAATGGTACTGTTCTCTTTGAATGTGAAATGGTTGAATATTTAAATCAATTCATCGAAGCATACAAATTCCAAACACTTATTTACAAACTTGAGCTTAAAATTATTTATAATTTCACAATCTAAAGGCTCTCATGTTACAAAATACTTTGCAAATTTTAGATGAATATAAATACTGCTTATGTTCAGACACAATAAATAGTAAATAAGGTTATATAAAAATCTCATTTGAAATGCATAATTGTTTTCATATAAAACTATGTAATTCTCAAACCGTATAATAAATATAACATCAAACATGACCTAAAACCGTTTTATGAACATCAATTTTTTTTGGCACATTTAGTAATATGGCTAGTAAATAAACTAAATCTTAAGCATCGATTAGGTGGACATAACATGAAGCATGTGGAATCTAAAATTAAAAAACCTTTATGTTTCAATGTCGTCCTGTGTGGATAGCCTAACTACTTGTTTATAACATTAGTGTTATTCTTTACAGTATCACCTTGTGTAGGCTTGACACTAAGAATCAACTCACCATTCTCCACAAATATAGCACTAAGATATGTGTTTACAAGAACACCAACAAACAATATAATCACTGGAGATCTCCGATTCATAGGGACCTTATCTCCTCGCCTACGAGAGCGGGCCCACCCACCACTTGCGCCCAGTGCTGCGGCGATGACGTGTACTGTTGCGGTGGAGGCACATACTGGTGAGGGGACGGAGGCACGTACTGTTGCGACGACGGGGGAGCGTATTGTGAAGGAAGCTGCTGTTGCGGCTAACCCCACATCGTCGGCGGAAGAGCACACAGGGGATTCGCTGGTAGTACCGCAACGGTGCCTGGTAATACTTTGGCAAGGGGACCTGCGGCGTTCGGTCGTGCTGCCCGTTCATCAGCGACTGCATCACGTCTCATCCCTGGTGAGGCGGTTGCAACTACGAAACCCTAAAACCTAGGAAAGAGGAGATGAGAGAGGGTTTGGGGTTTTAACAACTCGATGCATGGGACTGAAGAGAGAGGTGACGACGGAAAAATTGGAACGGATTAAATCCCCTTCTATCTCAGTCGTATATATCAGATCCAACGGATTAAATACTCTGGAGGAGAACGGACCACCATCACCAATTCATAATTAAAAGTAGTAGATATAAAAAAGCTACACATGTACACCACAGCACCCAATCTGACAGCCACCCACTCCCCCTGCAGGGATTGCTATTTTTGCCGCGCCCGCAGCGCTCTTTCCCATTCGGAAGCGCTCGGTTCACGACACATGTAGTTGGCTGGTTAGTTCCTGTTTAACCACAGGAGCTTCTCCGCACTGCACGTATCAAACACGGGAGAGACACCGAACATGTTGCGTACGTGATGAAGTGTGCAGCGACATTTCATGGATAGGAACAGCCACTTGCTTTTGTGGCCCACTGACCTGATGCACATCTGTGCCGCTCGAAGTTGAATATCTTTGTAGGGGTGTCTGCTCTGCCGACTTGTGTGTTTGACAAATGAAACTCCCGTTTGCCACGAGTTGTGCACATTTCTTGAGGACTATCACTCCGGGTGGTCCTAATTCATGTACAAAATGTATTAGTAAGTAGAACTTCTGACCTTAATATGCACATATCATAGTTTGCCTATGTTTTCTAACCGTATGTATACAACTTTGTGGTCTCAGAGCATCTCCAAGAGGAGACCTAAACAGGTTGCTAATTCTAAATATAGAGTTTTAGTGGAAAGAAACAGCTCCAACAGTAGTTGTATTTTAAGAAATTTCAATCAAATATGTATAGGACTCGGAGGGGCGTCGCTATATTTGGCTACGCGTCTGATCGGCCCTATCCCTATTCCCGCGTCTGTTTGCTTCCGCGTACAACCGCCTCGCGTCGCAGCATCATCGCCTCTCTCGGTCTGCACCGACTCCCTCGCCAACGCCGACGGGCCGTAGAGCCTCTCCTTCGTGGATGTCGTCCATGCCGCCGTCTCCCTCTCGTGCGAGCATGAGGGTTTTTTTCGCGCCTCCCGTCCCTGCTGTTTCCCCTCCCTCGTTTCACTTCCAAACTTTCCCCTCGAATACAATGGCGGCCGCCGCCACAAAAGAGACAGCCCTTCTCGAGCATGGCCGCTCTGGGCGAGAGAGGACGCACCCCCTCCGTCTCATGCGACCAAGGGGCCAGAGGAGACGCGAAGAGGAAACAGAACAACGGGCTAGGGGTCATGGCGGCGGAGGTAAAGGCGAAGCGGAAGAAGAAAGAGGTGTTCATCTACGGCAACTACAGGAACTACTACGGCTCTGAGTAAGCAACCACGCCCTCCCTCCCTCGCTTCGCTTCTCCCAAAATCTGTGAATCGTCGTTGGGCAATGGGCACACGATCACCAGCTTGTTTGATGAAATGCTTCACCGGAGATAGTGGTGTTCGTTGGATGGGGTCATTTGGTAAGTTTGGGGTGCTTAATTGGAAGCTGTCGAGCTTTTGCTTAGGATGTACCCCTAGTTGTTTGACGAAATGCTTCCGAGGTCTGATAGGCTGAGGCGTTGATTTGTGTTAGCCAACTCCGAGTCCAAAATCATACTGTCCTTCCTGATAGTAGAAGGAGAAATCAAGCTAACATAAACTCACATGTCGACTAGAAGTTCCCGTGATATTTCTCTGCCATTCATTTTGTTCATGCATGCACACTGGCGCAGGATTATTTTCTCACCTGGTGTTCGTGGCGGAACAAGCACCTCTGTAGCACTACGCCAAATGACGAGGAGAGCCGCCGGCGGGGGCGCAGACGCGACGACCACCGTCGCCGATCGCGCCAAGCAAGATGGTGGAGGCGCAGGAGAGCACGGTGGGCGGTGGCCAGAGCAGGCACGAACAACGTCGCTGGGAGCACACGAACAACGTCGCTTGTTCGTCGCTTCTTCGTCGCTGGGAACAAAGCCGCCAACGTCATTGCTGGGGCAAAGCAGTATTGGAGGCGATGAAAAAAAAGCGCTTGAAAGATGCAAAAATGTGGCGCCAAAAATTTTACCACGAAAATTAAAGGGTAGTTGAGTTTAGGGTTTAATTGCTGGAGTTAATACTTATCTTGGGCCCTAATTATTTTAGTTGAGGCCCTTTTTTGAGGTATAGGACTCAATTTTAAGGCTTCACTTTTGAAGATACTCTCACTCACAACCCTAAAGGCTCGTTTGGGAGGCTAAAATCCCCGCCAGATACAAGGCCTAAGAGAGGCACTAAAATGGATTACAGCAAGGACTATTCGGTTTGCGAAATAGCGATCTGTCATGTGTAAACTGCAATTATTGAGAGTGGTGTCGGATTGGGAGTAGAGTTTCTGCATTTGGTGAGGATACTGACTGTTGGAATGTAACTTCTGTATTTGTATTCCTGACTTAGTCTATCACCTGCATGCATGCATAACAACCATGTTAGCTCATGCACCGTGAGTCTCTCTCGACCACATACATGTAACTGTACTGCCTATTTATAAGGCCTCTGTTAATGAATCAAGTGCAGCGCCTAATCTTGTTTACATGGTAATCAGAGCGCAGTTCTGATCCTGTGCGCATCTGCTTCCTTTTCTCCCTCCCACCCTCCGTCATGAGCACCCCAGTCACCGGCGCCGGCGATGGCCACCTCCTCACTGACGAGGGTACGGCTGCCTCTCCCCTAACCTCCCATCTCTCTGGCCACCGCCCTTCCCCTGTCCATGCCCCCACATTCAGCGGCCCTCTTCACTCCAACCTCGCCGCCGCAGCTCAGGGCGTCAACATCACCAGCCTGGTTCCCCACCGGCTCAGCATGGAGTCCACATCCTTCCGGCGCTGGAAGCAACTCTTCATCACCATTCTTGGGCGTTTCTCCCTTCTCTCTCATGTCGACGGCTCCGCCGACCCGCGTCACGACGACCTCATTTGGATCCAGGAGGACCTGACCGTCCTGATGTGGCTCCACGCTACGTTGGCCGACGACCTCTTGGATATGGTCATGGATCCCTCCGCCACTGCTTACGGCGTCTGGACCAAACTTGGCACCTTCTTCAATGCCAACAAGCCAAGTCGTGCTGTGCATCTGGAGGCCGAATTTCATGCACTCGACCAAGGCGATCTCTCCGCCTCCGCGTACTGCCACAAACTGAAGACCCTTGCCGATGCTCTTGCTGACTGCGATCAGCCTGTCAGTGATCGTGCTCTTGTCCATCAAATGGTACGTGGCTTAAACCCAAAGTTTCATGTCTTGAAGACGCTGCTGCCTGTGTTGCCCAAGTTCCCGACGTTCATGGAGGCCCGAAGCTATCTCATTCTTGAGGAGGCCTCCAAGGAATCTTCAGCGTCCGCATCCACCGATTCCGCTCTCGTCACGACTGACCACTCGTCACCGTCCGTCGACACCACTGGCGCGTCCTCCACCAACACGACTGGTGGTGAGCGTGGCTTCGCTTCTCCGGGCGGTCGCGGTCGCAGCCGCGGCTATCGTGGCCGTGGTCGCGGGCGCGGGGGGCGCGGCCATAGTCCTCATTATGGTCGTGGTGGTTATCAACAAAGTGTCCTCCCCTGGATACAGCAGCAGCCGCCATGGCAGGCGCCTTATTCTACCCCTGGCGCGTGGCGTGCTCCCTGGACTGGCGCAACAGGACCTGGTGTTCTTGGCCGTCCACCGACGCCGGTCCAGGCCCTTCATGCCATGTATCAGCCTTCTTCGGTGACCATGCCACCCCCTACTCCTACATGGGACACCTCCGGCCTCATCCACGCATTACAGGCGGCCTCTCTCCACCAACCCGCCTCCAGCAGCGACTGGTTCCTCGACAGTGGCGCGACCTCCCACATGTCTGGTGATTCAGGTACCTTGTCCGATTATTGTCGTTCTTCATTGCTTAATTCCTCTAGTGTTGTTGTCGGCAATGGGTCTCATCTCCCTGTTCACGGTCAGGGCTCCACTTCTATTGTTACTCCTTCTGCTACATTCACTCTTACAAATGTTTTACACACACCACAATTAGTCACAAATCTTATCTCTGTCCGTAAGTTTACCACTGATAACCGTTGTTCCATTGAATTTGATCCTCTTGGTTTTTCTATTAAGGATCTGCTCACCAAGAACGTCATCCTGAGGTCCAATAGTTGTGGTGAACTCTATCCTCTCCGCTCCACCCAGTGCAACCTGGCGATGGCCTTCACTGCTTCCACTTCTTCGACCATCTGGCACCGACGTCTTGGCCATATTGGCCAGCACTCCTTAGACCATTTACTTAAGCAATTTTCCATTTCATGTACTCATAAGAACAGACTCTCGGTCTGTGATGCTTGTCAGCGAGGACACCATGTCCGGCTTCCCTTTCCCACCTCTGTATCCGTTACCTATTTTCCATTTCAAATAATGCACTGCGATTTGTGGACCTCCCCTGTCTTGAGCTTCACCGGATACAAGTTTTACCTCGTTCTTCTCGACGATTTTACGCGGTACTTATGGGTCTTTCCCTTGCGCCACAAATCAGATGCTACCGCAGCCATACAACAATTCTACGCTCTTGTTCTTAACCAGTTTCACATGCGTATACAATCCCTGCAGTGTGATAATGGGCGTGAATTTGCCAATGATTCTCTTCGTCATTTTCTTACCAGTCGTGGTGTCACCTACAGATTCTCCTGTCCCTACACTTCTTCCCAGAATGGCAAGGCAGAACGAAGCATTCGCTCCATTAACGACGTCCTGCGTACCCTTCTCTATCAAGCTCATCTCCTCTGCAGTTTTGGGTGGAAGCTTTGCATACAGCCGTATACCTTCTTAACAGGAGGACGTGGCGATGGTCGCGCTCCGGGACCGGCCCCCGCCGGACTCGGGCGCGGCGCCTGCGGATCATGGCTCCGCTCACAGCTCCGCTCACACCGGACAAGAGGTGAGCTCGCTCGATCTCCGTCTCCGCCCCACCCTGCTGTTTGTCGCTGTCTATTCTGCACTTGTTTTGCCCGCCGCGCGAGCTGCTCAGCGCGCGGCGTGTGCGAGCGTCGAGCGACTCGGCTCGACTCTCTGCGTGTGACCGCCCGCGACCGGTGAACGAAGGGGAGCTGACACGTGCTGCCGAGTTCAGTGCACCTGCTCCCCCAGCCAGCCTTGCCGGACAACTCCATCCCCATCTCCATTGATCTTCATCTGTTCTCTTATCGCCTCGCCAGTCCGATTGCGACTCCTGTCTCCCGAGCCCTCACATGGCTTTAAGGAAGAGAAAATTCGATTTATGACATTATGTTTTGTGATTTTTGAGTTTGTTACTGTTATCTTATTGGTTGTATGCCATTAAAATTGTATTTTTTTTAGAAAATAACATTACTATGACAAGGTTGAAGCTCTTTGACCAAGCTGAAATGACCTTTTATACCCTTTTGAATTCACAAAAATTATATCCAATTATCATTTTGCTCATTTTAAGCACTAGTATTTCGACAAACACCCAGAAAAGAAGAGAGAGAAGGTGAGGAAAACACGAGGGGGAGGGGAGAGAATAAAACAGTAAGGGCGGTTCTATACTTTGATAAAAGTTGAGTAACTAATGGCATTTTCAAAAGAAGTTTGCAATTCTAATGACATAAAAGCAAGAGTAAATTTCATAATTATCACAAACTATAAGTTTTTTACAAATTGTCGAAAACTATATGTTTTAGCTCTTGCTTCACAAAACTATATGTTTTAAGAGAACTTGCGTACAAAACTACGTGTTTTAGAATTGACTATTACTTATAACGGATCTGATGCACGGGCTTACATAACCAATAGTCTTGTGACACGAGTTCTATAAAATATGTATTTTTGTGAAATAGAAACTAAAACATATAGTTTTTAGATAATTCATAAAAAAATATAAAAACTATAGTTTTATAAAATTTACTCTAAAATCAATTAGACAGAAAAAGTAACGACAAAATTCAAAAACACGAAAATGTTAGTGCATAGACCAAATTTTCACTTCAGGAAAGCCTCTTCCTATCCGGTCCAATTGAGTTTGGCATCCTAGTCGACAAGTAGATCGTACGGGCTATTAGGTCATAATTTTAAAGGTGGAGTATGAAATTCGTTCTCATTTTGGTCGGTCAGGCCCAACAATACCCGGCCGAAGATTGGTCCAGTTTGCTGCTCTCTTATGCCAGACATGGAGAATCGGAGATAGCCTGTAAAGCCCACCTGTAACCGAGATTTTGGGCCGTAGAACTGCGGAATTGCAACAACCCATCCCCCCGCAGTTTACAAGGGTAGCCGGAGCAGGCTGCATGGCCGTCTCTGCAGCAACGTGTCGCCGCCCGGAGATGCCACCACCAACAGCCACCGTTCTCCTCTCTTTCCCTGAGCGCCGCCGCTTCCTCACCCAGCAAACACATCGCATGCAAACAATTCAAGCAGGATAATCCTAGGCTTTGACTGGAGGCTTAAAGTTGGCTTTCAAAAAGTAAGTTTTTCAAATAGATCGGTTTTTAAGTAGTTTTTGGTGTACGTTAGAAACCACGTATAACTAGTAAAAGTCAAAAGTAAAGTGAGGTGTGTTTTTGTAGTTTATTATGGAGAGAAATTAGTTATTTGCTAAACGACCTCTTATAAAAGCTGGTGAGTGCTTCATTGCTTTCGCTCGCAATGCAAGTTGTACAAATTTTAAAGTAAACAAATGAGTAAGTAATCACTATCTACTTTTTATTTATATTTTAGTATTTATGTAACTATGAAAAAAACATAAAAATACATCTCAAAAGAACTACGGCTCGGGAAGCGATCCTCCGACGACTTGTCTCTGAAGATCTTGGTTGACGATGAGCCCCTTGTTGGTGGGGCCCACACGTCAGCCGCAGTACTGCACAGGATCCAAAATCCTCTCAGGGAGGCCTTCTCTTGTATGTAGTAGACGAGGCTTAGACAACGGCCACAGGCTCAGGACTGCAGCCTACTAGGCTACGCTTCAGTCCTCGTAAGTGTGAAACAGGTGAGCGACAGAGTAAATCTCTACGCTTGCAACTGGCAATGTCCCAAATTTTAGTGTTCTGGTTTCTCAAAGAAGCGTGAAAACATCCAAGCGGGTTAGCTACCTGCTGTAAGCATCAGCATTCAGCAGTCCTTCCAATTTCTAGCTGTTGTTTCAGGGTTTGTCAATTGTCATGATCCTGAGAAGGAACCGTTCGATGAGAATACGAGATTAGACATTAGAGTACTCGACAGGCTTTACGCGGCTGCTTCTGGCGGTGAATTCTTGTCTCCCTATCCGGTTTCCAATCTGCTATATGTTTCATGGTGATAAAGTTTACCATGCATTACAATAACGGTATATAGTGGATAATATAAATTAAGTCTAGTTATATATCTATTAAGAGTATTTCTACTATTTTACTATGAAGAAAAATATAAATAAATACTATCTAATCTGATTATTAAATCGAAAAGATTTAACTTCATATTTTGTAAAGAGCTCTTTACGGTTACTCCCTGTGGCAAGAGTTTAGTGTTTGGTTGGGTTTACCTCTTCGTTGGTTCTACTAAAACGTAACAAGCTGTAGGCATTAGGCAATTAACCACTCGTAATTTCACCTCATCCGGTTAATGGTTTGGTTTTGACATCTGATTCTTATCCTTTTGAACTACTACTACTACAACTCAGCAAATTTCCTTGTTGAATTACAACTCATACTTCTTTTCTGGTCTTGTACTCTTGTTGAACAATTGTTTGCCTTCTCGTGTCCAACATAAAGAAGCCCGGCCGGAACACTGAATCGACAACTAATGCTGCTCCAATGGGCGAATGCAGCACGGAATACGGGGGCATCCCCGCCGGCGCCGGCGACAGAGCCTCGTCATTGCCGGCTTCGCTCCGCAAGGTCTCGATCGTCCCGCTCATCTTCCTCATCTTCTACGAGGTCTCCGGCGGGCCGTTCGGGATCGAGGACAGCGTGGGCGCGGCCGGGCCACTCCTCGCCATCGCCGGCTTCCTGGTCCTCCCCGTCATCTGGAGCATCCCGGAGGCGATGGTCACGGCAGAGCTGGGCACCATGTTCCCGGAGAACGGCGGGTTCGTCGTGGGTGGCCTCGGCGCTCGGCCCCTACTGGGGGTTCCAGCAGGGTGGATGAAGTGGCTGAGCGGCGTCATCGACAACGCCCTGTACCCCGTCCTCTTCTTGGACTACCTCAAGTCCGGCGTCCCGGCGCTGGGCGGCGGCGCGCCGAGGGCGCTCGCCGTCGTGGGACTGACGGCGCTGCTGACGCTGATGAACTACCGGGGGCTCACCGTCGTCGGGTGGGTGGCCATCTGCCTCGGGGTCTTTTCTCTCCTCCCGTTCCTCGTCATGGGGTTCATTGCGCTCCCCAAGCTCCAGCCGGCGAGATGGCTGGTGGTCGACCTACACAATGTCGACTGGAACTTGTACCTGAACACTCTATTCTGGAACCTCAACTACTGGGATTCGATCAGCACGCTGTCCGGCGAGGTCGAGAACCCCGGCAAGACGCTGCCCAAGGCGCTCTTCTACGCGGTCATCTTCGTGGTCGTGGGCTACCTGTACCCACTCCTCGCCGGGACGGGCGCGGTGCCGCTGGACAGGGAGCAGTGGAGCGACGGCTATTTCGCGGACCTCGCCAGGCTGCTCGGCGGCGCGTGGCTGATGTGGTGGGTGCAGGCGGCATCGGCGCTGTCGAACATGGGCATGTTCGTGGCGGAGATGAGCAGCGACTCGTACCAGCTCCTGGGCATGGCAGAGCGGGCATGCTCCCAGCCTTCTTCGCGCGGCGGTCGCGGTACGGGACCCCGCTGGCTGGCATCCTGTTCTCGGCCTCCGGCGTGCTGCTGCTCTCGACGATGAGCTTCCAGGAGATCGTGGCCGCCGAGAACTTCCTCTACTGCTTCGGCATGCTCCTCGAGTTCCTGGCGTTCGTCGTGCTGCGGGTGAGGCGGCCCGACTCCCCGCGGCCGTACAAGGTGCCGCTGGGGACCGCGGGTGCGTGGCGATGCTGGTGCCCCGACGGCGCTGATCGTGGTGGTGCTCGCGCTGTCGACGCTGAAAGTGGCGCTGGTGAGCCTCGGCGCGGTGGCCATCGGGCTCGTGCTCAGCCCGGGCTGAGGTTCGTGGAGAAGAAGTGGCTCAGATTCTCCGTCAACGCCGACCTCCCGGACATCGGCGTTACGCGCCCACCGCCCGCCGCGCCGGACGAACCGTCGGTTCCTTAGAGCATCTTCAAGAGGAGCCTTAAATAGGTTGCTAATTGTAATTATAGAATTTTGATGGAAAAAAACACTCCAACAGAGGTTGTATTTTGAGAAAAATTATCAAAATAGGTTTAGGACTCGCCCTATCGCTATATTTGTAACGCCTCTCCACCCATCCTATTCGCGCGTTTAGAGTCTAATTGCTGGAGTCAATAGTTATTTTGGATCCTAATTCTTTTAGTTTAGATCTTATTTTGAGGTATAGGACTTCATTTTAAGGTCTGATTGTTGAAGATGCTCTTAGGGTGCGAAAAAAAATGTAGTTAGGACTTTGTTTGCAAGAGAGAGTGCGTTTTTGCACTAGTTTTCTAGCTAGAGCCTATAGTTGGCGGTGGCGAAGTGCATGTTTGTTTATTGTGCTTATCTGGAGGTTGTTGACGGGTGAGAGTGTGGGGCAGATGTATCCAGAAGTTGAAAGAATCTAATATAAGTCCAAGGGCATGTTTGTTTCAATGATTATAGAGCGAGCTTTTAAAAATTAGAAGGTTAACAAACAGACAGTTTTTAATTTGGATTGTAACAATCTAGAGTCCAGATTGTTAGAATCCTACAATTAGCTTTTTTTTTTACAAAAGACCATAATACCCTTCCACCTTTCAGCAAAATAAGGCAACAAAACAAACCGAGGGTACCACAGACTTTTGCCACGCAGAAACAACAATCCAAATACACTATAATCTGGGTTACCAAACAAATATCGACTTTTAACAATCCAAATTTTAACAATCTAGCTTTTAAAATCTGCTTATAATCCTAATCAAAACAAACAGCCCTAAATACGTTGGTCTGATTCTCACCGCTTGTGGTTCATGTCATGTAGGTTACGTGTCCGTGTGTCATTTGTTAATTATTAGATCAATGTCCGTATGCTATGCGGAAAAAATAAAATTGGTAACCAAACATAAAAGTCAAGCAATAAAAAAATTGTGCTACAAAATCAAACATCTATTTCTTCTAATTACAAAAGTTTTATGGTTTCTCTCCGATATGAATTAAAACAAAATATATTGTACGTAGTAATATATATTACCAATCTCGAAAAATCAATAAATCATTTTTGTCCTGCTTTTGCAATTTATATTACCACTGCGTCCTCTTCCTTTCGCCATGCTCGCAGCATAAGCGCTCCTCGGCGTTGCCGACCTCGTCTTCCTCGTTACCTCGCTCATCCTCGTCATCCACCGCCTTAGGGCGACACGGAGCTTCCCGAGCACGCAGGTGCTCTTTGTCGAAACCACCGCCATTCCGGATCATCGCCGGCAGGCGATCACACTCGGGCGCCCATCGTTTTCACGCGGCGTCGCCGCCCTACTAAGGCTTCTGTTTTTCCTCTGCCGACCACGCCATGGCGCTGCTGGGAGTCTGCCTTCCTTATCGCTTACTGCTGCGCACGCCATGGCCGCATGGTCGGCCGCTCGAAGAAAGGGGCCACCGCCGCCACCCAACCTTTGCACTCGCGTTTTACGATCGCCATCGCCCTCGGCGCCCAGCTCTTCTCTCGCTTTGCGGTGGTCCGCTGGCCGACGGTTCATTGCTCTTCCTAGATGACCCTTCGCCTTTGCCCGCTTACTCGTCTTCATGTCTCGACGATGCCAGCGATCATCGGCTTCACCGCCATGACGCCGAGCCCATGAAGGAACCAGAAACACCAAAGACCGAGGCGCCCACCACGCCATGCGCCACCGCCGCCGTTTTTCTCTCTCGCGACGCTCACCTAGATCAATCCGCTTATCTCCAAAGGGTATGCCAATGACTCTCTCACCGTCGACGACGTCCCACCGGTGTCGCCGGTCAACCACGCCGAAGCGTCATACGCTTTGTTCACGTCTAACTGGCCGATGCTGAGGTCACGGCACCCGGTGGGCATCGCGCTTTGGCTGTCCTTCTTCCGCAAGAAGACATCATCATAAGGCCACCCTCCTGCACCTCACATGTACCATGTACGCCGGTCCGTCACTTATTGATTAGTTCATCGACCATTCATTACGCCGCATGACGATATGAGAGATCTTGAATGAATTCTTTTGATTGATTATGTGAAAACTGTACAGCATATATATAGTACAAAAAGAATGATTAGCTGGCTATTAATTACCAGCAATAATCAGTAATTTTGCTATAATAATCAGCCATATTTAGAGAGATATGTCTGGTTGTAAATCAGGAAAGAATAATTAGCTATAATGATCAGCCATTATTGGAGATATGGCAGGGGGAGAGGGGCTAGGAAGAACGGATCACGCCACCAACTGCAAATTTATGTTAGTAGAAGATTACTTATGTGTGTGCGTTACAATAAAAACTCAATTTGTGACAAAATTTTTTTTGCAAAGAACACTAATCCTATCTTTCTTTAAGATAATGGAAAAATATTAACTTTCAGACCTCTACATCGTGAGATACACACAGCTAAACACTAACCCTGTTTGAATGGTACTGTTCTCTTTGAATGTGAAATGGTTGAATATTTAAATCAATTCATCGAAGCATACAAATTCCAAACACTTATTTACAAACTTGAGCTTAAAATTATTTATAATTTCACAATCTAAAGGCTCTCATGTTACAAAATACTTTGCAAATTTTAGATGAATATAAATATCGCTTATGTTCGCATAACAATAAATAGTAAATAAGGTTATATAAAAATCTCATTTGAAATGCATAATTGTTTTCATATAAAACTATGTAATTCTCAAACCGTATAATAAATATAACATCAAACATGACCTAAAACCGCTTTTATGAACATCAATTTTTTTGGCACATTTAGTAATATGGCTAGTAAATAAACTAAATCTTAAGCATCGATTAGGTGGACATAACATGAAGCATGTGGAATCTAAAATTAAAAAACCTTTATGTTTCAATGTCGTCCTGTGTGGATAGCCTAACTACTTGTTTATAACATTAGTGTTATTCTTTACAGTATCACCTTGTGTAGGCTTGACACTAAGAATCAACTCACCATTCTCCACAAATATAGCACTAAGATATGTGTTTACAAGAACACCAACAAACAATATAATCACTGGAGATCTCCGATTCATAGGGACCTTATCTCCTCGCCTCACGAGAGCGGGCCCACCCACCACTTGCGCCCAAGGTCTTTGCGGCGATGGCGACGTCTATGTTGCGGTGGAGGCACATATCGGTGAGGGGACGGAGGCACGCATCTTTATGCGACGACGGGAGCGACAGAAGGAAGTCGCTATGGCGGCTAACCCCACATCGTCGGGCGGAAGAGCACACAGGGATTCACGGTAGTACCGCAACGGTGCTCGGTAATACTTTGGCAAGGGACTGCGGCGTTCGGGTCGCGGCCGCCTGCTCATCACGATCGATCACGCCTCATCCTCGGTGAGGCGGTTGCAACTACTGAAACCCTAAAACCTAGGAAAGAGGAGATGAGAGAGGGTTTGGGGTTTTAACAACTCGATGCATGGGACTGAAGAGAGAGGTGACGACGAAAAATTGAACGGATTAAATCCCTTCTATCTCGGGACAGATATATCGATCCAACGGATTAAATACTCGGAGAGAACGGACCACCATCACCAATTCATAATTAAAAGTAGTAGATATAAAAAGCTACACATGTACACCACAGCACCCAATCTGACAGCCACCCACCCCCTGCAGGGATTGTTATTTTGCTGCGCCCGCAGCGCTCTTTCCCATTCGGAAGCGCTCGGTTCACGACACATGTAGTTGGCTGGTTAGTTCCTGTTTAACCACAGGAGCTTCTCCGCACTGCACGTATCAAACACGGGAGAGACACCGAACATGTTGCGTACGTGATGAAGTGTGCAGCGACATTTCATGGATAGGGACAGCCACTTGCTTTTGTGGCCCACTGACCTGATGCACATCTGTGCCGCTCGAAGTTGAATATCTTTGTAGGGGTGTCTGCTCTGCCGACTTGTGTGTTTGACAAATGAAACTCCTGTTTGCCACGAGTTGTGCACATTTCTTGAGGACTATCACTCCGGGTGGTCCTAATTCATGTACAAAATGTATTAGTAAGTAGAACTTCTGACCTTAATATGCACATATCATAGTTTGCCTATGTTTTCTAACCGTATGTATACAACTTTGTGGTCTCAGAGCATCTCCAAGAGAGACCTAAAAAGCGTTGCTAATTCTAAATATAGAGTTTTAGTGGAAAGAAACAGCTCCAACAAAGAGTTGTATTTTAAGAAATTTCAATTAAATATGTATAGGACTCGGGAGGGCGTGCGCTATATTTGGCTACGCTGTCGATCGGCTCTATCCCTATTCCCGTCTGCTTGCTTCGCTTCACAACCGCCTCGGTCAGCAAAGATCATCGCCTCTCTCGCCAAGACCGACTTCGCCAACGCCGACGGGTCAGAGCCTCTCCTTCGTGGATGTCGCCCATGCCGCCGTCTCTCTCAGAGCGAGCCGCGAGGGTTTCTTTCCGCCTCCCGTCCCGCCCCTGCTGTTCCCTCCTCGTTTACTTCAAACTTTCCTCGAATACAAGGCCCGCCGCAAAAAGAGACAGCCCTTCTCGAGCATGGCCGCCTTACTGGGCCGAGGATTTGCACCCCTCCGTCTGCGACCAAGGGGCCAGAGGAGACGCTAAGAGGAAACAGAATAACCAAGCTAGGGGTCAAGCGACGGAGGTAAAGGCGTATTTGAAGAAGAAAGAGGTGTTCATCTACGGCAACTACAGGAACTACTACGGCTACCGAGTAAGCAACCACGCCCTCCCTCGCTTCGCTTCGCTTCTCCCAAAATCGTGAATCGTCGTTGGGCAATGGGCACACGATCACCGCTTGTTTGATGAAATGCTTCACCGAGATAGTGGTGTTCGTTGGATCGGGTCATTTGGTAAGTTTGGGGTGCTTAATTGGAAGTATCGCTTGAGCTTTTGTTTAGGATGTACCCTAGTTGTTTGACGAAATGCTTCCGAGGTCTGATAGGCTGAGGCGTTGATTTGTGTTAGCCAACCCAGAGTCCAAAATCATACTGTCCTTCCTGATAGTAGAAGGAGAAATCAAGCTAACATAAACTCACATGTCGACTAGAAGTTCCCGTGATATTTCTCTGCCATTCATTTTGTTCATGCATGCACACCGCGCAGGATTATTTTCTCACCGGTGTTCGGCGGCGAACAAGCACCTTTGTAGCACTACGCCAGCGTGACGAGGAGAGAGCTGCCGAAAGTATGGCATACAGACGACCACCTGCCGCCGATCGCGGCCGCAGCGGGGGTGGAGGCGCAGGAGAGCACGGTGGGCGGTGGCGAGCAGCACGAACAACGCCGCCGAGCACACGAACAACGTCAGCTTGTTCGCCGCTTCTTCGTCATTGGGAACAAAGCCGCCAACGTCTGGGCAAAGCAAAGCAAAGCCGGAGGCGATGAAAAAAAGGCGCGCCAAAGATGCAAAAATGTGGCGCCAAAAATTTTACCACGAAAAATTAAAGGGTAGTTGAGTTTAGGGTTTAATTGCTGGAGTTAATACTTATCTTGGGCCCTAATTATTTTAGTTGAGGCCTTTTTTTGAGATATAGACTCAATTTTAAGGCTTCACTTTTGAAGATACTCTCACTCACAACCCTAAAGGCTCGTTTGGGAGGCTAAAATCCCGCCAGATACAAGGCCTAAGAGAGGCACTAAAATGGATTACAGCAAGGACTATTCGGTTTGCGAAATAGCGATCTGTCATGTGTAAACTGCAATTATTGAGAGTGGTGTCGGATTGGGAGTAGAGTTTCTGCATTTGGTGAGGATACTGACCAATCCTGTTTGATGGAAACCGGTCGCTTGGCTTCTAGCATGGATTTCCAGCATGACTGTGCTGTTTGTTGCCGCTTTCCCTGAATCGTAGCATCTTCTTGCAATATTAACGAAGTTGCTTAGTTCTTTTCACGTTGTCGTTGTTTGGACTGAACTAGAATTGTTTGACCCTTGTTTATTCGGTTTAGTTTTCATGTTTGGGATGATTTTTGATGTGCGTGATTCGTATCAATTCTGCATCTATCGCTGTTTCAGACATGTGAATACTATAAATGTCTCGGGTCAACCATGAATATGACTAAGAAAGAATAGGTTACAAAACACTAAGGCGCCCCGAAAGCAGCTTGGCGGTTGCGGATGTCTTGAGTGACGGTGCCGGCCACCTGTTGCACCGTGCGGTATGAATTACTGAAAATCCTATTATTTCTCTCTTTCCAAATGTTTCAGAGGCAATATGCAACAGCCCCATCAAAGTCCCTCCGTCTGTGTCGAGGAAGCAGCCTTCGAGTGCTTGAGAATTCAGAAGAGCGTTTTTTCAGGTGTAGCTATTTGTTGGGTTTAAAATTCTCAATTGCTCCTATGTTACTACAAGGTGTATCAAACAAAGCGCCTACCGTTGATTGCTACCATGGGATCTGCTTACCCCAAAATGATATCACAAGCAAGATGTACTTTCATACATATGAATTAGCTACTGAGCATAACTATAAATCGGTCAGAGTCTAGAACATGCATGGATATTGCAAGACTTCGTGATGCTTTGTTTTAGATTTTAGTCGATCAGATTGTAGATACGTGTACACTATACATATTCAGGTCTCGCCCATGATTAGCTACGTTTATTTAGAACATCTTTCCACAATTTTTACATTAGCATACGCACGGACCAACACTGTAAATAAGCACCTTCAGGATTGCCAAAAGAATTTCTCATAAGCACAATAGGAACTCTTAAATTAAACTATGGTCGCCCTTCTACTGAAATTCTTTACCTTCTGTGCTGACTGATCTTCAGATCGGCCTCGTCGCCTCGCATGCCGCTGGAAGATAGGTGATCATATCCTCCTTTGATATTCAAATCTAACAGGAGGAGGCCTTCATCTGGAGTGTATTTCACATCCTCAGCCTCCTGAATTCCATGGTAGAGCTGAAAGCCTAAATTGCTATTTCTGAGGCTGTCTTCAGATATGGCTTTCGCCAGTTGTCCGTTGTTCTGTTCACAAACTTGCGTCACATTGTCTATGAATCCTGAAAGAGCTAGGTTGAAGTCTGTAAGCTGCGATCTGGTCGCTTCTAGGTTTGTAGTTCCACTTGCATCATAAGAAAGGTTTTTCTGGGCTTTCTCTAGTATTGCTTGCAGGTATTTTCCTTGGGCCTCAATGCGCATTTGCAGCTTCTTTTGAACCTGCAAGTGTAGGAGAACACCACAAGGTTAAATTTTCTGTTCTTGAAATCTGAAAGGCGAGGATTTAAGTAGAGAAGCTCATGTTGATGATGCTTTGGAAATCTTACCTCAAGCTGTTCGTGCAGTTCCCTTTGGACTTCAATTTGATACTTTAGTGCATCCGCGAGTGGTGTTTCCCTGATTCATGCCAACAAAATGTTCAAGAAATGGTAAGCTAGACCGAAAGCTGTCATGAAAACCGAGAAGAAAAATGCTCACAAAATCCATAAAAGAAAAACAGTATTCAGTGCTTTGGTTGTGTGTGTGTGTGTGTCATGATTGTATGACATGCAACTGTAAACCTTATTTATTTTTATCAAAGTTAAAGTTGAATATGGCCGGCCGACTTTTATAATGCTAGTTGTTTCCGATTGAGTGATAATAGATAGACCGATTCCTGAATCCTGATCCGGGTATTTTGTGTTACATCATCATCTGTTTTTTTAGGTTATTTTGTGGAAGTACTTTATGTGACGTCACTAAAAAATTCCGTTTATGCAACAGATTAATCAAACACCTGATCTGCAGACGTTCATAAGCTCACATGTATTCGTTCCTTAACACGTGAAAATGTTCCTTTCGTATGATCGCATATTCCAAATCACGGGCAGTCCAGTACAATGTAAGTAAACACGTGTTTGTGTATACATTAAGGGGCACAATTAGTTTAAGGTTACCATCAAATAAAAAAATTTAAGTACACCCTTTGAAGATATCATAAGTCATCTTCTCCATCCACCTCCACCCTCCCCCTTCCCTCTTCCCTAGGGTGCGATTGGAGCGGATACGGACGGATATCACTTATCCTATATCATATTCCACATTTTTTCTCGAAATCGGAGTCAGACACGGATAATGCCAGATACGAATACAAATGCAGATTATCTCGGTCACGAATACATTTCAAACCGACTAAGAATAGTCTTGGTCACGGATATTTAGTTGGATATTGCGCAAAAACAGAACCTATATGTGCGTCGCACATAAAAGGATCAATCAACCGTACTACATGTCTAAAATACAACTCATTAGGAGTTCAAGAAGCAAAATTTGACTGCAACAATTAAAATCAAGGTACGATGAGAAAATTGAAACCCGGGAAATTTCAACTTAGAAAAATTTTAAGTGGATAAATTTCAGGACATGAAGTTTCAAAAACTTTTAGTTTGAAAATTTTTGATTAAAAAAATTTTGGTTTGAAAACTTTCGATTCAAATTTTTTTGGTTTTGTTCGAAAACTTTCAGTTCAAAATATTTGGTTCAAAAAGTTTCAACTCAAAAAACTTTTAGTTTGAAAACTTTCGACTAAAAAACTTTCAATTCAATTTTTTTCAAAAACTTACAAAAATACTATAAAATATTTCTTATTAAATACGTAGGGGGATTTGACAACAAAAACTTTTTTTAGTTTGAGGGAAGGACACGTGGGACGAAAGGGATGTCGCCAAATGTTGAGGAAAGTAGAGCAAGTAAGGAGGTGCTACCACATATCACATCAAGAGGACATCCTCACCGAAACTTTGGTGATGTCACCCTCAAATTTTGCAATTCGGTAAATAAACACAACATTTTCTTATGTAAGAGTAGAGCACATATATTTGAATCAAGACATAATTTATACAGTACCACTCTAAATTTTGGTAACCATTGGGATACCACTCTAAATATTTTTCTTTAGAGGATACCACTCCAAAGGTGTTTGGATTCACATGATACCATTTCTCCTTATTTCCCTAGTTATAATTCATTTTGCACCTTTTGCCCCATGTGAAAAGCCAGGCTTGAGCTAAGATCGAGCCAAGCAACTCGAGTTAGGGTTCGAGCTTGGACTCAAACTCGAGCTCGGCTCATCCAAGCTCGAGCTTACTCGAGGTCACCTTAAGTAAGCTCGGTAACGGTAAACAATTCAATATACTCTGTTTTTCAACAATAAAAAAATGCTCAAGCTCTAGCTCGACTCGAGTAATCTTGATAAGAATTAATATATAGTAATATTTAACAAGAAATTTGTAAATTTATCAGGCTCGCAAACTATTCGAGCTCAGCTCGATGAAGCATGTGAGCTCGGGATCAAGATCGAGTTCGGCTCGTTTGGAGCTCAAATCAAGCTCGAAATGAGCCTAGAACGACCCGAGATCGAGTAGCTCACGAGTCTCAAGCTTTGTTTAAAACCCTACACCCAACTAGCCCATCATTGATCTTGTCTAGACCTGATATTGTTTAATGGATGTAATGTATGCCGCTTAAGTAAGGAATCCCTTTTAGTAATTTTGGCTGGTATGTGTCAGTTGTGATATGCAAATTTTAGAAATAATATTTTGTACTGTTTTATTTTAGATGCTCAAGTATGGATAGCCTTATGTACATTTGTTTTCAATGCAACTGTGTTCCATGAAATATGTCTGTGCAATGGAGTTTTATTCAAGTCATCACTTCTCTTGAAGTTGATATCTCACACCAAAATACACAGAGTATTGCGATGAAAAAACAACACTAACCTGGGGCAAAGATGTCCTTTCATATGACTCAAAAGTGGCAAACACAAATTAAAACGGGAGAAATGAGGGGAAATTGTATTGTGTGAATCAAAACATGTATGGAGTGATATTCTCTAAAAAAAAAGTCTTTAGAATGATATTCCAGTGGTTGCTACCGTTTGGATTGGAATAGTATGAACTATCCTTTAAATCAATGACGGTACGATCTATCATTATATATAACTTCTATTTCGTACCCTGCCAACTACAAGATGCTGCTAGTTCGTTCTATGCGTCTTCCTGGCCATGATGGCGCGCGTGTCCATGGACGCAGCACAGTCAAAATCGGGTTGATCCTACTGGATTCAAGGCCTGAATTTCTCTCAGGCATCATGATTGTATTAGCATCTAGACATGAATGCACTGATGTGAAAGCAAGCATGTAAGCTGGAAGCATGGTATACTTACCCCATATTGCTATTTCCAGCAGACGGGACGCTAGGAGGTACCGGAGAGGAAAAACTGATGCCTTGTGCAGCAAATGCTGTGAAAAGAGCAATTAAGGGCATGCGAGATGTGGAACAGGAAAAGAAAAAAGGAAAAGTGTATGTATCAGTGTCAAATGCTTTATCCTTTTCACTCTAGCTTGTTAGCACTTGGTATTAGTATTTACAAGGCATATATATTATGTATACCTCCTCTGCTGGTTTCCAGGCCTGTGTCTTTCTTGTTCTGCTTTCCCAGCCTGTATTTCTGAGGGCAAAAGGCATCGCCATGAAGTACGAATTAGCACCGGGGTGAAGCAAAAGAAACAATGAAACAACAGCAGGTGTATAAGGAACTCGCAAAGAATTAGTAGAGCCGATCAAACCTGAAGATGGCTCTTTAGGTGGTACAAGGTGAGCCCTTTCATGCCCATCAGTCTCAGCACGGACTTTGGCGTTGCCTCTGTTCAAGCACAGTCAAAATGGAATTAGGACGAAGTTATAACTCCCAAAGCGAAAGTTCTAGCAACAACTACGACTACTTGTATGGTCGTGTACATGGATCAGGAAAGCTATCAGAGGGACACCATGCGTGCGTCATCGACCGAGTGTATACTGTATACATGGATCACTTTGGCATCTTTAATTCTGCGTGGAGCTAACCTTATCCCAGCTAGGAGCCTAGGATAGATGTGTGAAACTTTTGTCTCAAAATTGGGATTTAATCCAAAGCTTCCCGCCCTATTAAAGAAGTTCGCAAGGAAGGGATGCACATGCGCGTGCCGGATCATCTCATCGCCAAATCGCAAGCCCAATTTCCTGTGCAAGTATGCCCGTCTAATCAGCCAAACGGATTGAGAGTTGGAAGTTGGAACAGGCTACAGCAGCAGAGTCCTGCAATCCTACTGTCCTATCAGCTTCAGCTCGGATTGGTTCCGTACCAGGTAGCTAGGCTGTGTTCGGCCTTCGGACAGATGCACGTGAAGTAGTACACAGAGAGCAGCAGCATGTTGGATTGTTTGGTGGTACTTACTGTCTGGCCCGCCGAGCTTGGTGACGGCCTCGACGAAACGCTCGTGCAGGTCGGGCGTCCACCGCAGCCGCGGCTTGGGGTCCCGCGACAGCACCACCCCCGCGCCGACGCCGACGCCGTAGCCCGCCCGCTCCATCCCCTCGAACATGATGATCTCTGCCTCCGGCGGGTCGAGCAATCGACCGGTATATCACGATTAGCAGTAGCTGGCTCAACCTCGCGCGCGCGCCCGGCCCGATCGATCGCACGGTACGGTACAGTGCGAATCTGGTGTGGCGGGAGTTAGCGTAGGATTTCGGCGAAGCCTGAGGAGGATCCCTGATGGGAATGTGCGATATATGGCGTCCGGTAGCTGGGCGGAGACAGAGACAGCGAGAGAAGAGAGGAGGGCGAGATGTAGACAGCCGCTGAGAGAAAGAGAGAGAGAGACTCAGAGACGCCGAAGCGGGCGGGAGAGTGGCGGACGGAAAAGAGGAGAGAGAAGGGGGGCACCGCGCCGCATCGCATGCCATCGTGTACTCATGTAGTCATGTGTGCGCGGAATCTCAGGGAGCCTTGCGCTGGGGGGCAAAGCCACGGAACAGAACAAACAAACGCCGCGGCTAGGCCAACCGGCGCGTACGTGCACACGGGCGCCGGCGCCGCTCGATCGTCGGCCAGTGGGCGTAAGTTGGGAAAAAAAATTCATGTGTACTCATAGGCATATCTCTCACCACACCGGTCTATGCCATGCTATGAAATACACTAAAAATTAACTAACAATCCTAAAACGAGTACCAGAGATGTCGCGGCCGAAGCCGATACACTTGCTCCGACGCATCTTCATGGTGCATCCGCTATTGTTGTCAGCCCACATTTGACCAGGCAATGTATGCTCTGGTGCTCGTGGAAGAGCCAATTGTTGCGCGGGACGAGATAGGGAGGGGGCATGTGGGAGGGCATGCCACGCGGACACACCTCCCTCGACATGAGTGGTCGTACCATGTGTGCCGCTATGATCTGGTCGTAGGCTAGGGAGGGAGGCTGCCTGGTCTAATCATTACTTACTAAATTTGCCTAAACAACGGGTGTCACCAATATGCAGGCAAATTAGGTCTTAAGGCTGGCATGTCACTGCCATAGGCGGAAAAAAGTTAAGGTCAATTCTGACCCGATCTCAAGCAATAAAAAAATGACGCGGGCTCACAGTGAGATGGAGCGAAGGCATGGATGTTGTTGTATTTGTCAGGCTCGGGGGAGGGACATCGACGCTGGATCCATGGAAGAGAGAAGGGCGGTGCGGTGAGTGGGAGGGACGTGGGTAGAGCATGGGAGGGAGGAGTCGATGCGAGCAGTGAAAGGGGGGTTGACACAGTCACACAGACGACAAAAGGGAAGTCGGGTGGCGCAGATGTAGAGTAGAGAGAGAGGGAAAGTTGAGGGAAAAAGATTGAGGAATTTTTCTGTTTTTCTATTTGGAATTGGAGACGACTATCTTAAGACCTTTTTGTAACACTAAACATTGTAGTAATTGCACCAAGCCATATGAACCCCATCTTAATACCTAGATGAGTATTAAACATTGAAGATGCTTACAGCCGAAGCTAGGAACAACTCAACCGCATATACCTTACCAGGCAAAGTCAAGGACACGAGGGAATTTTATTTTACCCTCCTCGATCGAGGAAAGTAACATCTCACACAAACAACTTAATTAGTACTACAACATACATACCAATGGAATGTTGAAATCACAATGGTTTGATCAACAGTGAGCGGCATTCGTGCGCACGCCTTGCCTTTGATTCGTTGAGAGAATATTATGACAACAGTAAGTAGCTAAGGGTAGATAGTGGCATTGGTGACACGTGTCACCCACAGATACTTTTAGATAAAGAAGATGATTATTTTGTAATTGTGTTTGTACCTGTAGATCTGCAGAACGGAAGAAGAGAAGGGGGTGGTTTGGCTAGAGACACGCCAGGAGAGATATGGTAACGATGTCGCCAAGCCTGCCCGACGGAGGGAATATTCGCGCCAACTTTGGTTGTGACCGCAGGCCCATCCCCACCCCCTCGCCAATTCCCTTCGCTTTTGCTCTTGTTCTTTTCTCGCGCCCGTTCCGTTCCGTTTGGAACGGTATCAGTCTACGGATAGCACGTGGCATCACCGTGAAGCGCGCTGGGGCCGGCCGGCGTTAGTTACGTCGGCATGCGGCATGTAGGCTGCGGAACTGGACTGTGTACTGACGGCACGACTGCAATTTGCAAGTTCCATGGTCAATTAGTGTACGTATTTGTGGCGCAACAGGGTGTGTAGTGTGTACGCGTGTGAGAGCCAAAATGTATGGTTATAAGTTGAAACAAAATTGTCACAATCAAAAACTTACCTCATCATCGCATGTGCAATAGTGCGTGATATATCGAAGTCTGGAATCCGTGGACAAGGTTCCAGGCAGTCCCTCCCCCACAGGTCTATGTTTCGTACAGCACAAAAATTACTACAGTATTTTAAATCGATCTTGATCGTCATTTTTTATCTAACGTCGCGCACACGACTGCTTAAGCTACAGTCTGTTAGGGATAGCACGGCAAATTTAGCGGAGGCAAAGATTTAACGTGGAAAAAATCTTGCAAGAAAAAACCACGAGAAACAATCCACTATAATAGTTTAAAGATTATAAGTACAGAGAGCTGGCTTATATAGCTAAAAGAGTTCTAATTATAAAAGATTTGACTCCTTGTTAGACTATACTCCTATTTGGATTAGGCTTCTCTTCCTATTCTCCCAGATTCTTATTTCCATAAGCCTATGATTGAGATATGGAAAACTTGAGTCTATATATGTAACCTCTTGGTTATCAATCTATAATGAACGTAATTAGCTCCGCTTTCACTCTTGACAAACTACGGATAAAACCAAAAGATATGGTAGTTAGAGATGTTGAGTTATCTCTAACAAACCTCCCATTAACTCAAAATCTATAACAAAATTATTTCTGAAAAACCCCGAAGGGTAATTAAGCACACGAATACAAGTACGTTAAAAGTCCAAATAACTAATAAACAAGAAAAACTGGAACAGTCAATCCAAACCGTAGTAGTTGTGTGATGGCCATTCTCTGAAAACCCTAACTCTGATACCACTTGTTAGGGTTAGCACGTCAAATTTAGCGGAGGCAAAGATTTAACGTGAAAAAACCATTGCAGAAAAAATCCACAGAAAACAATCCACTATAATGCTTTTAAGATTACAAGTACAGAGGGTTAAGTTATAAAGCCAAAAGAGCCCTAGTTGAAGAAGATTTGACTCCTAATAAACCACAGATAAAACTAAAAAATATGATAGTTAGAGATATTGAGTGATTACAAGTGCAGAGGGTTAAGTTGTAAAGCCAAAAGAGTTTTAGTTGTAGAAGATTTAACTCCTAATAAACTAAGATAAAACTAAAAGATACAATAGTTAGAGATATTAAGTTATCTCCCATACAGTCTTTAAAACTACAACGGATCCTTGTCCAAAATCGTCCTTAAACAAAAAAAACAAAAACAAAAAACAAAAACAAAGAAGAAGCATGGAATCCGATGCATGCAGTTGTAAACGGTGGTAGGTATGTGAGCTAGCTAGCTAGGGTCCAAATAATACGGAGAGAGAGACAGAACACGCTGTTGCCATGTTTCGGTCAGCTTAAGATTCCCCTTGGAGCATAAAGATTTGAGGAGCCCACGTTGCGTTTGTCTTTGTTCCAAAATTCCCACTTTATCCTCCTTTGGGTAAACTTCTCACACACGAGAATCGCATACTTAGGTTTCAGTTTTGGAACTAGAATCGTATGCTTAAAGGGAGGCCCGCCATCGAACAATTCAGTTCTCATCGAATTTTCTTTTTCGAACGTCAATTACTTACTTTCCTTCCCTAGGTTCCCTGCAATAGTGTACACAAATAGCAGATGCTCATCTTTCTAACCTGTAGTAGAATCTAATCCAATCCAATCCAATTTTAGTGCCTTAGTCCGGCACCGGCAAGCATCATTCCATGTTCCTGATAAGCTTTGTTGACACCTCAAACCAACCACGAACAAACACCGAACGTCTTGTCGAGCAGAATCGATCCACTTCTGGTTCTGGGTGCGCATGCCTCGCGCGCAGCATCAAACCGGTGCATGCATATGCGCTGCAAAACCGAGGGGGGTACTCCGTACTACTCGTCGTCGTTGCCAACCCACCGCTCCGCATGAACTGATGAACATGTGCGCGCGGTGCGACTCGTTTATTAATGGTCACATGTCGCTGGCCGCGCCCTCAAGGGGAGGGAGGGGGGTCGAGGGGATCCGAGAGGTCGCCGAACTGGTCTGGTTGTTGGCTGGCGGCGCAGCAACAAGTCAAGAGGGTGAGCTGTGCGGCCGCAGGAACCGGGGGAGGGGGGAGACGGAATCTCTCGTGCTCTCCACTATTCTTTTACTACCGCGCCAGTATGCCACCACCGCCGCTTGGATTGATTGGCTCTGCGGTCTCCCTGCTGGTCGGGTAGTGGCAAACCGGCGAGCTGGCACTCGGCGCGGCCGTAGGGAGGAGGCATCGTCTCGCTGCACCACACGACAAGGGCCACATGGAATCACTGTTCCTTCTGTGGGTCCTCACAGTCCTGTCTTCTCGGCTAGACAAACCGAGAAGTTAGTATACGATACAACCTTCACCAAAAAGGTTGTTACCCCTCTTCTATGTTGGATTAGATAAACCGAACAGTTTAGTATACGATACAACCGCGTCATTTGATTCGTTACCGCACTTACTTGATTACAAAGTTGGATTAAAAGGCATATCTCATAATTTGGATGATTTAACAAGAGAGGGAGGGAAAGCATTGAAACACTCTTCAAGAAGTACTTTGATTTGAGACTCCCTCCATGTTTACACTTCCAAAAGTTGTTACCCCTCTTCATTAGGAACAAAAATTTGGAAGACATGTCGGAGAAAGTATTTTTTTTAGTCACATCAAACTGACTTTGATGTTACCACCAAAAAGAATATAAAAAACTGATCTTTTTGGTGTATATCCAACAGTAGTAACAGACTGGCTGTTTGCACACTGCACGCGCACACAATTCACTTTACTGCACAAGTAACTAGAGTTGCCAAAGTATAGCCAGGCAGATATGAAGTTGACCAACTATGCGTTTCAATCTCTGATAACGCTCTGCATTTCGTGGTCCTGTTGCAGATAGCATCTTAATGATGAGGAAGTCCATGAAGCAAATTCCCTGTCAGTGGGTGGTGACCCCTCCTGAAAGCTAGCAAAGAAAAGAGAAGGCAAGATTTAGGTTCGGTTTCCACATCAGGATTGTTACGCAACTGAGCAGGGCGTACCGAAAAGATGCATAGGATCGGTTTCCACATCAGGATTGCTATGCTCCCTCACGCCGCCTGCTAGCCAAGGTGATCTCATCTGGAAGAACATTCCCAGAAGAAAAGTAGTACGCAAATATTACCCTTTAAAGCTTCTCCATCAATAACAAAAGCAGAGGCTCAACATAATTAGACGAGGAACAAATACGTATGAATTCTAGAAATATACCGATAACATAAGCTGTGCAGGACCACATCCAAGAGAATAGCGTCATCTTATCGGATATGGTTGAAGCTGTTGAACATCCCAGTGTGGGAAGCCTTGGCTGCAGGCTTGGGCGCTTCAGGAGTACCAAACACATTCCAGAACCGGAGGGTCTCATCCGCAGCTGCTGATGCTACCGTGCAACCATCAGGGCTCTGCAGTTTCGCCACATGGGAAGGGCATCAGCTAAGTACAGATTAAAATGCAGACAGTATCTTGTACAAGTTGGCAAGAATAATTCACCTGAGCCATGAAAAGGACACGAGAGGTATGGCCAGTGAGTTCAGCCATCTTAGCCATCGACGGGTACTTCCACAACGTCAGTTGGTTCTGTGTGAATCCGTGTGAACTCAGCAGCTCTCTCTCGCTCTTGTTCCATAGAAGAGCGCACACCTGTGATCCGGTATCAACAGAGTTCAGGCATGCACCGGTGTGCGTGTTCCAGAACTTGATGCACCGATCGCTACCACCACCGCCAGTCGCCAGCAGGTTGCTCTGGAATGGGCACCATGCGAGAGCCTTCACAGCGGCCATGTGGTCCTCGAGCCTGTGTAACCACTGGTTACGGCCTGCAGATGGGACGGAGGACGCCATCGATGCATCCCAAATGTGCAGAAGGTTGTCGTTGCCCCCGCTTGCCAGTTGCTGCCCCGACCCAGACCACTTGAGCCCGCACACCTCCTGGCTGTGCCCCTGGTATGTCTGCACGACATGGTCCCTAATCCTCACGTCATTGTTCACGATCTTGCCGTCCATGCCACCAGTCGTCAGGATGTTATTGTTCCATGCCAGTGAACCGACTCTTGACTCGTGCGCACCTCTCAGAGTCCTCAGCTGCAGAGAATGAACAATCAAATTCAGCGAACTGATCGAGCAAGATAGGATATACAACATCTTTGGATGCCGAACAATGTTACCCACCAATCGATTGGAGCTGGTGTCCCAGAGCTGGATGTCAGACGAGTTGAGCCCGACGGCGATGTGCCGGCCATCGGGAGCCCAGCAGACGCTGGTGATGGGACCGCTGTCCTCGTCGACGTTCACGAGCTCAGATGTGGATCCACTAGAGGCGTCCCACAGGTATGCCGTGTCGCCCAGCGCAATGGACAGCACGTTGTTGCTCCCCCAGTCCAGTAAGTTGAGGTAGTAATCATCAACAAGCTCAGGTGCATCCAGAGTTCTCTCCGCAGACTGCGTCATTTCAAGTCGCATCGTTAACCACAATCCAATACTGCTACACCCGTTGCGTCAATGCAGAAGTAGAACCACCCGCATGCGCATACCTGGGGAATGTAGCGCCGCTGCTTGGCCGGCTTGGCCTGGTGGGAAGAAACCGTGTCGGCAGTAGAGACGTTCTCGGGCTCCGGCGGCTTGTTCCTGAAAGCCAGGATCCGCGTCCGGTTGTTGAGCAGCTTCTCGGCGAGCAGCCTCCGGTAGGCCTCCTTGGACGGGGACGCCGCCACCGCGGCCGCGTTCTCCTTGTCCTTCCTGGGTTCCGTCAGCAGGTAGTGCGCCATGTCCATGTCCATCGCCGACCTGTCCGGGATGAACCTGTCCCCCTGCAGCACACACAGGAGTCAGTCAGGCATTTTGTCGAACAGCCTATACGCGTGCACAAAACACCGCGTCTCAGGGGATCAAAACTCACGTAGCACTTGGCCGACGGGTTGCGCGAGGCGGTGCTCAGCGACGGCATGTAGGGGCGGGAGCCGGCCTCCTGGAGCGGCGGTCTCGGCGCGGCAGCGCGGCTCTTTTCGGAGGAGATCGAGTGGGAGCCTGCATCCATGGTTAGCAACAGCAGAGCAGAACAGCACGAACGAACGAACAAACAACAGTGATAATAACACCAACAGAGAAACGAGCAGCACGGAAGTAAACGCAGATTAATAGCAAGTTAGGATCGATCAAAAATTAACACGCCAAGATGCTATAAACGTAACTAAACACGCGGATCAGCGAAAAAGAGACGGGGATTTGCGAGAGCTTTAATTAGCTAAGCGAGAAATCGGTGTCTCCCCCCAAGCTCGTCAGATCGGCGAGGTGAGGCGGCGGGGAGAGGGGGGGAGAGATGCACTGCTTGCGTTGTGGGGTTCAGGGATTTGGTCGCTGACAAGTATTTGTAAGTAGGGATGGGAGGGCGGCCGCAACGGCTAGTACGCCGAGGAACGGAGGAAGAGAGATTATAGCCGTTGCAGCCTTGCAGGCTTCCGGCTGGTGCTGTCCCTGTGGACTTGAGGCATAGGATGCCTTGTATTTGTTGCAAGGGCATGTTTATTTTTGCTTTTATTTTACATCATGATTATGGTCCTAAAATCAGAATAAAAAAATGAACAGTCTAATTCTAAAATTTGATTTACATAATCCAGCTCACCTATATAATTAGAATCTACAATCCACTTTGTATGTATTTTTGGATTCAACCACAATCTAGAATCATTTTTGGAGAATCCAAAGAAAAAACAAATAAGCTTTGTTTTTTTTATTTGCCCTCTAATACATTTTTTTCAAATGATATTGTCCTGAATTTCTCACTTGATGCTATGGTTGCAGTAGGGTGAAGGAAACTGAATCTTTGTTTTTTTTATTTGCCCTCTAATACACTTTTTTTTCAAATCTGATATGTTATCAAATAAATTTCTAAAAATGGCTCTCCTACTGTGGCAATTTTCCATCTATTCCTACCGAGCTAGTTGAGCTCGGTTGGCAGGTACCGAGCAATGGAAACTCAGTAGTGGATAATTAGCCACTCAATTAAGTAAATTCACTTCATTAGTAATTTAATTAAGCGATTAATTAAAAGATTAATCAAGGTGCTTAGTTGATGAACTTGTTAAGGTATGGATGCTCATTAAGAAAGCTTACCGTGCTCCTATAGTGTGGTAGATGCCCCGCTTTATGTGGTTGAGGAGAAGATCATTTTTTAAAAATTATTCAAAAAGATATTTTAGGAGCTTTCTTTTAGAAAAAAAGGTTTCAAGGAAACTTACAGGGACTGGTGTCCTTTTTAAAAAAATTATTCAAAAGATATTTTAGGAGCTTTCTTTTTAGAAGGAAACTTCGAGACTGGACATGAGAGAGGGACAGAGATCACCCAATCCATTCTGGTTTCCAATGCTGCTGTTTCTCTCAAGTTGTGAAGAGGTGAGAATCCATGTAGAGCGTTAGGCCTGTTTCATCTTACGATCTTGAGTTTGTAGGTTAAAATAACGTGAATTAAGATCTATTTGACGGAACTTTAGATTTTATCTCTATTTCAGATCTAAAACTTGTAAGCTAAAATAAAGTAAATCTCTACTACTTCTAATTACGAGTTGGTAGCGGTGGTCCGTTCTCCCCCACCCCCGGGCATACCCACAAACGGAGAAAGCTTTAATTCGGTTGGATACGCATACATGTGTGATCTTCAGCGTATCGGACTCTTATCTCAATCAGCCGATTCTATTTCTAAATACTACACGACTGATTCTTTTTTCATATACTGCACGCATATAACTTCTGAGTTAGCATGTGCCATTGAGTTTCCATATGTATCCTTTCCATTAAATATTTACTTGCATGTGTAGACAAGATCATCTTTTCTTTTTATCTAATCACATATGGATTTGATTTTGGCTGGCCAGCAACATGCGCACTACCATACATGACGTGACTAGCTAAATTTGTTATCTCTATCTCTACTAATTCTAATTAGAAGTTGATGGTGGTACATTCGTTCTTCACCCTCACCCCGATACATGTGCGCACCCGCGTAGCTGAGTGGGAAGCGGGCAGTGGCTATACTGGTAGATTGGATTAGATCATCTCGTCACGGAAAGTAAATGAATATGCATGACTCATCTGTTGCTTTCCTTTCTCCCATTGATCTGGCATTCGAATCGGCAGTGATTGCTCCCAGTGCTTTTCGGATTGGATTAATTGATTCCTTTCCGAAGGAAGCAGAGTTCCGATTCATAGAGTTGGGTCTTTTCTCGCTTCTTTCCGCTTTGTTGCCTTCCTTATTCGACAATTTCTTAATCTGGATTCTATAAATATCTTCTCGGTTGCTGAATATATATAACCCCATCGTTTCTTGCCTAACCTGCAGATGTGTTGAGTTTATCCGTTGAGCGGAGGTAATGGGCAACCTTCCTGATCTCGTCGATGCGGCGCAGGGGCAGGTCACAGGTGGTGGGCGGTGAGATAGACTGGCGGCGTTGCTGGACTCGCCGCAGTGGATGATGTCAATAGGTTGAGGGAGACGCTTGCGGGGTGAGGCGAGGAGGCGGTGGAACTAGTTCATGGGGTGGGGCTATGGTATGGCTGAAACAAAGCGTACGATCCACGCACGCCACTGATGGTGACTGCCACATATGAATGACACTAACCTCTTAAACGCTTTTGCGTCTATGGGGCAGTAGGTGATGCCTCTCTCAGTTGATCGATCGATCTCGAATTATGGCGTTACAAATTTATAATCCCAAGTGCTGTGATGTTATTATTTAAGTTTATGAAATTAAAGATAATTTTAAACTCGAGTTTGTAAACATGTGCTTGGAATTTGTATGCTTCGATGAATTGATTTAAACATCTAACCATTGCACATTCAAAGTGAACATTATTATTCATATAAGGTTAGTGTTCTTTGCAAATAAATTTTTTATTGCAAATTGAGTTTCCGTTGCAACGTACGGGCACATAGCTAGTTAAGTTTATATTTTTAGTCTAAAATATAAATAAGATGACTCACCTAAATACTCTTAATGTACCCACAGCTCCAGCTCTATAAATTTCTAGAGTTAGGAATACCCTGCCCACCAGCTCCACGAATTTTGCTGGAGATGGAGCTATAGTAAACACCCCTTAATTTTATATTTTTAGTTTAAAATATGAATAAGATGACTCACCTAAATACTCTTAATGTACCAACAGCTCCAGCTTCATAAATTTCAAAAACTAAAAATACAGAGAAAATTGGTTATTTGCCACTTTAAAGATTGACCCTTTGGATTATGATGCCACTTGGGCCAATAACATATGGGACCATCTGAGTCAATGAAATGTGGGTCTAGTGACAAATTTGTGAAACCACATGTTTAAAGTGGCAAATACCCAAATTGCTCAAAAATACCCTACTCTACCAACTACACGAGCTGTGCCAAACACGATGCAATGTTAGAAGATACAACAAGCGTGTGCCTTTGCTAATGAAGAGTTGAGAGACGATTACAAACTCGGCTGCTGCTGAGGACAACTAATGCATCATAGATTCTCAACCTCTTCTCCCCTCTTGTCACTTGGTTCTTAGGAACATTGGAATTGCTGTACTAGCAATTTAGAGATTCACATATGTTTTCTTAATTCATCTTTAGTTCGATTATTGCACGTCGAGAAATGCGCCTCTTCTTAGGCTATTCCCAGTGCATAGTTTCATTTCTCAGTTTTCAAGAGTGCCACATCAGCTTTTATCTAGGTAACCGTGTATGTTAGATTTCATCTAGATGAAACTCTCTCACATCCCATGAAACTCTCTCTATCTCTCTCTTCATAATTACCTTGCCATGTCACCAAATATGATGATGTGTCATGTCACTTAATGAGATTGAAACTCAGTTGAAACTCCTACTGGGAATGGCCTTAGCTAGTATTACCACACAAACATATGTCATCCATCTATAGTCTACACACATTGAACAAGCCAACAAATCTAAAACCAACCGTATCAAAGTTAGCTACATGACCATCACTCTGCTGTCGTAGTAACACATTTATAACTAGTCGCCAACCCGTGCACTTGCACAGGCTAGTTTAAAAATATTATTTATCATCTACATGGTTGCACCCATTATAGCGCAAGGTTTTGCCGAGACAAGAGGTGATCCACCTGTCACCCAAGGCGTTTTTGCAAAAGAGCCTCTCCATTTCTTCGAATTACAGATAGGTCCTTCCGGATTACAAATAGGTCCTTCGCGATTTTTTGTGAGAGGAAGATATATATTTTTTCTTCGCGTTTGGGTCCCTGGCGCGGTATTTTACGGAAAAACCTCCCGTTAAGTTCAAATCGCGAACAAGCCTTTTTCTAATTTTTCAGGATAGCGAACATGTCCAAAAAAAACAAGCAAGTCCCTGCTTCTTACGTTCAGTTCCTTTCTCCGTTTTCCTCGGAAAAAAATATTTTCTAAATAAAACATGCATCGACAAAAAAAACACGGAGGTTTATAGCAACTTATGGATCTGCCAACGGGTCGTGACCGCGGGTTTTTTTCAAAAAAAAACGTAGATTCATCCAAAGATTTATAGCGACCCATAGATTCGCCGGCGGGTTCTAACAACCCATTTTTTTAACAAACACAAAAAAAATAAAAAATGAAAAAACCAGATTCGTCGAAGGTTTATAAAAGTTCATGGATTCGCCCACGAGTCCGAGCAGCCTTTTAAAAAAAGGAAATACATAAAAAAACGGCCGCACTTTTCTTTTAAAAAAACAAAAAAAACATAGATTCAACCGCAATTTTCTAAATAAAACACGCATCGACAAAAAAATACGGATTCGTCGAAGGTTTATAACAACTTGATCCTAGCGAACCATTTTTTTTAACAAACACAAAAAAAAGAAAGAAAAAACACAGATTCAACCGCAATTTTCTAAATAAAACACGTATCGACAAAAAAACGCGGATTCGTCGAAGGTTTATAACAACATATGGATTTACCAACGGGTCATAACCGCGGGTTTTTTTTTAAAAAACATAGATTCGTCCAAAGATTTATAGCGACCCATAGATTCGCCGGCGGGTCCTAACGACCCATTTTTTTTAACAAACACAAAAAACCAAAAAACGATCAAATATCTCGAAATGTGTAAAAAAAACAACCGCGGTTTTCTAAAAAAAACACAGATTCGTCGACGGTTTATAGTAACCCGTAGATTAAACGCGGATTCATCGAAGGTTTGTAATATCCTATGGATTCGCCAGCGGGTCCTACCGACCCATTTTATTTAAAAACTACGGAAATCAAAAATTCGATAAATTTTATCAGATGACGGGTTGTAACCACGATTTTCTAAAAAAAACGTAGATTCGTTGAAGGTTTATAGCTAACGACCTATTTTTTAAAACAAATATGAAAACCGAAAATACGACCCCCATGGATTTGCCGACGGGTCCTATTGTCGTGCCCCGAATTTGCAATTCGGACACTCTGTATCCCGTGACTAGTCCAGATCGCGCTAGTGCACCAGACCAACAGGTATAATATCACATCATACACGCGGAATATTAAATAAAGTACTTCAAACATTTATATAAACAGAATGTACGACCTTATGGTCATCCTTACAATAGTTATGCACGCAGGCTTACAATAATCAAATAACAAAAGTTCAAGAATGAATATAAAAAGTCGTGATGTCCATCTTCTCCACAAATCGCTCGACGAAGGCTTGCCCCTAGTCACTCGGCTCTCGACATACTCCTCCTCATAGGCCGTGTAGTCTCCTCTTCGTAAGTTTGTCCGCAAGGGTGAGTACACACCGTACTCAACAAGTTATGCACAATATGCGATCTATTTACTATATGCAAGGCTTATTACAAAGGAATGGCTCTCATCGGGTTATTTTGCTTTAGCATCGGTACAAGCGTAAGAGTTATTAGGATGATGATGGCGAGAGCATTGAGGTGAAAAAAGGTACTCTGCTAAGGTGGCATGGTATCTGCTGTAATTCCCGTTTGAAGCGTTTGTTTGCGAACCCAAAGGAAAAGCTGCTGCGTTGGCACTTTGAGGCGTAAGAATGATGGAATGCTAAGGCACCTGCTGATTCCATCGATGGAGAAACATCGGCAGGAGCTTTCAAGAATTCGGTGCGGATCAGAAATATAAGGTTTGGATTGAGTCTGGATGGAATGAATCCTTTGGTAACATGAAGCGTAGGCATAGCACTTGGCGTAAATCTCGTATCTACAACCTTCCTCCTTGGTTGTGTATGAAGCGGAAGTACATTATGTTATGCAGTGCTTATCCAGGACCGAAACAACACAGGAGCGATATTGATGTGTACCTAGCTCCATTGGTGGAAGATCTAAAAACAACTTGTGGGTTCTGGGAATTTACGTATGGGATCGTACAAGCGAGAGAACTTTACTTTGCCTTGCTTGTTGTTACGCACCATAAATGATTACCTGCCCTTGCTAACTTTGTCGGGCAGTACAAAAGGAACCAAAGCACACTCCTTTGCTTAGATGATCTGAGAGTTTATGGTGAATCACTCCCATAAAACCGTGTACATGCGTCATAGTAGGTTCCTTGGAGGAATCACCCATATCGCAAGATGAAGCAACTTTTCGACGGAAGAGCGAAAATGGTCCAGCTCAAAGCGTTTGGCGGGAGAGATGTTCATGACATTGTTAAGGATTTGGATGTTGCGTATGGAAAGGGGCGTAAATCAAGTACGTGAAAAGAGCATGTGGAAGAAGAGATCAATATTGCGGGACCTACCTTCTTGGGAGCACCTAGAAGTTAAGCCCTTGCATCGATGTCATGCGTGAGAAGAATGTGCGTGACGGCGTGATTGGTCTCTTACTCAACATTAAGGGTAAAACAAAGGATGGTATCAGCGCGCGGCTTGACTTGATGTCGATATGGGCATAAGACACGAGTTAGCACGAAAGAGGCGATAAAGATCGTGCGTGCTTGGAACACCTTGTTATACTCTGTCAAAGGCGAAAAAGCTGAAGCGTGCGGTGCTTGCATGGTGTGAAAGTTCCGTCGGTTACTCCTCCAACATGAAGAGACTTGTTTAGTTGGAAGATTTGAAATGTCGGCATGAAGTCTCATGATTGTCATGTCTTGATGACCTGAGATGCTCCTATCGCAATTAGAAGTATTTTGCGGTCAAGGTCAGGAGAGACAATCACTAGGTTGTGTTATTTCTTTAACACAATCGCTCGAGAAGGTCATCGATCGAAGGACTAGATGCTCTGCAAAATGAGGTGGTGATGACTCTATGTAATCTTGAGATGTATTTCCCTCCATCATTTTTCGATATCATGGTCCATCTCATTGTTCACCTTGTGCGAGAGATAAAGATATCTTGGCGGTGTTCCTCGTAGCATGTACCCGTTCGAGAGGTACATAGAATTCTCAAGTCTTCGTCTGGAATCGATCTCGTCCGGGAGGTAGCATTGTCAAAGGTTACGCATAGAAAAAAGCCGTCGAGTTCTGCGTCGATTACATGGCCCAGTCGAACCAATAGGTGTGCCTCGATCTCGCCATGAGGGAGGCTCGAGTATAGGGGACCATCGGAAGAAAGCAATCACGCTGATTCGGTTGATTATGCTCGAGCCCATTTCACGGTTTTGCAACACATGGCTGTAGTGTCGCCTATATCGTCGAGCACAAGCAATGGCTAAAGCAAGAAGAATCCGGCCTGGCGAGTCTTGGATCACGAGCGGCATAACCTTGATTCAACAAATGGTTGAAGGCGACCTATCCTTTGGGAGCTCGTCGGATGACTGTGACATGGTTGGCAAAGGACCAACTTTACGGTTGTCACATGGAAAGGATATGACTTAAATGGGTACACATTTTACGAGAGATCGAGGATATGAAGAGCACAAACCGAGCGATGGTGTCGCATAGATGCATTCAATAATACTGGCGGGTTGACGAGGAGCTCCTACTATGGGTTCATAGAGGAGATATGGGAGCTCGACTCGTGCTTTTCAAGATTCCCCTATTTGGTGCCGTTGGGTCCACCTCCGGCCGCGTGAAGGTCGACAGGAATGGCATCACTCTTGTGGACCTCGAGCGTGTCGGATACCAAGGCGAACCATTCGTGCTTCGCTAACCAAGTTGTTCAAGTCTTCTATGTAACCGACCCGTCCAACAAGAAGCGCCACGTAGTTCTTCGGGGAAAAAGGAGAATTGTCGGAGTTGAGAATGTAGTAGATGAGGAAGAGTACAATCAATTTGATGAGTTGCCACCTATCGGAAATGACATCTGGTCCCGGAAGAACAACATGAGGAAGCAAGCTACACAGCGTCGATCATCATGAAGGGCTAATTTTCATACAAAAGAATAAGCATGTGGTGGCGTAGTTATGAGAAGGTGCATTGTCATCATGCTTACTAATTTTCATGTGTAATAATATTACATTAATGCTATTGTAAAGATAATCGACCCATCATGCTTTGTACATATGATTGTGATGATCTTTGTAAGTAGCTTGTGAAGCATCTGAATTATGTATATATGATTGTGATGATCTTTGTAAGTAGCTTGTGAAGCATCTGGATTGATGGAAAAGATGCAAGTATAAAACCGCGTATTTATTCGTTAATATCAATATGATTCCAAATACGATTCAAAGATGGCCATTCGGACATAATTGATGACAAAGAACAGAATCATGTCTACTTTGGCAATATGGAAATAGTTGTATGTGATTGCTCTCAGATTTTAGGGTTTGAATTGAGGATTAGAATCTCCACTTCAACCACGATGCGATCTATATTACTGTTAAAGACAACTTTCCCGAAAGATACAACAAAGTGCAGCACGAGACAAGAGTCGTGGGCCCAGGCAAACAAGTGAATGTCGATGAGCGATATATATCCTGAGCGGTTCTTTAACATAACGATGCTGTGATGTTATTTGTCCTGACGGTTATGTTACCTAACAAATCGTGATATCTCAACTTATCGAGAGCGGTTCTATTATATAACCGTCGTGATGTCACCAACAACCTGAGCGGTTCTATTATAGAACCGTCGTGATATTACCAACATCACGAGCGGTTCTATTATAGAACAAAATGCGTATATCTAAACATCCTGAGTTGTTCTATTATAGAACCGTGCATGATATATCATCTGAACCGTTATATTATAGAAAAATGCATGATGTTATTTCTTCTATATATCTCCAGCCTTGATCTCATTCACTGCGCCAAACCTAAACCTTTGAGGCGTTTTGCCTCCATGGCGGCCTCCCTCGGCGTCCTCCCCCTCCCGGCGTCCCGGCCTCGGCGTCCTCCCCTCGGCGTCCTCCCGCGCCTCGGCGTCCTCCCCGGCCTCCCGGCCTCGGCGTCCTCGATCCCCCTCGGCGTCCTCCCGGCCTCGGCGTCCTCCCCTCGGCGTCCTCCCGGCTGGCGTCCTCCCCTCGGCGTCCTCCCGGCGCGCCTCCTCCCCTCGGCGTCCTCCCCCGGGCTTCAGCGTGTAGTATTTACGGGGACTAGCCATCGAGCTAGAGCCGTTTCTCGTCTGGAAACCTTTGCACGGCCATTTGCTCTATTTTTCGGTCTTGCTCTGCTAGTTAGTGAGTTACAGGACACTTTACGTGATTATTCTCGGACTTGCAAAGGGCGGTCGTCTGCGGCTTAGGGACCTTGCGTGTGGGCTTAATGTTGATGATGATTTAGGGGATGGAATAGACTAATTGTGACAACAAATCTTAGCGATCAATTTCACTTTCATATATATATATATTTGATTAGTGTGAGTTGGCGGATGATGTTTGTTTTACGGTTGTTTAAACCTGATGGCATTAACTAGTTAAAATGTCTTTGTTACGGTTGGATAGGAGGCGATGGTCTTGTGGTTGTACATGTTCATATGTGAGATGGTCTTTGTGGTTGTACATGGTCTGGAATAAAAGCAGAAACCTTTTGATCTAAAATATATATATATATATATATATATATTTGATTAGCTCTATTGCAAACTGTCTTTATATGCTTAGTTAGTGAATATGCATATAAGATAACCAATTGAGTAGATTTATACTTAACACATCAAGTATTAAATCATTATTGAGATAAAGTTGTCACAATCTAGTCTATTACTTGTCCATTGTGGCGAGGAGGGCCTTTAAGGCAACAGGACATCTGAGAACATTCAAACAATCAATATGAGCTTTATGCTAATTGCTTTATTAATATCTTGTACATGTTCATATGTGAGATCTGAGCTTACGTTCAATTATTACATTAGCTGTCAAATGGTTGAATCCATATGTATTTTTACCTTATGCATTGTGTGGATGTCCTAGTTTTAGGGAGAGTCTTTGCAGAAATTTTTATTAAGTTCGGCAACCTCCTAGTTCGCTTCTTTTGCTAGAAGGCTAATAACAAGCCATCTAGGCTAGTTCTTTTAAAAGGCTAATAACAAGCCATCTAGGCTAGTTCTTTGAAAAGGCTAATAACAAGCCATTTAGGCTAGTTCTTTTAGATGCAAGTATAACAAACTCATTCACTCTAATGTGATTTTATTTGTTCTTCACTTTTAGTTACTTTGAAACTATTTTAACTTGTAAAGAAGATGTAGTCCTCTAATCCATAAATGCGAAGGACATGATGTGCCCTCAAAAGAAGGATCGACCAGCATTTGCAAGAGGACCAAACAAAAGGCCATGAGACCGATATACCATTACGAAGATCGATCCAAATGATGGGGCCCTAAAGCCAAAAAAGCGTGAATGCATTTGAAGTATGTGTGGGATAGTAGGCGGAGCGGGTTCGATCCGCTATCTTCACGGAGGTTGGTGACTATTGAGGCTCGCAATGCCTTGCTAGCGGAAATATTTTCATCATTCAACATTCGGAAGAATCCGCTCCCCTAGTCTTGACGGTATGCCTTTGCTAGCGGCGGGAAAGGCATGGAAGACCTTTAAGCATCGCTTTCGTGAACTTCGTCAAGAAGGATCTGGTTCCATACTCGAAGTATGGGTTCATTGATGAGGACACGTGGGCGTTTTGTTGGGATGAAGACCACGGAGGCAATTAAATGCGTCCGCGATGAAACAAACAAGGCCTTGCAAGCAAGAACACTCACCCCACGAGACTTCGGCGCTTTTGCGGCTCACAGCGAGGAAGAGAGAGCAATGGGGCGGGGAGGGCGAGGAGGGTATCCGCGCATTTCCGCCGATCCGCAGATGAGCGTGCGAAGGCGGCTAAGAGCGAGCGAGTCGGATGCCACGTCCTCGCAAGCTTGAGTCTCCTTCGTAAACCCAGCAGACGAGGAAGGGCAAAAAAGAAAAAAGCACGGCAGAACAAGTTGACTATCCACTGCTGAGTTGGCTAAACAATACAAGCTAGGAGGCGGTTACTAACGAAAGCGATGTAACTTCACTTGGTATATCTTGCCAACAATTGCATAAGTGGTACACCCAAGAAATTTGGAAAGCGAGGCGTGAGCGTACAACAAGTATCGGCGTTAAGTTCAAGTATGAACATCTATTCAACGACTTCGGAGGGGGCTTCTTCACGGTCGATTTCTGGACTTGTTCCATCTCTACAACCTCGGCGCCATCGGCCTTGCACTCATAAGATCTTTGGACCTTGTAAGTGTGTGCTATCACGGTCTACATTAGTCTAATAGTGATAAATGTCCTCCAATATATATATAATCCGCCTTTGTATATATAGATACATGCAACTTGAAGCGACCACGAAGAAACTATCGTCGGTTTCCTCGACCCACATATAGTCTCAAAGCAAACAATGGATGATGATATAAACATGGTTAGAAATCGTGATAGAGGCATTGCTAGCACAAAAGATAAAGAATTCATACTTATACCCCATAACCCGGGGTAAGTGCTACCACATGTTATACTTTAGTGCATCTTGTGCACACAACTCTGTTTTGTTCATTGTCCATTGTGATATACATGTAGGTATCCTTTGGGTTCTCATTGTAATTGAACCGAGACACAAAAGCGGGTTAAGTATCTTGATTCGGATGGCGGAAACCACGACTTGGTACCTATCGCAAAATTACTCACCGGGTAATCACGTTTCCCTCGTATATGGTCGTGTAAGTTGTTCGAGTTTATATTGCTATTGGAATGGCTTAGGCTAACCTTTTGCAATCTTGTAGAAGCGTTCAAACACGTGAAAGATTGGACTAAACTACTGACATGATTTGAACTTTCCGTATCCGCTATACACAACAATTCTATATCAAACCCGTAATAGTGACTCTAGAACTAACAGTAGGTTTTATTTGCGATGCCACCGGCAAGGTCAGGAAATAACCTATGTGGATTTTATGTTTGCTACAACATGCAAACCATAAATAAGCTAAAAAAGTAGCAATATCTGATTAAAAGCTGCGTTGAGTCAAGCCGATTTGAGCAACATTAGAGGAGAGTTTGTTTCTTCACGCTCACGAAGTAATAAATAAAAATGGCGCGTTCCACATGACCTTATAAGTTCTGAGTTGTACAATTGTCAAATGGTATTCATTAATTCGGAAAATATGTCAAAAACTTGCGGTTATTCTTGTTTATACGATGCATTGTATTGTCACATGATATTATCCTTAATACATATTTGCTCATCTTGAATGCAACAACTTAACAATGTCTTGCTTGTTGGAACTAGATGTTTTCCTACACCCTCGTGAGAACCTCCATTATTTATGGTTTGTTGTTGAAATTTCCATCTACTTAGGTATTCTGCATCAATATTTACGAGACACGATCGATTATAGATGTTATAATTGAATATCTGCACTTCCTATATGCATTGAGGCAGCAGTTTGTCGTCGGGATAGACTTAAAATATAAACATTTGTAGCGATTTTTCTCGTTCTTACGATAATGTTGATGGAACTCGACTAATAAATCAACCAAGAGCCGAGCGGCATGGCGGCGGCGGCAACCACGGTCTTCTCCATCGAGCCGGACACACTACGATTGTGTGATTTGCTTCATGCCATCTGAAGTGGCTGCTTGCGAAGTCACCGTAGTGCCACGGTCTTGAGCGGCCGAGCGGCATGCTCTTGTCTTGGCGTCACCGTCGTGCCCGCAGTGGGAGATCGAACATGGTACTTTGGTAAAATTGTAGATGTACTTGATAGATTACTTTAGGTAGGGTAATTAAAGATTGAACAAATGTGATTGCAAGTCGGGTCTTCCTTGCGGAAGGACTTTGGAACACCGACTTGAATGGAAAGAAGGAGGCGGGAGGAAGCGAGATGGAGCGTTAGTGCAGCGGAAGAAGCGGCCTTGGTTATAGATAAAGTGTCTTCTTGACAAACTTATTGACAATATCGTAACAGGAGGAAAGTGAAAAAGGTCATCCTGAGCGGTTCTTATTTGGAACCGTGCAGATAATTCATATCCTGAGCGGTTATAATTTGGAACCGTGCGTGATAATTCATATCACGAGCAGTTACGATTTGAAAGCGTGCGTAATAAGTTCATATCACGAGCGGTTCTCATTGAAGCCGTGCGTGATAAGATCATATCACGAGCGGTTCTCATTTGAAACCGTCAGTGATATTAGATTATCCTGAGCGGTTGCAAATGAGAACGTCGCTGATAACTAAAATTCCTGAGCGGTTTATTAATACAACCGTGCGTGATATATATTTTCTCGAGCGGGTATAGAACCGTCTCGATGATCTCCTACATCACAGACTTATTATTCTTGACGGTTCACAAAACCGTCTCGATAACGTTCTTGACAAATGCGTGATGAAGTTTTACGTAGTAGTGTTAATTTTATATTTTAGTTTAAAATATGAATAAGATGACACACCTAAATACTCTTAATGTACCATGACTCGGCTTCATAAATTTCAAAAACTAAAAATACCCTACTCCACCAACTTCACGAGCTGTGCCAAACATGATGCAATGTTAGAAGGTACAACAAGCGTGTGCCTTTGCTAATGAAGAGTTGAGAGACGATTACAAACTCAACTGCTGCTGAGGACAGCAACTAATGCATCGTAGATTCTCAACCTCTTCCCCCCTCTTGTCACTTGGTTCTTAGGAACATTGGAATTGCTGTACTAGCAATTTAGAGATTCACATATGTTTTCTTAATTCATCTTTAGTTCGATTATTGCACGTCGAGAAATGCACCTCTTCTTAGCTAGTATTACCACACAAACATATGTCATCCATCTATAGTCTACACACATTGAACAAGCCAACAAATCTAAAACCCATCGTATCAAAGTCAGCTACATGACCATCACTCTGCTGTCGTAGTAACACATTTATAACTAGTCGCCAACCCGTGCACTTGCACAGGCTAGTTTAAAAATATTATTTATCATCTACATTAATAATATAGCTGCTAAAATTCAAAATGTTAGGACACCGCAGGAAAACGTGTTTTATCATATAGTATTGTATGCTCCTAAGTTGTTCCTCACAAGGTGGCTTAAGCTATCTCCCTTCAATATTATTTTCTTCTAAGTAATACCTATTTGCATGTACAGAAGTATTCACCTTAAGTTACATGGTATAACAGGAAAAAAAACATGGCTGTGTTAGCCAAGATGAGATTTTTATGGGTCATTGTACCTTCTCTATATGTGTATGTCCTACATTGTAAGAAAGCTATTCTACCTCTTTTGGAGTTCAACTGTTTAACTGTTTAAGGAATATTAATATTAATGTAAATTCTAGTTACGTTTGTGGATGACATTCACACAATCTTAATTTATATTCATATTGCTATAAAGATGCAATGCTTTTAAACTAATATAGGATTCTTTTTTCACAGTTCTGACGTGAATATCATGACATACACTAAAAATATCAATTAGTTTTTTGTTTAGCGAACAGTTAAAATAACTTAGGCAATCAAAAGTTGAGCTAATCAATTGCATTCTTGGAATTAAGTCAATTGGTAGCGACTTAGTTTGATTTTCTTCAATCAATCCTACTTAAGTTGCTACTCTAGTGACATTTATGCTAAATAAAAGTATTGTTAGCATGCACAACAATAGCCTTAGTAACAGTAAGCATGTTACAATTAATATCATACCAAATAGACATGTCCTGGACGGTTGGAGAGCACCCCAATGATTGAAAGGTTGAAGCTTTGTTTTGCTTCTGCCTAGACCTAAGATGTGGTCAAAACATTTTCAAAACTTCTTATTATATTTCTGAACTACTATATATTTGGATAACATTTTAATCCCTATCATATACTTGGATAACATATTTTTTTCTCTAACTTGGGTGTACTAGATGGACATTAGATCTTTTCTTTTTGATTAATATGGACATTTCTTTGAAGTCTATATTTAGTATAGGGGCAGATCTTATTGAAAATTTACTGTTTTTTGGAATTTAGGTTTGAAATTCACATACAAATCAAATTTCTAATAACCCTTATTTTTATTATGAATTTACATTTTTTGATACTACTTGGCATGGCTTTTTTTCAATTTTTTGGCGGAATCTGCATAAAATCTAATTTCAATTTTTATGTAATTATTATTTTGAGTTTTTTCTTAGGGATTTTACTTTAGAATTAGTATGAAAATCATATTGTATTTATTTTAATTTTTAGTCAAAATTTAATTTGGATTGTATTTGACATGGAGTCTTTCTTTTAATTTGTTAATTTTATTTAATTATCATTTTGAATTTTAATTATTTATGGATTTTACTTTGGAATCTTACGAAAGTCAAATTGCTAATTTACATTTATTTTTTATTCTAAATTTCAATTGATTTGGATTGTACTTGATATGGATCTTTCTTTTAATTTGAACCGTTATAACTTGGGTCCGCTAGATAAATTTATTTATGGATGTTACTTTAGAAGTCATAGGAAAGTCAAATTACTAATTTTTATTTATTTTTATTTGATTTGGATTATACTTGTTATGCACTCTTTCTTTTAATATGAACCGTTATAACTTAGATCTGCTAGATAGATGACTAGATCTTTTTGGTTAACGTGGAAGCTTCCTCGAGGAGCATAATTAGTATAGATTCATATAAAAATCTAATTTCAATAGATAGATTCGAATAAAAATCTAATTTCAATAGATAGATTCTTAAAAAAATCTAATTCCAAATTTCCATGTACTTGTTATTTGAAGTTTTATTTCTTAGGGATTGTACTTTGGAATTCATACGGAAATCATATTGCTAATTTCTTTTTATTTTTAGCTCAAAATTTAGTTAATTTGGATTGTATTTGGCATGGACTCTTCCTTTTAATCTATTAATTTTATTTAATTATAACTTTGAATTTTAGTCCATTATAGATGTTAGAGTAGAAGTCGTTTGAAAGTCAAATTACTAATTTTTGTTCATTTTTTATTCTAAATTTTAGTTGATTAGGATTGTACTTGATATTGATTCTTTCTCTTAATCTGAATGTTATAACTTGTGTCCGCTACATAGATTTATTTATGGTTGTCACTTCGGAAGTCGCACGAAAGTCAAATTGCTAATTTTTCTTTATTTTTATTTGAATTTCAATTGATTTGAATTGTACTTGTCATGGACCTTTTCTTTTTAAACTGAACCGTTTTAACTTGGATCCACTGATAAATAGCTAGATATGTTTTGGTTAACATGGGAGCTTTCTTGAAAAACCATGTGGAGGTCTACCCATGTGTGTGATGAGTTATTGACATTGTTCAAGCTAGTAGTGTTTGAGTTTGAGGGAGATTTGAGTTTTAAATCCAAATTTGAAACATTTTGAGTGTTGTCTAGCAAGGGCGATGCTATCAGTCTGGCATATGCGGCAGCACCGGTTGGCGGTGCTACCGGCTCGAGTGTGGTAGCATCGGGTAGGTGGTATCACCGGGGCTTATGGCTGGCATGAAACTTCCAAAGAGGTGCTTTCTGAGAGATGATCATCGGGCGCTGCTTCCTGCCCAGGGTGATAGCACCGGGCTTTGGCTGGTGCATTTTTTTTAGAGAATGTGTGTTTGAGGGTTTTGGGGCGATCATATCGTGTGGGGACCCGGATTACCAAATCCGAACCCTCCTGTGTTTCAACCGCGTCAACGCTAGTCGAGAACGACTAAGCGCACACAGCATACAGTGATGATAACACAGACATATCATAAAGTTCATAATAGTATTAAGCAAAAGAGTGTAACAACATCATCACATTATTACAATTATGAAGCCTTACGGTGAAGTATAAAAATAGCAATGAAATGTAGAACAAAAAGAGCCAATCGGTTAGCCCACGAACAGCCGGTAAGAATGCGCTCCCTAGAAGATCGCGTCATCCTCCTCCTCAAAGTCTCGGCACAAATGTCGAGCGGTGGATCCTGGCTCTTTGTTCACCTTCTCCGATCATCGCTTTATGGAATAAGCGACCCATTATAAAAGCGAGGGTGAGTATGCAACATACTACGCAAAGTCTTGGAAACATAATGCAATTTAACTAAATGCAAGGCTTAAACAAAGGAAGGCATAATATGGCTCATTTGCATAAAGCGAAATTTAAAGGAAATACAAGTAATAATTTCTTAAGCGGCATTTACCAAAATGTAAATAACATAATTAAATAACTTTGAAGTATAACAATTTTCGAGTTCCAACTACTGGTTGGCTCTAGCCATAAACTAAATCCGGGAGCTCTAGCCTCATGATTCCCAACCACATTCTCATTTTAAACCAAAGCATCATTTTTTCCATTTAAAACCAAAATCGAAAAATCTACTATGTGAAAGCGTTCCACGCTTGCCCTTGTCGTGGGCACGGCTACTCAAGTAGTTTTAAGACTCTGCAGAAATGGTACACTTTACCCACGACATGATCAACCCTTTGTGCCAAGCTATTAACACACTTCCTTTGGTGTGTTGGCGAGAGATCATGACAAGGCCTTTACAATGCATATACGCTACAGACTCGCGCTAAGGTTTCACCATTGGTAGGGCTACCTCATCGATCCGAAGCCCCTCTTGCCTTGCAGTACCCTCCCGACAAACCGCACGGCCAATAGCGAAGTCAATTAACGATACATGCAAATTACTTAGCGGTCGTGCCCATAATAGACATGTGGTTGTCTTGTATAGCATGGCCCAAGGTAACACACGACCGGTCCTTAATTGACTAGGGCGGACAATCACATTCAAAATTTTGTGCATTCCGCACCCTCCATTCAACCAATCCGCCCGGTCTAAATCATTTTCCACTTTTAATTTCAAATTAACAAGCAACACCAATTGCCATAATTTTCTAATTCATTTTGAATCAAGAATGAAATCATTTACATAATGGTAAGGTGCAAGCGTGATTAAGCATGGCTAAGCATTTTCTACCATTCCCATAATAAAATGTTTATCATTAAGTACGATAATTAGTTTTCCTAGAGTGTCAATGGTTATCAACATGAATATCAATGTGGGTATAACAATTTGGCATTTATTTAAGCATTTAAAATGACATTAAAGTCACGATCTGAAAATTAAATAGCATGCAATAATTTAAAACAAAATAACATTTCATAAACTTGGGTTCAATATGGTCAAGGGAGACTTGCCGTCACTCTCTTCATCTCTTGCTACCTCCATTGGATGCTCCTCTTGCTCAACCGATCGTCGTCTACACGCGAAACCATAAATCGAGGCAAGAAATAAATAAAACAGAAATAAATAAAATCAAAAATTCATAAAAATGACACCAACAGATAGATCTTGATTTTATATGAATTTAGAAATTTGAATCGTTGAATCGGAGTTGAGCGGAGGAAAACAGGCTTAGAAGTTTAAATGGAAAAAATCGGAAAAATAAGCGAAGGTGACACGTGTGCATGTGTGATTGGTTGATTATTCGGATTTTCTTGGATTTAACAGCGATTAAGCGGAAGAAATTATGTCGCTGACATGCGGGGTCCACTAAGTAAGTGACACGAGATCTCGGCTCGGTGGCGATGGCGTGTAAACCGCGTGGAATCGGCGTGCGCAAATGGGGTTTTCGATTGACATGGCGTGGCGTGGCGCTAACATGGCAACACGTGGCGGACAACGGGGCGATGTGGCGCGACCGTGACGCGACGTGGCATCCGCGTGGCGATGTGGCGGCAAGATGGTTTTCGGCGGCGTGTCGATGACGTGGCGATGTGGCGACCACCACGAAAACTAGAGGCGATGTGGCGCACAAGTGGCGCACACACAGCGGCTCACGTAGATCTAACACGTCTGATGGCGGTGAGGTGGCGGCAGACGCGGCACTGGCGATCTTGACTCGGCAACCGCGAAGTTAGGGCTTATGTGGCGCCTCTGGCGGCGGACAGGCGACACATGGGTGGCGGCGTAGAGGCTTCAAAACTCCGTGGCGAAGATCGGCGCGTGGATGAGCGTCGGACGGCGGCGTTCAATCGGAGGAGCTCGGCGGCGAGGCAAGCTGCGCAACACGCCGGAGTCGGAGACGACGATGTGCCACACGGCGAAAGGGTGACGGATTGAGCAAAAGAGTTAGCGATTCGCAAAGATCTTGAAGGAATGAACTTCGATGGTACCAACAACTCATGGGAGACTCACCGTGGAGGAAGAAGCGGCGGAAGAACACGGCCACGGCGGCAACCAGCGAGTCAGCGGCCACCACAGCGTCTCCACCGGCGAGATAAGAGAAATGTGCGGCGGAGAGAAACCTAGGAGGCGACTCTGAACCTTAAATAGCCTAGGGATCATAAAAGCGACCACGAAGTCGAGGCGATCATGCGGCCTGAGTTCTGGTGGCTGGGCTTAGGCGGCGTGGCGCACCGTGGACCCTTGGATCGATGTCGGACGAGGCGACCTCTAGGGTTTGGTTAATTTGTTGAGTAGCGCGCCGATCTCGTGCGTCGGATCGAGGATCGACGGTTGGGGTCGTGGGGTTTTAAATTTGTAATAAATTTGGTAGTGAGTGCACGATGTCGGACGACGGGATCTGAGCAGTAGTCGGCCCACCGGAGGAAAAAGGTTTAGAAAAAGATTTCCGAATTAAAATAAATGTCGAAATTAGAATAAACTCCAAATAATTCAAATAAATAGCAAATAAATTCGGAAAAATCTCAAAAAATACAGAAAAATCAAATGAAGCACAAGGAACCCAAATAAAATAATAAATAATTATTTTGGGTATAGTTTAATCAAATTAAATTCTTTTTGTTTTGGAAAAAAAATTCAAATTAAGCTGATTTAAATTCAAATAAATTTTGGTTAGGTTTGGATTTTGAAATTCGAACTTCAGAAGTTGAAAAATAGAATGTTACATATCGACCAGGTGGTGATATGACCAGGCCAGCGGTGCACCGGTCCTTATGAGCGGAATTGGATATATTTAATAATTTTGTGATGTTTATTGCATATCTTTTTGGGCATTGCTATGTTATAGGTTTTCTTGTCTTTGATGGTTGCGGGACGTCGGGTTTTCATCATGGTGAGGCGGAGGATAATCAGGACTAGGAGAGGAGCGTCGGAGGTCCAGACAGTCAAGGATCGCTAGGAAGATGATCGAAGATGGAATTGGTGCAAACCTAGAAGACAAGAAATGGATGCGATGCTGACTAGGAGTTACTCGGATCAAGGAGGGCCGTTAGATCGTGGTCTAGATGATAGAGTAGCGGGTCTAGTTAGTATGCTTTGAAAAGCGTGCAAAAACCCATTATGTGTGTGAGTTTCGGGTTAGCCTATGTATAAGTGAATGAGTTAATCCTAACCCTTGATGGTGGCCCTTAGGGTAGAGTGAACTCATTCAATGGTGGAGGGTGACTCAAGAGTAGTATAAATAGAGGAGTAGGGATAGTTTTTCTCTTCTTGAAGGTTTCGAGGTTTTTGGTGCTCCTTTGAGCTTTGTCTATCTTATTGTGAGGCTTTGTAAACCTACCTTCCAGAAATCCAAAACGCATTTCTTTATACTTAATTTCCTTTATGCATTTACATTATGTTTTAAATTCTGTACTTACATTCTTGCAATTTACATTTACGCAAATTTGGATTTGCCTTCCCTCCTTCTACATACTTTTGCTTCTTATGCTAAGGATGTTGATTGATGGATGAATCTTCTTTAAATCATATCCTAATCATTTAGGCAATTCATGCATCTTTCTTGCAAGAAACCGGTCTTGTGTTTTTGAGTGAATTATTCTTGTTGATCGCATTTCTGAGGTTTAGGACTTGTGTTCTTATTTGCTGTGATGTGTGGGAGATCATCCAAAATCATCTTGATCATCAAAAACCCACGAGTAAATCTTAGATTAAGTTCTTAAGTTTTGCCCAAACTTGATGTGTTCTTGTTCCAAAGTAAAAAAGTTGGAACTTTGACATCAATTCTTACAATTGATGGTTGGGTTAAGTTTCTAACATACTAAGGAAGACATCTACCAAGTTTCGTGAGTCTTCGTCTAGCCGATAAAATGATTCCTCAAAAGTAGCTTTTGGAGTTCGTCTGTTCTTCTTACTGTTCTTGAGCCCGGTGCTACCGACCTCATCCCTGTTCTACCGAACCTCAGTGCTACCGGACTTACCCTGGTCATGCCGGAGCCCGGTGTTACCGATCTTGGTCCGGTACTACTGGCTTTGTAGGATACTTGCTCTATTTTATTTGCTTCTTTTGAGAATTTTGGTTGAGGACTTGCTTGGACTGTTTTGAGTGGAGAAAATTTTATTTAGAATCATTAACCCCCTTTAATCGCTATCTTGATCCTTCAGTTTATCCGAATGTGTAGTTAGTATAGATAGACAGAAAGAATGTACTTGTATTCTCGTAGATTTATCAATCCGGTTGGGAAATCGAAAAATTGTAGGCAAGTAGCGTTCAATAGAAGTGCTCCTAGATTCAGGCCATGTGTTCCCTTCTTGCCAGGCACGTTTGACCCGTCAGTTGCCTTCTCTTTTCCCTTCCATTTCCCCTTTTCTCTATCTCTCCTAGTGTATGTACCGTAGCATAAAATGGCAATTGTCCGTCATACATATCAATACCACTAGCAATAATAGCGGCTTCTGTTGCTGCCGATTCTGTAGAGTTGATAGGACTGTCGGCGAGATCCATGAAGTCGTATTTTTCGGTTTTCATATTTGTTTAAAAAATAGGTCGTTAGCTATAAACCTTGAAGGAATCTCGTTTTTTTAGAAAACGCGGTTACAACCGTCGTCGATAAAATTTATCGATTTGATTTCGCATTTTTAAATAAAATTGGTCGGTAGGACTTCATTGGCGAATCAAGGGATATTACAAACTTCGATGAATCGCGTTTAATCTCTGAGTTACTATAAACCTTCGGCAATTTGTGTTTTTAGAAAACCGTGGTTGTTTTTTCGCATTTGGGATATTTGATCGTTTCTTTGTTTTTGTGTTTGTTAAAAAAATAGGTCGTTAGGACTGTAGAAGCGAATCTATGGGTCGCTATAAATCTCTGACGAATCTCGTTTTTTTAAATCCATGGTTATGACCGTTGGTAAATCTATAAGTTGTTATAAACCCTCGGCGAATCCGTGTTTTTTTGGCGATCGTGTTTTATTTAGAAAATTGCGGTTGAATCCGCATTTTTTGGTTTTCTGTGTTTGTTAAAAAAATGGGTCGTTAGGATCACCGTGAATCTACGAATCGCTATAAATCTTTGGGCAATTTACTTTTTTAAAAAAACCCACGATTATGACCCGTTGGTAAATACAAGTTGATATAAACCTTGACGAACCGTGTTTTTTGTCGATCGTGTTTTATTTAGAAAATTGCGGTTGAATCTGTTTTTTGTTTTTAAAAGAAAAATCGCAGACGTTTTTTATGTATTTCCTTTTTAAAAATTTTCCGGACCATGGACGAATCCATGAACCGCTATAAACCTTCGACGAATCTGGTTTTTCGTTTCTTGGTTTTTGTGTTTGTTAAAAAAAAAGTCGTTAGGGCCTGTGGCGAATCTATGGGTCGCTATAAATCTTGAGACGAATCGCATTTTAAAAAAAATGATTATGACCCGTTGGCAAATCCATCTTGTGTTTGTTAAAAAAATGGGTCGTTAGGGCGTAGCGAATCTATGGGTCATTATAAATCTTGACGAATCTACATTTTTTAAAAAACGCGGTTATGACCGTTGGCAAATCCATAAGTTGCTATAAACCTTGACGAATCTGTATTTTTTGGTGGCGAAAACATTTTTTCGGGTTTTTGGGTGAAAAATATTTTTAGGGTTTTTGGTGGCGAAAATATTTTTTCGGAAAAATAGAAAAGGATCTGAGCGTAAGTAGGGACTGGTTGTTATTTTTTGGACCTATTATTATCTGAAAAATTAGAAAAGGACTTGTTCGCGATTTGAATTTAATGGAAGGTTTTTAGTAAAATCTGCGCCGAGGACCTAAGCGATTAAGAAAAAATCTTTCCCTCACAAGAAAGCATGAAGGACCTATTAAGTAATTGGAAGAACCTATCAAGTAATTTGAAGAAATGGAGAACCTTTTGCCAAATGGCTTGAAGGACGGTTGGCATGCTGGTTGATCGGCATTCTCTAGCGCTATAAAGGATGGAATCATTTGTAAAAATAATTAAAAATAATTTATGCAATAGATTTTCTATATAGATATTTATACTAGTCTCTTATATAATTAATAGATTGTCTATATAATATTCCCATCGTTCACTTTTGTGAGGCTTATTTTTTAAATAGTTTTATTCACAAATATAGGACTTGTATGTAGATTTAGGGTGCGTTTGGTTGGGTGTACGAGGGTGAACCGAGCTATTCCGACCGTCCCGTATAGGATTTGGTTTTGTCTCTGTGTTTGGTTGGCTGAATGGAACCATTTAGTACAAGATGAGATTGTACAGATTCTTCGAATATTATAAAAAGATGTTGCACCATCCCATACAGGCAATTTGGCCGAACCAATCGGTCCAGGACAGGATTGTTCACTAGCATCATCCCTCAAATCAATCTCATCCCTTCAACCAAACATCATCTTGTATCATTTCATCTAAACAACCAAACAAAATCCTGTAACATTTCATTCAGACAACTAAACATCTTCTCTGTACCATCTCATTCGAATCATCCCATCCATCATGTACCATTCATCCTCGTACACCCAACTAAACGCACCCTTAATGAAGCATTTTCTTAGTACCTCTATTTATTCTCTCTCAATCATATGCATTTATTTATTACTACTTGCACAAAAATATATCTTTCATGTTCCAAAATAATTAAATGTTCAATACAATCTTATACTCTCTCGTCCTTCCCTACTCCGAATCATTCAAATTCAAATTTCTATAGGCTAGAATGCTAGATAGTTGACATGTACGCTGCGTTTGCCCTTAGGGCATTCCCAATCCTCCATCTCATTTGTTGTCTATAGAATTAATTCTGCGCCAACTAAGTAAAAATCGATGTGGCATAGGAGTTAAGGAAGGAGAGAAAGAAAAAACGAAACCGTGTCTCATGCAAAAGCGGGTGTAGCGGTACCAAGACTCAAGAAACTAGCAAAATCGGGGTTGGACATTTACTGCGCGTTCACTGAAATTACATTTGTGGTGCATGCATTGGTTTATTGCTCTCATGCATTCTTTATGCTCTCTCCTCCTCTAGACACTACTCATGGAAACCATGAGTTGGGAAATATCACGTTGGTTTATTCTCTCTCTCTCCTCTGAAACCTTCTTCGCCAAACCATGGGTTGGGACTGCCTTTACATGCAGGTGCAGCTACGCAGACCGGAGCACCAGAAACCAAGAACAACACTGTCCCTCCAAAAGAAAATAAAACCTTTTTATTTGCCTTTTATTTCCCACTATTTTCTCATAGAAAGAGGAGGAAAACATATTAAGGAGGCGCGCCGGAGCCGACCGCCTCGCCGGCAGCGAGCCAGCCACACCGCCGGAGCCCTACACCACGGAGGGTGGCGGCGGTTGCGGAGGAGGAGGAATAGGAGGACAGGAACGGGGTCCCGAGTGATCGGCAGTTTAGGCGCTCCCGGCCTTGGGTTAAAAAGATCTGTGGCAAACTCCGGGCTGACAATATGCTACGGGAGGTGGAGAAATTATTGGCGCGAGGAATATTAAGGAGGTCATTCATCTGAGTGGCTTGCCAATCTGTGCTTGTCAAAAGTCCACGGGAAGTGGCGAATGTGTCGATTTCACCGAAATGCCGAAGGATCGCGAGTCGACCTCATTGTTGACTCTGGCGGGTTAATGAGTTATTATGCTTTACGGATCGTACTCTGGTACCATCAGTTAGCATGGCGGTGGAGGATGAAGAAAAAGCGCTTTTGTAACCCCTACGGGTGGTTATATTAGAATGCCTTTTGGTTTAAGAATCTGGGCTCTACTTACCCGTGCTATGGATCCTGAGATAGGCGAAATCTTGAATGTATGTTGATGATCAGAGAAGTGCGTGTTGGAGTTCCCTCAGTAAATTATTGGGGTTCTGGTGTCTAGCAAGGGATTGAAACCAATCCGGATAAGATAGCGGCGATTGAGCATATGAAGCGCCCGGTAGCTCAAGCAAGTCGATGCTTGGCGGTCGTGCAGCCTCCCTCGGCGGTTCATCGCATGGGAGGAAAAAGCCTACCCTTGTTTAAGTTGTTGAAAAAACTAATCGCTTTGAGTGGGTGATGAGGCTGGCCTTTGAAGACTTGAGCGGTACCTTACCTCTCCTCCGGTGTTGGTTTCCCTGCACAAGGTGAATCGTTGCTTTGTATATTCTTTGCTACTCTGAAGTAGTTAGCTGTGTTGGTAGCGGAGGGAAGGTATCGAAGCGATTTACTATGTCGATGAGTGTTGCATAGGCGAAACCCGATTCGTATGTCGATTACGGTGGCGTCTAGTCCCCTATAGCTATCAAAAGTCAAAAGCTAGCGGAATTCGTTGCCGAGTGGACTCCTGCCACTCTTGAAGCGGAAGAAGCCCCCGCGTCGCCTCCTTGGACCTTATTTTTTGATGGCTCGTTCAGATTGGAGGGCGCAGGGGCTGGTGTTGTTCTGGTCTCCCCGACTGGTGACATTCTTCAATATGTTGTTGCTCTTGATTTTAAAGCTACTAATAATATTGCCGAATATGAAGGCCTGTTGGCAGGATTGCGTATCGCTTGTTGGGCATCCGTGCCTCAAATGACTCCTGTTGGTCATCAATCAGCGAGAAGAATTTCAATGTCTGACCCACCATGGCGGCGTGCTTGGCGGTCGAGAAAAAATGGGCTTGACGTTTTGAAGGATTGGGATATGTCCATATCCCGTAGCGATAATCACCTTCGGATGGGCTCTCGCGGCTTGCGTCCTCAAGGGCTTACTGTCGTCGGAGTCTTGAAGAAAGACTATCACGGCCGAATGGGTCCGGATGGGAATGATGGTGTCATTGTCATGACCCAGGTCAGTTGGGGGCGATGGTATGGTGGCAGCCTCGGCTCGGCGAGGATAAGCGGCCTTCTTCATCGACCTCGATTCGGGGAGGAAAGCGGTAGCGTTCCTCGACCCCAGTCCGGGAGGAAAAGCGGATGTCTTCTGCGCCGGAAATGTGGCTGCGGCGAACAAGAGTGCTTTCGCCACGCTTGGCCGGAGGTCGGTGGATGGATCGATCCTAGCCTTCTGCGGGACCAAGTGATCCCGACGCGATGGTCGGTGAGAAGATAACGCGTAAGGCCAAGTGCTAACGGTGGATGGGGACCTATCGGCCGGGCGAAGCGGTCTCTTGGTGCATCACTGGGAAGAGGGGCGCCTGCTCTCGATATCCATGGAGGCATGTCTGGGAGCCATATGTCGTAAAACGACATTTGATCGACAAAGCGTTCGCTTGATGATTTTATTGGCCTCGCCTCTAGGATGCTTGCGGTGGTGAGGACATCGCGAAGCTTATCGGTTCTTCGCCGAGCAAGTCCATAACCACCAAGCTCTTGCCAAACCATCCGCTCTCTGGCGTTCGCGATGCAGAAATTGAATATCTGAGCCTTCATGAACCCACGAGAACTTCACCCACCTTTTAAATGCCATCGACAAATTCACCAAGTGGGTATTTGAAGCGGATGCGATACGGCTTCGGCATTTGTCAAATTTATGCATGGGATATTCACGCTTTGGGGTGTGGCAAAGTATTATCACCGATGGAACTCGGTTCACTAGTGCGATATTTACGGAATTACGTGATGAGATGGGCACCAAAGTGCTTTGCCGGTTGCCGCCCCAAAAGCAATGGTCAGTGGCGTGCCAATGCATTAGTGTTGAAGGGCCTCAAGACAAAGCGTTTGATCGACTCCATAAGCGAAGCCTATTTGGATCGAAGAAACTTCGGTATCTTGTGGTCGCTTCGAACTCTTGGCGAGCGCCCTTCTTGATATATGGGCGAGTGTTCTCCCCTCCGGTGTCGTTTGGCTCTCTAGCGTCTCGGTTTTATTGAGAAGACCCGCGAATATCCGACAGAAGATGTCAACCTCACGGAAGAAGTTAAGTGGTAGGGCACATGCCCTTGCGCCCGATACAACAAAGCCTCCGTGATTACCGGGTCTCTGAGAGAACAACGGCGGTGGCGACTGGTCTTCTTGTGAGTTAGGTATCTTAGGGTTACATATTTATCTCCCGGTGGGGCTCCTTTAAGGTGGTCTCGATATCTCGACAGGCGGTCGGTTAGCCGAAGATGGTAAGGTGGCGAATTCACTGGCGTGGGCTATTCGCGGAAGTTTTATCCATAAAAAGCGTAAGTACCGATGATTCGCCTTGATCAGCCGGGATGGATCGCCCCGATTGATCGGCGGTCATTGGTTGTTGATAATGTTATTATCTTGGAGATTTTCATCTTCGTTACTACTTCCCTTTTGTGTTACTGCGAGCGATTTGCATGAATGCTATTGGTCCCTAAGTTTTGACAACTCCTTGTCCGGACACCTCGGGTTGGCTCTCGAAGCAGATGGTATCCCCTTAAACCTTCTTGGCCTAGTATCCTTCACGGGAGTTCGCGGCTTTGCTTTAATGCCAGCTAAGTAACCGGGTGTAAGTTTGTACGGTACTCAAACCGGCTAAATGCGCCTCGGGTTGGCTCTCGGAAGCTACGTTAATGTAGGCGGCAAAAAGGCACTCTGAGGACTCATTATCTTACATGCCACTAGGGTACAATTCTAAGAGATCACAAGGATTTAAGTTAGGAAGGTTTGAGCCGATGATGACCTCATAAAATCTTGATGGCAAAAGCTATTCGTGTCAAGCAGACAGTTACACCTTAAGCCGTTTTCGCCTAAGTTATACATAACTTACGCGCATTATTAACCGTTTGTGGTTAGCGTAACATGACGAAATTTTGAGGTGTTTCTGGACTTAGAAACCTGGCGCCTCAGCGAGCTTCAAGTCGACCATCGACAACGCCAAACATGCAATATCAAGTGAGCGCGACAAGCAAGCATGAAGGTAAAATTACAAAACATCCACTACAACTAAAGTTTGTTGAAGTGTTCATGCGAGTAAAAAAGCATATTGAAGCGGTGGCCTAGCCCTTCACTCGTGCATACGTCAATGTCGTGGCGCCTTCTTCTTCCATAGGTGGCGACATCCATCAATGTCTTGCACTTGCATTGCCGACCAAGTACTCGGTTGCTTGCTGCGCGAGCCTCTGCTGTGGCGTTCCCACTATCTGGGTCTCCGCCGTGCCATTGGGTCCAAAGCGTCATGGTATGACCCGGCCTGAAGGTGGCGGTCATCACATAACCTCTTGCCCCTCCACAGTGGAGCGTCTGCGGCGGTGGTGGGCAATCCCAAAGCACTCCATGGCACGGTTGGTCGCGTAGGCGTGTGCGAGGCGGTGTCTGGAGGCGTCTCGGCACCACGCCCAGGTTCGAGCATCTTTGATGTGCGGGAATGCTCGCCAAGCAGGTGTGCGAGTCACCGCCACCCGCCAGGCGAATGGCGGCGGAGATTCCGCCCGTGATAGCTGTTTTCACGTCCGGACTGAAGTGTCCGGACGATGGCCGAAGACTCAAGAAACTAGCAAAATCGGGGTTGGACATTTCTGCGTTCTGAAATCAGTATTTGTGGTGCATGCATTGGTTTATTGCTCTCATGCATTGCTTTATTGCTCTCTCCTCCTCTAGACACTACTCATGGAAACCATGAGTTGGGAAACTATCGTTGGTTTATTCTTTCTCTCCCTCTGACACTACTCATAGACACCATAGGTTGGGACTGCCTTTACATGCAGGTGCAGCTACGCAGACCGGAGCACCAGAAACCAAGAACAACACTGTCCCCTCCAAAAGAAAATAAAACCTTTTTATTTGCCTTTTATTTCCCACTATTTTCTCATAGAAAGAGGAGGGAAAACATATTAAGGAGGCGCGCCGGAGCCGACCGCCTCGCCGGCAGCGAGCCAGCCACACCGCCGGAGCCCTACACCACGGAGGGTGGCGGCGGTTGCGGAGGAGGAGGAATAGGAGGACGGGAAGGCTAGGGAGAGAAGGTTCTAGAAGCTGCGGGAGGGGGAGCGAGCGCGGGGGGCAGCGATCTCGGCGGAACTAGCCGCGCGGAGGAGGCGCCGGGGAGGGTCGCTTCTAGATGCCGGCACCCTCCGGGATTTGAATGGAAGGCAGATCTCGAGGGGGAGAGAAGCTTCTAGAAGCGGGCTGAGGCGGCACGGTTGGCCGTTAGGGTTTGGCTTGGTGGTGTGGAGGCGGGGCGGGATGGGGGGGAGCTCGGAGAGAGGAGGAGACGGGGATGATGGCTGCTGCGGCGTTGGGGATACCTCGCCGGGGACCATCGTGTGGGTGCGGCGGAGGAACGGGTCGTGGTGGCCCGGCAGGATCCTGGGGCCTGATGAGCTGCCGCTGTCGCAGATCATGTCTAGGTCCGGCACGCCTGTCAAGCTTCTCGGCCGTGAGGACGCCAGCGTGTGAGTTTCCACTCCGGTCTTTGCCGTTTGTTTTTAGTTCGAAATCCCGTGACTTGGTAAGGTTTAGATTAGTTGCTGTTTCTGATGCATTTGGGATGCTGAGCTATTTCTTCGTTTGGAACTTGGATGGAAGAAACAATTGGGTGTACAAGGACCTATGATGTTCCAGGCTTGTTGTTAATCGCAGTGCTAGTTTGATTGTTTTTTCTGTGCCCTGTTGTTATACTTTTTGAGAAAAAAAATTAAAGCTGTTGTTCATAGGATATGTAGTGAAATTCTTGTTAGTTCTTAACTGTTAATTGTTTTCTTTTTTGCGAAAAATTTGCACAGTTGTTTACATGGTATTCTGTGGTTAGATACACAGTGAAAATTATTTGATATATGTAGGCTCTAGACTCGAAAATTAAAAACTAGAATAAGGCAATATGATTGATTTGTACCCCTTATTCCTGAAGAATCTGAAATATCTTGGCTTATTATGTATTCTAGGGTTGCTATATTATTTCTATGTTTTGTATGCTGGTTCTGCTGAGAAAATTTGATTTTATGTGTTTGCTTTGTAGAAACTAAACAGACGTTGGATGTAACAGAGAAAATTTTGATTTTATGTTGGATGGGGAAATGTTTGATTTGTAGAAACCAAACTGGAGGGAGGGAAGGAGATCTTGACAAGTTTTCCAATCTTCAACTCAAGTGAATTTGTATTTTGTAATATTTTGTCAGTTACTGTTAAGCATTTTTTAAAAGATTTCTACCAGTCATTTTGATAATTCGTATTCAGGAATAGTAGCTGAATATTTATTACAGTTTCATTTCCAATTCTATATCATTTAAACCGTTATCTTCAGGAATTACAATAGCGGAACTATACATTTATGTCGCATTTCTCAGAATTCGGAATAACCTCGTGCAATTTGACTTTCTAAAACTCTGAAGTTTCTGACACATTCTTCCTTATGTATTAACTTTACATCCTTTTGTTTATTCATAGTGACTGGTACAACCTTGAGAAATCAAAGCGTGTTAAAGCGTTTAGGTGTGGGGAGTTTGATGCTTGTATTGAGAAGGCAGAGGCTACTCAAGGGACTCTTGCGAAGAAAAGAGAGAAATATGCACGGAGAGAAGATGCTATTCTTCATGCTCTTCAATTGGAGAGGAAGCAGCTTGCATCGAAGTATCAGACTCAATGTTTCAGACCTGCTAATATTTCTGGTTAGTCCTCTTATATGACAGAGTTGGATAGCTTTCTTCATGTTGTTACTTAAATGGTATACAAGAACTTTATGGCGTGTATGCTGGATATAAAAGCTCGGCTGTCTTCATGAAATGCAGCTTGCGCTAAACATCGCCAAGATCTTGGAAGTACTCGCTACAAGAGCAAAAAGAGTAAGAAACGGAAAGATGTATCTGCTCCTCCTGATGCAAAGAAAGAAACCGATCAGTATTTTCTCCATGCTGGTTCAAAGAGAAACTTTTCAGAATCTCTTGCTCGGGGCAATTCTGAGAATTTTATCAATACTCCCCTGAATGACTTATCTCATGCGAGACACATTCAGGGAGGAGCAAGTTTAGAGAGCAAGGATAAAGGTACAATTGTGAAAAAGAATAGATCAGATGGAAGTGATTTTGACGAATCTATTGAAAAATGTGATAGACGTCGGCCACTTGTTCAAGTTTTGCAGAGCAGTGCAAAATGGCCTCATCACTCACAGCACAATGATGATTATGGAGCTATCTTAATTGGGGGAGATAAGGACCCATCATCTGCCACCTATCGGGCTAAAAGTAGTAGATTTGTATACCTGCCTAGTGATTCTGGTGAAACTCGTAGTCATAGTGATTTACCTTCTGCGCAGATAGCTTCTACAGGAACTGATTTTGAGACTGAAAGTTATCTTCAGCATCCTGGTTCTTTTTCTGAGGAGCAGACATCTTCTGACCTTGTTGAGAAGCACATATCCGAGTCTTCAGAGAGGGAATGCTCAGAAAGTGAGACTGAAGATGATGCTGAGCTTTTGCGAAGTATGTGTGTAATACCTTGCTAATATTCTCCTTTACAATATTTACTAGTACGCATGTACGTGAATCCACATTACCAAATATGTTAGAAGATAGTTTTTGCATCGCCCAGAGTTGTGTTACCTAACAGTTTAGAGTATAGCATTGAAGTAATCAAATATAGCAAAAGGCAAAGCATAATAAGTACTAAAAAAACTGGTTAGTCGTCCATTCTGATGTCATAGTTATTACTTAGTGGTATTTAAGTATGGATTATAGTACACCTAGCATCTGAAGCCTATTCAATTTTTTTTTTTTTAAAAAAAATCCTACCTCCTAGACTTACTTTCTTAAACACGGCGACGCAAATGTTTGGCTTGCACAGATATTGTGACTTATAAAGAACATTGATGATAGGAGCATATATGTAATCAACATAGTCCCAAATTCATCATGTAAAGCAAATCTCAAACTTTAGTTTCCCTAGCTTAAAGCGTGTTTTGGACTTGCGTTTCTGACCTTCCTATATACCCTCTTGAGCATTTGAGTTATTATGAAGTGAAGGAGTTTATATGTACATGCACAGCTCAGCCCTCAGCTCAAGTGCACAGGGTTAACGGTGAGGAAGAACTTAATTACCATAATTAATTACTATAATTTTTGTTATGATCAATTACTCAAATTGGAGGAAAGTCAGGATCAACATTAAATCAGAACCGCTGGTCTGTTGGATGGAGTTGTTGATGAACGGCTATTTCAATTTTGCAAGACAAATATGTTAAGAAAGCAGGAACAATTTTGAATGAGAGCCATTGGATGTGCTTGATCAGATGGTTAAAAATGACTGGGTACATAAAGTGGAAGGATGTAGGACGGAACACCACTCATATATTTTTTAAATAGTAGTATAGAAATATAGATTGCAAAGATGCAGGAATAAGTTTATCTTGTATAATCAAGCTTTATGCTTAAACATACCCTGGAATCACTATCATTTCTTTATCAAATTCATCACTCAAGTCTTTGTTATGTGGGGGTTGTTCTGAAACGGGTAAGGTAGAGCTGAAATGAGGAGGTACATATGTTTTCTAATGGCTGCTTTGTGTTGCATGCATCATTTTAGCTTGTGTGCTGCTTTTCCTTCTTTACTTATACGACGGTATTAACTTATCTAAGTTAATTATGTTAAGATGAATCTTGCGAAACGTGGAATTGGGGTGTTGCCTGGTTCAAGAACAATGAGATAGCCAGAAAGATTTAGATAATTCCCCAAATTATCTAAAGCATTATGTTGTTTCGATTTCTGTATTACTCTAGCTAAGCCTTCATTACTGTGGTTCAGATTCTACTACTGTGCTCATTGATGTTTTCTAGTTCTGTAGAGATTTGAATTTTGCATTATTTGATCACCTTTGTTGTGGTGGTCTTTTTGGGCAGGTGTTAATACGATTCTTCCCCCAGAGTCACGCCCCTGTGATGCTTATTTCCTTCCAGCTGCTGACAAGTTCAGGCATGTAGATAATGATGATGAGGTCACCTATTGTACTCAGTTAAATGAATCAGAGGAAGAGGATGGTTCTTCTGAGATGGGTGTCTCCCAATGGCATACGAAAGGTAAACGTAATAACCGCAATGCAGTGAAGAGATCAATGGATATGACAGATGGAAATCCCTGGTTAGATAAGCCCAATGGTTTCATGAAAGGATCTCTGCATAAGACAAATGGTAGAAATCATAGAAAAGAGACTATGCAAACATCCAATCAGCAATTGCTTGAGCAAGGTTTTTACAAATTCAAAGAGGAGCTCAATTATGATTCTGATGAAACAGATTTATTTGAGGACACACTCCATACAGAAGTTAAATTGTACTGTGGTAGAACATACCCTTCATCCTTGAAGGCCAACAGAGATCTTAGCCGAAACTACAGTTATTTTAATGACTGCGACAGCGATTCTTCCAAGATTTCTCCCCTAAACAGGGATGCAGATCAGATATTTCGTGTTAATCGGAATGCATATTGGGATGGATCTTCATTTTACCAAAAGTACAGTTCACGTCTTGGAGGCATGGGCCCAATTTTGTTTGATGTTGACTTGAAGGTCCAGGCCAGCTACCAGGGAGAGCATGTTCCTCTTGTTTCCTTAATGAGCAGACTAAATGGCAAAGCAATTGTTGGACACCCTATCCAAATTGAAATACTTGAAGATGGTTCCACCGATCACCTGATTTCTTGTGGTGATATTAGTCTGGAAGATAGCACAGGAGCTCCACCTGCTTGGCGTACAGGCAGGAGGACTGCCATGCAAAGAATTCCCCGTTCTAATCCTCCAGGAGCATCATTGGATGGTGATGATGAAGGTGGCCTTGCATATCAAGACTGGGAGATGAAACCAGTCTTCAGAAAATACTCATCTTCTTCAAATCACCAGATTAAGGTTGATAAGAAAAGCATGTCAAACGCTAGGAGGTCATCGCTGTCTAAGTCACAAAAGAAGCCATCGAAGAAATCAAGCCTGTCAAGCCAAAAGGTCAGAATCCTTTCTTCCATTTCCATTGGAAAAAGGCATCATGGAGTAGGTAATCAAGCAAAGGCGCATAGGCAGAGTGGCATTTTTGGTGGCCTTATCAAACAAGAGGGTGTGGTTCCACTAGTCACATGCGTCCCCACGAAGGTTGTGTTCACTAGGATATTGGAAGCAATTGGCAGGCCACCTCTAGCTGTTGCTCACCGTGTTAGAATGGCTAGTCCTGCAGTGCGAGATCCATGATAGGCATCAACTGTAACGCTAAACATGGTTGGCATTTGGTTGCCAGCCCTGGGCCTGCAAGTTTCTTGTACATTTCTGTTAATTGAAGAGGCAAGCCGTTCAATCTTTTGGACTACATCAGTGAAGAGGCAGATTGACATGGTTGCTTCATGGTGACTTGGAACAGCTCATCACTAATTGGCAATGGTGACAACATGTAAGGATCAATCACGCAATATATTTTTAACCGGAGGTTGAGATGAATTAGGCTCTGATCACGGGTGCATGCTCGGTTCTCACACAGCAGTTGAGCCAACGACTCCATGAAGGGTCGTTCTTTGAAGAGCAACTAGCGTCGGTAACCACGGCTTTTGGCATAGCTGTCTCGTGTAAAGCACTAACTTCAGCATTTTAGGATGTCTATTTTAGCTAAACTTCTCCGTCATCATATAGTCAATAGGTCATAGGTTAATTTTCTGACGAAGTCATGTAATGTATGATGCCCCAATTATATTTCAGATATGCCTGTTATTTGTTGTCGAGAGTTAATAGTTGCTTCGACAGTATGTTTAGAAGCATGTGTAGAGCAAGTCGATGTAATATATCGGATATCCAGGACCACCACACCAAATGATGTTAACAGTCTAATTTTCCCTGTGATTTTTCGTAATCCGCAAAAGATTATTTCACGTGTCTTTACTCCAGTTGCCTGTCGTTGCCCTAGTATTCTGACATGTGGTCTTTTCCCCTTTGTCTAACCTCAATGTCTGCTATTTCAATTTTCTTTTCAAGATGTTCTTCTTGTTGCCGTGAATAATCATGTACTCCCTAAACTGCACCCATATGGCCATATACCATTCTAACCGCCTGTGGCATGCGTCGTCTCCGCGTATTGCATGGTCGTCGACTCCCTGGGTTCCATCTCCTCTCCTCTCTCCTCCCTTCCTTCAGAAATCAACCGTGAACAGAGCAGAGCAGCACAGGGATACATTAACAACCGGCGCCACATCCCCGTGTCACCCGCAGCGCGGTCGATGGTGCCCAGCCACAGGACCTCCCCGCCGGCTGCAGCCCAGACTTGGCAATCCCGTCCAGATTTGCCTTATCGAACAGTTGTGGCCATCAAGAAGTCGAAATTTGTTGATGAAAGTCAAATGGAACAATTTATCAATGAGTTTGTCATCCTTTCAAGCCCAAAAATGTGGTCGAACTGTTAGGCTGTTGTCTTGAGACTGAGGTTCCTTCATTCGTGTATGAATTCATGTCTAACGGAGCTCTCTTTCACCTTCTTCCCAATACCAGTTTGCACCGATTCCATGGGAGTATCATCTAAAAATAACGGTTGAAACTGCATAAGCACTCGTATATCTTCATCTAGCAACAAAAGTGCCAATCATCGATCGAGATGTCATGTCGTGGCCAACATACTTCTTGATAAGAGCTACACCGCAAAGATATCCAACCTTGGACTTTCAAGGCTAGTCCCTTGCAATAAGACCCATGTGACAACCCTAGTGCAAGGGACACTAGGGTCCTTGGACCCTGAGTACTTGCTATCGGAGGGGTGACCCACCGCTTACTATAGGCCAGTGAATATTGTGCATATCTAGTCTATTGTGTATCTTTTTTTATAAATCCATATATATATATATACTAATGTGCTGTGCCAAAAAACATGATTTTAGAAAATGCAAAACAAATAGTAAAAAAATTCAAAAAAATACAAAATTTTGTCTATAGCTACATTTCAACAAGATGAAGAAGATGAACGGTTTGGATTATATATATATAGGAAAATGATTCCATACTCCTAGGTGTATGTACTCCCACCTATAATATACCGTTTAAATGATGTTGTTATACCTCTTTATCCTTTTAAGTATATTCTAATACTTATTATAAGATACTCCAAAGTGAGTTTCATGAAAAAATTTCATTAAAATCCACCCTTTATAGCATAATTTGTTTACATATTCCTTATATACATGGAAAAGAGTATGTAGCAAAAAATAAAAGGTATGATGAAATTTTTTTAATCTTGTTGTATTGGAGTATCTTAGAATTATTATTAAAGTATACCGAAAGTGATAAAAGAGTATAAAATATTTATTTAAATAGTATATTAGAGGTGGGAGTATATACTCCCTGAGTCTGAAAAACTTCATATATATATATATATATATATGAAGTGTATATATATATATATATATATATAGCCCAGTCCCCATCGCAAAAAGCACGGCAAGGGATATATATCCCCTCCCACGCCTGACGAGCACCAAATTTGCCTGGCTTCGCGGCAACAGACGCAACCACGAGAGGACATGCTACCACGCCGGGGAGCGCCAGCGTGTCAACAGTGCACAGTGAAGTGAATAAGAACAATAATAGCAACAGTGAACAAAAAAGCCACCTCGTCTAATCGTGCACGCTACTGTGCTTGCACTTCTGTGCCACAGCGCTAGCTGGCTTCCGCACTCTGCGAACTCATAAACAGATTTGCAAAAAGACAATATTCACGTGGCTAGATATACATATTGTTCTAGGCTAGTAAAGGACCTCGGAAAAATAGACCCGTCGGTCATGGCTAAGGGCATGCATGCAAAGAGGCACCCACAGGCTACTTGCCCGGGGAGCATAAGGAAAGCCTCAACAATAAACCGAGGGGACAACCGATCCCCATGGTAGCGTAATAAGCCCTGCTGCGCTCGCCCCCCGCGGCGCCCCCCCTGCGCTCGCCCTCTGCGGAACTGTGCCTGGAAGCCGGCAGTGCCGCGGCGCCCTACCCTGCCCTCCAAGCTGCGGGCTGCGATGTAGTTCTTCTCTCTTGAAACTAAAATGTAGTGTTTCCTTAACTCATTGCATCTATTCGTTAACGCTGGTGGTAGCTTCCGAACGATTGATTGCTTTACATTTCGTTCATTAAAAAGTATATGGAGATTTGGCTTGATTTTTGCGACCCACCAATTATTGTGCAATTTCAGGTTTTCGGGGTTATGCTGCATTAACCGTTTGGCATTGATTGTTTGCGAGTACTTATGGTTCATTGATCATTGAAGCTTCTTTGTTGTTGGGAGCTTCTGACTGATTGCTTTCCAGGGTTCCACGGAGGTGGATTTTTTCACGGAGTATGGCGATGGAGTATGGCGATGCAAGTCATTACAGAATTCAGAAAGTCATTGGTAAGGGAAGCTATGGGGTGGTGTGCTCCGCAATAATGTCCACACAATACCTCAGAATTTTTGGGATTCAGATGAAGAGCAGCTGGTAGGCTTCAATTCCGGCTGCATTCTGAAGGAGAAGGGTAGTAGTAGTACTACCACTTTCGTAGGTAAGAATACGAATGCAAGTTTGCTCTACTTGGTTTAACTTAGCTTAACTCCTTATTTTTTAACCAACAGTTTATTGGCAGGATTTTTGTTAGTTCTATGTGTGTCGCGTTGTGGTTGTATTCCGAATTGGGTAGTATTTAGCGTTTGTTATTGCCGCTTAATTTTTCACCTGTGGCTTAGAAGAATCCTGGCTCTGCCACTGGCCACAACACTTCCAAACAAGCCAATTAACAGATAAGAGTGACGTCTACAGCTTTGGTGTGGTCCTTGTTGAGCTGCTTACAAGAGAAAAACCTGTAGCTTATCACAGGCCAGAAGAGGGAAGACATCTAGCCTCACATTACACAATGCTTGCAGAGCAGAATCGGTTGTTTGAGATCATTGATGGCACAATAGTTAAGGAAGCTGGAATTAGGCATGTTAATGTGGTTGCCCAGTTGGCTTTGAAATGTTTGAGGCTTAAATGAGAAGAAAGGCCAAGGATGGTAGAAGTTGCAATTGAACTTGAAGCCCTGAGAAGGCTGATGAAGCAGTACTTTCCTTGAAGTGTGAAAAGGAGTTGAGAAAGCTGAGGGAACGACAATTGGTTCTGAATGGGAATGACAATGATGGCCAGTTCAACGAGGAGGAGAACGATTAGGATTCAGGAATAGATCTGTGCAGACTAGATGTCAAACGTGGACAAAAGCATTGATACCACTCTACTGCTGTCCATGGACATCCCATGGTAGAGTCGTGATTGGCTCTGTTGGAGCAAACATATCTTTTTCCATTCATTGTTCACTCCTTCTGTATCAAATAATGCTTATAGCTCTTTAGGATGAACAAGCAAATAATAAATAAAATCTTCATCCATAAGTTAATTTTCATGATGGCTATTACTAATTGAAAGTTTATTATCCCAAATATGCATTTCTAATTTGAGAATTAATGCACTATCCAACATAAGATGGATACTACAACACATAAGGATGGTTTTTTAATCACAAGTACATACTTTATGTAAATTTGATGTAATCAAAGGTTTACACTTGTGTGCATGCATGGAAATGTGGTGGTTCCTCCCTTTTTCTTGAAAGTAAAAAAAAATGTTGTATATGCTATGCTGATGTGGCAACGGTTGTTCTTGAACGAGCTAATTTGAACCCAAATTGTACTTGAGAGTGTGGAGTTTTTGAATATTGAGATTTCTGTTCTCTTTTTGGAGACTATGGAATATGGAGTGCCAAGATTCACAAGTCATGTTTATCATAATTGGCAAATTTCCTCCATAAATTTTTACTTGCATGTCTATGAGTTGTCAACTAACATATACAATATTACAATAAGTTACAATACGTTTGCTCAAAAAGAAGGTTACAATAAGCACATCATCTTGTAAGATGGCAAGAAGCTAGCATTTCAACTTCCAGGGTATGCTGCCTACTTCCTTCCAAAGAGTGGAGGCTGGAAGGTGATCCTACTGATTCACGAAGCAGGTATTCCTCGTCTTCATTCTTATTTCGTGAGTGTACTTGCTTTCTTCTGAGAGCTTTTTCCTTGGTGAATGACCTTCTCAGCCCATCCAAAACTGATGCCACCTCCTTCATTGTCGGTCGTTCTCCCTTCAGACTTAAGCACCTAATCGAGAGATGTGCAACAGCATATAGTTGCTCTTCTCCGGCTTCTGCCAAAATGTGTGGTTTTATTGCCTGAAGCAGGCAACCTTTGTTGACTAGCATCACCAAATACATGGCTAGGTTGCGCAAATCCTCTGGCCTGGCAAAGGAGATAGGCTTCTCTCCGGTCAGTATTTCAGCAAGAACCACTCCAAAACTATAAACATCGCTCTTCTCTGTGAGCTGGCTGTTTTGGAAGTACTCAGGATCAAGGTACCCAATAGTTCCTTGAACGAGAGTTGTTATATGAGTTTGATCAAATGGAACTGATCTTGATGAACCAAAGTCAGATACTTTGGCTACATAATTCTCATCTAACAGTATGTTGCTCGATTTGATGTCTCTGTGAATGATTGGTATAGTAGGTGCAAAGTGCAAATAGGCAAGGGCTTCTGCTGTTTCCGCAGCAATCCTTATGCAGTCTTCCCATGTTAAAGAGCGCTGCACATTTCGGCTGTGAATATGCTGGAACAGTGTCCCGTTGGGAATGAACTCGTACACTAATAACGGGACTTGTGTCTCGAGGCAGCAACCCAGGAGCTTGACAACATTTGGGTGGTCAATATGTGAAAGGATAGAAATTTCATTGACGAATTGCTCCACCTGGCTTTCATCAAACATTGTGGACTTCTTTATGGCAATCACTGTCTTATCAGGGAGGATGCCCTTGTACACTGTGCCATGTCCACCTCGGCCAAGGATTCGACTTTCGTTGTAGTTGTCAGTAGCTACCTTGAGTTCTTCTACACTGAACATCCTTGCTGATGAGTCTGATGAGTACATCATGTCTTGAGAAGTGAATGCATTAAATCTCTGTTGCAGCAGCAAGCCGCCATTCTTCCTGAACAATTCAGCCCTCTTTCTTCCTATCTCCCTTTTCTTGACACTCCAGTAGATGCATAATGATGTCATGGTTATTGTAACTACAAGTGCGAGACCGGCACCTGCAGGCATTGGAACACAGTCAATACACAATGTATTTTTTTTCTTGTGAGATGGCTATGTCACAAATTAAAGTGGTGCTATTAAGATTTAGCACTGAATGATTCACCATTGTATTTGCAGGGTATTGTGTTGCAGCACAAGCAAGGGCTTGAATTTCCATCAGGTAAAACTCTCCCCTTGTGATTACTAAGTGCATATATAGCTAAAATTCTTTCCTTTTTCTTTCTTTCCCTTCTTTTTTGCATCATGTGAAAGAATGCAATAGGCCTTTGGACCAACTAAATGATACCTCAGAATGCAAAATTTTGGAATTAATAAACTTATGTTTGAATTCATTCATTAAGCACAATTCATTTGTTTACTCTATCAAGGTGACCGAGCACCTGTCATGAATTAAACTAGCAGGGTGTCCTGCGCATTTGAGTGGCCAGATTTCTTTTAAAGTTTTATATTATTAAATGATATAATTTATATACTAGAGAATGTATTAATGTATTTTGTAGGCTATTTAGATTTTTAAGATATCATAAACATTAGATATGACAATAGAAGCTTAAAGGAAAATTCAACTTAAGGAATGTAATTGAAGTATAAGCTTTGATAGAAGAAAATCATTGAGAATAATAAGTTGCTGGGGTTCTTAAAAACATGACAACTCTTCATCTTGCATAGATCATGTAGCTATATACTCATATTTTTTTCTCTACCGGTAACTCTTTTTTCAAAATATATAAAGCACATGTACCTCTATTTAATCTCAAGTAATACGCTAATTATTTTACATGGTATTAGAGTACATTGCTCACATTTACACCAATGCATCATGGACGACTTACTTTGAACTTATCTTCCTCACATGCTGGCTACCCCACTGAATCGTGTCTTATATCTCTTATTGATTACCCTCCAACTTTTCTGCTTCAACCTCCAATAGCAAGCCCAATTCTTGATCTAACCCTCTCAGCTGCTATATTTTTTAATGCAATACTGTATCATATAACTATCTTCTATTTCTCTTCAATTATTAATTAATGCTGACATCAACATGCATAGATGTACAACTGTCGCTTATCCCTTCCGGGGACGCCCATCACACTCTCACCAGTGGCTCTAAGCCTATTGCATACAATAGTGCCGTCTCTACTCCGAACTGTTTGCCTTTTGTTTTGATTCATACGAATTCATGCATGTTTATACACATGCAGGATGTTATACATGCTGGTATGAGTGTTCCCGTGAATAGGCCCGGGTACCCGGCCTTTGGCCGCAGCTTGGGGATGGTGGTGCCGTGAGGGCGAAGGTGGATGGGAAATGAGGGATTGGCTGTACGGAGCCACCGACCGGTTATCGACGGCGCGCCTGAGATAAGTTTTTGGTGACACTAAAACGTGTCTTTTCTCTTCTCATTCTTCTCCTTTTATTCATGTCCTCTGACCCTCAATCGGGCTACATCTTTTGGAAGGAAATACTACATCTTTTGGAAGGAAATAACTTGACAAATAAAGCAACTAATTGCCTGGAATACGAAGGAAAGAAATAACTGCAGGCCTAAACAGGGAAGGAGATTAACCGGCCAATCATGCCTGGACCGGATCCTCTCTAATCCTGCGCCTGTAATATACTCTATCAGTACCTCTAACACATGCTCAATTTCTACTTGTCCCATGTATGTCGCTTCTCTTATTCGATGTTGGCTAACTCAATGATGTTGCTCCCTCACTAACTGTGGTGACCTTCCATCTTCTCTGATACTAGCATGATTGCTTTATTCATTGTATAAAGATATAAAGAATTTTCCCGCCATCACGTGTGACATCGTGTCCCTCAACAGCGATGGCACGTTCCTAGCTCTCCAATGTATATATATTCGTTGTAACTTGTCTTTCATTCAAATCTCCATCTCCTTTCTACTAGGTCCTCTCCACCACCAAGTTTCTTTTGCCACTGACTTCTTCAACAGCGCGGACGTTCACCACTCATCGTCTGTCTTTTGTCTCTTTTGGCTTTGATCTTTCTCTTCAATGACTCTAGTGAGTAGCGCGATATTGTTCTCATCTCTGACTTAAACACCTCCGCCTATCGCTTCCTTGTGAGGCAATATTTTATTGCATGACAGATCGACTCTATTGCACTTATATGTAGTTCCTCCAATAACACTCGTGATATCCACGTTATAACTTTTAATTGTATTCAAAATTTTATTTTTTTGGATTTCATATATAAATAAATTGCTAATTTTATTTAATTAGTCTAGATTTTAGCTATTTAAGGATTTTACTTTGGAATTCATATGGAAATCAAATTGCAAACTTTCTTTCATTTTTATTCCTAATTTTCAATTATTTTTAGAATTTTTATACAGATTCAGTTGATGATTTTTATTTTATTTTTATTTTTATTTCAAGTTAGTTATTTAGGATTTTACTTTATAATTCATATAGAAATCAAATTTCTAGTTTTATTTTATTTTTAATCCGACTTTCTTTTATTTTTGTTGTAATTCATATGGAAAACAAATCGCTAATTTTATTTAATTTTTATGATGTATTATATATATACTTAGGGATTTTACTTAGGAATTTTTATTAGAAATCTGGTTGTTGATTTTTATTTGATTTTATATCCTGAATTTACTTATCTTTGGTTGGAATTCTCATAGAAATGAAATTGACAATTTTTGTTTATTTGTATTACAAGTTATATCTCTTTAGGAATTTTACTTAGTAATTCATGTAGAAAATATTGCTAATTTAATTTGTTCATTCTGAATTTGAGTTATTGTTTTGGGAATTTGTATAAAAATATGTTTGCTATTTTTGTTTAACTTTTATTCTGAATTAATTTTATTTGGGGAGGTTACATGGAGATTCGTATGGAAATCAATTTTTTTTTCAGAATTTCAATTATTTTTGTATTGTACATGGCACAAAGAATTTTTTTAATCTAAACTATTATAATTTGGACCCATCATGATTAATAATGTAGATCTTTCTCACTTTTCTCCGGTTAATGTGAAAAATTTCTAGCCTTGAGAGCAAACATGATGGCTTCTTTTGTTTGTGCTTTTTTCGTTCATATATAAATCAAATTGTTAATTTTATTTAATTTATTCTGTATTTTATTTATTTAGGGTGTTTTACGTTGGAATTCGTATGGAAATCATATTGTAAATTTTATTTCATTTTTTCTGAATTTTTAATTATATTTGAGAATTTTTATATAGATCCAATTACTAATTTTTATTTAATTTTTACTCTGAATTAGTTACTTTATAATTCATATCCATATCAAATTTACAATTTTATTCTATTGTTTACTCCAAATTTCTGTTATGTTTTGTTGAATTCATATAGAAATCCAATGACTAATTTTTCTTTAATTTGTATCTTTGAGTTCTATTTATTTAGGATTTTATTTAGAAAATTGTACGAAATTTAAATAAGTGATTTTATTATATTTTCTATTATGGATTTAATTATCTTTGGTTGAATTCTTATGTAAAAATTGGCATTTTTATTTATATTCCTAATTATATTTGCATGTTGTTGAATCATACATGATGTAGAGTTTTTCTATAGTTTTAGGTTGAAATTTATAAAAAATAATTGGTATTTTTATTTCATTTTATTCCAAAATTTTATATTTAAGGATTTTACTTTGAAGTTCATATGAAAATCAAATTGCTAATTTTATTTTGTTTTTTATTCAATTCTAGTTTCAGTTAGTATTTTATACAAATCCTATTACCAATTTTCAATTAATTTTTGTGCCAAATTTTATTTTTATTTTGATGTTCGTATGAAAATCAAATTGCTAGTTTTATTTTATTTTTACTTTGAATTTTAGTTTTTTCATTGTACTTGACACGGATCTTTCTTTTAATCCTATAGAAATTAAATTCCTATTTTTATTTTTTATTCAATTTTAGCTTTGTAGGTTGGAATTCATATACAAATATAACTACTAATTTTCATTTAATTTTATTCTGAATTTCAATTTATTTTGATGTTTGTATAGAAATCAGATTACTAATTATCTTTTATTTTTATTCAAATTTTTATTTTTTTATTATACTTCACATGGACTATTCCTTTTAATCATATACTTCACATGGACTATTCCTTTTAATCATATGGAAATTAAATTTCTATTTTTATTTTTTGTTCCAAATTTTATTTATTTCTATATTGTACATGTCACACTCTTTGTTTTAATCTGGACCTATCATGATCAATGGTGCAGATTTTTTTCCTCCGATTAGTGTGGTGGGAATTTTAGCTTTGAGAGCGAATATGATGGTTTCTTTTGCCTCTGCTTTAATATTATAATAGATAGGTTGTCAAGTGATAATTAAACTAAAGCACTAAATTATTGTCACTAATTATTTGATTTTGGCTTAGCATCGTGAAATGACTTCACGCTCAGTAGTTGATGACTGATCAAAATTTTATGCTTCGATTACCTTTTTGTTTAGAATATGTAGTTCTCATTTGAAGTCAATCTTATCTCATGTAAGGTAAAAATATTCCATCAGAAAATAACTTGTGGCACTTACACCTCATTACCACCCAAGTAAATGTTAGAAAGACCTTCCTAGATGTGCTACGAGTAGTTTGGCTGTTAAAGTGCGATAAATTCTGCATATCAATTATTTCAATGAGGTAAAAAACATATAATTATGTCTCAATTATTTTAATGCGATAAAGTTCAGTTTTTTTTCTGTAGAGGGCAGGTATATCTATAGTAGGAAGAGACCACTATGGCGAGTTTCCTCTCAGGAGAAAACTATCAAATTTGAGAGAAGCAAGCCATAAGCAGATAATGGATAATGCAGAGATTCAGAATATAAAGCAAATCCTTGGTTTGCAGCATGATGTAAAACATATGCATACCTAAAGCAATATCTAGAGGAAAGTTGTTTTGATCCGTCCGGCAGCCACTTCCCGTGGCCATCCCATCTCCAATCATGCAACTCTGTAGTTGCAAAGGGGAACCTGTAATAAGAGGAACCAATCAACATATTCTTAGCTTGCTGTTACTTAACGCTGTCTAATAATTATACAGAAAGATTATTCTTTTACTGCCTGATTTTTTTAATTGAGATATATGATGTATCTGTTGGTAGGTGTGGATTGGTTGACCTGTTTATTTTTTTCGAGAACACGCAAAAGCTTTGCATGTCCTTGCATTAAGGTAGTAAAAAGTTTGTACAACAGAACGCCTTAGAATACAAATTGGACTGAAAGGGACTCCATAGGTGTACCCGACCACGCTACTGGTTGACCTGTTTACTCGAATAGGAGAATGTAAAAAGATCTACAAGTGACACAACTACACAAGAATCTATATATACTACTACTTGTTTGCAGCTATAGCCTCAGTATACCTACAGTTTGAGTGCTTACTAATACCTTTGGCTGGGATGTCTGGCTTAATTTGGAGCCCTTATGTGTTGTGTGCGCGACTACGGAGATCGTAGTGATGCACGGAACGTCGAACAAGGGGCTTCGGACGGCGTTTAGATGGCGCCGTCGGAAGCTAAGCCGCACGGCTTGGCCGTGCTGCGTGTGAACAGAGGAAGAGATGAGAGGCAACAGAAATAATCTATTGCTTGCCTTTATTTCTTCTTGACCTGGCTATTTATATAGCCAAAGCTAAACATGGAAATATCCTTAATTAGACTCAAATGCAGACTCAATTACTTGTAATCTACTCCAACTCTAACTTTGGAAAATAAAGATAACAGACTTTCCTAAACAACCAACTTAACTCGCCAAACACGCTTGTCGAGGTTCGACACGTCGTGAAAGTCTTGGCGAACCTAACATCTCCCCCTCCTCATAACAAATTCGTCCTCGAGCTGAAAATCAGGTATAATTGCTGAAATTTGGTGACATGCTCCCACATCGCTTGTGTAGGTGGTAAATCTTTCCATTGGATTAAGACCTGGCGAAGGCCGCGGACCACTCGACCTCGCAATGCGCGTCGAGGACACAAGCACACGGCCATGCACCATAGGAGGCAATTTAGCTATGTCTTCTTGGGGGTCCCATGAAACTTCTTAAGGAGACCAACATGGAACACATCATGAATCGAGTTCGGTGGTAATCGGTTTATAAGCCACGGACCCAACGTTGCACAACGATATGGCCCATAGAAACAAGGACTAAGCTTGCAAAGTCATTTGTGGTAAAGATCACCGGTCATTGAGAGAGCGTAGCTAAACCCAATCATTGATGCCAAATTGGACATCCCGATGGTTTTGGTTGTAATAAGCATTTGCAAGCTGCTGACTTGGAAGCGATCGATCGCGCACCTCCGGAGAAATTCATCCTCGTCATCATTTGGCGTCAAGCTAGCCGGAACGTGCTTCCCCTTAACATAAGAACGAAGAGTAGGTGGATCCCGCCATAAACCACTCGAAAGGAGTCGTCTTCAAAGATGGTGATAAGGCGTGTTGTAGCAATATTCCGCCCATGGAAGCCAACGAATCCATTGTTTCTGGCGGTCGCCAGTGAAGCATCTCAGATACATGGCGATAATTTTATTGGTGACTTCAGATTGACCATCCGATTGTGGGTGATATGCCGAACTCATATTGAGACTAACGCCTGCTAGCTGAAATAGCTCTTGCCAAAAGACACTAGTAAACACACCATCACGATCAGTCACGATGGATGTTGGTATACCATGTAATTTCACGATATGATCAAAGAAAGTTCTGCCCACTGACGTTGCCGTATAAGGATGTGCCAAGGGAATAAAATGGGCTGCCTTGGAGAAACGATCAACCACTATTAAGATAACTGTTTTGCCCCCGGATTTAGGTAGCCCTTCAATAAAATCCATAGCAATATCAGACCAAACCATTTGTGGTACGGCGAGGGGTTGCAGCAATCCGCCCGGATGAAGATGTTCAGTCTTGTTGCGCTGGCAGATGGTACAATCGCGGATGAAGTTCTGGATTATCTGGCGAATCCCAGGAATATGAAAGTCAGAACGAACTCGAGTAAGAGTCTTCTGGACCCCTTCATGGCCGGCTTGATGACAACTAGCCACAATGGTCAGAACGAAGACTGAAGATGACGACACAAAGATACGGTCCTTGTATAAGATTAGCCCATCACGAACTGACCAGGGCGCATTCAGGCATCCCTCTTGTATGTCGACCAGTGTAGATGCCCAACTCGGCTCCAAGGGCAAAGTCTGGCGAAGCTCATTGAACATGGATAGAGAAGGTATTGATAGTGCATGCAGAGAAATATCAGAACTATCGCCATCCCGTCGAGATAGTGCATCAGCCACCGCATTCAGGCGGCCTGGGCGATACTCTACGGAGAAATCAAATCCCACTAATTTACTCACCCATTGATGTTGAGGAATTGTGGACAATCGTTGATCCAGCAGGAATTTCAAGCTGTAGTGGTCAGTACGGACAATGAAGGAACGGCCCCAGACATAAGGGCGCCAATGTCGCACTGCTTGAACCAGTCCGATGAGCTCTCGTTCATAGGCCGCCAACTTGATATGGCGCGCTGCGACAGGGCGACTGTAGAAAGCAATAGGTCCCATACCTTGATGTAGAACAGCACCAAAACCCGATCCTGAAGCATCACAGTCAATAGTGAATGGACGACTAAAGTCGGGTAATTGAAGGACAGGGGCCGAAGCGAGAGCTTGTTTGAGAGCTTGGAAGGCATGGCTGGCTTCGTCACTCCACACAAATGATTCCTTCCGTAAGAGGCGAGTTAGGGGTGCTGCAATGGCCCCGTAACTGGCAATAAAACGCCGGTAGTATCCTGCCAAACCCAAAAATGCACGAACCGCTCGAACTGTGGTCGGGTTCGGCCAATCTTCCACTGTTGCCACCTTCTGTTTATCCATGGAAACACCCTCAACCGAAATGACATGGCCGAGATATGCCACTGAAGACGTACCAAAAGAGCATTTGGATCGCTTTAAAACAAGGCCATGCTTGATTAGTTCCTGTAATACTAGACGAACATGGCAGAGGTGCTCGGCCCAAGAGTTACTGTAAATAAGGATATCATCAAAGAAAACCAACACAAAACGGCGTAGGAAGGGACCAAGGACATCATTCATCAATGCTTGAAGCGTTCTTTGGTGCATTGGAAAGGCCAAAGGAAGAACCGAAATTGAAGTGGCCATGGTGTGTCTGAAAAGCCGTCTTGTGTATATCCTGAGGGTGCATGCGTACCTGGTGGTACCCGGAACGGAGATCCAACTTTGTGAAGAAACGAGCTCCCTTCAATTCATCTAGCAGTTCTTCGACGACTGGTATAGGAAATTTATCCTTGATGGTCTTATCGTTCAAGGCACGATAATCGACGCAGAATCTCCAAGAGTTGTCCTTCTTTTTGACCAACAATACGGGTGCAGAGAACGTCGACGTACTGACACGAATGATGCCTTGGCGAAGCATCTCAGTACATTGTATCTCGAGCTCATCTTTTTGCAATTGGGGGTAACGGTAGGGACGCACTGCCACTGCATCGGTGCCTTGGACTAGATGAATGCGATGGTCATATGCCCGCGATGGAGGCAGTCCGGCGGGCTGGGCAAATACCTCCTTATGCTGATCCAATAAAGCATCCATGAGGTTCTCCGTTCCAATAGCCCATGCAGCCATGGTGAGATGTCGGTTGGTGGTTCCCTGCAGAGTGACTTGGTGATTTTCATGCCAAAACGTCATGGTGAGATGTTGAAAATCCCAAGTAATGGGTCCCAATGTGAGTAGCCATTGAATACCAAGAACAAGATCAACTCCCAAAATCGGTAGCGCAAAGCAATCCAGGTGGAAAACAGAAGAACCAATTTGGATGGGAACTCGGCGACACGCTCCGTTGCTCGAAAGATGCTCCCCATTGGCTACTGCAACCCGTATGGGGTTAGTGGGCGGCTCCAGCATAAGACCGCATTGAGCCACGGCATCTTCAGAAATAAAATTATGGGTGGACCCTGAGTCTACCAGAGCCACAAGCTGACGATTGCCGATACGTACCGGAAGCCGCATGGTTCGGCTTGCATCAATTCCAGTGAGGGCCAGAAGAGAGATGGACAGCGTATCATCCTTGTTGTCACCAGGATACTCAGAATCCGGCACCGCCTCCAGGCTGAAGAGTTGTTGGCAAACATGGCCAGGAGCATACTTGTCGTCGCAATTATAGTAGAGTCCCTTGAGGCGACGTTCTTCCATTTGTGCACGTGTCAGCTTCCGAATTAAACGACCCCCTGCCAGTCCGGTGTCACCCTCTTTGGTGACAGCAACGGTAGAGGCCGACGATCCTGTGGGAGCTGTGCCGAGCTTGGAGCCATCGATTCTGGATGTTGTCTTCGGTCCCGGCCGTGGCTTCTTTGAAGTCTTGGGCGCTGTGAGCGAGCTAAGCTCATGGCCATCACGAGGGTCTCGTGGAGCAATGAGACCCACAATGATGGCTATCCTTTCCTTGAGTCTGCGACAAACATATCGATCTTCCGGTCTTGGCGCAGATTGGCTCGAGGAGAAGCGACTCAATTCCTTTTGATATTGCGCCATTGTTCTGATTGGTGGAGCTGTTTGATCTCCAGCCAGTGGTTCTGGCGGTCGGCGGGCAAACGGAGATTGAGGCCATCCTTGAATTGCTCCATGTCGGCTCACCGGACTCTTCTTCTGGCACGTACCCTTTGTTGGGCTTCTCCCCGAGGTGGTATGCTTGCGTCTGAACCTTCTCCTCCTCCAGCGTGGGTGTCCTTTGAAGAAGAGTCGACGTATTGAGCGATCTGAGGATCGCCCCAGAGATAGGAAACTCCAGCGATGGTGTTTGGGGTCCGTCCTTCCGCCTGGTCGGCCGCCGCCAGTCCGCCGCCCCTCCAGACCGCCGCCGCCCCCTCGGGACCGCCACGCCTAATCGCCAACGCCACCGGGGCCGCCGCCACCAGAGCTGCCGCCCCAACCGCCAAAGCCACCAGGGCCGCCGCCACCAGGGCTGCCGCCTCCGCCCCCCAGACCACCGCCGCCGTTGCGGCCGAAGGAGCCGTTGAAGTTGGCGGTCGAGGAACTAGGATCTCGAAGAGGTGGCACGACGTAGGTAACTTCCCCCGGAATTTTGTCGGCCAAACTGTTGTCCATCTTGCCCTCTCCTGTTGCTGCGGTGACAAGATCATCAAACTTGGTGATACGGGAATCATGCCGATCCAACCGCGTATTGATCGTGGCGATGAGCGCTGAGTGACTATCTTGCACCATGGATATGCCTTCAAGCTTCTTGAGGACATCCTGCAGCATTGTTTTGATCGTTGAGTCTTCAGGATGTTCACCACCGCCGCCGGACATGATGCTCGCAGCGATTGGCTCTGATACCAAGATGTTGTGTGCGCGACTACGGAGATCGTAGTGATGCACGGAACGTCGAACAAGAGGCTTCGGACGGCGTTTAGATGGCGCCGTCGGAAGCTAAGCCGCACGGCTTGGCCGTGCTGCGCGTGAACAGAGGAAGAGATGAGAGGCAACAGAAATAATCTATTGCTTGCCTTTATTTCTTCTTGACCTGGCTATTTATATAGCCAAAGCTAAACATGAAAATATCCTTAATTAGACTCTGAAACAGACTCAATTACTTGTAATCTACTCCAACTCTAACTTTGGAAAATAAAGATAACAGACTTTCCTAAACAACCAACTTAACCTGCCAAACCTGCTTGTCAGGTTCGGGCACGTCGTGAGAAGTGCCGGCCGAACCTGACATTATGGTTCCGCTGATACATCTACCATATAAGAGACCAAATGAAATGTGATATATGTGAATCTAATACAGGAATAAGGTAAAAATCAATCAGAATATCAGATAGAGGGCATGGGATCCTTTTATTTTCACTTCAAAGAGTAACAAGTTCAGAGCTGTGCTCAACATTGACAGATGCGGTTGAATAAAGTTGCAAACAGGGTATTGAGGTGGTACCAGGATCAGGTGGAGGTGAAACTGAGACCAAGGGAGTGCAGCTCGTCCCTGACCTTTTACCATCACCAATCATGTTGGATGGGCAAGAACACTGAAATCCTCCTGGAGTGTTGTTGCAGTACTGTGGATAGGTACAAGGGTAATCCCGGTTTTGTGGCGAAAGTCGGCACTCGTCGATATCTAACAGTAGCATGAATAAATTGAACATTAATTTCGGAATCAGGAAAACTCTAAAAAGCTAGAAAGGTTTAGTAAGAGAATTGTCCTCTGGTGTAGTTGGACCAGTTGCCACAGTGAACACCGCAAATAGCAATGATTTGAATTATCAATGGCATAGTTGGTAGAATGAGACCTTGATCTGAATCTTAAATGTTGAATTCTGCAGGCTGCATTCCTAATTCATGTTGAGGTTAAACATAAAAATAAAATCTAGCATTTTAATTAACCCTCATGAATTTACACTCCTGATACATACTTGATATGTTTTATACGTGTATTCCTTAAATTAAATAATTTTGATATATATGTGTGTGTTTTCTTTGAAGCAAGCCTATCTTCCGGTTAAGCAAGTATGTCTAGATATCTGAAGGTGCACTGCATATGTTCAGAAAAAGGCGCGCGTACCTTGACACCCATTATCCAGGTAAGGATTTCCTTCAAACCCTGGACGGCACTTGCAGAGATAGCCATAGCCTACTCCCCTGGGAAAGTCGTAGCATTTGCTCATGTTCGCCTTGCATTTATCCGGTCGAGCAAGCTTGCCGCTCCCTGTTGCTTCCTTGCAGCTGTTGCTCCCAATTGCCCAGTCTAAGCTCATGATGCGCTCAGGTCGCACCACCAGCTCGTCCTTCATAGATCTGTTAATCGAATCACCGCTGGCGTCGGAGGGGATATCCGGGAAGACTTGCTGGCCTTGGTCGACAAAGAACGCGGCGCTGCACGTGTCATTCTCCTCGGGGTTGTATTTCGCCGTCTTCGTGAACGACAGAATAAACGCCTGAGCCCCGCCAACCATGCCTGGTGGCACGTCGGTCTGGCAGCAGGCTACGCCCGAGCTGCATGAATGGCTGGTGATGACGTCCGACTCCGAGCTGCCTTGGCACCCGGTGGAGCAGGTGGTCATCCTTTCCAAGGAGTCGCCGCCGGAGCTCTCGAAGGAAGCGGAGAGCTTATAGTTGCAGCCGATGGCCGTCAGTCTGTTCCGCGCTGAGAAGGTGAACGGCGTTTCGGTCAGGTTCATGAGCCCGGTTCCGCTGCTGTTGTTGGTTACCTTGCCGTCGCGGGCGTAGCAGGCTTGTCGGATGGGCCCAGCGAAGATGGTGACGTAGCCTTCCTCGAGCGACACCTCGTGGATCTGGTACAGGTTGTCGCCGATGGGCAGCATGGCCTCGTTGTCCGGCCCGCAGGACACCTCGAAGCCGGGCAAGGCCGTGCCGTTGACGCCGAAGGGGAGGGGGGCATTCAGACAGGTGACGTTTGGGATCGACGGCAGAGGCAGGGTCCCTGCTGGAGCCGACGATGCTGCAGCTGCAGGCATCAGCATCATGAGGAAGGCGGCGGCGAGCGCGGCGACGGTGACGCCCTCCTCGCTGCTGGACATGCCGCCAGTCGGATGCTAGATGCTACCGACGGCGATCTGCACGCATGCACATGCGCTGTGTAGAGGCTTGTTGCGACTGGGTCATGTTAGTTAAGCGTGTCACACCGTGGCCGTGTGTGATAGGGCTAGAGCGTCCAGTGCCGTCCAAATTAGGGGCCCGTGCGAAGACCGGGAGTGTGGAAGTCTTCGTCAACCGGGAGAAAAGGTTACACCTATCTGCTGCTATAGCATGTAGCCGCGAGGGAGTCAGTCGTCTGCCTGCCGTGCTAGCTAGGAGACTTGGGTCTGTTTGATAAAGTTTCAGATGCTAGCTTCTCTTAAAATTTAAAATTTATAGGTTAAAATAAAGTGAAATAAATTTATATTTTTGATCTAAAATGTAAACAAGATGATCTATCTAAACACTCTTAATGTACTCACAGCTCTAGCTTTATGAATCTGGTGAAGCTAAAATTTTCAGCTTCACCAGATTCTCATAATCTGGAAAAGCTGAATCCCTACCAAACAGGCCCTTAATGGCCAACTAGAAAAATTTTCGTGACGTCACGTGTTATTTTTTCGTAGAATTTTTTTTCAACGGTGTTTTAGTTTTTAAATCGTCGAAATAATGAGTGAAACAACTGAAAGAACAAAACACTCTGCGCGCTTGCCGAGTAATAATACATGTTTAAAAAAATATCAGAGACTCGCGGCGTATGCGCGTGCCGTTTTTTCGTAGAATTTTTTTTCTCTCGGCGGTGTTTTATTTTTTAAATCGTCGAAATAATGAGCGAAACGGCTGAAAGGATATAAAATTTTTCGCGACGTAACACGCCACGCGTCCGTTTTTCGTAGAAAAAATTACTTTTTTTCCAGCGCCGTTTTATTTTTTAAATCGTCGAAATAATGAGCGAAACGGGGAAAAAATAGAGAGATAGAGTTGTAGAAATATCTCTTTCGACGAATTATTTGGAAAATATTGGAGACCGAGGTGGAAAACCGCGGTGGGGAAAAAGTCTAGAGGGAAAAGGTTGAAGAATTATTAGAGATGACAACATTCTTTTGTCGAGCCTAACACTCTACGCGTTCACCGAGTAATATAATACATGATTTAAAAAATATCAGAGATCGAGATGGGAAAAAAGTCTGCACACATATTTCTGGTGACGAAAACATTTTTTCCCGGGAAAAACGGAGAAATGACCTAGACGTAAGGAGTAAGGATCTGATTGTTACGTTTTTAGACCTGTCTGCTATCCTGAAAAATTAGAAAAGGGCTTGTTCGCGGTTTGAATTTAATGGGAGTTTTTTTTCGTAAAACGGCAGACGAGGGACCCAAACGCGATTTAGAAAAAAACATCTTCCTCTCACAAAAAATCGCAAAGGACCTATTTGTAATCTATAGGGACCTATCTGTAATTTCAAGAAACACAGGGATTTTTTCGCGAAGTCACCAAGGGAGACACGTGGAGGTGCTCTCCTCCCAGGAAGTTTGCAAGCTTTAATATGGGGGTGATATCGGAAAATGGCCCTTGGATATGCCTATTTGTTTGTGGTTTTTTAACTAGACTTTATTAAAAACTAGAAGCCTTTGTATAATTAAAAGATAAAAGCCATTTGAGATATGTTTTTCTTGTCTTTTTGAGAGTTAATTGATTTTAGATCAATATCATTTTAGTTAAATGTAAAATTACTCATTTTTGCCACGTATAAAAGCCGGTGAGGAGCTGCCTCTCCCTGCCTTCCTCCTGATCAGATCAGCATCTGGACCGATTCGGCGGTGGTGATTTTCTCTTGTCCGCAGTCACAGATGTGGTGGGTTCGAGAAAATTGGTTATTTACCATTCCAAAGAAGTGGCTTCGCAGTTTTACCACTACAAAGAACAGCTTCGTAAAATTGCCACTTACATCGTATACGTCTTGTTTAGTCTGCCATTTTCTCCATTTTACTGATTTTTAATCCCTTTTCTCATTTTCAGCACTGAAATGACTAAAATGCCCTCACGTTGATTGCACGAGCCACGAGGATTGAATCATGGAGAGCCATTGTCTCGGCCGTGGCGGCGGATGGACTCCGACGCCCGAGGAGGAGGGCCAGGCGAGGAGGCCACCGCACCGCGCTCCCGGGTCTACGCGTTCATCAAGGCATTCCTCCTGCTGTCCCTCTTCCTCCTCGCCGTTGAGCTCACCACCTACGCCAACGGCCGGGGGCGCCTCGCAGTCTCATTCGACTCGCTCTACGTGTCCTGGCTGCGCTTCCCCGCCGCTCCAGCTCCTCGCCGACGCCTGCGTCGTGCTCTTCCTCGTCCAGAGCGCCGATTTACTTAAAAACTGACAATACATGTGCTTCTGTTAGCAGGCTGCTCGGGAAGAAGCGTGGGCAAGGGTCTCAGCTCTTGAGATTGAAATAGCTGCTACACTTAGAGATCTATCAATTGAGAAACAGAGGTACCAAGGAGCTAGAGAAAGAATTATTTTACAGTAAGCATCTTGTTTCAGTTAATCAGTTCCATACAGAGGCGATAAGAATGAGAGTTTGTGGAACTAATGTTATCTTCAACCCTTTCGTTTTGTTTCCTCTGTTGCTTACTTCAGAGAGACTCAGCTGCGTTCTTTCTATTCAACTACAGAAGAAATATCTGCTCTATTTGCAAAACAGCAGGAACAGCTTAAAGCTGTGCATAGAACTTTGGAGGATGAAGAGAACTATGAGAGCACCTTAATGGGTGTTGATCTCAATAAAGTGCCACCAGCAACTGTTACCGCTCACGATGCTCGTGTAAAGCCAGTAGACTACTCAAAAAATACAATGGAAGCTTCTGGTGCTTCAATAGAGAATACCCAGGCAAGTGAACATAGTTCCAGTGATGAAGATGCCAACATGACCGAGCAGCAGTATGGAAGCGCAGCCAGGACATGTAGAGCGAGTCAAATGAGACTGCGAGGCGCCCCCGGCCGTTGGCGTAGGCGGCGAGCTCGACGGCGAGGAGGAAGAGGGACAGCAGGAGAAACGCCTTGATGAACACGTAGACCCGGGAGCGCGGTGCGGTGGCCTCCTCGCCCTCGCCCTCGCCCTCTCCGACGTCAGAGTCCATCCGCCTGGCCATGACTGAGACAATGGCTCTCCACGATTCAATCTCTGTGGCCTGTGCAATCAACATGAGGGGCATTTTAGTTATTTCAGGCGGCTGAAAATGAGAAAAGGGATTAAAAATCAGTAAAATGGAGAAAATGGCAGACTAAACAAGACGTATACGATGTAAGTGGCAATTTTACGAAGCCGTTCTTTGTAAGGGTAAAACTGCGAAGCCACTTCTTTGGAGTGGTAAATAACTAATTTTCTCGGTAGGTTTATGGTCTGGGCTTTCTTTGGAGTGGTAAATAACCAATTTTCTCGGTGGGTTCATGGTCTAGGCTAAGAAATCAGTTATGCCTTCACTTCTTTGAACACTTCAATTTGGTCTTCTTACAGGAAGGCCCCACCACTATTTCCAAGTGTGTGTTACTCGGTAGCGCAGTGAAAGAGAAAGAGAGAGATAACACAACTGTCCACGCTCACCAGCGGCGTCAGAGAGAAGCCTCTGGATTTCCCAAGAATTCAATTTCCACCGTACAATCGCGCTCCCGAAATCCCCACCCTCCGTTCCCATTGCCCACCACGTGACGCGGCCTCACACCAAGATTCAAATTTCGAATCCCTCACTTCGATAAAACCACGCAACCCTACTACTTCTTTTTCCCAGATCCTCCTCAATTCCCCAGTTCGCAATCTCCCCACCCCAAAACCCTAGCGCACACAACCTCGGTGTGCCGCCATGGCTGCCGCCGCCATGAAGCTCCCGCTCCAGTCCAGCTCCGCGCACAACTCCGCCGCGGGGGGCGGCGCCGGCAAGACCATCGAGGAGATGTACCAGAAGAAGACGCAGCTGGAGCACATCCTCCTGCGGCCGGACACCTACATCGGCTCCGTGGAGAAGCACACCCAGACGCTCTGGGTCTACGAGGGCGGCGCCATGGTGCAGCGGCCCGTCACCTACGTCCCCGGCCTCTACAAGATCTTCGACGAGATCCTCGTCAACGCCGCCGACAACAAGCAGCGCGACCCCACCATGGACGTCCTCCGGGTCGAGATCGACGCCGCCGGATGCTGCGTCTCCGTCTACAACAACGGCGACGGCATCCCCGTCGAGATCCACCAGGAGGAGCGCGTCTACGTGCCGGAGATGATCTTCGGCCACCTCCTCACCAGCAGCAACTACGACGACAACGTGAAGAAGACAACCGGTGGGAGGAACGGCTACGGGGCCAAGCTCACCAACATCTTCTCGACAGAGTTCGTGATCGAGACAGCCGATGGGCGCCGGCTGAAGAAGTATAAGCAGGTGAAATATTCATCTGTTCCTTAAGCGTTTTTTAGGTTTTTGGGGATGAATTAGCTTAGAAATGCAGATTTCTGACAGATCTGGTTACATGAATGAGAGATTAGAATGTTTAGCTTTAGATCCATAGTTCTCTTGATGTGCCAAGTGATTGTGTGATCACTTTATAGTTTACAATCTGGTGAGTCAAGTATTAGAGTGTGAAATCGGAATGTTAGATTGGCAGTTTAGTATCTGTATTGTTTGGTTGGCCTAAAAGGTTTAAAGAGTTTTTAGGGTCACTCCATAATTTCTTGTGTGCTATATGGCCAGGTTACTTCAGAGTTTTTCCTTGTGTAGTACAGATCTGAATGTGGTTTGGACTTTGGAATAATAGTTCGCACCATTGGTCAGTAAGGTGTACCATGAACACAAATATCAAATTTAACAGTGACCATTAGGATTTAGATGGTACAGTCAATATGAATTAATTGTCTTATACTTTGTCAAGGGACAACCACCCAAATTTACATTCCCAGATCTGGGTGTATGATGTTCCGCCTTGAATACATGTGCAGGTTTTCTCTGAAAATATGGGGAAGAAGTCGGAGCCCCATATTACCAAGTGCAGGCAAGGGGAGAACTGGACCAAAGTCACCTTCAAGCCTGACCTTGCCAAGTTTAACATGACCCATCTCGAGGATGATGTCGTAGCCCTCATGAGTAAGAGAGTGGTTGATATGGCGGGCACTCTCGGCAAAACTGTGAAGGTTGAGTTAAATGGCCAGAGGGTGCCAGTAAAGAGCTTTGCGGAATACGTGGACCTGTATCTCCGGCCTGCTTCCATGGACGGAACTGAGCTCCCAAGGTATGATGATGGTTTCAGACACGGTTTGCAACATTCAGTGTGATGTCCATTGAAAAAGCTCCTTCGGTGTTTCTGATCATTCACATTTGTCTTTCTTTCAGAATTTACCAAAAGGTAAATGATCGATGGGAGGTGTGTGTAAGTCTAAGTGAAGGGCAGTTTCAGCAGGTAAATTTGGGATAAGTTCTTGTGCATGCCCCTTCTTGTGATATCGTTACAATTGTACCTCACCCATTTTATGTGTTGCAGGTCAGCTTTGTGAACAGGATTGCGACCATAAGGGGTGGAACTCACGTTGACTATGTGACTAACCAAATCGCCACCCATGTGATGGCCATTGTGAATAAGAAGAACAAGAATGCTAACATGAAAGTGCATAACGTGAAGAGCCATTTGTGGGTCTTTGTTAATGCACTTATTGACAACCCCGCCTTTGATTCACAGACCAAGGAGACCTTGACCACTCGTCAGGGAAGCTTGGGGTCCAAGTGCGAGCTTTCTGATGATTTCCTTAAGAAGGGTATGCGATGAGTTCAATTTTGTTGCCTGGATTTGTGTAATGTGGCTGCACCACTAACACTCATGTTTACTTGTTACAATTGCAGTTGCTAACTCGGGTGTTGTCACCAATCTCCTTTCTTGGGCTGACTTCAAACTAAGCAAGGATTTAAAGAAGACTGATGGAAGCAAGAGGTCAAAACTTTACGGACTCACAAAGCTTGAGGACGCAAATGACGCTGGTGGGAAGAACTCTGACAAGTGCACCTTGATCCTGACTGAAGGAGATTCAGCAAAGGCTCTTGCTGTGAGTAATGCAAACTTGCTGATTGCCAGTGTATACCTTTACTATCAAACTGAAGAATTCAGCTCTCTGTTTTCTTTTTCTTGCTGTAGATGGCTGGCATATCTGTAGTAGGAAGAGATCACTATGGCGTGTTTCCTCTTAGGGGTAAACTATTAAATGTGAGAGAAGCAAGCCATAAGCAGATAATGGATAATGCAGAGATCCAGAATTTAAAGCAAATACTTGGTTTGCAGCATGGAAAGCAGTACGATAGCACAAAAGGCTTGAGATACGGCCATCTCATGATAATGACAGATCAGGTTCCTCTGATACCATCTCCAGTTCTATCTCAACTTACTCAATTTGCATTGTTGCTCATATTTTGAACTAATAAAATTTCAGGACCATGATGGTTCCCACATCAAAGGGCTGTTGATCAACTTCATTCACTCATTCTGGCCATCTCTTCTTAAAGTTCCATCTTTCTTGGTTGAGTTCATCACTCCGATTATCAAGGTAGGTATCTCTTGGGGTTCATCTGTCAGATACTCAGATGCATCTTTTCTGAAGTTGCATACCAAATCTGTCATTAGAAGGAGTTATTGCTCTGTGCCAGATTAATATATGTTATAAAATGGCTGATTTGCATCAATAATAATACTTGAATTTCTTTATCCAGGCAACCAATACCAGGAATAAATCTGTTCTATCATTTTACACGATGCCAGAGTATGAAGAATGGAAAAAAAGGTTAGGAGGAAATGCTAGTGGTTGGTCTGTGAAGTACTACAAGGTCTGCTTATCTATCTTGTTTATTTTGTTGTTCTATTACGGTTTTACCACATGAAGGTGTTTTTTCTCTCCTTAATTTTGGATGGAGAACTAGTATCATGTGTTGAGAAGACAGTTGTAGTTGACGTTAACTGAATTCTGGTTGGTACAGGGGCTGGGAACAAGCACAGCCAATGAAGGTAAGGAGTACTTTGAAGAAATTGGCAAACACAAGAAGGATTTTATGTGGGTGGATGACCAAGATGGTAATGATATTGAATTAGCATTCAGCAAAAAAAGAATTTCTGATAGGAAGGATTGGCTTAGCAACTTTCAGGTTAGCTCATGTATCTTTTCCCAGATTGATATAGGTTCGTTGGTATTCTGGATTAAAACTAATATGCAAACCAAATTTCAGCCGGGAACTTACCTTGACCAAAATGAGAAACGCATCAAGTACAGCGACTTTATCAACAAAGAGTTGATACTATTCTCGATGGCAGACCTGCAGCGGTCAATTCCTTCAATGGTTGATGGCCTTAAACCTGGCCAGAGGAAGATTTTGTTCTGCTCGTTCAAGAGGAACTTTGTTAAGGAAGCTAAGGTGTGCAATCTAAAAGAATTTTGGAATTTGCGTATTTTGGATCATCAAGACATATTGCTAAATGTCTACTGTTACTTATATTGACCGCAGGTGGCACAGTTCTCTGGTTATGTGTCAGAACACTCAGCATACCACCATGGCGAGCAGAGTCTAGCAAGTACGATTATTGGAATGGCTCAAGATTTTGTTGGCAGCAATAACATAAACCTTTTGCAGCCCAATGGCCAATTCGGGACCAGACATCAGGTAGGATAATCAATGATGTAAAAGCTAAGTTATTGGCCTTTTCTTTCTAACCCATTCTTCTCATGCATCTTTGGGTGTTTATATTCATTTCAGGGAGGCAAAGATGCTGCTAGTGCTAGGTACATCTTCACCAAATTATCACCTATCACTCGTGTGATTTTTCCAAAGGATGACGACATTCTTCTTAACTATTTGAATGAAGATGGGCAATCGATTGAACCCACCTGGTAATATTTGCTCTTAGAAGATTCATCCTCCGTTATTGCAAATAGATTGATACAATTACCTAACACATGCCTCCTTTTCTTCAGGTATTTGCCAATCCTTCCCATGGTTTTGGTCAATGGGAGTGAAGGCATTGGCACTGGATGGAGCACCTTTATCCCAAACTATAATCCAAGAGACATTGTCGCTAATCTCAGACGTTTGTTAAATGATGAGCCTGTTGAACCAATGGATCCATGGTACAGGGGGTTCAAGGTTAGTAACATGGGTTGATTAGCATAGTTATGTTACACCAACAGTGCGGCTCTTTTTTTTTAACTAATGGTCGTATTGTGCAAATTTCTATTCACAACCCAACAGGGCTCCGTTAAAAAGACTAGTACAAAGGCAGCTGGTGTCACATATACCATCACTGGTATTATAGAGGCTGTTGACAACACTACGCTGAGAATTACTGAGTTGCCAATCCGCCGCTGGAGTCAGGATTACAAAGAATTTCTTGCTTCTATGACTCCTCCAGACCCTAAGGACAACAAGGACAAGGACAAGGACAAGCTCAGGGAAACATTTATTGAGGTAGATAGTTATAAAAAGAATTCCTTTTAGTCGGTTTCGATGTTTCCCTCATATACAATTTTCTTTAATCACAACCAATTTACAGGATTTCTTGGTGCATGGTGATGACGCAAGTGTGGAATTTGTGGTCAAATTGAGTGTGGAAAATATGAACATAGCTAAGGAAGAAGGCTTGGAGAAGAAATTCAAGTTGACAACTACGATTGGAACAACAAACATGCACTTGTTTGACTCAGACGGTAAAATTCGAAAGTATGACACTCCGGAGGAAAGTAAGTATCTAGCATCTACCTATTTTGTTGCTACTGGCCCTGCTTGGCATCCGGTCACTGAAATTATGTCATTTTTTCAGTACTTGAAGAGTTTTTTCCGTTGAGGCTTGGATTCTATCAGAAAAGAAAGGTAAATGTGTTAAATTTGCTCTTTATATGTGTTGTTCTATTTGCAGAATACCACATTAACTAATTTATGTTGTGCAGGAAGCTTTATTGGAAAATATTAAGCTGGAGCTCCACAAGATTAATAACAAAGTTAGGTTTATTCGTTGTGTTGTTGAAGGTGACATCATAGTCAATAACAGGAAGAGGGCAGAGCTATTCCTGGAACTTGAGCAGAAGAACTTCACTGCTTTCCCGAAGAAAAAAAAGAGGGCCGAGCCAACTGCTGTTGGAGCTACAGATGAGGAGGACGATAATGAAGAAAGTAGTCCTGAAGCTGCAAAAGGAGTTGATGCAAGTGGCTATGATTATCTCCTCTCAATGTCAATTGGTACCTTGACTCTGGAGAAGATACAGGAGCTCAATGCGGAGCAGAAGAAATTAGAGAATGATGTTGAGGAAGTAAGGAAAACACCACCAAAAACATTTTGGATGAGAGACCTTGACGCTTTTGAGAAGGAACTAGATGTAAGTAGTGCTGCTCTCTGATGTTTCAATTAATGTTTTGTGTTTCCATTAATGCTTTTTGTTTCACTTGTCACTCATCGATTTTGACGCAGGTGCTTGATCAAAAGGATAATGAGGCTGAAGCGCGGAGAATTGCTAAGAGAGTTGCTAGAAAGGTTGAAAAGGAGGGAAAAGCAGCACCCAAGAGACAGCCTAAAAAGGCCGCAGCTAAATCTCGGAAGGTGGAAAGCAGCACAAGTGATAGCACAGGTATCTGTCCCCCCGCGCGATCTTCCACATTGCTTTCCAGTAGGATGTGGAAGTAATTGAAATTGTCCGCTTGACCATTATAGGGAATGCTGCTGAAGCTGAACCAGTGGTTGCAAAGCGTGCGGCGCCACGGAAGAAAACATCTGGGAAGGTGAGAACCGTCATATGCCAATCCTTAAGATGGACAACCTATTAATCCTTGCTCTTTACTGATAAAATAATCGAGCTTTTTAAGGCGAATTCGGCCGGGAGTGATGATGAAGATTATGGAGTTGCAGTTGCGAAACCAGCAGCACAAAAGAAGAAACCAGCTAAGAAGGTTGGATCCTTAAGCAAACCTCTTAATTTTGCATGTCATAACTTATCTACGGCTTTTACAAGTAAATTAAACAATTTCGTAGGCAAGTACACCGGTGAGTGATGACGAGGAGGACGAAGTGGGCACACTAAAAGACCGTCTGGCTGCTTATAATCTTGACTCGTCTCCAGATCATACTGGTAACGCCTAAGTATACTTTTTGTGGAATAACTTATCTACGGCTAAGTATACTGCTTTAAATCTTACTGGTAACGCCTAATCTTGACTCCTAAGTATACTGCTTATAATCTTACTGGTAACGCCTAAGTATTCTGCTTATAATCTTACTGGTAACTTCCAGATCATACTGGTAACGCCTAATCTTGACTCGTCTTAATTTTGCGTGTCATAACTTATCTACGGCTAAGTATACTGCTTATAATCTTGACTCGTCTCCAGATCATACTGGTAACGCCTAAGTATACTTAACTTATCTACGGCTAAGTATACTGCTTATAATCTTACTGGTAACGCCTAATCTTGACTCCTAAGTATACTGCTTATAATCTTACTGGTAACGCCTAAGTATACTGCTTATAATCTTACTGGTAACGCCTAATCTTGACTCCTAAGTATACTGCTTATAATCTTACTGGTAACGCCTAAGTATACTGCTTATAATCTTACTGGTAACTTCCAGATCATACTGGTAACGCCTAATCTTGACTCGTCTTAATTTTGCATGTCATAACTTATCTACGGCTAAGTATACTGCTTATAATCTTGACTCGTCTCCAGAAGAATACTTCTCTGGCCATACCGTTTCAAAATGTCTAAGCTGATGATGTCGCACTTTTGCAGCCATGGAAACTGATAATGCAGAACAACAGCAGAACGAAAAGAAAGGGAGGAAGGAATCAAGCAAAAGAGGTGCAGCAAAGAAGGCCTGGTCATCCATAAACGAGATATCTGATGAGGAGGACGATGGACTTGTGTCCATCCATGAGAGCGAGGACGAAGATTTTGCCGTGGAAGAAGTGCAGATTGAGAAGAAAGGTAGAGGAAGAAAGCCCGCTGCCGAGAAGCCGAAGGATACCACCAGGAAGAGGGCGCCAGTTCAGGGTAAGGCCATGAGGCAGAAAGTGATGGAAGAAATGTTCAAACCTACACAGGACAGCAACTCCAGTGCTCCTTCTCCTGAGAAGAAGGTGCGCAAGATGAGGGCCTCTCCCTTCCACAAGAAGAGCGGCTCGGTTCTGCAGAGAGGTGCGAGCGCTTCGACGAGCACTGAAGATACTGAGACTTCCCCCTCCGGCAGCTCTGCCGAGCCAGTTGCACCGGCGGCGAGAAGGCCAACAACTAGGGGGAAGAAGAATGTTGCCTCCTACTCTATTCAGTGTATTGAGAGCGACGATTCCGAGGATGAAGTGCAGGATTTGAGCGACGATTCTGACTTCGAGGAGGACGACGACTGAATTCCCTGACATGTGCCGTTCGTTGTGCGCAGTGTCTTTGTCTAATCGCCGAGGCGTTAGATTGGCTAATCTGATGGATGCATTTGGTGCTTGATGCATTTGGTGCTTGTCGAGATGTATCTCTTGTGCGTCGTATGTTGTATTTGCCTCTTTGGTATGCAGTGCAGTAGTGAATTCTAAACTGATGTGACATTTTAAAATTGTAGACCATGGGATTAACTAAACTGTTTGGAAATTAAAATTCCTGTCTCCGGCGCAGCCTCGGCCGCACACAAGTACTCTGCTCAGTTGTCTCGTTGGAGCTGGATGTTCTTCTGGGCGCGTGCGTCCAAGTCGCCAAAACGCAGCATGCCCACCACTCCGGAAGCACCATGGAGAATAAGAGCGCGTGGTTGGCGGCGTGGAGCGCCGAGGTGAGACTGCGCCGGCGCGTCGAGGGCCAACAAGAACGATGCAGGCATAGCATTATACTCGTCGCATTCCTACTGAGAAGTGCCGCGGCTGCCGCCTCGTGCTCCTCTAGCCGCGGCCCATGCCACCACTCCATGGCCAATGCTTTTCGTACGTGCTACTCTTTGCTCGTGAAGGTCTGTCTTCGTCCTGCTTGGGTCGAGTTGAAGGCTATCGCCACAAGCCAATGCTTTCAGTTTCTTTTAGCAGAACGTTGAGAACCGAGGAGGATTCGTGTTTGTTGAAATGGTAGTTTATGCGTAGTTTTAGTTTTAGCCTTTTAGGGAAGGCAGGCAGGCTGTCCAGTGTCCACCATGGCTGCTGCTGGTTTTGAGAGCGAGCGGCTCGGTGCCGGTAGTACGCGGAGGAGTTGGGCGTGAGCCACGTCAACAGGTGGGCCAACCCAAGCACGCGACGCTAACTCACCTGCATTGGTACGTGCCGCGGCGCGCCTAAAAGGCCGGCCGGCCCTCCGCAGCGCGGTGGCGGCACCGTTGGACACCAACGCGCGCTATGGCTGCCACACTGATGCCCAATTTGCGGCCAAACAGAGCGTCCGCCGTCTGTTACGTACCTACGATGTCAGGATCCTAACTGGATCCGACACACTGGCGGGAGAAAATTTCAGAAAACAGCAATCAAAATAGCACCCAAGACGCGATTTTCCAGCGATACGAGATACCAGCACAGACTAGGGTTCTAGACTACTCTAAAGACTAAAAGATATGTGGGAATCCTGCTTTCCCTTTCCATTCATCAGAGTAATATAGCAAAGTCTTTTACAGTTCGCTTTAAGCGGTAAAAGCAATTTCACCCGACACATACAGTCAAAAGAAGGAAAGACAAACACATGACAGTTACAGAGATTTGGAGCGGTAGCCAAAATCTTCCCTGCCCGTCGGATTCAACAGTAAACTGCATTAGCAAATGTCCATCGTTGATGGCCACTTAGTAAACCCGTTGAAGCGATACCCCTGATCACCGTTTTCACTGTTTTTCTTCTTCACTCGCAAGCTGAGCAGCTCCAGGTCTGACATACGATCAAGCAGCCGACGCGGCAGATATTCTGGTTGTCGCCGTGGTCTTCTTTTTTAAGGAAAAAGTCTACTTCCCCCTCAAGCACTGTGGTTTGTCTACTTAAGTCCTCAAAGTAGAAAATCAGGTATTGTGCCCTGCATCTAAATACCCCCTAAAGTGGTTTTGTAGGTGGTTTTGTCACCGTGACGAATGACGTGACTAACAATATAGAGATGACCAAGCACATGGAATAAAACAAATAACTGAAAAACGACCCCACACGGCATTGATAAAATCTCCTTCCTCACCTATCCTTCTCTCTCTCCCAAGTTGATGGGGGTGTGGTTTCAACGCTGACACATTGCAAGGGTTGGCTGTGCTGGCTGAGCTGTGGATCAAGCTGGTTGTCTTCATCGCACCCTCCGACCCCACGCGGAGGCGTTGGCACAAGACGGTGAGTTCAACTGAAACGGATATTTTCCGACCGACCGACCGAATCAATTCGGATAGCGATTTGAATAATTTTTCGGATATTCGAAGAATTTTCTGGATATGGATACGGATAAGGATACGGATACGGATAGTAATTATCCGACGAATACAGGAATATCCGAGTTTATAATCGGATAATATCCGGATATAAAATATGGACATTATCCAAAAACTTTAAAGACTTCTCTAAGGCTGTGATTCTGTAACTCTCCAATCAAAGAGCACTAGTCACCAGAGTCTGGAGCCACTAGTACCAGTGTACCAATACCACTCTTGGTACTCTACCAGTACCAGTGCCAACTGCCAAGTGCCAAGTACCAACTACCATTCTACCAAGTGCCACATCCCATCGCCAAAGTGCTAATGCCAAGTGCACCACAGGCGCAACATGGATACTAAACCAAAATTTACGCAGTGCCAGTTGCTTCCGGCTTGTCCACTGGCGCCAGGTCAAAACTAAAGGCAATGCGACACTGCCACGTATCAGACCCAAAACCAAAAATATAAAATCCCCAATCCATCATTCGTGCTCTCTTTCTCTATCTCTATTCTCTATTAGTCTGATAGTCTCTCTCCTCTAAAATCCCCAATCCAAACAAAACCTAGTTGAGCTGAGTGGCTTGAGTTGAGGAGGCACCGAGGCGGCACCAGTGGTCCGGCCAAGCCGCTGGCAGCCATAGCCCATGACCCGTGAGGTCAGAGCCATGACCACCTACGGTCCGATCTTCTCATGGCTCGTCTGCTTTCGACTCGATGGTATTATATGATTCTATCATGTTTACCTTACTAGTTTGTGACTTCTAATTTGCTAGTGCCATTGTCTTTGATAATTCTATTATGACTCTACATTTAGCTTTTATATAATCTCTAGTGCGTTCATTATTAATTCTTAATTATGTACAATGCAACTATAGCAAATTTTGTACTATTTTCTTCACATTTTTCAATAATTATTCATAACTCATAAGTAATCTACCATTCAGTATGTTACATGTGCAATAAATGATCTATATTTTCGTGTATTATCCGGCTAAAAATATTCGTACCGTATTGAATCCGGTCTTTATTAAGCCGTATTAAGTAAGTGATAGTATCCATTATTATTCAGATTCGTATTCACATCCGACACCATTCAGTATCCGACTTCAGATTCGATAAAAAATATGGATACGGATACGGGATGAACAATATCCGACCGTATCCGATCCGATTACATCCCTAGTGGGCTTCATCACTTAAGGTTACAAATTTCGTTTTCAAACCATATCTCGGAACGGTCGTAATCCAAAATTTTAACAAAATTTCAGAATTTTGACCAAAATTGATCGAAATTTAAAAATTAAATTTCAAATCCGGCATTTTGGAGGCTGGCAAAACCAAAATTTCGCCCATTTTCGATCTCTTGTGAAATAGTCTCCCGAGGCTAGAAAATTTGGAAAAAAATATGAAAAATTATGCAAGCATTTATCTACATTACCTGTCTGTTGAATGAAAAATATTAAGTATTTGCACATAAAATACCCTAAATTTAAAAATACTAAAATACTAAGTTTGCACATAAAATACCCTAAATTTAAAAATACCAAGTATTTCTTTCAAAATTTTCACATGAGTTCCTAAAAAAGATATTACAATTCACCATAAAAATTTTGGTGCTAAATCTAATCCTACAAACATGAAAACCGGTCAAATTTGTGATCATCTAGGTAAAAAAACCCAAAGTCTCGCGCGAAAAATCCTGAAATTTGGAATCTCGCCGAAATACACCGCAGTTTGAAAATTTTCAATTTTTTTTAACTCGCCGAGAAGGTACTGGTCATTCCGACAGGTTGTTCAGGTAGATGAAAATGGACTCGAGCTTCAACGTGGCTCCAAAGCTCAACGGGATGCTGCAATGAGGAGGTTTGCTCTCGTTCCACGAGATCAACATGCCCAAGGGATTAGAGAGCCCCGCTTTGGAGGCAAGCAAAATCTCCCGGTCCATTTTGTCCACAGATACGGTGACATTTGCCTGTATGGCTTGACGGAGTAGCAGTAGAAAGATAACTTGCATGCAAGGGCGGATCCACCATTCGGGCTAGTTAAGGCGCCAGCCCCACCTCCGGTCGACCGATCCCCTCCTCTTAGTATCCCCAACGCCAGAAAGAACCAGAGACATAGCGCCATGATGGCAAATCGGCAGGTTTAAGAACTGGTAACTGGGAGTAAGATGTAAAAACAAAAGTAAAAAACAATACCGCCAGACAAGTAGGCCATCAAAATTAGTCATGGCCCCTTACTCTCACGGGCTTTCACCTGGTACAGTACTCGGCATCCTTTACTATAGCGCAGCACCAGGAGTCCGAGAGACGAACAATGTCGGTGTCGTCTCGCAGGCGGTTGGCTGACGCACGGGCGATTGCGGGTGGCAAACACACGGGCTGGCATAACCATGCGGCGGGTGGTCAATTCATGAGAACTCGCCGCGGCACACAGGCACCGATGGGTGGCAGAGAGCTAGAGTCGAGGGCGCTAGTCGTGCACCAGGGCTAGGGCAGGTGGGTAGCCGATAGGCGGCAGAGACCCGAGAAGAGTTATTGGCCATTCAAAGAGCGGAGCAGAATGCATATCACTAGAGGAGTGCCGAGCGGAATGCGCATCGCTAGCCGGAGCGCCGGGCGGAACACGCATTATCAGGAGCTAGGCGGAACGCTCATCACTAGAGGAGAGGAATCGGCCGCTCGAATCCTGTCTAGCTGACAGCCGAACATGCATCTCCAGAGCCCATAAAGGAATCGAGGCTCACTCCATCTAGCCGGTGGCTGAATGCGTATCGCCAAAGACAAATAGGAACCAAGGCAATTGGCAAAGAGGAGCGACTGAGGACGAGGAACCTCTCAACTTCATATTGATCGCTAGGACGATGACACCAAAGCCAGACTAATTCGCTAGCGCTACTGATTGCTTTGCTCAGTATAAAAAAATTGCCCCAAGCCCTAATGCAATGTCTCACGCCTGAATGTCTTTTGTTATGATAACTGATGTCTGATTTTTGTATTCTATTGCCCCAAGTGTATATTCTATTGACTGATTGATATTTTTGTCTCTCTGATTTAATATTTTTGTCTCTCTGATTTAATATGTATGAATTTAGAATTTGGTTGGTAATAGATCGATAGATGTAATATTAGTATGCTTATGTTAAGTTTGAACTTCGACATAGGAGTCCTACCTCTACTTTCATTCTGGATTCGCCACTGCTTGCACGAATTTACCCATATTCTTTGTTGTTTTGAGACGAATTGTTCAATTACAAGGAAGACCTATATATACTAGTCAAGCTTGCCGAATGGTTCGGTGTTGTGACAAAACAACCTCTTGCAAAGGTTTAAAATAAAGAAGGATCTCGCCATCACCTAAAACGATCTACAGCGCATTGAGTCTAAAACAAGTACTTTGATCCATTAGGATCATATTGGGAAAAATTTTAAATGTATTGAACCAACCAAACTTTAAACATTAATAGGAAGCTTCACAGTTGCAGCCTTGCAGTGTGTGTGTATATATAGAGAGAGAGGGGGGGAAGCTAATCTGCTCTCAAGAACACAGCCCAACGGTGCTCTCCCGCTTTCCACCATGCGATCTGAATACCCAACGGCCGGAGATTCTTACGCATATCCTCCCACGCGATGAAACGGCGCCGCCCACGCGATGGAAACGGCCGTCTGCTCCTAACCCCGTTCCCATCGCGCACCAGCTTGCTGTATCCCACATCGCCCACGGCCTGCGCATGCGACGCTCCCACGCGAGAAAAACCCTTGCCGCCGCTGCCGTCACATGGCGCGTCCTCCTCCCGATGCGGAACAGCTTTCCCATGGCAACGGAGACGGGGCTGCCTGGACGATATGTAAGTTCACAAGCAACCAAGAGCACAGCCCGGTTCTAATCTGATCTCTGTCTACCCTCACTCCCACTCTAGTACCAAATCACAATTATGGTCTGCTTGGATTAGGATTCTAAACCAGATATCTGAAGCTAAGTCATGGGGATTAGCGAATAGATATAGACAGACCTTATTTTCCAAATCATATTCGGTTTCTTGTACTATTTTTAGGGACATTACTGATATGCGAATAGATAGGTGGTGATTTGGAACTCCTTTCGCATGAGATTTGTCCAGCAAACAATTCTACGATCAATAGCCCTAAAAATTCTGATATGGGATTTGTCCAGCAAACATTACTGACATGGGAAAGTATTTCCAGATTTGCCAAACAATTCTATGATCAATAGCCCTAAAAATTGAGCTATTTGTGTTAAAACGCTTAGTTTGCATTAAATTAAACTATACATATTGATGAACAATGTTTAGTTATATGTCGACCTGATCTAAATGCCTCTTCATTCTAAAACAGAATGGAAATTAATATAATTTCAAACTCTTATAGAAAGAAAACTAGAAGCAAATTTGAATAAATTCTTGTCAATTTCTATTCGATATATTCATCATGTTAAATTATACTTTATACATACATGTGAAACAGTAGCAGATTTCTGAATCTGTGTCTTGTTACTGAAGTAGCTTGTCTTTTTTTTAATAGAAAGCTTTGATAACATCTCATGAAATTATTTGACAACTTTGACATTACCATGCCAGAATGAATGATCTTAAGTGATGCTAGCCTGTACATGTCCAATACATTCCCAACATATATTGATCTGCATGTGATAAATTTGTGCAGCAACTAGCATGGAGGCTATTGGCCTATTCAAGCTAGTCTTTGTTCTCTGAATGACCTAAAAATTACTCAGAAAACTCCCGCTTACAATTCTAACATGCAACAAAAATTCGCCACTAGAATTCATACTGTGTAGTACATGAAAATTCAAAGAAGTCGATTCACCTTCTTTGCCTACGCTATTCGGTTCTATCGCCTATTCAAGAGAGCATTTATTCTCCGAATAAGGAGAAAATTTAATGATAAACTCCCACTTGCAGTGATACCTCGCCACAGAAATTCGCCGCTCGAATTCATTCTGTATTACCCAGTAAAAATCATGGAAGTTAGCACACGCTCTTTTGCGTACAACGTTTGGCTCTATTGGGCTATTCAGTTGAGCATTTGTTCTCCGAATGAGCAAAAAATTTCATAGAGAACTCCCACTTGCACCAAAAAAGTGCAATAAAAATTCGCCGTTCGAATTCGTTTTATATTGCCCGCGAAAAATCATAGAAGTCGACTCACCCTCTGTTGCCTATGTCATTTTGCTCTATTAGCCTACTCAAGCTAGTCTTTGTTCTCCGAATGAGCTAAAAATTACGCACAGGACTCCCGCTTACAATTCTAACATGCAACAGAAATTCGCCACTAGAATTCATTCTGTGTAGTACAGGAAAATTCAAAGAAGTCAACTCACCCTCTTTGCCTACGCTATTCGGTTCTATCGCCTATTCAAGAGAGCATTTATTCTCCGAATAAGGAGAAAAATTCATGATAGACTCCCACTTGCAGTGATACCTCGCCACAGAAATTCTCCGCTCGAATTCATTCTATATTACCCAGTAAAAATCATGGAAGTTAGCACACGCTCTTTTGCGTACACCGTTTGGCTCTATTGGGCTATTCAGTTGAGCATTTGTTCTCCGAATGAACTGAAAATTTCACAGAGAACTCCCATTTGCACCAAAAATGTGCCACAAAAATTCGCCATTCGAATTCGTTCTATATTGCCCGTGAAAAATCATGGAATTCGACTCACCCTCTGTTGCCTATGTCGTTTTGCTCTATTAGCCTATTCAAACTAGTCTTTGTTCTCCGAACGAGCTAAAAATTACTCAGAAGACTCCTGCTTACAATTCTAACATGCAACAGAAATTCACCACTAGAATTCATTCTGTGTACTACAGGAAAATTCAAAGAAGTCGACTCACCCTCTTTACCTACGCTATTCGGTTCTATCGCCGATTCAAGAGAGCATTTATTCTCCGAATAAGGAGAACATTTCATGATAGACTCCCACTTGCAGTGATACCTCGCCACAGAAATTCGCCGCTCGAAATCATTCTGTATTACCCAGTAAAAATCATAGAAGTTAGCACACGCTCTTTGCATACACCGTTTGGCTCTATTGGGCTATTCAGTTAAGCATTGTTTTCCGAATGAGCTAAAAATTTCACAGAGAACTCCCACTTGCACAAAAAATGTGTCACAAAAATTCGCCATTCGAATTCGTTCTATATTGCCCGTGAAAAATCATGGAAGTCGACTCACCCTCTGTTGCCTATGTCGTTTTGCTCTATTAGCCTATTCAAGCTAGTCTTTGTTCTCCGAATGAGCTAAAAATTACTCATAGGACTCCCGTTTACAATTCTAACATGCAACATAAATTCACCACTAGAATTGATTCTGTGTAGTACAGGAAAATTCAAAGAAGTCGACTCACCCTCTTTGCCTACGCTATTCGGTTCTATCGCCTATTCAAGAGAGCATTTATTCTCCGAATAAGGAGAAAATTTCATTATAGACTCCCACTTGCAGTGATACATCGCGACAGAAATTCGCCGCTCGAATTCATTCTGTATTACCCAGTAAAAATCATGGAAGTTAGCACACGCTCTTTTGCGTACACCGTTTGGCTCTATTGGGCTGTTCAGTTGAGCATTGTTCTCCACATGAGCTAAAAATTTCCCAGAGAACTCCCACTTGCACAAAAAATGTGTCACAAAAATTCGCCGTTCGAATTCGTTCTATATTGCCCACGAAAAATCATGGAAGTCGACTCACCCTCTGTTGCCAATGTCGTTTTGCTCTATTAGCCTATTCAAGCCAGTCTTTGTTCTCCGAATGAGCTAAAAATTACTCAGAAGACTCCCACTTACAATTCTAGGAAAATTCAAAGAAGTCGACTCACCCTCTTTGCCTGCGCTATTCGGTTCTATCGCCTATTGAAGAGAGCATTTATTCTCCGAATAAGGAGAAAATTTCATGATAGACTCCCACTTGCAGTGATACCTCGCTACAGAAATTCGCCGCTCGAATTCATTTTGTATTACCCAGTAAAAATCATGGAAGTTAGCACACGCTCTTTTGCGTACACCGTTTGGCTCTATTGGGCTATTCAGTTGAGCATTTGATTTCCGAATGAGATGAAAATTTCACAGAGAACTCCCACTTGCACCAAAAATGTGCCACAAAAATTTGCTGTTCGAATTCATTCTATATTGCCCGCGAAAAATCATGGAAGTCGACTTACCCTCTGTTGCTTATGTCGTTTTGCTCTATTAGGTTATTCAAGCTAGTCTTTGTTCTCCGAATGAGCTAAAAATTACTCAGAGGATTTCCGCTTACAATTCTAACATGCAACATAAATTCGCCACTAGAATTCATTCTGTGTAGTACATGAAAATTCAAAGAAGTCGACTCACCCTCTTTGCCTACGCTATTCGATTTTGTCGCCTATTCAAGAGAGCATTTATTCTCCGAATAAGGAGAAAATTTCATGATAGACTCCCACTTGCAGTGATACCTCGCCACAGAAATTCGCCGCTCGAATTCATTCTGTATTACCCATTAAAAATCATAGAAGTTAGCACACGCTCTTTGGCGTACACCGTTTGGCTCTATTGGGCTATTCAGCTGAGCATTTGTTCTTCGAATGAGCTAAAAGTTTCACAGAGAACTCCCACTTGCACCAAAAATGTGCCACAAAAATTCGCCGTTCGAATTCGTTTTATATTGGCCACGAAAAATCATGGAAGTCGACTTACCCTCTGTTGCCTATGTCGTTTTGCTCTATTAGCCTATTCAAGCTAGTCTTTGTTCTCCGAATGAGCTAAAAATTGCTCAGAGGACTCCCGCTTATAATTCTAACGTGCAATAGAAATTCGCCACTAGAATTCAGTCTGTGTAGTACAGAAAAATTCAAAGAAGTCGACTCATCCTCTTTGCCTACGCTATTCGGTTCTATCGCCTATTCAAGAGAGCATTTATTCTCCGAATAAGGAGAAAATTTCATGATAGACTCCCACTTGCAGTGGTACCTCACCACAGAAATTCGCCGCTCGAATTCATTCTGTATTACCCCGTAAAAATCATGGAAGTTAGCACACGCTCTTTTGCGTAGACTGTTTGGCTCTATTGGGCTATTCAGTTGAGCATTTGTTCTCCGAATGAGCTTAAAATTTCACAGAGAACTCTCACTTGCACCAAAAATGTGCCACAAAAATTCGCCATTTGAATTCGGTCTATATTGCCCGCTAAAAATCATGGAAGTCGACTCACCCTCTGTTACCTATGTCGTTTTGCTCTATTAGCCTATTCAAGCTAGTCTTTGTTCTCCGAATGAGCTAAAAATTACTCAGAGGACTCCCGCTTACAATTCTAACATGCAACTGAAATTCGCCACTAAAATTCATTCTGTGTAGTACAGGAAAATTCAAAGAAGTCGACTCACCCTCTTTACCTACGCTGTTCGGTTCTATCGCCTATTCAAAAGAGCATTTATTCTCCGAATAAGGAGAAAATTTCCTGATAGACTCCCACTTGCAGTGATATCTCGCCACAGAAATTCGCCGCTCAAATTCATTCTGTATTACCCAGTAAAAATCATGGAATTTAGCACACGCTCTTTTGCGTACACCGTTTGTCTCTATTGGGCTATTCAGTTGAGTATTTGATCTCCGAATGAGCTGAAAATTTCACAGAGAACTCCCACTTGCACAAAAAATGTGCCACAAAAATTCACCGTTCGAATTCGTTCTATATTGCCTGCAAAAAATCATGGAAATCGACTCACCCTCTGTTGCTTATGTCGTTTTGCTCTATTAGCTTATTCAAGCTAGTCTTTTTCTCCGAATGAGCTAAAAATTACTCAGAGGACTCCCGCTTACAATTCTAACATGCAACTGAAATTCGCCACTAGAATTCATTCTGTGTAGTATAGGAAAATTCAAAGAAGTCGACTTACCCTCTTTGCCTACGCTATTCGATTCTATCGCCTATTCAAGAGAGCATTTATTCTCCGAATAAGGAGAAAATTTTATGATAAACTCCCACTTGTAGTGATACCTCGCCACAGAAATTCGCCGCTCGAATTCATTCTGTATTACCCATTAAAAATCATAGAAGTTAGCACACGCTCTTTTGCGTACACCGTTTGGCTCTATTGGGCTATTCAGTTGAGCATTTGTTCTCCGAATGAGCTATAAATTTCATAGAGAACTCCCACTTGCACAAAAAATGTGCCACAAAAATTAGCCATTCAAATTCGTTCTATATTGCCCACGAAAAATCATGAAAGTCGACTCACCCTCTGTTGCCTATGTCGTTTTGCTCTATTAGCCTATTCAAGCTAGTCTTTGTTCTCCGAATGAGCTAAAAATTACTCAGAGGACTCCCGCTTGCAATTCTAGCATGCAACAGAAATTCGCCACTAGAATTCATTCTGTATAGTATAGGAAAATTCAAAGAAGTCGACTCACCCTCTTTGCCTACGCTATTCGATTCTATCGCCTATTCAAGAGAGCATTTATTCTCCAAATAAGGAGAAAATTTCGTGATAGACTCTCACTTGCAGTGTTACCTTGCCACAGAAATTCGCCGCTCGAATTCATTCTGTATTACCCGTTAAAAATCATGGAAGTTAGCACACGCTCTTTTGCGTACACCGTTTGGCTCTATTGGGCTATTCAGTTGAGCATTTGTTCTCCGAATGAGCTAAAAATTTCACAGAGAACTCCCACTTGCACCAAAAATGTGCCACAAAAATTCGCCATTCGAATTCATTCTATATTGCCCGCGAAAAATCATGAAAGTCGACTCACCCTCTGTTGCCTATGTTGTTTTGCTCTATTAGCGTATTCAAGTTTGTCTTTGTTCTCCGAATGAGCTAAAAATTACTCAGAAGACTCCCGCTTACAATTCTAACATGCAACAGAAATTCACCACTAGAATTCATTCTGTGTAGTACAGGAAAATTCAAAGAAATCGACTCACCCTTTTTGCCTACGCTATTCGGTTCTATCGCCTATTCAAGAGAGCATTTATTCTCCGAATAAGGAGAAAATTTCGTGATAGACTCTCACTTGCAGTGTTACCTTGCGACAGAAATTCGTCGCTCGAATTCACTCTATATTACCTAGTAAAAATCATAGAAGTCAGCACACGCTCTTTTGCATACAACATACAAATGTGCTGAAGAAATCTGATGCGAAAGGAGTTCCAAATCACCACCTATCTATTCGCATATCAGTAATGTCCCTAGAAAATAGTACAAGAAACCGAATATGATTTTAAAAATAAGGCATGTCTATATCTGTTCGCTAATCCCCATGACTTAGCTTTAGATATGTGGTTTAGAATCCTAATCCAAGCAGACTATAATTGTGATTTGGTACTAGAGTGGGAGTGCGGGTAGAGTCGGTAGACAGAGATCAGATTAGAACCGAGCTGTGCTCTTGATTGCTTGTGAACTGACGTATCGTCCAGGTAGCCCCGTCTCCGTTGCCATGGAAAAGCTGTTCCGCATCGGGAGGAGGACGTGCCATGTGACGGCAGCGGCGGCAAGGGTTTTTCTCGCGTGGGAGCGTCGCTTGCGCAGGCCGTGTGCGATGTGGGATACAGCAAGCTGGTGCGCGATGGGAACGGGGTTAGGAGCAGACGGCCGTTTCCATCGCGTGGGAGGATATGCGCAAGAATCTCCGGCCGTTGGGTGTCCAAATCGCATGGTAAAAAACGGGAGAGCACCGTTGAGCTGTGCTTTTTAGAGCAGATTAGCTTTTCTCTCTCTCCTCTCTCTCTCTCTCTATATAAAAGAATGAACGTCTTACCCAGCTTCATATATTTCCATTGAGTACAAAGTAATATAATTGTGACAAATATCCGACGACTTGCACGATAAGAGGCCAACAATAAGAAAGGACAATCATGCTGAATATAGTATCTCTAGCTATAGAATAGATATATTTCAATTTTCACTTTTTTTTTACAAAATTTTCATACGTATTTCTCAGAAAAGACATTGCAATTCACTATAAAAAATTTGATGCTAAACCTAGTCCTACAAACACGAAAACGGTTGAATTTGTGATCATCCTAGTAAAAAAAAACCCGAAATCTCACCGGGAAAAAACGCCTCAAATCACTGTAGCATTCTGAAATTATTTTTATCTATTGAGATTTAGAATCTCAGCCCTAACCAAAAGCTAAAACTCAACGAGATTTTGAACCTTGCCGTCACCATCATCTCCACGCTCGCCGTCGTCGCTGAATTCTTTCTCAAAGAGGCTGGTCGCGACGTGCCACATGAGAATGACCTTAGTGATGCTCCTACTCTCGCAGGCCAACCTAAACAGCTCCTCTACACCAATCCATCGTTACCGCCGGCCAATGATCTCTCAGGTCGGTGAGCCACCTGGATTTTTGTTCACGTCACTTTGTGTTCCTGCCTATTCCCATGCAAATCCCCAAATTAATTTGATTATGTTGCTCACAGGGGCTGGAAATCTCCCTTGCCTCCATTCAGGTTTCACCGTCGTCGTTTGTCGTCTACGGGGATCCTCCGTCCAATTAACTTATACTCCCTCCGGTCTTCAAAAAGATGACATTTTAGACACCAGTTAGAATACCAATACTATGTTTAATAGGGAGTCTTCTTACTCTTTTACCCTTATTAACAAGAGAGCAACTACCACACGCTATACCGTTGGGAATCACTTCCAACGGTATAGCATGGTTCATTAGGTTCGCGGGTGAGTTTCAGTACCAGGTTTCACAGGTAAGTTTCATGATGTTTCACGGATAGGTTTCATGAGTTTCGTGAGGTTTCAAGTTTCATACGGTTCGTATTTCATTAAAAAAAGTTTTATAGATAAGTTTCAACCAAAGGTTTCATCGAAAAGACAATGCTAACTTTTTTTAATGAAACACGAACCGTATGAAACTTGAAACCTCACGAAACTCATGAAACATATCCGTGAAACATCATGAAACTTACCTGTGAAATCTGTATCAAACTCACCACAACCTAATGAACCATGGTATACCGTTGGAAGTGATTCCCAACGGTATACCGTTTGGTAGCATTTCTGTATTAACAATACATCGTAAATATGGTGATAAATGGTGTCTAGCTAGCGTATCTGGTGGGAGTACTTCTCTCTAATCAAGAAGTCCAGGATCGAATCCTCAAGGTTAATTTGTTGCATGCAACATGCTTTTTTTTTTTGCGTCAGTTTTGCAAAATTAGTGCGCGCTAGTTTAGCCATGCATGGCGCCAGTTTCACGCGCGAGTGGCGCGGTAGTTTAGCTATACCGCGCTCATCGGACGGTGCCGCTCGTCCAACGCGCAGAGACCGTCCAATATTTAGTGTTCTTAGCGCCGCTCATCAAGGAAAAAGCACGCGGCTCGCTCGGCTCCACGCACGTAGCGTTTAGTTCTGCTCAAGCCGAAGTGCCGAACGTTAATCGCGAGCGTACGCGCCAGGGGGAGCGCGGACGGACTCGCGTAGGTTTTCCGTTCCTATTCCATGTCGCTGAAGACGCCGCCGCCTCTGCCGCATCAATTCGCCTATGCAACTACTGCTTACACTCCTGCAGCATCTCATTCTACCTTGTTCAACACAAGAGCCATGGATCTGAACTTTCATCTTCTTCAGAATTTGACGCCTTTTCATATGCAAGTAGTTACAAGTCTGAACTATACTTTCATCCTCTGTTGCCTATACCGTTTTGCTATATCAGTCTATTTGAGCTAGTCTTTGTTCTCCGAATGAGCAAAAAATTACTCAGAGGACTCCTGCTTACACTTCTAACATGCAACAGAAATTCGTCGCTAGAATTCATTCTATGCAGTACAGGAAAATTCATAGAAGTTAACTCACTCTCTTTGTCTACGCTATTCGGTTCTATCGCCTATTCAAGAGAACATTTATTCTCCGAATAAGGAGAAAATTTCATGATAGACTCCCACTTGCAGTGATACCTTGCCACAGAAATTCGCCGCTCGATTTCATTCTGTATTACCCAGTAAAAATTAAGGAAGTCAGCACACGCTTTTTTGCGTACACCGTTTGGCTCTATTAGGCTATTCAGTCGAGCATTTGTTCTCCGAATGAGCTAAAAATTTCACAGAGAACTCCCACTTGCACCAAAAATGTGCCACAAAAATTCGCCATTCGAATTCATTCTATATTGCCCACAAAAAATCATAGAAGTCGACTCACCCTCTGTTGCCTATGTCGTTTTGCTCTATCAGCCTATTCAAACTAGTCTTTGTTCTCCGAATGAGCTAAAAATTACTCAGAGGACTCCTGCTTACACTTTTAACATGCAACGGAAATTCGCCACTAGATTTCAATCTGTGTAGTACAAGAAAATTCATAAAAGTTGACTCACTCTCTTTGCCTACGCTATTCGGTTCTATCGCCAATTCAAGAGAGCATTTATTCTCCAAATACGGAGAAAATTTCATGATAGACTCCCACTTGCAGTGATACCTTGCCACATAAATTCGTCGCTCGATTTCATTCTGTATTACCCAATAAAAATTATGGAAGTCAGCACACGCTCTTTTGCGTACACCGTTTGGCTCTATTAGACTATTCAGTCAAGCATTTGTTCTCCGAATGAGCTGAAAATTTCACAGAGAACTCCCACTTACACAAAAAATGTGCCACAAAAATTCGCCATTCAAATTCATTCTATATTGCCCACAAAAAAACATAGAAGTCGACTCCCTCTCTGTTGCCTATGTCATTTTGCTCCATCAGCCTATTCAAGCTAGTCTTTGTTCTCCGAATGAGCTAAAAATGACTCAGAGGACTCCTGCTTACACTTCTAACATGCAACAGAAATTCGCCACTAGAACTCATTTTGTGCAGTGCAGGAAAATTCATAAAAGTTGACTCACCCTCTTTGCCTACGCTATTCGGTTCTATCGCCTATTCAAGAGAGCATTTATTCTCCGAATAAGGAGAAAATTTCATGATAGACTCCCACTTGCAATGTTACCTTGTCACAAAAATTCACCGCTCGATTTCATTATGTATTACCCAGTAAAAATCATGAAAGTCAGTACATGCTCTTTTGCGTACATCGTTTGGCTCTATTAGCCTATTCAGTCGAGCATTTGTTTTCACCGCCGATTTCATTATGTATTACCCAGTAAAAATCATGAAAGTCAGTACATGCTCTTTTGCGTACATCGTTTGGCTCTATTAGGCTATTCAGTCGAGCATTTGTTCTCCGAATGAGCTAAAAATTTCACAGAGAACTCCCACTTGCACCAAAAATGTGCCACAAAAATTTGCCGTTCGAATTCATTCTATATTGCCCACAAAAAATCATAGAAGTCGACTCACTCTCTGTTGCCTATGTCGTTTTGCTCCATCAGCCTATTCAAGCTAGTCTTTGTTCTCCGAATGAGCTAAAAATTACTCAGAGGACTCCTGCTTACACTTCTAACATGCAACGGAAATTCGCCACTAGAATTCATTCTGTGTAGTACAGGAAAATTCATAAAAGTTGACTCACCCTCTTTGCCTACGCTATTCGGTTTTATCGCCAATTCAAGAGAGCATTTATTCTCCGAATAAGGAGAAAATTTGATGATAGACTCCCACTTGCAGTGATACCTTGCCACAGAAATTCGTCGCTCGATTTCATTCTGTATTACCCAATAAAAATTATGGAAGTCAGCACACACTCTTTTGCTTACACCGTTTGACTCTATTAGGCTATTCAGTCGAGCATTTGTTCTCCAAATGAGCTAAAATTTTACAGAGAACTCCCACTTGCACCAAAAATGTGCCACAAAAATTCGCCATTCGAATTCATTCTATATTGCCCACAAAAAATCATAGAAGTCGACTCACCCTCTGTTGCCTATGTCGTTTTGCTCCATCAGCCTATTCAAGCTGGTCTTTGTTCTCCGAATGAGCTAAAAATTACTCAGAGGACTCCTGCTTACACTTCTAACATGCAATGAAATTGCTACTAGAATTCATTTTGTGCAAGGCAGAAAATTCATAAAGTTAACTCACCCTCTTTGCCTACGCTATTCGGTTCTATCGCCAATTCAAGAGAGCATTTATTTTCTGAATATGGACAAAATTTCATGATAGACTCCCACTTGCAGTGATACCTCGCCACAGAAATTCGCCGCTCGATTTCATTCTCAGATACCCAAGAAAATCATGGAAGTCAAGACACGCTCTTTTGCATGATATCTTGTTTGGCTCTATTAGGCTATTCAGTCGAGCATTTTTCTCCGAATGAGCTAAAAATTTCACAAAGAACTTCCACTTGCACCAAAAATGTGCCACAAAAATTCGCTGTTCGAATTCATTCTATATTGCCCACAAAAAATCATAGAAGTCGACTCACCCTCTGTTGCCTATGTCGTTTTGCTCTATCAGCCTATTCAAGCTAGTCTTTGTTCTCCGAATGAGCTAAAAATTACTCAGAGGACTCTTGCTTACACTTCTAACATGCAACGGAAATTCGCGACTAGAATTCATTTTGTGCAGTACAGGAAAATCCATAAAAATTAACTCACCCTCTTTGCCTACGCTATTCGGTTCTATCGCCAATTCAAGAGAGCATTTATTCTCCGAATAAGGTGAAAATTTTATGATAGACTCTCACTTGCAGTGAGACCTTGCCACAGAAATTCGCCGCTCGATTTCATTCTGTATTACCCAGTAAAAATCATGGAAGTCAGCACACGCTCTTTTGCGTATACCGTTTGGCTCTATTAGGCTATTCAGTCGAGCATTTGTTCTCCAAATGAGCTAAAAATTTCGCAAAGAACTTCCACTTGCACCACAAATGTGCCACAAAAATCCGCCTTTCAAATTCATTCTATATTGCCCACAAAAAATTATAGAAGTCGACTCACCCTCTATTAGCCTATTCAAGCTAGTCTTTGTTCTCCAAATGACCTAAAAATTACTCAGAGGACTCCTCCTTTCACTTGTAACATGGAACAGAAATTCACCACTGGAATTCATTCTATGCAGTACAGGAAAATTCATAGAAGTCAACTTACCCCTTTTGCCTACGCTATTCGTTTCTATCGCCAATTCAAGTGAGTATTTATTCTCTGAATAAGGAGACAATTACACGATGGACTCCCACTTACAGTGAGACCTTGCTATAGAAATTCGCCTCTCGATTTCATTATGTATTGCCCAAGAGCACTAAATTTCGAACGGTCTCCCGCGCGTTGGGCGTTGGACCTCCCGGCGCGTTAGCTATACATGCCTGCTCTCTATTAGTCCTGTGAAAGAGCACGTCAACAGCAAGCATTAAAAGCAATCTTGAGTTTAGCCATGCATCAACAGCCAGCATCAAAAACTATCTTGAGCGCGTCAAGAGCAATGCCAGTTTTGCATGAAGCGCCAATTTTGCATGCGCGCGATAGTTTAGCCATGCATGGCGCCAGAGTTTAGTGAATATGCATGGCGCGGTAGTTTAGCTATACATGCCGTGCTAGTTTACTCATTAGCCGTGCATGACGCCAGTTTTTTTCACCTTCCCTGTATGGCGCCAAAATTTCTTCTATCTCATGGTTAAATACACCTACCTCTTTCTCTTCTCTCACTCTCAGCACACTAGAGAAAATGAGACCACTAGGTGAGATGGATTTGAACTTGGAGCCACCTCAAGAAATTATTCTTAACAATGGAATAGATTTGAATATGGAGCTGCTAGAAGAATATGGTAAACTTTCCTTTGTTTTGTCGTTTTGAGATAATTTGATTTTTTTGATTCGAAATGATTATCCTAAATCCATTTTGTTTGTCTCCCTAGAAGCTAACGAGAATGCTTTGGACGATGAGGTTGGTTCGGGTGCTAACAATGGAATAGATTTAAACGTGGAACTACTAGAAGAAAATGGTAAACTCTTTTTTTTTGTCGTTTTGAGGTAAATTTTTTTTCTTAGCATGAAACTTATTTTTTTTTTCTAAATCCATCTTGCTTGTCTCTCTAGAAGCTAATGAGAATGCTTTGAATGATGGGGTTGGTTCGGGCGTTGACGAGCATGTACGAAGGAAAGATGTTTCAAATGCTACACGAAGAGAAATATTTCAAGCTTTGCTAGAGAAAAGCACCAATGGAAGGTTGAAGCGTCCAGTGACCGGGGAAGTTGCTGCATTATTTTCAGTCAAAATTAGAACAGTTTAGCTCATTTGGAAAGAAGGTAAAAATTATCTTAATCAAGGCATTTAAGTTGATGTTTCTAGTAGAAAGTGCAACTCCGGTCGTAAACGAGTTCAAGTGGATGTATCTACGTTACGTGATGTTCCTTTCTCAGATAGAACAACATTAGAAGATGTTTGTGCTCGGTTACATGTGAGTAAAAGCAAGCTATTGGCATTGAAACGAGAAGGTTTCATAAAGCGCCAATCGAACAGTATAAAACCGTATTTGACAGATGAAAACAAGAAGACTTGGCTGCAATGGTGTGTATCTATGCTTGAGCCAGAAGCATACCAAATAATCCTATGTTTAAGGGACTATTTGATGTTGTTTTTATTGATGAAAAGTGGTTTAATCTTACGAGGAAAACAGAGAGATACTATACACTTCCGGATGAAGATGTGCCTACAAGGACATGTAAAAGTAAGAACTTCATCCCTAAAATCATGTTCTTATGTGCTGTTGCTCATCCGAGGTTTGATTCAAATGGAAATTGCACTTTTGATGGAAAAATTGGATGTTTTCCTCTTGTTACTTATGAGGCTGCAAAGAGAACAAGTGTTAACCGGGTAGCTGGGACAATGAAAATGAAACCTATTGCATCTTTTACAAAGGAAGTTACTAGAGCCTTTTTGATTGATAAGGTCTTGCCAGCTATTCGATCTAAGTGGCCACGTGAAGATGTCTGTAATCCTATCTTCATCCAACAAGACAATGCTAAGCCTCACATAATGCCTACTGACCCATTGTTTTGTGAAGCTGCTAAACAAGATGGATTTGATATTCAGCTTATTTGTCAACCACCAAATTCACCGGACTTAAATGTCTTAGATTTGGGTTTTTTTCGTGCTATCCAGTCAATTCAATATAAGAAGGCCGCAACAAAAGTGGCTGATCTTGTTCCAATAGTTGAAGAGGTAATGCCTTTTTTTGTTATTTATACTCACGTCATTTTTAGCTGTAGCTAATATTGTTTTTATAAAGCAGGCTTTCCACGAGTATTGTGTACACAAGTCAAATAGAATTTTCTTGTCGCTTTCGCTTGTTATGATGGATACTATGAAAGTAGGAGGAGGAAATAAGTACAAAATTCCTCACATGAAGAAAGGGGTGCTAGAAAGACAAGGGTCTCTTCCTTTGCAGATTAGTTGTGATTTCTCGTTGGTAGAAGAGGTTATGACACAACTCATTGCATAATTTGCCGAGGGAATGTTTTAGAAGAATTTGGGAGTACAAATTTTATATGTAACCATAGCAATTGTGTGCTTCTTGTTTGGTTGCGTTGCGAGGCAGAAACTGTGAACGAAACATTTGATTTTCTCTCTTATATGGTCATCTTCTAGTTGCTGAATGTTTTGCGATTAATGTAATGGATTCATGTTTTTTTTTGCTATTGTGATGGATTAACGAAACTTGTAGTAACTAGAAGCAACAAAAATTTCTGCCGTGATAGAGCACGACAACAGTTAGCATCAAAAACAATCTTGAAGCAACAAAAACAACGACAACAACCATCATCAACGAACATGTCATCTATGACCTTCAGTACCTGCCGTCAAGGGAGTCCGGGACGTAGGACGCGCCATCGACGGAGTCTGGCACCATGACCTTGTCGTGATAGAGCACGTCGACTGAATCAACAAACATGTCATCCACGGTGTGTACACGGGAATGTCTGTGTGCACAGGATACATTGCCCTGATGATGAAAAGCCTCAAACGTCTTCTTTTTGAAGACCGGAGGGAGTACCAAAGCTTCCTCTCTATGTTCTACACCTTTACTTATCTACTAGGTTGGGTTGCGCGATGCATAGCCATGAAAAAAAATCTGGTTGGTTGCACGATACATGTAGGCCATGAAAAAATCTGGTTTTTTTAGAAAATCTGCGTTCTTGGGACCTAAATGCCATTTCGATTTTTTTCGGGTCCAATCTACAAAAAAAATCGGCGAAAGGACCTAAACGCGATTTCCAACTCAGCTATACCCCGTGTGCAGGGACCTGGACGTAATTTCGATATTTCTCGGGGCTATTTTACCTAAAAACGGCCGGAAGGACCTAAACGCGATTTTCGATTTTCCCGAAAGGACCTAATCGTAATTTTTGGATTTTCTGGGGGGCCTCACCGGGGGGCGACACGTGGCCCCCCTGGCTGCTCAGCAATTCTTGTGGCTATTATATAGAGTATATTCCTTCCAAACTGTGTGGCACCACGTCCACCATGGCTAAATCACCACTACGTTATCACCATAGTTCAAAATTCTAGTGAAATTTTGGAAATTTTGTTTGGGATTTCAGATTTCAGCCGGGATGAAATCCGAAATCCTAGCCGAAAAAAATAAAAAAATCAAATTGCTACAATATTTTTTAAAAATCTTAGGATGTTTGACTAGATTTTGATTTTTGAGGACTGTATCTGGGTCAATAACTCTTAAGAATATCATCTTGCATAAAAAATTGATAAAGCCAAAATTTTAAGACGTTTTATAAAAATAGCAGAAACATTGTCAACCTTTATCAAGACAATAACACTGTCAGAATTTTTTAAAAATTCCTCAGACTCGGTCATTATCTGAAATTTTTACAGAAACATTAGTGAAATGTCAAGATCATCTACAAAAAATTTTAACATTGTTTCGATTATTTTTTACTCAGTTGAATTTTGCCATGATTTCGATAATTTTCGCTAAAATTTCAGATAAAAAATTCTGGATATCAAATTTGCCTTTTGAATTTTAACCAAATTTTATTCAAAACTATGAGATTTGGTCCACCTCCGACATATCAACGGAAAACAAAATTAGAAAGCTTGGTGCCTCGTATCCTTGCTGGCCCACTCCCCGAATCACCCCGCCACCACCGACCCTGAATCGTCCCAAGCATTCTGTTTTTCCCATTCCCCGAACCCTGCCACCCATGTTTTGCTACTATTCTCTTACTTAGCCCTAGCCCCTAGACTTGTTTGTTCTCTATGTCAAGTAGGGGTGGAACGGATCAGATATGAATAAATGATAGATCTATCATATTTGTTTTCATATTTTTTATCGGATGCGGATATGAATAGTTCGGATACGAACACGGATAATATCGAATACATATATGAATCGAATTGGACACAGTTTTGAATATTTATCAGAATATGATAACCCCTTAGATTGTACATAAAAAATCAACGAAAACATATAACTAGTTGATTTAATTAAAACATTGTTGAAAATTGAACATCTATAGCATTTTCATTCACTTAGATAATAGCTAGATACTATGTCACAAACAAAATTATATAAAACTTAGTTTATCACACACACGATTAGTTCATCATACAAATAGATCAAAACACAAAATGAAAGTAATCCTTGCTTAGAGATACAAATAGAAGCAAACACATAATACACTAAAAGTTTGATAATGCTTAAATACCATATCTCTAGAAAAAGTATACAATACTTACATGTAATGACCCAAGATTTATATTCTTTGTTGAATTATGTTTAAAATAATAAATTATGTATTTATGAGTTTTTATGCATTTTAGCTACTTATTTAAAATATGTTCCTATTAAGAATAGCAGTGTTTGAATTTAAATTTGATAAAATCTTGAAAATAATTTTTTAAATGTTAGATTGTGACTGGAACTTTCTCAAAAAAATTTGTAATTTTTGGAGTTGGTTTGCTAATTTTAATTAAATTAGAGAACAATTTTGAAATTAAGAAATCTTTTTTCAGCCAAAAGAGCAGCCTTGCCCAGCCCACATGTATATCCAGATATCCGACCCATCAATATACAGATTATTCGAATCCATATCTATATCCGACGGATAGTGAGCTACCAAATCTATATCCGATAAAAAAATCCATATTTATATCTGATCCAAAAAAATATCTAGATCGATCGAAAGCTATTCGATCCGTTTTCATCCTTGTATCCAAAAGCCGAGGAGGTAGATCCCAGCAAGAAAATTACTTTTTTAGAAGGAAATTAAACTTGACTTTACGACAAGCGGACCCCAATACTTAAAATAATTTTTAAGCTAAAGTCATCGCCACGTCATTCACAAGTAGCACCACCAGGCACCACCTCAGGAGATATTTAGGAAGTTTCACATAGTTTAGGAGGCACAATAGCCTGGTTTTATTCTTGAGGGGTTAAATAGACGAACACTGTTATTTCAAGAGGCAAGTAGAATTTTTTTCCTTCTTTTTTTTTAAGTGATGACAGATGTTCTTGTCGACCGTGGTCCGGCCGCGGCCTTAGTTTCGGCGGCTGGACTTGGCCTTGGCAAGCAGAAAACATTGCATGGTGGGCCGGGCCGGGCTGGGCTGGGCTGCGCGGTGTGTTGTTTGGAACTGGATACAGTAGGGTGGCAGGACGGGACGAGGAGCGGATGCGGCACCTCGTCAATTTTAGGCGAAGATCATGTAGAATATGTGGACTTCTCGGGTATGTACAATGATACATATTATCTATCTGCAAAGCTATGCCACGTAGAATTTCAGGTAATATGAAAAGAAGGTATTCAACAGACAATTCTATATATAGATTTCTATTTTATGTACCATTGTATATAGTCTGTAAATTGGATAAGAGACCATTACAAACAATTATATAGACGATTCATTGTATAAGTTATTTTTAATACTGTCTATAGATGACATAGAGATATCTTACAAACAGCTACCGTCTGTATCACTGTATCATGGAAGTTAACAGAACTCCTTTTGGTCACAAATAGCTGCCATTTTAGAAAACAATATGGTTTTCAAGATACATCTTTAACCACTAATTTTTATTATAATATTATAAAAATATTTTTGAGACAACTACACATATGATTTTCATATATCCAATTTAATATTTAAAAAGATAATGACCATCAAAAGTTTTAAAAGTTTTATTATATCTATACCCAAAACAACAATTATTTATGACCGGAAGGAGTATTGATCAAACGACTGCCTAAAGGATTAGTGTGAAATTATATACCAAAGAAACACAGTCTAACGTTGTTACCGAAAAGAGCTAGAGCAGTCCTGCCATGTGCAACAACTGTAGAAATCACGAACTTGTGTCCTTTGTTCAGATCATATCACACTCGAGCGCTAAAGCTACAAATGCAGCTTGCTCCAGATATTGGACTATTCGTAACAATATAGGAATAAGCAGTTGAATAAAATCACGAATTAGTATGTATCATCGATCACATAATAGCTAAGCACATATGGATAATCTAAGAGCAAGGAGGAAAGAAATGCAAGCATATTCATTAGAACCCCACGTTTCTATGGCAACCCTACTAAATTAGTTAATTAACATTTCGACTACTGTTGTTCATCAAACGAGCCAGTGTGATGAGCATATTCAGTAGCCATCAAGTGCGCTAAACTATGGAGTAGCCAAGCAAATGCTGTCACAACACACCCAACAATTTAACAAAAAAATCACATCACCATAGCAAGTAGCAAGTAACTCAAGAACATATAATTCTAGATGCATCAATAACATTGATTTTCCAACGTAATCATTAAAGCATGATAAAAAAAGTCTCACGAGGGAACCACTAGAGCATAACAAAAGTTTCTTCCTCAGCGAGAGAAGAATAAGTGGCCAGATCACAATATCACATCCATTCTCTCAACTGCATCCGGAAGCATCTAGATCGGGGGGAAAAAACTACTTCAGCAGCCTCACATAACCTCCTCAATGCCAAATCTGCATGGTTAAACACAAAAGTTGTCATAATCGCGACATGTTGATACAAACAATCTCTATGCAGGTGAGAAACAAAGTGTAAATATGGCATCGATAACTGAAACAGCATTCAAATCACCCACCAGAACAAAGTGATTTATTTCAGTACACTCATTCCTACTGTTTAACGAGACAAACGAGTTGCTCTACATAACCAGCCATGTGTATCAGTTTTAGCGATCAATAAAAAATACCATCCGCGATGTCCAATTATAATCCTCAGTCATACAATATACTAGTCGCAGTCTCTCTTCACATTAACATAACACAACATAACAGCGCTAATCTTAACCAGCAACGTAAACACCTAATTAAGAAACAAGGATCTTGCTTATACCTTCTTAAGCGGAGGGGATCTCGACCTCGCCGTCAGTGATCTCCTGCTGCAGATCCTTGGGGTCCTTGCCGTCGACGGTGCACCCGACGCTGACGCAGGTGCCGAGGATCTCCTTGACAGTGCCTGACAACTCCTTGGCCATGGAGCGATGCCTCATGGTCCTGGCGATCTCGATGACGTCGTCGAGGCTGATGTTTCCGCTGTGCTTGATGTTCTTCACCTTCTTGCGGTCCCTCTCGGGCTCCTTGAGCGCCTTGATGACGAGCGCGGCGGCGGAGGGGACGACGGACACCTTGGCCTGTCGGTTCTGCACCGTGAGCTTGACGGTGACGCGGAGGCCCTTCCAGTCCTTGGCCGTCTCCTTGGCGATGTCCTCTCCGATCTTCTTCGGGGAGAGACCGAGCGGGCCGATCTTGGGGGCCAGGGACGACGCCGCGCCGACCTCGCCGCCGGTCACGCGGACGTACACGTCCACCACCTGGGATGGGTCCAACTTGGGCGGCATGGTTGCGAGCTCGGGTCGGGTGGGCGGAGGTTGGTGGTGGGGTGTTGCGGCGGCGGCTGGGGTTCGGGAGGCTAGGATTCTTGTGATGAGTTTATATAATGTGTGGGGTGGCGGGTGGGGGTTAGGGATTCGTCTGATTCCGTGGTGCATGCATCTCGGCCGTCGAGAGACGCCGCGATTGGGCCTTGGGGGCTAAATGGGCCGACTTGCATCTGGCGAAGAATCTTGAGTTGGGCCAGAAGAGAGTTTAGGCAGCTGGTCCGGTCCGCTCAAATCACTTCGTCTAAAATTTAAGTAAATTTATGATGCTGGTCTTTCTAATTGATTCGCTTGAAAAATGGGCAGCGCACGAAATTTGCTATGTGGATTTCGATAGGATGGTGCGGATCTAATTGACGGTGACTGCTCGTTGGTTACTTTGTCTGCACAAACTTGCTAGCAGGTGAGGAGGCGCTTTCATTTGCATAATTTGTTGGATATATTACAGTGGCCATAATTCGGACTCGGACCTAATTTGCTACTGGTTTATTTCTTCCTTTTCCGTTTCGTTTCTCTGCAAGCCTCTATAACAGGTTAATTTCTGAAATAACCTCAAAAATTTCAAAAAAATGAAATCATTTCGGCCTCCGCTATTTATTTGAAATTCATTTGGAACTTTCACGAATTTATTTCGAAATCACCCGGTTTAAATTGCAAACTTTCCTTTTTGGGAAAAGTTTCCCGTTCGATTTCTTTCCTTATTCAGCAACCTTCCATCTTGACCTTATGCACTGGAAATTTTTCTTCCCAAAGAACCAAATTTCAACCTGTTTTCCCTTTCCTTCCTGGCACGGCCAAAAGCCTTCGCCCATCCAAAATTCACATTACCAGCAGCTTTCACTACGCTTACCGCCTTCTTTCTTGCTTTTTCTCCGCTCTGCCATTCCATCCTCACCGTCTCCCAGCTTCGACCGTCTTCCCATCAAGGCCACGCCTAATCCTGTCTCGCGCCATGTCGCCTAATCCAAGAAGCTTGACTTATGCACACAAGGCCGTCGGGTCCAACCCATTCCATCACCCCGTTCTGTCCCGTCACCTCAACGCTCTCCCGTTGCAAACATCTCTCCTCCGCCGCATGCCTAGTCCTGCACCGCCGCCGTCTTGCCCAATCGCCAGCGCTCTGCCCCTTCCTCTCCGCTTACCCATTTTCACTCCGGTGGCTTCGTTCCATCGCGCCACGGTCTTCTTCCCCATCTCCGGTGCCCTCTCGTCGCCGCGCGCCTCCGCTATCTCGTCCGCCCATTTTTCCTTGCCAACAGGTGCTCCGAAGTCCCCTCTAGCTTCTCCGCCACTCCACCTCCTCTCCGGCTCCCCGCTCCACCGCCACGCCGTATGTCTTCCCCATCTCCGGTGTCCGCGCGCCGTACCGCCGCCTCGCTTTCTCTCACCGCCATTTTCACGCGCCGCCGAGTTCGCCGTGAACTCTTCATTCTCCCCCGCCACTTCTTTTTCTCCCACCGCCGGCCGCATGATCGCCCGTCGTCTTCTCCCGCACCGGCGAAATCTTCTTCGCCGATCGCCTACTCTGTTTCCCCCGTCGCTGACATGTGGCCCCTGCTCACCGGTCACTGAAGCCCGCTCTCGCCGCCAGCTGGGCCCCGGCTGTCAGCGCTCTCTCCCTCCCTGTGGCTTGGACCCCGCTTGTCAGCCGCTAGGTCACACCGATGGGCCGGCCCATTTGCCGCGCGCCCGTGGGCCAAAATTCTCGCACACTGTGCAGCCCACCAGCACAGTTCTCCTTTCCATTTTCTTTTCGGATTTTAATTTATTTAAAATCCGAAAATTCAATTTAAATTCCAGAAAATTCCCAAAAATCCAAAATGCCAAAAATACATTTTCTTGACCAATTCGAGCCACTGAGTCCAAAAATGATCTCCGCCACATACCAAGTCCGAAAATTCCTGAATACCCTTGAGCTCCGATCCCACCATTTCTCCTCGATTTTCCTTTCCATTGCTTTTTCTTTGTTTTGATTTATTCATTTATTTATTGTTTGCGTTTTCTCGCTAGATCCGACGTCGGCCTTACGCAACTGCTGGCACGAATCTCGAGCGGGAAGCGACGAGGAGTCGCGCAGAACAAGAGCCGTTCGGGCCGCATACCGACATCGACTGCCTCTTGTTAGGCAAACCTTTAACCTCGCAAGGCAAGCCACACTCCTTGAACATGTTGATCCCAGTTCCATTATAGTATATATATATATATATATATGTATTTCTTGTATTGCATTATTTTTGTTATTTTAGAAAACTAGCAAATGTGGTAGTTTCGAATAACATGATTAGATACGACCAAATGTTGAACCTGTTGATATGCCTTAATTCCTTTTTAACCCTAAGATATAAAATATTGAACCCTCGTAGATGTAGCAATTCATACAATTATTACTTTTAGACAAATGCTTAAAATCTCCGAGAGATAGCTTGGATGATGTTGGTTTTTATAAAATTGCTACGATGCGGGGGACAGCATTGGGCAGACCACAGGAGGTGGATGCCGGCCCAATCCCCAACCAATGACGAGGCTAAGGGTTGAGGCATGGTGGTGGTACAGTTGGTACCAATGATTTGTGGTATGTCATTTGGCTAAGTCTTTGGCATTTAAGGACCAAGGTCTCGGGCAACGTAAATAACTTCAGATCCCGCTCAACCACAAGTTGGGCCGGCCAATCTCATTGACTTGGTCCAACTTAGCTCAGTACATTGTACTTCCCCCTGGAATGCCTACAGGCGAGTCCCCATTCCCCGTGGAAGAATGGGAAAGCATCGTTGTTGGGGGTGGAACGGAATGGTGCGCCCACCCTCTCTAGCAATAAAGAGGTGTCCACTTTGTAACTGTGCGCCTATCCTGTCCTGGCCCGTGGGATCCTAGGGTACTGTGGGCACAACCACCTACTGGGTAGGAGCTAAAGGGGGGAAATTTAACGAAATGCTATGATTATCTCGGTCGGGCCGCATGCATAAAAGTTGCATGTTAATCTAGTGGCACTAATGACCGTAGATATCTTGTGGGTAAAACTGAGCACCTCTGCAGAGTGATATCAATGGTATTCGAATACGCCGTGCTTCCGGTTAATGAAGCGGAGTTAATCTAGGGTGATACCTATAACTGCGCCCCTGTAGCTTTTATAATTAAAACCTGTCGTGGATGTGAACTTTGCAAGATAACTCCCCCCTGTTATATTGCTACTTATGGTTTGTGTTTCAAATGTAAAATGAAAAAGTGATATTTACAACTTGCATCCACAATACTTAAACCTATGGCTACCTTTGTTTATACCTGCATGTAATATTCAGAATTTTCGTGTGGTTTGTTGAGTACGGTTGTGTACTCACCCTTGCTCCCAACCCCTTCCTTAGATTTCTAATGAAGATGGCGAATTCCAGAAGTCCGTAGATGATGATGTTATTTGGTTTTGAAGGCCTTGATCTATCTGCTCAAGCCTTTCCTGTGGGTATTCTGTAATGTATTCGGTGCCAGCCGCACCTTTTGTAAAACTTCGGCCGTTAGGCCCCTAATTGATCTATAAAAGATTCGCATTTGCTTTTATGTCTGGCAATGTACGCTTGGTTTCCTACAGCTAAAATCCTGGGTAGCTGTGAAGGTATTTATACACACCCCCTGAAAAGGGTGGTCCGTTACAATTTCAATTCTACAATTCATCTCTCTGCAAGTCTCTCTGTTAAGCGTACTTCAGTGTGTTCGAGGATAGCATCTAACGAATTGGATTCATTCACTGCTAAAGTTACTACTTGTCCCTATCAAATTAGATGGTTTGCCGCAAGGAACTCTCTCTGTGTTCTTATATATATAATCACACAATATGGCTATTAAGAGCATCTCTAAGAGAAGCCTTAAATGAGTTGCTAATTAGAAATATAGGGCTTTGGTAGAAAAGAAGAGCTCCAAGAAGAGTTGTATTTTGAGAAAAATTAACAAATTCTTTTAGGACTCGGCTTCCCCATCGCCAAATATAGCGACGCTCCTGGCTGGCCCTATCCACATCGCGCGTCCCTAGAGAAGGCGTTCAACTGCCGCGCGCCGCTCTTCGGCTCTCTCGGTCCGCGCCAGCTCCCTCGCGCACGCCGACGGGCCATCGAACCCCACGCTCGTGGATGGCGTCGAGGCCGCCTTCTCCGTCGCAGCCGACCCCGTCCGGAGCGAAGAACACGCGCTATCGTCGGCCCCGCCCATCTGCCGTCGCTTCAGCCATCGGCGTGCGCGATTCCGGTGGTCCCATCGCGATTCCTGACGACCTGGAGCCCGGCGTCGACCTCGCGCGGCTGTCCTCCTACACGCCGACGGGATTGAGGTACTCTTCTTTTAGACAACAGCAGCTAGTCGGGCGTATGATCGATCCACCATTGATTCACTAATCACCTTCCTTGCTCCTCCTAGATGCTTCAATTGACTGAACTGAAGAACTCTTCGGCTCTGTTTTGGGTGCTTTCCTGTTGCTCAGTGATGATCTAGGGTTATGTATGATTTGAACATTTTTTCTGTGATTTTGGCCTTGAACTGATAGACATACATGGTAGGAAGTTTTGTTTTCTGCTCACTGATTTGATCAATATTCATCTTGCCTAGGTGATATTTATGCTACTGTCAATTCTGAGTATTGGCTGTGTTCTATAAGAACTGCTTAATTGTTGTTGATAATCATTCTGATCTGTGATCTGTTGAAACTGAACATAGCAAACACATTTAATTGCTGCTAGTTACAACTTAACTGCTGGTTCGATTGGTGAATGCATTTGCTCGCTGTTCTTTTAGTTGTTTGCTTGAAGTGATTGGAGTGAATATTGAAGTTGTTTACTTGATAATCATTCTGATCTGAGGTTGATAATCATTCTGATCTGAGGTTGTTTGCTTGAAGCCATATCGTAATTATTTGTGATTGAAATGAAGATTTTAAACTTCCCTCAAACCCTCATCTGAGAGCACACTAATAAATTAACTCCTCTCTTTGCGGTAGCAAACATAATTCATATTAATGAATATGGTTCCGTGTGGCTGCAGCATGGAGTACCAAATTGATTGTTCGTACACGGCGTTATTGACCCAGGACTTTGGAGATGATTTGAAATCAAAGTAATTGTGATGCAAACAAATGATGTCATTCACCTCGTTAGTGCTCGCTATGAACTCCCAAGGAAAAACCAAGAGTAGAACAAATAACTATAGTGAAGAAGAAGATATTCATTGGTATCGCTTATCCTAATATTAGTAAGGATGCAATTCAAGGAAACCAACAGAAAGACGGAGGTTTTGGCTTAGGATTGAGAAGTATTTCCATGAAAATAGGAAGTTTGAGTCTGATCGTAATTGGTCTTTGTTGAAGCATCGATGGCAGGCACTACAGAAGGATGTGAATGTTTTCCAAGGTTGTCATGACAGTGTGCAAAGGAAGAATGAAAGTGGAAAGACAAGTAACGATAAGGTATAATATACGAAAGTGAATTGCATGTTTCCAACATTGTTTAAATAGAGCTTATTTGAGTGGTCTCTGTGTTACGCTTTGCGACTTGCGGATGCCAAAGCAATGTTCACCACACCATAAGCTAGTCTGTCTAAATGTCAAGTGACCTTCAGAAGCAAGATAAACCAAGAATCCTCATGACATTTCGTTTCGAACAAAGTAAGGATCTTTCTCTTCAACTACCGCTTTGATCCGATTAAATAGAGAGCGTCTCATCCAAAATATTCACGAAAGATGTTTTCGTGATAGGTTGGATTTTCGCAAAGTAATCTTGATATAATCTGTTGTGGCCATCTTCTATCCCGATTAATTTTCCTATGACCAAGAACTGAACCACGATGCCTCAAGATAGTGATGCAATCTCTTCGATATTTGCCCATCATAAGAACTACTAAGGGGTGTTTGGGATAGCTCGGCTCCACCAAAATCTATGGAGTTGGTGGAGCGAGGTATTTCTAGCTCGAAAATTTGTGGAGCCGGAGAGTGGGTACATTAAGAGTGTTTAGGTAGATCATCTTGTTTACATTTTAGACTAAAAATATAAACTTAATTCACTTTATTTTAGCCTATAAGTTTCAGCTCTAAGCTGGAGCTGGGATCTGGAGCCCTCCCAAACAGGGCCTAAGTAGTCAAATTCATCATCTACCTCATCTTCTTCGCGATTAGCCATACATCTTTTGATTCCTGACATCCTTTTGTTCAACACAAAACAGTAGAACATCAAATTTTCAGTCACATCAAATAGATCATCAATGGTTTCATATCTGAACTGCTATAGAAAATATCAGTACTATTTCTTCAAAAGAACGTCAAATTTTACTTAGCATCACTGTACAAGTCATATGTCAATATGTCATAGTTAAACACTTACATGACAAACTACTAATGGAGATCACAAGCACAAATCAAGATATATATGAAAAGCACAAATGAAGATACTAGCATAACCATGAAAACTGCATACATCTGTCTGGACGTCTTGGTGAAATAATCTTACATGACAAACTACTATCCGGACGTTTTGGTTGTCTGGAGTAGTAGTCAGAAGGAGCATCGGAATGTGCTGGATACAAAATAGTCAAGAGTCCTTGTTGAGTAAAGACAGCTAGTCAGAGTTCGAGTCTGTTGCGTTTGAAGTTAGTTATCCGAGTCGATTGTAATCTATACAATTTTGTTTCCTTTATAAGCAAGAAGGAAAAACAGAAAAAATGCAGCTTGTTCATGCATCACAAAGACAAAGTGTTGTTTCTGGTACCTCCGCCTGCGAGATTTTGCTCTGTTGTTGTAGCTTGCATCTTGCAGTACTCTGTTATTGCCGGTTCAGAGAAGACAATTGGCTACCAGAAGGTATCGCTGAAGACATCTGAAGCCTGAAGATTTCGAGTCTTGGGCCTGCTAGGCTGCTAGTTTCAACATATGTCAGTGCTCCATTCCTTACAAATTTTTGGTTAAGTTTGTTTTTCTCAGCATGGACATGGAAAACTAATGTAGCAGAGTACATCTCACACATCAATTGACAACATGGACTTTTATGGACTGACACATACAAGTAGGAAAAGAACACAAAAGATCCATATGAATTCTGCTCTTACCTTTACATTTTTCATGCCACAAGATTCAATAGTAAACATTGCTTAGAGTTAAGAGAATATCAGGTAGTATACCTTCAATATGCAATATACTACCAGACTTTCCCTGTCCGAAAAGTTTTCCAGTTGTGATTTGATATTCATCTTGGCTAATCTTATTTTCTTTCTATTTTGTTGTGTTCGATCTATAACAAGTCCGGCTAATTCGCTACACCAGTTGCTCGCTATGGTGATGTTTCTCCAAATGTAAATGTGTATGCTTTTCGTATTGTCCTTTATGATCTTTCGGCAAAAAAAGGTATCGTCAGATGAACTGACTTCATGCACGACTACAATTCTACCCTACACAAAAAATACTTATGTCTATCTAAATACATGCATGCAACGTTTTCTCAATCAACATGCATGCAGGACTGCCGTAGGCCTTTTTCGCACCTGATCTCCGTGGACGTGGCGGAAGAAGAAGCTCAGAGCAAGACGCCGGCGAGGGGAGAGCCGCAGCAGCGGCGAGCAGGGCGCCAGACGCAAGATGAGCACGCTGTCGCCGAAGCGCAATAAGCAGTGCTGGCGCCGCCGAGGCAAGCGAGCGGCGTGGTGGCTAGAAGTTTCGACAACAGTCGCTGGGAGGAAAGTGTTGCGGCTGGGCGTGCTGAAAATGGCGCGGACGGGCTGAAATCTTTGGCGCCAAGATTTTTGACACGAAAATTAAAGGGTAGTTAAGTTTAGGGCCTAATTATTGGAGTCAATAGTTATCTTGAGTCCTAATTCTTTTAGTATAGGTCCTATTTTGAGGTATAGGACTCTGTTTTAAAGCCTAACTCTTGGAGATGCTCTAACACATGTGCCAGATAGGAACAGTACATGATAAGAAATCAAGAGAGGCTGCAGTACATGCGAGAGAAGAAACAGGCCAAGGAAAGAACCCTAATAATTTGGACATGAATTAGGAAAGAATCTTGGTGATTTGGAAATGAATTAGACCTTCTGTTTAACATCCCCTCAATCTCAACCTAGACAATACAAATTGAGATTGCCATGCAGCTTCATGAACGCCGGCTTTGGTAGAGCTTTGGTAAATATATCTGCAACTTGATCCTTGGATGACACAAACCGAACATCGAGAGCTTTGCTCGCCACCCTTTCTCTGACAAAATGAAAATCAACTTCAATATGTTTCGTTCTAGCATGAAAAACTAGGTTAGCTGTCAAGTATGTTGCTCCAATGTTGCCACACCATAGAACTGGTGATCTAGACTAAAATATACCAAGTTCTTGCAGAATGGATTGCAACCAGATTAGTTTAGCGGTGGTATTTGCTATAGCTTTGTACTCTGCCTCTGTACTTGATCTCGACATGGTAGTTTGTTTTTTTGAACTCCAGGACACAAGGTTTGGTCTAAAATAAATAGCATAGCCATTTGTAGAGCGCCTATCATCTAATGAGCTAGCCCAATCGGCATCAATGCTAACAGGAGTTGAGACAATGACATTTGAAAATGGAGCCCGGTATTCATCGTTCCTTTGACAAACTGCATAATTCGCTTTACAGTTGCCCAATGTTGAGCGATAGGTGCCTGAAGAAATTGACACACCTTATTGATAGCATACGTAATATTTGGTCTTGTGAGAGTCAAGTATTGTAGTGCCCCTACAGTGCTTCGGTACAAGAAGGTTTCATCTTCTGCCAATGGCATCCCAATCTCCTTCGACAACCTCTCGGTTGACATCATAGGAGTAGATATTGGTTTACATTCTTGCATCCTTGTTCTGCACAACAAGTCTACCATGTATTTCTTCTGTGTTAAGAGCAGTCCCTTTGCATCAATTGCAGCTTCTACTCCAAGGAAATAATGTAATTTCCCAAGATCCTTGGCTACAAATTTCGCTGACAGCTTGTGAATGAGAGTATCTACGGCTTTAAGAGATGAACCTGCAATAATAATATCGTCAACATATATCAACATATAGGCGACAATTCATGCCTTATTGAATATGAACAATGAAGTGTCTACTTTGGAAGCCACAAATCCCAACTCATGAAGCCTGCTAAGCCATGAGAACCATGCCCTCAGAGCTTGTTTAAGTCCATATAACACTTTATCAAGCTTGCATACATAACCTAGGAACTGCTGACTCTCATATCCCAGTGGTTGTTGCATATAAACTTATTGTAAAACGCCATGCAGAAACACATTTTGTACATCAATTTGATGTAAGTGCCATCCTCGTGTGACAGCCATAAATAGATTGAGTCGCTCGTGATTGGCTTACCTACGGGACTAAACATATCACCATAGTCTATTTCATAGCATTGCTTGAACCCTTTTGGGTACAGATCTTGCTTTGTATCTATCAATACTCCCATTCAATTGCTGTTTTAACTTGAAAACCCACTTGCATCCGATAACATTATGTCCTCTTTTTGGAGGAACAAGTCTCTATGTTTCATTCTTCAACAGTGCATTATACTCACTGTCCATGGCCTCTCTCCACTTTGCGTGCCCAAGAGCTTGCTCATGCGACGCTAGTTCTACAAGAAACGCTTTGCGTCCAATGAGCGGGCACCTCATTGTGCCATATGTGAATATATTGGCCTTCACCACATTGTTTTGTGTGCATGTACGCACACAATTTTATTGCACGGGTTCTGGAGAAGGTTGGACCATGCCTGCTGAACCAGATGCATCCGAGCCAACTAAATCCAATGTTGGTGTTCCTTGAGAGTTTTGTATTTCTCCATGTATTTTTGCTACATCACCATCACCTATAGAGCTAGAAGCTTCCTACACACCATTAGATACAGATTGATTTTCATCATATTGGTCATGTACTAATACTGGTTCAACTACAGTGGAAGGAGCAAGAAGGCTCGGCAAAGAAACACTTGGAGAATTATTTGCTGGCTGAGGCGAACCAGAACTAGGTTGTGTTGAGAAAGGAAAAACATTCTCATCAAAAACGACATCACAAGAAATATACACCTGCCCAGTAGATTGATCAAGGCACTTGTATCCCTTGTGAAGATTACTATAGCCCAAGAAAACACATTGTCGAGATCGAAAGTCAAGTTTTCAAGAATTGTAAGAATGCAAATTAGGCCAACAAGCACATCCAAAAATACGAAGCATGTAATAATTAGTGGGTACACCATGAAGGCGTGTAATGGGAGTGGTGTTGCCAATAACACGACTCAAAAGTCAATTAATGCGATAGGTAGCTGTTAGGAATGAATCATCCCAAAATTTCACTGGAAGAAAAGATTGAGCGTGAAGAGGTAGCCCAGTTCTACAATATGATGATGTTTTCTCTCATATATCCCATTTTGTTGGTACGTGTGGGGATAGAAAACCTGATGACTAATCGCTAACTTAGGGAAGAATTTGTGTAGTTTTTGGTATTCCCCTCCTGTCAGCGTATTTCACCTGACAAGATCCCGTTAACGGAGTGGTTACTCTCCAGACGGAAGATATGGTTCGGTAGAGGGCATCTTCGTGACTGGAAACCCTACCTAACATCTCCTAACGATGGATCCCGGAAATCAGCAAACTGGTGGACACAACGATTTACCTAGGTCCGGGCCCCCGATCCGGGTAATAGCCCTACGTCCTGCTTCTTCTTTGTTGAGGAAGTGTGGGGGTGTTTACAAGAGCTTGCTTCTGAGTGAGTGTTCTCTACTGCCTTTCTATGCCAGCCAGTCGGTTCCTCGACCTCCCCTTTTCCATGCACCGAGGCGTCCTTATATAGACGAGTCGGCCTGGGCAGGGGAAAATGTGGCGCTATGCTTATCTATAATACATTAATTACACCCATCATTTTAGCCTCCACGTCGACCCACGACTCATTTATTACGCACGCCTCCGTGGCCTTGTCCTTCGAGCCTCATTTAATGTCGGTGAGAGGCCTCGCCCGGTCCGCCTGGGACACGACGCTCCTGCGACGGGTTTGGTAAGAGGCGTCAGAGGGATGAGCCGTCGTCGTGTCGGTAGTAGAGTCCTTCACAATTAATGACCCTAACACGAGGTGCCAGGAGAGAGAAACTTCGAGGCGAAGCCTCCCTCTCATTCCTTTGGTTGCCTTCGTGGCCTGACAAGGGGGGCCCGAACACTCGCCCACTCGCCTAACCGCCACGCTGAACCGCCGCCCGAGCGGCGTGATCGCCGAGGCCACGTGGGCTCGCCCGGGCGGCGGCGTGCTTCGCCGGCCGTCCACTAGGCGCCACGCCGACCGCCACGGCGAAAGCGAGGCGTGATCACCGATCGCCGCCAGAGGCCACATGGGCTCGCGCCCGAGTGGCGGCGTGCCGCCGGCCGCCCGTCGGCGTCAACCGCCGAGCCGCTCCTTAGGCTCATATTTCTCTGGCGGAGAGGGTACGCCGGTGTAGAGTACACCGACAGTAGCCCCCGAGGCCGTCCTGGAACGCGCGCCAGTTGCTTTTCAGACCTTATTTAATGCTAGCGCGTTCCTGGATGGGCCCATCACTTCTGCGCACGCAACCGCTTCGGTTCTCCCCACTTCCGCTGATTTTTCTTGGGACCCGAAACGCCGTGCCTTTTGCTTGCTCGTGAACCTCCAAAGATTCGCATTGCTCCATAGAAACGATGTAATCATAAACACAAACGTTATATAGCTCAGTCCTTGTTCGACACTAGTTCAAGTGATCGAGTCATGGAAAGGTCTCCATTATGCGCACAGAACCACTAGCACTCCAAGAGAATTGTCAATTACCGACTATACATATTATTACTTCAGTCTTCAGCTTTACTTACAGAAATTTACACTACTACTGTAAACTTGGTACCTGGTCGCTTATGTACAAAATACAACACTTCGTCACTTCCTGTACCTAAATCCTGCTTCCTTTTATTCTTTTCGACAAATGGACTGTACAATTGAGGTTTTGGCTTTCTAAATCTACCTCTCCAGTCTGTAGCATCTCTAGATAGTTGGTAAGAACCTGAGAGACCAATCTGGTGAATAGCCCTGAGAAATGTGGAGAGGAAATCGCATCTACATCCTCACTTCAACTATATCCCCATCCTTGAGCTCGGTTTGAGGGAGCACAAGTTGGCCATTGACCCAAAGCAGCTTCCCTTCAACGCCCATTCTTCTGGCAGCGTCCGCGGCTGTGCTGCCAGTACCCATCCTCATTATCTTCCCATGCGGCCAGCAGATGATGGCCACCTCCCGAAGAACTGGTTCAGTGCACGTGCTTGCACCAAGACTTTTCTCTGCCAACGATGCTCCACGGCGAACTTGCTCCTCCCACTGAAGCATCGTCCTGAGCAAATGCACCTATGGCGCACATTGAAGAAAGACAAGAACCAATTGAGGATTGAGGTTGTCTTGCTTTGGGATGGTATTATTTTGCATCTAGTTTCCACATGGAAGAAGAGAACAACGTACATTCCGAACCTTTATTGTGAAAGAACAATTGTATTATAACATTTGTCACTGGACCTTTCCTTTCACAGAATAGAGTAAACACGAGAGATGGCCAGAGTATGCCAACCTTATTGTTGATGGGATCACTCAAGGGAGTAGAATTAGGAAGGTCAGATGTTGATCTATCAGCGTTGCTCGATCCAGATGTCAGTGTGGAGGTTTCTTTGCCCTCATATACAGCGGATACAACCATCCAGTACTCTGCCTCTTCCTCCTCAGTCAAATCAATTATTTGAATAAAAGTAGGCAAAAGTCTCCCAAATTGGTCTTGCTGCAAAAGACATTACAGGTGTACAGGATATATAATCAACCCTTGCATTAAAATGGCCTGCTAGGACAGAAACAGTCTAACTCATCATCACCACTCCAAGTTTCAGCTCGACCAACTCTTCCACACTCATATGCACAATAAGCCCCATAGACCCGTATTAAAAAAAAAATCGATGATATTTCAACACAAACCAGTCAAAAAAAAGCCAAAAGAACACAAAAAAACTGAGAAGCAAAGAAATGAAGTGACAAAAACTAGTAATGTTACAGCCATGCAAACCTTATGGAATATCCCATCCTGGCATAGTGTGTACTTCTCCAGGTTTGTTGACCAATCACCATGTCCTGGTGCACACCACCATTTCTCAGAAACCTGAAATAGGTTTGGGTATTAGACAGAAATAAGCTTTCTCAAAATCAGAACTCGTCAAGGAAAAAAATTGTTATCAGGTTAACCTTCTTATGAAGCCTAGCATAAGCTTCCCAACGCTTCAACTGAAAGGAAGATCTTCGCTCAGCTACAGCTTCAGAAGCTTCAAGGCTAAAACTTACAGCAACAAGCAATTCTTTTCCCCCTTTATCTATGCTGCAAATCGACTTACACAATCAGATGATAGAAGGAACAGGAGACAGATTTATCTAGAAAGCCCTTGTGGGAAAAACCACTGACGCACAAAAGCGAGATTTACTATATGAGGAGAGATTACAACCACAAGGGACCTCAGCGTATCTGAATTATGCAATTACGGTGGTACATATATAGGCTAAGGATCAGAGTCCCGAACGGAGATGAAAACCGAATCAGAATCAGTTGCGTCTGCATGTGCTATGTCTGACACGGCTTGGCGTGTGTGTCCTAGTGCCGCCTAGGTCAGCGCTCATGTCCGGCACAGACACAGCAAGAATTCAGATCACACTCTAACACAGAATAAACAACAAAATTCGTTTATGCTTGAAGTAGAAGCTATACCTGACTATGAGAGCTGCCAGTAAGTGACTACCCTCGATTCTTAGGACCGGATGCCCCACTTTCATAGAACTATACTTTGAGGGTATACCATCTTGTACATAGCCTTCATCTTCTGAAGAACTTGATGGGTATGATGTACTTCGGCTTATCTTGTTACTCATACCACTTCTGTATTCAACTTTGCTCTCCTTATACAGCCAGTGAGCAGCAAGTCCATATTCTGCATACTCATGCATTCGCTGTGGACAACAACCTCCATCAGGATCAGGATGCACTGTTATAAACATCTATTCAAAAAAGAAGGAAGAAATTTTATTTACCTGGGTCCTAATTTGGACCTCCAGCGGTGAGCTATCAGATGCCTGAACTGCTGTATGGAGTGACTAGAATGGAAAATAACCACCAAATAAATAAGCAAAGAGGGGACGAAATGAATCAATAAACTAGGCAGCCTACTAATTGAAAAGCAAATGAAAATTCAACTCTAGCCAGTTAATGGTAAACCAGCATAATACTTGCTTGGGCAACTATAGCAGCATAAGTGCAAAACTAAGAATGCTGAAATTTTTGGAGAAAACAATCATCCTAATACTTACTGGCTACAAGTTGCTGAGAGTACTACCTCAAATTATCAATGCATATAATGTTTAATTTTGTGCTAGATGATTCTTACTTGGTAACCACTACCCTTAGGGTTGATAATATAGTCATCAAACTCCCCATCAATTGGAGTCCATAGCCTGCACATATGGATGAAGCAAGAAATTTACCAAGGTAAGCAGAGAAAATTAAAAGTTCTAAATTGAGATAAGTGTCATTTAGCAAATTGTGGACTCAAATCATAAATTGCAAAACATGGACCTTAAATTAGCGACAAAGAACATGCATAAAGATGGAAATGCCAATAGGTATGTGGTTCATAGGTAATATAGAAATTAGTTGGTGCTAAATGATACAAAAAATAAAGGATTTATTTGATCAAGTAGCAAATTTCTAGTATGCCTGGCCCCATTGGTAGCCCCAGATAAATACTTAAGTTCACGAGAAACCTGTGTACTATGTCAAGGATGCTGTAGCAACTCCTGACTGCAGGTCCATGCAATGCACCGTTTTTGTCCCCAACAATCACCCTCAACGCACGGGCATCATAGACTTGTCTAATGCCTACATCTTTCCTTTTCATCTGTTGACATAAAATGTGTCAGTAACTAAGGAAACCATCAAACAGAAGACAGTTACACAAGAAAAATCCTTTGATTAGGCTGAAAACCCCAGCATAAGTTCTCCAATTTATGATAATAATGAATGGCACATGTACTTAACAACACAAGCAATTCATCAATGTGCATACTCCTCAGTATAAAGTAGATGTACCTTGCAGTAGATACTATACAAGCTCTTGAGTCTACTAGACAAAGTCACTTCCATCCCTGGTATATACCTGAAGAAGAAATCGCATAATTCAAGAATGGAAACATCAAAGGTACTAGTAGACTACACAAATATTACACAATTAGAGGCAAAGTTAGGCATTCTGAAAATTACTAGGATCTAAACTTACGATGTTGATATAAGTAATTCCCGCTCAAGCTCTTCCTCACAAGCAGCTAAAGATGCTAATGCAACAGCAGCGTCATCAACAATCTTAGGCTTTTGTATAGAAGCTTCAGAACTACTTTGGAGATTATTAAGGAAGTAAGAACGCCTTTTCCGATCCAAAAAGAGGTCAAATGGCAATACAGCTTGCAATAGGTCCTGCAGGAAGAATAGCATATAGTAATAAGACATCCAATATCACAAGTGGTCACCCTACCCATGAAGGAAAATCAGAAAGGCTTTATTGCTTTATTCATATATGTTTATGAGGTGGGGGGCATATGAGAGACAGAATAAATGAAGCTATTGCACAATGTCAATGCTAGTCAACCGACAATTAATGTTCAGTCTTCAGTGAGTGGATACCACTGAAGACCCAAGCATATTCATTTCACCAAAAACTCACCCTCATATTTGGTTCTTCTTGGTTGTTCGAACTAAACAAATCATGGGTGGATGTTGTATGCACATCCTTCATTGAGGCAAGCAATTCACTTCTAATTGATGACCTTCTCATACTTTTAGCTTTGCTGGTAGAATTCCACATTGAAGTAAGTTCAGATTGTATTTTCTTGAAAACTTGGGGCTGCATGAATTTGACAAAGATACCGAACAATTAAATATAATGATATGCAAAGTAAAAATGTTATTATGAAGTAAATTAATAAAAACAAAAAAGTAACATGAAAACATCATTGCAGCTACAAGATCGAGATACAAGCATTGGGATGAAGAGGATCAAAATAACATCATATGTCCATATGCCTTAGTACCTTACATAAGTAAACACACACATGAATAAGTAGAGACAACTAAAGATGGTATTGGATGAGAATATGGTTTTTCATAAACCTTTTCCTCAGAGCATCTAGATATTGAGTCGAACTACTTGGTAACGTTATATAGTACAAAGTAAGCATTTGGTCCAACAATGAAAAAGATCTAGTTAATAACTACCAAAGCATGCATTACAGAATAGCTCCTAAATATCAAATCAACATGTTTCAGAAACGCATCAAGTGGTGTACCATGCAAACAAACAGTACATGAAAGTTTCAAGATAGGAAAATTATAATGTTTACTAACCATGAGAATTAACAGAGTTTCCCTTGAAATTTGAAAAGAGCATAATAAAAACTACAAGACATAAAGCTCACCTGGTAGGTATCCAACATCAAAGGAAGCCATAAAAGCATCAAATTCATTGAAAATATCAAAAACAGTGTAAAAGCATAAAAGGACAAGGTACAGCACTCTTATCTTTCTGTAGAGAAAAAAGTATGCGTACTGTAGTTCTGTACAGAGCAACAAAATAACATTCCATAGGCAACCAATATGTTCGATAGAATAAAAACCTTAAGGACAGCAAAGCATAAATCTTCTAGCTCAGCTTTCAAAGCCCAGACTCCCAATCGAGAAGCAAGTGAGCACCAGACAGCCAATGTCTCTTGAGCAACAGCTTCAGCTTTGGGAATGGGAAGAGCATAGCTGCAATATTGCTTTTAGTAAGGTATAACATTTAATTCAATAACTATTTGAAAGCATCATGAAGTTAAAAGTAGGAGCATTTCAATACATATAGAGCATGTTCGGATGCATGTAAGTAAAGCACCTAAAGGAGAAGCATGGATGAATTGTACCGTGTTACGATGTTGATGCACATAAATGATTCAAAATGAGTACTGTTGATGATTTAAAGGGAAAACACAGTAAATTTCAAAATGAGCACAAAGACAAATAAGATAGTTTATAAGCTCGATGCTAGGGCTGAGCCAACGAATATGCCATTGTATTATACCAGTTCCTTTTCCTGTGAATAGTGTAGGATCGAGCAGAATGTATCAGAATTTCCCTCCATTCCTTTGTGCCAAGTAGCAACAGAAAATAAGAACACTAGAACCCAATTCTCTAATTTAACCTTTAGTTTTTAAATCAAAACCTAACAAGTTTATCCAATTCAGTATTTCAATTCCCATTATATTTATGGGGTTCATTTTCAAGCACCGGTTCCAGCACTTTGGCTTTAGGCTTGTAAGATGAAACAGGAATTTCTGTTGAAAATAATTAGAAGCTCACAAAAAACATATCATGGAAATAATGCTAATATTGACAAGGATATTGTTAAATTAAAGGAAAACCCCAATAAATAAACAATACATATAACAATTGAATCACGTAAGGAAATATTAAATACTTCAGATTAAAAAGCATATTGTGCAAGTAATATACTAATGACAAGCCTAAAATGACATACATGGTTCGCATATTGTGTAAACGATCTGCCAGCTTGATAAGTACCACACGAGGATCGTCAACCATCCCCAATAACATAACACGCAGATTGTTTGCCTGACTGACAAAAGGAGAAAAGTCAATTCCTGGGTTTTCTGAGAGCAGCGTTATATGCTTTTCTGGCAACTGACAAAAAAAATATCAAAAACATGCCAATACATTGTTTGCAACTCACTTGTGTTAACAAGCAAAATAATAGGAAAAGAATGGGGCCATTAACAGTCTCTAAGAATAGCTTAATATCACATCATCACTACGCACTAAAGACTATAGGAAGGGAACATACTTCTTCTGAAGTAAGAGTGCTTCCGGCAGTGTTTTTTTGCCGATGCCTGCGCAGTAGCTGTAATATACAATAGCAAGGACATGTTAAAGAGAAAGGAAACACTCTTGGCACAAAAGCATTCTGTCATGCAGTAATGATGGTCTTCCAATAGATCAATAGGATAGGATGAGCAACATTATTATGTAACAAGGACACAAGGCATTGGCATATTATATGGTACACTCAAGACACCTGAAGCCAATAGATCGACAATTTGACATAATTCAGCATCTGGAGAAAAAAAAAGGTCTGAAATGGAACTTTAAAAGTGGTAGAAATATGACAATATACTGCATTCAAGAACCACAGGCTCCTTTAAGTATAACAGCATAAACTATCCAATGATCAGCAAAATTGTTATAACAATCAATGTATTCACGTTGAATTGGCATGTGTCAGCCATAATGTTACACATCCCAATATTATATGGCCATGTCAGCTAGCAGTTCTCAATCAACATCAGCACTCAGCAGAGACATGTTTCTATGCTTATATAACATGTTCTAAATGTGCATCACCTGATTTATGTAGCTTAATTTTGAGACACCAGATACCAAACTAGCAACATCACCCCCAAACTGCTCCTCTATGCTCTTCAAGCTCTCAGCTGTATCATCTATAACATCATGAAGAATGCCAGCAACAACTGTATTGATTGCCTACAAGAAATGCAACAAGGGAATTAGGGAAGAAAGAAAAAAAAGCATTCATCAATTAAAGCCTGTGAGAAATCAGTGAAGTGGTATGCACATAGAAAATAAAAGACAAAGAAACCCTACTCTTTCTCCAGTGGAAGGGACCAAGGCAGCTAAGATTTTCCCAGTATGTATGCAGTGTGTAACATATGGATCTCCTGTTTTCCTAAATTGCCCAATGTGGGCTGTACTTGCAAATACAATTGCTTTCTGCACCTGTATCACAGGATTGAGAATGTCAAACTAAAGAGTTAAAAATGATAAAGTTCAGGTGGTCATATATTTATCTAAAATGTCTCTATTGCTTTAACACCTTTGTATCTTCAAATATCTGGTATCCTGTCACCTCTACTCCTTCAAATACAAGAGTATCTGCACGTATACAGAATAATAAATACGAGATAAGCAAAAGGATGAATATTAATCCTACTTAAGTGGGTGCAGGGCCTGCAGGCATAGCAATTGGTTATTGGCTTATTGCAGCAACAATGTTAACTAAGCACTTAAGCAATAAGCACCAAACCGCATTATTGTTTTATTCTGTTATAATACATAGTAAACACATTCTCAAATGTTCTGCACTGTATATTTCTCTCGAATGCCAGTCCCAACGGTTCAGACATGTGAACAAAATACTTCCAATTAAAGGAAAAATTCTGAGTTCTGACACATAACGATTAAGATCGTCTAAAAGGCGATTAATAAAGCTTAATAGCTATCACCCATACGAAGTGGAAGCATAGAGATATGTTCAAATCATATCCGAACATGATTTCGCACACATGGCACGTAATCGCCTTTAGATAATCCCTAAGTGCTTATTACAGCGCCGACACAGTAATGTTTCATCAATAAACCACTCAATGATATACCCTTGAGCGCGCGTAGAGAGAGAGAGAGAGAGGAGGGAGGGAGGGAGGGAGAGAGAGAGCGCTTCTACCGGGCAGCTGGTCGATGCGAGGCCAGAGGAAGTCGACCTTGGTCGACAGGCACGCCCCTGAGGCGATCGCCACGGCCGTGACCGCCACCTGCGCGAGCGTCGACGCCACGGCAGCGTGACCCGGGCCTCCGCTCCCCCCCGCGGCGGCGGCCGCCGCGATCACTTCCCTGGCCCCCACGAGCGCGGCTGACGCCACCGCAAGCCCCGGCGCCACGTGGTCGAGCACGCATCCCAGCCGCATCCGCGCCCGCGTCGTCCCCGCGCGCGCCAAAGCCGCCGCCGCCGGGAGCAGCACGAGGCGGCGGCCGAGCATCCCGGCATCCGAGGCTGACGTGGACGCCGGCGAAGGCGTCATGCGACTCCGCTGGCCGCTGGGGCTGGGGCTCCGGCCTGGCTCTGCGAGGGTGCGGGCAGTTCCTATATCATTCTCACGCGGCGCTCGCGTGGCGACGAGGAGAGCAGTGGAGGGGGTGAGGCCGCGAGGGGGCGTTGGGTTTGTGTGGCTGTCGCTGGGACGGGGCACCTGGCCAACGGCGCCGCTCGGCCTCCCCACTCTCGCGGCTGTTGTGCTCTCTGATACGCCTCTCCCTCCTTTTGGTTTACCTCGATATTTCAACTGTTTCTCATTTTATATTGTTCCATCGGAGAGGGGAAAAAAGTTCTTTTTGAGAGGATTCCATCTGAGCAAGATTCGAAGATTTGGCGAAATTTCAAAAATATTGTCTGAGATTTTAGATTTATGTCAGGAACGAGATCTAAAATATCGGTTGGATAAAAAATTTAAAATTGTTACAGTATCTCAAAAATCTCGCTAAGGTCTTAGGTTTTTTTTATTGAAATTTAACTTTTTTTTTACTGGATTTGCCCCAATAACCCTTAAGAAAGTCATCTTTCGGGAAAATTCGTTGAAAAACCGATTTTTTGACACATTTTGTAATTTTGGCAGAAACAGTCTAAGATTTTTATAAAATTTTATAAGCTTGATAATGCTCTGAAATATTTATGATACTATATTTACTAGTGTAGGATCATACAGAAAATTTTCTAAAATAATTGAACTTCATTTGTTATCTTTAAAAAAAGTCAAAAACAAAATAAACATAAATGAGACAGAAACCTTGTCAGAATTTATAAATTTGCTCAAGTGTGATCATGATCCAAAATTTTTATGAGAGTTTAACCATTGCCTCATAATCCTTTTCTAAAATTTTTAAAAAGTTTAAACTTTTTTGTTTGCTCAATCAAATCTATGGATGCCTTGAACTTCGTTTGTTATCTTTTAAAAATAAAAAACACAAGGAATACAAATGGCACAGTACCATTGTAAGAATTTTATAAATTCACTAGGGTTTCATCGTGATCCAAAATTTTTATCAGAACTTAAGAATTGCTTCAGTACACTTCTCTAAAAGTTTTAAAAATTCCAACCCTTTTTTAGCTACTCAAGCAAATCTATCTATTGATCATCAATCTTTTATCACGACGTAGTACTGTCAGATTTTTTGAAAAAATTTATGCTTTATGATCATATGAAATTTAATGGAAACATTGATGATGCATTAGGACCATCCACAAAAATTTTCAACATTTTCTAACGTGGTTAAACTATTTTTCATTTGATTCAAGTTTGCTGATAAGATTTTTATCAAGATAGTAAGACTATCAGAATTTTTTTAAAATTCCCAAACCTTGATCGTCATTTGAAAATTTTATTCCAACATTATTGACACATGAGGACTATCTAAAAAAATTCAAAATTTTATAACATGATTTTTTTTCTATTTTTCATTTGGTTTAAATTTGTTGGTCAGCCATTTATCAAGACAGCATCACTATCAGAATTTTAAAAATTTCTCAGGCTTGATCATTATCTGAAATTTTTATAGAAACATTAGTTATATGTTAGGACTATCCACAAAAAAATTTAAAATTTTTTTAACGTGTTTTACACTATTTTTCGCTCGGTTCAATTCTACCAAAATCTCGAGTAATCTCGATGAGATTTCGATATTTCTTGGCAAAATCTCGGAAATCTCGGTTGAAAAAAAAACTAGATTTGAATTTTGTTTTTGTATTTTATCCAGGATCTATCCAAAATTCTGAGATCTTGGTGAAATTTCATATTTCGCCACCCCGAGATATCAACTAAAAACGAGATTTCAAATGCTGCATCTGAGACATGATTGAAGATTTTTGTTTTCAGTTTTTATTTGTATTGTTTCATTTGAGACATGACATGACAGAAGGCATGATTGAATAATCGTTGTTGCATTTGGTTGACATAAGATTTACATGAGTTTGTGTAGTGTGTAAACACGAATGAGTTGGTTTGAATCTGGGTTTTGTTTGAACATCAAAATTCATAAGATTTTTGCAGTACAACAGTAGAATTACTGCAAAATTTCTACCGAGGGATACCCCAGTTCTAAACGATCCCTAATAAGCTTGACCTAAGTTTGTAATACAAATGGCAATGTCTGATTGACTGATAACAAAATCCCCGGACACATTATATAAAACTATGAGCACGTTGTACTCCAATAAATTTTTAATATGTATCATACCTAGAATACAATAGTTTCAATTTATTACAGTGTATATTATTTGGTATACTATATTACAGGTAAGGTTCCTGAGAATATTGGCAGGTTCGCATCTAGCCAGTTATTTCAGCTATCATCTTGTTTGATTTAATAAATTCGGTCTTGATGTAGAACCGTCAGAGCCGGCTCGCGAGCCAAACCGGCTCGGCAGGCCAGCCCAGCACCCCAGCGTCTGCGTCTTTGAGTCTCGCCCGGCCTGGCTCTCAGCCTCTCATCTCAATTCTCAACCCTAAGTCCCTAACCCCACTCGGCCACTCCCACTCCCCAGTTCTCCCCTCCCCTGGGCGGTGGCCGGCGGCTTGGCTTCTTGTTCTTATGCAACGCAGGGGCCAGGGTGTAGGCTGCTACTGCGGCGCGGCGCCGAGGTTCGAGGAGCATCACCGCGAGTCCGCGACACCGCCCAAGCGCCCAACAGCCCACCGGCTCCCCTCAAGTCGGCAGGTTGGCTCCACGCCTCCACCGACTCTCCGTCTCGCTTGGACTAGGGGCAACCGGGCAAGGGTGAAAGCTGCTACTGCCTACTCATGTCTCACACCGAGCGGCCAAGGTCCGAGACTCCGAGGAGCATCATCGCCCAGGCGCGGAGGCGCCCAGCTGCCCATCGGCTCCCCTCGCGTCTGTAAGTTCAACCTTCATTAAGTTATGGTTTTGGTGTTAATGACAAATCTAATATTGTGATTATCCATTAATGTGATTTTGTTATTAATGATAAATCTTATATCGAGACTAACTTGTTTATTTAGAATATATTTGATTAGTCTCATCGCATTGAAAAATGGAAAACCCAAGGTATGAGTCAAGTTGAAATATGAATGTCCCCATTATATTAACCACAAAATGTGCATTATGTTTCTCAATCCATATATTACATGGATGCACATATTTAGGGAGTTTGTAGTTTAACTTGAAAGTCTCTTTGTATTGATCGATTCATTATTGACACATATAAGGATCAAGACAAAGAAACTAAATCCTTGAGTATATATTTGAATTGCCTAGTTATATTATACTCGTGGAATTATAGGATATGCTCCAATGCAATCAAATTGAATATGTGCATATTATATCCAAGTCAATCATACTTATGCACATATACATGTGGGGTTTATTCTATAGTTGATGATTTAGAGAAATGATCATTTTCATATAATGTACATATAATGGATCATTACTTTTCATCAACATGAGTATATGAAAACTTGTGTAGTTAGTTAATATATACTCATATCAATTTAAATGATAATTTAAATTGAGTTCATTTGTCTTATTAATCATTAAAGAACACTTCATCATGTGTTGATGGTGTTCCGTAATTAATTGAGGACAAATGAATAGTTCTTAAGTATAATAAAGCATGTGTTGCAATTATTGTACTTAAGACACATTTAATCATTCAAATTGATTTAGGTTGTGCTCAATTGATCTAAAGGCATCCATTATGTGTTGATGGAGTGCAAGAGATAATTGAGACAACCATGCATCTTGGACTAACAAGTTTATGAGTTGTGATTGAGTTAGGTCCAAAGATGGATGAGATGATAAAGAAGAGGAGTCGAGTGATGATCCCGGGGGAGTATCAAAGCGATGATCATAAAGACCCCAAAGGGGATTGCTTGCGTGCGGCGGCAAAGGTATAACTAGATAGGCTAATGACTTTGTAGTCTTTGAGTCTAGTTTTTATCGCCGTACTATTAAGAGGGGTTGTCTCATAGCTTGAGCTTCATCATGTGTTGGTGATCTCAATCCGCGTTCACTCAAGCTCAAACCTTTTGGATTTGGTTTTTGCATGAGGGTTAACCATTTGGCATGTGTTGCGAATGGGTTAAACTTATGCTTGGTTGCATTTGGTTTTCACATAATGCTTTGATTTGCATGTGTTGCAAATAGGATAAGCTAATGCGTTGACTTTTGCGTGAAGATTCACTTTTGCATGTGTTGCAAATGTTGAAGCTTCATGTTTTGGTTTCGTTCAAAACAATCTTTCAAAATCTTGTGGTTGCTTGGAGCTAAGTTTTGCATGTGTTGCAAAAGGAGAGAGCTCAAGCATGATTTGATGTTTGTGTGGTTGTATGGAGCTAGAGGCTTGCATGTGTTGCGAGTAAAGAGCTCATACGTGTGATTTGGTTTAATTGATGTTTGGTTTTGGTGTGAAGTCGATTTGGTGTTGCATGGGACTAGAGAATTGCATGTATTGCAATTAGAGAGTTCATGCACCTTGATTTGATGTTGCTTGGAGCTAGACTATTGCATGTGTTGCAAAGAGTAGTACTCAAGCATGAAATATGTTTATTGGGTTATTTGCAAGTTCGTTGTTCGAATAAACTGAGGTTTATGAGTCCGAATCCGAGAGCATGTGAATAGGGCTTGCAACGGGTGTTGGCAAGTTGACTGGGTCTCGTGTTGACCTTCACATTGCTAAGGGGATTAATCTCATAAACTCGAGTTTGATTTGCTTAATACGTTTTGCAAATAGTTCTTGAGTCGGTTGCGAAATGTGTTTTTGCAATTAGGTTTGAATTCTTTGAGCATGAGCTAAATTGGTGCAAATATGTTTTGCATGTGTGTTTGATCATGTGTTGATCACCTTATGGCTCAAGGAATAGTGTTTGGCTCTTTTGTGAAAAGATCGCAAAAAAACCGGTGCCGAGTCGATTAGGGCGGTATGGCCTTCCCAATGCGGTCATACCTGCGGGCGTGTATGACCGGCCCCCTGAGCGGCATGGTTTTTCCAGAGGAGTGTTTTTTGCGCTGAGGTGGTGCGGTATGACCGGGGGTGCTTGCGGTCATACTGCGTGTCTTGATCATCTGCCAAGGGCGCAGTATGACCGGGTTTCGTCTGTGAGCTAGTTTTCTAGCCGTTGGCTTGTGAGGAGCGGTCATACCGGCCCTGGGTGCGGTATGACCGGCCTCTCTGCCCGAATTTCAGTACTTTTGCCCTAACGGCTAGTTTTCTTTGGTGGGGTATAAATAGACCCCATGGGGGGCATTTGGCAGGGGTTGCTGCATTGGTTGAGTGTTTGGGTGAGGTGTTGCATGTGTTGCACACTCACATTTGATTCTTGAGCAAAGAGTGATAACTAATTGCATGTGTTGCAATTAGGAGTGGATTGAGTGATCTCTTGTGCATGTGTTGCACTTGAGGGAGGCCTTGGTGCATGTGTTGCACGAGGTGATCACCGGGAGCGCATTCGTTGTGCTCGGTGAAGTTCAAGCGAGGAGGCTTGTTACTCTTGGAGGTTGCCGACTCCTAGGCGGCGTGGGCGTCGTCTTGGGGAGCTCTCGAGGTGAGAAGCCCGCAAGTTTGTGAAGGTTCGGGTTGAGCCTACGCATAGCGTGAAAAACCACGACTAGTGGAAAGAGGCGGATGCTCGAGCGGGAGCCGGTCCAAGTGTGGGCTTGCCTCAACGTGGACTAGGGGAGACCGGCAAGTCTCCGAACACCACGGAAAAACATCGGTTGTCTCTTGTCTCTTCACATTCAAGTATTTACTTTTTGCATATTTATCAATTGCTTGAATGTATTAGAATTGCTTAGTATTAATTGATTGTTCAATTTAGCAATTCTAGTGTAGAGACTTAATTTAGTTAATGCATTAGTAAGCCTAGTTGATTTAGGCTTTAATTGTCAAAACCTGTTTATTGCTTTCGCATATATAATTGATTAGGTTTTGACATAGGGGTTGATTAGAGCGATTGTTTAGTGAGCGATCGAATTTTGTAAAACGCCTATTCACTCCCCCTCTAGGCGCATCCTCGACCCTATAGCGTCGGCTCCACCGACTCTCCGCCTCCGGTGCTAGGTTCGAAACTCCAGAATCCGGATCGATGGATTCCTTTTTTTTTGCGTTTTGGATATGCTCCCGGCCTCCCGCTACTTGAAGCAGATAGGTAATTTTGCTGCTGCGTTTGTAGATTTAGTTGGTGCTTAATCATACCACTTAGGTTATCCACATGCATCTAATGCTTGCCTTTTAGGTTTAGTCAGTGCATTTGGCATGTCCAATTTTGTGTAACTCGTGTTGTTTTGGAACTTGTAGATGGCCAATGTATGGTGTACTGGGTAACTGGTGTAGTGTTAAAACACTCCATTGATTTGACTTAAATGAAATATCGATCTTATGTATATGAATCCCTTAAGTTTACATTTCAATGGAGAATAGTCATCTTTTGTCAGTAATATGGCAGCCAAGATATTGGCAGGTGTTACTTTAGACTTACTGTAAAAAGTAGCCGAGTTACCTCACTATGTCAGTAATATAATGAAACCTGCTACATGAGGAGTGCTAAGTATGTGGTGCTCAGTTAAGTAGGATAGTTGCCAGGTTGGCTGATTTCATTTGGGGCATGCATTTGCAATCTATACATGATTCATTTTTCTATAACTAATGTTGGTATGCACAAAATTGTGGATAATGAACTTATCAAATTAGTATTAGTGTATTACATCAATGAGAGCTTAAATAACAATACCTTGAGAAATGACATAGTGAATCTTGGACTGAGTTAATTCATCATTTCATCTGCTATGTATGATCTTCAATGGATTATCTTTTGCATTTACTGGATTCTCCATAGCATCCCTTTGATATATGATCAAGCAATTCAAATATATGAGGATGTGGTACATTCCCATCTTGTGAATTCCTTTTCACACATCAATCATGTTTCATCTTATTGTATGCACCTCTGAATTTTATGATCTTCAATTGCTTGGTTATTTGGGATGAAATTTCAATTATATAACAACAAATTTTGAATAGAGTTCAGATTGATGTGATACATGAGTATATCCTAGAATCTATTCAAAATCTACTGTTATGGCACTAAATCTGAACTCTATTCAAAATCAGATTTAAGTTAAAACACGAGCATATAAAGGAAAAGCAAGTTCCACTTATGGCACTAAAGTTAGATTCTAGGATATATAGCTGAGTTTTTTCCCAATTGTATATATCAATTTTTTATGTAAATACTCCAGTCTCTATATAACTTGCATTGATTCTTATCTTTTATGATATCAGCGGAAAACAAATAGGCATAGCTGTGTAGAAGACTGGACATGTGGTGTGTTGGTCGATTGTTGTCACTTCCTTGTTCATATGACATCCCATGTGGCATTTCCATTCCCATCTGTATTTTGCTGAAGCTGAATTGAATCGTCGCTGGTGCATATCTGGCCTTTTCCAAGGTAAGAAGCCAATGAATTTCTATTACTAAAATTCTAATGCCATTCTTAGTCTTTTCTCTGGTAATTTATTCCTTTTGAATGTTTATGCTGACATTTCCACTAAATTAGATAGGTTAATTCTTGGGTGAGTCTCTTGATAGAGAAAAAAGAGTGGGCAAGCAAACTTGATGAAGAGTTGAAGACTGAAGTCAGCCAAGCGCTGGCATAGAAAGAGGAGGTTTTAAAGCGGGAACAAGTTACACATTTAAATGCTAAATCAGAATATGAAAGACTAAAGACAGGAAGAAAGCGTGGGAAAAGCACTGGTAGTTGAGACTTGAGAAACAATGCGTAGCTGGTGTATGTTGGTTTCTACTTTCTATCTCATAATTTCTTATTCTTGTCATGTCTCATGTATCAGCAATTCAGCATTATTCTGATCAAGTAATGCCATTTGTAGTGGTAGTGGAGGATTGAGGACCAAATAGATTATTTTATGTCATGTTGTTAATGATATGTTATTTTTGAAAGTTGCTCAAATCTTCTAATCTTGTTTTTGGTGTACAGTCTCTTATTGTCGATTGATCTGGTAGAGTGATTGCTGGGGATTGGTCATTGGGGAATAGTTTTTCCAACTAGCAGTTTTTGCAGACTGCATCCATCTCCAATTCTCCATCGGAGTCATCAGCAATTCAGCATTACATTTAGTCGTTATTCAGTAAAAGATTGTTGTACCTGGCATTATGTTGCACTTGCCTTTTGATTATACACTTAAAATTTTCCTTCTAGTCTAGTTTAATGCCCTGGCTCGGCGAGCCGACCGCGAGCCGAGCCGGTTTTTCGGGCTCACCATCTCACTGAGCCGAGCCTGGCTTGGCTCGCCATCTCACCGAGTCGCACCGAGCCGAGCCGAGCTCGTTTCCAGCCCTAACTGTGGAAATATATACACCACGGGTATCTGCAAGGTAGGTCTGCGAGGCCCAATTAAACAAGACTGGGCCGGGCCGGCTGCAGGGAAACAGAAGCTACCCGGGGTGCGCCAAAACGTGCGAAATAAGGAAGCCTTGGAGATAGCAACCGATCCGAATTAGATAGGATACGATTATAATCTAAATCGTTACCAAACGGATAGGTGAAGGAGATATAATCCCTACTTTGTATCCGACCAGGACTCTCTTTTGCAACCGCTCTGCTATATAAAGGGAGGGACGGGGGAACATTAGCATATAATCTCATCAGCAAATTAGCTAGCCACAAATAATTCCAGAGCACAGGACTAGGGTATTATCTCCTCCGCGAGAGCCCGAATATGGATAATTCTCTTATCTTGTGTTACCATTGAGTTTGGATCTAGTGCCTAGTCCTGTTTTCATTATTGCCGACAATAAACGTCGACAGATACATTTTTTTTGACCGGGAACATTAGTAAAATTTTGATGTAGTAAGGTACGTGCATCATATTTCGTTCAGCAGAATCAACACCGCGAAGCCTATCGCTTGGACAATGTAATATGTGATTATAAAGCCTTTCGTCTTTCTCATCAAGATCTCTCTTTTTAGACAAACATCTTTGATCCAAGATTGTTAGTATCAGGTGAAGGATCTTATAAGCAAACCTGCTATTTAGAACAATGAGGTCCCTCCCTTTGTACTTCTGGGGTGCGTACCTAGGTGCGACCTTCGCACCTTCTTTTCCCCATTTTGTATTATGACTTTTTCTCATCCTCTAATTAAACCTCGGCCACGGCCGATTTCAAAAAAAAAAAAAAAGAACAATGAGGTCCCTCCTAAGGGTAGGCGACCTGAAGCTTGCAATTCCTTTAGAGTACTTGCCAGCCAGTCCAAGCATTCACAAAGACTAGCACCTTTGAGGACACAAGAGCTTTGAATGCACCACATGTGGTTCTTCAAATCAGAGAGGCCAAGGCCTTCGCACGCCTCCATCAATGTCATTGCCCATTTCTAACAGAATAAGAAAAACTCCGTTAGACAACAGCAACATAGATAGTTCTAGCATAATATTATTACTCAAAATGTTAAGAGGGTGCATCACAAGAGATTTCAAATTTCATTGTCATTTATTTGTTCCCCTGTCATCCTTAACAGATAAGTGGCAACCTACATCCTATAATGACATGTTTGATGGCAGATAACATTATACTCATGCAGTAACCACTTCAAAATAAAGAAATGTCGCACAAGCACAATCTCATCTACACTTAAACTAAATATTAGAAACATAACAATCCAATTTTACAAAATCAATTCAGACGTAACTTACAACATTCTTTAAAATAATATAGAGAAAATTTATTATATGCCATTGAATAACTTCCTCTTCCATATTTTGCCATCAAATAACTACTTATTCATTCCATGCCATTAGGATTCAAATTTTCATCATAATATTCCATCCCAGTCATGTCCCCATCCAACTAATGCCGTCAAGGCCTTAAAAAAGACTATTTTGCCCCTATGAATGTTAGCCAAGTCCCACATTCCATTTATTTCTCCTCTTTGTATCTCTGCATGTAGCACCCCACATGTTAGAGCCATCGACTTCTCTCTGTCTCTTTCCCCAATCCTCTGTTCACTGGTGACAACAAATCAGGGAGAGCAACCCGATTTCATCGCCACTAAGCATTTCCCACCTCAGCATCGAAGTGGAAGCCTCCTCGAGCGGTAGGGGTAGAGCGAGGGGTGGCTAGCACGAGGTCATGGACTAGTGCCCAAAGGTGAGCCTCAAGAACAACACTCTCAAGCTCGTCTCACGTCCTGCAGTTGCCAAGGTTGGGGGGTGACGACGGCAAAGCAGTGTCGCCTCTGGCATCACAGTGCTCTACGAGGTGAAGTGATCGTGTTTCACTAAGATGCTGAACTACCCGAGCTCCGGCACTAACCTACCAACCTCGATCTCACAAATCGGTGATTTATCTCGACATCCATTCACGTCACAATGTGTTCCACACCTTTCTCATTCAAACCTGAAGTTAAGTTGGCATCTTTGCTAGAAGCTAACCAGAATCAAACTTCTTCTTCCCTGACTCCATCGAACTCCACCGTGGTCATTCATTATCATGGGTGAGACTCCATTCAATTTGTTAGCACCTGAGCACCCCCTTCTTCCCCTCTTCATTTTGGTGTGCCCAATTTAATGGCTCTTAGACCATGGCGCTGCAACCATGTGTGCCCGTGTCGCCTCGCCGCTTGTCTCTGTCGCCGCTGTGTCCACAATGCCCATCTCCCCAAACCACTACCATCGCCGGCTTCCTCACATGGTGTGCTTTCTATTTTGCCGATCTTTTGGGGCTTCGCTACCATTCCATCGCTATCTGAATGTGCCGCCTGTAGCCGCCTCATGGCCCCTATCGTTACCTCCCTTTCGAACGAGGAAGACATGAAAGAGAGGAAGTTATTCGTTGGCATTTATTCATTATCACCACACATAATATATTATCTCTCATATTTCAAAACAATTAAGCAGGGTATCTAAGTTATTTTCACTTATACCTTCCTTAATTTCATCATAACCTTAATCCTTGTGCAAAGTCAAAATATGACATATATTTCTGAACGAAGGGAGTAATTCCTTAAAAGGTTTTGGAATTTAGTTCAAATTTAAACTAGATACTAAAGCATTTCAATAAAATACCCCTAATCTAAACACCCTTACTAGAAAATTACATATTTTAGCTTCTATTGTACAAAACAACAGATTTTATGAGAACTCGTATCACAAAAATACAGTGAGTTAAATTTATATTTTTAGTCTAAAATGTAAACAAGATGATCTACCTAAACACTCACTCTAGCTCCACAGATCTAGTGAAGCTGGAGCTGTACCAAACACAGCCTATATCTCAGAGATGATCGAAATCTAAAATTTCAACTAGATTTCATAATTTTGGACGAAATTCAAAAAGCAAAATTCAAATCCAATAAAAAACTTGAAATCCGGTTAAAATTTTAGCCGAAATCACCGAAATTTCGGTGAAATTGACCAAAATTTTGTCCCTTTTAACCCCTGTGAAAATGGTCTCCGGAGCTTAAAAAATAACCATGATGCTCTGGCATGAAACGACGATTGCCGAGTTGGTATATGGCGTCAGAATAGTTTGAAAGATCACATATTCGAGTCCCACTCTCAACATTAAAATTTTGTCCCCTCCTCTCCCGCCCCCTCGCCCCCCCAAAAAAAGGTCTCCGGAGCTTAAAATAACCATGATGCTCTGACATGAAATGGCGATTGCCGAGTCGATCTGTGGCATCACAATAGTTCGAAAGGTGCGGGAGATCAAACCCAGGACCTCTTAACCGCTAAAACGGAGCTTTACCATCTAAGCTATATTAAGTTGTTGTCAGATATAAGGGGAAAAATTAGCCCAAATGACACCCGATTCGTTGGTTTTGGTGGTGTGTACATGGCGTATGGGTCCGTCAGTGTACATGATGATGGGTCGAGTGTCATTTGGTGAATCGCGAATTTTAAAGAGTGTCGCTGGGCAAATTGTCCCCTCGTTGAGAGAGAACTGTCACATCTAATCTAGTCAATTTTGTAGCAGTTCTGGTCCAAAATCTCATGATAAGATTTTGGAGAAATTTCATCGAAATTTCGAAAAAATAATGTAGCAATTTGATTTTTTTATTCGACTAGGATTTGAAATTTTATCCCCAGCCGAAATATAAAATTTTGACCAACATTTTTAAAATTTCGTCAGGATTTTTAACCTTGTCTTGCATGGTTGCACATGCTGGAAATCTCATATTTGCTTGTAGGAACATATGCACACATCGCCGTCCGCCCCGCCCTGACCGGCCATCTTGTCGTCCTCCACCACTGCCGTGCGCCTGGATCTACTCGCCTCCTAGCTCTGCCTATCGCCATGGCGCACAGGCCGTGTGTTGGGATGGCGAGGGCGGCGAGGCTCAATATATACCCCCGGATCCTGCGGCGTCATGGCCGCGTGGATTTAGCAGTAAACCTTGAGGTTTCCGGCGGCTGATCGAGGTTTCCAACTAAGCGGGCGTGAGGTTTCTAGGCGGGCATGGGGTTTCTAGCGACGGCAGGGTTTCTGACGAGGATGTGGAATACTGTTGGATATTGATTCGTATTGCCAGATATACTGTTGGATATTGATTCATACAATCATACTGCCGGAGCGAGCTCGCAGGAGGCCCGTACAGCTTCCAAGGAAGGCGGCGGCGGGGCCAATCACGCCCCATAGACTCGAGTACCCAGATCCGCGAGGGGACGACGGGAGGGTGCCATGGCGTCCCCTCCACGCGACGGGGGCGGCCAAGGAGAGGGGGCCGCGCTCGGCTCGTCACGGAGGAGACTGCATCCGCCGATTGGAGTCAAGGCTCGGGATCCGGTACTGCCGGGATGGCGGGGGCCGGATCTAGCGCCCCGTGGCCAAATACACCACCTCTCCTGCCGGTGGTGGCCAGCACGGCCTGGACGCTTGGTGGAGGGGGCTCCCTTTCCCCACCTCTCAATCCCTCTGTGGTTGCGCTCTCCTCTCCGGCAGGTGGAGCTCCGGTGGCTTGGCGGTCGGATCTTTTGTGCCCCTCTCCGGATCCGTGCTCTCGGCCCCTGGATTTAGCTATTCTTGGTGGGAGCCTTGCCGGCCGGATATCAGTCGTTGTTCCCGGGTGCGGCGCCCCACCTTTGCATCGGCTTGAGGGTCGGTGTCTGGTCTTTCACGATGGCGGCAATTTGGATGGCCTTGCCGTGCATTCTTGCCGCCTCGGTGCCTTATGGTGGTTTAGGTTGGATCCTCACTTGTTGTTGCCAACACCGGTGTCTTTGGTGGTGGCTTGACAACTTGTGGATGATGGGCGATCTAGGTGATTACTCTTCGCTTCAGCGTCTTCATCTCTTACTAGCGTTGTTCATACATTTCGTTTGACATATGTCATTTTAGCATCGATTCGTGGATTCGCTTTTCTGAGGCGACGCAACTCATTTTTTAGATGCACTCTATGGACTTGATGATCGTGTGCCTATTGGCTAGCTCGCGAATCTGTCATCGTAGAGTCGAACATCTAAAAATTGTTTATCTGGCCTTGAGAAGGTGGCCGTTGCTATTGGCTAAGATTAAGTGGTATGGTGGCACTAGCTTGGAATGAGGGTGGTTGCAACACTGGGATCTCCGGTACTTCGATTTCAGGGAGAAATCCCTAGGTCTGACCTTAGTTGATTGTGCCTGGCAATGGCCTTATTGAAGGCATTGTTTTGTAGTCTGAGGATTTACTCTCCGAGGTGAAAACTTTTGGTCTGACCTTCACTGGTTGGATCATGGTAATGGCAATGCGTGTGCGTTTCGAGTCCTTCTTGGAGGCGTTGTCATTGGAGAGCTTTTATCGCGGTCCAAGTGTTGCTATGATGGTGGATAGCCTTGAAGACAATATTGCGTGATGTAGTTTGCCGCGACGGTTTCTTTGTCTTTTCTTGTGTGTGTGTGTGTTTGGCTGTGTACACCCTAACTGTGTAGAGACCGAAAGTTTTCTTAGTATAATTGTATCACCTTGATGTAATTTACTAAGATTAATAAAAGTTTTCTTTATCGAAAACAGGTAGGGATCTCAAAGCGTTTTGAAGGGATCAGAAAATCCGTACACATGCCCCGTTTTGGAGTTTTGACTACTGTTGTATCCTCTCAAATAGGAAAACAATAATAGGTTTGCCTTTCAATCATACATCCTACTATGTTGCAGAGACGACATGGTCCGTGTACATGGCTCAAAATTTCAGATACTAAGTGTAGGATATATAGCATGGGATCAGGTTGATCAGAAAAAACAGACTATAAAATCTGGTAATGTTCGGAGTGAGCAATTTGGTATTTTCCGGAGTGAGCGATTTGGTATTTTCTGGAGTAAGCAATTTGGTTTTGCAGACATCTCTACCCCATGTGGCCTGACCACCACCTCACAAGTCTCATCCCAATCTCTTTGTTCTTATCCTCCCTTACAGTAGTTCGATAGTTCCTCTACAGCTCTCTCATATGTCTAGCTCCAACCACGGTTATCCATACTCCCTGCCACCGAGTTTGCACCTATGCCTCCTTCCCTATATCTAGCGGTCAAAACTTGCCACCACTTGCTCTTGATGAGTTCATCCATTATAACTTGAGCTCATATGGAGGTCTCCTCTTGGGATGAACTTGACATATTTGGCAAGGTCAAGGCTAGAGGAGGTGGGGTGGCTGAAAGCGAGTGGATGAGTGACCGGCAACGAGGTGGCTTTGTCGGGCGGAGATGAGGCAGTAAGTCAGTTGTCGTTGCATATACTAGCATGTCCTGCTCATCCGATAAACTTTGTTGTATATATTTCTTTAAATTGTTGAAGCATTTTGTCCCCCATCGTTTGATGAAGTGTTTGATTTTGTGCAACAATTCTTCTCAAATTTTGCCGTAAGATGTATTTGTTGCAGCTAGCATTTTGATTTGTTACATGAAGTGTTTTTATTTGTTACAATTTGTCTTTCCCAAATCTTTGTAGCAAGAGCTATTGTTGCGGTAGGTTTACTTATTTGTTGCGCACGAGTAATTTTTTTGCTGCAATAAGCTTGGTGGTTTGTTGTGTCATTTTCTTGCCATGGCTTTGTTGCAAACCAAGCTAGATTTTATTGCACATTTAGTCATGTGTTTGTTGTAGTTGCTACAAAATTGTTATGCCAATCCAAAAGTTGATCGAACTGATATAAGATGAGATGTTAAGTGCAGTGGCGGAGGACGGAATAAACTTAAGGTATGGCGAGTTTGAAAACGTAAGATTCAACCTCTAATGCAACATTTGAGTTCCTAGCTGCTGCAACCGGACAAAAAAAAAACGCTCAGCACCATCATATCACCAAAACTTACGAGAACAGAAATAGAAAATGATTTTATACCGACTTTGTCCTGTAAATAAACTCCAGATTACGTTGTGTACCTGTCGTTTGGGCGTTGGCCTTGCCCTTTCCCTTTCAATCTATTTTTACTTAATTACTTCACTCTTGTTTTTTAATTGTCCAACCATTTACTAATCAATTGAGTGGGAAAACAACTAAATAAAATAATAAACAAGCAATTGGTTAAATCGTAAACAACTGCGCCATGTGAATGTGGCATGTGCTCATACTAATCAGAATAACTTAATGGCCAAATGCAGCACGGTGGGCGCCTGGCCACCATGCTTGGGCCACTTATGTAGGATGCATGAGAGACACGCTGTTGCTCAGTGCCTACCAGATCAGCGGATCGCCAATGACGACTCGATGTCAGCGCCCTTGGTTGACTTCGATTCGACGACGACGGTTCGTCTCTCGCCGTCTCGCGTCTCGCCGCTGCAGCAAGCTGAATAGCAGATGCGGATGTGTCTGTACAATACAAGCACCTAGGCTAGATGCTGAGATACGGTCTCGACTCTCAAAAACGGACGCAGCAGGATAGCGGCCAGCCGATAGGGATAAAAAAACAATTCGTCGCTGAGGTTTTTCACCGCGGAATCGAGGTATGGCGAGCGCCACACCTCGCCATACCGGGTGCTCCGCCCCTGCCCCCTGGTTAAGTGAGATCTATCTGATACACCGGACGTTCGATCCTAACGCCCAAATTGAATATTGGGGCACCAGTTGTTCCACTCATTTTTAATTATCGCTTCAGTTTAGCCCGTAATCCAAAGCTTCAAATTATCAGCGTTGGCGTGGCGGAGCCGAGGCCCGGCCAGGCCGGGTCCATGCCCGGGCTATGGCCCATTAACTCTTCATCATGCTTCCTTTCATTTAGTTAATTTGATGTTAAATATAAGTACCAGAATTAAAAATTTATTTCAGTGACTTAAACTATTGTGTATCTTTAGAAAAATGCTTGTGTCCATTATATATTGTTTCAATGAATTTTAGTAGTATGTAATTGCGTCCAGACTGTTTATTTATGCTAGCTCCGCCGCTTAGCGTTGCTTGTGAATACGATAATTGGTAGCGATCTAGCACATGGCGGTCATTATTGGGGCAACGTAGAGTTTCTCTTTCTTCCCATTGCGACCCTTGGAACAGGAGAAGCCACCCCTACATAAGTAACAGAACTCTGATTTTCTTTCGTATTTGAAGTGCAAGACCAGATCAAGGTTCTCCCTGGCTACTTTGAACTTCTCCCAGAGTGACCCGCTGGAGACCCGCGGAAGCGTATCGTCTACCGTAAGAGGGCCGTTACGGCAGGAAATCTGCGATTGTGACCCACGCATTGTACGGCTAAGTCCAAAATTTTAATTTTTGATTAAGCGTCAGAGGTTTTTCTTTTATATTTATACTCTTACAAAGGCCAGGTTGGAATATGGAACAAAATATCTTTCAATACAAATCCGTTGCTAGTTCTGACCAATGGCAACGATGACACTACCTCGTCATTGTCTAAATCTGTTAAATGTTTGGGATTTTAGTTTGGAATTTATATCAAAAATCAAATTGTTAATTTTCATTTTATTTTTATTCTAAGTTTGTATACTGTTGAATTGTACATGACATGATATAAAGTTTTTTTATATGTTTTATGTTGGAATTCATACCAATGGGTGTTTTCATTTTATTTTTATTCAAAATTTTAGTTTTACTTTTAAATTCATATGGAAATCAAATTACTAATTTTATTTTATTTTCATTTGTTTATTGCACTTGACATGAACTCTCTTTTTTTATCTAGGAAGAAGTCTATATAACACCTAGAGCTTTGGTCAAAAATCCATCCAACACACGAACTATGAAATCATACATTTGACTTCCCGAACATTGCAATTTGGTTCAAACAACACCCAAACTAGGTTTCATATGGTGGTATTGGCCCTCGTGGTGTAATAAGTGAGTGGTATTGTCAGGTAGAATAATATATTGGCCAAGTTGGGTCAAATAACGCAAAGTTGGAAGGATCTAATGTCTGATTTTATTGTTCAGGGTGTTTGACGGACTTTTGACTAAAGTTATATGGAATTTTATCTAAGTCATTATAGCTTAGTTTCGCTATATGGATGGTTAGAACTTTTCTCCTTTTCGTTTGATCAACAGTGGGAATTTCTAGCCTTTGGAAATGAACGCGACATTTCTTTTTGCCTTTGATTTTTATTCTAAATTTACATGTTGTTCGATTGTACATAACATAGAGTTCTTTTTATTAGTTTTAGGTTAGAATCGTATACAAACCTAACTGTTATTTTTTATTTTATTTTTATTCCGAATTTAAGCTATTTAGGGATCTTACTTTCAATTTTGTATGAAAATCAAATTTCTAATGTTATTTTATTTTCATCCCAAGTTTCAATTTTAGGTTGGAATTCATATATGAATCCAACTACTAATTTTATTTTAATTTTTATTCGAATTTTAGTTTTACTTTAGGTTTGTATGCAAATCAAATTAGCAATTTCTATTATTTTTTTATTCTATTTTTAGTTATTTTTTTATTATACTTGATATGGACTCTTTCTTTTAGCCTTTATTCCGCCAGATGGACGACTATAATTTTTTTTCTTTTCCTCCAATTAACATGGTAATTTCTAGCCCTTGAGTGTGAATTTGGTGAGTTATTTTGACTCTAATTTGATAATGTAATAGATTTAAGCTATTTAGGGATCATACTTTGGATTTTATATGGTTTTATTTTATTTTGATTTCAATTTTAGGTTGGAATCCATATACAAATTTAGCCACTAATTTTTTTTTTAAAAAATTATTCCAAAATTTAGTTTTACTTTGAGGTTTGTATGAAAATCAATTTGCTATTTTTTATTTTATTCTGAATTTCAATTTTTTTGTTGTACTTGACATGGACTATTTCTTTTAATCTAAATTCTTATAACTTGGGTCTGTCAGATGAACAACTAGATTTTTTCTTTTTTTTTCCTCTTTTAACATAGGAATCTGTAGTCCTTAAGAGTAAATGTAGTGGCTTCTTTTAACTCTACTTTAATAATATAATGAATTTATTATTACATAGTGCCACTTTAAGTTATATTAGTTTTTGCTTCTGTGTGTTGCTCTTTACATATTGTTCTGAGGTAAAAAAAAAAAGATTAACATTCACATATCAAACTTTTAAACAATTGATTTATTAATAAGTGAAATAGATAGGTCTCAAAAACCAATTTAATGAATCAATGTCGACACCCAAAATAACAAGATTTAATTAAACAATTGAAAATTTATCTTATAGACTTACTTATTTGAAAATACAATTCTTTTTTACATAAAAGTTTAAAAATTCGGCTGATTCACCAAAAAAAAAGTTGTGGGTTGTATATCAATTCTGTAAAATATTTGAGCTTTTTCATAGTTTGGTAGAATTGTGTTCTAACATCTAATTTCCACGATGCCCCTTGAAAAAAGATCAAACTTAAGATCGTGATTCTAACAACCTTTCCTCTAGCTTTGATTAGGCACATTCATCGGTTAGCGTGAGCACCAAATAAATTTTCTTTTGTATGTTTGCAATTTTCTTTCCTGGGTTACACTGCAGCATTTTAAAAGGGGGAGGGTTCAAATTATGGGAACATATCCGGTGCAAATAAAGTTTGATTGAAACTACGATGCAATCCAACTAACAAAAGTTTCAAAAAATTCTGAAAAAAAATATGGATGTACATCTCAGCTTACCCCATTTTTTGAAACTTTTGTTAGTTAGGTTGCACCGTAGTTTCACCGAAACTTTATTTGCACAGGATATATTCCCTCAAATTATATCCTACATTTTCTTCCTACACTTTATGTTTTCTGTGTATGTTACTAGTATACCCTTGATCAATCACCAATTGGCAATTGTGAAATGTAATGTAATCGAATCTTGAGGTGTCTTGACGAGAAGCAGCAATCAAAACGGCAGTCACGAGAGGACCGTCTTGAGCTTGTAGTTCTTGGCGAAGGCGCTGTACACGACGAAGTTGAGCGTGCACATGGCGGCCATGGTCCAGAAGAAGTAGTCGAGGTGGCCCTGGTTGAGGTCGTCGGAGATCCACCCAGGGCTTCCCGCAGTCGCCGTGAACGCCTCCACGACAGCGTAGATGAGCGAGCTCATGTAGCTCCCCAGCGCGATGGAAAGCAGCGCGAGCGACGTGCACGTGCTCTTCATGGTGTTCGGCGCCTCGCCGAAGAAGAACTCCAGCTGCGCAATGTAGCAGAACACCTCCGCGCCGGCCAGGAAGAAGTACTGGGGTAGCTGCCATGCGATGCTGATCTCATCGCCGCGAGCCGCGCCGTCCAGGCGCTTCATCTCCACGAGCGCAGCGACCGCCATGGCGAGCGCCATGAGGAGGCGCCCGGCTCCCATCCGCTGCAGCTGCGACGGCTCGCCGTCGCCGCCGGAGGAGAAGCCCCTCAGCGCCGGCACGATCACCTTGCTGTAGAGGAGCACCCAGGTAAGGACGCAGAGCACCTCGAAGGAACCCAGCGACGCGGCCGGTACCGGTATCGACAGGATGGTCATGTCCATGGCGCTGCCCTGCTGGATGAAGGTGGTGTTCATCTGCGTGTAAGCCGCGGACATGATGACGCTGGTAACCCAGATGGGCAGTAGCCGCAACAAGATCTTGAGCTCCTCCACCTGCGTCACGGTGCAGAGCTTCCACGAGCTCGCCACCTCCGGCCTCTCCTCCAGGTCCGACTCCGAGATGATGGCCGCCTTGTCAAGAAACGTGAACTCGTTGGTGTGCGCGATTTTGGGCTGGGAGTCGATCTTGTCGCTGACCTCGTAGAGGAGGTCAGCGTCGGCCGGCTGTTTGAGGCTGATCTTCCTACAGGCGGCGACGACGACCTGGCAGAGGCTCTTGAGCGGCGTGCCGGTGGGCATGCGGCGCTTGTACATGGGCGTGGCGAGCACGAAGGCGGCGAAGGCGAGCGCGATGCACGCGGTGGCGATGCCGAAGCCAAGGCCCCAGCTAACGTTCTGCTGGATCCAGACGAGGAATACGCCGGAGACGATCGGGCCGAAGTCGACGCAGAGGTAGAACCAGCTGAAGAAGGACGCCTTGCCCTCCCGGTCCGCCGCGCTGTCGTCGTCGAACTGCTCCGCCCCGAACGGCAGGAGCGAGGAGCGCACCCCGCCGCTCCCGACCGCCACGAGGTACAGCCCTATGAATGCGAAGGTCTGTGCGCCCAGCAACGATGAGCTGCCGCCGCCGCACGCCGCGCCCGGGCCACAAAGCGCCGTTGTCGGCAGGAACGCCGAGAACGTGACCAGCATCATCCCGAGAAGGTACACGGCGAGGGAGACGAGGATGGTGTTGTAGTTGCCCCAGAACGTGTCGGCGATGATGGCGCCGAAGATCGGGGTGAGGTAGCTCGTCCCGAACCACGTCGTGACGTTGGACGCGCTCGCGAGGTTGCTGCCGTGAAGGACGGTCTCCAGGTACACCACCAGGTTCGTCGAGATGCCATTGAACGCCGTGCTCTCCAGGCACTCGAACCCTGCACCAGTTTCAGTTGCAGCCTTCAGTTATTACTAGCTCACATTGGCACAATTTTTGCAGATTGTTACCATGTGTTTGTACTTTATTTTTGCAAATGATCCTAAAACTCTTGGTAGCATTTTGTGTTTGTAATTATTCTGTGGTACATTTTTTTTAAAAAAAAAGAAAATTGTAACATGCATGGAGCTCTGCTCACCTAGAACTACTGCTGGTGCCTTGCTGCCGCTGCGTTTCTTCTCCTTGAGGAGTGGCACTCGCAGGCTCTCGTCTTGAACCTTTGGCCCGTGGCTCTGTAACAGGGACAGATTACAGAAACAATTAGCGTCGCCGTCAAGAAGAGAATCTGCATATTTTAGGGCCTCTGTGTTGAAAAGTCGTGGATACGATGCACAAGCATGCATGATGTGGATGTCGTTTGCATCAGCGCTTGTGCTTGTCTGATAAGGAAAGAAAGGATACCAATATTAAATTTGCGAATAGATTATGGAGAGGGCGAGACGAAATAGTGGTTGTGGTGTATATGCATGTGTTTTCCTGAATCCAATTATCCAACTGATTCTTGGAACCTTCTCTGCGAAGCCTCGTGTTTAAAACCTTAAACTTTGGCGTATGCGTGAAAAAGATTTAATCATTTTAAGACGTGTATATTCCTCTTCTATCTTGTTTGTTAAAAATAACTTAATATCTTAACATATCTTTTAGTTTATGCAAATAGGATCTTTCTCTCCAGTTTTCGTGTGCCATGCTTCTAACCCTAACGTTGTTTAATCTTGACCTACTCTATCTTGTGTCGTCATTTTAAGAAAAGTTTCCAAGGACTGTAAAAAAAACTCTCTGCTGCTAATATACCAACTCCCGCCTGCCTCGTACTGGTAAGTGGTAACTGCCCTCTCCTTCCTTCAGGAATGTCGCATTCGGTGCCTAGACGAAACATGCGTAATCTATGGTTTATTAAGATGGGAACTATCTAATGGCACTACACGAATGTTCTTTTTTTTTTTTTTGGGTTCATCGATACGGACGCATGCTTTTCGATTTATCATCTCTTGATCCTGTCATTTCGGCCTCCGACGGCTGTGGAATTCGCCTGAACAAAACACTGTCGATAAACAAACAGCAGTGGATCAACACTGAAACGGACCGGATCACTCTAAAACGACTTGACAGATGCTTCATGAGACAGAACGATGGAGAGGACAGAGAGAGAGATAGAGCTGATCGACGACCGTTACCTCGGGCAGGAGCGCACGCTGGCCTCTCTCCATGGCGTCTCCGGCGTCCATGTCGATCGCCGTGAGCGAGCTGTGAGCTGACGGTCGGTTCTCGCAAGCAAGCGACGCGCGGCGAAAAGCTGTCGGCTTCTTGCAGGCAAATGACCTTCCTCTCTGAGATCCCTAGCTAGCTCTGGTGCCCCCTGCTCTTTTCAGGCTTTGGATGCTGCCCCGCTGATACCACGGTGCGAGACAGCCTCGCCGCTTATATGGCGCGCACGCTCACGCTCACACGCATGCCGATCTATGACGCGCGTACGTTGTTGGTGAGCGGGGATTTGTTAGGGGTCGCCGTCGCGCCCAAAATCATATTGTTGTCGGCGCGCGAACGCTTCAAAACAGCGGGTTTTACCCGAACAAGATCCCGTGGCTAAATGGCCAATACTTGTTAAGTCTCAATAATTCATATCAGCAACTTGCTGTCGTAGCTGATGTCGACTTGGTCGCGGCTCGCTGATTGAGCCGGAAGTCACCATGAAGTATAGGTGCTTCATGCTTGCAGGCTGCAGCAGCTAGCATGCACAAGAGGATCCGATTCTGCTAAAGAATTTGCCATACTGGGTGCTCGTGCTTTCGGTCTCCAGTCTCTCGCTGCCGCGCGCGCCAGTGTGCCTGCCATGTCGGATGTGTGGTGCACTTCGGCCTTGTGTGTGCGGTGGCGGTGGAGGCGTCCCCGGCTCAGGCGTTGTATCAGATTTTAAGTCGTTTTTGTATAAGTTAAAAGCCACATATAACTTATAAAAGCTAAAAACTAAAAGCTGGATGAGATCTGCTTTGTAGCTTATTATTTAGGGAAATTAGCTATTTGTTAAACAATTTTTATAAAAAACCACATACAACTTGCAAAAGCCAAAAACTAAAAACTAGATGAGACCTACTTTGTAGCTTATTAATAAGGGAAATTAGCTATTTGTCAAACGATCTTTTTTAAAAAGGTAAGGTGCTTTTCAGCCTAGAAATCCAAAAAGGCAGCTTTTCAAAAAAAAGCTACAGCTCCCCCAAATAGGCTCTTCCTCTGTCCAAGTTTATAACAAATGTTTCTTCTTGACACATAAAACAAAAGGACATTAAAAATAACTAGACTCCTAATTATTATCACTAAGCACTATACTCGATACGTGCATTCAGAGAGTATAAAATAAAGATTGATATTTATTAGGGGTACAGAGGAGACATCATACTAATTTTGTATTGAAATATGAAATACGCTCTATATTTATGGATAAGACTATTCAAACAATAAGACTTATAATATTTATTTATTGTTTTGTGCGGAAACGTGGTGGTTTACTTCGCACCGAGAAAGGAAGTAAAGTAAGGACTGAACTCGTGGCAATAGCTTGTGGGCATTCAGACCAGCCAAGTCGCTGCCCATTGGTAGGTATCAAGAGAAGGAGGTATCACAAATTAGGATATGATGGGTAATGGACTATCTGTCGAGGCAGGAAAATTAAGGTCAAACTTCCCGTCCAGTGTGACAGGGCTGTGATCCTACCGATCCTTTTCTTTTTTCTGGCTAGATTCACGATTGTCTCCGTTGGAATAAATGCCGCATTAGCAAATTTTTTTATTACTTTAATTCAAGCATAATAAATAACCAGAGCATAACAATGTCATAGCAAATGCATAGGTACTGAAACATGATATTATCTAATATCAAAGCAAAATAGCTCATAATCAAGTGTCTAAGCATGAATATGACAATGAACAATAAACATGACTATCAATTAGCTACAAAAAGCTTAAGTTGAATATAAATTTGTTCTTAGATGTTGAGCTGTCTTAATTAAAAGACTTTTCTCGTCACTAGGGACAAGATAATATATTAATTTGTGACAACCTTACCAACCAAATTTGCAAGAAACAACTTTCAATCCTGGACTGTTAATAATAGCCTTATATATATATATATATATATATATATATATATATACTTAACCAATGATAAGCAATTGAACTAATCAAGCATACTGCATATTATGAACACTGAAAGAGTGCTGTCACAAATTGTCTCTCTAGCCCAATCTTCGTCGAACAACAGCCACCCCACATGCAAGGTCTCCAAGATGCTGAATATTTATTACACGGTGTATTTACATGGTTTGACAGTCCCACTAAGGTACACGAATTTATGCACTTGGCTATGGCAATCCCATCTCCGAAGTCATGCATGCATATCGATCCCATATGTTTACCTACCAGTCAGCACCTGCTACTCAATGAACTATGGAAATACTGACAAACAGAACGGGAAAATCTAACACTTCTTCCTTCAATGTCAAAAGATCCAGCACATGCAAATTTCGGAGAATTCTCTCATTGTCAAACCATGGGGGTTTCTGGAAAAGCTTAGTCATGCATCTCGACATGAAGTTCTTAAGTTCTGAATCGTATCTTCTTTGGATGGAAATAATCTTGCGATGTAAGTATGAATGTATTAAATCTGATAACGTGTCTTGCATCACATACGGTTCTTCGTACAAGGAACAGCAATAGGAAGAAGAAAAACCACCTGGTCAATCCATTGATAAATTGTTTGCTCTTCTATCCATCTCTCTCTCGCTCTACTAAAGAAGCCTAGCCCTTTACGATTAGCATACATGGTTACGCACTAAACGTAACGAGTCCTTTTTGAAGGTGTTCACGAAACATTGGCTCGCTGTCACTGTAGGAAGCAGTTTCTTTCTTCCTTAACTCATGCATGGAACAACCTCTCATTATTTTAACAGCTGATCTACAGAACTTAATGCGTCGAATTGATTTCAACGCCCTTTTAAATACAATATAGATCCCTTTTACATCAAGTAAATTGTGATGACGATTGATGAAGTAGGTAAGAACAAAAAAGTCAAAGAATTCATGTAACAACGATCTACTGGCTTCCTATATTGACAGACTGACAAACTCGAAGGAAAAATGGAAAAGTTGCAAAAATTTGGTCATGTCAAGTTTTACCATTCTAGCTAGTTCTTGTGTTTATAATCTTCCATATGGAAACAAAAAACATGTGCCGCAAGAAATTATATAATGAGTGTGTTGAAGGGTGAAATTTGTTTGGTGTCAACGAAATATTCCTGGTCTTCTCTTTTAATGAACAGATTATACACACATGCAAATTTAGGAGAACCTTCGCATTTTGATCACAAGACCATTCCTATTTTGTGGTTGTTGAGATTCCAAAGCCAAAAATGGAACTATATAAAATAGGTAAGAGGACTACAACTCTGCAGTCAGATGTAATCCAAACCAGATTTATTGACAGATTGAAGCACTGCTTTTTTTTTTATTCTCCTCAATCTCCTTTCCGTTCTGCGCAGTCATCGGCAGCTTACACGTAAGAAATTGTCTTTGAGTTTGTAGGCTTGTAGCTTTCTTGAAGCAATTAGAGAATTTGCAGACAGACATGAATTTTACCTACTTTATTTGGTATAGTTTTCAGAGCATGATGGCTAACTAGCCTTGCTTCCACGAACGGGTTGGTACAGCTAATGCGTGTAGGTTTATCGTACCAAAACTCAACTATACCTAAAACCTTCCAACATAGTATGATGACTATGATCTATGTTTGATTTTGACCCAAAGACATCATGCCCCAAATAGTTGGTGGATAAGTTGGTGAAATGAGTACTAGCCACAAACAGACATTGTCCTGACATGTATAGTGTTCAACAACTTCAGCAGACACGAATCTATGCAGCACAAACGTACAATCACCTACTGCATGTTTGAATGTCTTTCTGTCGAGTACTGCACATATATCTTTATAATTTGAAGGAAGAGATGATGCATGACACAAGTATATCCATACTTATATCAGAACATTTTACAAGCATGGAAATCTAAGAAACCAAGAGTTTGGACATTGCCATCTAACTCTCTTTGGTTTGTAGTTCATAGCTAGCAGAACATATGCTAGAGAATTCGTCAGGCAGATGCCTGTAAGAACCAAGTAGTAGTAGTAGTCAAGGTGCCCGTCACCTAAGTTTGGTGGAATCGACAATGTATTGTGGTCACGAAAGCTCCGACGCTCCTTCTCCAACGCTCCTTCTCCGACGCTCCTGTGGCAGCGACTCCGACGCTCCACCCTCCCCGAAGTCCTGCTCCGGGTCTCCTTCGTGGCCATGGCGGCGAAGGTGACGGAGCAGGAATTCCTCACAACGATGAATTCTGCAATCAGTTGGGTTGGGAGTAACCACGTCAAGGAACGGGGAAAATCCGTTCTCAAGGAGTCAATCTCAACTGCTGATTTAGGGGTATTTTTGGTATGCGATATTGCCTGCTCGTCCCCACAGGTTAGTGGTCCGCTTTGCCCTGTTGACCCCATTGGGGTGGATCCACCGGGCAGTGAGAATCGATGTGTTTCTCGGGTATCTCGTTTTTCGAATAATCGGGTTGAAGACAGCGAAATTGAGGAGTTTTTCGGGCAACTTTGGGATATTCCTCTTCCTCCCGAGAAATCTAGGGTTTCGTCTTGCTGCGAGACGATTTTCTGGGTGAGAAAGGATTTGGTCCAGTCCAGAAAATTCCTTGTGAGTGATTGTTTTCCGGTGAGAAGATCAGATTGCATTGTTTCTCCTCCTATTCATATCAGTTTCTCGAGAGATTTGTGTTCGGTGAATCCGAAAGGGTCGTTTGCGCAAGTGGTGAGAAGAGGAAGGATGGCGGAGGGTCGGGAAGGTGGGCATTGGATTTGGCAGCCGGACCCTCGTCCGTCGCGTCTGCCTCGACAATCTCTTCCGCAGCATCAATTCCATCGCCAGGGTGTGCGTCCTCCTGGGTCGCAGCATATTCGCCCTCCCCCGCCTCCAATGGTTCATCAGCAACCTCGTTCGCAAGTGATGCAAGTGCCTCAAGGTGATAGAGTGCCTCAACCTCAACAACAACATCAGATGCGGCCAAAACAGCAACCGCTGAGGATAAATCAGCAACAGGGGAGAAGGCCTCCGCAGAAAAATCTGGGCCAAGGTATGAATGAGGAACAAATCATTATTGATCCTAGGTATAGAGGCCTGACTTGCTTTAACTGTGGAGAACCTGGACATTTTGTTGGTATATGCAAAAGGCCCAAAGTTTGTTTCATTTGTGCTGTGCCTGGTCATCATATGAAAGATTGTCCTGCATAGTCTAAGCCGATGCCTCAAGCGGTTTATGTAGGTAGTGCTGGAAGAGGTTTAGGATTTTATCATTTGGAAGTGCCTTCGGTAGAAACTACTCAGTGGCTTAATCTGAAAAATTGTGGTATTGTGAAGGTTAAAAAAGGGGAAATTACTTTACCAGAACTTGAAAAGGAACTTGCTGAGATATATTGCAGAGAATGGCCATGGCAGATTAGGGAATTGGATGTTGATAAATTTTTAGTTAGATTTCCTCCCCATAGGAAGGTTTCTGATATTAAAAGCTATCATTCCTTCAATTTGAGAAAGGAGGGTGTTCAAGTGGAGGTTTTGGAATGGATTGGGGAATTAGAACCTTATGGTATTCTGAAGGAGGCTTGGGTGCAGATTAGAGGCATTCCCCCCAAATGGTGTGACTGGAGTCTTTTTGCCCAGATTGCTTCTGGTTTTGGTATTATGCTTGATGTTGATTGGGCTAGATTATTCAAATCTTTCTATGAGATGGCCAGAGTTAAGATTGCTTGCAGAAATCCTAGCCAGATTCCCCTTGAGAGGTTATATGAAATGAACAAGAAGTTGTATCTGATATCCTTTGTGGTTGAGGATTTTGTGCAAGACTTAGATGGCTATTCAAATCCTAATGATGGGGATGATGATGATGGTCATAATGAAGATGATGAGGAGGAGGATGATTTAGATGATCATAGTAATGAGAAAAAATTTATGGAGGTGGACAAGTCTAAGAGCCAACAGAGTGGGTCTAAAACTTTAAAAGAGAATGTTAGCTGTTCTTCTGGTGGCTATAAGTCTGTGGTTGTTTTGGATGAGAAAGGCAATTTAATCAATCAATCAGAGCAGCTTATACAATGCTTGAATGTGAGTGCTAAAATGGATGGTGGGATGGAAGTCAGACAGAAGGAAGATGCTTTTGTGACGCCTACACAACAGGTCAGGAACTCTGAGCAAGATTCTATGATGGATGGGAAAGAGGTAAATGTGGGTTTTATGGATGAAACTCTTTCAGAACACTCTCAGTGGGAGAACTCTAGAGCTTTTGCGGTGGAAGGTCAGAAGATGGAGAATGAATGTCTCTTAAAGGAAATGGAGTTGGTTGATTCAGAGTATGAAGTGGAAAGTGAGCTTGATGGTGATGTTTCGGTTCAAGATACTTTTGGTGCTATGGAAATGGATGTCGTGACTAATATTGCTGAAGGTGCTACAGAGCAAACACTGCTAGATCAGCTTGAGACAGAGAGAGTGGTTAAAACAAAATCAGAAACTAACTGGGGTCCATCCTTGAGGATGAATCGACCCAGGAGAGTGAAGGAAGATGGTAAGACAGTTTTGCAGAGAGCTCAGGATTATGTAAAGCTCAAAAATCTGGAAATTAAGAATAGTTCTTCATGTGGTACATCTTTTAACTCTTTACATAATGAGCATTTAATTAATATGGCTTCTATTATTGATGTGAGTTTAGGGACTAATCCTCAAAATATTGTTGACAATGTTGAAATAATGAAAAAGATAGAAAAAGAGAAAGTTATGGCCTTTGAGGCAAATAACCCTGATGTTTTCCTTCCTGTTGACTTAGAAGATACTTTAGTTCAACATAATTTTCCCCCATTGATGGGAGTGACGCCTCAAAAATCTTCTCCCATTTTGGGTTGTGTGGATATGAGTAGTAAAAAGACTTGGTCTCAGGTGGTTAATAATAATAATAAAAAAAGTAATAATGAGAGGAGCATTTTGGAATATTAGAGGCCTGAATAAAAAAGGCAGAATTACTGGGGTTTCTGATTTTGTTCTTGAGAATAATTTAGATTTTATAGGAATTCAGGAAACTAAGAAAGAGAAGTTTGAAAAATGTATATTGAATGTTATTAGTAGAGATTTTAATTGGAATTGCTTACCTGCTATTGGGTCTGCTGGTGGTATTTTGGTAGGTGTTAGTTCAAGGAAGTTTGAAATTTGCTCTTGGCAGAAGTTTAATTTCTGCATATCTTGTATTATTAGGAATGTCGTTGATAAATTTGTTTGGAGAATTGTAGTGGTATATGGCTCTCCATATGATGAGGGTAAGCAAGCATTTATAGATGAGCTTCATTCGGTTATGGGTTGTTGGGAGGGTCCTACCATTGTTGGTGGAGACTTTAATATTGTGAGGAGTCAGTCTGAGAAAAGTAATGGAGTGATTAATCACCATTGGGCTTTCCTTTTAAATGATTGGTGTAATAGTTGGGGGATGGTTGAGTTGAAAAACTCGACAAGATCCTTCACGTGGAGTAATAATCAAGAACAGCCTATTATGGCTGCACTTGATAAAATATTTGTAAATATTTCTTTTGATCTTCATTATCCTGGGGCTTTGGTGAAGGCTGGCTCTAAAGCTAGTAGTGACCATGTTCCTTTATTTGTTGATCTGGACGTTGTGAGAAGTAGGAATCAAAAGCTTTTTAGGTTTGAAAAATGGTGGCTGGATAATGATGACTTCATTAAGGTGGTTGAGAAGTCTTGGAACTCTCCGTGTGTCGAGACAGATCCTTTAGAGATCTGGCAGTTTAAGATTAGGAACTTAAGGAAAAAGATTAGAGGGTGGGCTCGGAACGTCAATTCTGAGATGAGAAGATATAAAGCTGATTTGCTAAAAGAAATAGATGATTTAGATTTGAAAATGGAATTTGCTCAGTTATCTAAGGATGATTCGGATAGGTTGAAGTTTTTGGTGAATGAGTTGAATAAGATTTGGAGTTTGGAAGAAATTAAAGCTAAGGAGAGATCTAGAGATAGGGAGGTTAAGGAAGGTGACAAAAATACTGCATACTTTCATGCAGTGGCTAATCAGAGAAGGAGAAAAAAGCACATTAGTGTTCTGGAGGGTCCTGACGGTCCTGTGGAGGATACCAAAGATATGTTAGCTTTAGCTGTGAATTTTTATAAGAACTTATTTGGTGCGGAGGATACTTTAAACATCTCCTTGAAGGATAATTTCTGGGATGCGGATAGTAGAATTAGTGTTGAGGAAAATGGGTTGTTGGAAGCCCCTTTTTCAGAATTGGAAGTTAAAGATGCGGTGTTTGGGTCTTATGCTGATGGGGCTCCTGGCCCTGACGGTTTCTCGTTTATGTTTTATCAAAGATTCTGGGATATAGTGAAGAATGACTTAATGTCTATGGTGCAGTGTTTTGATAAGGGGGTTTTGAACCTTTCTAGGTTGAACTATACCATTATCACTTTGATCCCTAAAGAAAGTGATGCTAAAAGTTTAAAGAAGTTTAGGCCTATTAGTTTGATTAATTGTAGCTTCAAAATCTTTTCTAAAGCCCTGAATAATAGGTTGATTAAAATTGCTGACAGGATCATTTCTCCGAATCAAACTGCTTTTATTAAGGGCAGGTTCATTCTTGAGAGTGTCATGGCTGCGCATGAAATTATTCATGATGCGGCAAGGAAGAAAACCCAAGGTGTTATCTTTAAGATTGACTACGAGAAAGCTTATGATAGAGTTTTTTGGAGCTTCCTTGAAGATATGTTGAGGAGTAGAGGTTTTGGGGAGAGGTGGATCAGTTGGATTAAACAGGTGGTTATCGGGGGTTCTATGTGTGTGAGGATTAATGATGAAAATAGTAGTTTCTTTAAGCCTGGTAAAGGCTTGAGGCAGGGTGATCCTCTCTCTCCCTTGCTGTTTAATTTGGTGGCCGATGTGTTTTCTCGAATGCTTATTAAAGCAGCTCAGAATAGTCTGATTGAAGGTTTGATGACGAACGTGTGCTCTGGAGGTATTATTAGCCTTCAATATGCTGATGATACGGTGCTTTTCTGAAAAATGATCTAGATAAGGCTAGAAAATTTAAATGGCTGCTTTCCTGCTTTGAGCATATGTCTGGTATGAAAATTAATTATGATAAAAGCAATTTGATGTGTATTGGTTTAGATGAGAGAGAGCAAAATGAGCTTGCCAAATTATTTTGTTGTGATTTGGGGTCTTTCCCTTTTAAATATCTAGGAGTTCCTTTGCATTATGCAAAGTTAAGGAAAGATGATATCCAACCTGTAGTTGATAAAGTGATTAAAAGGGTGGCTGGCTGGAGAGGGCGTTTACTTTCTTATGGTGGTAGATTGACTCTTTTAAAGTCTTGTCTGTCTAGCATTCCCATTTACCTGTTATCGGTTATTAAATTTCCTCAGTGGGCGATTGCGGAGATTAATTCCCAAATGGCTCATTTCTTTTGGAATGACAGTGATCATAAAAAGCATTATCACTTAGCGAATTGGAATCTGATTGCTCAGAAAAAAGAGTACGGTGGTCTAGGTATACCTGATTTAAGAACTATGAATTTATGCTTGTTGGCCGCCTGGGTTTCCAGATATCATTTAAGGAAAGATAGCTTGTGGAGGCAGATTGTGCATAATAAATATCAAACGAAGAATTCTAACTTGTTTTGCTGTCCTGATGTTAATTCTTCTCCTTTTTGGAAGGGTGTTCTTTGGGCAGCTAAAGCTGTAAAATGGGGTATCGGTGGAAGGTTGGTGATGGTAGGAATATTAGGTTTTGGGAGGATCAGTGGTTTGGTAATTCTAGTTTAGCTATTCAGTTCTAGCCGCTCTATGCGATTTCTAAAGAAAAAAACATATCTATTAAAGATGCTTGGGATGGTGAGAATTTGAGAATCTCCTTTAGAAGGAGTGTTTCTCAGAGGCTTATGCGTTTATGGCACGAATTAGTTAGCATTGCTGAATCCATTGTTTTTAGTGAAGATAGCGATTCGATCATCTGGCAATTCGATTCTAAAGGCATTTACTTTGTTCAGTCTCTTTATGCGGTGATTAGTTTTAGAGGGGTTCATCTTGTGTATATCCCTGCGATGTGGATGATTAATGTTCCTCCTAGAGTTCATGTGTTCTTATGGCTTTTGGCTAATAATAAGTTGTTGACTAGATATAATCTCATTAAAAGACAAAGGGTGGATGATCTTACTTGTTTGCTTTGTACGGAACCTGAGTCAGTTTCTCATTTATTCTTTGATTGTTGTGTCAGTAAGGTGGTTTGGCGAGAAATTGCTGATATCCTGAATTTGAATTTGGGTGATTCTTTTGAGAGTGTGGCTCGCTTGTGGATTAGTAGAAAAAAGCATGCAGTTGTTAATATTTGTTCCTCTGCTGTGTTATGGACAATATGGAAGTTAAGGAATGCTTTGTGTTTTCAGGGAGCGCGCTGGAAGGACATCCGATTAGTAATGAATCAAATAGCAAGGAGGTTGAGAAGCTGGTTGATATTGTTGAAAGAAGATCAAAAAGTTCGAGTAGAAGAAGTGGCAAAAAAGCTGGGAGAAAAAGCTGGCTGCGTTCTGATGCTTGGCTGGAGTCAAAGGGATACCGAAAGAAGCTCAGATCGGGAGGATTGCCAGAGACTGGAAAGCGATTGTTTGCATGTGAATTCGGCTCGTCTTGATGATCTGGATAGCTGCTGAAAATCGAGATAGTTTTGCAAGCCAGGTTGCCGTTTCTTCAATTGCTGGAGGAAAAGTTTGGATGGCTGTGAATTCAAAAATGGGTGGTCGGTTGAGATGGTTTCTGGAAGATAGATTTTCAGTGTTTTGCTGCTGGACGTTACAGTTTTGTGAAGATAGCTTGGTTCCCTGTTTATGGTCTGAAAAATGCTCAAGTAGTAGTAGTTTTTGATTGTTCTGGCGTTATGTTAGGAAGTTCTGGGTATCCTTCGGTAGTTTGTCAATGTGAAGAGATAGTTTTGTTTTGGTTATTTGAGCGGTTACTGGTAGGTCTTGAATGACCTTTTTGCGTTGATTGTAAACACTTTTGGATGTACTTTTGCTGGTTTCTGAAATGGAAACTGGGACATCAGGTTTGATGCCCTTTTGCTCTAAAAAAGTTTGGTGGAATCCGCCCCACCACCCCTCCGGCCGTAGTCAAAACCGAAACCAGCATGACTATCTGCGAGCTCAGTAAATTCCCAAACGAGATTGATAGGAAGAACAACGCTGTTAGTATGCTTCTCATTAACAGCGCTGTTAGAATTTGCCTTCGCTCAGTTCACTTCACAAAATCTAGAAGCACATACACAACGATCTGAATTTGATGCATATTTAGAAGATCCTAGGGTCCTCCTCAACTGTGATGAGAATTTTGATGTTTTGGGTTGGTGGAAGAGAAACACGGAAGTCTACCCAATCTTGTCTTTGATGGCTAGAGATTTTCTAGCAATTCCTGTTAGTACGGTGTCCTCTGAATCCGCGTTTAATGCTGCTGGCAAGATTATTGGTAAAAATAGGACTTCATTGTCCCCTAAAAGCCTTGAGGCTCTAATCTGCAACAAAGATTGGCTTATTGGATTTAATGATGATGACGAAGGTAAATTACTTCTAGCTTAAGCACTAATTGTACCTTCCAATAATATGAACTATTTTCTTATGATTCAATATGCAGGAGAAACAATGGAGGGATGTAGTGCTTGTGAGTTGTAAGAGGACATTTCAAGGTATTTTTTGTCACCAAATATCAGTACAAGAAGCAACCGTCCTTGTTCATTTTGTTTCTTTTTGTTACCTAGATTTTAGTCTTGACTTTTGTTGTACCAATTATAAGTTTCAATTCTAATTGCTGTGTGAGTTTCAATTCTCATTGTTTGGTAGGGTCTATCAGGAGATTCAGGACTGAAATGCAATGCACATATACAGATTATTGTAATGCAGAGTAGCATCAGGTAATTCTGAGAAAAGGTGTTGGTTAGGCGTGCATCTTGTCAGCCTCTGGATCTCAGAATGGGAGGATCCAATCTGTCCAATTGAGGTGACATTTCCTGAGCATACGCATCATTCAATCACCAACCGATACATGGTGCCCTTGTCTGCCACTGACCTCATCGTCTGTATAAATTGCTTCAGGAACACAGATGGAATTATATGTTTTGCTGCCACCTGATTTTGAATTGTCTATCCTGTTACCTTCTATATAGGATTTATGTGCTTTGTTGTTACAAGATGCTGTGCAGATTCAAGAACTGTAAACGTAACAAACTAAGTAATTTCTTGTTGGTTTGTGGATGCATTTGAGAGCCCTTTATGAATTATACTGATCCCTGTTACCCTTTTTGAATTTCTACTGTGTTACCGTGTCCATTCTGTTCCCTGTTTCTAGAGTAGCCTTACTTCTTTTTTTTAAAAAAAATGAACAGACAAAGCAGCCAAACATATAAACGAACAGATAGAGTTGTCCACAGGGCTCTACCCTTTCAGACTTAACGGGACAGTCCAAGGATTTAAAATGGGCTAAGGTTGGTTTAGGACCTTATTGCTTGATGGGTTGGACCGAATTGGAAGAAAACATTGAGTAGTGGGCTGGATGAGGATTGGGGCCATCTCCCAAACAAATGGGGTTGGGGTGGGGTTCGGACTGGGCCTTGGCCCATTATCAGTGCTAGTCATAGGAGAACTCGAGCTGGCTGGTCCTAAATCCTAATGAGCGAATCTGCTTGCTGTAGCTACGGTTAAGTACTGAGGAAGCTGCCATTTTATATTCATCAACTGCCCAGCTCTAGCCCTTTCCAACCTGCATGCCTCGGTACAGGAAGCCATCAAGCCACCAGTGTTACCTAGACACGCACACGGGGCTCGGATTCGAGTGTTCGATTTGGGAGTTATAAAAAAATAGGATTCGACTACTATATATTAATATCATACTAAAAATAAATATATTTATTTTATATTGCAAATAATACTAATTGATGCTCAAATAGCTTTCTATCACTAAAGTTGGGGGTTTGATGCACAAAAAATCCATATTTAGTAAAGAAGATCCACTTCTTATCTTGATATGGCTACCTGTTGTCAGCCTATGAGAATGAAAAGAGGTAAACAAAACAAAAGTAGCACTTTTCTCTTCCAAATCCATGTGAGCATGTTCCCATCCCTAACATCTTTATCTCCATTATTTCTTCCCTTAGCCATAGTAGACCATGGCAGAAAAGGAGAATAACTATTCTTTTCCCATCTAGTCTCTTCCTCCTTCACCTAGGACACTGTAAGGTTGTTCGATGCGTGTCAGCGAGTGTTCGACATGCGGAACTGTGTGAACACTTCTGCTTTGTTGAAGTACTGCCGTGTAAGTGGGATGGAAACTTTGTTGTAGATGAGGACAAAACCAGTTGCTGCCACCAATTTGAGGGAAACCAAAGATGCAGGTGGTACAGTGAAGGAGTTTATGCTGATATATGATCCAAATTTTGAATTAGAAGGCCAAGTCTGGCGAAGCGTAGCGGAGGCCCATCACCGGGAGGCTTGGGCCGGACGGGGGATTTAACCCTGCGTTTTGTAACTCTCCAGAAAATAGTGAAGATTTACCGGTTGGCACCCGTAGTTTTTTTTCGAAAGGGTTTTCCACGTTAAATTTGGGTCTCTTGTTCCTTTTTGTTTGATCTACTTTGTCTGTTGTGCGTGTCGATTTTTCTAACAAGTGGTATTAGAGCCACGTTCTTCACCCGTTCAATCTGGGGTTTCTATCGACATGGCTTCATTGAAGAAAGATCTTCCGCTGTTGGATCTGGACACATGATTCTCTCTATGGCAAGTCAAGATGCGGGCGGTGCCGGCGCATACCGATCTGGATGATGCGTTTGAAGGCTTTGGGAAGCCTGACCAAAAGTCTTGGTCAGATGAGGAGAAAAGAAAGGATCGTAAGGCTTTGTCCCAAATTCATCTTTATCTATCTAATAATATTCTACAAGAGGTGTTGTAGGAATAATCTATCTCTGCCTTATGGCTCAAGCTAGAATCGATCTGCATGTCTAAAGATTTAACTAGCAAGATGCATATGAAGATGAAGCTATTAACGCACAAGATGCAAGAGGGGTGGTTCGGTTCTGAATCATCTTTCGATCTTCAAGGAGATCATTGCGAACTTACAGTCTATGGAGGTAACATATGATGAAGAAGACTTTGGTCTACTTCTTTTGTGCTCGCTAACTAGTTCGTTTGCAAACTTCTGAGATACCATATTATATAGTCATGATACAGTAACCATGAATGAAGTTTATGAGGCCTTGCAAGCCAAGGAAAAGATGAAACAGATGGTACACTTGGAAGATTCAACCTCCAACTCCAATGCAGAAGCTTTATCTATTCGTGGCAGATCCGAGCACAAGAAATCAAACAGTGGCAATAGAGGTTAAAGTTCAAATGACTACAGGAGTCGCTCGAAGTCTAGAGGCAAAGAAAAGTTCTACAGGTATTGCAAGAAAAACAATCATGACATCTCTGAATGTTACAAACTGCAAAACAAAGAAAGGCGAAATGGTAAATACAAGCCAAAACCCAAATCCGATGAGGATGGTAAGGCCTCCATTGTTTCTGATGATAGTACTGATGGTGAGGTTCTTATTGCTTTTGATGGATGTGCTTCAATGGATGCTGAATGAGTACTTGATTCTGCTTGCTCTTATCATATATGCACTAACAGAGATTTATTTAGCACTTATGATTCTGTATAGAACGGAGGCATTGTTCGGATGGGTGATAACACCGTGTGTAAGATTGTAGGCATTGGCTCCATTCAGATTAAGATGTATGATGGTGTTGTTAGAACTTTGACAAATGTCAGGCACATTCCAACCATGGCTAGAAACCTCATCTCGTTGAGTACTCTTGATCTGAAAGGGTACAAGTACAACCTCATCCTCTGTTGTAAAGCATATTTTGATACGTATTCTCCTCAGTATTGTAGCTACGCATGATTATGAACTTGAGCAATTAGATGTTAAAATTGCGTTCTTACATGGGGAATTGGAGGAAGACATCTATATGGACCAACTTGAGGGCTCTATTGTTCCAGGTAAAGAGAACCTTGTTTGCAGATTAAAGAAGTCGCTTTATGGTCTGAAGCAGTCTCCCAGACAATGGTACAAAAGGTTTGACTCATTTATGCTTTCACACAGTTTTAACAGGTCCGAATTTGATAGTATATGAAATTTGTCAATAGGTCAGCTATATATTTGCTTCTTTATGTTGATGATATGTTGATTGTTGCAAAGGACAAGTCAGAGATAACTAAATTAAAAGCATAATTAAGTAATGAATTTGACATAAAGGATCTAGGTGTAATGAAGAAGATTCTTGGTATGGAAATTATCAGGGATAGAAAGTCTGGCATGTTGTATCTTAGCCAACAAGGTTACCTTGAGAAAATCCTTCGTTGCATTAATATGCATGAATCAAAACCAGTAAGTACTCCTTTAGTTGCGCATTTCAGAATGTTATATTCTCAATGTCCCAAGTCTGATGATGAAATTGAGTACATGTTTAGAGTTCCTTATTCTAGTGCTGTTGGTTCACTAATGTATACCATGGTTTGCTCTCATCCTGATCTATCTCATGCAATGAGTGTTGTCAGTAGATACATGGCTAATCCTGGTAAAGAACATTGGAACGCCGTTCAATGGATTTTCAGGTATATGCGTGGTACTTCTAATGCTTCTTTGCAGTTTAGGAAATTTGGAAATGGACTTATTGGTTATGTTGACTTTGATTATGCTGGTGACTTGGATAAGAGAAGGTCTCTTACATGTTATGTTTTCACCATTGGTGGTTGTGTTGTTAGTTGGAAAGCAAGTTTGCAGGCTACTATTGCTTTATCCACCACCAAAGTTAAGTACATGGCTATTTCTAATGGATGTAAAGAAGTTATTTGGCTGAAAGGTTTGTATGCTGAGCTTTGTGGAGTTAAGTCTTACATTACTATATTTTGTGACAATCAAAGTGTCATATACCTTACAAAGGATCAGATATTTTATGAGAGAACAAAGTACATTGATATCATATATCATTATATTCGTGATGTTATTGCTCAAGGTAACATTAAAGTATGCAAGATTAGTACATATGATAATCCTGCTGATATGATGACAAAGCCAGTTCCTACTACTAAGTTTAAGTTTTGCTCAAAATTAGTTGATGTTACAGTTTAAGCCTTAGTGGCTTTTGGTACCAGCGGTTCTTTGTTATTCAAGGAAGATGTATACTTTAAAATTGTTACAAGATGGAATTTTTCTCAAGGTGGAGTTTGTTGATATATAATCCAAACTCTTAATCAGATGGTCAAGTCCGACGGAGTGTAGCGTAGGTCCGTTGCTGGGAGGCTTGGGCAGGAGCGGAGCGGAGTCTAGACTGGCCCATCAAGTTGCCCCACCGAGGACGCTCGGGAGTGGGGTGTGGATCGTTACGGATTTGTTTCCGAGTTGGACCCTAGGTCGCCACTATCCATATATGCCTTCTTGTAAGCCGCACGGGGGATTGAACCCTGCGTTTTATAACTCTCTAGAAAATAGGGAAGATTTGCAGGCGGCTTTCGTGGTTTTTTTCCCGAAAAGGTTTTTCATATTAAATCTGTATCTCTTGCTGTCTTTTGATTTGATCTACTTCATCTATTGTGCTCGTCTATTTTTCTAACAGTTTATTATCCTAGCATCCATTCGATTCCCTATTGAATAAAAGTGGCCTCGGTACAGTACACCACAGCCGTGGCCCATTTGGGGAGCAAGCAGAGCAATATTTTGAGAGCTCTTTTACAGTGGGTTAAAATTAATATAAGCCATCCATTCCTTTAAATTTAATGGTTGAAATTAATTTAGATCTAGCTATACTACCACATATAGTATTTGTTAGAAATTGGCCCATTGGGTGGCTCATTTCCTTTAATTTCAAAGCATGCATGGTTTAATACCATATTGTCTAGCCAAGTGAAGGTTAGACAACTTAAAAGGTGGAGTTCTTTCCACCTCTTGAATATTGACACTTGGCATGAGAATGGCATAGGGTGGACAGTGGCTAAACACACACATGCGCGTGCATTCGCGTATTTTCGTGTGAAAATTCGCGTGACTTGTGACTTGTGACGAGCGACCGCGCTGCGACGTAGTGTGTCTCCTGGCATTTTGAATTTACCTTTTGTTTTGCTGAACCTTACAATTATCTCTCCATTCAATCTGTTTAAATGAGATTTAAACATTTATTTTAATTCAGTGTCATATTTAACTGACATAATATGGTCAGTTACTAGTGCATGTCTATAGTGTGTCTCCTGGTATTTTGAATTCACCTTTTGTTTTTCTGAACCTTGCAATTATCTCTCCATTCAATCTGTTTAAATGAGATTTAAACATCTGTTTTAATTCTGTGTCATATTTAACTGACATAATATAGTCAGTTACTAGTGCGCGTCTATAAAAACTCCTGGAAACGTCCAGGACGGGGACACTGAATTCTCCTACATTCTTCCTACTTTCTGAATTGCTGTACTGTTGAGTTGTTCAACCTCGCCGGCCTTCCTCCTCGACGTGCACCGTGAAGGAGAGTGAGCGGTATTTCTAAGCTATTGCTGCAGAGTTCACCTGCACAGGGTGGGAATAAGGTTTCTGGGCAGCGCATCAACGCGATCGCTTTGCTTCTTCCGCGACATCGACTATTTCCACGACCGTGTCTACGCTACGCTGTCTTCTGTTCGTCAGCAAGCCCGATAGTAAGTCGTTCGTGTGTTTAATTGACTCCATTAAAATACAATTCTTGACATATTTTGAAGTACAATGTATTGCCTGTTGTTTTATGCATCTCTAGTCTTTTGTTATTTTTGCCTCAAAATAAAATCTGGAATAAAAATATTGCGCCTATTTCCAACAGTATTAGTAGTAAAATTCAGAAAAGAGCAACAGGGTAAAAAATTCCGTAATGCTATTTGTCCTCTACGGTAAAACACATCTTGTGATCCTGATGAATGCCGGATGAATGGATAAAAAGCCTTTGAAGATTACCAGGTATTCAGTAAATCCAAAACTGTGAACAAATTAGAAAAAGTCTAAAACACCCCTGATGAATGGATAGAAAAAGTCTAAAATGCTCTCGAGGAATGGATGGTTAGATTTGATTTCTACCACCACTACTTATTACCTTTATTATCTACAGTAAAATTTCTCTATTTGGATCCTTTCAATTTGAGTCACTGTGCAAAGCTTCCACCGAATGTTGCCCTCTACTCGATCCGAGTCTGCGATGATGGCGGCTTTGTTTAAAAATCTGAGGTAAAGAGAAACTTCTCATTAGGTACAGGCTAAGGAGTTTGGTAGAGGTATAAAGAATTTTTCCTTGTGGAGTTTGCTAAATATAACACCCGAAAAATTCACATCCAAACAAGACGTGGAAAATATTTTATTAAAACATGCTGTTATTTAAGCATATATATTGTTATAAATTGCAACTCTGCATGGAAAGAGTATGGGTCTTTCACTTGCAGTGTTGCCACCGTAGTAATTGCCCAAAAGTTTAAGTGTTACAAACTTACATATCAACCAGCTTTCTTTGTATTACTTTTATTACAAATGTTCTTTTAATGAAGTAGAGCAGAAAAGGGATAATCCAACGGATCAGTGAAGCTACCTGAACTGTCAGTATGCTCTAATCTCTCTTGTGCCAGATATGGGGAAGTATTATCATCTTCCTCATACAATGCACTAGCATCAACAGGTGTTCTCAACTATGCCTCGCAGGAGAATGCAGTTAACTCTTGCAAAAGATCTATCAATGGACTACCTTCTGGTATCAGAATTCGATATGTTGGTGTTCCAAGGACAAAGCTTGCAGCAGCAACTGCAACACAGGATGCACAGGTACCATATCCAAGTCCCCAGCTTATTCTCTCAGTGCACACCAACAAAGTTCCAGCAGTGAGTGTTCCCAAGTTAACAATCGCGTAGTACCAACTGAAATAGCATGCCTTCTCCTCTCTTTCCCATGAGTTATTATCAAATTGGTCCGCTTCAAATGCCAGCAAAGTCGATATGACTCCACCGCATCCGAGGGCAAAGATGTATAAGCCAGAAAAGAAGGTAAGCATTTGAGTAAGTCTTGCAGAGATGCACAAGTTCCACTCACATGGGGTAGGCCTTAGAGCTGGGAGGACAGCTGATATGATGATGATAACCAATCCCTCCCATTGGTTGGTTATCCAGGAAAATTTTTGACAGGTAAGATATTGACGATTGGAAATAACCTAGAAGAGAAGTTTATTTTAATAAGGAAATAAACAATGTTATAAAAGTAACTTCAGTAGGAATCATCGCATTCTTTGGAGTTAGCCCTCTGATAATTAACTCTAGAGTATGCTGTTACCTGTTAGCCACTGATGTTATTTTTGTAAAATTCTCCAAAACTAAATTAGTTTTAAATTGAGAAAATTAGTTCAATAACACTGCAAATATGTGAAAATTGGAAAATAACATTCAATATAAGGTTGACAAGTGGGACCTAGGGCCATGTAGTGAGGCATTGATGTAATTTTTCAACTTCCAAACTCTTTGTGGTGTTACTGAGCAGCTTGCCTATATTAGACTACAATATCTATTAATTAGCAAATAGTTTAAGAACACAAGTGTGCAAAGAGAGCTTACCATGGCAATTACGAGAAGAGAAACGAGTGTTGTCCTGTATTTTCCCCAGTAAGAGTCAGCTAAAACAGCACCCATCACAGGCATTAGGAAACTTATCCCAAGCCAAGTACTGACAGCTGCCTTGTTTGAAGCATTGTTGCCATGTAAGATAGAGTGGAGATAGATAACTAAGGTGTTGCCATGTAAGATAGAGTGGAGATAGATAACTAAGGTTCTGTTTGGAATAGTTTCTGATTGTGCAGATTCTGGATTATCTAAGAATCGGTTAGGTGATAGCTTCCGATTTTGTGTATAAATCTGTTTCTGATTGTGGGAGAAGCCTCTCAAGAAGCTTCTTGGAGAATCTGGATTCTTAGAGAATCAGGAGCTGTCACCTATTACAATTAGAAGCTATCCAAAAAAGGGCCTAAGTCCGTGGAGACCTGCAAGTATACAATGCCTGGAACATCAGAATAAAGATTCATCACTTCCTTTAAAGCGTGAGTAGAAATTACACAGGAACATCAGCTATGAGACTATCAAAATATTCAACCGGTATATCCCGAGTTTGCTGGTACAATACAACGTATGAATAGCATCATTTGCTCTGTCTTGTTTTTCTAGTACTTCATGAAAGAAACTAACTTCGTATCAGTTTGAACAGTGGTTTCAAAACAAAATGATTATATCATATAAATCTAAAAGTAATCTGTCATCTCACCCAAAATAATTGTAGATGGCTTGCACCAATATCCTCTTTTCACATGTTGCTCTTCAACTTTCAGTGGCACACCACCATATTGAATAAATGCAGGGATCTGGAACCAGAGAAAATAATTGATTTTATTCAACAGTAACGGAATCAACTATATAGCATTTTTTGCTTTTCTTAAAGGAATTCAATTCAAGTACATAATTCTAATACAAGAAGCTCCCAAGGCATTGGAACAAGGTTAAAGAAAAACGTTACCATTTCTCCTTGAGCGGCCACTTAAGAGATCACATCAACACAAGAATACAAAAGGTAGTATTACCCTGTTACCATGGTGTGGGGCAGTGATTACGCACCTGCACCTCGGCATCAACTAGAAATGGCTTCCGCAAATCTCCTTGCTACATGTGCTCAGCACCCATTCATACGCCTTTTGAGTTTTCTCTACCAAAGAATTGCAAAATTTGAGAAGGGGAAAAAGGCAGTAGTTTTAGGGTATGGCACCTAATAATACTACCATATATATTGGCTGAAAGCAACCTACCCGTGTTACTCTGGGGCTATAAATCAATATTTGATTCCAAGAGATCTTTTTCTTGGGATTTAGATATCCAAGAGATCCAGAGAGATAAAACAGTACGCATTGTTACAAAAGCTGTCACGCTAAGGGCCTGTTTGTTTTAGCTTTTGTTTCTGGATTCTAGCCCCAAAAGCAGAATCAGAAACAAGCAGCTTGATTCTAGAATCCAATTCTCACAATTCAGCCCACCCATATACACTAGAATCAACAATCCACTTCATATGTGCTTTTGGATTCTAGCTTTTGAAGAATCAATTTCTCTATAATCACAATCCAGAATCAGCTTTGAGATAATTCAAAGCTAAAACAAACAGACCCTAACAATAGGCCAAGAGGCCCTTAGCCATAAAATCACAAATCTGAGCAGCTGAATGTTACTAGCCAGTAACTACTACTACTGATTAGTTAGAGATTAACCTACGGCAAAAGACCCAGGAAGTTATACTGGGAAGTACCATTCCCAGAGAAGTTTCACCTCCAGCTCTGAGTAGGCAGCTCAGCTGTGGAACCCGAGCAGCCGCACGCGGGGGCAGGGCGCGGCGGCAAAAAAACGCGGCCTTTGACTCGGCAGGCGGCAGGTCGAGATGGCCGGAGGGGTTTGGGGTGGACGGAGAGGTCGGTGTAGAGGAGGACGTCGTGCGGAGAGGTCGCCACCGCCGCCGGCCACTCCCCCCGGCTCGCCGCCGCCTCACCGCGCTGTGGAGAGTGGGTTAGCTGCTCATTTGGGTCGTTCTGGACGGCCCAGCAGCGTCGGAAACTGGGCTGAAGCAAACAGTTAGGCCCTGTTGGGCTCTAAATCCTGAAGGGCTTGTTCTCAGAAGAGAGGGTCCCATTTTCCACGGACTTCGAAGGGATTGGGCCTAACCCCGTCCATCCAAACAAAATCAAAATGGCGTCATATGGTCATGGTAGAAAAAATAAATCATGTGTCTGTAAACAATTTTCAAGGGTGGCAGGCAGAGTGATCCCGTTCAAATGCTTTCAGATAAGACACTAAGATATGAATAAAAGCATGTGGGTGGTCAAGCTAGTTGACAAATTTCACCTAAATGGAACAACTTGACAAATTGTCTCTACTTCGTCATACTTGACTCGATCTATTACCAGTTTTTTTTACCAAAAGAAACAACCTGCGCGAAAAACACGTGCTACTGAAGAAGTATATGTTAATTGTTGAAGTGAGAAAGTTGTTGGTGTCAACACAGGGTTCCTGGTCTTCTATTTTCGAAGGCAGACTCTGCTTGTTTTTTTTTTTTTAAATTTTGCCAAGAGCTGTTGCACTCATTAAAGAAGAGAAACAACAGCTGAGCTATACACACACCCACACACACATGCACATACACCTGTACTCGGCTCCAATTGAGTGCGCGTCGATCTAGCTAGCTCGAACGCGGGCGGCACGGGCACGCGCCTGGCTCCGTGCCAACCAAGCAAAGCTCGGTTCTCCAGACTCTGGTTGTTGATAGTTGCTTAACAGAACATCATCCTTGTGTAGTTGTTGAGAGCTTCAGAGGGTGGAACTGCATGAAACAACCGAGAGAGATTGTTGATACAGTGCAGGCAAAAGAGCAGTAGCTTTGTTGAGAGAAAAACTAGGTTTATTGACAGGTTCATTCCCTTCCTTCCATTTTCATTACTACCTAGCTGTTAATGCAGTCATCAGCATACTACCGGCCGGTGGACTGTTCTCGTTGTAATCTCTATTAATCTAAGTAAATAAATTTCGAGAAGATGGAAGATTCTCATGACTACCTACTAATCTAGCCATGTCTACGGGATCAAGTTGGTACAGCTGACGTCTGGAACAAAATCTTGCTAAATGGTGAACAAGCATATTCAACCATGCTTAAAACCTGACAGAGCAATCTGCTCACTTTTTGACTTCTAACAAGCTTAAAAATGTAATAGTATTGAGCCTGCACGTTGTTCCAGTAATTCTATTCTTTTTTTTTTATCTAGGATGTGAAATTTTGTAGATGAATGTCTGAACTCTGAAGGAAGTATTTCGACTTTAGATGTATTACAGCCATTCAGCTAATCACAACAACTGAGGACATCTACTCGCCGTTTTAGTTTTATTGTTTCTCAGAAATATTTATAGGTTCTAGATCGTATTATGATTTATTGGGCGTCTTTCTGTTGTGCATTTGTGTTCATTGGATTTGAATCCAATGTAGGGAGAATGTGTTGACATGTCACTCTTTTATGACTCATTTGGCAATTAACTTTAATGAAGATTAAAGATTTGATTTTCACTAAGATGACATGTTTGAAATGTTAGTGAATAAGAGTATTACTTTAGTATAATATTTGCCAAAAATCAATAACCAATAAAAGAGTAACAACAGACATTATCGATCTTAGACTGCAATCCAATTCTTTTTGAACAACTGAGAGTTGAACAGCCCGGATACCTCGTCATCTGATAGACTGATATGCAAGGAAGACTAACGAGGCAATCAGTTTAACAACTTCAGATGAGACAATTCTTAAGCACGATCACGTATCCCACATTATAATTTCAGTACAATACTAAATAGCCTGGAAACAGGAAGATGTAGGTGTGGAGCCTAATACAAGTAACCATACAAGGGCATCCTTACACATGAACATCACACAGGCTAGGTTCAAGTTTTACACCATTTTTTACCCAACACATTTCTTCAGCCAAGGAGGACATCATCGGTGACTCTCTTCGGCTTATACTTCGTAGCAAGCATAACGTAGACCAGAAAATTCGTCAAGCAGATACCAGCAAAAACCAGGAAGTAATAGTCAAGGTGCCCGTCATTCAAGTCCGGTGGGATCCAGCCCACCTTCCCTTCTGATGTAGTTAAAACTGAAACCAGTGTAATTATCTGTGAACTCAATAAATGCCCAAAAGAGATTGACAGGAAGAACAAGGCTGTTATCATGCTTCTCATTGACTTCGGGGACTGGTTGTAGAAGAACTCGAGCTGGCTGGTCCTCATGAACGAATCCGCGACAGCAATGGTTAGGTAATAAGGAAGCTGCCACGTGATGTTCATGGACAGGCCAGCTCTAGCCCTTTCCAACCTCCATGCCTCAGTATAGGAAGCTACCGCCATTCCCACAGCCATCGTGAGATGGCCAATCCCCATGCGTTGCAAGTGCGTCAACACTTCTGTCTTGTTGAAGTATCTACGTGCCACTGGGATGACAACTTTGTCGTAAAGGAGGATACATGCTGTTACAGTGACCAATTTGAAGGAAGCCATAGATGCTGGTGGGACTGAGAAGGAGTTTATGACCCTGGTGTCCATCTGACTCCCCTGTTGAATAAAGGTGGTAGTCACCTGCGCATCTCCAGCACAGTGCACCACGGTTGTGGCCCACAGAGGGAGCAAGCGGAGCAGAATCTTGAGCCTCTCAACTTCAGTCACTGTGCAAAGCTTCGATGGCATCTTCCTTTCTTCTTTGTTGGAGTCAACGACGATGGCAGCTTTGTCCAAAAATCTGAGGCAGAGAAAGGTTCATTTGGTTTCTAAAACTTAGTTTTCAAGATCAATACAAGATGCCGAAAGATATTCCAATCGAACAGCAAAAACTACCTGAACTGCTCAGTATGCTCCAATCTTTCATATGCCTGATGCGGTCTAGCATTAACATCCTCGTCGGACAGTACATTAGTATCCAGGGGTGCTTTCAATTTTGCCTTGCTAGCAAATGCAATTAACACATGGAAAATACCTGTCAATGGGCTGCCCTCTGGCAACAGGATCCTATATGTAGGTGTTCCCATTACAAAGCCAATAGCAGAAATCGCAGTGCAAGCTGCACATATACCATATCCAAGTCCCCAGCTTATTCTCTCTTCAGTCCACACCAGGACAGTTCCAGCAGTGAATAAAGCCAAGTTGACAATTGCATACGACCAACTGAAGTAAGATGCTTTCTCTTTTTCTTGTTGCTTCTTGTTGTCAAACTGTTCTGCTCCAAACGTGAGCAAGGTTGACTTAACCCCACCGCATGCAATGGCAGAGATATATAAGCCCGAAAAGAATACAAGCTTTTGAGTGGGTGTTGCAGGGATGCACGAGTTCATTTCGCATGCGGGAGGCCTTAAAGATGGAATGGTAGCTGACATGGCAATGGTGGCCATTCCCTTCAATTGGTTGGGTGTTCAAAACAAAAGTTCAACACTAGTAAGATATATTGTGTCATGATTGGAAATTGCTGTTTTATACTTTCTGAAGAGGAACATATCTTATTCAGTAAACAATGTGTTTCAAAATAACCTAATGCCAGAAAATATCCCAAAAGTTACTCAACTAGATACCATCAAATGCTTTGGGGCTACACGTCCAGGATAATCCCAAGGCCATTGGCATTAGCAACTGATTTTGGCCCATCAATTAATTGATTTTTTTTGTTCAATGATCCCAGCTTACTCCGAATTCTATCGAGCTAGCTTTGGGAAGCTGCCCCAAAAGGACCTACTATTAGCCCCAGAGTGTTCCCTTTTTTGTTCCAAGCATGGATTTAATTTGATGCCTACCACATTATCTACTGTTTAAAAACTTTTAATACAAAAACGTGAAAAGTTTCTGTTCCGGAATAACTTACCACTACGAGTATGAGGAGGGAAATTAGAATTGTCTTGTACTTCCCCCAATAAGAATCAGCCAAGATAGCGCCGAATACAGTCATAAGGAAGCTAACATCAACCCAAGTACTGGCAGATGTGGCATTTGAAGCATTGTTGCCATGTAGGACAGAGTGGAGATAGACGACTAAATTGGCAGAGATCCCATAGAAAGCAGTGGTTTCCAAGTATGTTACGCCTGAATTGTCAGATTCAAGTTTCATCACTCGAAGCGTTGTAGAGGTTAGGAAGTATATAACTAGCACCATTTGCCCCTTCAGCTCTAATGTTTTATGAAATTATCCTGTGTATTAGTTTTTTTCTTCAATATTTCATAGTGAAACAACAGCCAATAAGCAAGCCTATTCTTTTGCTTGTTCAGGAAGTATCATATAAATTTGTAAACTAATTGTTCTCACACAAAATGATTGTTGATGGCTTGCAGCAGTATCTTCTTTTTACATCTTGCTCTTGAACTTTCAGTGGCAAGCCACTACACAAAATCAAGCCAGGGCCCTGGAACCAGATAAAACATTTTGCTCAGATTTGTGCACTAACTAGGAATCAAGTCCTCAAAACAATTTTTTTTAAACAAAGTCAATTATACAGTTCTAGTATAGAAAACCTCCTGAGTTACCGGAAAAGAGGGGGCGATGCTTGACTTTGAGTAGCAAGCAGTTTTATTCTGATTGGTTGTAAAACCACAAATAACACTTAGTACAGGGGCAGCGAGTCCATACCTCATTATCATCAGCTAAGAAAGGCTCCTGCAAATTCCCTTGCTTCATGTTCTCAGTTTTCATACATCTGTCTTTAGACTATGGAGAACAGCAGAAATGTAAAACTTCAGAATTAGGACCGCAGCATATGAGGAGGATAATTTAAGGTGTGGTATCTGTAGTCCATTCAAAGAAAAGTGCGATGGCATCGATAGTGAGGGAGAGAAATCTTTGCTGGCAGTGTGCCAATAAGTTGTGCCTGCCAAGTCCTTTTCTTGGCATCTCCAACAGCTTGAATATAATAATATTGATTGCCAATAGGTTGTGCCTGCCAAGTGCTTTTCTGGCATCTCCAACAGCTTGAACATTACAATATTGATTGCCAGAAAGCAACTTTATGCTTTTCTGGCATCTCCAACAGCTTGAACATTACAATATTGATTGCCAGAAAGCAACTTTATGGTATACTCCTAAATATTTATTACCTGTTAACTTCTAAAAAAACTATTAAAAAATCCAAAAATAACTTCCAGAGATCCATTTCAATTAGTTTCTCAAAAATAAAGGACATATTTCCACGACATAGAAGAAGATTTGTTTCGAAGCAGTGTCTCCAAAGTGTAAGCAAATATGCCTAGTGGCGGAGCCAGAAATTTTTGAAGGAGGGGGCCTAAGAATAAAATGAACCTCTACTAATGATTGATTCATTGATATTTAAAGTTTAATATATAGTAAGTACAATATGTAACACTTGTAGCTTACAAAGTTTAGGGAACGTACCACTTAATATGATAAGTACAATATATAAACGCTTTTGAAAGGTATAACTGCAGCTTAAGAATTGGACTCTTGTGTGATCTCACCGACGTTAACCCTGTACATGCTATATGAGACTTCTTTAACCAGAGAAAACAGAGGATACATATACCTACATATCTACATGCCCATACTATCTATTTGTAGCCTCAAATTCTAATACAAATATATACCAGTCCAAATGTTCTTAAAGTAGCCTACTTATATTCTCTTGTGCCAGCAATTATTCTAAACTAGGTTCTTTAATATGAGAAATGGAGCAAAAAAATATGCTAGGAGACATTCTTCTTGGTTATCCTTGTGATTTGTTGAAACACATCGATTCAGTGTTGTTTTATAGTCTGCTCTGATCATCACAGCAATTAGGTAATTAATTAATTACTAATGGATGGAGTATGTATGAGAAGTAAGCAATTAAATTTTTGTTGAAGTCAACAATATTAACAGGCTAGCAAATGCCGACCGGGGGGGCCCAGGCCCCGTCACGCCCCCCCGGTGGCTCCGCCACTGAATATGCCTTATTCTCGCAGGCTCTTTTTTGAAGTTGGAAGGTTAATGAACGAGACTCAACTTGAGTAAAAGAGTTAAACTTTTTCATAAAAAAGGAACTTGAATGATATAACTAAGAGAGATGCTTCCATGCTTTTCTTTTTTTAAAGTTGCACAAATATTAAAGCATAAATAAAGAGTAGATAGTGATTAGCTTACTTTAAGATTTGTATAACTTGTATTAGGAGGGAAAACATAGAAACACTGCTCATTAACTAATGGAACTGTTTTACTTCTGAGATCAAGGTTAGATAAGAGCAACATTTCATTGCGTAGCTTAGCATCTATAATTCTATTTGCATAATATTTGTTGTCATTTCACATTATCTCATCCCACAGCACAAAAATGTCGTTCGCGTTAATCTCAAGCTGATTGATTAGGTTCAGATATTTAGAAAGGAGCCTCTCATGACTCAAGATATTTTGCCTAACTGTGACATTCACTGTATATGAGCACTATTAGGTTTGTCCTTGTATAATGTATCATCAGAACAAAACAATATAAAAGCAACAAAAATGGACTGAGGGGCAGGCACTTCGTAACAAAAGCAAATCTGTAGTGAGTAGTGTCATTGAAAATGACAAAAACAATATCTTAAGCCATGTTTGATAAAGCTCCGGATGCTAACTTACCCTCAGATCTAAAACTTGTAGGCTAAAATAAAATAAATTAAGTTTATATTTTTAGTCTAAAATATAAATAAGACGACCCACCTAAACAATTTTAATATATTCACAGCTTCAGTTCTATGGATCTGGTGGAGCTAATAATACCCAACTCTACTAAATCCATGAATCTGGTAGAGCTGGAACTGTACCAAACACAGCCTAAATGCTAAAAATAACACGTTAAAGTGGTAGGGCCAAAGCAGCGTTAATCAAAGCTGGAGCTTTGCACTAGGATGTGAGCTTATTACTTGATTCTTTCTTTCCTCTTCACATCTATCACCATTAGCCACAGATTGACTTAATTGTTGCGATGGCCACCAGTTACACGCACAAATTTATGCAAGAACTACATCACGTGACAGGGCATCTGGAAGAATAGTAGGCAAAAGCGAAAGGTTACCTTTTCTTGTAGAGTGCATTGGCCGCTGCGTGTTAGAATCGAATATGAAGAGCTAAAGAAATATTTAAGCAACGGCCTTACTCCTCAGGTTATCTTCTTCATCAATAGGTACTTTTTTTTTTCAAGAAAGATTCTTCGTCACACTCCTTGGGAGGCGCCCAAACCAATCAGCAATGGTTGCATATATGGTAGGAGATTTTGACCTGAAAATTTTTGTGTCGCTGGCCGATCTCAAACAGATAATATCTTGTTGGAATTCACGCCCTTTCATTGCACAACACAGTATGCACTAAGAGCATCTTCAACAGTTCCTAATATTTAGACTCTCAATATTTTTAGATTGGAACATTCCCAAAAAATTTTAAGTCTACAAAATACCTTGTTCTCCAACAATTCCTATATTTTCTCCCAAAAACACTTTTGAATTGGTCCGGTGGGCCATCCTGGACGCGAAATAATGTTGATTGGGAGCGCAGACAGAGCTCACAAAAATGAGGAGTCGAGTCTTGTTTTTGGTCGCCAAAATTTGAGGAGCTAGAAAGAGGAACTGTTGGAGTACTTTTTTTTGCAATCAAGCCCAAAATCAGATTTTGGGAATGGATTTTAGACACTGTTGGAGATGCTCTAAGAGCATCTCCAGCAGAGCTCCTAAACCTTAAAATAGGGACTTTAGTAAAAATCTACAGTCCAAAGGACCCTAATCCAACCCTAAAATTAGGGGGCCCTAAATTGCCTCCTCAGCCCCAATTCCCAAGGAGCCTCTAAACCAGCCCCTAAACCTTAAAATAGGGAGTTAAGAGCATCTCCAATAGTCAAGCCTTAAAATAGAGTCTTATACCTCAAAATAGGGCTTAAACTAAAAAAATTAGGACCCAAGATAGCTATTGACTCCAGCAATTAGACCCTAAATCTCCAATCCTTCATTCATCTCTTCATTAGGGCCGGAGAGGAGAGTTGCTAAATATAGCAACAGGGTTCCGAGTCCTAAACCTATTTTGATAATTTTTCTCAAAATACAACCTCTGTTGGAGTGCTTTTTTTCCATCAAAGCCCTATAATTACAATTAGCAACTTATTTAAGGCTCCTCTTGGAGATGCTCTAAGTGAAGGATGGCTTGCATTAGTTCGCTGCAGCTGAGCGTGTCTTTGCTGGATGAGTTGCAACTGTTGCATCTGCATCTGCTGCTGAAAATTTTGAAAATTTTAAATTTAAATTTTAAAAATCATGTTTTGAAAATTTTAAATATCATGTTTTTAAATTGTAAATGTTAATATGTTTATGTTTTATGTATTACAAATATTTTTATTGAATTTTAGTGGTGTCAAATGAAGATTATACATAGCGGATATGTCAAAATAGGAGAAAAAAGTAAAATAGGTCTTTGAGATTTAGGGGATGTTCTTTGAACTTGTCTTCAAAACAGGATCCTAAAAAATAGGGGGAGCCCCTAAATCCAAAACAAGGACCCTATTTTAGAGGCCCTTGCTGGAGATGCTCTAAGGAAGACCAAAATTACCTTGACACCTGCTACTTTTCTTCACCGTACTTGCAATGCCGCGAAGGGCAGAGCCCGGAGAAAGGAGGAGGCTGAGACGATAGAACGCTTGAACTGAATCCATCATCCATGTCTACGCGGTTGCTCACATGCTCTGCTGCCTCGCTAGGCGAGGCCTTCGTGCATATCGCTTTGACCCGCGCCGACCCATCTCCCTGTTGCCGTCCACAGGAGCCTGAGACGGCCGTCCGCACGAGCTCGAGGCGGCCACCAACGCCTCCCCATCGCCGTCCGTGCTACCGCCGTGCGCATGTTGATGCCTCGCCGGTGTCCCATCCTGGCGCCGCTGCAATGTTTGATTTTTTTATTTGAATGGAGATGATTTCTTTGTACGAAAACTGAGTTGAAAATTTCTCAGATAAAAAATTTCGCAAGTTAAAATCCTTTTATTTGAAATTTTCATAATTGAAACTTCTCTATTTGAAAATTTCTAAGTTGAAATTTTTAATTTGAAATCTTCCGTATTTGGAACTCTTTGAATTGAAACTTTTCGATTTGAAATTTTTCTAGTTGAAACTTCATCAATTTGAATTTTTTATTTTGAAGTTTCTCGAGTTAAATTTTTTTCTTCTAAAATCGAGTTGAAATTTTCAATATTCATGTTTTTGCAAGAAATGGAAGGGGAACGGGGCAGCAGGAAGGAAGACCTCGTGAGGGGAGGCAGGAGGCAGAGGATGACCGGGAATGACGTCGTGCTCCGCGCGACAAAGAAAAACATACTTCTCCAGGCGACGTGTGGAGCGTTAGGAGTGAGCTCGTGCTGGTCTGATTATGTGGCGTACTCGGAGTCTCGGAGGGCCGTGGCCATGTCTCGCTCATTTTCTTTCGAAAGAGAGCAGCAGAACGTTGGCATCGGTAGAGGACTAGAGGTTGTTGGGTTGGGCTTCCCGACACCATTGCCACGAAGTGTTCATTGCTCTTTTCATGGGAGGAGATTGCCAATTTGGCAGACTTGCCATGCGCAATGCTACAGTGCGGCTATACTGTGCTCAGGGGCGGCGCCAAGGGGGGCGGGCAGGGGCCTAGCCCTAGCATTAGCAAACAGTAAATAAAGGTCTAGTCCATTTTCAATAGGTAAAGATTTTATTTTTCTCAATTTGATGTATGCAATGCTTAATTTCTCTTACTAACTTTTTTAGATAATGGAAAAATATATTTCCGGCTTCATCCCTCCAGGAGAGAATCAGACCACACTTATTACAAACTCAAATGAAAAAACCGTTGTAACAAGGACACCAAAACATCAAACATTATAACCAATTCTAGCCACCATAGGCCACCCAAAATTTGCAAACAACTGCAAAGCTACCGACTCAATGACGACAAACATCAATAAGATCCTCCTTTGTCGATTCACTTATTGTAATTTGGCCCATGTATGCGAAGCCGATGCGTTCCTCTGAACAAGACACGCAAGGAAGATTTTGGTACACACTTGTCAAAAACGGTATCATTCCTGGTGAGCCACAATGCCCAACTTGTCAAAAACGGTATCATTTCTCTTACTAACTTAACAAATGGATTATATAAAACAGGTAAAACTTTCTATTATTCAATGGTTGATAGGTACATTACGATTGGTTATAACTCTTAGGTGTCAACAACAACCACAGAGCGAGTATTTTCGGTCATGAAACTTGTCAAGACCGCATTGAAATAAAATAGGAGATGACTTTCTTTGACATTGCATGATAATTTACATTGAAAAAGAACTAGCGAAAATTAGTTCGAGATAAACTTATTGACTTGTATGATCTTCTAGGTAGTCGTAGAACTAAATTTAAGTTAATAGAGATATAAGTTTCTTAATCTAAAAAATATGTCATATTTTTCTTATATAGACATGTGGTTATGCTATTTTTAAATTTAAATCATCGATATTCTTTATGATATTTTTTATAGATCTTCACGATAATTTTTAGTTCTTTCCATATGGTCCCTAATCTAAAATCCTGTCTCCGCCCTGACTGTGCTTCATCGCTGCGAGCGTGTACTGTGTGCCGCGTCGATGATTGCATCGCCTCGACCAAGCGACGACAGCAATGCCCCAGCGCTTAAACGCCTAATTATTGGAGATCTCATCGAACAACCGATCAATCCGCAACCAGCAGACAACTCAATCGCGCGCGGCCTGCAGCCTGTGCCGATCTCACGGATCGCGACAGGGAAGCTCCCGTTCTGATGCTGACACGCCGTCAACCGCAGGCATGCATATCGATCGACCGCACGCGAAGACAGCGACGTTTCACGAGTTGAGCAGTTGCCTGCCGCGCGCGGCGCGCACGTACTCGTATGCAACTCGCTGTGCGGGAAGATCGCACGGATCCCGCTAATTCCGACGTGATAGCGAGTGATGGGACTACGTGTCGCGCACATGGCCGCGCGCAGATCAAAGCTCACGTCTTCTCGCCGCCCGGGATAGAAAAACCGCCGAAATTCGGCGAAATTTCGGAGAAAAATCGGATTTCGGATCCCGAGATTAGAAATGCCGGGCAAATTCAAAAAATCAAAAAAAATTTGAAAATGCTACAGTAATTTCGGAAATTTCGGTAAATTTCGCCGAAGTTTCGGAGTTTGAGTCCAGATTTTGAATTTTGACCACCGGATTTGGTCCAATAACCTACTAGAAAGTGATCTTCCATAAAAATTTGATGAAAAACTAATTTTTTTTATATTTTTTAAAATTTGGGCAGAAACACTGTCAAATTTTTTTAAAAAAATGAAAGCTTGGTAATGATATAAAAAAAATTATGGTACCATACTTAGTAGTTTGGGATCATACCAAAAAAAATTTAAAATAATTTAACATCATTTGTTATCTTTAAAAAATCAAAAACAGAATAGACATGATTGGGATAGTAAACTTGTTAGATTTTTATAAATTTTGTCGAGTGTGATCATCATCTAAAAATTTTATGACAGATTAAGAATTTCCTCAGTACCATGCTATAAAATTTTAAAAAAAAATCAAATTTTTTGTTTGCTCAATAAAATCTATGAATGCACTAAACACTGAACTTAATTTGTTGTATTATATTTTAAAAATCAAACAGAGAAAGAACATAAATGGCACTGTGCCTTCTACGAATTTTATAAATTCACTGGAGCGTGATCATGATTCAAAATTTTTATGACATATTAAGCATTTCCTTTTCACCCTTATGTAAAATTTTTATAAAATTTAAACCTTTCTTATTGCTAAAGTAAATCTATTATTGATCATCGGCCTTTTAACACGATAGTAGCACTTTTCGAATTTTTAAAAATTCATGACACCTGATCATCATATAAAAATTTTATAAGAATATTATGGATGTGTCAGGACCATCCAGAAAAATTTTCAACATTTTATATCCTCTTTTGTTCTAATTTTCATTCGGATGAAACTTACCGCTCAGCGCTTTACCAAGACAGTACCAATGTTTGAATTTTTCAAAATTCCTCACATTTTGTCATCATCTGAAATTTTTACATAAATATCATAAATATGTCAGGAATGTCCACAAAAAATTTAAAAATTTTCTAACATCGTTTGTACTATTTTTCATCCGGTTCAAACTTGCCGATCAACATTTCATCGGGACAGTACCAATGTTTGAATTTTTTAAAAATTCACAGAACTGATAATCATTTGAAAATTTTATGAGAACATCTTTAATGTGTCAGAAACCTACAAAAAAATTCAAAAATTTTCGACATCGTTTGAACCAATTTTCAGTCAGTTCATTTTGACCGAAATTTTGGGTAATTTCGGCAAAATTTCGGTGGAAATCAAACCGGATTTGAATTTTGATTTTTGAATTTTGAATGTACTCCGGCCGAAAAACCGAAATTTCGGGTGAAATTTCGGTTGCCCGGTTTCAAAATTTTGCAAGAAACGAAAAGTTAATCCTCTTTCATGCGTCAAAGATACGAGCCGTGTATTTATGGACGTCTCGGACCGAAAACAAGTGACTATATATATATATATATATATATATATATATATATATATATATATATATATATATATATATATATATATATATATATATAATTAGAAGGGTCCCCATTTTAATCTCATTCAGGGCCTCTGAAATCTCGGGACCACCACCGCCTCTTGTTTAGAAGGAATTGGGCTGTGATGGAAAATAAGATGCACCACAGGATCTTGCTCGGTGTCCTCGGCTTTTACCGACGACACAGATGCCAAAACACCGACACAGGCTCTGTAAATCGGCTTCCCGATGACACAAGTCCCACGACACAAAAGTCGACGACACAACCAACCTATGTCGACGGCCACAATAAATCCGGCGACCACAGATGCCATCCGGGCGGCCCGACACCTGGACATTTGTCGTCCCCGACTTTCAGTCGCCGATCTGATGGGACACTTGTGTCGTCGGCCAACTTAAAGCCGCCGATCTGAGGGATACTTGTGTCCTGGCCTAAGTAATCTTTGCCGACATAGAGTGGACATCATGTGTCCTCGGCACAGGCTATAGCCGACGACACAGACCCTTCTCGGTGCGGAACTGGGGCTATCTTGTGTCGTCGGCATGGTCGAGCCGAGGACATAGAGTGGACATCTGTGTCCTCGGCTTTGAGCTATAGCCGACGACCACGGACCCTCTACGGTGCGAAACAGGGCTATCTTGTGTCGGCGGCATGGTTAGAGCCGAGGACACAGGTTGTAAAAATAAAAAAAATACTGAAAATTTAAAAAAAATCCAATTTTAACCTGCAAAAAAACCCCAATTCCCAGCAGTTTTATATCCCCAATTGCCCAGAACAATCACAACATATAATTTCACACATTACCACATTACGCATTCACCAATACAATGCACAAATGATCACCATCGACCGAGATAGCAAAATGCATTAATAAGTCCCAAATTCAGCTCACAAACCAAAATAGTACATCACATTCACAATCAACATGTCTATGTAGAACATGACATACTATTCTACCAACAAAACAAATAACTAACTAAGTTTGCGAACCGCAAAAGGATCGGCAAACACGCGTCGTCGACAATTGATCTGCGCGACCAATCTAGTGCCTTGGAATCACCTCCTGCGGAGAATTCATCGTAGGGCGGTAGCGCGTGAGGCGGACACCTGCAAGATTAGAGGAAACCACAATGTTCAAAACTCGGGAGAATTGAAAAAAAATACTTACATGATGTTGCTGGCAATCACAACTTTATTGTCTTTCCCCTTTGTGATTTCACAGAGATTTAGCAAATCACGAATAACCATTACAAAAATCTATTCTCTGCCAACAAATCCACGAAACCATTTGGGATTTTGGCACATTTCATGCAAAGGTGGGAATCATAATAAAACTAGTAAAACGTTGATTCCTCAAAAAGCATTTACCAAAGACAAACCTGCTCCTCCACCATAGAACCAGATATTGATCCTATAGCCCAGCATAGAGAGTATTGAGGTTATTCCAACTCCAGTCTTCTCCATTTAATTGTTTACTTAATTTCTTCAACATCTGGAATTCCAAAGATATATCTTAAGTTCTGGTTTAAAATCACAAAAGGCAATAAACAAAAACACAAGCGTGCAACAAATAAGAGAAAATAGATATTTGCAATGGGCCCACCACCACAGAATGAGCCTTCTCAAATAACCCGGAAGACCAACTACAAACATCATATGCCACTATTAAGTACTCATGTTGGTTATCACTTATCGATTTAATTCATCTTTCGGCCAGAGCTCATGCCATCTCAACATGGAACAAGTGCCTTTGGATAAATACTTTGAGCAAGCTTACTATAGTAATATTTATTACAATTCTAGGCAATCCATTACCAACCTTATCTTTGGACAAGAACATCATTGTCTTTCATTGTTTCACGTATAATATTGCCATTTTCATATTTTAATTCATCTTTCAGGCTAGAACTCGGCTCGGTTGGCGTTCTGAGATGCTAAATGTTGAACCAGCCAAAAGCCTAATTATGAAAGTGTCAATTAGTAACATTTCTAGAAATTTCGGCAGCACCTCCCCTAAAACTAGGACATCCACTCAGCAGACAAAAGACAGTATTTAATATAATAACAACCACATATAGCAACTAACGATAACCAACCAAAATATACAATGAATTCTTACTTCAACATGGTTAATCAAAACATCAACAGATGGATAGCTCATTAAGCATCAATCACAATTTACAAGCACATAAATCCGAAGAGTATCACTTGGTCCATCAAGAATGTGAGGTGTTGGAGGGATTACTTCAAGTCACTTGATGGTGGTGCTGATTTCCTTGACATGTTGATCTCTCCAATGGATGAATTCTACCTTGAGAGAGTACTAGAAGATCTTGGGGCATTTACATTGCAGATTAGAAAACAATTTATGGGCCCTGGCTAGCGATATAGTTACTATTTCCTTGGTAGTTTTGGGTCAATAACTTCATTTTTGTTACTTCTTTCAATATGCTCTTTTGGTACAACTAATGATACTACTATCGAATAAAGAAGACAAATCAAATTGCACATATTTAATTTAGGTAAACTTGACTTCCCTTTCATTTACATATATCATTTTGCCAACCACTATAATTTGCTTCTATTTCTTTTCTGTTCCAATTTGAGCATAAGAGCTATCCTGAGACATGGATATATAGATATGTACATAAATTTAGAAATGCATAGACTCTTGCATTTCAAGCCCATCTCGCAACCTTGCACACTTAAATCATCTGCGATACCATACCCTAAACCTCCTAGGCATTTCATCAAACACCTAGCATGCAAGCTAATTCCCCCAAATTTTATACCTTTTCTCTTCTTGGTTGGGGAAGAAGGCCGAGGAGGCGGCTTGATCGGTCGGGCCGGGCGCACACGGCGGAGGCGGAGGAGGGGCGCCAGTGGGCCTTGGCCAGTGGTCGAGATCACTGCGCGAGGCGCGGCACGAGCCTGAGGTGGCGGCCAGGCGTTCGAGGGCGGAGGCGGTTGAAGGCCGGGCGAGCCTCGGCGGCGCTAGCTGAAGCCCGAGGCGGCGCCAGTGCGAATGGGGAGGCGCCCCTAGGGTGAGGCAGTGGCCAGCAGTGGAAGCGGAGAAAGCGAACGGAGCAGTGGAGGTGGAGAAATCATGGCGGAGAAGGCGATGGCAGCTGAAGAAACAGAGCCGAGACTTAGCGCGTGGGGGGTGATAAAACCCGACTGTGTCGTCGGCCGGACATAGCCCGCCGACACAGGACACGGGCCTTTGTCCCACTTGTGTCCGCCGATTGGTGCCACAAAGTTGGTCCCACAGATTTAGTCCGCGGTTGATATATAACCGAAGCAATCTTGGTCCACTTGTGTCGGCTATCTAAATACCGCCGACATTTTTGACTTTTTATCCGTTACACTCACGGGTCCCATTCCGTACCCTCTGCAAAACGTTCAACAAGACATTTTTAAGGCCAATTTAAGATTCCTAGAACATGCACAATCTATTCTAGCTGATTACACGTTCTTCTTTTGCCCGGCATTTCATCGTCACAATAAATTCTTCTGAAAACTCAAGGAGAGTACTAACAGAGTCGTCACCATCGTACGTTCTTCTTCGATACTTTTGTAGCCTACGACGGGTCGAACGAGACATTTCTACGTTCACTTAAAGGTTTTACAACATGCACAGCCTATTCCAAGTCATTCCTCGCTCTTTCAATTGGTCTGCGTTGGATCGTCACAAGGTTCTACTCAAAATACTTGAGGTAACTATCAAGGCAAACACAATCGAGAAGAATATACCATACCACTTAAATAATAAATTACATGTCATATAGATGTATGTTGCTAACAACTATTCTAAAAGCTCTCAATTTTTCTTAATTTTAAAAACAACAAAAAATCTTTTAAATAGATTTTCAAATTAATCTGGAATTACTATTATCGGCAGCTAAAATAAAACCGTCGACAAAATTTAATCTGTGTCATTGGCTTGATTATCTGCCGTGGACATAGGCGTATTTTTATCGTTCAATTTGTTTCTCTCCGAAGCGACAAAAGTTTCGTGCCACTAGTGGGCATGAGCATCCTGCAGGTTGGTCCCACATGGCGGAGTTCCTGTGTCGTCGGGTTTAATGAGGCCGAGGACACGGCTTGTGTTGCAGGAATCTTAAATTCAATTTTCATCGCAAATAATCCTGTTTGGCGGAGTTCACAATGTCGGGCGGGTTTAATGAGGCCGAGACACTGACTGTGTTGGCGGGATCTGAAATTCAATTTTCATCGCGCCCGATCCTCCTGTTTGAGGTGGAGTGCTGTGGCCGGGTTTAATGAGGCCGAGGACACACTTGTGGTCTATGTGGAGTATATGGACCGGTATCTGCATGGCGGTAGTGAGGACCACCCAAGGGGATAGGCCAAGCCGACTACATGAAGATGGGTATTGCCCAAGAGGCGGAGTTGCCATCTTGTGAAGGAAACCCGAAGATGAAACCGACCACTGCAGGGAGGATACAATTGTAATCCTATCCGTTATCATATTAAACGGATTAGGAAAGAGATATAATCTCCACCTTGTAACCGATTAGGACTCTCTTTTGTAACCGCCCTCCTCGCTATATAGGGGGGGTGGGGAGAAGGAGAGGACAGACCGAAGACAACATCATCGGCTATAAGCTAGCCACATATAATTCGAGAGCACAGACTAGGGTATTATCTCCACGCGAGAGCCCGAACACAATATAATTTCCGTGTCTTGTGCTACCATCGAGTTCTTGATCCAAAGCTTAGCCCCCTTTTCATTATTGCCGGTAACAAACAAGCGGTTGGCGCGCGGTAGGGGCTGCGCTAAAGATCAATCTCGGCGAGCTTGATGGCAATCTTCACGGAAGTCTAGCTTTTTTCTCGGCGTTGTGATGGCCGTTTTTTTCATCTGGCTAGGGCTTTTTGGTGGCGGTGGAACTCCTTCGCCGTTTTGTTTTCTCTGGTTTGAGTTTCTTGCGGCACAGAATTTTCTAGCGTTAAGTTTTTCTCTCCTACGACAAGCTTCCATGCACGTGGCGTGACGTGTGATTCGGTGACTAAATTTTGTTTCTTCTTTGGGCGTCTGCATGGCGTACATGCATGCAAAATATCCGGAGCTCTGGCGGCGTGTCCCAAAAGCAAGATGGCGTGGACGAGCTACTCCAACGAAGAAATTCCGCCTCAAGTTCTCCGGCTGCGCGGGGAGGCTAGCGTGGCGTGCACGATCTCCGGGCTTGCCGCGGAGATGCAAGAAATCAAGGCCATCTCGGGCTGCCATATATGCTCATGGAGAAGTCCTGCGTCCGAGCTTTCGAAGAGGGCCACCTCGAGGAGTTTTCACCGGTGTCCGTCTCGGGCTCGGCCATCCGACCACTCGGAACCTGGCCAAGATTAGGCAGCGAGCTAACAGCTAAGTTTTTCTAATATTTAAATTATGCATTTAAATATGCAGCTTAATTTTATATATATATCCGAAGTGGTTTTGGATCACTCGGGTAATTTTTGCAAAAGATACTATTTAAATTTCTTCTGATTATTATTTCAGAAATTATTTTGAGTGTCGGTATTAAGCGACACATATAATGCATGGAGGCAATAAACTGGCGCTCCCGATTGATTAAATCGATTATACGGAACTTCGAAATGTGCCGCTCGACCCTCATTGCCTTTTTTGTTTGCTACAACAACTTCAGAGCTTCGTCACTCGGCTAGTGATGTGTTTCCACTAATCAAGCAACTCAAGCCTCTATTAGGACTAAGTCGGCCAAGAGCCACGCTGCGCCCGGCGCCAGGCCGGCACGACCACGAGCCACGCTGCGCCATTTAGCGCCATACTCGCTGCGGCCACGAGCCACGCTGCGCCCGGCGCCAACCGCTGCAGACCACGAGCCTCGCTGCGCCCGGCGCCAACCCGGCGGCCACGAAGCCACGCTGCGCCGGCGCCAACCCGGCGCGACCCGCGAGCCTCGCCGCGCCCGGCGCCAACCGGCGACGGCCAAAACCCGCGCTGCGCCCGGCGCCAACCGGCTTGCGGCCACGAGCCACGCTGCGCCCAGCGCCAACCGGCATGGCCAAGAGCCACGCTGCGCCCGGCGCCAACCGGCTGCGACCAGAGCCTCGTCTGCGCCGGCGCCAACCGGCGGCGAAGCGCGCTGCGCCCGGCGCCAACCGCTGCGACCACGAGCCTCGCTGCGCCCGGCGCCAACCGGCTCGGCCACGAGCCTACGCCGCGCCCGGCGCCAACCCGCACGACCAGAGCCACGCGCTGCGCCCGGCGCCAACCGGCCGCGACCACGAGCCGCGCTGCGCCCAGCGCCAACCGCACGGCCACGAAGCCGCGCTGCTTCCCAGCGCCAACCGGCTGCGGCCAGAGCCTACGCTGCGCCCGGCGCCAACCGCTGCGGCCACGAGCCTCGCCGCGCCCAGCGCCAACCGCCGCGACCACGATCACGCGCGCCACCAGCGCCATACTCGCGCGACCCACGAGCCATGCTGCGCCCGAGCGCCAACGGCTTGACCACGAGCCTCGCTGCGCCCAGCGCCACCTTCGGCTCAAGCGCAAGCCTATGCTGCGCCACGAGCAGGGCGACACGATCGTCAACAACACATGGAGCATAAAGCGGCTAAGTCCGTTTACTCAAATTATGTCATTATAAAATTATTGACTTTTTGACTTGCTACTTAGTTGATCCTCAACTAACATGATCGGGGCTACATAATAGTGTTGCATGTTTAACACTCTTTGAATCGTTTATTGTTTCACATTAAGAAATCGGTAATTTGATATTCCTCTTATTTGCTACTTAGTTGATTCTCAACTAAGTAGTAAGTCGAGAACTACCTAATAGTTAATGTCATCGCATCTATTCTGAGTTGTATTTTTCTTCCTTTACTTAACGATTGCAAATGAATCCGAGTCGTCGATTCCGAGTTGTGAAGCTCGACCCGTGAGCGGCGAACTTTAGTCACCCAAAATGCGTGCACGGAAAGAGGGCCATGAGACTCGGCGCTCGGGGGCTAGACTAGTCGGGCAGAGTGCTTAAACAAAAGAGTCAAACCACTCGGATGAATTCAAAATCAATAAGGAAAAGGAATAAAAAACTCTAAAATTATACATAAACCAGTCGGACACCACACCGAGTGAATTGTTTTTACATTGCCTAAGTTCTGCATATATATGATTTCATTTCAGGGCTACTAAATTTGGATGCGACGCGTGCGGACCAATATTTCAACGACGACATCAGCATCAAATGAATTTAAAAGGAGCGGCGCTGAATTTCGCCTTGAGCGGAAAAAGCGTTTTGACTTCTGCATATCGTTGAGGATGCGGTATGTCCCATAATGGGCCACCACCATGCAGCCATGACGGTTGGGAATAGTTCAACGCGTGGAGTTCTATTGAGTCCTTCACGATCTCTTTGCCTACAATGGGCACTTTCGGTGGAAAAAAAACCGATCGAAACTACATCAAGAACTGGAAGCACTCGGCGTGAAGCATGACTCAGTTGGGCTACAACCAGGAAGGCGGCAACTCGATCGCAAAGCCCTCGGGGGCTACTGTGGAGTATATGGACCCCGGGTATCTGCATGGCAGGCCGTGAGGACCACCCAAGGGGGGATAGGCCAAGCCGACTACATGAAGATGGGTATTGCCCAAGAGGCAGGTTGCCATGCGCAGCAAGGAAACCCAGAAGATGGAAACCGACCCTGCTTAGGGAGGATACAATTGTAATCCTATCCGTTATCATATTAAGGGATTAGAAAGAGATATAATCTCCACCTTGTAATTTTTTAGGACTCTCCTTTGTAGCCGCTCCTCCGCTATATAAAGGAGGGTGGGGAGAAGGAGAGAGACAGACAGAAAACAACATCATCGGCTATAAGCTAGCCACATATAATTCGAGCACAGGACTAGGTATTATCTCCACATGAGCGAACCTGTATAATTTCCCGTGTCTTGTGCTACCATCGAGTTCTTGATCCAGCGCTTAGCCCCCTTTTCATTATTGCCGGTAACAAACACACATCTATATCGGCGGGTTTGGTGTAACCGCCGAGACGAGAACTGCTTGGTGTATATATGTGCGTTAAAACCGTTTATAGGCATACTTTATGAATTTTTACGGAAATGTTTGTGAGGACACTATTCTTGTTTCTGTAGTGATGATAATGGCTTCGATCTCTTCATCATGTATTTCTTCCTGAGCTATGTAAATACTATATTTCACTTACTTTAGATATGGATTCTTGTCAAGCAATATTAACAAGAAGTAATCTCATAACTGTCATTTGCATTTTCATCTCTTACTTTCACTGTCTGCAATATTAACAAGAAGTAAGCTCATAACTGTTCCATAAAAGCATTGAACAAATAACATGTAAATGCAAATGATTGCAGTACCTCCTTAAGAATTTTCTCAAATGTTTCCCTGACTTTGGTTATTATCTCCTAGGATGGCTGTAGTTTGTTTGGGCCCAGGACATTACAATTAAATTCCCAATCATACAATTTTTCAATTCATGGTAATCTGAGGCAAATTGAGGTGTTCCTAGGGTGCCTGGAGGCCTAAACACCCACTACAAGCAATAAAACAAGTGTCTGTGCATCAATGTTCTGAGCTATCATGATAATATGGCAAGCTATAGTTCAGCAGTCAACATTGTTAGAAATCTTCTTTGCTTGTTGTCTGAACGCTTCTATGAATCGACCCTATTGTTCTGTGTCGTCAGATTGGTTCTGTGTATTGCCGAAAATACTCCTCACAGTATTGTCGGAGTACTTCCTGAGAGAGTCAGACTCTCCCTCTGTATTACCGATTCTATTCTCTTCACGACAGAGAACACGGTGCAATACAGAATACAACACATGGCAAGAAATCAACAAAACAATCTCTTCTTCCTGGTGTCAAACTCACAACAGCAAGTTTTAGGCAAAGCACAGGAAGTTAAGATAATCTGATTTTTTTGGTGATGTGTAGTTACAACATTTTCTATTTTTCTATTACTTATAAAGCAAATACAGATACAATTTACAGATGGAAATCTGGACTTCAAACACCAGACGGACTCAACGACCTCTTCAGAATACTAACTAGATAAAACCCTGTTTCTTATCCGACATAACGAAGAAACAACAAACTCTGAATACTTTGAAACTTAGACTCTAATTCAGATGACGTCTTATCCGAACTAGACTCCAAACATGTTAGACTACATTATCTAACAGACAACTAAAACAAACTCTGAAAACACAAGACTCTGAAGTTTAATCAGACAAAATCGAACCTAAGACAAAACTCAAAATAGACTGGACTCTTTAGCCGACAACAGAACTGGAATCTTCAAGCTCTGAACTTCCATACACAAGATTACATTTCAACAAACATGCTAGCAGAGAAAGAGTCATGTTCATTAAGCATCCTTTTAATCATTTAAATCAGCCTTACATATGAGCAATAGGATTATAGGAAAGCATAATGGTCGTACATTTATGCCTACTTTCCACAATCAGCAACTAACAAATTTTTTGTTTTCCTCTATAATAGCAAGAACCTTGCCATGAAAAAATTATAATAGCTAGAGAACCTTGCCATGAAAATTTTTTGACCTAATCTACTCACAGTGAGAACTAATAACAATAAAGTTAGAGACTTAAAGCTAGAATTTACCATGATCTCCTAGGGAGGCACCGTGTGACTTGCGGCCAACGGGCGAGTCGAGGGCTAGCGAACGGGGCCATGGGCGCAGGGGCTGGGGGTGGCAGCCGGCGAGCGGTGCCGAGGGCAGGAGTGGGCCTAGCGGCGACTGGTCGTGTCGCCATCGCCCGTCGGCGGCGGGATCTGCGGTGCGTCGGGAAGGGGAGGATCTACCACAAAGTTGAGGATCTGCACTGCGGGGGCGACGACCGACGGGCGGGCGGGAGCGGTGGCTGAAATACGAACAACTTTTAAGATGCATGAATATTGTTGACTTTTAAGGGTAAAATGAACTACTTTCAACCAACATGAAAGCTAGCTTTCAAAAAAATTATATAATAAGCATGACCTAAACTTTCTAATCCAAAAACACAACAAAAGAGTACTTTCCTTTTTCATTCAGATCTGGCATAAAGTTATAAATTAACAACAGATGGTATAATAAGGTCTTTCCACCTGGTAACATATATATGAACAGTAATATCCTCACCATACAAAATATCAAGACCTAATATATTGAGTAGTCGGAAACAGGTATATTTTTGTTGGTGATGCCTCCCAGAAAACGATAACAACTGGATCACATTGCTGCAATGTTCTATATGGAGCAAAAAGAACAAGAAATCAATCCACAAACTAAAATTTGAAGAGAATACTGCTGTAAATATACATATGGAATGAAAAAAGGACTACCTTGTGCTTACATGTGTCCGAAGAATTTCATTAATAGCTTGTGGCTTTTTCTCGTTGTACTCATGAGCAATCAAAAAGTATGTGAGATACTCCCGCATTGCTTTTGCATCTACCTGCATACACCATGTTACACTTTTATGTTACATCAGTATAACAGAAAAAGATCGTAAAAAAACAGTGATTAAAAAAAATAGGATGAAAGCACCAACAACTCTATATCTTGATGGTGCATTCCCATTATAGTGTTGCATTAGATTCATTGTGAAAACTCCGCTGTCACGACTTCAACAAGAAAAAAAAATCACATTCGTATAATTACTATTTTTTAAAAAATATATATTATTGGTATGTCAGTGTAATGCATAAAATGAAAAGTTGAAAAGTTTTACTGATTATCAAAATCTGATACACATTGAACTTTTCCTCCCTCCATTCCGAAAAGGTCTACTCTTGTTGATCTTGGATAAGAAATCTTGAAAGCTCTTTTGATATTCTAGATTACATTACAGAATCGCTTTCATCCTTTTTACTTCTAGCAGAAGTGTTTGTACATAGTACATCAAACCTTCTTGACCGAAAATTTACCACAACAACATACCAAATCTTTGAGTTACAAAGTGGTATAAAGATCTAATCGTTGAAATGAAAAAAAATAAAGGATAAGAACATCAGTACAATAATAACACATTTAGTGTGTATATTTTGCATACAAAAAAGAAGTACTATAAAAATGGACGCATAAACAATCATTTAAGGGTTCATGTTTACATAATAACAAAGAAATGATATGAATTATAGCTTTACAATTAGTGGATTTTTGAAAATTTTAATTTTGATACACCGCAAACAAAACACATGTACTGAATGATAGTAACATCATAACCAAACTATTAGTTGTGATATCAAACATAAAAAAATTGACAACAAAAATATATGATGTTATGATGGTTTTGAATGATGCTTTTTCGAAAAAAAAAACATCAAGTAACACACAAAAAATGAATTTCATATATAAATATATAACACATCATGCATCCCATCATTTTTTCACAGATGCCATATATAAAAAAATATAGACAAATGTCAGCAAGAAGATTCTCTTCGTATTGGGTTTTATAGACCAATTAAAGCTGTAGTCAACTATATGGTTGCGTTTTTTCCATTCATAAAAGAAAATAGTGCATGATGAACTAAGGAAAGAAACCAACAACCTGCAATGTCATGTTTCCAAATCAACTGACAGCGAGGAATTGCATGTTTGATTAAATTGACAAAGACAGAATCACTCCCATGTGCAAATTGGTACTGGGTGGCCCTGCCATATCAACCTAGCATGCATGAAGCACAACTTACCCACTAGATCTCAACACAGCAGCCCATTATGCACACACCACAGAGATTAATTGTCTTCATACTCCTATTTTACTGGTAGTAGGATATCGGAGTTGCACAAGCAAATTGATTAACACGATACTGTATTTGATACTTCAAAAAAGATAAAACAAAAAAGGAAAAGGTATCTTGCAACATTATATAGCCTCTTAGTCTCTTCGCAATACATATTCACTACTTATACTGTATCACTTTTACTCCATCTCACAGCCAACTGGAATGTTGGTAGAGCTAGGATATCATAACAGATACTCCCTCCATCCAAGTTTACAAGGTGTATTTCTTTTTGTCAGATAGACCAAGAAGACATTAAAAATAACTAGATTACTCTTAATTATTATTACTATGCACTATATTCAATACATGCATGTAGAGAATATAAAGTAAAAAGAGATATTTATGAGAGGTATAGAGGGAATATTATACTAATTTTGTATTAGAATATGAAATAAGCCGACCATTCAAAAAATACGTGTTATAAACTTGGATGGAGGGAGTATATGTTATTTGTGCCAAAGTAACAGCTTCACAAATTTTATTAACACAAACTAATGATTTAGCAAATTCAAAATTCCAATATAACAGGCACAAACCAGCACATCATTAAGTGTGATTGACCAACATAATCGTAAATTGCAAGTTTAAATGTTTAAACAAAACAAATAAATACAACTAAATGTTTAAACAAAACAAATAAATACAACTTTCAAGGGTAAATGGCACCTTTGTTGAAACATCTCCAAACTCTATTTGTGAACCTAAAACTTAGAAATTATAAATCTCAAAACAAAAAGTTTCAGTAAAAAAAGCTTTGAACCTAAAACTTTCAACTTATAAAGTTTTGTAACATCCCAAAATTTAAATAAGGTAAAAATGGAAATTTTGCATTTAAAAATTTTTACTTTTGAATTTCTCTGGCTATATTGTTGCACCTTGAAATTTTGCTTTAAAAAATTTAATAATGGAACTAGAAAAAGGAGTATATATATAAAAGTAAAAATTTAATGTTAGTAAAAGTCCAAAAATGATATTAATTTTTATAAATCCCCATTTTCCTTTTTAATTTGTCAAAATTATTTTAATGTATTAAATAATAAATTTAAATATGAAATAACTCATTTTGAGCTCAAATTAATGGAATTTCAGAATTTTATAAAAATATCAAAAGATTATATTTTCTGAAAAATTTTCCAAGCATTCCTCAGTACAATATTGATCTCTGGTAAAAATATAAAAATTAAAAAGTGAATTTAATTTATTTTAAAATTTAAAAATCAGAAATCAAGAAAATATGAATCTTTCAATGTCAGAATTTATGTAAAATAAATATGCTTGATCTTAACCTGAAATTTTTTACCCTATAGTTCTGAGATCATGAAAAACCTTTTCAAAATTTTTTTTGATCTCATTTTCTTCCCAAAATAAAATAAAATCAGAGAAAGGAAATTTGTGCAGTCAGCATTGTCAGATTTATTGTGATTTTTCTGTAGCATGTTTTAAGCCCAAAAATTTTCTAGAGACCCATAGTTAGCCCAGTTCTGTAGTCAAAAAGTTTTGAAAAAATTTCAAGGAAATATGATAGGTCTTTAAATGAGGGCTATGTGCTGTGTGCAGGAGGGTCACTTCCCTACTCCTTTGTCTATTACTCTTACTCGTGGGCCCCTGTCTCCTGTGAAGACTCATGCATCGACTAAATCAGCACACTTCTATCACTGCTAGTGGGACCTTGGCCCACCTGTCGGCCAAATTCCTTCTCGCTCTTTCTTCTTCCAGCCGAACGGCGGTCCATTTATCTCGATTGCTCGCGCGGCTGCGCCATCGTCCCTCATCAATGTTGTTCTTCGGCGCCTCTGAATCATCAATCCGCGTCCTGTCAGCCGCGAGCTCAAGCTCTGTCCCAGACCGCCGTGACTTTGTCACTTCGTCACCTCGCAATCACTACACCATGACACAATATTACCGTCGGATGTGCAGCCGGAAATATCGTGACCACCAACAAACTATCTGTCGGCAAATGTAAGCAACAGACTATCACATCGGTAATACATCTTTCGAGTCGATTATGCGTCCGGCAATTATATATCTATTAAGGACTAATTATGTGTCGGTAAATATCATATTTTAGGGTCAAACGGTCTGTCGGTAAATCTGTTATGACTGATTATGTGTCGGCAAATATGACCAAAACAGTAGCGCGGCAAATTAAACTCGGCGCGGGAGATCAGAAAAGGCAGCTAGGTTTTCCTCCTTTCCCCCAAAACCTTTTCCTCCTTTTCCCCAAAACCCAGATCCCCAGCAGCGCCCCTTGGCCTTCCCCAAATCCCCAAATCCTACCAGCCGTGCACGCCACGCCCGGCCCCTCCCCACCCCCCCCCCGCCGCCACCCCCCGCCACCCCCCTGCCTCCTACCCTACTTGCCCTTGCCCCCACGCCGCCGCCACGCACCTGCTGCCGTCAAGCCAAGCCTCGACTTGCCGCTAGGGTTTAAGCCTGACACTGATTTCCTCGCATCGCCGCTTCTGGCCATGGCCGAAACCACCGGACCTTCTTGCTTCCTCTCCACAGCCATCCTTCCGCCTCGACTCCGAATCGGCGGTGCCTCCTCTTCTTCTTCCCCGGCCTGGCGCCGCCTCCGGTTCGTCTACATCAACCCGGCGTCGCCTCCCCTTCCTCTTCCCCAACCAGGCGTCTCATCCATCCCCCTGCTGCCGAGGTGAGATTGTTCAGCGCCGCCTCCACTTCCTATTCCCCAATCAGTATGATGCATTTGTTACCTAGTTTATGAGTTTTGTAGTTTGGGGCTGGTGTTCCTGAGGTGTTAATTACCGAATAGTACGGCAACTGATCAACGCTGTAGTGGAATCTTCTGGGCAATATTGTTTCTGCATTCGAGTTTGAGGATTGTGACAGCAGGAGTGAGATTTAGCCATACACCGACAGCTGCCTGCCAACTTCCTGCGCTCAATTCTACTGCGATGTCCCTAGAGCGCATTATTAGGAACTCAAATTCATCGTCATTTACCGATAGAAATTCAGCTGTCCACTGTTTCGTACTTTGAAGTTTGTCCATGGGCTCATTTATTTATGCAGCTCTCCACTCCGTACCCACAGATGGTAGATCTGGAGAAGTGGTCGTTGTTTGCTGCTATTCTGCCGATCATTTTTAATGTGTATGAGATGTCTTTTTATAGCTTGAATTGCTTGGAAACGTGTGGCTGGCTATAGCCTCTAGGCTTAGTTTGCTAAGCATTTGTTAAGAACTGTTTTTTTGGGAATAATGTGTAGTGAAGTGTTTTTTTCCCCTAGTTGTAATCGCATACATATGTGAGATGAAACATTGCTAGAGTGGTCCCTTTTTTTATTATATGCCAAAAGGGCGCAACACGAAATCAAAATGAAGAGAGACTGTTTTTTGTTTGTCTTTTACACAACTTGCTGATTTTTGTGTTGTAGTTGTATGGAAAGGTAAGGAGTTGTGAATTTTTTTTAATTACCCGATTACCTATACCGGTTGATTGGCTGCTTACCTACTTCAAATTATGATTATGTAAATCATGAGAGCAACTCACTTATGGCATACGGTACAGACTACAGGAGAAACATAGTTATAGAATTTGGTGGCATAGTGTTTTTTCCCCTTTTTTCCTGTTTGGCACATGCAAAACTGACTTCGCTGAATCCCTATATTTCTTCATGGAAGAACTTGATGAAGGGCAACGTATCCTGTGCACACAAATATTTGGTGAAAACCTGGTGCACACCAACTAAGAAAAGTTTCAAAAATTCTGAAAAAAATCATGGATGTACATATCAGCTTACCCCATCTACATATAAAATTTCATGATCAAATTCGTCCTGTGCTAAGAGTAATAAAAAGACAAACTTGATCATGAACAGGAATAGTTCTGTTCATGATCAAGTTTGTTTTTAACTTCTAGTACAGGATGAATTTGATCATGAAATTTTATATGTAGATGATCATTTTTGAAACTTTTCTTAGTGAAAGGTTTTCACCAAATATTTGTGTATTGTGATACGTTGTTTTGATGAAGAATCCAAGAAATAGTTCAGCTTTAAACATTTCTCTTGAAACCAACGGCAGCATACCATGCATCTTTGTTGATATGGTCCATCTTTCTGCCAACATTTATGGTTGTTACAGTACTACTTGTGTGAATGATACAATACCTTTCTATCTCGTATAACATTGTTGTTTATTGAATCTTTTGACATGTCAGTTTTGTATGTAACAATACTTCTTCTTTTTTAATACTTAGGTCTTTGCATTTGGATCGGTTCCATTGAAGACTTACCTTCCTGATGGGGATATTGATCTAACTGTACTTGGAAATACATCTTATCATAGTACTTTGGTTGAAGATATTTACGGCATCCTTAAGTCAGAGGAGCAGAATAGTGATGCTGAATTTGAAGTAAAGGACTTGCAACACATCAATGCTGAGGTGCATTCTCCTGTATTCACTTCCTATACATTCCTAGTAATTCGTTTGGATAAATAATTTGGGCGAACTATGTTATTGTCCTTTTAACTATTTTTATCCTTTTATTCCCTTCATTTTCGATAGTGATTTGATCTCTTACCAGGTATTTTCGTTACTGCTCTTTTGTTAAATGCTTAATATGCGTGAAAGTTGAACTCAATTTTTATGCGCCTCTTGTTCTCCTTGTTACTGTTGTTGTTTCACACATGGTAATTGCCTCTAAATTTCTGCAAATGTTCATCCATCCAGGCCAGGCTCATTAAATGCACTATTGAAAATATTATCATTGATATTTCATTCAACCAAACTGGCGGAATCTGCTCACTTTGCTTCCTCGAGCTGGTATTACAATGCAACTTTATTTACCTTTTGGAATAAATGGTGCAGTTTAACACTTTCTGTTCAAGTTTAAATTTAAAAGTTTTTCTGGTTAAATAGACAGCTGTTGAATGTGTAGAATACTCAACATTGGTTTCTTGTGATTGTCTAGGTGTCCTTTTATTTGGTTACTATGCCAAGTCATGGGAATGTAAACGATTGTTCCTTCTTCAGGTTGACCATAGAGTTGAAAAAAAAACATCTATTTAAAAGGAGCATTATATTAATCAAGGCATGGTGTTATTATGAAAGTCGCCTACTAGGAGCTCATCATGGACTAATATCTACTTACGCTCTGGAGACACTTATCCTTTACATATTCAATCTATTCCACAAATCTCTCCATGGCCCTCTGGAGGTAAGTTTGGAAGGGATCACAATTTTCAGACATTTGATAACATCTGGAGGTAAGTGTGTACTTGACGCTTTGTGCAATCTATCCAAGTATCCAAGTAATAACCTAGACTACAGAAGTACCTCTCACTCTAATAAAGGAAGTACCTTTTTTCTTTGACTATTAGCAATCAATAGCACTATTTTGAGAATCTACAGGAATAAATCCTCTGAAGAACATGATCCGCCATGTATCTTAGAAAATGGATGCCTTTACTTGTTTGACTTGTTAAGATATTCTTAGATACCTACATATGTTTAGCTAGTCATAGGTCTCAAGAACTGAGAAAATATCCATTAATTGTACTTCATCCCCCCCCTTTATTTAATCTCGACTTGTTAGCAGATTAGGATCATAACAGCCTATAGTGTAATGGCCCAATATAGCACTTGTTTACTTATTCACGAAACTAATGCGGAATTGGTTAACTGATTGGGATGAACCCTAAATTGAACAAAACAGCTATTACTAGAACAGATGGCCATGTAAGTTCAATGGACTAGCAGTCCTTTCCAAATGGCTTTCTAGATCAGTGAGAATTGAAATCCTTTAAATTACTTAGAAATGTACATACAATCTAGTTATATATCTCCTTAATTAATTCAATGTGTTTCTAACTACTAAAATATTCTTTTTGCAGGCAAAACTGGAAGGACCTAGGACGTTCAGTGTTCACGCTATGATTATGACATCGCGGTTCCTAACATATAGTTTGTGGAAGACAACTAATCAATAGTAGTGTGCTTTGGTTCAGAATGACCAATTGGATATATGCTAAGTGATCATTTTGTGTACATGTAACCTGATGTGTGTGGAAGACTAGCTAATAGTAGGGTTAACTTTTGTAAGAGAACTTGATATGTCAGTGTGGAAGACATTGACCCTAGTTTGGTTAGTTGATCAGAACTTTGAGCTTTTGGACAGGTGCTATTGAATTGGAGCTATGTTGCTTTTGTAATGAACATTGAGCATATATATATATATGAATGGATGAATTATGTACTAGCCAATTCGGCAAAGATAAATGAATGGATGAATTACTGATTATGTGAATTGAGTGATTGAATTGATGAATTACTGTTGTTTGATGTGTAATGTGTCAATTACCGTTTGTTATTAATCTCTCAATGAGTACTTTTGCATTATAACAAATATTCTAAGCATTCTGAGCCCCAATAACAACGATGAGACCATCATCGGCAAAGATTATTTTTACCAACAAACTTTCTGTCGGCAATTATAGTATCTGCCGGCAAAGATATGTCTGTCGGCGAAAATATATCTGTCGGCAAAACTTTGTCTGTCGGTAGATCTCTCACTAATGCCGACACACTATCTGTCGGTAATAATTTATCTGTCGGCAAAGGTCTTTACCGGCAGGACTTTAGCCGACTGCTGTTATCTGTCGGTAAAACTTTTGCCGACAGATAGTGTGTCAGCATACATAGCCTTTGCCGACAGATGCTCTGTCAGTGTTATTGGGGCATGATGTAGTGAATTTGTGAGTTGCCGCGGAGGGCGCGCAAGAGCCAGGAATCGGCACCAGCTCTTAGCACCATTTCAGCGTGAAGGCAGAGCTGTGTCATCTCGGCCATCTCGTCGCCGTTTTGGCCATGCCGAGAGTACACCTTCCCTTGGGCGCCAGGAAGACCGTGCCATTCTCTGACCGCCGAACAGCTGACTCGCCCATGCCTCTGTTGCTGTCCATTACTCCATCCCTGGCTATAAGAGACCTAGCTGCCACGCCACAGTGCCATTCGCAATCGCCACAACTCCCACTGGAGCCTCCGAATCGAGCTCTTCCCCCATAGCTACTCCATTCCTTTGCCTTCGCTGCTAGAAATCTGTGAGACCCCGTTCGGATGAACAGGAACCTCCATGTGATTACTGTGCTATTCCCTGGATCAGTAGCTAGCACTCATATGTTTACAACAATTGGAAAACACAACCATACAAAACATTAATTAAGCGGAAACGATTACACAAATAATATTACAACTCAGAGAAATATAGCAGCAAAAGAAGCAAGCCTTGTGGTTTGCCCAACCAATCCCGCAGGCAACTGACCAGGCATAAACCCAGATAGAACACGACGAAGAAAAATCCCGCAACCTGCGACGAAAACGAACTCGAAGCCGCGCTAACAAACACCTACAATATAATTAGGCAAGGGTGAGTATTTTACATACTCAGCAAGACTTGAGCAAAACCTACAATACATGCAGGCCATTTCAAAGGAGGCTACTACAGTTAATTTGCATAAAGCGAGATTTGAATTTATAAATCAAGTTATTTGCAAACGGAATTTATAAAAGCAGGATTGATCGATAACAAATAAGTAAAGCATAATAACACTCACCGTCCTCCATGACGTGAGTTCGAATCGATCCTTGCCATCGCATGGCATATATCCAGTTCTTTGTCCACCACAGAACTGTAGTGATTCAATACTTGCCCACACAGGTATAGCATTGGGTCATCGTGGGGTAAGCTAACTTGTAAAATAACCCTTTTGAGAAATAATAAAACATTTAACTTCGTGCAAGTTCACCAAGACACCCATGACCGCGGAGTGCGGCTAATTAATTAGAATTAAACTCTGCGAGAGGTGTACAAGCTGTACCCACAAGGAATGATCAACCCTTGCCCGACACACTTCCTTAGGTGTGTCGTCCGGAAAGACCATACATAGTCATTAAATTCTAGACAAGGCTTTACACCAGCCCGGCGTTATCCCCGCCGTAGAACTAGAAACACACACCCAAGCCGTGGATCACATTCACACACCCAACACAACGTTTCTAAACACGGCGGTATACAGTTACATTAGCAAGTAGACCTGTCCGGAATACCCCGTCAGGGTAGACCTGACCGGAAAACCTGTGCAAGCTCCCGCCTACCAATGAGCAAAGCCATGTCTAAACAATTTAATAGGCTAAGGCTAACCCATCCTCACCCTCGTGGTTTGTACGGATTTTCTTGGATCATACAACACGATGTTCGGTCCTTAGTTGTGACACGGGCGATACTCCACCCTACACTACGTGCAATTACTTCTGCACAACCGGCTATTGCCAATAATCGCCCGCATCAAAGCATAGTTTCATTTTGGGTTTTTAATCAAAATTACCCACCACCAACAGTGACATTTTCAATGTTTCCCGAAACAATTATTGAGTTGATCATGTACATCATTTATTCTAAAGCATGGCTAAGCAGGAATAAAATAAACGCATATACCCATGATGACATTAAGTAATGCCTAACCTTAATCTATGGCTATCAAGGTTCACATGTCATAATTATCAAAGGTGATTCACAAGACAACAGGTATAAATACCAATCCACAAAATAGCAATTTACATAAAGTAATCGCATGCATAAAACAATTTGATGCACAAAAGGAATATAAAATATTGGGAGCAATATGGTCAAAGGAAGCTTGCCTTGCTTAATCATTGCTTACGGTGATGACGAGGATTGCGGTCGACGACGACGACGACGAAACTAGAGACGTCGGGTTCTACACGTCGATCAACGGAAATAAAACAAAGCAATAACTTCAATAAGAGCGAAAGAAATAGATAGCGAGAACCAATAAACTCTTCATAAGAACAGGGATTGCTCTTTATGAATTGATTAATCTTATTTCACGAATTCAGGATGCTAAAATTGGTTGGATTACTAGAATTAATCATTAGATGCAGGCTTTCAATGATTTGTTATTCATCTTTAATTGACTTTGCTTAGAATTAGCTTTATACAAGTTGAGTCTATTGATTTTGGCTACTGATAATATTTCCATTATATTTGAGAAGGTTCTGGTGATAAAAATATCTTAATTATAGACTTCTTCACTATTACCTAAAGTGTATTCATTCGTATTAAGGTCTAAAGTAATGTGATTACTTAGAGTTGTTCAGTTATTAAGATTAATATGCAAATTATGGTAAAATATGGTTATTTCTTCATAATAAGATGATTTATACTTTGTACAACAATTTTAAGCTAATTCCATAAATTTTAGGCTTTAGCTGATACATTATAATCATTGCCGAAAAGGCTTAAGTGGCATTGCTAAATTGGCGGTATTCGAATCGGCCAAAAAGTGAAACAAAAAGTTATCGCTTAAGGGTTTTGATCTGATGAGATTAATATGCAAACCTTAATGGAATAAGATTCTTTTTACAGATCAATGTAGTATAAACTTTGTACAATGTTACTAAACTGATTTTACTGATTTTAGTATTTGGATGAGTTATTTTATCTATCGTTGAAATAGACTAAATGACCACATCTGCAACCCTTAAATCGGCCAACTTGACATTGTGATTGCAACTACAATATACATGATCTTTGATTAATTTTCCACGTGTTAGCAGAAAACCATCCTAGAAATGTTTGAACTGGTTTGGCATTATTTCAACTTCAATTGCAATAGATTATCTATTTACTTATTGTTATAATTAACATTTCCTTTCATTAAGAATATGCAAATTAAATCTTACTATATATATTTTTGCATACATGGATCCTTACTGTTTTAGGAATCTAATACAAATTACATTATCATTTTGTGAGCCATTATACTATTATTTGTTAATAGCCATAACAAGGCTCATTAGGGATCATGAAGCAAATGTGTTAAATTGAGTTCAACATTAAATGATTTTACATATTTGGGTTTATTATGATTCTAGAGACACATAATCATTTCTTATATGATTTCATGAACTATCATACACTCATTTCTATTAATGGCCATATTAGGCTTTACTAATGGTTGCTAAACAAATGAATTAAACTTAGTTCAAATATTAAATGCATTTGTATATTTGAATACATCCTGGTCCTAAACACCCATGAATACTGATTTCATCTCTTCATGGTTTATTATACACAAATTCTCATTAACATCCATATTAACATCCTAATCAAAGTTTAACATAAATAATTATTCTGCAGACCAAAAATTAAATACTTTTACATATTTAGATTCTTTCTGATTTTAGATGAATATACAAATTTGATTCATTGAAATTGAATTAAAATTACAAAAGATATTCATGATTGCGAGATTCACCAGTTGGAAAATGCCTAAAGGAATGGAAATCGTTTTCACCCAAGGAAAGCGTCTTACGCTTCTCTCTTCTTCTTGATCAGCGGCTCTCCTTGTAGACGAAACAGAGCATCGGTTAGGGCTGGCCGTGAAGGTACTCGGCGATCTTCGGTGAATGCGAGGCATGTAGAGCACCGGCTCGGCGCGATCGGTGGAGGTGTCGGTTGGCGGAAGAGATCTGGGAAGCGCCCACGAGCTTCGAGGAGGCGGCAATGGCGGGAGGTCAAGAAGAGAAATCAAGGGTGAGAGCTCGAATTGGTAGCACATATAGCATCGATGGGACGAGGGTTCGGTTTCACTTGAAGCAGCGCCGGAGAAAAGCGGCGGCCCGCCTGATCTTGGAGGCGAAGAAGAAGAAGGCTCTCGTGGGCACTATTCATAACTAGGGTTCGAGAGGTAAGTGAGGGTTTGGCTCGATGAAGTGTGGGGATGCTCTCTGCAAGAGGATTTGAGAATGGAGGTCTCCTTCGCTCGGATTTTCCTTCGCCCTCAGAGCTCGGTCTGCTGGCCATGGCGGATTCAGGGGATGTTTCTTGCACTCGGGTGGGAAAAAGGGAAGTGAGGCGAGGGAATGAGGAGAGGTCTGGCGGTCAGCTGGGTGTAGCTTATAGCCAAGGATTTGCAGCATTGAGTGGGATTGATCGAGCTTGGAGAGTTCCTCGATGGAGAGGCGAGTGGGAAGAACGGTGGTTGAGGACGATCGTTCGGCGTGAGGCTCCTGGGTCCATGGCGATGGTGAGACTTTCCCAATCGCCAGTAGAACAGGAAATCAACGAATGGCCCACATGTCGGTGATTGATCAAATTTCGTTTTGGATTTTTGATTTTCCTTTAAGACCAATTGAAGTCTATATTTTTTCAAATTTTGTTTTTCAAAAGGATTTGATTTGAGTGCTTCGTAAAATTTCCAACTCCATTTGTGATTCCATCATTTTATGTGAATTCGACAATATATTATTTTGGATTTAAAAGTTATCTTTTCATTTTATACGCAATATTTTATGCATAAAATATCAATTCTTTAGCTCGAGATGTTTTAATTGAATGATCGGGGTTCTCGTGGCAATTTTCTATATTTTTACTTTTTATCTTTTGCCTTTTTCTATTTTTCCTTCTTTATTTTCCATTTATTGAATTTCTCATGCAATGCAAAACTCCAAAGGAATCCAAATAAAATTCAATAATGCCAAGAAACTCGAAATAAATATTTTCAAATTTAAAATATTTATTTTTACTTAATGCATTTTTAGGGATGTTACAAAATCCGAAGGGAAAAAAGAACCAATCGGGCAAGCCGGTAACAAATTCCCGAATTGAAGGATTTCGAATCCTCCTGGCACACCCCTAATCACTCACTGATCCTCATTTCCAATCTTCATTACCAGAAGTTCGCCAAGCCGAGCCATTGTTCTTCTTCCTCGCGGGGGGCTCCTGGAGGCGGCGCAATCCGGTGACCCTCCGACCCCGCTTCCAGGTAAAATGGAACCGTCTGACGTCACTGATGCATACTCGGTGAAAATGATTCATGCTCAAGCTTACCAGCGCCCGACCATGGCTCCACCGTGCGACCCTCGGTGGCACAATGGCCCGGCCATCGCCGGCGGCGAAAGAGGCCACCAGAGTGTGCGCAGTGAATGCTTCGAGCTGATCATACCCTCGGCCGAGCAAGCCGCGGGCCGAAACCTCGTCGGCGGTGAGCCCTAACGGTGGCTCTGTTTTTGAGTCACTGCGGCATGGACCCCAGTGGTCAGTGGCATGGACAGATTAGTTCAAGTGGGAAATGCGCTTTCAATAGGGAAAACACGTTCCTATTTTCCCTGGAATCTAGTCAGCCGACTTAATTTCAAGAAGCAATAGTTTTCGCATTTAATCCCAATTTCAGTAAAAAAGTTTTTTAAATCTTCTAAAAGCTTGTAGTCTCAATATGCAAAAACATTTTGAAGATGGGTACTGTGTGGTTTTAAGATTTGAATTTAAATGTGTAGTTTTACAGTATGCATTGTATATAATTTTTATAAATGAACTCAAAATGAAATGGAGTTAATTTTGTTGAAATCCTTAGATTATGAGGAACTCAAAAATGTAAAAATATTTATATTTTTACTTCTTTTATATCTTTTTCTAATAAAGATTAATTGCAATGTGATGAATGTTTGAATAATCACAACTTTTGTAAATAAACTCAAAATTTGATGAAACAAATTTTGTTAGAATCTATGGTAAAAGGAGTTCAAATATGTAAAAATATTTGAATTACAAATTGTTTTGAGTCTTTTCTAATAAAGATTTAATTCAATATATTGAATAATCAAATAAGTATATCTTATTTAAATAAGCTTCAATTTGAGTGTAATTAATTTCTTTAAGCCATTTAGCCATAATCTTCCCAAATATGTAACAACGATTAGGGTGAACTATAGAGTATATCAATAGTATACTATATAGTTGAATAACAACTCAAATGCTTAATCAAATAATTTTGCCTCTTGAATTCGATGTTATAAATAAAAGAACATATAATTTTTGCCTCCTAAATTCATAAATCAAGGATAAATAACCTATTAACGAATCTGCATCTATTGTTATAGCAACTCTATATTTTCAATTCTGTTTGTCTTCTTTTTGCCTTACTGAGTTTTATTATTTGTTGTGTTTCTGATGAACGGCGAGTAGACTTCAACGTTTCCAAGGTTCCTGACGACGACCTCGCCGATGACCCCAACTACATCCCTGACAACGAGCTGCAAGGCAAGCACCCCCTTGACCATATTGAACATATTATTTGAACTACCTTATATTGATTTTGCCAAACTATTATGCATGCGCGTGCTTTTCTGTATAAATGCTAGTTTGGGATTATAGGTAGTTAATCCAGAAAGCTCATGGAAGTTCCTTACTAAATGTTGTTATGATAACCTTGATAACCATAGTATGAACTAGACAATACGTAATGTCAACTTGGGTATATCCGATAGCGTAAAGAAATCACACTTAGCCATGCTTAGTAAAGAACCTATTCATTATTTGCAACTTAAAAAGGTTGGATATGACTCTTTAAGGTTGCTAATACTTTGGTTAAAAATAGAAATAAAACTATGTTTTGAGACGAACGATTATTGGCAATAGCCGGTTGTGCATGTGGGATGCACATAGTGTAGGGGGAGTTTATCGCCCGAGTCAACTTAAAGACCGAACTGTCGAAGGTTAGTGATCGACAACACACTTATGCTCGGGTACCTTCGAGATATGCAGGATCAAGCACGCAATCAACAACACGCGATGTAGACAGGTTCGAGTCTCGTCGAGTAATACCCTACTCCTGTGTCAGCGATGATGGAGATCAATCAAAGGATTACAGACTAATGGGGTATCCCTGATTACAAGGAAGAACTATGAATCTGGGAGATGGCTAAACTATGGCTTGTAGATGATGACGACTAGAAGCTTCTATGCTAGTTTGCTGTGGGTTGTTCTGGATTCCAATTGGCTTGTCTTGGATGACATCCTCCTTGGTCCTTATATAGCGGGCTGGAGTACCGAATCGTAGTCGATGAGGAATCCTTTTGCCATTATAATCCCCGTATCGTGCCTGAATTCCCATAACTGTCGGGTGTGTTCGAGTAGGTTTCCTCGTATCAGGAGTATGATCGGAGCTTTCCCTGCATGGGGATATCCTTTCCGCGTATACCTTATCCCACTGGTTCGGGCTAGAGATATACAAAATATCCTGATACCGATGAAGATGTACATGGTGTGATTTCCAACTTTACGGCGCATGCCCATATCCCATATTTGGATATTCAACAGTAGCCCCCGAACTTCGCTCAGCGGAGGATCCGTCCGAGTGCTTGGTCGATTACTGCCAAACTCGGTTTGGTCGAGCAATGCCTCACCTGCCTATGGTCAAACACTTCGAGCGAGTTAGGAATCGCTAAGTATCGAGTAAGTTGTGTGGGGTTGAGCGCCCTGCTGCAAGCCTAGCTCGAATGCTTAGGGTAGCCTTACGCTGCTTGGTGTTGACCAGTCAACCCGACTCTAAGCGGAGTTGGAACCGTCGGTGCTGCAAGCCTAGCTCGAATGCTTGTAGGGTAGCCTTACACTGCTTGGAGTTGAAACTAGATAAACCTGATTTTGAGCACATGACACGCTCAAATAGATTGCTAATGATTTGATCAGGTGGATGATGTCTCTGAATGTGGCGAGGGGGTCCAGAAGCAGAAGTGGCCTCTACCTCTTGAACAGAAGTGGTGGGAACAGAGCCACTCGCTGAAGGAGAGTCTGAAGGTAAGGGCTGGTCTCCTTGAGGTACAAAAATGGAAACGGGAGGCACCTCAGGTATAGAGGGGATTGGATCTGATAGAACACCTTCATCTCCATCATCCTCATCCTCTACAAAGATGATCTCGGTAAGGGAAGAAGAGTCTGAAATATTAAGTCTAGCTTCTAGGCTAGCCTCATCAAATGTCACCTCGCAGGTCTCTATGATCCTATACGCATCGTAACTCCAGACCCTATAGCTATGAGAAGAAGTCGAGTAACCTAGAAAAATACAATCAGAAGAATGAGACTCAAATTTATTTAGCTTACCGGACTTCAAAATAAAATACTTGCAAACAAACACATAAAAATGAGAAATACTGGGCTTTCACCCATACCTCAACTCGTAAGAAGTGCAGCGAAAATGTGCTCTCAAGAATACACGATTAGAAATATGACAAGCAGTAGCTATAGCCTCAGCCCAAAACTTTCTAGGAGTACTGTACTCGTCTAGTATCATCCTGGCCATCTCAACCAGGGTCCTGTTCGTCTTTCTACTATACCATTTTACTGAGGGGCATTGGGAGAGGAGAACTGATTCTCTAAGCCAAACTCCACACAGAAACTCTCAAAGTATGAGTTCTTGAACTCCGTGCTATTGTCACTATGTATAGCTCGTAAGGCACTTGGGAGCTCAAAAGACAACTTATGGACCAAACACTTGAAATGGGTAAAAGACTCATCCTTGAGGCTATGAAAAATACAAAAGAATACATCGAGAAATCATCAACAATGACAATAACATATCACTTCCCACCAGCTGACTGCACTCTAGCTAGACCAACAGTGTCCATATGTAAAAGCTATCCTTGTGCATCAGTCATCACAACAGTACTGTGGGATGAGAAGCAGCAACCATCTTACTATGTCAGCAAGGAGAGCAAACTAAGTCTTTGACATCTTGAGTTTAGGCAAACCACGAATGAGATTGTGGCTGCTAACTCGAGTTAAGTAATCAAAACCAATGTGATCAAGTCTCCTATGCTAGAAGGAGATATCACGGGGCTCAAAAGCAATCAAACAACCGAGAGAGTCTCCAAAGAAGCAGAAAAATTAGAACGAAAGACTTCAAATCTACAAATCCTGCAAACTAACTCCCTTGATGAATCAAGGATTATACAAGCGCTACTCTTGGATCTTACCTCAAAAGAGTCATCGATAAGCTAAGAGACAGAAAGTAGATTTTATTGCAGCTTACTAAGGCAATGTCCTTAAGAGTTAAATTATCATTATTGCAGATGGTACCTTTAGCAATGACTCTACCTGATGAAGCATCCCCAAAAGTGATCAACTCTTCTGTAGGATCAAAGATAATCGAATAGATAGGGGTGAATAGGAGGTCTCTAAATTTTTCTACTTTAATTTTAATTTGCAAGATCACTAAGCAAGAATTGCAATTTCAACAATTTAGCACTAAGTTTTTCTGATGATCACTAAATGTTCCAACATTTCAAATATAGTCAAGGTACAATTCTATACCAAATAAAGTTCTCAACTTGCTAGAATTATGAGTTTCACAAGGGATCAAGAAATGCAAACCACAAGCGAAGAACACAAGAATTTATCTCGTGGTCTCGGAGACTTGCCGATCTTCTCTAACCCACGTTGAGGTGATTTGAACAATTTCAAGCCGGCTCCACCTGCTTGAGCCTTCCTCGATCACTAAGGTAGTTCTTCCTCGCTCTGGGTATGTGAACTCCGGCCTTCACATTTTGCCGGGGCTTCTCACAACCTCCGTTGAGAAGCTCACCGCGCTCGATCATCTCCAAGCTGTCTAGGAGGTGGCAACCTCCAAGAGTAATAAGCCTTAACGCTTGTTTGAGGTCGAAATGAGTGTCTAAAGGCTCAACACCAAATACAACACTCAAATTTACTCCTCACTCTTACCAATGAGAATTGAATGCACTAAAGAGAGGAGAGGGCTTGCTAGAGCTCAAATAACATCAATGAGAACCAAGAGTTAGCTCTAGAATACAGGTGAGGGTATTTATAACCCCCACCAACAAAACTAACCGTTTGAGCTCGAAACCTGCTTGAGTCAGGATTTCCGTTGCTACAGCCTATATAGGACCGGTAGCACTGGGCTCTAACCCAATGGTTGGAGTAGTGCATTAAATGCGCTACCAGAGGCTGTTGAGTAGAGGGTCCGGTGCTACCGCCCAACTGGGACCGGTAGCACCAGGTCTCTTTTAAATTTTCTCAACCGATAGGGTGCTCTCTGGAATTTTTGCACTAGACATTTTGGTCGGTGCTACTGCCCGCCCGGTAGCACCGGGCTACCATGGGCGATAGCACTAGACCGCCAGAAATCCCTAAAACACACCCTTCTGGAATTTTTACATCGGGCAATTTGGTCGGTGCTACTGCTCGTCCGATAGCACTGGGCTACCATGGGCGGTAGCATCGGACCGTTTGGATGCCCAAAAACACACCTCTGGAATTTTTACACCGGGCTCTTAGGCGGTGCTACCGCTTCGCCCGTGTATTTGGACTACTATGGTGGTGTACATGCTGCCTAGTCCCCCAAAATACCCTTCTCGGGTTTTTACACACCGCTCTAAGGCCGTTGGCCTGATAGCACCGAGGTACCATGGGCGGTAGCACTGGGTTTCCAGAAACTTTCCTTCAAGTTTATAGAATTTTTTCAAATTGAATCATTATATGATATGATACATGATCTCAAGCATAGGATTTGAGTCTTTAGACCTTTAGACGACATCAAGATAATGTCAAGACCCCTCTTAATAGTACGGTCCTATTTCTAGCAATCTGATCTTTTCTCCAAACTCCGAGATCGGTAAAAGGCTAGAAAAAAGTCCTTACATTTATACCTTTGTCACTTCGCTTGACGTTTTGATCTTCTTCGCGCCATTTTCATGCTTCCATGATCACCAAACCTGGGACTAACCTATTTTCAATATTCTCAAAGAAAATATTAGTCTCTTAAACATGATTGTCATTAATTACCAAAAACATTAGGGACTTTGGGGCCTAAATGCTTTCATCTTCATCGGGGGCTCCGACTAGGGAAGAGAACCAATGAGAGTCTCTGATCGTATGATGAAAACAGCCGGAGTCAACAATTCAAACCTCTCCCTTTCCAATCCGACGAACCTGATCAAAACACAAGAGAGAGATGACTCAGTACTGTGATAAAGTGAAGATCTGGGAACCCAATACTAAACCACACGATGCCTCAAAGTACCAGCCACAGAAGCAAAAGACTAGACTCTAGTGTCTCTTTGATGCTCTACTCTTACAAGACCAGAGGTAGCACTAGCAGAAAATCTGGAAGCTGAAACTGGGTTGGCCCACCATCATGCAAAGGCTGGACCATCCCAATGAGGCTACCCAAATCTCCTACCAGACAACTCCTCTCGCCATTGATATCCACATCGATGGGAAAAACGAAGAATATCAAGAGTACGATGGAAATTAAGACTGACCATGAACAGCTCCAGGACTAAAACTCAACTAAACAGTCTGAAAGCCGAGTCCTGGATGCTGCCCAACAACAAGCGACTCTCCAACCTGTCTAGATGCAATGCGTGCCTTAGAAGTACTCAGAGTCTAGGGATGACCCTAAATACCCCTAGGAACAGCAACACACTCACGCCTTGTGATCTTAGCATGCCTGAAGCAGAAGTCTATTAGGTAATCATACTTCTGACAAAAGGTGCACGAGTACTTCACCTTGCTAGATGCAGAAGCAGCAGGAGAAGCGACCTTTTGATCAAAGATCCCATGAAGCCCAGCAGACCTAAACACAGTGGTACTCACCTGGGAGCAACCACGATCTCGCCATTCTTGGAGTCACACACAATAGTGGAAAGATGTGCCTGAGCATGCTCTAAGTAGTCAAATCCTAGATCCTGATTAAATCAACTAATTTTGGACTGGTGTAGGATGAGATTGAGTTTCTTCTTAACTCTTACAAACTTCTTAAGAGTGCTCATGAGATACTCATACTCCTAGAAGAGAGAGGCACGGGAAGAACAGGGGAAAAAGAGGAAGAAGAACCAAATAGAAAAGAACTTCCAGCACATGTATTTTTCTCCCTTAGCACAGCTGCCTCAATCTTGAGGGCCTCACAAGATACACACGGAGCATTTCTAATCCTAAGAGTCTGGGCCTCATGCTTCTTTATAAGTCTGACTTGGATTTTATCCAAGTCGTCCTCAATCTCAGCATATCGCAAGCAACTTTCTTATGACTTAGCTAGTAAGTCCATAGCAAGTTCAGCATACTTGACATTTAAGGATTCATTATCAAGTTTTAGTTGTCTATAACCCTCACATGAGCTAATTGAGCCCTTAGAAGCACGTAATTCAAGTTCAGCATTTCTAGTAGATAGCTTTCCAAGGTGAGTGCTCATGGCATCAATTTCAGCAAGCAATTTAGGGCAATTATCACACAATGCACTAGTATGAGCATGAAGAAAACTAGCATATAAAGGAATAATATCAATAGAATCATTGCTAGCATTCTTCAACCTAAGACTTTAAAGCTCAGACAACACACTATTATGCATAGTCCTTAGGTTATCAAGCTCCACAAGCAATACATCACACAAAGAACAGTCATCAAAGACTTGGGAGGGAGAAGATCTAAGTGAAGCTAACTCCCGAGTCAAAATACCTACTTCCTTCTCAAGTTCCGTACACCTAACTCTAGCTCTAGCATGAAATTTTTCTAATTTGTAGAAAGCTTTATTGAGCTGGTTATAGAAAGGTACATCGTCTGAGTCGCTGTAAAGCTCAGAGTCACTGATGCCATTTGCGTCAGTCATGAAGTCATCACTGCCTTTCTTCTCTTGTGGATCATCCTCGCCTTCGTCGTTTCAGGTCTCCGTGTCGAAGAGGCTGATGTCGTCGAGGGTGGCGAGAACGTGGTGGAAGAGCTTCTTGTTCTTCAAGAAGTTGTGGTACTTCTTCTCACCTGCCAGTTCACGAGCTGGAGCCTTTTTATTGCAGTTCTTGTCGGTGTAGTCATTTTTTTCCGAACCGTTGGAGTCGTTCTTACCCATCTCCAGCTTGGAGTAGTTCGCTCGAATGTGGTTGGGGCCACCACACTCAAAGTAGATGATCGTGCCACCTCTCTTTCTCTCCCTCACCCTCTTGTAGGCATGTGAGAATTTACGAGCTAGAAGAGCAACCTCATTTGCTAGAAATTTTTTCAGCTATTTATCGCTTAGCTTGCAAAGGGCAGAAAGAGAAAATCCAACTAGAGTCTCAGAAATGGATCTAATGGGATCGGTCACCAAGGCCATCGACTGTGATTTTGTCTTACGAGAGACAACGTTGATCTTATGAGTCTTAAGCCAAGAATAAAGCCCGTCAAGAGTCAAGATCGATAAGTCTGTGGTGTTCTTGATGGTGGTCACCTTCATCTCCCAAACCCGAAGATCAAGTGCGGTCAAGAAGTGTCGAGTGTTCTCCGAGTTAGGGTATGTGCAACTAACTGCATGAAAATTGCTCAAAATGCATGTAAAATGACCAAAGTACTCATCAAGGGTCTCACCAGCGTGTTGTTCAAATTTGTTGTATTCACGCTTGTATTGGTCCTGTCTCATTATCTTGATCTGAGTGGTGTCCTCATGGTAAGCATCGAGGGTCACCCAGATCTCGTGAGCAGAACGAAGGTGAGAGATCCTATCGTACTCACTACGGCTAAGGCCCTGTATGAGGATGTTCCTTGTCTTAGCGTTTGCCTCAACGTTAGCTATATTGCCGACCGTGACGTTCTCATCGGTAGGAACCTCATACAGGAGCTTCACCTTCTGCCATATTACGAAGCCCTAAGCAGTGATGTATGACTCCATTCGGGACTTCCTGAAGGGAAAATCAACTCCAGAAAAGATGGAAAGCTTGTGGAATATTTGTCCATCGTCGTGGCTCTCGAGACTGGTCAAGATCTATCAAAGAGCAAAATCGGCTCTGATACCATTGAAGGATTGATATGGTTGATTTGGCTTGCCTTAAAGTTCACTTCCTGAGGACCTCTTGATCCCCTCATGCTCATGGTTCATTTGGCTGGTACCTCCACCGAGAGTCGCTATTGATGAGCTTCCTTTACATGTGGCTGTCGCCATAATGTTTGTGTCATTTTTCGCTACCCCACACCATCCCTCCTGTAGCGGGCCCCATTTTTACATAAAATGCAAAAATAGAAATCTCATGTGCACACAGTACTAGTCCCTAGATCAGTAGCTAGTATGCACATTTACAACAATTGATATCACATCCATACTCATTATTACAAATAATAATGGTAATTTATACAATGAAATCTTACATTTCAGAGTAATGCAACGGAAAGAATCAAAAGTCTTGTAGTGTGCCCATCCAACTCTCAGGCAACTGACAAGGCATAATCCCTAGAAAACTCGTTAACATTCCCGAATTCTGCGTCGAATAAGTTTCGTCGAGCTATTCTGATTCTTCACCTAAAAACTACGAATAAGCAAGGGTGAGTACTTGCGTACTCAGCAAGACTTTTTCAAATCCTATAATATATGCAGGCCATTCCAAAGGAAAGGTTTCTACGGTTAATTTGCATAAAGCCAATTTAAATTGTAAAACAAGTAGTAATTGCAAAACGGAATTTATAAAAGCAATTTGACTGATATAAAAGTAATAATCAAGTAAGGTATAAGTAATAACTCACAGTCCTCCACGACGTGAGCATCGAATCATCCATTGCCAACACATGGCCCAAATCTGAGACAAATACTTTCCAACAAATGTATCCAATCTATTTTGAAAATATCAAAGCTGCTAACTATGTGATGACTTTACCAAGTGCCCATGACCGCGGGCACGGCTAATCGATTAGTTTTACACTCTGCAGAGATGTATAGCTTTACCCACAAGACATGACTTAACTCTTTGTGCAACATGTATTAGCACACTTCCTTTGGTGTGTCGCAGAGAGTCATGACATAACCGTTCGATTACTTAACCCTAACTTTGCACCAGCACGGGACGAAAACCCATACCCTGGCAGAAGAACTCAGAGCATAGAAATGATAGAACTTCCCCAGAAGTACGGCGTGCACCGTTGTATCGGAAAACATTGGTTCCATGATCACCTCGGTGTGGACGTCCCTTCGAGCAATCCATTAAGAAACAGCTCGTACTACTACAGCCTACCAATGTGCAAAGCTAGTTTTAAATAATTTAATAGGTTAAGGCTGTCCTATACCAGCACTTGTGGTTGTACGGTTATCTTGGCATGGAAACAACCCATAGTTCGGTCCTTAATCCGACACGGGCAATGTAACAGCCTAGAAATTCAGGAACAGTAAAACATGATGTTTAATTTTTAATGTGAATATTTTCAACTTGTTTATGATATTTTTGGTTTTAATTGGAGTTTATGGATTCTTTTATATTTGGAGTTGTAATATAAATCAAATAAAGAATGAAAAAAAGAGAAAAAGGCAAGAGTATAAAAAGTAAAACTTTATAAAATTGCCATGACAACCCTGATCATTCAATTTAATTATTTTAGCCAGCAATTGAAATTTTACACATAGAATAATGAAGAGATAAATTAGAAAGACAACTTTTAAATCAAAACAATGCGTTGTTAGAATTTATAAAATATTTTGGTGTCACAAATGGAGCTGAAAAATTTATCATGAAAACCTCAATGCAATTTATACCTTTGGTTAAAATTTCATAAATTAATAATATAATTTAAGAGTTTTAATGATGAAACCTTGTATTCAAATTACCGTGAATAATTGATATTCATGTAAAGACATGACCTTTCTAATTCAACAATTAAATAATTCTCAAACAATATTACATTCAACTTCAAGTTCTATAATCCTTAAAATCGACTAATCAAGTTTCAATTAACTTAAATCGATTAAAATTACTTAAATATCTTACTACTCATTATCCATTAAATCAATATGATTCATTCAATCATATATTACAAATGAATGAGCTAAAATGCATTATTGACTTATAAAATAAGTAATCAATATCTTGATGAAAGAATTTCAAAACTAATCTAATCGCAAAAATGAAATTCTACTAATTCAAAAACTGTACCAATAAATCCATGTTGAAGATAAATCGTATACAAAAATTCCTATATTCAAATCATTCAAAATTGTATTACAATTGCATTCCAATTATTGCTAAGCTCTAATGTATTACCAAATTATAATAGGAATCATTCAACTTGAATTCCTCAAGCTATCCAATACAATTGATTCCATTCAGCACTTAAATATGGAAGCAAAGACTATAATCAAAGGATAACGTCATCTTCAATGAACATAAATCTGGTATAATTTAGAAGATAAGTCTATGACCTTAATTGCAACGATAATTAACAATTTAGATTAATATATTTAACTAATACTTTTCTAAGATCATCCTATATGACCTATTTGATTATATGTTAAGCATCAATTGATTAGAAAGTTCAACTATAAAACTGAGATCAATTCAATAATATTTACAACATTTAACGATTAAATTGAGGATATATCTTTAGATACTTTTAATCTTAAAAGGCAAATAACGTATTCTAAATTAAATCAAAAATTAAGTAAAGTTTCAAATATTAGAATTTGAATAATTATCATGAATCCATGATAATTATTTAATTCTTTAGGATTAAATATTAAATAAACATAGATTTAAGAATCAGAAGAACTTAAACAGAACATGCTGTTTAATCAATTAATATTTAAGTATGAATTTTGTCACTAAAAATAAATAGAATTTTTATCAAATTTACAATGAAGTCAAATTATAAAATATAATTAGACAATAATATTAAGCAATTTCATAATTAAACCTAAATAACTAATTAACCTAATTTAAATCAAACTTGTTCAAATTTTTAATATAAGCTAATTTTCATAATAACATGAATTAATTCTAATGTTGAATATTATAATTAATTTAATAATTGAAATATTAGATCTCAATAATCTTAAAGCAATCAATAACATATTTGAGAATACATGTTCATACAATTAATTTTCTAATATTTATAGAATAATTATCTAAAGACTGCTGAAATCAATTTGTACGTAATCTATGATCCTTCCAATTTGTAGCACAAAAATTTCTAAGTCTAATGATCACTTCAACCTTTGATCATTTTAGTTATTGTACATGATCTTCTCGTCTTACTAATCAAATCAGAGTAAAGTTCTGGCGGAACCGTTACTCATCCCTGGACTCGACCTACTCATTCCATTGCTTCTTAACCAAGGCTTCGCTCTTAGCAGCTCACCAGTGAGGTCTTGCACTTTTCGTTCCATGCTTGGATGATATCACCGCTTCTTCTTCCACATTGAAATGGCTAACCTGCCGGTCCTCAATTTTCGACAATTGTCAACCATAAACTATCTTGATCTCAATTCAATACTGCCTAATCTGACTTATCTACCACTTCGTCGTTTTCCATCCAATCGCCATGGTCCATCCATGAGCCAATCGGTCATACCGAATGAACTCAACCCAGTAAAGTCTTCAGTAGCCTAAAGCATTCTCACTGATCCCATAGAATCTTCGCCATGGAGTTTGCACTACTCCGACCGGCATTGCTCTCGGTTTCTCCGTCAGTAACCTCAGAAATGCTCTCCCAAAGCGTGCCTAAAGGCTTAGTACTTCTCTACCATGTGGCCAGGATCCTCTGCATTGTGCGGTAACGCCCAATGGCATGCCATATCCAGTGATCAATCTGATATTGTCCAATTCAGACTCCTGCTCACCGGCTCGTGGTCAGATGTCGATCGTTCTGAGTCCTTGCACCCTGCAAACGTTTCCTAATTGATTCAACCACCGTTTGCTCTCTTGTATCTCGATGGATGCCAATGTGATCTAATTGCAGGATCAAGACCTTTCAAAACGTTTTAATTTTGCGATCAATGACATTATTAATTCTTACTTTCATTGTAGAAACTCGCTATTTTAGATATTGAGTTAATATTATAATTCAATAATATCAATTTAAATATCAACCTAAATGATAACTACATTTAACTAATTATTGGTTATTGAATAATCCTAACTTACTTATATATGGCACTGAAGTAATGTATTGCAAAGGATATCTAATAAGTGAGTATCTAAATTTAATACCTTGATTAAGCTAATAATGTTCACGAACTTATGGTCTAAATATTACATGATAAGTAAATTGCAAATTTTAACTTTACTGGATTTGCTTAATCACGAGATTATATGTGTAACATGAATGTTATGTAAATAGCGTAAATTTATTTTATGCATTTGAACTAATAACTGCCCATAATATAGAATTCAGAATGTTTAAACCCATTGTAAATATGTTATTTTAATTCATGAATTGCCATTAACAAATTAATAGTCAATTTAACATCATAATGAATTCAAATTCATTATAAATCATAACTATTAGAAAAGTATTAATGCGTTAATTGAATTATGAATTCAAAATTCTATTAATGTATAATTATTATATGAACTAATGTATTTAAATATTAGTTAATAATTAAGTATTTAATCAACTGTTTTAATTTGATACATTAATTATGATACAAATTACATCTAAAAGAAATTATTAGTTATGTAATGAACCATTATGCATTTATCAATTATATGACTACAGACTATAACCAATGATTAGATCAATAATCTTCAATTAATATAAATTATGATTCAAACTTGTTAATCATTAATGGTTAATCAATCTTTCTAATAATAATATATTCAATAGATTAATAGAAATCTCTATTGAGATAGAGAACTCGTTCAATTTCCTTATTATTCGAGTAAATTGCTCATCGATAGACGAATTTAATTAAGCACTTATAGCAATCATTGAGAAATAGCAACTTTGCTTATTGTCTACTTAAATGTTATATGTCATTCAATGTTCACAATTATTCATTAGTAATTCTATGAGATATTTATATATGATTGCCTTATGATATTATGAATGATACCATTAATAATTAATCTAGTAAATTAGAATCTCATATCAAGTATATCCATATTAAATTACCATCATTAAAATTTATTTAACCTATCGAACTCTTATGATTTTTTAGAATATTTAATATCAATCAAGCATTTGAATACGTTACTTAACCGTTATTAGATAATATGCCTTAATTAAAATGTAAATTTAGTTAGTAATCCCGCTTAGAAATCGTTACGACTTTCATAATAACCACTATATGTTTGATATGCCATAATACTACACTTGACGTGATTAGTCATTAGTCTTCTCCTTTAGTTCTCATCGAATTGCTATTTAATCATGCCTAATACTGTATTGATCGATAAGATTTGATCATGTTAGTGATCTTGTTTGGTAGTGTTTGATATCTTTAAATGTTAACTCTGACTAGATTAGTATTAGCTAATTTGTCAATGCGTAACTCACTTATCTTCCTTTATACTAATCCTGCTTAGATCAATATTAGCTTGATCTGTACATAATTGGTTTTCTAATTGATATGCATACGGTATTGTTATGTAATAATTAAATGTTCAATATTTTCATGTTTGTTATTGAGTTGCAAGTTGTGCATAAGGACGAGAGGTTGTGATAGTGTATCGCGGTTACTACTATAACATGCTGTGTATAATCTTAAATTATACAAATCTTGATCAATTGCAGATACTTGTAATGATAATTCCATTTACATGTAATTTGATGGCTTCTTGACAGCTGCTAGAATCGCATGACGGTAAGATTACCCTTCAATAATATAATGCTTAAGCGTGCTAGTGTTCGAGTACATTCTCTAGTGAGAGTTGGATCTTTCTTCATTGGTTCTGGTTGTTTGTGCTATTGCTGTGACTGGTTAAGTTTGTCTAGGTTCTTATTAGGATTATTCGAGTTTATTAATGTTAATGTTCGCAATGGTTATGCATTGTATCAATATGTTATACATCGCTGGGTCAGCTTGATTGATCAATTACGATCCTAAGGTTAACCCTTATCGAGGGTTCTTGTAATGCTTCGTATAAATTTATGTTCAAATGCTTACTGTATATATGTCAATCTTCCAATCTATTGTTATGATTGCACATGCTAGTCTTGTATTCATCTAATGTTTCTCTTTCATTAGTTTATTTGTTCTAAGATGTTGTGGATAAATCGACTTGATTCTTTTGATACAACTTGCCTCAATGTATGACGATTGTATCTAAGCTCAAAAGTCGACTTGTATTGCTTCAAGACTGATAGTTCAATCGCTACATATTAAGCATACGCAATCTGAAGCAAAGATAATGAAGTTGCGATCATCGTAAGTACCAGTATATGCTTCACAAATTAGGAAATTGATTCGTTGCATTGATTGGTTAAATTCTAGTATTTCTATGTAATATATGCTGAGTAATTCGTACTTAATGATTCTTACCACGTATTGTAGTACTAACTCTTGGTTATTCATTTTAACTTTCCTAACTAAATGACTACCTTGAAATTTCATAAAATTAGTTCCTCTACTAAATATAGGCATATTCGTATAGTTACTCTCCATGAGGTACATTACATAAACCAAGACTTTGAAAGTATCATCAACTTGTCACATCAAACATTACTTAATACATTAAAATTGCTAAAATGAATTTCCTCCCTTAAGATTACTTTCGTTCTAAATTATTTTTAAGCGAACAAATACTCTTCCAAAAAGAAATTGCATAAGATGGTATAAGATATAAATACGAACTTTGCACTATAAATGAAAGCTGTAATAATGTAGTTTCATAATGTCGATACATTAATGTACTTACTAGCAATGTTCTGAATCAAGTTTAACTCTGAATAATTAAAATATTTACCTACGATCAAAAAGAATTTGAATAATTTCAAATCTTCTAACATGCAAATAACTTAGTATACAAATTGTTAATTTCGAATTACATGTCATCATATTTACCAATTGTCATTAAAGTTCATGATCAATGAAAGTATAGATAACTTAATATCTCTCATTAACTTTATAACTAATGAAGAATACAAACCAAATACTTATAACTTAATTATATACATATTCTGTTATAAATATACTATTACTCTTAATCAATTCTGTACATATTTAAAACTTAAATTGAATACATGCTAACCGATAGAATCTTTATTAAACTAAATTTAATTGTTTAACTGTAAAACTGTACGTAATTCTAAATGAACTAATGTAGTTAGACTTCATGAGAAAACCCTTAAATTTGATGTTAAATGCTCAAATCGAAATAATTATCTAAGATTTAATCTATAAAATTTCTATAAACAAGTACTGCTTATAAGAATGTTCTCAGTAAGTAATCAATATTCCATATGTATCAATATATTACCTTTAACTCTTACTATGCAACATATGCTTCTAACATATCTCTTAAAACATTACTCAGACTTCAATATCAAAGAAACTTCTATCAATAGCATACATAGTGAAATAAAACTCCATATCTAAATTGGTAGCTAATAATTAAATCTACCATGAAACATATTGTATACATAATGTAAGCAACCATAGTAACATAATACATATTAATAAACTTTTGTTTCTAATGCTAACATATCCATTTTATTTTCAGTGGAATTTAAAAACACTTACACATGCGATAGAGTATCTATAACATGTTTAATGCTACAAGATTAAAACCAAGCATTTTACACTAACTAGAAATATCATAGACACAAGTGGAAGTTTGAAAAACTCGATACACTAAATAACGTTAGAAATTGTATCCTAAATTTTTAATGATCTATACCTCTGCAATCAATATTAAACTTCAATACTCATTCAATAACCATTATAGTAAAATCAATCTTAGCAAAGAATTATCTCTTATCAATTTTGCATAAAAACAACTATCCTATTGAAACCAAATACACAACGTAATTATTAGAACAATCTTTATACTTCACATAGAAATGTACAATCTTATCTTCCATAATTCTAAATGTCTCAAACAATAGTTAAAGCTTACATATTTGTAAATACTTGATTGAACAAGATCCGTTACTATGAATATAATTACAATAGTCTAGAAGATAATTTCTAAAACTATCAAATTATACATACATCTGATAAACCTACATGTATGTGTATTAGATATGGAAAATAGCTGTTACTAATCGAATAAGGTAAATGCTTACTGCTAAGAATGTTTAACTCGTAATTCTCAACAAAATACTAAACCTTGACTAACTCTAATGAAACCTTGAGAATGCAACTAATTACACTAAAACCACATATTGCAAGAAGAGTATAAAGTAAATCATTTACAAAGAATAACGCCAACTAAATTAGTCATAGATGCTAAAGCAATCACGAGTATAACAAGTCACTCGAACTAAATCTAACAATAATCCAATCTTGAGATAAAATATTATAAATGGCATTTCTCAACTACAATTCCAAAATATGCACATTATATATCTGAAATTAAACAATAGCCAGATCAATTTAGTATTCCTAAGTAAATACTTACTACAATTTAGAAAAATCAAACCACTTCTTTTAAAAGATAGTCTCACAAAAGATTTAAACTCAAATTCAAAAGGACATATTACTCAAGAGTACTAAACTAACACAAACCAATTCAAGTAATTTAACTCTGTTACATCTCAATTCCTCTTGATTCCGTCCAAAATTGTGTATTAAGGATGACAAGAACATCATGTCTAAACTTAGCAATGAACTTAATGATTCTAATAGATGATATAACAATACTAATATAATAACTAGCAAGAATTGCAGTAATCCATTCCATAATTCTTCTGATCATAATCCATTACACTCAAAATTCATAAATTTAATTGCAATTAAAAAGTAATTACTGATATCTGACACCAGAATATCGATAATAATTACCAATCAATTGATAATACTCTCTCGTAAGAAAGTTGAAATCTAATTTAAAAATGACATGTTTTACGATAAAAAAATTATTGGTAAAGGAGACTGGAATTACAATTTCGATAAATTCTACGCCTTAGATTAATTAAGATTACGAAATATTAATATCTAATAACTTGTCATTACTAATACTTCAAATAATCTGTTCTATTCCCTTCAATTGAATGATCAAGAATTATCAAAGTGCAAAATGTCAGAAATCTTAATTATCATATCATCTTCAATCCAAAACATATCGACATCTCAAGTAATGCCTAATAATCAGTTCGAAAATCATACGCACTTCTATGATCGCATAAATCTAACTCAAAATGAAACATTAACCAATCATTCAACCATTCATCCAATGTCACAACATATGTTCAAGTTCGTAACAGCTTAATCCATTCAGAATTCATGCAACAATATCTTACATTCTAAATGAACAATTGTACAACAAACTCATCTCACATGTAATAATTAATACTACAATGCTAGATCAATAAAAGTAGTAAGTGACTCAGTAGTTCAGTCTATTCACTGAACTAAGTATTGACCTAGACCCATTCTCATTTATTCACACTGTTATTCTGAATAAACTCAGACATTTCAATCAATGATCTTAATTCCATACTATCTCGAGACAATACTTATCACCGTTCGTATCATAATTAGGATTAATCTAAATCAAACATAGAAATAGACACGTTATCTCAAATAATCTTGTACAAGCTAAGTCAATTGCATTACCTTTTATTCAGCTTGCAACATTCTAGAACATGTTAATGTAATTAAATTAGAAACAACTTAATTGAAAACGTCAATAATAAATTGTCAATCTTTGAAACTTTTACACTAATAGTCCGATATACTTGTTCAAATTTACAATTACTTTATCCGCATTCTAATTTCTAAGAACTCGAACTAAATTCAATATCGATTTAAACATTAGAATTAATGTTGAACATGCAACTGAGATACTTAACAATATTGAAATATAGAATGACTTCAATTCATTTAACTTCAATAATCCAATCAATAAAAGAAAAATTAGAAGCATAATTGAAATTCTCACAACTTCTAAATCTTTATTTACCTGCAATAACTTAACAGAATGAAGATTCAAGAAGACGAACAATCTTTAGAATTACATTTCTCAGATCAATCAAATGGTCAATAAGAACATAGTACTCGGTCAATCTGAAATAAAATTTTATCATTACGACTACTATCACTACCTTGTCTTGCATGGCAGATTTCTAATCTTATGGCTTAGCTGATATCTAGAATGCATTAGCCATGTAGAGTGAAGACAGTTCACTACAACTCAGACTCATAAATCCATGACAATTCTTGACGTCATCATTCAGAATCTTTGAACTAATCGATAAAGATCAATAGCATACTAATATTCAGAACGCTTGTATCAACAGCAACGTGTTTTCGAATTTTAACACTAAATAGTGAACAAATTGTCTCATTTACCATGACCATCCAACGTAATATACTTGCATTCTATATGTTCAATTTTATTTGAAGTTCAGAAATTACTAGCATAAAATACTGAGTGCACGACAAGCTATCATGATCATAAAGTCACCTTTCATAATTGCAACCTATCATTCTTCATGTTCTGAGCAATAAAAAATATAACTCAATACCATATTGATAAAATTTTAATATCTCAACGTAAATCTTCATATTCGCCATGCAAGTCATAAACCAATGTTGTAGCTTGTCAAATTCATAATTATTACATATCTATTCGATAAACTTAACTACTAGATTGATCACCAGAGCCAATTTGCCATACTGGCCTTTACGAAGCTTCTGCGTGATTCCTGCAACCTAGAATTCAGTATAGAGCTTAAATCATATGAATAAGCTCACAAATTGCGACCTAATTGTGTAGAAATTTCGTTTAAATCCAATTTCGTCTATGTTCAACTTGTATGTTGCAATTTCATTATCTAGTGCATAAATATCGTTAACTTGTACAGTTAGTTGATTTAAATCACCATGATTCTAATTCGATTATATGAGAACAGGTCAAGTTAATAAACTCTTCATATTGCAGTGAAACTCTATCATACGATATCTAATCATTCATTATTCGCAGCAATTGATTTTATAAAATTTAGAACTTAATGAGAATCAATTATGAGTTAATAACATGGATGATAAATAAGTATATTTCTAATTGTCAATCATAAAACTCAGAATTAGAAATTTTCATCCTCAACATTATATCATAATTGATTGATTAAACTTCAATCTACTTCATGTCATTATAAAGTAATGACTTAGCTCAAAATAGACATTTGACAAACGATTAAATCAGATTATTTAGTCTCCCAAATATCCAATAATAGTACTTCGACTAAAATGACTAAGCAGTACTTGTTAAATATCTGTCTATGTCATCACTAATACACCTAATTATGTGTAAATTATTCTCAATGTTATACATAACAGGCTAGAGCGTCTGAAGCCATCCTTGAGTAATTAGTGACCTATGACCCATTTCATATTAAGTCATGTACAAGATGATTAACTAGTTCAACTTCATTTGCATATCGAATTCCATCGAAGCTACAAACGAATGATTAACACTGTCAATTCCTATCAATGAACTCTCATGCCAATTGATAATCCATTCTATAAGTTAGGAATATAAATCAATACTTAGTCTCTAGTTGTGTAACAAGTTTCATTTCTCGATTAATACGAATATATTGCCAATGAGTACATTTGTCTATTATTAGTCCAAGAACTAAGTCACGTATAAACTTTAGATACCGTTCATACTCAATTGTCAATCATAATTCACTAAATCATTACAGTTATAAAGCAACATAAAACCATAATTGCCAATCAAATTTAATCACTTAATAACAATGCAACCTTATCAGTCTATATGTAATCCACAATTTAATCGAATGAATAGTAATGAATTAATGGAGATCTAGTTACCATATGATTCATTTAATCTAAAAATATGTTAATTTAATGTAAAACTTTGATATTGAATTAATATAACTATTCATAAAAGCATTTCCGGATTGCTTTGAACATTTATCAGTTCTTTTATGCTAATTTTCATTGAGCACCTTAATGTCATTATAGATTGTCGTATATCACTGATCTTACGTATCTTATATAAATCCTTCTAATGATTAGCAATGCAATCGTTTAAAAACGAATTTTTATACAACCATATTAGGAATTGACATTTCATTATATTTTCTATAATAACTTAATATCTAATTATCTTATCCTAATAATGGATATTATAAATTGTTATACCTTATGAATATTGGATGTTTGATAAATGACTAGACTTTAGATGAACTTTATTAAGTAAGTTGACATACTATAAAGTTAATTATGATAGTATAATATTCATTGAAACATAATTTAAGCTAATACTTATGCTTTAAATAACATTTGTATGAAAACTGGATATGCATTGATATACTAAGCTTAAATTAATTAGTTTGAATGTCCAATACATAATGAAAATACTATTCTAGTTGCATATTTACTAGTTATCCTATCTAATCAAGCAATGAGTTGTAGGTTGAATTCGCCAGCATAGTAATCGTGAATCACAATCCTAAGTAACGCTGTTCTGTATCAAGATGATTACGATATTAAATCGTGATATGTCTTAGTGCTCATTTAGCATTATTTGTAATTGGCTCTATTGGTATATAGTGTACTTATCAGTTTATGGCTTACGATAGTACACTTGTCGTAGGTGTTATCCCATATTGATTAAGCATGCTTGTATGCATCGAACAGATGGATGTAAGATTTTAAATTGATCAATGTTTGTGAGTATTTGTAACTCTATGATTAATCGAGACGTATCTTGATGCATTATAACTGTGCTTTAATGCTTACGCATAGTTTGGCGATAATCTCAATTGATAGACTACATGGTTAGCCATGTAGTTTACAGTGTTAAATAGTTTTAATTATTGCATAAGCTTGTTTTGGCTGATTTGTAACCGGTTGAATGTTTTCGTATTATGATTGCCGTTATGCAACTAAGTAAGTGCTCATTGTTCAATAAGCTCGATAATGTGTTATCCAAATGTTTCCCGAGAAGACGTAAAGTTTCATTGAATGTTTAACTGACTTGTATCATCAGTTGCATTCTGATGTTCCTATATTGCATAGGTTCTTACCGATAATCTAATCTAGAGATGTTCGTAGCGCATCTTGTATTGTTGAAGGTTGTTGTTTGCGATCGATTGTGTAGCCTGATAGGATTTACTATTGATGATTGCGCTAGCTGGTATGCATCGCATCGCATGTATTGATGAATCTCAATCACCATCTGTTCATCCCTCCAACAACACCAATGGACAGCTATCTGATATGCAAAACCGAAAAGCCCATTTCATTTGTTTCTACTGTGGTAAACATAGACGTCACACCTATACTTGCCCAAGGAAAGGAAAATCAACCAGCTCTTAGACCTGCATTCAATCTGACACAAAATGATTAATCCAAGTCATTCAAAACAATTACCTAAATCAGAGTCGCGCAGCGGAAGCGTGGTGGGCCCATAACCCACATGTTCCAGGATCTGCGAACAAACAATTCCTTAGATGTCTATTAATCCAACCCAAAATGTCAATCCAGTCATTCATGGCATTTACCTACAATGCTAATTCGCGAAAAGAAGCTTATGACCTACTAGATGTAGTACTAGGTACAATACTTATGTAATTGAACTCTGCCAGGATTCAAGTTTAGTTCCATGATCTATTCTTTGATCCTAGTCACTTCCTAGTTACCTGTTCTATAATATTGGCAAACACCCTTTTTGTTGTTTCGAATAAAACGGATAATGTCACTTGTATCAATCGAGAAGAATTTGGACACTTCACCAACATCTGCCTGAGAAGAGTTCTACTTCACCTCGTTAAGAAAGACATTAGAAACTTCTAAGCTATCTTAAAAACTCAGAAAATATTAAGTACTTAAAACAACCCTTGCTTTGATATCGTGCTCAAATATAAACATCTTTTTTCGTAATTGTACCCGACTCTTAATGTGGTATTGAGTACGTTCCTTGTGTATTCAAGACTTGCAATCAATCTTTTGATTCTCAGACATTTCATTCCTTCATAGTTGCTAAAACCAAAGAAAATCAAACCCTCTCAAGGTAATTGTTTAATCAAATCATCATAATCACTTTAAAATTCTTCTACCTCAATCAATCCTTGAATTATTTCTACCTTATTTCTCGATCTAAAATTAACCCGAAATGACATTTACTCTCGGCCATTTCATCACTAATGTCGAACTATATAAGTCAATCATTGTATTCAAATATCCCAGTTGGAATTAATGTTCGATTCTTCTCAGATGAATCTAATGACAATGCAACCTATCTCTCACATCAAAAAAAAAAATTGTAAACATACCACATGCCACCTTATGGGTTAAGCTACCTTTATCGACAATCCTAGTTATTCAATTAAAAGAGGTATGTAGAAAGTATTAGTATCTCTCGTCTACTTACCTGAAACTCAAATAGAATTCTTCTCTATTTCTTGCACGTCAACTTGGAATCGCAAGACAAAGATCCAATGAAGCTACTACAATGAAGACGAAGTATCACAGAATCCACCAAGTCATCTTCGAGAAAGAATTCCCAAAACTATTTCGTCCTCAAGAATTGCAAAGCTCATAGTATTCACCGCTTCCACATCCGGCGAACGGCGCTTGTATATATAGGCCATATCGTATCGTTGAAGATGAAAAAAAACATATAAATTAGAGTTGCCATCTCAACTATCCATTGTTCATAATGTCTCCCATGTATTGCAATTAATCTAAATGTCTTCATCTTCCTTCTAAGCTCACTCACCTAAATGAAATCGATTTACCATTCGACTTAAATTGTTGGAAGCATCCAACTTGAATCTTAAAGGAAGACGACCGCCACACTCGTAATAAATCCCGCAAGGTGATCAAGGTTCAATGAAGCAATCATTCTGAAGAAGAAGCAACTTGGAAACGAGAAGATCGACTCAAGGAGGAGTTTCCTAACTTCTTTAGGAATACTTTTCCTCTAGATCGCCAAATCTCTGGTCCTAGATTTTTGTAAGGGGGTAGATCCGTAATGACCTAGAAATTCAGGAACAGAAAACATGATGTTTAATTTTTAATGTGAATATTTTCAACTTGTTTATGATATTTTTGGTTTTAATTGGAGTTTATGGATTCTTTTATATTTGGAGTTGTAATATAAATCAAATAAAGAATGAAAAAAGAGGAAAAAGGCAAGAGTATAAAAGTAAAACTTTATAAAATTGCCATGACAACCCTGATCATTCAATTTAATTATTTTAGCCAGCAATTGAAATTTTACACATAGAATAATGAAGAGATAAATTAGAAAGACAACTTTTAAATCAAAACAATGCGTTGTTAGAATTTATAAAATATTTTGGTGTCACAAATGGAGCTGAAAAATTTATCATGAAAACCTCAATGTAATTTATACCTTTGGTTAAAATGTCATAAATTAATAATATAATTTAAGACTTTTCTAAATTCAAAAACTGAAACCACGAAAATCTAGAATTTGCAATGTCAGAATTTTCATAAAATAATAGAACCATATTTTGAGCTGAAAATTTTACAGAAGCATTCTGAGACCAAGTAATTTAGAAAAATAAAATTTCAAAAATATTAGACTTCAAATGATCCCAATTAAAAATCAAAATCCGAAACCAAAATTTTGGAGCAGTCACTGTTGTCAGAATATTATCAATTTTTCGGTAATTTATCTTTACCTCAAAAATTTACCAGACCTCAAAATATATTCAAAGACCTTGTACAAAAAGTTTAGATATTTTCTACCATGATTTAGTAGCACAATAAAATCAGAGACTAGAAGCATCTGAGCTGGGACCATTTCGCTTTTGGCGCCACTCACCGACCGGTGGACCCTCGACCCCACTCGCCATCTTCTTCCTCCTCTGTGCTTATGCATCGAGCGAGACTCACCCGCGCTGGCGCTTGACTAGCTCCGATTCAGGCATCTCTCGCCGATTGGTCGTGTTCCTGGCCATCCTTAGCTCATCACACGCGATCATCAACACGCTCGTCTCTTCTCTCTCGCGCCATACCGCAGCCTAATCGCCATTTTGTCGCCTCTGTGAAGCTTCCGTCCGAGGCAAGTGCAACCAAGACCGGCCATCTACTTAGTCTCTCACCAATACGCTGTTCTCGTGATCACCAGAGGCGTTGTTCTCATTCCCTTACTTCTTTCCTTCTCTCCCACCGAGACACCCCAATTTTCTTCCTTTTCCGCCATTGCCAGGAGGTCCAGCTCCAAGCCGAACTCAAATCGGAGATTGAGCAACCCATTTCCAAATTCTTCCGAGCCAAAGCATCCTCACAAGTCAGCGAGTAAAAGCCCTCAAGAACATCTGAGCTCTCCCATGTGGAATCTCCTCGCCACTGCGGCTTTGTCTCTCTCCATGGCCGGCCACCGTGGACAGCCCTCTCGGTGATTCTCCGGTCAAGGTAAACCCAAATGGAAGCTCTAGTACCTAGTGATGCTTAAAAGGCTACCGATTCAAGCCCTAACCGCCTGTTTTTCTTCTCCACCGAAGTCGCCGCTACATGGTCGCCGCCTAAGCTTCGTTGCTTGTTACCGCTCGAAACTCTCCGATTTAATTGATTCCACCACCTTGTGCGCCTCGTCAAGCTCTTGTTCCCTGTGCCGTCGCCTTCGCCGGATCATCGCCGGAGAGCCGCCGCTGCCCTAGCCCAGGTGCCACCTTTGTCTCTATGCCGATCGGGACCCCTATGTCATCCTTCAGAGAGTCTCAGCTCATTGGTAAAAGACGCTCGATATGAAAACGCCTTTCTAATTTTCATTCAATTGCCAAATCGGTTTAACATTCAATCTGGAATATCTTTCATATTTTCAATCCATATGAGGTGAAATAAATTTCTATATTCATTTAAAATCCATAAGAATCCAAATATGCAAAAGTATTTAATTCTTGAAGTATAGGATTATTATTTAAAATTCAAACCTTGATTATGGTGCTAATATGATGTTAATGAGAACTTGTGAGTGATAAGAAATGAAAGGGTGAAATGAATATTAATGTGATGCTAGGATCAGGATGTATTCAAATATTCGAAATCATTTAATTTTTGAGTAACAAAATTATTATATAACTTTAAGATGAGATAAACTCACTATTATGAGTATTATTGTGTATATGAAAAATATACATTCTAAATCATTAAATTAGTTTATATGTGTCCTGGAATCATAATCAACCCAAATATGTAAATTCATCAAATGTTGAACTCACTTTAACTTATTTGCTTCATAATCCTTAATCAACCCTATTATGGTCGTTAACAAAATAATGGCTCACAAAATGATAATGTAATTTGCAAAGAGTTCTTAAAAGCAGGAGGATCTGTGTATGTGAAAATATTTAAGATACGGTTGAAATGTCATCCTTTAATAAAAGGAAATGTTAATTGTAACAATAAGTAAATAGATAACCTATTGCAATTGAAGCTAATATAATGCAAAATCAACTTTAAAACATTTCTAGGATTGCTACCGCTAACACCGAAAAATGAGTTAAAGATCATGTGTTATGTAGTCGCAAATTCAATATGAAATTTGGCCGATTTAAGATTTTAAATATGATCGTTTAGACTATTTCAGCAGTAGAGAAAATAACTCATTCAAATACTAAAATCAGTAAAACTAGTTTAGAACCACTGTACAAAGTTTATACCACCATATTCTGTAAATTGAATCATATTCCATTAAGGTTTGGATATTAATCTCATTAGATCAAAACCCTTAAGTGATTAACCTTTAGTTTCATTTCACGATTCGAATAACGCCAATTTACAATGCCACTAAGCGCTTTTAACCAATGATTATAATGTATCAGCTAAAGCCTAAAATTTATGGAATTAGCTTAGAATTGCTATACAAAGTATAAATCATCTTAGTATAAAGAAATAACCGTATTTCATCATGTTTTGCATATTAATCCAAATAGCCTAAAACCCTTAATCGTTAATCTGTCAATCCCCTTTCTTGCCGATTTTGAATAGTAAATCAATGAACTTTACAACTAATGATTAATTCTATTTAATCTTAATCAATCTTTGCATCTTGAATTCGTAAAATTAGATTAATAAATTCATAAAAGAGCAATCCCTGTTTCTTGTGAAGAGTTTTATCTGTTCTTTCTATCAATTTTCTTTTTGCCCTTAATGATATTAGTATTTTGCTGTATTTTCCGTCGATCGACGTGTAGAACTCGACGCCTCTAATTCCGTCATCGCCTTCATCAGCCGCAATCCTTGTCTTCGCCGTAAGCAATAATTAAGCAAGGCAAGCACTCCTTTGACCATATTGATCCCAGTATTTTATATTCCTTTTGTGCATCAAATTGTTTTATGCATGCGTTTACTTTATGTAAATTGCTATCTTATGGATTTGGTAGTTATACCTGTTGTCTCGTGAATCTCCTTTGATGATTATGAAATGTGAACCTTGATAACCTTAGATTAAGGTTAGGCGTTACTTAATGTCATCATGGGTATATGCGTTCATATTATTCATGCTTAGCCATGCTTTAGAATCAAGAATGTACATGATCAAAGCAACATTTGTTTCTGAAAACCTTGGAAATGGCATCATGGTGGTGGGTAATTTTGATTAAAACCCAAAATGAAACTATGCTTTGATGCGCGATTATTGGCAATAGCGGTTGTGCATTAAAGGAACCGCACGTAGTGTAGGGTGAAGTGTCGCCTGTGTCACAACTAAGGACCTAACATCGTGTAGCTTGATCCAAGAAAATCCGTACAAACCACGAGGGTGAGAATGGGGTAGCCTTAGCCTATTAAATTGTTTAGACATGGCTTTGCTCATTGGTAGGCGAGCTTGCCTGCGTTTTCCCGGTCAGTCTACCTCGACGGGTATTCGGCCGTCTCTACTTGCTAATGCAACGGTTACGCCTTGCCATGGACAGAGACGTGGTGTTGGGTGTGATAATGTGGATCCACGGCTTGGGTGAGTGTCTCTGCTTTGGCGAGGGTTAACGTCCCGGTCGGGTAAAGCCTTGTCTAGGAATTTAATGACTATGTATGATCGCCATTCGCATACTCTTGTATGGCGATCCACTACCGACGTGGTGAGTTGATCATTCCTTGTGGGTACTGCTTGTACACCTCTGCAGAGTTTAAATCTAATTGATTAGCCGCATTCCGCGGTCATGGGTGTCTTGGTGAACTCTGCGCTGAGTTAAATGTTTTATTATTTTCAAAAGGGTTGGTTTCTTTTGTTTTGGCAACTGTGCTTTGTGTCGAAGGGCTGACATTGATGGATTTCAGGAATTGATGATTCGTCGCTCACGTCATGGAGGACTGTGAGTGTTATTATGCTTTACTTATTTGTTATCAATCAAATGCTCTTATAAATTCCGTTTGCAAATAACTTGATTTACAAATTCAATTTCGCTTTATGCAAATTAACTGTAGTAGCCTTTCCTTTGAATTGGCCTGCATATATGATAGGTTTTGCCCAAGTCTTGCTGAGTACGTAAAGTACTCACCCTTGCCTAATTATAATGTAGGTGGTTGCGGTAGCGCGGCTTCGAGTCTATTTTCGTCGCAGGTTGCGGGATTTTCTTCGTCGTGTTCTATCTAGAGTTTATGCCTGGTCAGTTGCCTGCGGGATTGGATGGGTAAACTACAGGATGTTGCTTCTTTAGCTGCTATATTTCTCTGAGTTGTAATATTATTTGTATAATCGTTTCCGCTTAATTAAGGTATTGTATGGTTGTGATTTCCAATTGTTGTAAACATGTGTGTGCTAGCTACTGATCCAGGGAATAGCACAGTAATCACATGGAGGTTCCTGTTCATCCGAACGGGGTCTCACAGAGTTGGTATCAGAGCTATACTGACCGTAGGATAAACCTTAGATAGAATGGTCGTTAGCATTGGAATATGAGAATTCAAAATCTTACTTCCAAAAGCTATTATATTTGCAAAATGTAGGCTTTGCTATTCTTTCCTCATTCTTAAGATTCTACTCTTGCCCTGTCTTCCATTTGTTTTGCAAACAAATACCTCTTTCCTGAAAAAGAAATTGTTGCTAGTGGTTATCTTCGCTATTGCTACTGAAGATGTACGAGGCTTGGCGCTACTATGCTTCATGCCGGCCAATGAGGTCTGCAACGTATGCGCCAACATCTCAAGGAAGTCAGACAACGCTCCGCCACTTCTGATGAAACAGAAGTATAACTTGAAGACCCTACTTCATGAAGAACTAGTATTACCCAACACAAAAAGGGTAGAAGATTAGAAAATCTTGCGATCTATCTTAAGATAAGAACCCTTGCGCGTAGTATATTACTCTGCTCTAGATATATAGAGCAACATATGTTGTTGTTATGTCCTGCTACTTGAAATTGGTTTTTATTCTGAATGTCAGGACTGATTTATGTGTAACTTAACCTCTTGGTTAAAGTTTCATAATGAATTGTCCTCATGTATGAATATGGAAAACTCAACCCATAGGATAAATAAGAATTCATAACATAATCTGTATCTTCTCTCCATAAAACTTATTATGAACTTATCTCCTCTCTGTACAATTTCTCACCTATGTAACCACGGTTATTAACCTTTCTTAAAATTTAATCTCATCAAGATTTGTAGTATAGTCTCTATTACTACTCTTAGCTTTGCTTGAGATCACACCATTCACATATAAACCAAGTTTAAAATCTTATCAAATTAGTAACATTAAACCGGCTTATGTCGCTTTAGGCTAGTTAAAACTTAAATGTTCTAATAATAACTTTTAACCCTGCCTCAAAACTCACTTCACCACTTCGCTTAAATTATATGTCATAAAAAGGAGTTGGAACCGTAAAAGTATTCTTCCTAATAGAAACCTTCAAAGAATGATAAAAATGAAAACTGGAAAAAAAATCTAAATTTAGTTTCTATAAGAAATATAAAAAGAGTATGTGTACAATTAATGTTACTCATAGCATCGATTGCACATATGCTATTTTCCCATCTATAGGATTTAATCTCCTTATCTATGTATTCTTTTCTTCTCGTAGAATTTTCTTTCTCCACTCTGAATTGTTCTTTCTAAAAGTATTTCTCTCCTTATCTTATTGCGAAATGAAAACTACCAACAAATTGGTTGAGAATAATTTAAACAACCACCAAGAACATCATGACATTTGCATCAAGAACTTCAAGAAGATGAAAGTAACGAAAATAAGAACTTCCCGCCTTCATCGAAGCTTCCTAAGACCAACTACAACAAGTGGTGCAAAGATTAAAAGAAACTCATCGCTGAATAGCCTACAATAAAAGATAGTATTATACGAGCGGTATAATATTCTAGCTGCATAGTAAACCTTTTATGCATAAATACATATGGCCAGTAGAAGGAAAAACCATAGATACCCTTCCTACATATTAAGTTAAATTTATATATAGTATTTCTGTGTTATTGAAATTTTGTTGTAGATCTTTTCTATTGCTTTCGGGTTGCTCTCGTGAATGTTAAACCACTAGGTTGAAATTTGCGATGTGTTAACCCTGCTTAATAAGAAAATTTTAATTAAAAAGATTTTTAAAGAACGAAATGTTGCCTTATAAACCAAACTAGAAACTACTTAATCTGCATAGAAACCACAACTAGAGTTAGTTGGAAAGAATCAAATATTACTTCGCGATATAGGTAACCCTTATCTAACGCGGTCGAAAATGCTTCTAATCCAATAAAATTTGTTTAAATGACTTTACTCTAATAAATATTGTTGCAGGATGCTCCGCCACATAATTCATTAATACAACTCTCGAAAGTAATGAGTAATAAAATCTTTAGCATATATGGTGTACCTCTCTTTAAATTAGCTCATTCTTGCTAAGGATTCTTGGCATAAACCGCTAACACTCTCGTCTACTTCGTGAAAACCCCAAGCAAGACACTCAACTGCTAAGAAACGATAATCCCATCTAAGCCCAACCAAATCTTTGGTATTTAGTCAAGCACTTCCTACATAGCAATCGGCAGAATCTCCCCATTTTCCTAAGTTCAAAAGTGGCAGAAAAACAAACTAACAAGAAAAACGACATAGTATCTATAACCATGGTGTAAATGCTCACCATAATTAAACAAAATCACCAAACGCACACCTTTTGTTTTAGCAACTAGCACAAAATATTTCCAACGTTGGCGTAATTCTTGCTGAGAAAGGAAATGGCTTAGACTAAAAACCTACTTCTATACACTATTTGATATCTATACATTGTTCTTTGAAATGTTGTCAACCCAGCCAATCCGAAGATCATGATTGCACTTGCTAGGGAGAAATGAGGCATGCTACTAATGAGAGTGAAATCAGTTGTTCCAGTTATGAAGAAAGTTATTCTCCTGGAAAATGTTCTATAACCAATATCACTAGTTACCTTTGCAAAAATCAAGATCATTGCCCATCACAATACCCCCTGGATTCAATAATTACCACTACAGTTCAGCCTCAACAAATGGAAATTCCGTTCCTTGATTGCTCAAAATTTGGCTATTAAAAGAGAAAGAAAACCGGCCACACCGGAAATATCACTTAAGGAATTAAAGAAATAACAATTGACCCTAACTACCTTCACTAAGAAAGTGGTAAATGGTAATCTCCAATGGCATGTTTCTTGTCTGATAAAGAAAATCATTAGGCTAAAGAATGTTCTAGGGAACAACAGGTTAAGATTTACAAGGAAAATAATATTAAGCATACCCTTGTATCTAACAAGATACCGTGAGAACAATGTGAATAATTCAACTGTCGCAAAAGGAACCGTGTTGCTAAACAATGTCCGCAAGTTGAATAAATACATTCTACAACCATAACTGTACCAGAAGTTACGTCATTCAAGTTTATAACTCTCAAGAGTAGAGGGAAATAAAATCTGAAGTGGTTTACTCAAGAATCGAGATAAAAAATGCGCAAGAATACTTGTCCCTGAAAGAATTTTGCTTAACTTCATTCTCCATCTCAATCACCATCTGTTCATCCCTCCAACAACACCAATGGACAGCTATCTGATATGCAAAACCGAAAAGCCCATTTCATTTGTTTCTACTGTGGTAAACATAGACGCTACACCTATACTTGCCCAAGGAAAGGAAAATCAACCACTCTTAGACTCTGCATTCAATCTGACACAAAATGATTAATCCAAGTCATTCAAAACAATTACCTAAATCGAGTCGCCATGAAGGAAGCGTGGGCCCATAACCCACATGTTCCAGATCTGCGAACAAACAATTCCTTAGATGTCTATTAATCCAACCCAAAATGTCAATCCACTATTCATGGCATTTACCTACAATGCTAATTCGCTAAAAGAAGCTTATGACCTACTAGATGTAGTACTAGGTACAATACTTATGTAATTGAACTCGCCAGATTCAAGTTTAGTTCCATGATCTATTCTTTGATCCTAGTCACTTCCTAGTTACCGCTCTATAATATTGGCAAACACCCTTTTGTTGTTTCGAATAAAACGGATAATGTCACTTGTATCAATCGAGAAGAATTTGGACACTTCACCAACATCTGCCTGAGAAGAGTTCTACTTCACCTCGTTAAGAAAGACATTAGAAACTTCTAAGCTATCTTAAAAACTCAGAAAATATTAAGTACTTAAAACAACCCTTGCTTTGATATCAGGCTCTGAATATAAACATCTTTTTCGTGTAATTGTACCCGACTCTTAATGTGGTATTGAGTACGTTCCTTGTGTATTCAGTACTTGCAATCAATCTTTTGATTCTCAGACATTTCATTCCTTCATAGTTGCTAAAACCAAAGAAAATCAAACCCTCTCTTTCGCCAAGGTAATTGCGAATCAAATCATCATAATCACTTTAAAATTCTTCTACCTCAATCAATCCTTGAATTATTTCTACCTTATTTCTGATCTAAAATTAACCCGAAATGACATTTACTCTCGGCTCATTTCATCAGCTAATGTCGAACTATATAAGTCAATCATTGTATTCAAATATCCCAGTTGGAATTAATGTTCGATTCTTCTCAGATGAATCTAATGACAATGCAACCTATCTCTCACATCAAAAAAAAAAATTGTAAACATACCACATGCCACCTTATGGGTTAAGCTACCTTTATCGACAATCCTAGTTATTCAATTAAAAGAGGTATGTAGAAAGTATTAGTATCTCTCGTCTACTTACCTGAAACTCAAATAGAATTCTTCTCTATTTCTTGCACGTCAACTTGGAATCGCAAGACAAAGATCCAATGAAGCTACTACAATGAAGACGAAGTATCAACAGAACGACCAAGTCATCTTCGAGAAAGAATTCCCAAAACTATTTCGTCCTCAAGAATTGCAAAGCTCATAGTATTCACCGTTTCCACATCCGAAGTAACCGGCGCCGCGGTATATTAGGCCATATCGTATCGTTGAAGATGAAAAAAAACATATAAATTAGAGTTGCCATCTCAACTATCCATTGTTCATAATGTCTCCCATGTATTGCAATTAACGAAATGTCTTCATCTTCCTTCTAAGCTCACTCAGCTAAATGAAATCGATTTACCATTCGACTTAAATTGTTGGAAGCATCCAACTTGAATCTTAAAGGAAGACGCACCGCCACACTCGTAATAAATCCCGAAGGTGATCAAGGTTCAATGAAGCAATCATTCGAAGAAGAAGCAACTTGGAAACGAGAAGATCGACTCAAGAAGGAGTTCCTGACTTCTTTTAGAAATACATTTCCTCTAGACCCGCCAAATCTCGGGGTCGAGATTTCTGTAAGGGGGGTAGATCTGTAACAGCCTAGAAATTCAGGAACAGTAAAACATGATGTTTAATTTTGAATGTGAATATTTTCAACTTGTTTATGATATTTTTGGTTTTAATTGGAGTTTATGGATTCTTTTATATTTGGAGTTGTAATATAAATCAAATAAAGAATGAAAAAGAGGAAAAAGGCAAGAGTATAAAAAGTAAAACTTTATAAAATTGCCATGACAACCCTGATCATTCAATTTAATTATTTTAGCCAGCAATTGAAATTTTACACATAGAATAATGAAGAGATAAATTAGAAAGACAACTTTTAAATCAAAACAATGCGTTGTTAGAATTTATAAAATATTTTGGTGTCACAAATGGAGCTGAAAAATTTATCATGAAAACCTCAATGTAATTTATACCTTTGGTTAAAATGTCATAAATTAATAATATAATTTAAGACTTTTCTAAATTCAAAAACTGAAACCCTGAAAATCTAGAATTTGCAATGTCAGAATTTTCATAAAATAATAGAACCATATTTTGAGCTGAAAATTTTACAGAAGCATTCTGAGACCAAGTAATTTAGAAAAATAAAATTTCAAAAATATTAGACTTCAAATGATCCCAATTAAAAATCAAAATCCGAAACCAAAATTTTGGAGCAGTCACTGTTGTCAGAATATTATCAATTTTTCGGTAATTTATCTTTACCTCAAAAATTTACCAGACCTCAAAATATATTCAAAGACCTTGTACAAAAAGTTTAGATATTTTCTACCATGATTTAGTAGCACAATAAAATCAGAGACTAGAAGCATCTGAGCTGGGACCATTTCGTTTTGGCGCTCACTCACTGACCGGTGGACCCCTGACCCCACTCGTCATCTTCTTCCTCCTCTGTGCTTGCGACCGAGCGAGACTCACCCGAAGCCAGTGCGCTTGACTAGCTCCGATTCAGTGCATCTCCTCGCCGATTGGTCGTGTCTCCGGCGTCATCCTTAGCTCATCACAGCCGCGATCATCAACACGTTCGTCCTCTTCTCTCTCTCGCGCCATACCGCAGCCAACTGCCATTTTGTCGCCTCTGGTGAAGCTTCCGTCCGAGGCAAGTGCAACCAAGACCGGGCCATCTACTTAGTCTCTCAGCCAATACGTTGCTCCCTGTGATCACCAGAGGCAGTGTTCTCATTCCCCTTACTTCTTTCCTTCTCTCCCAGCCGAGACACCCCAGCCTTCTTCCTTTTCCGCCATTGCCAGGGAGGTCCAGAGCTCCAAGCCGAACTCAAATCGGGAGATTGAGCAACCCATTTCCAAATTCTTCTGAGCCAAAGCATCCTCACAAGCTGCTGAGTAAAAGCCCTCAAGAACATCTGAGCTCTCCCATGTGGAATCTCCTCCACTGCGTCTGTCTCCTCCATGGCCGGCCACCGTGGACAGCCCTCCCGGTGATTCTCCCACAAGGTAAACCCGAAAATGGAAGCTCTAGTACCTAGTGATGCTTAAAAGGCTACCGATTCAAGCCCTAACCGCCCTGTTCTTCTTCTCCACCGAATCGCCGCCATGGTCGCCGCCCAAGCTTCATTGGCATGCGCTCGAAACTCTCCCGATTTAATTGATTCCACCACCTTGTGCGCCTCGTCAAGCTCTTGTTCCCTGTGCCGTCGCCTTCGCCGGATCATCGCCGGAGAGCCGTCGCCGCGAAGCCCTAGCCGGTGCCCTGCTTTGTCTCTATGCCGATCGGGACCCCCATGTCAGTCCTTCAGGAGAGTCTCCAGTTCATTGGTAAAAGACGCTTCTCTGATATGAAAACGCCTTTCTAATTTTCATTCAATTGCCAAATCGGTTTAACATTCAATCTGGAATATCTTTCATATTTTCAATCCATATGAGGTGAAATAAATTTCTATATTCATTTAAAATCCATAAGAATCCAAATATGCAAAAGTATTTAATTCTTGAAGTATAGGATTATTATTTAAAATTCAAACCTTGATTATGGTGCTAATATGATGTTAATGAGAACTTGTGAGTGATAAGAAATGAAAGGGTGAAATGAATATTAATGTGATGCTAGGATCAGGATGTATTCAAATATTCGAAATCATTTAATTTTTGAGTAACAAAAATTATTATATAACTTTAAGATGAGATAAACTCACTATTATGAGTATTATTGTGTATATGAAAAATATACATTCTAAATCATTAAATTAGTTTATATGTGTCCTGGAATCATAATCAACCCAAATATGTAAATTCATCAAATGTTGAACTCACTTTAACTTATTTGCTTCATAATCCTTAATCAACCCTATTATGGCCGTTAACAAAATAATGGCTCACAAAATGATAATGTAATTTGCAAAGAGTTCTTAAAAGCAGTGAGGATCTGTGTATGTGAAAATATTTAAGATACGGTTGAAATGTCATCCTTTTAATAAAAGGAAATGTTAATTGTAACAATAAGTAAATAGATAACCTATTGCAATTGAAGCTAATATAATGCAAAATCAACTTTAAAACATTTCTAGGATTGCTACCTGCTAACACCTGAAAAATGAGTTAAAGATCATGTGTTATGTAGTCGCAAATTCAATATGAAATTTGGCCGATTTAAGATTTTAAATATGATCGTTTAGACTATTTCAGCAGTAGAGAAAATAACTCATTCAAATACTAAAATCAGTAAAACTAGTTTAGAACCACTGTACAAAGTTTATACCACCATATTCTGTAAATTGAATCATATTCCATTAAGGTTTGGATATTAATCTCATTAGATCAAAACCCTTAAGTGATTAACCTTTAGTTTCATTTCCTGCCGATTCCGAATAACGTCAATTTACAATGCCACTTAAGCGTTTTAACCAATGATTATAATGTATCAGCTAAAGCCTAAAATTTATGGAATTAGCTTAGAATTGCTATACAAAGTATAAATCATCTTAGTATAAAGAAATAACCGTATTTCATCATGTTTTGCATATTAATCCAAATAGCCTAAAACCCTTAATCGTTAATCATCAATCCCTTTCTTGCCGATTTTGAATAGTAAATCAATGAACTTTACAACTAATGATTAATTTATTTAATCTTAATCAATCTTTGCATCTTGAATTCGTGAAATTAGATTAATAAATTCATAAAAGAGCAATCCCTGCTTTCTTGTGAAGAGTTTTATCCGTTTTTCTATCAATTTTCTTTTTGCCCTTAATGATATTAGTATTTTGTTGTATTTTCCGTCGACGACGTAGAACTCGACGCCTAATTCCGGCCATCGCCTTCATCACCGCAATCCTTGTCTTCGCCAGTAGCAATAATTACAAGGCAAGCACTCTTTGACCATATTGATCCCAGTATTTTATATTCCTTTTGTGCATCAAATTGTTTTATGCATGCTACTTTTTATGTAAATTGCTATCTTATGGATTTGGTAGTTATACCGTTGTCTCGTGAATCTCCTTTGATGATTATGAAATGTGAACCTTGATAACCTTAGATTAAGGTTAGGCGTTACTTAATGTCATCATGGGTATATGCTCATATTATTCATGCTTAGCCATGCTTTAGAATCAAAGAATGTACATGATCAAAGCAACATTTGTTTCCTAAAACCTTGGAAATGGCATTGGTGGTGGGTAATTTTGATTAAAACCCAAAATGAAACTATGCTTTGATGCGGCGATTATTGGCAATAGCTTGTGCATTAAAGGAACCGCACGTAGTGTAGGGTGAAGTGTCGCCTGTCACAACTAAGGACCGAACATCGTGTAGCTTGATCCAAGAAAATCCGTACAAACCACGAGGGTGAGAATGGGGTAGCCTTAGCCTATTAAATTGTTTAGACATGGCTTTGCTCATTGGTAGGCGGAGCTTGCACGTGTTTTCCGTCAGTCTATTCTCGACGGGTATTCCGGTCCAGTCACTTGCTAATGCAACTGCACGCCTTTGCCATGGACAGAGACGTGGTGTTGGGTGTGATAATGTGGATCCACGGCTTGGGTGAGTGTCTCTGTTGTATGGCGAGGGTTAACGCCCCGGCCGGGGTAAAGCCTTGTCTAGAATTTAATGACTATGTATGATCGCTCATTCGCATACTCTTGTATGGCGATCCACTACCGACGTGGTGAGTTGATCATTCCTTGTGGGTACAGCTTGTACACCGCAGAGTTTAAATCTAATTGATTAGCCGTACTCATGGTCATGGGTGTCTTGGTGAACTCTCGCTGAAGTTAAATGTTTTATTATTTTCAAAAGGGTTGGTTTTTTTGTTTTGGCAACTGTGCTTTTATGTCGAAGGGTGACATTGATGGATTTCGTGAATTGATGATTCGCCGCCACGCCATGGAGGACTGTGAGTGTTATTATGCTTTTACTTATTTGTTATCAATCAAATGCTCTTATAAATTCCGTTTGCAAATAACTTGATTTACAAATTCAATTTCGCTTATGCAAATTAACTGTAGTAGCCTTTCCTTTGAATTGGCTCGCATATATGATAGGTTTTGCCCAAGTCTTGCCGAGTACGTAAAGTACTCACCCTTGCCTAATTATAATGTAGGTGGTTCTGATGCTGGCTTCGAAGTCTATTTTCGCCGCAGTTGCGGATTTTCTTCGCCGTGTTCTATCTAGAGTTTATGCTCGTCATTGCTCATGGATTGGATGGGTAAACCACGTGATGTTGCTTTTTAGTCGCTATATTTCTCTCGAGTTGTAATATTATTTGTATAATCGCTTCCGCTTAATTAAGGTATTGTATGGTTGTGATTTCCAATTGTTGTAAACATGTGTGTGCTAGCTATCGATCCAGGAATAGCACAAGAATCACATGGAGGTTCCTGCTCATCCGAACGGGTCTCACAGCAATAATCTCCCCCTACACTACGTGCAAGTCCATGCACCTTCGGCTATTGCCAATAATTGCCCGCATCAAAATAATAGTTTATTTTTCATTTTTAACCAAAATACCAATAACCATTATCATGTCTCAATATTTCCAAGTTTCATCTGATCAATGTTTCTAATTGATTTATCCCAAGTCTAAAGCATGGCTAAGCATAATTATCATCGCATATACCCAAATTGACATCAGATATTGTCTAACTATAGTTCTAGGGTTATCAAGGTTCACATGTCAACACTAAGGGAATTTCATAAGACAGAGGTATATCTACTAGTACCCACAAAGTAGCAGCATTTAATGAATATACGCATGCAATAAAACATTTAATGAAAATATTTGCAAAACTGGGATCAACATGATCAAAGGGGGTGCTTACCTTGCTTATTTATATCTTCAACAAAATTGAAGTCGCAGTCGACGATGGAAGTAGTTACGTCGGGTTCTACACGTCGCGAACGAAAATCACAACAAATAACAGGATTTCAATAAGGACAAAAATAAATCAGATGGAAATCTAAATATAAATAAATCATAGAAAGCAAGCATGATTTAAGGTTGGGTTTTTATGATTTTACGTATTCGGATCTTAATTAATTTCATAGAGTTAGCAATAATATTATTTCTTGTTTTATGGATTTATTTCTTTATTTTATAAATTTTCAGAATTCTATGATCATGTATTTTATTATCAAAATTTCAGATTTACACAATTATTAATTATTTTGATTAATTTTCACTTTTTCTTTGCTTTATATAATAACACAAATATTTCCTATGATGAACCCTAAATGTTTTTACATATTCAGGTTCCTAAGGGCTCAAGGATTTCAACAAAATTTATTTTATTCAATTTTGAGTTCATATGCAAAATATTCATGTATAACATATTTCGGTCTTTACTTTAAATTTGAATTAAAATTTTAAATAGAGTTTAATTTCAAAATATTTTTACATATTATAAATCTACAGGAATTTATATGAATTTACAAATTTATTTCATTTTATTTTGACTAATGGTTTAAAAGTTATAAGCATTTGAATCCATTCGGTTTGATTAAATATCGAAAATAGATATTGCCTAAAACGGAAATTACGTTTTCACAGAGGATTACGCCTTCCTATTCTGGTAGGTCGGGCTGATTTATCGCGATCGGGCCCCGTGATGTCGCGAGACGGAGAAGCAACCGCGATCGCAAGTGGGTCCGTCTTGGCGGCGTCAGAAAGCGAGGCGGTGATCTTCCTAGTCGCCGGCGGTGGAGTAGCAATGAAACAAAGGAATCGGTGGCACGATGATGATCGCGACGATTGTGCACACGGGAAGTCTCCTTGGCGGTCGATCATATCGAAATTAGTGCGCCACCGAGGAAGGGCGGCGATGCCATGGCGCAAAAGCTTCAACTCTACAGCAATCCGAAGAATTGACGGCGAATGAGTATCGGTGGGTGATAATCAACATGTTTTAGGGCTTTATTAAAAGGAGATGCATGCGGAGATGAGCTCTCACCGTGCGCCATGAGCGGCGGAAGAGGGAGCTCAATGCGACGATTCACCGGAGAAGATGAGCAGAAATTGGCACCGGGCATAGACTTTAGGGGTCATGAGAATGCTACTGGTCAACTGGTTTGGGTTGATTTGAAGCGTAGCGGTGCGCGTGATGTTTCTCCCCTTTTCTGGGTTTTGCCGGAGTTGGGGAAGAGGACCGGAAATGGTCGCACGGGAGAAACCTAGGGCAAATGGTCTGGCTATGCTGGTTTCCTGGAGTGTGTTTGGGTTGGCTTTTATAGATAAAGTAAGGCGGTTCGAGCTCTGGCTTTGAGCAGGCGAGGAATGGCGAAGCGGGTTGGAAGTTGCTGCCGACTTGTTGCCGTGGCAGAGACTCCCAACGCTAATTGATCGCCAGGGCAGAAGATGGGCAGGGCTTAGGTGAGTCGGTTGGATAGCTAGCTCTTGCCGACTTGTGCCGTGGCAGCAAATTGGTGGGCAGAAGTTTGCCGTGGCATCGTTTTGGCGGAGCGGGAGAGTCGGCCGAGCGATCTCGCTGGTGATTCAACGCACGGCAGGGGCACAAAAGCCGAGGCAGCAGCGTGGCAGGGTCGGCAGGTGAGGTGTCGGTCTCGGGTTGCGAGTTGCGGCGCAGGTGAAGACAAACGATGGAGGCGACAAAGGGGATGAATCGAGTCTGAGCGGTGGCTCTGGTGGCTTCGCGCAAGAGATAGAGAAGAGGGGAGGAAGAATACAGAAGAACATGTGATGGTGCGGATGACCGACTCATGGCAGATCCTGCGGTCGAGGTTTGAGTGGCTCTAAAGGAGAAGCTGAGGTCGGCTTGATCTTCTCATTGAAGCTATCAAACCGACTCATGATTTTATGAAATTTTTTGCAGATGTTGGTCAAGTGAATATAAGAGCTCCGGTGAATTTTCAGATGAAAACTCCTAGTATATATTTTATTAAAATTCTGACAATGCAATATTTGAATTTCTAGTTATTCTATTTTAGATTTATTAAAGTGTCCAAATGATTTTCTTTATTTTTTAAAATTTGTTTTTAAAATTGATTTGAGCTAATAATGCTTCTACAAAATTTTCAAAATTTTATCTTTGATATTTAAATTTTAATAATTCTGGCATTGCTATTTTCAGATTTTCTAGATTTCTGTTTTTGAATTTATAAAGGCTTCAAATGTAGGTTTTAATTTCTGATATTTTTAATAGAGATATATAAGGTTGTCAGGATTTCAGGGTAAAAATCTCATGATTAGGCTTTTAATATTGCTATTCATCATTTTCTTAAAATTAGAATGCATGAAAATCAGGAAAGGACATTGTTTTAAATTAAAATTTTGATTAAAATTGAAGTTTTTATTCAATTCCATTTTTAAATTCAAAAACTTTTATTTTTCTTATTTTTGAATTTTTTGGGATGTTACACCTCCGTCACATGCTACTCTAGAGAGGTACGTGACCCAGGAACGCGTCATGTGTTGTCCCCACTAATCCACCGCTGTAATTCATGGCCATCGTGCACCCTCATGCCACCTCTATTTGGGTTGCTCGCCCAGCCGCCTGCCTTTGAGATGGACGGACACAATTTAACTTCGTTTGAGATGAATAGATGGATGAGATTATAAAGATAGAGCAAATTAACAATGACACGTGGGATCGGAAAACATGGCATTGATGGAATTTTGCAAACTTTTTAGCCTTTGTGGTGGTATTTTTCAACCGACATACTTTGCGGTTTACTTTTGCAAGTTGCGAATGATTACAATGGCACTAGGCAAATTTATTCTTCTAATTAGAGAAGGTACATTTAGTTAATTAGTACGTTCAACTCCTTGAGAGATATGTTTAGAAGAATCACAACAAGAAGAACGTCTGATTTTAGTTTTATCTAAAGATAAATTAATACGTAAGCCTCACTGAGTTAATTTTATTATTGACAAACAAGCCGAATTACATACATGGAACCTGAATGTCCTTCTACAGTGCTGTACTGAACCGAACTACCCCATCAATTGGTTAAAAGAAACATAAAGCCATCCCATCAAGTAATGGCCACCACTAAATAGATCAAGTGAGATTCTCCCTGATCTGTCCATTAGTTGCATGTGTATTTTCATCTTTCAGTTGATGAAGTGTTGAACCATTTGGTCGCTCGGGCATGCGATCTCATGTACTAATTAATACCATCGTTGGATATATATATTCTTCTTGGGAGAATCATGCAATTAGCTCGCCTCTATCTGATGCCACTGAATTTTAATTATTTTGATAGCTAACAGAAGCATTATTTAGCTTGACCAAGACACATACCATGCTCTCCTACATTTTTTTAGCAAGATTAACAGGAGAAAATGAAAGGAAAAGATAGAGAGAGAAAAAGGAAAGCGCAGGCGGAAGAAAAGATTCTAGAAAGCATGACGGGTCTTTAGCGTCCACTGGCTTTTCTTTGACTTGACCGCAAGGCGTAAAGCGAAAGGGACCTATCAGAAGTACTGTTATGGACGGCCACGATCTGCTGGCTCCGGCCGGATATTGATGGCTGTGGCAGATAAACTTGCAGTCGTACACTTGATATTTTCCCATACTTCTTATTATTTACTCTTTAGTCCCATGGAGTTGTCATTTTATATATCGCTAGGTATGGTTTTAAAATATAACTTTAATCACTAATTATTATTATAATAGATTTATAAAATTTAATAAAATTATAATATTATAAAGAACTTTTCAAGATAAATCTACACATATGATTTTTATATATCTAATTTAAATATTTGAAAAGATATTAATGGTTAAAGTTTCAAAAACTTAACTGCAAATATGTCAAAAACGATGACTGTTTGTGACGGACGGGAGTAGTTGATGGGACCTGAAGCATGTCTGGTTTGATGTGTTCGATTCAGGTCCCATCAACGACACGTGCATTAACACCTCGACTGGTTTGATGTGTTCGATTCAGGCCCCCTTCGGGACAATTTCTGATTATGCAGATTCTGGATTGTAGTCAGCTGTCTGGAGAAGCAGCTGTCTGAAGAATCTGCTGACTGGAGAATCTGGTCGTTCGGCAATCCTGATTGTCTATGATGATTGTTGATTGGTGTCGGTGACGGATGAGCGGATGAGGGTGGTGGAGGGGGCCTAGGGACGATGGCGAAAGCCCTCGTGCCTTGCAACAACTTGTGGGAGGCGGAACTCGTAGAATCTAAATCAGAATCCGCGAGATCGGTGGGTGACGACCGATTACGTGTACAAATCAGATTCTGATTTTGGGAGAAGCTGTCTAGAATCTTCCTGTTCGGCAGACAATCCGTTTTTATTTTAAACAGAAGCTGTATTTAAACTGAAACGAAGGGGGCCTCAGTAAGAGCCTGCTTGCTATACTGAGCAGGGATATATATATATATATATATATCATGCTGCATAGCTGCAAAAGTATGTTATCGCATGCATGCATGGACAGTCTTATGTACGTAAGAAAATCCTATGGGGTGTGTGTGTGTCTATATATATATATATATATATATATATATATATATATATATATATATATATATATATATATATATATATATGCATGCTGCATAGCTGCAAAAGTATGTTATCGCATGCATGCATGGACAGTCTTATGTACGTAAGAAAATCCTATGGTATCTATGCACACTGTGATTCAGATTCAAACAAGGAGGCAACAGAGATCGACAGGGTCATATCGATCCCATATATGAACACGCATGCGACGCTTCGTCGCTTCCTACATGCCAAGAAGCAAGACATGCAAGCGTATACGGATCTTGCAGCTAAGATGAATCAGGGAACACATAGTACTATCCTTCTTTACTTGTACTAGGCTACTAGCTAGAAAGGTTTGATAAGCTAGCGATCGATCGATCTGTCCAGTCAACTATTTACGTGCAATTTTATCGATGCAACATATGCATGCCACGCCGGCCAAATTAAACAACATGGCATTGCTGTACACATCAATTGCGCTCTCTAGGTTGGCGGGGTACGTATTCAAAACTGGTGTCCCCATATACTTGTGCAGCACTATGGATGGATGGGAAAAGGTATTAACTCATGTCGGGCAGAAAAGTAGCTAGACATGTACTGCACCAGTGTGGACTGAAGCAACCAATTCAACCAGCTAGCCAGTACGTGTGTCGTGTATACACAAGTGGCTATCAATCAACATATATGTTTTATAGCATGCGCTATTTGTATAGAGGCCAACAAGAGCGCTAGATATAGCCAACATTTGCTTCGATCGATTAATTCACGCATGGATGTGTTTGTATGTGCAATGGGGATATTGTTGTTTTAGGATGGGTAGCCACATGAGGAAACAGATGCTCTGAAGAACAGAGGCAGTAAATGTATTTTTCTTGCAGGTGGGAGACAAAAGTATGCACCATGCATGCATGATCCAACATATCCCCTTCTCATGCAAGCAAGGAGCCACCGAGCCAGCACTTGTTCTCCCACTTTTCTCTTCAGATTCTCAGCAAAGCCTGACGTGCACTATTCTCACCACACAGAGAGAGAGAGAGAGAGAGAGAGAGAGAGAGATGTGTCTACTTGAGGTCACATCTAGTGCTGTACTTCCCCTAAAACGGTTGGTTGCAACTTAAGCTTTCCTCACTCCCCAGATTTCTGTCACATCTTGAAGTACAGGTCTTTATGTGCTTCTTTCATCCACCCTTTTCTCCAAGCACATAGAATATAATGTTCTGTTAGATAACAATGAACAATATCCTATGCATGTATTCATCAACCTCCCTACCCAAACCTTGAAGAGAAAAATGAGTACATCTAGATCATCTTGAACAGAACCATTATCTCAAACACATTAGAAAAAAGAAAGCGAAGAAGAATCACAATAACTAAAAGAGGGGGAAATAGGAAAAACAAAACCCCTCATCCTTTCCCTTTCTTGCTCTTGCCATAGCTGCATGCCCGGTTTCAAGGTAATTAATGTCATAAACCTCTCTGCCCTTGCTCCAATGTGCTCCCTACAGAAGTAGTAACAGCAGTGGCAACAGGCACCCAGTCCATCATGAATGGATCCAAGTCCTTGGCTGTGGCCTCCTCCTTGTCAGCAGGATCACCACCTGGCCTGCTCTCTATGTACTCCTTGGAGATTAGGCTCGTCGGGTGCGACTCCAACTCGGCGAGGTCGGCGAAGAAGTCATCGTAGTGGCCGGCCTCCGGTATCATCGGCCTACAGCTCTGGCCGAACATCTGCTGAATGAGATCACTGTGATCATCTATTTTGACTGAAGTATCATCCATGCCTTTCTCCATTTCTGACCCTACCACTGCCTCCTCTTTCACAGCCATCGGATAAGTGTTACTGGTGCTTGTGGCCGCTGTAGTGGTCGTGCTTGTGGTCGCGGTGGTGGTGGCCGTGGCGGCGGCAGCCTGGTCGTTTGATTCTGCTTTAACAGTTGGCTTCTGTTGTTTGTGTGAGAAGTTGTTCTTGGACGTTGCTGCTGCTGAGCTGTTGCTGCTGTTCTTGGCATGGTGAGACCGCGTTGAGCCGGCGAGCGCGTTGCGCTGCGTCGGCCACGGGTGGTTGTGCTCCGACGTGTAGGTGATGACCAGCATGTTGGGGTCGGTCCGGCTGCGCTCGACTTGCTTCCGTGCCGAGCATCCTTTCGAGCTGCTGCATTTATAGTACCCTCTGGACATGTACAAAATCTTTTATCAGAAATTAATTGAAATTGTGCTATAAAGAATGCATTCTTTCAGATTCCAGAGTTTTTATACACTACTATATTTACCCAAGATCGTAAATTTTACTTAGGAAAATGTTTATAATATGTACAACCCCTATATTCACATACACAAAAAAAACACCATGGGAATAAGCATATGTTTTGACAATTGTATATGCATTTTAATATTTAGGTTGACCACATAGAAAGATCGTTACTAGATCAATCATAAAAATTGCTCCCACCGGTCATAAATAGTTATCGTTTTGGATATCGATATAGTCTCCAAAACACAGCTTTAATCAGTAATTTCTATTATAATATATTTATAAAACCCAATAAAATTACAATATTATGAAACTACTTTTCGAGACAAAGCTACACACATGAGTTTCATATATCCAATTTAAATATTTAAAAAGATATTGACACTCAAAATTTCAAAAATTTGACTACACATCTATATCCAAAATGACAACTAATATTTAAAAAGATATTGACAATCAAAATTTCAAAAATTTGACTACACATCCATATTCAAAACGACAACTATTTAGGACCAGAGGGAGTGTTTTATAATCTTACATTTTTTCGTAAATTTTACAAGTATGTGGGGATAAAAACTAAAGAATAAAGTTGCATCGTGGAGACCAGGCCAGATATAAAAAGTCAAAAAATGTGAAGAACTTGTAACCGGAGAAAATATTAATTTAAAGGAATGGATCTACATGTAACACGTGATGTCACCCCAAACTAGGCTGACTATTTCAATTTTTTTTTAACAGAAGAATTTAGTTTCAATCTGTTGGTGAATAACTTCGTATGTCTTGCAAAAGAAATCGAACATGTGCCTGTAATGTGCCTGTAATCACACTGATTACAAACATTTAATTAAGGGTACGTTATGTTAAGGCTGCAAAAATCCAAAGTGCGTAGGTTTAAATCCAATTCATAGTTATATTACATTTATCTTGGAAGAATGAGCTTGTATTTAGCTTGGAAGAATGAAAAATGAATTATTTTCACAGTATAAACAACATCAAGCAAGGTACTCATCTAGTTACAAAAGAGTGACATTTTGGGATAAATGCAGTCAAACTTTCTACACATGGGTTATCAATATCTTTATGAATATTTAAATTGGACACTTGAAAATGTTTATGTATAGATTTGTCTTGAAAATACTTTCGTAAGATTATAATTCTATTAGATTTTATAAATATATCATAATAGAAGGTAATGGTCAAAGTTGCATTTGATATTCAAATTCAAAACATCACTCTTTTGTGACCAAAGAGAGTAGGTTTTAATTTCTCTTATGAGAATTTTTACACGGGGCAAATTAACTAAATTGAATACAAAACTTGAAGCAATGAAAAATCAACTGGTGTTTGAAGCAAAACTCCATATAATTAATTATCTTTGCTTGGTTTGTTCGTTCGCTCATACAGCCTTATACCTTTTTAAGGAGGCAGTATGAGAGAGAGAGAGAGAGAGAGAGAGAGTGCCTACCGAAATGCATTCAACATTGTTTGAACTGTGTACTATGAGTGAGGGATATCAAGAAATTCCTCAGTGCACTTGAAAGGATCACAAAGTAATAAATACAACTCAGAGGAAAACAAAACATGTAAGAGTTAAATGGAGTAGTTTCTCTGCACTTGCCAATTGCAATATTGTTCTACTACTATCAGCTAGCTTATCATGTGATTCTACAACTAACTAGATATAACAATACTAGAAAAAAGAGGAATCCACGTGTCTTTCCCTCTCTTGATTGAGGAGAGGAATCTATGGGAGTTTGAGCATGTTATTATATTTACATGATCACCAAAATTATTACATCGATCACACATATCCAGATGCATATGTATACATGGAGCAGAAGAGAGATAAAGAGAGATGCAGCCATATATGGATCATGTAAGTGCAGAGAGAAATTAATGTAATTAGTGTGGCCATATATACCTTGGGTAGGGGGAGCCTTTGATAGGCTTCTGGCCATACTTCCTCCAAGCCCAGAGATCACAAGGAACAACCTCCCCACTGGTCCTCCCTCCTCCTGCTGCTGCTGCAGTTGCTGGGATGCACACCACCTTCCTTGCCTGGTTCTTCCTGCATCAAACACAAAACCATCACCTCGGCAGCAACCCACACACAATTAAGGACCACTCATGAGATGCTTAATAGTTTTGAACAGCTGCGATGTTCGACCATCTCGAAACATCCTGTGAAAACTGAAAACTAGGGTTTGGAAGACAAAATAATTAAGCTGAAGAAATAGGTCTGATTGTTGTGTATGTATAATGCTTATATACAAATAATACAATCCTGTCATATTTTTTCTCAGAAGAGCCAGCTTAAAGTTTCCATCTTAAACCTTTTACTTGTTTTGTTTTGTTAGTCTAAAAGAAACGTTCTGATTTTGCACCATCAGCCAAAAACTGGCGATTAATTTTTTCCCCGTCATCTCGATTATTTCATCTTTGGGAGGTGCAGAATGGAAAAGTAGGGTAGCAACAGGAAAAGGAACTTCAAACTTTCCCTAAATTACCAATCTTGAACTGTTCCTCCAGCACGAGAAATTCCATGCTTGATTATGTATGTCGAGAGGAAGAAATTAAGACTCCTTCAATGCACTTATCAATAATTGTGTAGATCTGACAGCTAGCGATTGGTGTCGAACCTGCGCTTGATCCCGCCGGCAAGCGGCGACGACATCTGTAGACCGGCGACGGCGTCGAACGCGTAGGGCCCTACTGCCTGCCCGGCCATCGGCATGCCAAGCTTCACCGTGTCACCGCCCATCACCGGGTACGACCGTATCGCCCTCGGCGACACGCTCGGCATCGGCATCCCCCTCGGCAAGGTAGGATTCCTCATGTCTAACACCCCACCAACATCAACTGTTCCGCCTCCACCTCCTCCCCCTCCGCCGCCGCCGCCGACAGCCGCGTCGACGAAGCCGACCTTGACCATGCCGACATCCATGGCGTCCGGGATGGCGTCAAAGAAGTCGGCAGCGCCGCCTGAGGAGGAGGTGTAATCGCTGCCGAAGGGGTCCGGGAGGCCGGAAAACGGATCCCCAAAGGCGTTGCCGCTCGGCTCGGCGCAGTCTGACGACGACTGTGGCGGCAGGAAGAGGATTGGCTCGGCCGGGAGCTGCCACTCGGTGGCCGTTGATGGGAGGCCCGCGGCGCCAACCGGCATAGCGCCGCCGGCCCGGACGATGTCGGTGAGATCTCCGGCCTGGTCGCCCTCCATCCTTTGCAAGAAGTAGTCACACATGAATACCTCTCTCTCCCTCTCTCGTACTTAGGTATGCACTACCAAGCTACAAGCAGCTTAGAGTTAGCTCTTGCTTCTTTGCAATTCACAGGAACTAAACAAGGCCAAGTAATTTAGAGCTGAAGAGAAGATGGACAACTGAAGAGGAGTCCTAGACTTCGAGCAAAGTTTTCGTGAAGCAATCTATCTAGCTTGGCCTATTTGTCTCGATTGAAGCTTGTTTGTTCTTGTGTGAGAGGAGGCCGGTGAAGAGAGCACTAGCAGAGGAAGCAGATGATATGACAAAAGACCGCGCAAACTGTCTTTTCTTTACATGTAGAGAGAGAGAGTCAGAGAGAAGGTATGGTGTGTGGTTTGTTGTGGGCTGGCATCGAAGCGGACAAAATCGCCGTGGAGACTGCAGAGATGAGAAAGGGAGGAGAGAGGAGACTGAGAGTGGTAGTGTTCTTTTCTAAGAAAAAGATGGAGGATATCATGGTGACGATGGGAGGTCGCTGACTCTTTTTTCTGAGATGCAAAGTGCTCTTGATACGCAAAACAGCACGGGGACGTGGTAAAAAAACCTAACGGGCCGGCTGCATGGTAAAAAAAAATCTCGGTTCAGGAGTTCAGGACGCTTGTCTACCGTTGCCGTCTTGGTCAGATCTAGGGCAGAGCGGCCAGCAACACCAAGAGGGCAAGGCATATGTAGTACATGATGGTCTGCATGTGTAGACAGTTCGACACTATGGCCCTGCTGCATAACTAAGTATGTACATGGTATCAAATGCCATCGTCTTAGTTATTGTACTGTGATGGTTCGTAATCAGTTCATGCATGTCATCTCGAAATAAATGTGGGTATATCCACTCATGTCCACACAACACCTAAAACTATACATATTATTATCTTGTAATAAATGTGAATGATAAGCAAACACGCAATATGTTAAAATAGAATTACACGGTACCATGATGTTAAGAGCTGCTTTTTAGATATTATGGAGACTTTTTTAATATTATCAAGCACTTCTGAGTTAAAGCCCATATATATGAATAATACCTTCCTTTCTTACTAAAATGCATCAATAGCTGTTCTTCTCTTCGTGCATGGCAAAAAATTAGTAGAGTCCGTGTCATAATTCAACCAGTGTTATCAATTTAAGCAACCCATGATGGGTCCATTCAAATAATTCGCTTTCCTTTTCACAATAACGGCTGAGTCTATATTCTATGTCGACAAAATGAAATTAACGAAACGGTTCTGATCGAGGCTCTTCGATTAACCATTTCGTATACCAAGTTTCTGCGCACACCAAATCCAGAGGCCCGATTTGAATTTTGAAGTCGTCTTTGGCGCAAAGGACATGCTTAGCGTCGATAAATTATTAAGCTCGATTAACCCTTTCCGCAATATTAAAATGTGGAGCCCTACTCTGCTCGCCCTTCGTCTTCGTCACGTCAGTGATGTACCTCGGCTCGAATGCCTACTCGAAAAAAAAAAACAGTGTAACGAAGACGCCACATACAAAAAAAAATCAACTATAATTAAATAAGCATCTGTACTTACTGAGATCTTTTTCGAAACTGCAGCTTGATCGGTTGATCGTTTAATGATCATCAAAAGGCCTGAAATATATATGCACTCCGTATATGGTCCAGGCATGACTATTACACTGTAGACGGTGCTTATGTACGATTCTATTCTGGATCGTACCAAAAAAAAAACAGGCTGAGCAAAGCCAGGCCTATCTCATGCAATTACAACATATGTAGGGATGATTGGTTGGCTGCAATAGTTTCGATAGGTTTTCAAGAGTAGAGATGTTGTTTAGTTGCCGCATCAAAAATGAGAAATTTTATAGTATATATTATACTGATAGTATATGGTAAGTAGTAAAAATTAGATTTAATTATTGATTTGTTAAGATATTTTTACTATTCTACTATCGAAAAAAGTATAAATAAATACTAGGTAATCTAATCAATGTTGGATCGAAAAGAACGAAGAGCCTATATTGAATTAATTTAGTGTATCTTAAAATTTTTCTTCTTAACAACAATAATACACAGCTCCTTAATGCATGTATTATATATCCTATATTTATCTTCCATGCAAAATTATTCGATGCTGCATCATATGATCCTCAATTCAATCTGAAATAAAATGAGATCACGGTGCACAGCTTATATATTGTTAATCATATTCTCCAATTCATCACGTTTCAGAATGAAGCTGCTAAAGCTAGAGTAGTAAATCCATGCTATAGTTAAATGTCTCTGTATATAGTTCAAGAGCTACATGAGTAGTGCTTCAATGGCTTCCCTCACAATACAAGTTATACAAATCTTGAAACAAGCAAATAGGTAAGTAATTACTATCTGCACACTTCCTATTCATATTTTAATATTTATGTAACTTTAAAATAGAAATGCATAGAAACACCACTATAGTTCCACTTATGTTAGTTATAGAGAACTTGCAGTAACAAAACGTAAGTAATTAACGAACAATTTCAACACGATAAACTTATAACATATAGCTTTCCTTTCAGTGAAATGCAACCGCCACAAATACAAACAAAAGAACCCAAACATATGATATGATGTAATAGTAGTGCATTACTGCATTTGGTACTTATTGTGCGTGCCAGTGCAGAGCTATAGTACATGTCATTGTGAGGTTTGTACGAGTACACCCAACTTTGTGAGCCTTGGAGTGATCGGTTGCGCAGGGTCTTTGCTCAAGTGTGAGGCAGAGGCTAAAATCTTAGCACACACTGCTACTACCAATAATTTTAGCGCACCACTAACAAACTTCACCTCTCTTGCTTCTCTTTCTGTCCCTATTAATTCTCTACACTCGCAAGCTAGTACCTTTCGTTCTTCTCTTCCTTCTCTCTTGTACATGGATGCCCCCTTTCGTAATGGTTTGTTAGCACCAATCTTTTCTTAATACGATCCCGTGTAATAATTTAAGCTGAGTAGTTCCTCTTTGCTGCCATTCTTCAACCGGGATTGCATTGCAACGGCAGACATGGTATTTCCAATAATGGCCACATTATATATATACATATACATAGATATATGTATACACACACATATATATACACACACACATAGGAAAATGATTCCATACTCCTGGGTGTATATATGTACTCCCACCTCTAATATACCGTTTAAATGATGTTATTATACCTCTTTATCCTTTTTTAAACGAGTTTGGATCACATAATTTATATATAAATTCAACATATACCGACAACCAAAATATCATCAAAAAGGGAAACTCTGGTTTGAATTTCAAGTTTGAACTAGTTAGTAAACTACTTAAACTCAGCATCCTAAAAATTTCAAAAAATATCGCATAAAAATACATAGAAGAAATACCTATTTTGGATCATGGTGTCTCAGGTAATTGTACTATTACATGAGGCACCATGATCTAAAATAGGCATTTCCCTATGTATTTGCATGCGAAAAATTTTGAAATTTTTTATGATGTTGAGTTTAACCAGTTTACTAACTTGTTCAAATAAGTTTGAACTGAAATTCAAACTAGAGTTTCTTTTTTTATGATAGTTTGGTTCTAGGTATGTGTTGATTTTATATATAAATCAGCAAAGCATGTGATCTAAATTCGTTCAAATATTTGAATTCGAGTATATTTTTTCAAAGGTATGTGTTTCATTTCAATTGTTATAGATGGGTATAGATCCTAAAACTGAAAGTTTCAAAAAATATACATGAATTTAGCTTGAATTCACATATTTAAAATTATAGTGCCCAGGCCCTACGATGCCCTACTTATATAGTATACACACACGTACTACTATGCCCCTTCCCCCAACACACACAGTAGTGTAGGACTTGTGTACTATAGTCGTTGATGTGAAAAACGGCACACTCGGCCGATTAATCGGTGACCGTGATTAAACCGTCACGAATAGTTTAATCTGAGTATAATTAACACATTCAAATGATTAATTAACCGTATAATCTAATTAATCGGTCGTTTTTCGATTAATCATCCATTTTCCCATTTAATCATGAAAATAGATTATTTTATTCACAAAGTATGATATATTAGTTCATAATATTGTGTAATAGTGTTCATAGTATTTATCTTTTGGATGAAGTGTAAAAAAAATGTAAAATATGTTTTGTAGATTGATAATTTAGAATAACTTTGGGTAACTAAAATATTTCTAATTAATTCTAAATGTAAATAATATATTAGTAACAACACATAATCATCTGTTTTATTCTGATTACCCGGCCGTATTACAATTAATCGCTTAGCGGTACCATATCCGTCCGTCGAGCGTATACTGTTTTTCACACACTAACTATGGTATTGCATTAGTAGCGCTATCGCTACAGTTAATTAAGACTCTAGAGAGAGGGGGAGGTCATTAAGCATGGTCACATGACACCGAATTAACCCCAAGGCCTAGCTAGATTAAGGCAACGCATCAAGCGTCTTGTTTGCACACCATTAATTAAATACTACTACCACCACCACTTGGCCATGTAGCTTCCTGAAAGTTCGTTACAATTAATAAGTGATTCAAGGTTTGTTTTGTCCAACTCCCACGTTCATGCATGTGTTTTAAAATCTAACACGTACCTCACATACACTATCTCACTAGCTAGCTAAGCTTGCGTGGAAGCAAACAAGCCCTATAGCTTTCGCCTCTCTCTGTCTGTCTCCCATAGTCCCATGCATCAGTGGGATTCTCTGAACGATGATCATGAGGCATACAGAGCCAGACGACAAAAGGGCCAAAGATGGAATGCATATGCATATGTATATTCTAGTACAATATGCATGCGGGCGCTGAAAATAAAGTAGCACCCTGTACATATTCTTAGACTATTAGCTAACACTACTGGCCATTCAATTAGTCAGTCTATAAACAATTAAACACTGTCTATCTGTCCCTTGCATGTGCACTTCCTCTGCCTGCTGGCCTAGCTAGATAATTAAGATAGAATACAGTGATTAGTGAGCTTTACGTTTTGACCGGTTGCTGAGTTCAGGAGTTTGGGTGATATACATGATATAATGCAAAACATCACAAGTGCACACATGAAGCTTTACAACCACTGCACGCATTCGTGATCACTGTGTATAATGCCAAACCAAATAAATTAAACTTTTAGTACATATACTTGTTATGTGAAGCCCAAAGGATCCTAGCAAGATCTGTTCTGGTCCATCGTTGCAAGTACTCTATTACTCCATCCGGTTATAAATGGTTATCATTTTGAATATATGTATAGTTAAACTTTTAAAGCTTTTACGGTTAATATTTTTTAAATATTTAGATTGGATACATAAAAACTATATTTGTAGATTTGTCTCAAAAATATTGTTATAATGCTATAATTTTATTGGATTTTATAATTATATTGTAATAAAAATTAGTGATCAATATTGTGTTTTGACAACTACTTGTGTGGGTGGGGGAGTAAAAATTAAGACATGAATTGAGGCAGGTGCCTTGAGGTGACAGAGCTAAAGCTACAGCTTGGGGGAAGGTGCGCGAGTACAAGTGAAGCATGCACGTGACTTTAATTAGACCGGGGTTAACCAGCAGCAGGACGGGGGAGACCACCTTTTGCTTCCACTGGACTCCCCTTAATTTGAGCTTCTTGAAGCGAGGCCCACATTGGTTTTAAGGGCAATTACAACAGTAATTAATGAGCCGTTTGCAAGTTGTTACGTAATTTTTATCATCCTATATGGTATAGAATTAATGAGGAGAGAGGCGCTTGCCGTATCTTCGCGAGAGGACGGCAGTGACCCGTGCTCCGATGCAAAACGATGGCTCCATCGCCCGTTGTAGGAAAGAAGCCGTTTATATACTCATGCTTGATCACAGTAATTTATGGGCCTATGCATAAATTAATTAGTTTATAGACTGCCTGACAGACAAGTTATTGTAGAAGTTGTATGCTTTGTTGTCTTTATACGATATGACATACACTTATAGACAGCAACTATCTAGACTGTTGTACATGCCCTAAGTTGTTAACTCGGGAAGCAGCAGTCAAAATTCTCGACCCGACCCGTGAGTTCCTGTGGATGAGGCGATGCTTAGGCCGGCCTCTACGCTGGGCCGCCAAAATAGTGAGAGATCTAAACTCTAAAGGCCTCACTTTTGGTGCTGGGCTATAGCCTGCGACGAAGCTGAAGAGCGCGCGGCCCGTGGGGCACGGCACGCGCGGCGTGGAAGAATCGCCGTGGCCTCGGCTATTTGGCAGCCGTCGCGGTCGCGTCCGCGACTCCGCCTCAACGCAAGAGCACCCGCAGGAAGCGCCGGCATCAAGGCGCCGCGCGATGACTCCGCCGACTCCCGCGCCGGAGCCGGGCGCGTTCCGCGACTGGGCCAACCTGCCCGAGCTCCCGCTCGCGGAGGTGCTGCGGGGCCTACTCCCCTGCCTCCGCTCGCTCTACGCCTTCGCGGCCACCTGCCACCCCTGGCGCCGCCTGCTCCGCGCCTCCGCCGCCGACCTCGTCCTCCCCGGCATCCCGCCGCTCCTCCTCCTCCGCCCCTCCTCCCGCCTCGTCCCCTTCTCCCCGCTCGTCGTCGCTCGGCCGCAGCCCCTCTCCTACCGCGACCCCGTCCCCGCGGATGCCAGACTCCTCTCCGCCTCCCGCGGCCACCTCATCCTGCTCCGTAGCGGCCCATCCGATAGCCTACGCCTCGTCGACGCCCTCACCGGCGCCGAGCGCCGCTCGCTGCTGCTCCCATCCCCACACTTCGCCTACCACTACGCCGCCCTGGCGCTCTCCCGCCTCCTCCTCTTCCACAAGCACGCCTTCTTCTCTATCCCCCTTCCCGAGCCCCCAAACCCCAACGCCCGCCTCGACTGGACCAAGCACAGTCTCCCCCGCGCCGCCTCCTTCGTCACGGCCGTCCTCGAATTCCGCGGCCGCGTCCTCGGCTTGACCGACCGCGCGCAGCTACTGGAGTTCCACCTCGGCGCCGACCCTCCGAACCACACCGCCCAGATGCTGCCCATCGCCGGCCTCCCGGACGCCAGCACGTTCAACAGGTGGCGCTTCGGACCCCATCTGGTCGCCGCCGGGGATCGGCTGCTGCTGGTGCTCTTCATGGTGGGACCGCAAGTAGGCTCCGTGAGGAAGGTGGCCGTGTACGGGCTTGACATGGCGCAGATGAGGTGGGAGGAGGTGGACGACATTGGCGCGTACAGCTTATTCGTGGACTGCGCCGGGAGGAGCCCGGCAGCGTGCGTGGATGTGGGAAACTGTGGCGTGGAGGAGAACCGAGTTTACGTTGCAGCGCCTGGGTTCGATACCTGGAGGGCATTCCCGCCGGGGTGGGAATGGGATGAGCCGTTTTCCGCCGGGGTGGGAATGGCAATGGAGCTCCCGCCGATATGGATTTATCCGCGACTCTTCTTTTGATGATGCGTGTAGCAAGGCCAGTGACTAATTCTGTGTGGAACAACCAAATCTACAGATTTGCTTATGTACTAGTTGTTTGCTGTAGTATCAATTACAGAACATCTTAATTTGAAGTATTTGCTGTAGTATCAATTACTGAGTGAGCATCTTACTTTAGTAGTTTAGTAGCATATGGAGCCAAGATAACGATTGATTTTTAGCAGTTCTTCAATATGAGCTAACATTAGTCATGCATATCATATTAACACGCTCACACTATCATTCGTATCATATTAGAATAAAAACACTAAATATAGATAATTCCTTATTATTTCTACTTCTTACACACTAGTTACGCTGTTAATGTCAATATTTATGGATAATCACCGTCTGCCGTTCATTTATGCTTTAATATTTGAGCAACTTTAAAAAAAAGAAAAAGCATAGAAGCACCTCTCGTATTTGTGTCTGAGGCTCTGTGCTCTCCTGTTGTTCGGAAATCTATGTGCTTCTCTTGTAAGATTACATGCCATGCAATTTGTCACACTCAGTATCATATTATGCAAGTTTCCTTACACTCCCAATTGTTGCACTGTATTGTTGAAGTTTATATATCTGTCATAAAAAATTGAAATTTACAAACCTGCCATTTTTTCTGCTCTGAAGTTCCTTCTATGGTTTTCTGTTAGATATTTACCTGAAACTATCTTATGTTCTGTATGACTTTTGTCTGTGTTACAGCTGCATATGCCCTAGGTTCTTAACCATGATTTTGTGATTCCTCATTATACATTTACATGTTTGTTAGTGATTGATCCGCTACTAGTGCATTATTCTCAGTGGTAGATCCACACAAAAGGATGAGATCAGCTAAAACACATAATAAGTACTTCTTACGATGCCGCTTATAAATTTCCCTCTCTATTTAATCTATCAAAAAAAAAGAAGAAAAGAAATCCATCTCCATTCTCCAACGTTGATTGTTCTTGCATGAATGTTGGTTCATGGTCAAAAGGAATAACCAACAAGAAAGGCACTAAAAGAAACACCTACCTTTGATAGTAGATTTCTTTGCATTGAAACATGGAAGAAGATGTACATCGAGATGTGTCAAGAATAGACATAGGAGAGGGATTTCTAGAAGTTTCATTGCTTTTCCTGAGTTCTGCAATGACCTTTCTACCTTCTTCTGGCTGTAGTATTTCCAAACTAGTCACAAGAAATGCGAATTTGCACATTCTCATTGAATTGGTGATGAAGAGATTCACGAAATCTGAATGTGGGTGTCATTAAACTTTTGCTGCTTCAGCGGGTACACCGGCCCTCTCAGCAACAATTTGTTCATAGAGATCTCTAATCTTCAGTCCTGTGATGGTTTGGAAGAGACCTGTTCCATTGTTGCTGCCTGGGAAGTCTGCATGCTTTAGCATTTGCTGTGTCACCTCTCCGTAAAACTTGGTCGAGAGGTTGCTTAGATGACTTTCAACGTAGATGAGTTCATCCAGTCTGTCAAATTGCCCATCCATCTCCAGAACAGATACCTGAAAACATCAAGCAAATGCTAAGCCTGTACAGCTTTAGGTGTGGCAGAAGCTGATTGACAGTTAGAATTGGTCTACCCAAGCAAATTGTAGATCACTAGTCTAAGAATGGTTTTGGAGATTTTGGTCAGACTTTGGACTACTAGCTAGGTTGTTGTCAGTTTAGTTCCCAAGTAACAATAGAAAGATTCGCTTGGGGGATGTAAAAGGGTAATAAACCAAGATAAATTACCTCATGGCCAAAGTAAGTGTCTGGGCCATAGGCAAATTTGATGCCAGGATAAGAGCATGTAAGCTTTCTTCCACAAGGGACCCAAGTGATGCTTGATCCTTCGTCAAAGAGGTAAACTGGGTTGAAGTGATTCACGCCCTCTTTCATGATCAATTTAACACGCAGCACCTTTCCTTCGTTGTCATCAGGAATCAGTTGGGTTGGCAGAACTTCAATCACAGCATCAGCGTATTGCTTCTGCGGATCTGTCATACAAGTGGTACATATTGACATATCGAGTTTTATTGAGTTTCAATTATCAGTAATTTGATGTGGCATGTTATACTTTTTTTGGTTTATTTGGAATTAACTTGTTCTGATTATAACATTAGTTGGCAAAAGGCAATACCAATAAAAGCATCAAAATCTGGTTTCCTGGCTTCAATACTAGCCTTGATGCTTTCAAGGCTGTGTCCACGCTCTGCCATGTCCCTCTGTAAAAGTGCCAATGTTTTTCTTTGAGATAGAAAACAGCAGCACAACCCACTGTATCATGACTCATGAGGAACAAGAACATCTAAACCTTGGTGTTTAGCACTTCAGCTTACCTGAATTTTCCATGCAAACTTAACCTCATCACTGATGTCTAAGTAGATGCTGAAATCTAGGAGGCCTCTCACACGTTCATCGAACCTGGTTTCAAAATATAAGTAAACAAATAAATGGTGATGAGAAATTAGAAAAACATTTCTGCTTGTTACAGCTTGCAAAACGATCATGTTAGTTTCACTTGGGGATATTTTAGTTTACTCCTTGAGTCATCAGGGAACTGAAGATTTTTGTGGAAATTTATTTGAAGTTGCTGCAGTGATTGGGAAAGGTATATGATAGCCATTTACCCGATAACTAATCGAATATCGTGAAGAAACGAAAGTACAGACACTAAATACTGCAAGAAGGAAGAAGCATGCAGAGCATGGGGATAGAATGTGAGCTCACATTGGGTGCAAACCCTCGATGACAAAAATCTTAGGGGGCTGGATGAGCTCCGGTGGGTCCAGGAGGCCAGTGACATGGTTGTAGATTGGCTTCTCAATAGCCTGGCCTTCTTTGATTGCCTTCACCTGCTCATACATGAGATCAAAGTCGTTTGCTCTCGGGTCCAGGGCGGTCACACCTTTCTCCTTCCTCCCAGTTCTGTCCAAGGAATGGTAGTCATCAAGGCATATCACCGTTGTGGTGTCGCTGATCAGTGTGTTCGAGTCCGGGTTCCCTCCCTTGGGCGGCTCTGCAGCACCACCGAACACACTGGTGAGCCGTCGCATGAAGGTGCTCTTCCCACATCCTGAGTCTGCTGCCAGTCCAATCACTATTGGCTTCTCAGCTGAGCATGAAACCTGAAAGGTTCTTGCTCCTCTGTGCCTCGTGCTACTCCTCCTGTTGCTTCTGGCTGTGATGAAGATGACTTGATTCTGCCTGAAGCCTCTGTTTGAGATGGTGGTGCATGGGGAGTGCAGGGAGGTGGTGGTGTATAGGCTGCAGATTGCCATCTCTGCTTCCTGACCTTCGTTCCTGTTGGAGTTGCCCTTCTTCCCTTCAAGCCTTGTGATTGAGACTTGAAGAGGGGAGAGAGTTGGACGAAAGAATGGTGGAGATAGAGCTAGCAGAACATAAGGAGGGAAAGAAGATGGTGATGATGTGGTATCCCTTTTCTCCTTTCTTTTCTTATGATATCAAGGGCAGCTTATAGTGAGCTGAAAATGAGTTCTTCCTTTAATTCCCAACAATTTGTATTTTGTCAGTATTCTTTCTCTGGACACTGAATTTTCTTGTTAGGAAAAGCTTTTGGTTTTTTTTTTTAATGATCATCCCCTCTTCCTAGTGATGTTTTTAACCTATGCCAGTTAGTTTATGAACTTATTGGTGTTACTTGTTGCTTGTCTGCTAGCTGCCCAATATACACAAAGAAGGATGTATTAGGGATTCCTTGTACATATCTTGCAAATGCCCTAGAGAATGCCTGTGCTTGTTTTTGTCTTTGCTGATTAGACAATAGTTGAATTGTGATGGCCAGGGACGCTGGGAAGAAAGCTTGGTTGTGGTTCCATGAATTTAGATATGGTTCCACCACGTGGCGGCGCAAGGATGGCTGGCTGCAGATGAGGGAATGAAGGCTGGAAATTCAGGGAGGGGATCAGTCGCTGAGGCTTGCTGATGCTTTCCTCACCGTGCTGTACACCATATGTACTTTCGTGGTATAAGGCCGTCCATGTGTCAATGTGTGGTTGCAGGCGTGCGCCAAGTCAGCATCCAAGTCACTCGACGGCCAGGACTTGTCTGCACAGATTGCCAGAACATACAGTCCAACGCCTGCGCGGTACGCAGAGAACTTAAGGAACTCAATTCACATGCCTTTCCGGGACAATTCATTCGACTCGATGCTAGTAAGCCCATATCAGGAGGCATGCTACGAGTAATACATACTTCTTATAGTCATAAATAGTTATCGTTTTGAACATAGATGCACTTAAACGTTCTAAATTTAAACTGACAATACATTTAAATTATTTAAATTGAATATATGAAAATCATATACGCAGATTTGTCATGAAAAGTACTTTCATAGTATTATAATTTTATTGGGTTTTATAAATATATTATAATAGAAATTAATGATCAAAACTATGTTTTGAAGACTATGTTGATGTCCAAAATGACACTATTTATAACAGGAGGGAGTATAATTTTCTGCCATATATTGTCACAGAAATGCTGCAATGCTGACTAGCATAAACTGTGGCTAACCAGAACATTACCAGGAGAATCTCATTTGACTCCTTGTCGCCGTTAACAAATGCATAAACATTGATGAGCACTAAGACGACGGTTCAGCAGAAGCTGAATCTCCGAGGAAGACTAGAAGATTCCTTCTACACCAAAAGGCACAAATGAGATTCCCCAGATGCTTGCTGTCTTTAGGTTCCAACAATCATGGCTCTTGTAGACGACACCAACGGACCAATCAAGCGTGTAACCAAACTAACAATCAAAAGCGCGACAAAACTTGCATAGGTAAAGAATTGAGGTTACCAAACAACAGATCGGTCCAGAAACAACACTATAATATAATGGTGCTAATCCTTCACCAAACAAACTTTAATCACTACAATAACATACAAAGACTGACGTGTACTTATATGTATGCACAGAACCGCAGCACACTCAGATGGTACTGGTAGACTTTTGTAAATTTCTTCCATGGCCTACTTGTGCCCTCTGAAATACATGTATACTTTCTGCATGCACCAGAATCCAAACAAAGATCAGATGAGTGTTGTATTAGCAAATGTATCATAAGAAATAGCATAACAACCGAAGTTCTTCAAAGTTCAAACACAGGTTGAGAACATAACGTTGTTCACAATAAGTCACTATTGATGCTACATGCTCACTCAACTACCCATATTTTTATGGTAAGATCGTATGAATTAAATTATACATATTTTCTCTTGTGGGACAAATACAAGACAAATGGACGTTGGGCTAGCAAAGGTCGTTAGGGCTCAAATCAAAATTGCTTTGATTACTATAGTTAATGTTCAAAATTGAAATGAGTCCATTTCGAGTGAAAAAAGGCTAATAAGGCTCGACTCAATAGTGGCTCGTTAGCTCGAATTTAAATTAACCACTTAAACCAAAACGATAATTAAATGAGAAGTGCTTCTATGTATCACTATTTGAAAGTTGCACAAATGTTATAGCTGAAAGTTGTGTCGAACTATGTCAATTTCGAACAAAACTCGATAAGGAAACATTGGCCAACCAATGATTAATATTACATGCTCCGGCAATAACGCTAAAATCACAATTGGATGATATCCTTGTTTTCCTAATTTTAAAGAGAACTTCACTTTCGTTGAAAATTATTCATAGTGTTGGATAGCTAGAAGCATAGTAGTAACCAAACAAATAATAAATATAAAATGTTTCCAATTTTCAAGAAGTTTATCAGCAGATATTTTAAAGAAAGTAACAGATTTATGTGAATAGTCCAACAAGTCCAGTTGTTACATAACTATTTGCATTTATATGAAATAAGCACATCCAAACTTACAATATATAATCCCAAATAAATTTCTGACATGATTGAAATACCTATTTACTCCCTCATCTATTAAGTATGCAGAGATGACTGAAAGGATTGTGCTAACACAAATAAACTTAGACACAAAAAAAGGAGCATAGGAGGGAAGGGACAGAACGATTTAGATGATAAGTCACAGACCTGAAGAACCCAAATGCTCACAAGTGTCTCCAAGCAAAACAAGGCAAATCCGACAAAGTAAAAAATCTGAAAGAACAGAAGTTGATCTTAAATGTGATATGCATACTCATCTTCAACCTTATAAAATCATATAGAAATACTATAATAGACTAAAAAAGGAAAAGTGATAGTAGCACATTGTAGCAAAAGTGTTCCGTTACTCATTTTACACACACACACACACACACACACACACACACATATATATATATAGGAAAAATACATTCTACTCCCAAGAGTAGTTACTCCCACCTCTGAAATACCACCTAAACAAACTTGAAATATTCCTTTATCACTTTGGGTACACTCATACACTAATTATAAGCTACTCCAATATGAGCCACATGAAAAAATTGCAAGAGAGTCTACAGTTTTTAGTGTATTTTGCAAATACCTTCGTATACACACATAAAAAGGAGTATGTTCAAAAAAATATGCATACCACCTCTGAAAAAAAGGTACATACCACCTAGATAATCTTATATACTGGTATACGTACTTGTATACTACATGTATATATCTTTCGTTTTGCGATATTCTCCCTATGTTGTGAGATACGGCGTAGGGAGTATCTACTCCCGGGAGTAGAAAAGAGGCTTCCTCAAAAGGATCAAATAGCATCTACAGATCTACTCACCCCAACTATCGCGTGATCAGAGAAGGTGTCGATTGCAGCCAGTATACCCCTGATGACAAATAAAATATGTTTAGCTTAACACTAGATAAACGAATCTACAATCTTGTGCACTAAAATCTTGTAGGAGTGGTGGTAGTCCATCATATAAAAAATTCTTGATAGCAATTACTTCAATCGATGCATATTGTGATAAGGTAGCTTACGTTAATGACTTCCCACGAAATACAATTGGTGGAGCAATGGCAGCAATTATGCAGAAGCCAATGTGGAGCTACACAAACAAAGACATAAAGTAGTCCAATCAGGTTCAAAACAGAAATATAATTTCTATGTAAGGAATGCCAAAAACACAAATCGATCAAGACCTTACCAGGTAACAAAGGAAAAACCATCCAAAGCTGAATGCACTGTCAGTTCTGTTCAACAAGTTGATAGAATATAAAAAATAAAGCCACTACCAGTAAACATAAGTTAAAGACAACCATCATCTGGTTGAATTTGCAATTCCCTACTATACAGCTTCTGTCCGACAAGAATATCAACATTATTCTGTTGTTTATTAAAAATTCTATGAATGTTAAGCTGACAGAAGTGGAATTCACAAAATAAAGGACATGAAATGGTGTAGATTATTCTGTGTCGATAGAATAATGCGTTAGCTATTAGATGTATACCTCATTGCACGGTACAGAGGCCTATACCACATCAAGTAAGATAGAGGAATTCCAAGCATACCATAAATAGTAGCCAAGAAAAAAAGTTTGGAGTCTGCAAGCATAAGAAAATCCAAAGATTTAGTGGCCTAATGCATTAAGAAAATTAGCACCTGTTCGTAATTAAACTTATATCCCATGCAATGCACGTGGCAGGTGCATGGGCAACGAGCATACAGGAAGCGAAAAAAAACTAGCTAGAGAGAAGCGCTGAACTCACCTCCCCCTCTGATCCAACAGACTATGACAGCAATGAAATTCCAAAAGAGACAAAGCACAATGCCTGTAGATTATTGCAACCCAAAACATTCTCCGTAAGTACAAACAATGCGATCTTTGGAAAGCACTAAATGTAGCATACCCCGCATTATGAATGACTTCCGAGGGTGCGTGCATACCAAGCCAGCTTGCGAACGCAAGATACTGCAACTTCTGTGCATTGGCTGGTATCTCGTTGGCAATGTCATGGTGGATAATCGGGAAGAATGGAGGCCAGTTCTTGTCCTCCGTGGACACCCCGGCTACATCAACACAGTGCCATAGAACAACACTCAATTCACAACTCCATGAGAACATCAAGCAAGATAATCATTGCGCTAAGCCTAATGCACGTAGAAGCGTACCACTCTTGAGAGCTTCCTCCCTCCTCCTGATGTTCTTCACCCAAATTTTTTTTAAAAAAACAGAGAAAAAAAACTGTTCACAATTTAACATCCTCATCGTGTAACAAATAAACGGCAAGAATTCAAGGCAGCGGCACAACACGCGTACCGCCTCTCGCCTCGTAAGATCTGACTCCCATTGCGAGAGCTCCCTAGCCTTGCCCTTCGAATCCTTCAACGGCAAAACAACCGGATTAATGAGCTTCACACACGGGCACGCACTCACTGAGCACGCAGCAAGGTGGGGGGAGCCCCTCTTACGTTCATGGTGCCAAGGGGGATGTCGACGGTGGCGCCGCCCTTGCCGCCTCCTCCACCGAACCCGACGGGCTCCGTCGGGCGGAACTGGCTGCCTCCACCACCACGTCCTCCACCTCCTCCTCCTCCATTCTACGACACACCAAATCCGCGTCTCATTAGAACACGCCAGAAATCCAACGCCCGAGCTAAGCGGGGAGATCCCGCCCGAGATCTACCGCGCCGCTCGAGCTAGCTAAAGGTAGGCGGAAGGAGAATGGGAGAGACATCGAGCAGAGGGCGGTCGGGGTTACGTACGGAGAAGGGGTTATCGTCGGCGCCCTCGTCGAAGGGGTTGGGATCGTGATGCATGCTCGCTGCTTCGCCGGCTCAGCTCCGGGCGGCGGACGGGATGAAATGATCGGTGGTTGGATTTGGTGTGTGGTGTGGGAAGGAAGCGGTGGGAACCTGGGAGGGGCGGGGGTGTCAGCGTCCGTGGTGGACCGATCGATTGACTGCTCAAGTCGCTTCCGGTTCAAGCTGTTCTTTTTTCGCGCTGGCAGCCGGACCGGACACCCTGCGTCTTTTTCTCGCCCGGTTACGTGCTCAATAAATCAGAACAAAATAATAAGCATATTCTCCACAGATATTTACCATATACTACTAGTATAACTAGCCTGTATAGCGCGCTACGCTGCGCCGCGCAAATTCTAGTCCGTTTTTTTTGGAAAAATCTGATAAATTTTATCGAATTTTTTATTTCCGTAATTTTTAAATAAAATGGGTCGGTAGGACGCGTTGGCGAATCCATGGGCTATTACAAACCTTCGACGAATCCGCGTTTAATCTACGGGTTACTATAAACCTTCGACGAAACTGTGTTTTTTTTGTGGCGAAAACATTTTTTTTCCGAGAAAAACGTGTTTTTTCTGTGGCGAAAACATTTTTTCCAGGAAAAACATATTTTTTTTGTGGCGAAAACATTTTTTCCAGGAAAAACGGATCGGCAAATCGAAAAGTTGCTATAAACCTTCGACGAATCTGTTTTTTTGTGGCAAAACATTTTTCCGGAAAAGCGTGTTTTTGTGGCGAAAATATTTTTTCCGGAAAACGGAGGTCGGTAGACCGATTAAGCGAATCCATAGGTTGCTATAAACATTTGACGAATCCGCGTTTTTTTTAGAAAACGACGGCTAAGACCCGTCGACAAATCGATAAGTTGCTATAAACCTTCAACGAATCTGTGTATTTTTTTGCGGCGAAAACATTTTTTTCCCGTGAAAAACGTGTTTTTTTTGTAGCGAAAACATTTTTTCCGGGAAAAACGTGTTTTTTTTGTGGCGAAGATATTTATTCCGGTAAAAACGGATCGGCAAATCGATAAGTTGCTATAAACTTTCGACGAATCTGTGTTTTTTTTGTGGCGAAAACATTTTTTTCGGGAAAAACGTGTTTTTTTTGTGGCGAAAACATTTTTTCCGGGAAAAACGGAGACGAATCTGTGTTTTTTTTTGTAGCGAAAACATTTTTTCCGGGAAAAACGGAGAAAGGACCTGAACGTAAGAACCAGGGACCTGTTTGTTAATTTTTTGGACATGTTCGCTATCCTGAAAAATTAGAAATGGGCTTGTCCGCGATTTGTAATTAACGGGAGGTTTTTCCGTAAAATATCGCGCCAGGGACCTAAATGCGAAGGAAAAAAATATATTTTCGTCTCACAAAAAATCGCAAAGGATCTATTTGTAATTCGGAAGGACCTATTTGTAATTTCGAAGAACCAGAGGGTTTTTTTACAAATTGGCTTGGGGGGCACGTGGCCCCCCTGGTCTCTCGCCATTTCCTTCCCGTTTAAAGGGTGTAACCACTAGCATATTGGTCCGTGAACTTATATGTGCATCAACCTTAAAGTGTGTATAAATGATTTGGTAACACATATATGATTTTGTTTTCTTATAAAATAGATTATTGTAGAACTCTATTTGTGATATTTTTATATTATATATTATAGGAGAAAATTTATTCACTCCCTTTCGCAATAATTGTCACATGGGATCTAAGAGCAGTGCTTCAACATTTTTCCTCCTAATACGAGTTGTATAAATCTTGAAGCAAGTGAAAGGGTAAGTAATCACTATCTACCATTCATTCATGCTTTAATATTTATGCAACTGTCAAAAGAAAAGCATAGAAGCACCTCTTGTGATTTAAACTTTCTTCTCCGAATACTTGCATAGCAAAATAGTAAGTATCGCGTAACATAATATTTTTCATTTACATCATCATCTTTTAATTTCATTATTACAATATTTATCTCTTTCTTTCGGTACTTATTTTAGTGTACATCACATTGTTTATACTAGTACAGTCTATTTAACACTTGTCGATGTATCACTCTTTTAATCTCTTCATTACGTGGAAGTCCACCAAACAAAGAGTCAAAATATTTTATTTTTTAAGAATATATTTTCTTAGCGGCGGTAAAAAATCTATATAGACTTTTGTTACATTATAGCTAATAATTTATATATACAAATCAAATTTCTTACCTTATTTTATTTTTAAAAAATTACCATATTTCTAGAATTTTAATTACGAATGAGATGAGAATTTATTTTTCACTTATTACGACTTTAATAATAATCCCTAATTTTTTATTATTTTGTTAAATTTTGTTATTTTTATTTAATTTTGAATTTATGTCTTAATTTAGAGTTAAAATCAAATGGCCGATTTATTTTTGTTGTTTATTTCTAATTTGTGTTAATTGTCACTGATATTTTTTATTTAATTTTGCATATCAGTTGTATATTAGAATTCATACGAAAATCTAAATGCTACTTTTTATTCCAAATTTTAACTATGTACATGTTTAGATTTGGAGTTCGTATAAAAGGCCGATTTTCTTTTATTTTTGTATTCTAAAGTTTAGTATTTTTTATTATGGTCGGTACGGATTATTCCTTATAATCTAAGCCATTAATTTTATTGTTGTTTTTTATTTAATTTCAAATATTAGTTTTATATTAGATTTGATATATAGATCCAACTGCTAATTTTTTATCTAATTTTATTACAAATTTTAGCTATGTCCATATTTTAATTTGAAGTTTATATAAAAATCAAATTTTATTTTTATTTTTTATTTATTTTCTAATATTACTTTTAGGTTAGATTTGATATATAGATCTAACTGCTAATTTTTGTTTAATTTTATTCTGAATTTTAGTTGTGTACGGTTTTAATTTAGAGTTGATATGAAAATCAAATTGCTAATTTATTTTTATTTTTATTCTAAATTTCTGCTATTTTTTATTGTACTTGGCATGGACTCTTTATTTTAATCTAAACCATTATAACTCGTGCCCGCTAGATAGACGGTTAGTTTTTTTCTTTAAATTTTAAAATCCAATTGCTACTGTAGTTTGAGTTACTTAGGCCCCACCAGATTAAGAGACAGATATTTGCTTTTTTGTAAAAATTTCTAAAATATTCCTATATTAACAAAAGATCTGATGGCAATTGTAATTAGAGTCCACCAAATTAAATGGACTCTTTCTTTTAACCTAAGTTGTTATAACTTAGGTCCGTTAGATAAATGTTACTCCCTTCGTTCCAAAATATAGGGCATATTAGAATTCAGAAAAGTCAAATTACATAAATTTTGACCAAAAATTAGTCAAATTACATGCATGTTTAATTTACAAAAGATGTATCAATTGATTCATATTTCACTTATCTTTCAATTATTGTTGGTTTCATAACAATTCATAATATATTATAACAGAAATTAATGGTTAAAGTTTATTTCAAAAGACTTTTTTGAATTCTAATGCGCCCTATATTTTGGAACAGAGGGAGTAGATGTTTTTATTTAAATAATAACATCCAATGGCTACTATAGTTTGAGCTAGTTAGGACCCAGTAGATTAAGGGCAAGATGTTTTGCTTTTTGTGAGAATTTCTATCATATTCCTATTATTAACAAAAAGATCTATGGTGGTTGTAATTAGAGTCCATCGTATTAAGGGAAAGATATTTTGTTTTTTTATGAGATTTTATAGTATTTTTTCTTTTTTTAACCCTTATGAGCTTTTAATATATAATTGATGCACTGTAAAATTTCCTTTTTACCGAGCTCTACTCTGTTATGACTTCTCACCTTGGGCCACCCTGATCATATTTTTACCATACATTCGTCTTCTTATACACTCGCTCTAAATTTAACTTATAGGTAATTTTTTCTCCTCATTTGATGCTACAATACTAAAGAAGGCATAGTAATACAACAATTTTTATTGTGGACTTATGGTGACAAGTAGAGAGACGACGTTGGCGGAAGACTACTATCTAGAGGATAACTAGTAAACTATCCGTGTGTTGCAACGAAAACATATTTTTTAACCAAATAATTAAATCATACTATGTATTTATAAAAAATAAAATTACATTCTTAGGTTGTCATAGGGAGGGAGAAGTTGGTAATGGCCTGACTAGAGAGAGCAGGTGTGAGCGGAAAAAAATAAATGCGCTTGATTTTTTTTATCCTACGATCTATATGTTGACGTGTGAAGAGTGAGAAGGATGACTCCTACCAACTTATACATTTATATATTAGTAAAGATCTACTGCCAGCGGTGGCCACAGGTGCCATCCTCCCTAGTCCTGCATTCCCCGCTGCTACCGACCAACTTGTCATCCACCCCAGCATGCTTCCCCACCTCACTCGTTAGTCTACTTGTTCCATGAGCCACGCTGCTGGGCAAATTATATGGTGAAAGCTAGCACATGGTGAAAAGATGAAAGTAGACAAATAGAGACCTTGGATCAGCTTCGAATGGCCCAGATCTTAGTCAGAATCCCACCTCCTCCACTTAAACATCTTTTATAATTTTTCTAGCGAGTTATGTGTAAAAACGTATTTAAGTGGAGTAGTTGGGATTCTTTTGCCTGGATCTGAACCATTCAAAATCGATCCAATGTCCATGTTTGCTTGCTTTTTTATCATGTGCTAACTTTTACCATATACACCGCCGTGGTGCTAAAGTTTCGCTAGTCACCAAAAACTTGATTTAATTTCTTAGGATTGTCACTACTCACCAACTAGCCTATTATAGGCCTGTGAGTCACTGCCAAGGTTTCAAATTTCATTTTCGGATCTTATCTCGGAGGTGGCCGAAATCCAAAATTTCAGTAAAATCTCGGTATTTTGGATGAATCTGGTAAAAATTCAAAAGGAAAATTTGAAATATGGAATTTTATAACTAAATTTTGGCCAAAATTACTGAAATTTCAACAAAATTCAACTGAGTGACAAATAATAAAAAATAAGTTAAAAAATTTTGAAACTTTTTGTAGAGGGTCCTGACATATCACTAATGTTTTCATATAAATTTCAGATCATTATCAAGTATGAGTAATTTTTAAAAATTCTGAAAATGCTACTATCCTGATAAAAGGCTAACCAGTAAATTTCAACCGAATGGAAAATGGTACAAACCACTTTAGAAAATTTTGAAAATTTTTTTGGATGGTACTTACACATACATAATGTTTCCATAAAATTTGTAGATAATTAAAAAGTCTGAGGAATTTTACAAAATTTGAAAAGTGCTACTGAGGACGGACTTGCAAAATTCAACTGAATAAAAAATGGTCAAACCACATTAGATAATTTTTTAATTTTTTGTGAATGGTACTAACACATTAGTAATATTCACATAAAATTTTTAGATGATGATCAAGGTTAAGGAATTTTAAAATATTTTGATAGTGCTGTTGTCTTAATAAAAGCATTACGGTGCTACATGCCATGGTTATCACGGTGCCCTAGTGAAGCGAGTCGCCTCTGGAGCACCTGGATGCCTAGGCGCCCGCCTAGGCAACAGTTAGGCGACCAGCTAGTACAATATAGTTCAATTTAACTATGTACAAAAGTATAATTCAAGCTCAAATATAGTAGGAGTGAGGAGTGATTTGTAATACCTTGTATATAGCATACATAGCACCTTCTATATGATCCAAATCATTGCTGTCCAAATATTGCTGTAGAGTCTGAAATAACTTAATACATCCAACAACTTGCCTTGATTTTCTCTAGTACAAGCAAGAGAATTACCTGATGTCAGTAAGATGAAACAGTAGGTTGTTGGATACATGGAGTTCACATAAATTACAAAAATATATTGAAAACAGAATTGAGAATGTTCTAAGGACAAAGACAGTGAAAGTTTCAAACATAGATCTAATGTTCCAAGAACAGGACATTCAAACATGGATATAATGTTCCAAGGACAAGGACATTCAAACATCGATGTCTAAGTCTAAATCATCTTGACGATTCTCATCACTTGGTCCACTCTCATGAGAACTAGGTGGCGCTTGCCTATAATCATCGTCGATATCTAGATCATCGGCCACCAAAGGTTCATAGACTTCATCCTCATCTGAGCCTTACTCTTCTCCTTCAGCTGTTGAGCTCAAATTTGCACCATGTCAAGAGTAAGTCCTGGTCATCTTAGGTAGATTACGTCCATGAAGTATTATTGATGCATCGGTGGCTTCATCAATATGAGCCCGTGAAAGATTTTCTCTATGGTGGACTTCTTCAATACTTATTTCAACCCATTCGTTGTCCCATTGAAACTCTTCTAAGATCAAATGGTTGAAATTTGTCCCTTCCACACGCCTCTTTTGAAAACGTTCGGTAATCTTCCGGTTGTATTGAATGTAGACTAAATCATTCAATCTTTGGTGCTTCAACCGGTTTCTTTTTTTGTATGGATCTGAAAATTAATCACTAATTAACAACAAAAAATACTTGAAATATATGAGTAGCTTTGAAATAAATACAAGTTAGTTGCTTACAAATTTGAAAATGCTCCAATTGCGCTCACAACCGGAGATCGAACAACAAAGACCGAGGATGAGTCTTGCTAATTTTTGAAACTCTCTAGTAAAGCCACCAAAAGCATCCCACCAATCAACTAAAATATAAAACATTGTATCTATGTTAGAAACTTAGAATGTTTAAAATTCAATCAACTTAGAATAGAAATTTAGTATTTACGAGGGCTCTTTGTTTTTTGTTGCATCACAACTGATTGCTTTCCAAAGCTCTTCCTTATTTTCTTATAATCATCCACTTGATCACTTATCTTTCTAAGCAAATTATAATCACAATTAATAATCTTTTCAATCACATCATTTAATGCAATCTGGAGTCTCGAAGCATAGTTAATGTCTTTTCCTTTGATGTTGAAAAACTTGTTTGGGTTCAAAAACAATGTAGCCCCATACAGCTTTTGCTCCATCTGATGCACCCACCGCCTCTCAATGATGTTTATTACCTTCTTTAGTACCCTTGGTTTGCTTCCAAAAGACTCTCTTATCTTATTCCTAGTATGATCCATACTTGCTGAAACCTTCGGCATGGTAGGCTCCTCATCCCCATCAACAATCCTCAACACAATCAGCAAAGGCTGGGATGCTTTTATGAAATCCTCCACAGCATACCACAAACGCAAGGAAAGCAAAATATCACAAACTTTCTTTACTGCCTCCATTTGAATCAATTTAACCTTAGTCCAATCCTCACTAACAAAGAGTAATCGTAAAGTATTCTTATGCTTATATAACTTTACAAAGTGAAAAAAGAAGTAGCAAATCTCTCCATAATAATTTTACCTGAAAAAAAAAGATTGAGTTCCAACCAATTTACAGCATAAGGTAGATTGTTTTTTTCGAGCAAAAGAAAAGAAATTTACCAGCAACCTTAAAATTAGCACCAATATAGGTGACCACTTAAACGATGTTGTTAGGGCCTATCTCCACAATCTTCTTCTCAAGCAAATCAGTTAACATTCTTACATCAGCCGACTGAGAGGATGCATCTACAAACTCCAAGAAGAAAGTCCCTTCAGGACAATTGATAAGAAAATTTATCAAGTGTCTTTCTCTCCTATCGGTCCATCCATTTGACATTAGTGTACAACCGTATTGCCTCCAACTAGACTCTTGCTTCTCCCTTAATGCTTGGATTCCATTCTTTGCCTTAGCAAGCAACGACACCCTTAACTCATGAAAACTATGTGGTTTGTATCCATACACGTATTGTCCAATAGATTCTATCATAATTTCAAAACTCCTAGAATTTACAGCATTGAATGGTATGCCACACTAATAAAAAAAATTAGCAACATATATATCCACCATCTCTTTTTCTTTCTTGGTCCTCATACATTGCTCCATGAAGGTTTGGGACAACTATTTGGAATGCCTTTTATCAACCACCTTTTTGGGTGTCTTTTTTATCATGGAGGCAACTGATTTTATTACTTTGGCCACCAGTTTGAATATAATGGCAGCTTACTTCCTCTTAGCAGCTGTCCTAGAACTTGGATGACAAGAAAACGCCTTCAAGGATCTATAGATTTAATTGAGCAATCAAAACACATTTACAATTTTTGAAATTTTTTTACAAAAGAGTGAAGAGGCAATGCTTAAGCTTCCATAAAAAATTTATATCATGATCACACTCGAGTGAATTTATAAAATTCTAAAACTGTTACTGTCTCAATTATGTTCATTCTATTTTTGAATTTTTAAATATAACAAATGATGCTGAATTATTTTTAAATTTTTTTGTATGATCCTAGAATTCTAAATATGGTACCATAAATTGTTTTAGAGTATGACCAAGCTTGTACAATTTTATAAAAATCCGATAGTGTTTCTACTGTTTTTATAAAACATCTCAAAATTCAATTTTACAACAAATTTTTATAGAAGATGACATTCTTAATAGTTATTGACCCAAATCCGGTCCTCAAAAGTCAAAATTCAATAAAAAATCTTGAGATTTCGGTGAAATTTACTGAAAATACTGTAGCATTTTGATTTTTTTAATTCAGCTAGGATTTTGCATGCTCGTCCCCGGCCAGAGTTCGTGTGCTTCTCGGGCGCAATACGAAACATGTGTCACCTGCTACGCCTTTCGCGATGATGGAAGGGGTTAAATTTGTAAATTCGTGTGAGAGAAGACTAAATTTACAAAAAAAATGGTACAACGGTAGCTCGAAAAGCAACATGTTCCCGAGAATGCCGGGTGGGGTGCGGGAATCAAGGTTTGAAATCTCGTTTTCGGTTGACATTTAGGGGTGGGCGAAATCCAAAATTTCACCGAAATCTTGGAATTTTGGGCAAATCCTGGATGAAATACAAAAATCAAAATTCAAAATTCAAATCCATTTTTTTTCAACTGAGATTTCTAAGATTTCGCCAAGATAACCTGAGATTTTAGTAAAATTGAACCAGGCGAAAAATAGTGCAAAACACATTATTTTTTTTTTATTTTTTTGATATAGTCCTCACACATCACTAATGTTATAATAAAAATTTCAGATGATAATCAAATCTGAGAAATTTTTAAAAATTCTAACAGTGGTACTGTTCTGTTAAAAGGCTAACCGGTAAATTTGAATCATATGAAAAAGGGAACAAACCGCGTTATAAAGTTTTGAAAAACATTATGCATGGTTCTGATGCATCAATAATATTTCCATAAAATTTTAGACGATGATCAAGCTTTAGGAATTTTAAAAATTTTTGACAGTGCTACTGTCGTGATAAAAACCTTACCGGCAAATTTCAACCGAATGAAAAATGGTTCAGACCATATTATAAAATTTTGAAAATTTTTGTAGATGGTATCGTCAATGTTTCTATAAATTTTTCATATGATGATCAAGCTTCAAAAATTATGACAATGCTACGTCTTGATAAAATCCTGATGATCTATACATAGATTTGCTTGAGCAACCAATAAAGTTGTAGAATTTTTGAAACTTTTATAGAAGGTGCAAAGGCAATGCTTAAGTTCTCATAAAAATTTTAGAGATCATGATTAGGGGTGGGCATTTTAAACGAAACGATTATCGAATCGAATCGAACCAATTAACCGATTATTTGGTTTATTCGGTTTTCGATTCGATTTTTGTTTTGATATAATTCGGTTTTAGGTGTTGATTCGGTTTTTCGCTTTCAAAACCGAAATAACCTAATAACCGAATTATATATACAATACCACTTTTATAATATTCTTTCTAAAGCCACTAAATAATTCTCATGTTATAATACATTTATGCATATGTTTAGTATATTCATATGTTCTATTGTGCTTATATTGTAATGACATGAATATTGTGTGGGTTTATTTATACTCTGTGTTGCAATATGAGAAGGACTAAATCTAATATACCTAGTGTTATTCATATTTCGGTTAACCGAAAAACCGAATTAACCGAACCAAAATATTTCGGTTAATTCGGTTCGGTTTTTTATTTTTGGCCGAGAAATTCGGTTTCTAGTTTTCAAAAACCGAATTATTTTAAAACCACCGAATTATTTTAAAACCAAAAAAACCGAACCGATTAAACCGAAAAAACCGAATGCCCACCCCTAATCATGATTACACTCTAATGAATTTATAAAATTCTTACAATGGTATTGTACCATTTATATTCTTTCTGTTTTTTATTTTTGAAATATAACAAATGAAATTCAATACTTCCGTAGATTTAATTGAGAAAACAAGAAAATTGAAAATTTTCAAAATTTTATAGAATAGTTATGAGGTAATTTTTAACCTCTCATAAAAATTTTGGATTATAATCATACTCCAGCAAATCATACATCTCCTAAATCCTGAAAACTTCACGGCCTCACGTCACTTTGAGCCGAGCCGGCGGCTCAGCTCAAAAAATTTTCTCGCGATTCGATCCTTTTGTAAATTACGAACAGGTCCTTCGCGATTTTTTGAGAGATGAAGATTTTTTCGTCCAAATTCGCGTTCGGGTCCCTCGTTCGCCGTTTTACAAAAAGAACCTCCCGTTAGATTTAAATCGCGAACAAGCCTTTTTCTAATTTTTAAGGATAGCAGACAGGTCCAAAAACGTAACATTCAGGTTCTTACTCTTTACGTCTAGGTCATTTCTCCGTTTTTCTCGAGAAAAAATGTTTTTGTCACTAGAAATATATGTACAGCTCTATTTCTAGACTTTTTTCCCACATCGATTTCCCATCTTGATCTCTAATATTTTTTAGAGCATGGATTATTACTCCACAAATGCGTCGGTCTCTGATATTTTTTAAAACATGTATTATTACTCCGTGAACGCGTGGAGTGTTAAGCTCGACAAAAGAAGGTTGTCATCTCTAATAATTTTTCGCCCTTTTCCTCTAGACTTTTTCCCCCTTCGGTTTTCTAGCTCGGTCTTCAATATTTTCCAAATAATTAAATCGAAAGAGATATTTCTACAACTCTATTTCTCTACTTTTTCCCCGTTTACTCATTATTTCGACGATTTAAAAATAAAACGCCACCAAAAAAAAAAACCCTCTGAAAAAACGACATGCTTGATGTATTATTACGCCATGAGTCTCTAATATTTTTAAAACATGTCCTTTCTCCGCTTTCCGGAAAACGTTTTAAATGCGTAAATATTTGTGTAGCTCTATCTCTAGACTTTTTCCCCAAATCGATTTCCCATCTCGATCTCGATATTTTTTAAAACATGTATTATTACTCATGAACACGCCGATCTCTAATATTTTTAAAATATGTATTATTACTCATGAACACATAGAATGTTAAGCTCGACAAAAAAAGGTTGTCATCTCTAATAATTTTTCACCCTTTTCCTTTAGACTTTTTTCTCCTGGCGGTTTTTTTCTCTTCGGCCTCCAACATTTTCCAGATAATTAAATGAAGAGATATTTCTACAACTCTATCTCTCTATTTTTTCCCATTTCGACGATTTTAAAAATAAAACAACACCGAGAAAAAAAATAAAATTTTTCTACGAAAAAACGACACGCGCGGCGTATTACGCTGTGAGTTTTTAATATTTTTAAAAACATGTATTATTACTCGGCGAATGCGTAGAGTATTAAACTCGACAAAAAGAAGGTTGACATCTCTAATAATTTTTCGCCCTTTTCCATCTAGACTTTTTCCCGCCGCGGTTTTCCAGCTTGGTCTCCAATATTTTCCAAATAATTCGTCGAAAGAGATATTTCTACAACTCTATCTCTCTATTTTCCCCCGTTTCGCTCATTGTTTTGACGATTTAAAAAATGAAACGCCGTCGAAAAAAATATTTTTTTCGAAAAAACGACATGCGCGGCGTGTTACGCCGCGGAAAATTTCCTAGTTCATAAAATACTGACAAGGTTACTGTCTCAGTTATGTTAATCTTGTTTTTTATTTTTTAAAGATAACAAATAAAGTTTAATTCTTTTGAAACTTTTCTATATGATCCTAGACAGATAAGGATAATACCATGAATTTTTTAAAGCATTATCAATCTTGTACAATTTTATAAAAATCTGATAGTACTCCTGCCAAAATTATAAAACGTCTCAAAAGTTCTATTTTTCAACAAATTTTTATGAAAGATAACATTCTTAAGGATTATTGGACTAACTCCAGTCAAAAAATCAAATTTGGGTAAAAAAAAACCGAGATTTCAGTGAGGTTTACCAAAATTTTTGAAATTACTATAGCAATTTATTTTTTTTAAAAAAAATATCCGACCAAAATTTTAAATCTCATCTTAGCTAAAATCTAAGATCTTTTCAAGATATCGTGAAATTTTGCCGGAATTTGTAACCTTTAGTGTGAATCACGGGGGGCTAGCAGGCTAGGCGTGCGGCGCGTGGCTGACGGACTGACGGGCGTGGCGGGGTCGTGGCGTCGTGCACTCGTGCTGCGTCGCGCGCAGGGCGTGGGCGTGGGCGTGCGAGGCGAGCGTCTCTGGAGGCTGGGCCGTTCAGCCGCGGCGCGCTTGGGCGATTGGGCATGTGGCACGGTTGAAAAGCCTTCCTTTATTCTTGGGCCTTGGGCCTCTCATGCTTTGCGCGGCAGGACACCGGAGACGCGCGAGCGGTGTGACCCAACGACCCGGCGGCGGGTGCACACATTCGGTTGGCAGACAGTTTCGACAGGATGGTGGTACCCGTATGGACAACAATTTTTGGAAGCCTTCCTTCACTTTTTTTTAAATCTGAACACTTCTAAACAAATTTATAAAATCAATCCATGATAGATAATATGTATCACCTACGCCCTTCTGTAATACAGTAAGACTTCTTGTCAAGCTCCTGTTCCTTAGCAGGATATCAAACCACTTTAATTAATTAATCGGTTTAATTATTTAATCACTTAATTAACCAACCTACCTACCTATCAAGATAGGCATGCTCGGCAAGTCCTTGCTACTGCGCTCCTACTACACATCTACTAACCTATCGAACTCCTGTTACATCGTTGTGTTGTCGTGATACGAAAGCCGACAGATGACCTACCGAGCTCTTGCTACGCTGCTATGCTATCACATACAGTAGCGTGGCATGTGACACGTATCATCTATCGCTGCTTTGACGGTTAGAAACAAAACTAGTTTTACAAATTCGCTCGTATAAATACTAGATCTATAAAATATTAACATTGTGTCAGTGGAAAGAAAAAAAGCGAATCTTCCAATATATCCACACCCTTGTACATTGCAGAATGTTGGTGAAAGGAAATCCTTCATTCACGGACAGATCCACGACACACTTGGTAGAGCTGCGAACGAAGACCAAGCCCGAGTTAAGAGTTACAACCACCATCAAATATCAATGACTACTAATAATTATTACGAATACTATAGGACGTGTACATTCGATACGACGCTCCACATCTGTTTCGTGTTCCCTCGCTTATGATTCCATCTTTATAGCGCTGAGAATTGGCGAGAGACCGGCCGCTCCACGTGTCCTCTAAGGCTATTTTGCAAAAAAGCTCCCCATTTTTTCGAATTATGGATAGGTCCTTACGGATTACGAATAGGTCCTTCGTGATTTTTTGTGAGACAAAAATATTTTTTTTCCCTTCATGTTTGGGTCCCTGGCGCGGTATTTTACGGGAAAACCTCCCGTTAAGTTCAAATTGCGAACAAGCCATTTTCTAATTTTTTAGGACAGCGAATAGGTCCAAAAAAATAACAAACAGGTCCATGCTTCTTACGTTCAGGTCCTTTCTCCGTTTTTCCCGGAAAAAATATTTTCATCACCAAAAAACCCGGAAAAAATATTTTCGTCACAAAAAAAACACAGATTCGTCGAAGGTTTATAACAGCTTATGGATTTGCCAACGGGTCATAACCGTGGGTTTTTTAAAAAAAAATGTAGATTCGTACGAAAATTTATAGCGATCCATAGCTTCGCCGGTGGGTCCTAACAATCCATTGTTTTTAACAAACACAAAAAACCAAAAAACGAAAAAACCAGATTCGTCGAAGATTTATAGCGGTTCATGGATTTGCCCACAGATCCGAATGGCTTTTTAAAAAAGGAAATACATAAAAAAAACGGCCGCACTTTTCTTTTGCAAAAACAAAAAAAACACAGATTCAACCACAATTTTCTAAATAAAACACGCATCGACAAAAAAAACACGGATTCATCGAAGGTTTATAACAACTTATGTATTTGTCAACGGGTTATAACCGTGGGTTTTTTTTAAAAAAAAGTAGATTCGTCCAAAGATTTATAGCGACCCGTAGATTCACCAACGGATCCTAACGACCCATTTTTTTTAACAAACACAAAAAACAAAAAAAACACGAATTCAACCGCAATTTTGTAAATAAAACACGCATCGACCAAAAAAACACGGATTCGTCGAAGATTTATAACGACTTATGGATTTGCCAACGGTCATAACGGGTTTTTTAAAAAACGAGATTCGTCCGAGATTTATAGCGACCCATAGATTCGCCGGCGGGTCCTAATGACCTATTTTTTTTTAACAAACACAAAAAAACAAAAAAACGATCAAATATCCCGAAATGCGTAAAAAAACAACCGCAGTTTTCTAAAAAAAATACAGATTCGTCGAAGATTTATAGTAACCTGTAGATTAAACGCGGATTCATCGAAGGTTTGTAATATCCTATGGATTCGCCAGCGAGTCCTACCGACCCATTTTATTTAAAAAATGCGGAAATCAAAAATTCGACAAATTTTATCAGACGACGGGTTGTAACTGCGGGTTTCTAAAAAAAACGTAAATTCCTTGAAGGTTTATACCTAACGACCTATTTTTTAAAACAAATATGAAAACCGAAAATACGGCCCCCATGGATTTGCCGACGGGTCCTATCGACTCTACAGAACGACGCAACGTAGCGCACTATTATTGCTAGTATATTATCATGCACCACCGTTCAGGGGCGTAGCTCTCGGTATGGCAAGGTACGACACCTGCCGTACCTTGTTTTTTCGGCTTGTCTATTGCGAGGCTTGTTCGCAAAAACTTGTCTATTGCGAGGCTCCTTGCAATAAGACTATAATATGCTAAGAATTGCGCAGCAGTTTTTGAAGCCGTAACATCTTCAGTTGCAGGAGAAAAGGGAAGCTACAGCAACGAGTACTCCTGGAATGCTTGGAGGATGACATTCCCAACTCGATAGATATTATGGTGCTCGTTGCGGTAGCTGCTGGTGGTCTCATTACGCATCCCCTGAGTCATACAGTGATACTAGCTCTGCCACGCATACATGCATGTTTGCATGTTGCATGCAGCCATGCACGTTGACAACTTACAAAGAAATGAAGTAGTAGCTTAGGACGCGAGCTAATTGGGCCAAGCCCATTGCATTGTATTAGACTCGACGACTCGTCAGCACTAAGCAGATCAGGAGGCGGGAGCGCAAGCGTTGTTTCGTGTCGCCGCCGCCGCCGCGAGAACCAGACGAGTGTTGATTACTTAATTGATTTGTTGTTGTAGTGTTGTCTCTCATCGACTGCTCATATAAGTATAAATTTTGCAATACCTTAATTTTGCTCTGTCCTCCACCACTGCCACCGTTCAGACTCAAGAAGCATTTTTTTCTACTAAAAGCTATAACTAAGTCATAGTTGCACTGGTATCCTTCCCCCATCTCGCCCTTTCTTTTTTGTTTACCTAAATTTCGCTCTTTCCTTCTTTATTTCCCCAATTTTCCTAATCCTACACACGGACTCTCCTACTCATTCTCATATCCTCCAAGCTTCCTCTCCATACATTCTCCCTCAATCTCTCTCTCCTCTGACTAGCGAGGTCAGAGAGTTATGGTGGCACATTGAATCTCCCTCTTCTCTCTAGGGGCAAACGAGGTGCTCTACACTTCTTATCGTCATCTCCATATCCTCCAAACTCCATCTCCCCTCCTCTCTCGGGGCACATGAAGCCATGGAGCCACGGTAGACGTCAGCCCAAGCATCTGAGGTGCCTTGGTGGCGAGGACTAGCAGCATACCCGTGGAGGCCCGAAGAAGCCTAGAACTATAACAGATGCACAATCAAAGGAGCTAGGGGAGATAGATATGAGCCTACAAGCGACAAGGCACCGTACCTAGCCGATCACCGCATCCTTCTCGTATGAGCTCAACCCTCACCACCGCTTGTGTGTCCTTCTCTAGTAGATTAGGTGCTGGCATTTTCTGGATTGTTACAATACCTTTCTCAGTTTGTGTGCGTGAAGTGAAAAAATTTGTTGTAGCTGTCTTTTCAGATGTTGATAAGTGTTTAGTTCTTTCTTTTTGTTGATGCAATTATGTTTTTAAATGTTGCAACATACTTTTTTTTGTTGTATCAGCGATGTCTATTTGTTGCATTGAGTGGGATATTTGTTGCATTGATAGTATTTTTGTTGCGAAAGAGAATGCTGCGGTATTTGTAAAATGGTAGGGGATTTGTTGTAGATTTTCTAAAAATTGTTACACCTCACTGATTTTTGTTACGTCAGATTGGATGACTGAATCGAACTTTTTAAGTCAAATCTAACGGTGGAGAGGAGCATGCTCTCATCGTACGTCCGGATGCTTATTAACCCCCTAATTATTAAATCAGATCACCACAGGAAGTATATATGCGGCCAAAAAGAACTGATTTTTTTTTAAAAAAAAAGAGCGGTAGGAGGTCTGCCATACAATTAAGGAGAAAAAGAGTAGGTTACAGCAGATGATGTTTTGACATCAGCAAAAGCAGTGAAAAATAACATTAGCAAAAGCAGTGAAAAAGAACTGAAAAATAACATCGCGCAGAAACTGCAGAGCTTGTTGCAAGTGACCTTGCGTTAGGTTAACGTTGTTACATGTAAACCTCTTATCATCACTACCACCAAAAATCCCTGAGGGGCAAGGATTGCCGCAAAAGAATAACGACGACGAAGCAGGTAAATCCCCCGCCCCGTTCAATTGTAAGCCTATAGTAAAAGTGGTCCTAAGCATTCTTCTGCTCATGACCAGCTAATCTTCTCCTCTGTTGGTGCTCGGCGACCTTGTAATCTACAACCTCACGGAACAGGGCTGGAGTGAGCTCGTAGTCCCTGCTCCCGTACACGGCGGCCTGCACAGTCGCTATCAAGTCATCGGTGATCCCCTTAACCTCTATCTTCTGAGGCTGGCGGCGGAAGAACCTGAACCAGCTCTTTCCATGCTTATCGCCAACTTTCACTGTGTATTTGTCCAGGTATAGTTTAAGAAGCTTGGACTGCTCTTCTTCACCAGGCAAGGGGAATTCAAGGACCTCATCGATACGATCAGCAACAGCAGAGTCAAGGTCACCAGGCCTGTTGGTCGCAAGTGCAAGCACAATGTCCTTGGATTGGTCACCGGTGCGGAAAAGGAGACCGTTCAGGGCACTCCTTTGAGCTTCACTCATGCGAGTCTTGTTTCGTCTGCAAGAGAAAAGAAATTACTATGGAATGGCAACAAAAAACGGATCGCCAATTGGGGGGGGGGAACGGTCCTGAAAATAGCGATATACTGTGATGTCAACATGGGAAGAAATGACAGTACAATTATAGAGCATTAGGAAGAGGAACCCCATGCTACCTTTTCTATTGTGAAATAAGTGTTCTTACCCAAAAGTACTTCTGTTAGACATGAAGTGATGTTTGACAATTTTTTTAAGTTAAAATAAGTGTCTTCCTTCAAACATCTGACCATAAATAATGCCCAGGATTGATTAGGTATGGATGGCTAGAAAAGAGGAGATGACATGGTACTCTGGCCCTGGGATCCTATTCCCTTCTTAACTAACCATTTTCGTTTTTCTATGCGTATGAAGCTACCAGGATAGAGATATGTACGGGAAAGAGGCACTAACTTGCTAACTCAAATATATAGTTACTGTTGCACTAAACTGCCAGCTGGTCCATTTTGGGCTCAACTGTATCAAGCATTTTTTCCACATCTTTGCCATACAAAAGATCACATTAACAAAGGCAAGCACCAAGCAGGAAAAAAAATTGTTTAGGGGAAGGTAGGTGATTCGGCAATTGTAATAGATGGATGATGATAGACCCCTCCTTCCTTAGCCGCTGCGATTCTTGCTCCAGTCCCGAGCAGAGCTTGATTGAAGCTGAATTGGCCTGAGCAAAAGCTCGCGTCACCGGCCGGCGTTCCGATCGATCGCCGAACGCGGCCGTGACGACAGAGCGACAAGACTTGATACGTTGGCTGTTAGTCGGAGCCACCGCCTAAACTGAATTGTCAACAATATCAAGGCTGCCTTTATTCAATCCTTTAAGGTACACTAGATCAATGCCCATGCGTTGCTACGAAAAATAAAATTGGTAACGAAACATAAAGATCAAGCAATAAAAGAAAATTGTGCTATAAGATCAAATATCTATTTCTCTCAATTACAAAAGTTTTTATGGTTTTTTCTTCGGTACGAATTAAAACCAAATATATTATACGTAGCAATATATATTACCAATCTAAAAAATCAATCAATCATTTTTATCTCTTTTTGCAATTTATATTACCAGATCGCGTTCCTCTTCCTCTCGCCATGCCCGCAGTGCACGCTGTGGAGTCCGCCTTCCTCGCCGCCCACTTCGTCGCGCATGCCATGGCCATATGGTCAATCGTCTCGGAGAAAGAGACCACCACCGCCACCCAGCCTTTGCACCTTCGCGTCTTACGGATCGCGACCGCCTCGATGCCGTGCTCTTCTCGCTTGGCGGTGGTCCGCTCTTGGCAACGGTTCGCTACTCTTCCCAAATGACCCTCTCGCTTTTGCCGCCTACTCGTCTCCATGTCTCTGCGTGCTTAGCCATCATCGGCTTCACCACCATGATGCAGAGCCCATGAAGGTGAACCAGAAAACACCAGCGGCAGCGCCCTCCACGCCATCTTGCGCCGCGTCGTTCCTCTCTCTCGCGACGTTCAGCTGGATCAACCCGTTTATCTCCAAGGGGTATGCCAATGACTCTCTCACCGCCGACGACGTCCCACCGGTGTCGCCGGGCAACCGCACCGAAGCGTCGTACGCTTTGTTCACGTCCAACTGGCCCGCGTTGGGGCCATAGCACCCGTGGGTGTCGCGCTCTGGCTGTCCTTCTGACCGCAATTACTACTGACCACGGCGCTCGGCCTCCTGCACCTCACTGCCATATATGTCGGTCCGTCACTTATTAATCAGTTCGTCGAGTTCATTCGCCGCGGCGGCATGACATGGGAGATCTTGAATGAATACAAAAGAAATGATTGGCCGGCTATTAATTGCCAACAATAATCAGGGATTTTGCTATAATAATCAGCCATATTTAGAGAGATATGGTGGTCAGAATCGAGAAAGAATAATTAGCTATAATGACCTGGCATTATTGGGGATATGACCGAGAGGGGCTAGGAAGAACGACGGACCGCTGTCACCAACTGCTAATTTATATATTAGTATAGATATATAGTGCGCTCTTACAGAGTTGGATTCTATCTCTACTTCGTAACTTCCTAATACAATCCTTCCAAAATAAAACAACTTATCTATAGAATCTTATTTATGGAGACAATCTTCCTAATCCTGCGGTAGCTCTTTGTTGATTCTTCTTCGGAAATAAACGCGATCAGCTTCCTGGCGCGTATCATTACTCCCCCCGAAATTAAGCTTGTCCTCAAGCTTGCAATGAGGATGTGCACGACGTAATTCCAAAGCATCAACCCATGTCGTGTCGTCCTGATTTTGCCCTGTCCAATGCACCAAAATTTGACGATGACCCCGAACGAACCTCTGAGCCAGAAGTTGGTAAGGTTCAGGCGTAGCTACTTCTGTTGTCGGAACAACATCTTCAGGCAACAAAGGAGTCTGAGTTGGCGGAATACCCTTGAAAGGTTTAAGCAAAGAAACATGAAAAACATTGTGAATGCGAGTTGCAGGCGCCAATTGCAGACGATAAGCCACTGGACCAACCCGGCCCTCCACCAAAAAGAGACCATAAAAACGGGGTTCCAACTTATGGGAGTGTTGATGGCGCATCGAGACTTGATGGTACTTCTTCAACTTAAGCCAAACACAAGATCCAACTTCAAACTGTACTTCTCGATGATGTGCATCATAGCGTTGTTTCATTCGATTTTGCGCTTAAGCAAGATTTTGCTTGGCTTGAGCTAGCACAATATCACGATCCACCATTTGACAATCAATTCAATCTATGGCCGACGCTCCCTGCTGGTATGGAATAAGAGATGGTGGTAATATGCCATAAACCAATTCAAAAGGAGTCATCTTCAACCTAGAATGGAAGGACGTATTATAACAAAATTTGGCCCATGGCAACAATTTCACCCATGTAGTAGGATGATCACCCACCAAACAACGCAAATACATCTCAATTGTTCATTGACCACTACATGCGCCCATCCGCTTTTGCGGTGGTATCGTCAAGAGAATAATAAGGTGGTACCGCATCGTTGGAATAATTCTTGCCAAAAGGAACTCAAGAATACTGGATCCCAATCGGAAACTACCGACTCAGGTATCCCATGTAGGCGCGCTATTTGATCAAAGAAAACCTTTGCAACCGAAGCAGCTGTGTATGGTTTGGTCATAGCAATGAAATGCGCATACTTGGATAATCTATCCACCACCACGAGGAGCACTGTTTTTCCTTGTGATCTCGGCAAGGCCGTAATAAAATCCATAGAAATGTCAGCCCACACATGATGAGGAATCGGTAATGGTTGAAGCAACCCGGTCGGCATCAATGTACTGCTCTTAGATCTTTGACAAATCACACAACGGTTGATAAAATGTTCCACGGTTTGTCGCAAGTTCTTCCAAAAGTATAATGAACGGAGTCGGTGAATTGTTTTCAAGCTCCCTTCATGCGTAAGGTTATGCACCAAAGCAATGAAGGAGTCGATGAGAGGCGATTCCGCCATAACAAAGAGTTTGTTCTTATAGTATAATAGGCCATCATGAACTGTCCAGTGGTCCGGCAAGGAACCCTGCGCACCATTGGAAGCTTGGCTGGCTGCGAGAAGATCATTGCATCTATGTTGAATCGTCGGATCCGCTCTCAACGTGTCCAACCAGTCCGCATGAGAACTAGTCTGAGGAATCGATAATGCAGCACATGCCGGGTGATTCTGAAACACTCGCGACAATGCGTCAACAGCCAAATTAGCTTTCCCTGGCTTGTACTCAACCTGAAAATCAAATCCCATTAATTTAATAATCCAGTGTTGCTGAGGAGGTGTAACCAAGGCTTGTTCCAATAAAAATTTCAAACTGTCGTGATCAGTTCGCACTATAAATTGATGGCCCCATATATACGGTCTCCTGTGTCTGATTGCCTTTGACAACCCAATGAGTTCTCACTCATATGCTACAAGCTTCATATGTCTGTCAGCCAATTTCCTGCTGTAATACGCGATCAGATGCCCAAATTGTTGCAAGACTGCTCCAAGTCCCGTACCCGATGCATCACATTCCACAACAAAAAGGTGCTGAAAAATCCAGCATCTGCAGAACTGGTGCGGTTATTAACGAATGCTTCAGACTCTTAAAAGCATGTTCCGCTACTGCATTCCAACCAAACTGTTGCCGCCTCAATAGTGCTGTCAGTGGTTCAGCGATAGACGCAAATTTTTTAATAAAGCGCCTATAGTATCCAGTCAAGCCAAGAAAGCCTCGTAAAGCTGAGATAGACTCCAGTCTTGGCCATGCAGACATGGCTTGAAGCTTAAGAGGATCAGCCGATACTCCGTTGTATGATATAATATGGCCGAGATAACCAATGCGCGTTTGTGCAAAAGCACACTTGGATTGTTTAAGATATAACTAGTGAGCACGAAGCTTATTCAACACCAACCGTAGGTGTTCAAGATGCTCCTCTTCTGTACAACTATAAATTAATATGTCATCGGAGAAGACCAAAATAAATTTATGGAGAAACTCCTGTAACACCGAATTCATCAAGGACTGAAAAGTTGAAGGCGTATTGGACAACCCAAACGGCATAACCAAGAATTCATAATGCCCATGGTGTGTTCGAAACGCCGTTTTAAAAATGTCTTCTTCGCACATACGAATTTGACGATAACCCGATTTGAGGTCCAACTTGGTGAAAAATTTAGCACCACGCAGCTCATCCAATAGTTCTTCTACTACTGGAATTGGAAACTTGTCCTTGATGGTTTGAGCATTGAGTTCTCGATAATCCACGCAGAAATGCAAAGTGTCGTCTGCCTTTTTCACAAGTAAAACAGGAGAAGAAAAGGGTGATCTACTGGGCCGGATTATACCTTGTTGGAGCATCAAATCACATTGCTTCTCAATTTTATCCTTTTGCTTAAATGGATAACGATAGGGCCAAACCACAATCGGGTTTGTTCCCTCCTTTAGGCAAATGCGATGATCACAGCAACGTTGCAGAGGCAATCCTTGCGGCTCAGCAAAGACATCATTGTAAGCAGCAAGTAAGTCTTGTAGAAGGGATGTTTCCTGCACTTGGGCCAACAACAATTGAGTCTGACTAGTTCGCAGCAAGCCTTGCAGTTGTACTGATGCTCCCCGATGCACAAACGACATGGTCAGATCAGTAAAATTCTACTTGATGTCGCCCAAAGAACGGAGCCACTGCACCCCTAATACCACATGAAAGGCTTCCAACGGAATCACAATAAAAGGAGCTACAAATGTGTGCCCGTTCACTGTAAACTCAATGTTAGATAATGTCCCCAAGCACAGCAATTGTCCACCACCGGCAACCATGACGTGAACCGACGATGGTGGTTGTTGGTCCCAGCCCATCATGGAAGCCACATAGCTACTCACGAAATTATGAGTGCTACCGCTGTCCACTAAGCCATGCAACCGGTGACCTTGAGTAGTGAGAACAATTTGCATGGTATCACCTTGTTTCGGCCCCAAAACTACGAGCATCGACAAGGATGGATCCTCGTCGGTCGCCACCTCTTCCGGAGTCAGCGCCTCATCCTCCACTTCTAAGAAGAACAATCGCTTGCATCGATGACCTCGAGTGAAAATATCATCACAGTTATAGCATAACCCTTTTGCCCGCCTTTCAGCAATTTCATCCACTGTTAAACGACGATGCACTGGCGGAAAAGAAGTTGGTCCTCCCACTTTACTTGCAGCAGTGGAGTCACTTCGAGTGGTCTGCTGTGGGGGCACCCCAACCGTCGTCAAAATATTGTCGCCCATACGCCCTCTGTTGTGCTTCTGGGCTCAGAGCCGATAAGGAAGTATGTGCTCCTATTTGAAAGGTAGACGCGGTATTTGGCCGTAGTAGCTCCTTGGCGTGCCTTTGCCAACCATAGGTCCCGACGAACTTCGGCCATGAGCAAAATCGATGGCTTCGCCAGTCCGTGGCCTTTCGGCAAGACTTCGCAGCCCAATGTTGTTGCCAAGCCGGTACCAGAAGGTTTTGATCTGGTCTTGCTTGCGCATATGGTGAGTACTAGCAAGCAACCACGAATTCATGCGCATATTCATCCACTCGAGTTGCCCCTTGTTTCAAATTGACGAGGTCTCCCAGCGGTCCCATACTGGAATATTTGGTGAAACGTTGGACGAACGAGTCATAAAAATCGTCCCAAGAAATCCAAGGATCCTCCTGTTGCATGTTATCCAATACTTCCAAGGCTTCCCCACGCAAGTGAAGACCGTCCAATTCCACGTATTCATTCACAGGAATTCAGTGGAATCGAAAGAAGCGCTCACACAATTTCAGCCAGCCCAAAGGATCATCAGTGCCATCATATTCGGCCAGTTCAAATCTGGGAGGCCGCGGCGTCCAACGCCGATCATCTTCGTCCTGGTCCCGCCCTTGGCTCGGACGGCGACGATTGCCCAGCGAACCACGTCCAGCGCCAGGTCCGCGTTCGCCAGTGGGACAACCCCCATCCTGCTTGTGGTGAATCGCGTAGTGGTCGGCCCGAGATTCATCACCAGAACCTTTTGCGGAGATCTGTTGAAGCACTAATTGCTGGGCTTCTAATTGCTATAGCACCACCTCCAGCAATCGATGTGTTTCCTTCCCAGCCACTTCGAACTTTGTAACGCGTTCGTCGACGGAAGCAGAGGTGGACATCCTGCCAGGATCGGTTGAATTTGATACCAACATGATAGACCCCTCCTTCCTTAGCCGCTGCGATTCTTGCTCTAGTCCCGAGAAGAGCTTGATCGAAGTTGAATTGGCCTGAGCAAAAGCTCGCGTCACCGGCCCGCGTTCCGATCGATCGCCGAACGCGGCTGTGACGACAGAGCGACAAGACTTGATACATTGGCTGTTAGTCGGAGCCACCGCCTAAACTGAATTGTCAACAATATCAAGGCTGGCTTTATTCAATCCTTTAAGGAACATATATAGTGCGCTCTTACAGAGTTGGATTCTATCTCTACTTCGTAACTTCCTAATACAATCCTTCCAATATAAAACAACTTATCTATAGAATCTTATTTACGGAGACAATCTTCCTAATCCTGCGGTAGCTCTTTGTTGATTCTTCTTCGGAAATAAACGCGATCAGCTTCCTGGTGCGTATCAGATGATTAAATAGCTGGATAGCAAGAAACAAATTGCAGAGCAAGTTGCAACTATGTTCGGTTCAGCAATTATGAAGATCAATTATATCAACCATTACGCTGCAGTTTAGCGTCTTAGAATTTGAAGTCCTCTCTGAAATAATTCAGATTCTGCAAATTCATATGGTGCCACGGAGTCTCAAACAAGAGAAGTAGTCTGAAGATTTGACTTACTCCCAAACAACTGATGAAACTTGGTGACTGCTTGTGACCCCAATGATGCAACATCTCCACCAGTCATTAGTGCATAATATAGTCCCTGTAAATGGTCACAATGTTATGTGACCTAATAATATTTCAAACATTTTCATTTGTGCTCACAGGGTTGGCTTATACAACGTACAGATTTGTGAGCTAGTTCTCTTGCAGCCATTGTTTTCCCTGTGCTAGGAGGCCCATAGAAAAGAATGTTCCTAAAGGGCGCTTGATGAAGTTTCGTGTTGGCAGTGGCATTCGCAAGCTGCTTCACTCTCTTCTGAAGAGAAGGGTTTAGAATAACATCACCAAACCCATTCCCATTCTTTCCCAAGTTGTTCCCATTGTTCAGCTTGCTAGTCATCGTACTCATAGCACGTGAGAAGACATCAGACCAAGGGTAGTTCCCTCGTGATGGCTCTCTTATAAGTGATGGCTGACCTAGAATACGGTCAACATAATCCCAGACTACTCTAGCACCTTCCCTGAAAGCAAATCCGTTAAACAGTGTAAGAGCATCAAATGAACAATATAAAACTTCATAATGTCATTTATGTCATTGGGAAGAACTAAATAAAGCAAAATCACATTCAGCAATGAAAGATGAGAAGGCTGACCCTTGCATTGAAATATACGACTTAAAATCTTGAAACAAAACATAGTCTTTATGCGAAGCTGCCATCGCAGATGAAATAAAAAGCAACAAATGAATGGTAGCATTGGTAGGTAATCGATAACATTGTTCTTTATAATTGCTTTCAATAATTCCAACTGGAATACAATAGCTTGTAGTGTAATTATGGCATCGAAATTGGTTTCATAGCTATTACAATCGTACAAGTTGCAAGCGGATACGCAACAGCAACAATACACTTGTAGCATTCTTTTCATGGCCACTTATAAATCAGTATGTCTGAAGTTGAAACATATAGATTTCAGATTAATAATTTTACCCTATTGTGTATATCCCATTATCCCTGCTGCAACACTACAGGAATCGTTAAAATTTTCGTCGGCCATTTTAACTTCGTCGGCTTTTAAGAAAACCGACGATATTTAATTTATTTTCGACGGCCCAAATAAGCCGACGAAAGTTATGGTTTAAGTTTAAATAAACACGTAGCCGATTTAAAGTTACTTAATTTTCGTCGGCTATGAGCAACCCACGAAAATAAACCCCAGATTAAGGTTTCGTGGCTGCTGTAATTTTCGTCGGTTGGGTTGCGGTAAGCGAAAATTACGTAATTCGTCTTCACGCATGAAACCCACGAAAATTGCACGACTTATTCAACTCCGCTCATTTGGACTCGGCCATTTCACGCATCACTCGCGCTCATCTCCGCCGCTGCCCGCCGCCGCCGCCCTTCGCATGCCGCGCCGCCGCCGCCCATTGCCGCTTCGCCCGCCCCCCGCCCACCCTGCCGCCCGCCGCCGCTCCCCATCTCATGTGATCTGACACCGCTTGCCGCCGCCCTCCGCCGCCGTCGTCCCATGACGCCGTCGCCCTCCTCCGATGCCCAAGGCCTTGCCGTCGCCCAGCACGCCCGCGTCATCAAACTCGTCGTCGTTCTTCCTTAATCATCTCGGTATAACATCATCTAGGTAAACAATTTAGCTTCAAATTCAGTTTTGATTAATTTTTCAATTCCAAGCTGAATGAGGTCTAGCACCTAAATCATCTTGTTGTCATCCATTCACTCGGTTTTCTTGGCTTGGTCATCATGTTTAGCGGCTACTCGCAGAGATATCGATAATCTATTTGGATTGTATCCAGCAAAGTGAGTTAAATTTTTTCTTGGCACTCTTGAGATAACTCGGGTTATTCTGAAATCAAATATGACATGGTACTCATCTATGATGATGTGGAACAAAAGAAGGGGAAAAAGGTTATTTGACTTTGATCATTAAGAAATTCAAATCGGAGGATGTGTCTGCAAGTCTCTCGATTAAATATTGTAAAATGTGATTTCTATCACCTTGAACATGGAATACTAATCGACGCCGCAATCATTTCATACCAATAATTGACTTGCGAATGCAAAACTGCTTTACGATATGGAAAATAGCATTGTCATTACTTGGCATCCATATTCGCACACATTAATTTTCTCAAAATTTTCAATGCATATTCTCGCGCATTAATTTTCTCAAAATTTTACAATGCGACAACTCTCGAACTTGGTTATTATCTCATATATTGTCATATACTACATTTTGGTGAGCAATCTGGCGAGATGCTTTACCAAGTCAGTAGTCTTATTATGATATCAAAAATTCTATATATGAAAGCAGAACCAAGTCTGCATGAGTTCTCTGAAGCTCCTATTTAACTTCATCACTGTATAGGTTGCTGATGAATTTGTTAAGAGACGGAAGAGACCTGAATGGTTAGTTCATATCTTGATACACTTTCTTATTGTGATGTTTGTTCTTCTGTTTCTAAGTCTAAATTGAGCCACCAATTGTTATTATCGATACATTTTAAATGTTAAATTTCTTCATCACACCACTTTGCGTGTTTGTTGACTGGGATTTCGATACATATGTCTCCCAGATTAGGCGACCACATGTGTAGGGAGGAAAGTCTTAATTGTTCATGGCTTCACATGTTCTTCTCGTAAGTAATTGGATCTCTTATGCATTTAAATTTCATGGATATCAAAAATAAAATCCAGTTATAACATACACAACATACTGCTTGCTTATCTTAGCGTATAAGGACCGCCTTTATTGGTTGTTGGTTGTGGCCTGGGCAAGTTAAAAATGCTATGTTTTTACTGAGTATGTTGTATCTATTTATGAAAGAAGACACTACTTCAAGATACTGGTTTTGAACAATGTTAATTAAGTGCACAGGGAAAATTTCCTAGTTAGTTGAACTAGAAAGGTATACAGGCATATTTTTTCTAGATTGAAAATCTGATTAGTTACAATTCCAAGGCTTCCGGTTTGTATTTCCTCTATTAAGTAATTGTCTTGTGATTTACTGTACACTTTTTAATTCTAGAATGGTCTTATGATTTATGGTGTTCTTTTTTTTTTAAACCCAGGAATGGTGCCCAAAAGTTGCTTGGCATCCCGATTGCTATTGGGGAAGCGATGGCATATGTTACATGCGGAATGTATGGTAGTGTAAGCTTGACTTAGAACCGGGAATGCTATTCTCATTATACTCCAACTCTTCTTTCTTTGGTATCATTGTCATTTGTCCGGATGAGCTTCTCGAAAAGGATATGGTCTTGGTTCGGCATTTCTCTTCATTGCTACCAATATCCGTAATTGATTGTAATTCATTAACTAGTTGAAGTATCTATTATGACAAATTTTCTTACTCGAACTTGTTATGTAGTGAGAATATCATCTGGAAGGCCGCCTTTAGTGCATCTCTGTGGTGGTGTGGTGGTACCAACAAGCTTTGCACCTATTTGCTGTCATCTTTCTTTTCTATGTTTGGGAAAGTGACCAACAATTTTTTAATGTCACTCTTTATTCTTCTATCCTTGTGCGAAAAAATCTCTCTGCATATTTTTATGAGAAAGATCTTAGTTTATTTTTGTGCGGTTGTGAGCACACCATATCTTTGTCATGAACACTCGATCACTTTAGTATAATGGTGACATAAACAAAGTTTGAATGATTCTTTGGTGGATGGTATGTCTAATTAGCGGGGAAGAGCCTTTTTATATTCCATGCGATACAAGAATGAATGAATGATATATTTGTGTATGAATGATATATGTGGATGAATGAATGAGATATGTGGATGAATGAATGATATATGTATAAATGAATGATATTTGTTTAAATCAGTATGAAAAATGGGTTTAAAGGGCTATTTTTTTGTCGACTCGAATAATTTTAAATCGGCGGAAAAACCCACGAAAATTAACCTAATTAACTTTAAATGGGCTAGACGAAACCGATTTAAAATTAACCTAATTAAATTTCGTGGGCTAGGCGAAAACCGATTTAAAATAAAACCATTAACTTTCGTGGGTTCGACTAAAACCGGCGAAAATTAAGTACTTCTCAAATCGTAGTCGTGGCCGATTTAAAATTGTGGCTTAACATGAAGAACTTTAGTCGGCAAGCACTCTGGCCGATTTAAAATAACTAACTTTCGTCATCTGCCGACGAAAATTAAGCTAACTTTCGGCTCTTTATCTCTGACGGCCGTGGCTCGACGAAAATAAGGATATTACCGACGAAAATAACTAGCAACAACTAGCCTATTCTGATCAGTTAATATCGTTCGCAAACCACCTGAAATGTACACAAGGAAACTATTACACACAGACTAAAGTCTTCTATAGCACGACTGATATATCATGATATAAGTATATATACACCGTTTGCCTCACCACGTTGGATACTAAACAATAATAGTCTAATTCAGAAAGGAAGTAAACATTAAACAATATTATAATAGTCTGATTTGATAAGTTCGTAAACAATACACTAGGATCCACAATAGTATTGCCCTAGGTGGTACAACAGCCAGAACTTTGGAAAGTTTAATCAAATCGTTTGAAATACACGATGCAAACTTGTAGAAATTGTTTATAATAACTGCAGAAGAACTCCAATAAATTCACAACTTTATTCAAAATAAGCATGAGGAAATGTTCACGTGGTAATGTATACCTCATATATGCTCAAATGTTGTATTTATTGCTTGGACCCACTTCTCCCTCTCAGCATTTGCCCGCTCCACAAGCATTCGCCTGTTCACATCTTAAAATAATCTAAATTTATATAGCAATAATGGTCTTGTTTTCTTCATAAAAATATTATGAATGTGATAGTGTAAACCATTTGTGTATTAAAACAATATAATTAGTCAAAAGTTATGGCCATCAAAAGAAAAAACAGATTAAATCTTCCGCTTATATTTGCATGCAACATGCAAATTAACTACACGCCGGCTGTTTGGGTTAGGAGGCGTCCGATTGCACCTCATTGCGTTGGACGTCCGACGCCTAGTCCTGCCCTAAATTTATACATTGTAAAATTTTAAATCATTAGTCGTGGACTTTTTTTAGAAAAAATAATATTCTAATTCCTTCCTGTCGACACAACTGATTGTGCTTATTTTATTTTAAGGAAACTAGTACTAATATGTTGATTTTAGAGACTACTATGTTGGGTTGTGGTGAGATGGGCCTTAATTTGGGCTGTGCTCCATTCGGCCTGTAGTTCAGGTCTGGACTCTCGTTGGGTGGAGACGTCAACATGGGCCGAGTACAATCCGCGGCACCTGTCCATAAACGATCGTCTTGGTTCCTGGATTTCAATGCGCTCCTCTCCCTCCCACAAGGTTGGTATCGCAAAAGCAAACATCTTCTCTGAGAAATGTGGGTGGAGTCCCAACTCCACCACCTGACCTACAGGTGCTTCGCAAATGCATAGAGCTGTTGACATAACCAGGAAGGAAAATGCATGGTCACACGAACCGGTCAGAGTCATCTGGCTTGAATCAGACGGTCCCTGTTGCTCGAGTCTAGACCAACGAATTGCAGTGTCAGGGTGTCACGTGGTATTGACACTTGCCCAGTTGGACATGGACCTTATCCTCAGCCTAATCATTTTGTCAGAGCATCCGACCCTGCCCAGCTGCCATTTGCGCGCTCCAACTCCTGGATGACATTCAGCACTGCAATCCCAGCGCTGCCTCCCAGCCACAGAACCCTTCCGTGTGGGCCCCACTCCGCTCAGTGTCCACGTCTGCACCGAGCGACGACGAGCAGGCTGATTCGAGCGAGCTAACTAGATCACTAGAGTACTAGACTACTGGTGTCGGAGAGAGGGACACGGGATTTTTTTACTCCTCGCGGTAATTAATTCTCGTGAACACAAGCGCTCCATGTAGCCACTCGTTGCAGTTCTGGGATGGTAGTTTCGCTTCGTTGGCTGCGCTGTGCCGCACGCCGATGGTAGTAGCATGGTGGGAGGTTTAGTGCTCTCCCAGGCGCAGCACCAGGTCACCACGCCAAGAACCACCGCCCTGGCGGCGACGCAGGCGCTGGAGCAGGCCAGGCCGAGGGAGCAGGCGCCATGCTGCACCACGGTCTCGGCGCGGAGCCTGGACGAGGCCAGGAAGACGCACGCGCGGCACATCAAGCTCGGCCTCGACCGCTCTCCGCGGCACGCGCGGCCGCTCCTCGCGGCGTGCGCGCTCGCGGAGTGGCCCGGCGGCATGGAGTACGCGGCGTCCATCTTCGCGGCGCTCGACGAGCCGGAGGCCTTCGACTACAACACCTTGATGCGCGGCCACGTGGGCGGCGGCGGCGCCGGTGACCGCGATCCCGCGGCCGCGCTGCGGCTGTACGTGGGCATGCTGGAGGAGGGCGTCGAGCCCGACAGCTACACGTTCCCGTTCGTCCTCAAGGCGTGCGCGCAGCTCGCGGCCTTGCGAGAAGGGAGGCAGCTTCAGGGCCACGTCGTGAAGCTCGGGCTCCAGCGCGACGAGCACGTGCAGAACAGTCTCATCAGCTTCTACGGCAAGTGCGGCGAGGTGGAGCTGGCTCGCCGGGCGTTCGAGCGGATGGAGGCCGAGGAGAAGACTACGGCTTCCTGGAGCGCGCTGCTCGCGGCGTACACGAGGGCCGGGCGGTGGACTGAGTGCCTCGAGTCGTTCGGTGCGATGGTGCGCGACGGACGGAGACTCGACGAGAGCTCCATGGTCAGCGCACTCTCCGCTTGCGCACCTGGGCTCCTATGACGTCGGCCGGAGCGTCCACTGCGCGCTGCTGAGGAACACCGTGAGGCTGAACACGTTCATGGAGACGTCTTTGGTGGACATGTACGCCAAGTGCGGCTGCATCGCGAAGGCGGCAGCGGTGTTCGACGCAATGAACGACAAGAACGCGTGGACGTACAGCGCCATGGTATCCGGCTTAGCATTGAACGGCGACGGGCGGAAGGCCCTGCAGGTGTTCGACGCGATGGTCAGGGAAGGCCACAGGCCCGACGAGGCCGTGTACGTCGGCGTGCTGAACGCCTGCAGCCGCGCCGGGCTGCTCGAGGAAGGGCTGCGCTGCTTCGACCGGATGCGGCTGGAGCACAAGGTGGCCCCCAACGCGCAGCACTACGGCTGCATGGTGGACCTCATGGCCCGCGCCGGGAGGCTGGACGACGCGCGCGCGCTCATCGGGAGCATGCCCACGGGGCCGACGGACACAGCCTGGCGGAGCCTACTCAACGCGTGCCGGATCCACGGCAACCTGGAGCTCGCCGAGCGCGCGCTGCAGGAACTGGCGCGCCTAGGCGCCGTCAACGCCGGCGACTACATCATCCTCGCGGACATGCACGCCAGGGCCAAGAACTGGGACGACGCGGCCGCGATCCGGACGGAGGCGGTGGACAGAGGCCTGGCACAAGCCCCGGGGTTCAGCGCCGTCGAGGTGCACGGCAGGCTGCACCGGTTCGTGTCGCAGGACAGGTCGCACCCGAGGGCGGCCGACATCTACGAGATGCTCCACCAGATGGAGTGGCAGCTCCGGTTCGAGGGCTACAAGCCCGACACGTCGGAGGTGGCGCTGGACGTCGATGAGGAGGAGAAGCGGCGGGTTGTGGCCGCGCACAGCCAGAAGCTGGCCATGGCGTTCGGCCTGCTCAGCACACCGGAAGGGGCTTCGGTGAGGGTCGTCACCAACCTACGGATGTGCAATGAGTGCCACGCGTACAGCGCGCTGATCTCGGAGATCTTCGGGAGGGAGATCATCGTCAGGGACCGGAACCGGTTCCACCGGTTCAGGCGCGGCGCCTGCAGCTGCAGAAACTATTGGTAAGAGGCTGGCGTAGTGACAATTGGATTTTGTAAATTGTGATGATGTAGATATGTACATTTTCTAATTTACATTCATTTGTATGATTAACTAGAAATAATTTTTTAAGTTTAAAATATTCCAAAGTATTTTTGAAAACTTTTCTCAAATTTTGAACTCATTTTATATTTTCTATAAAGCCATTCATATTTCTGATATTATTTTAATTCGCAAATGAATTTAAATTTCTTCTTTTCCACATAACTATTGCCATTTGAAGATCCCAAACTCCATGATTTTCATGCACCATTCTCCCAATCTCCCCCCAACTACGTGCAACCAAACCTCATCCTTCATCGATCGATGGAACTAAAACCTAAATTTAAGCTAGATCCACACATTAAATACGGGCTACATTATAATCCAAGCAAATTCTAAGCTTACACAACAAGTTTTTGTATCTTATTTGAAAAGATCAAGCTAGATCTCTACATTCATAATCTTTCATCAATTATGGAAAAAGATCAAATTTTTTTTCATAATTCAAGCAAAAAAGAGGCTCCATTTAACACCAAATGAAGTAAGGAATGATGTTACTGTCCTTAGTTACCTTGGTTGCGAGTAAAATGACCAAAATTTTGAAATTTGGGCAGCACTTCTACATTCATAATCTTTCATCAATCGTGGGAAAAAATCAAATTTTCGTCATAATTCAAGCAAAAAAGAGGCTCCATTTAACACCAAATGAAGTGAGGAATGATGTTACTAACCTTAGTTGCGAGTAAAATGACCAAAATTTTGAAATTTGGGCAGCACCTCCCCTCCCTTGAAGCTCTTGGCTGAAGCTCCATTGTTCTTGTCGCGCACTGAAATGATCTTGGCTGGCAGAGAGCGGGAGGAGGAAGAAGTTTAAATTGGGACATAGTACCGATTGAAGGCACCAACCGGTACTGATGGTCTCACATCAACCGGTACTAGTGAGCTTCCACTAAATAGAACCGGTACTGATGTTAGACCATCAGTACCGATTGGTGTCTTGAACCGGTACTGATCTCCCCCCGCAGCCCTGTAGCGTTGAACCGGGACTATTCTAACTATCAGTCCCGGTTCTACCCAACCGGTACTGATGGGCGGTAGCAAAAGTCGGTTATGTAGTAGTGGTTATTGTGTCAAAGGGAGTGATTTTTTTCCTATATGGATTGTATCTGATAGATTGCTCACTACACATTAACATATTAGTGACTTACAGTGGTGTGACATTTGCTCTTTCACCATTGTAATTGTTACAGAGATCGATCACATCATTATGGCGCGAAGAAATGTAAGCTTGAAATAGATGGTCTAGAGTCTTTATCATAAGAATTACATCTATATTTCAAATTGATAAAAAAAAACTATATTATCTTGTGGTGCTTTGATTCATTCTGTATTGAAAAGAAGGATGGATAGTGATCAACGAGAATAGAAGGATGGATGATGATCGACGAGAAGAGATCAGCAGAGGAGGTGCATGTCCGGCCTTTTGATTGGGCCGGCAGCAACACATAGGATACCTACTAATGTTACTTGCGTCGCTACCTAATCATCACTTGCACGCGCTACTCATAGCAGTATTGCTTAGAGGCATTAAATTACCAGATAAGCAGTTGTTCGCTAGCTGTTGGAGTACCTGTAATCTTTTGCTGAAGCCACAAACATATGCCTTCAACAAGTCCTTCGTTTAAATTTACCTTCTTTTATTTTTCCCCTATGTATACATTAGACAATTACAATTTTGTAAATTGTATTGGAATTCTGGAATTGCAAACATAGCTACTGTTAGTTTATGTATAGTTGTTATTGATATTGATCCGATTATATCATTATATCCTTTATACTATTTCTTTTAGGCTGGGCTTGGTGATCAAATTTTTTTTCGGTCTTTAGGCTTTGTGATCATTAAGACTGCTGTCTAGAACAATAAGCTTTCTAAGTGAAGTTGCCGCTTCCCAGCAAAGCGCCTTTTAAGCTGTCTACTGTTATTGCCTCCATGGTGAGTATTGGAAGTCTTCAAAGTTTTAGTGGCATGCTTTCGAATAGTAGTGCCACAGAAGGAATAATTATTTAAACAGTAACAGATTGTTCATTATGTAACAATTCAATGGCATAAAAGTAATTTCCATTTTATATATCATCAGAGGAAAATACCATTATTTTATTCTCACCTGCAAGTGCTAGCAGACATAAAGATGGGAATGGGATACACACATGGCACTCAGAACTAATCTCTAATTCAAACTTCACCAACCACAAACAAAGCATTCTCATGCAGAATATTACAATCCCATATAAATCCTTTATTATTCAACTATTTAGATCTCATAGCGGGGCTGATTGAAAGACGCAATTGAAGCGGTTACTCATCTTTCCATGATGACAAGGGAGGGGTCTCTGAATCCTCCCAAGTGTTTAAAGTGCTCTTCTTGTATCGATCACCTTGGACAACATCTCAGAAAGATAAGATTCCGGTTCGGACATCTCTTACGGTGTGAGCTTCACACTAAGCGCCGCCACATTCGATTGAAGTTCTCAACTTTTGTGGTTCGGGAATGGGGCAAACGTTGCTTCGGTGGTGAACCCAGCCAACGCAAGTTGTGATGGTGTGCATCCCTTCCTTGCCGCCATTACGTTGACATGCTCAAATATTGCAGCGTTCTTCTCGATGTTCTCTTGTTTGAATCTCGGGAATTGCTGCAAAAAGCATGTTAGTTTCAGCAAAAGTGAGCAGTGAAAACCTCAAGTTTCTTGTTGCTAACTCCTAATTAGAATTAATCAGAAAAGTTGTATTGTAATTATAGGTGACAAGGGTACGCACCTTGCGTATATCTTGCTCTGACAGTTTATTGACAAGTTCAGCTCCACTAGACAAGAACCCTCGACCCAATGGACTATATGCCACAATTCCAATGCCTAGTTCCCTGAAAATATTAACACAAATGGTTACTAAATTCAGAAAAACCACCGAATCCCATTCGTAAATTTTTTTTCACGAATTGAGATGTGCAAGAATGCAAAATAGGGTACTTAAAACCACCTAATCCCGTTCGTAAATTTTTTTTCAAGAATTGAGATGTGCAAGAATGCAAAATAGGGTACCGGCAAGTAGGGATGATGTCTTTCTCTACGTCTCTTGACCAGAGAGACCACTCCAGTTGGACTGCGGTGATGGGATGAACTGCGTGTGCCCTTCTAATTGTCGACGCGGACGCTTCGGATAATCCGATGTACTTTATCTTTCCCTCTTGGACCAATTTCTTGAGCTCGCCAATCTATCAATTTCTCGTATTATACAAATTACTCAATGAGCAGAGTGATCTCAACAGGAACTTGTTGCCCTAAAGCTAGCTAGACAGCATGCAAGGTTGCACGTAGGATTACCGTGACTTCGATGGGCACCCTCTTGTCGACGCGGTGCTGGTAGTAGAGGTCGATGCAGTCGACGCCAAGCCGCCTCAGGCTGCCCTCGCACGCCGCCCTCACGTACGCCGGGTCGCCGCGCACCTCCTGCTCCTCGGTGATGCCGAACTTGGTGGCTATCTGCACCTTCTCCGTCAGCCCGCCTTGCATCGCCTGCACGTACGCGGTCAGTTTGCAACGAAGAAATCTTTAACTTCAGTACAGCAACACCCAAGAATCAATCGAGGCAGCTAGGTGATACGTACCTTGCCGAGGAGGAGCTCGTTGGTGTGTGGACCGTAGAAGTCTGACGTGTCAAGGAGGGTGACTCCGGCGGCTACGGCGTGGTGGATGAGCGCGACCATGTCGGGCTCCGGCTTGGGCGGGCCGTAGAAGGCGGACATGCCCATGCAGCCGAGGCCCTGCGCCGACACCTCCAGCCCCTGCGAACCCAGCTTCATGCGTGGCACCGCCACCGGAGCAGCAGCCATGGCCGGACGATATATCGATGCTTAGCCCCACTGCCTGTTTGGTCAGTGAACGTGTTCAGTGTGCACTAGTGGATGCACGCAGTTTTGGGCTTAATTTGGTTCTCGTACGTACTCATTTATAGGGTCCGGGAAGGCGAAAATATGATGCCGCAATGCGTCACCCAGTACGTCACCAGCAGGTTGTCGATTGTTCTTCGAACACTGCCAATTGTCACGCTGGAATACTGTGACGAGTGATTTTTTTTCGAAAGGGCTGTGACGAGTGATTACATGTCCAATTCTGATTGCTGAGGCGTCATCGTATACGTCATGCAATTCTTTATTTACGAGGACCATGAGGTCGCAACAAAAAAAAAAGACCATGAGGTGACTCGAGGTTTGCATTTTTCAGGGGAGACCATAGGGGCGGGTGTCGGTGGGGCTGGAACTCATCCCACCGCCAGTCTAGCAGAAGAGTTTTTAGAAGCGCGTAACGGTCGTCTCGTACGGTAATACAGCGCAGATCATCAAGATCTATACCACGTAGTACAGAAGGCGGTTTATCCATTGGTCTATAGACTGGTTGAATTGATACTAATTTTATCTGTAGGGACAACTACAGTTGAAAAGGCTTTCTTGGAAATGAAGATTATTAAGACAGATTTGTATAATAAGTTAAGTGATGACTGGTTAAATAATCTTATAGTATGCTACATTGAGCGAGACGTGTTTGTAAAAATAAACACGGAAGATAGCTTACAACGTTTTTAGACTATGAAAACTCGTAAGTATTAACTGTCAACTCTTTTGAAGTAATAAATGGTACGCTTTTCTCCTTTCATAGTTATATGCTTATATTGCATACAATTTAAATTTCAACTATTTTACAATATATCGATAGTCATAGTAGTTGATTTTAGATGTCTTTTTTTAAACTCCTTTTTAGAATTTTTTAGCTCCGTCACTGGGGAGACAAATGCGAGCACGGTTATGATTCCATTAATTTTCGCCTTCTGCGAGAGATCACAGCGCTACTTGGTAAAACAAATTAAGGTGCCTGCGTTCCACTTCCACGACTCAATTTTGCGACCAACCGGCGGTTGGAATATTGTTAGAGTTCTTGACTTCTTGGTCTTTCTTTAGACCATGAACATCCCCTGATCACAGTGGTTTTGACTTAAAACACGAATTGCAAACATGAACATCCCCTGTTTAGCTAGCACTTCCCTCTCACCTCCAGCTTTTACGTGTAAGTCTGTATTAGAAAATTTTTCATAGCGTAACACACCACGTGTGCCGCTTTTTTATGAAAAAAAATTCTTTTTTTTTACTATGTTTTATTTTTTAAATCGTCGAAATAATGAGCGAAACGGCTGAAAGAACACAATTTTTTTTAGCGGCGTAACACGCCGTTGTCGGCGTATTCCACCAGACAAGCCCGAGTCTACAGACTGGGTTTGGTTCGGTAGGAGGACGTCTTCGCGGCTGGCAAACCCTAGCGAGTGAAAACCCTAATGACTCCCACGCGGAGGACTCCGGAGCCTATGAACTAAGATGACACAAAGATTTTTTACCTAGGTTCAGACCCTCCCCGCAGGTAATAGCCTTACGTCCTGCTAGATCTTTTATAGAATGTTTGAAGCTAGTACAGAGCTCTCAGGTTACAAGTTCTTACTTAGGTTCTACTGCTGAACTCTCAATCGTTCGACCCCCCTTCCCCATGCACCAGAGGGCCCTTATATAGCCCAGGCTAACAGAGGTAGCTAAAAGGAGGGTCATCATGCTGATCTTCATACATTTATTACTCCTTCCCGTGCTGTCTCGTTCCTCCAGCCTCATTAAATGCCGACGCATGGCTTCGCCCGGTCCACCCGGGATGTGACCCCTTGGCGACGGGTAGGTGAGAGGCGCCGAGAAATGGGCTTATAGCGAAATCCTCGCGATCAAGGGACTCGACACGCGGTTCGTAAATGCGGCATAATACGATAGGGAAGGAGACTTGAGGCGGCCACCTCGCCTCACCTTTTTGCCTTGCGGCGGGCGGCAGGCGTCTCGCCCACCTACTCGCCGAACGCCACGGGCGGCACTGCCGGCAGGCGTGCTCGCCACCCACTGCCAGTTACCACGTGGCTGGCGCCGGCGAGCGAGCGTTTCGCCACCTCGCGCGAACGCCACGTGGGTGGCACTGGCGGGGGCGTGCTTCGCCCACCGCCGCCAGCCGCCACGTGGCCGGACGCCGCGCGGCGGCAGGCGTCTCGCCACCTACTCATTGGGCGCCACGTGGGCGGCACTGGTGGCGGGCGTGCTCGCCACCCGCCGCTAGGTCGCCACGCGGCTGGGCGCCGGGCGGCGGCGTCCTCGCCACTGCTCGCTCGAACGCCACGTGGGCGACGCAGCCAGCGGCGTGCTTTCGCCCACTCGCCGCCAGCCACCACGTGGGCGGGGCGCCGCGGCGGCGCTCGCCACTGCTTTCGCCGGACGCCACGTGGGCGGCTGCCGGCGGGAGCGTGCTTTCGCCACCGCTTTGCCAAAGCCGCCACGTGGCGGGCGCCAGTAGTAGGCGTCCTCGCCACCTGTCTGCCAAAGCCGCCACGTGGGCCGGGCGCCGCGAGTAGGCGTCTCGCCCACTGCCGCCTCGAACGCCACTTAGGCCAAGACGCAGCGGCCGAGCGTGCTTCGCCCTCCGCCGCCGAGCCGCCACGTGGGCTAGGCGCCGGGCGAGCAAGGCGTCCTCGCCCACCTGCTCGCCCGAACGCCACGTGGGCCGCATTTGTGCGTTGGTGAGTACCCAGCAGTAAAAACTGCGACAAGAGCCCAGCCCGCCCCGAGCGTGTGCTATAGCTTTTTGGAACCTTCATTAAATGTTTGGTGCGTTCTTGGGCGGGGCCACCACTCATAAGGATACGACCGCCTCGGTTTCCTCCCGTATCTGCCGATTTTTCTTGGGACCCGAAACGACACACGATCTTGTCTCTTCGCGAACCGCCGGTGTGGGTGGTGTGTATATATGGATACATCTGTACCAAGCGGTTTACACCTTCTGCTTTCTTGCGCACTTCAACTTTCGCTTCTTCGTCTTCCTCGCTCAAAGTCTTCACCTTCCTTGCCTTCGTGGCGCCTTCCATCCCTACTTTCACCGTTGACGTCGCCACGGTGGCGAGGATCTCCCGCATCACGCCGGAGGGCACCTTCCATTTACGGGCGGGGACCCCCACGCCGCGGTGCCTCTCCGATGAAATTCTCATCCACGTCTGGGCAATGATGGCGGGTCTGGTCCCGCCATTCTCCGACTTCTTTCTCACCGTCCTCCATTTTTATGAAATCCACCACCTTCACCTCACCCCCAACTCCATCGTTACCCTTTCCATCTTCGCACACCCCTGTGAAATGTTCATGGGGGTGATGCCGAATCTTCCTCTTTTCCGCTAGTTCTACCTTTGCCGCGGCTCTACCGACGGCGAGGTAGTGGGGAGTTGCTATTTCCGCCTTCGAGACGGATTGGCCTCCCGCTACACTGCCTTTCAGCCCAGGTCCAACTGGAAGGCGTGGCGCGGCGAATGGCTGTACATCCGCGATGACATGGATCGATCGCTTGGAGGTGCCAGCAAGCAACGCGAGGCTCCGCTGGAACTCGCCGGTCGAGGAGACGGCAGAGCTCCTTGCAATGGCGGCCTGCATCAATAGACTGCGGGACATTGGATTAACTGGGGCGCTGGTGGTCCGGGATTTCGTGACATAGGCGACGATGACATAATGCGCACGTACTCCGGTCGTAAGTTTTCGCTTTCCTTTGGCTTTTTTCACATGCATGCTTCTTTCTACGGCTCCCTACCAACCGGCAGCCTTTCTTTATCTTTTGCCAGGTACGGGAAACCTGGAGGGGCAACTCATTAGCAAATGGCTTGCCGGATTGATACCGCCGATTCCAAGCGGCTTGGATTTTCCAGTAGCGGCTCGGCCGCTCATCGATTTGGAGCACGCGGAGCGCCTGCAGATCGTCAGCAGCTCCCGCCAATGGATTCCACTGGACCCGCCGTGGTACCAGCCCGCGGTCCGCTGGTGATCAGGGGAACGACCATCGCCAGCGATCGGGCCGCAGGCAAGTGTCCACTCATCCCGGACGCCACGGGCCCGGACCCCAAGAAGGTCTGCGCCACTGGCCAAACTTCTGCCGCCGCCAGCCCTGATGCGGCGGCACCTTCGCGAGGGGCGGCGGCACAGGCCACCCCCACCACGACTTCGTCACCAGAGGCACCGACTCCTGCGGCGCCAGCTCCATCGCCTCCTCCAGTTCCTTCTCCTACGGCGCCGGCCCCGACTACTACGGTGCCAGCACCTTCAACCACGGGAGCCCACGCCACCGCCGACAGGTGGGCTTACGCTCCGGCAACCACCTTCGGTTGAGGGTGCCAAGGGCGGCCTCAAGACGCCAGGCGCAGCATCCCGCGCCCACCGGGCGGCGAACTCTGCCAGTGCCTCCGCCACCACCGAGAGGGTCGAGGAGGGTGACCCCAGCACCAGCGCCTCCGGCCATCTCGCCCCTCGCCATCCGCCTTGCGCCGCGCGCCGCCGAGCTCTTCACCGAACTTGGCGGAATACACGCCGCATGGCACCGCTCGCCATAGCCGCCGCATGGGGCTCGAGCAACCCGATGGTTGGCATCGATGAGCGGCGGTGGCGTGGGAGCGGGAGAGGCGGGGCGGAATTGGTGCGAGAAAGGAATTAACGTGGCGCCATGCATTGCGGGCGGAGAGGGCGGCGGCATCAAGCATTGAGCATGAGTCCTTCCGCCACGGCACAATCTCGCCATCATGCTCAAGAAGGCCTTCCAGCGCCGCGAAGAGGTGTTTGGAGCCCTTGGGGTGCTGAATCGCCCTGCAACTCTCGCTTTGCGATTCGCCCATCGCGACCAATCAGTCGCAAAAGGCACTCGGGATCGCCACGCTCGCCGCCGCTCCGCCAGAGAGGGGCAGGAAGTTGCGATCATGGCCACAACTAACGTCTCTGTCTCGCTGCGCCACCGTGACGCCGCCGATCCAATAAGCGGTGGTGGCGGCGGCGTTGAGGGAGACGCCTGGACGGAGTTGAGGCACCGGTGCGCGGCCGCCGAAAGCACGTGGTCGAAGCTGCTGCAGTGGAGCAACCGGTCATGGACGTCTCCACCCCACCGACGGAGGAGGAGAGGGCGTGGCGACCTCGACTGGCGACGAGTGAAGAAATCGGCGTACGCTTTAGTTCTTTTGCTTTTTCTTCTTTTTGTCTTGTGTTGATCTACCTTCCTGCATATACCAACATCTGGACAAATCTTAGCGTAACGGATGTTTTTACTTGCCTTTACCCGTGCGCTTGTTTACTTTGCTTGATTGATTCCGTTTGTTAAAGCCGCCAGCGACGACCTTGAACTTAGCCATACTTAAGCTTTCAAATTTAGGGCAATAAGCCTTTTTAAACGCAAGCACAAACCACACAAGTTACGCAGAACTTAGGTACAAATGACCTTAAACCTGGCAGTTCACGTGGAACGCAGAACAGCCTTAGCTTTAGGTTTTTGTGCAAGATGTCGCTGGTTCAAATCCCTTCGGAACTTAGATCCCGATGATCTCCTGGAACCGTACTGCAGCACGGCGCGGTGAGGCAACAAGTTTCCGGGAGTGTTTTTAGGCCAGCAGTACTCGACGGTGACAACCAGCGGTGCTTCAAGGAGCCAACCCGAGGCGTGTGAGCCGTGTTCGAATACTGTGCCCAACTCGTACTCCGGTCACTTGCTCTCGCCAGACGCTAACACTTAGCACTTTTCCTTTTATCACCAAGGGGCCATTGGTTTTTGATGCCCATGATAATCACGCATAACTTGGCCCATCTCAGGGTATACGTAAGCAAAGGATTAGAAGTGTAACACAAAACACTTATCTAGCTTATGTACCATGGGGCGATCAGCCCAGGCGACCGGGCAATCAGCCCCCAGGCATCTGGGCGACCAGCCTAGAACATCGGGCGGCCAGCCCCCAGCACTTGGGCGATGCCGAGCTTTCCTTTGGAGAGGGTGATGCTTTGATCTTCTTCCTACGTGCACACACATCTATCGCAAAGACAAGCAGACATTATGCGTGGCATATGTAGGGAGGATTTAAACAACATAAACCCTCGCGTGGGATCGTTATGGTCCGTTCTTATTGGATTCTAAGTCCGTGCGACCTTTCTGGGAACCGAACCACAGCGCTGCGTGGCCAAGAAGCGGGCTTCCTGGAGTGGTAATAGGCCAACGGTGCTCGCGGTGACGACCAGCGGTGCTTCTAAGAGCCAACCCGAGGCGTACGAGTCGCGTTTGAGCGCCGTGCCAAACTCGCCCTCTGGTTACCCGTCCTTGCCCCACGCAGGCGCCGGGCGCCACCACGGGTCGACAGAGAAATTCCAAATGGTCGGGACCAACAACACCCATACGAAAAACGGCCCCTTGGGGCGCAAAAGAGATAAAGATGGTAAATCAAAAGCCTTCAAGGCAACAACTTTACTAATCGCCAGTAGCCGCCGATCAGCCGGGGGAAAGACTTACCTCGAGGCTGACCAAAGCAAGCTGCTGGGTACTTACAATTCTTTCATGGATAGAACTTCCGCAACAACTCTATGTTGTAGGAATTCGCCAGTTCCTCGCCGTCCTCAGTGGCCAACCGGACCGCCCCGGGTCGAGATACTGAAACCACCTTAAAGGGGCCCTCCCACCGGGGAGACAACTTGTGCAACCCCGCATGCGTCTGGATTCTGCGCAAGACTAGGTCGCCCACTGCCAGTGTCCTCTCGGAGACTCGGGTGGCGTGGTACCACCTGAGGCTTTGCTGATACCGGGCGGCGCGAAGGGCGGCCCGATCACGCACTTCCTCTAGGAGGTTGACTTCTTCTCGCCGGAGATCTTCTTGGCCTTCCTCGTTGAACGCCGAGACGCACGGAGAACCGAGCGATAGCTCAAAGGGGAGAACAGCTTCCGCCCCGTACACCAGGAAGAAAGGCGTCTCGCCAGTGGCCCGACTGGGCGTGGTGCGAAGTGACCATAGCATAGCCGGGAGTTCTTCCGTCCATCGCGCCCCCCGCTTGTGGAGCCAATCAAACGCCCTTGTCTTGAGGCCCTTCAGCACCAGCGCATTGGCGCGTTCTGCCTGACCATTGCTCTTGGGGTGGGCCACCGAAGCAAAACATATTTTGGTGCCCATTTCTTCACAGAACTCCAGAAAGGCCGCGCTGGTGAATTGGATCCCATTGTCGGTGATGATGCGGTTGGCGACTCCAAAACGGGTGAAGATCCCGTGCATGAATTTGATAGCAGCAGCAGCCGTGATGGCGCGTTCTGCTTCGGCTTCAACCCACTTGGTGAACTTGTCGATAGCGACGAAAAGATGGGTGAAGCCCGCAGGCCAGCGAACGGGTCCAGATATCGACCCATCGCAAACGCCAAGAGAGCGGGATGGTTTGCGAGGCTTGGGCTGGTCGGTGGATCTGCTGGCAAAGAAGCGACAAGCCATTTCTTCACCACCGCAAGCATCACGAAGGCGAGGCCAATAAAATCCTTGGCGAAACGCTTTCCGACTAGCGTTAATTTGACATATGGCTCCCTTTGCACGCCCATGGATATCGAGAGCAGCTCCCTCTTCCCGAAAGTGATACACTTCAGTAGAACTCCGTTTCTGCTCTGGCGGTATAGGTTCCCACCTACCAGAGTATAGCACTTGGCCTTGCGTGCAATTTTCTCAGCTGAGGTATCATCGTCGGGGATCACTTGGTCATGCAGGAAGGCTAGAATAGGATCCATCCACCGACCTTCCTGGCCAAGCGTGGCGAACACTCAATGATCGCCCGGGTACTCCGCTCGGCCAAGCTTTTCCCCTGGTGCTGCGTTGGCGCCGCCTTCCTCCCGGACACGGGAAGGCGAACCGCTTGCCTTCCTCCTAAGCTGGAGGCCAGCGCCGCACCGCCTTCCCGCCGGCCGGAGGTCAGAACGGCCATGCCGTCGTCCCCACCTGAACTGGGGGCTGCGACAGCGACACCATCATCCCCACCTGAACTGGGGGCTGCGATGGACGGTCGCGATAGTCTCTCTTCGAAGACCCCGACCGGGACAGAAGCTTTTGAGGAAGCAAGCTGTGAAAGCCCGTCTGCGAGGTGGTTGTCACGTCGAGGGATATGAACATACCCCAATCCTTCAAAGTGGCGCTCTATTTTTCGGACCTCCACCAGGTACACCGCCATGGTGGGGTCAGAACATTGGAATTCCTTCCGCGCTTGGTTGATGACTAGCAGGGAGTCACCCTTGACTTGGAGGCGCCGGATGCCCAGCGCCGAAGCGATGCGCAGCCCTGCCAGCAGGCCCTCATATTCAGCTACGTTGTTTGTGGCCTTAAAGTCGAGGGCGACCACATACTGGAGGGTGTCACTGGTCGGGGAGACCAGGACAACCCCAGCCCTCGCGCCTTCCAGTCTGAATGAGCCATCGAAGAATAAGGTCCAGGGAGAAGGCACGAGTGATTCTTCGGCTTCAGGAGTGGCGGGAGTCCACTCGGCGATTTAATGCCTCTAAGCAATACTGCTATGAGTAGCGCGTGCAAGTGACGATTAGGTAGCGACACAAGTAACATTAGTAGGTATCCCATGTGTTACTGTCGGCCCAATCAAAAGGCCGGACATGCACCTCCTCTGCTGATCTCTTTCTCGTCGATCACCATCCATCCTTCTATTCTCGTTGATCACTGTCCATCCTTCGTAGACCACGGCAAAACATCGCTTAAAAAGAAGGGAGAGAGGCCTTAGCACCTGTCACTTGTCAATTGAATGCCTATGTTCGTCATGACTCACGAGACTATAGAAACCAAGGCAAGCCCTCCACGGCTCCACATTTACGAAGAGGCATAGTTGATTGATGAAATCACTAAATACGAGCACTATTAGACGTTCTTGATTGTAATGTTGTTGGGTTGCTGAAGCAAGTTGTCATGGTTGTCGAAGTCTCACAGACTTTAACAGTGGGTTTAGTAGCTAAGAGTGTGTTTAGTTGATAGGATGAGGTTGAATGAGATAGGATAGTTTGTACCATTTGACTTTATTATTTTGGGTGAATAGAATAGTTCAGTATTTATAGAAAATATTACTCAAATTTGTATCACACCGTTCAGAACGGGATGATCTATTCAAGCAAACAAATATATTGATGATGTTTTTTAAAATTATTTTATATATGTACCACTTGATATAAGTAACTACCACATCATAAGTATCATTTCAGATGCTGAGATCAGAGGACTTGGTTAGATTTGCTCATGGAGAGCTTTACAAGTTAGGAACACCTACCTAACCCTCCAGCAAGGAACACCATAACGGCAAAATTTGGTACTTCCATTTGCCGAATATCTTGGAACTTGCGCTGTGAAGTGAATCTCCAGAAGCCAACCTTGAAAGCAGAACCACGAGTGCCTTGCGCTGCATTGTGCCAGCATTTCAAGGCTGGTGGGTGAAGAGCGCACCTCAAATACTTGAAGCGAATATGACTTAGGGCCTGTTTAGGGAGTTTGTTTCAATTTTGTTTTAGTTTTAAGTCAAAAACTCCTTTAAAGAGTATGGCTACAAAACAGCTGGGAAGTTAAACCATAGCAGAAACACCCCTAAAAGCTGAAGTTGTTGAGGAGGAGTTTTTCAGCTGTGGCTTCGTTTGACCACCTCCTACCTCGGTCGCTTTGTCTTCTCGACCTCCACCACCCCGCCTTGCCACCTCCATGTTACCTCCCCACTTGGACACCGCTGTACTTCGCTATGTTGTTACCTCCTTACTCGGTTGGCCCCCAAAAGTTACAATTGAACAATACTTTGCCAAACAAAGATAACAAGAAAAGCCACAACCGCCATTCTAATGCTTTCTGACTCAACAAACCAAAAGCAGCTTTTCAGCAAAGGACATTTATGGGCTTAAATGTTTCAGCTGTATTAATACCAGACAATGCTGACACACTTTGTAGGTCCGTGCAGGGTTTAACACATTGAAATTTCGGTTTTCGAACGATTTTTAATTTTTAATTATCGGTAAAACCCAGTTAAAAATCATTAGAAGCCAAAGGGTTCATAAATCAAAATTATTTAAAAAAATAAAAAATCGACCGATTTTCATCGAAATCGGCTTTAAGAAGCATTCATTTGATTCAATTTACCAAATGATTTCTAATGCCGAGCCGGCTCGATGTAGCCGATAATCACGATATTCGAGCAATTATCAATGATATTTTGAACCCTAGGCCCGTGAAGTACTACTTCCGTTCACATGTACAACTCTATAATCTTGTATAATAATTTCGTACCATCATAAATCTAACATATATATACAAAATTTACTAAAATTATAATACAAATAGTTCTAAGGTCATAAGAATTCCAAACCACCAAAATCGAAACCAATTCAATCAATAGATTTGGCCTATTGAAGATATAAAATTTTGGTGTTTCTCAATTTTTTGGAGTGTCGGGACATACCCAGCACCTCTGGTTCCGCCATGATATTACTATATTTGTTATAAAATACTTTCGTATCATTATATTTTAAATAATTTTTGCTAACATATAACTAGAAAAGGTAATTATCAAATGTGAGTATTGGAGACCGTGTCAATGTCCAAAACCACGAGTATAAAAGAATGGAGGTAGTACTGGTACCTATAAATCACAATGCTGAATTCATGACTCTGCACGTTTATGGCCACATAGATCAAACAACGTACTAGATACAAATTATGTGGGTTATCAACTACCTGAAAATTGTATTATCCTTTTTCTGTACAAGCAGGAATAGTTCATGTCATCGAAGCATACAAGAAAAAAAAAATCTGCGATGCATGACCTATTCAGCAACTTGGGAAATTCTGTAGAAAAACAATACTAGAAGACTCCTACCGACTTCATCTAGAGTTTCATATGCTTGAATATCTGTTCTGTTTCGAACCTAACATGGCCCCCAAAATCCCAATGTTACGCAAATGGACTCGCGCGTTTACAAAGCCCATCCGGCATGGCAGTGTAGCTTCAGGCAGCTCATCTATTGTTTGAGAAGATCAGAAATGAAAATGCTGCTGTCCTTCAAAAAAAAAAAAAAACGAATGAAAGGTTTTATTAATGAAACATATAAAATGCTGCATCGAATATTGCCACTGCCACAAACGAAGAGTGTTCGTTATAAATGTTCCATCAACAATTCAACATCCTATTAAATTTGGCTATCAATATTTTTTAAAATATTTAATTTAGATACATAAAAATCATATGAGTAGATTTGTCTCGAAAGATCATTTCATAATATTATAATTTTATTGGGTTTTATAAATATAATATAATAGAAATTAGTGGCAAAAGTTGTGTTTTAGAGATCGTGTTGATATCTAAAACGATGACTATTTGTAATCGGAGGTAGTATATTTGAAAGCTGTTGGATAAATTTTGATCAAATAATGATTGTGCAGCAGTCCCCAACAAAAAACAAAAGGGTGCTTTTACATTTTTCTTTTAAAAAATTGTACAAATATTATAGTATAAATAAATTGTAAATAATGATTACTAATTTCTCTGTTTAATTTAAAATTCATACGATTTATATTAAAAGAGAAAACATAAAAACAGCTTTAAAAAACAATGAGTGGCATGGGCGTACGTCTTCGTTGCCCCGGCCATTGATTTCTCTTTCCCACTAACTAGCATCCACCGTGGCGCAGGCCGATCAACCCCTTGCACGACACGGCACGGTATGAATGTTTTGGAGAGCTTATGACCTAATTGCTTATTGATGATGCCGTCGTGGAATCATCAGCACGTGCGTTGGGCTTTTCTTAAGCCTCACATCATCGTAATTAAGAGCGAGCTAAAACTCGCCGTGCGGCCATACATAGGTACGAATCATTGTACCGGCGAACATTCATCGATTTCAGCACGTACAGGAGAAGGCAGTACATACACGATCCACCTACAAGATAACACGGTGCAGATGATCAATCTGTCCACTCGTCTCATCTGTGAGTCCGTGACAAAGGAGTAGCGTCTGTTTACGAGGAAAAAAATATAAATTTCAGAACATTGGATTTCCTTCCAACAGCTGCTTGGATGTAAGGAAGCCGTTGGGTGTACATTGAGGGTCTGTTTAGCAGGGATTCAGTTTTACCAGATTAGAATCTGGAGAAGCTGAAAATTGTAGCTTCACCAGATTCATGAAGCTGGAACTGTGAGTACATATTAAGAGTGTTTAGATAGATCATCTTGTTTACTTTTAGACCAAAAATATAAACTTAATTCACTTTATTTTATCCTACAAGTTTCAGATTTTAGAAGAAGTTGGAATCTGAAGCTCTACCAAATAGACCCTAAGATTGATGCTGCCTCTTACCCTCAACGGCTCAACCAGGACTATTTGACCAAAAAAGAAAACCCTCTTTCCCTTTCCTTTTATCTTACTTCCCCCCTCTAACTAGAGGTAGAACATCATGCCAGACCTAGGAAGGAAAAGGAGAGAGAGAGAGAGGAAGGAAGAAAAGGAGAGAATGTTTCTGTAAAATAAGGGTTAAAAGATGCGTACAAATCTTGAAAGCAATGACATCCATGCAGCTGTGGTTTCACATTTCCGTAAATTTCGTGAAGGTTCGGTGCTTTGTGTGGGAACGAACGCTTGTCATGGGCGCGCGCGATGCAGCGAGCGATGGATGAAGCGGGTAGGTATTGAAACGGCTAAACGCTACCGATCAGAAAAGAAGGCAAAACTGAGAGATAGAGAACATATATTGATCAGAAATGAAAACAAGAGTCTGAGAGATGTACTCAGAGAAATTAAAAAGATGAAGAAACGTGTAAAATAATAACAAGAATGGAATTGTTAAATGGCACCCGAGTGATTTTTGGTTTGTGAGTACTATTTTTTTTGTTATTAGATATTGATGTTTTTTTTGTGGGCACTCAAATTTTCTTATCTATTAGATGTTCCTTTGTGATCCATGTTGTGCTTTATTATTTTGATTTTGTGATCCGTTTTTGTTTGTTGTGTTCCTCATTGTTTCTTTTGTTCCTTTTTTTTACAAATTGTCATATTATGATTTACATAATTTAATTTGTGTGAAACTAGTATATAGTAGATGACAAAAGACCATAATGAAAAGAATAATGTTTTGCATAAATTAAATTATATAAAAATGATGTGACAATTTTTAAAAAAGAATATTATTATTTTATACATGATCTTTTTTACATCAATTATATATTAGTTTTACACAAAATAAATTATGTAAAAAATAATGTGACAATTTTTAAAAAAAGAGGAACAAACAAACTATAAGAACATAACAAACAAAAACATGGATTTGATAAAAAATAATTTGAGTGTTAAAAAAACATCAATATTTAATAGATAACAAAATTGAGTGCTCACTTAAAAAGCACTCGAGTCCCTGTATCAATTCCATTAAGGCATATATATATATATATATATATATATATATATATATATATATATATATATATATATATATATATATATATATATATGCATGTATGATAGCCATATGTATGTACTCTCAAAAAAAAATAGTTATTACCCCTATATTTAAATTTTCTTATATCACACCCCATATCACATATACTGCACCCTCTCGTCTCATGAAAATGAAAGAACGTAGATTTTAGGTGGATCAATCACGAAGGTGTTAAAGACTAAATCAAATTATGTATTTTGTCTATGTTTATGTTCCTTTTCCCATCCAAATGTTCTTCATTAGATAAATATTTTCATCACTTCTTTATGCTCGCACCCCCTTCTATTTCTCTCTAGCTTCGCCACTGTGTATGTATGTATGTATGTATGTATAAAATATATTTTGAAGGTATAAAATATATATTGAAGGTGTGGTGGCAACAGAACGTCAGAGCGCGTGGTGCGAGCGTGACTGCGTGTGCACGGGCCTTCCACACCTCCTCTCCCCGTTCCTTCCTACCTACCTCCGTTCGCTGCCACAGTATTTATTTATTCTCACCACCTTCTAGTTCTTCCTCCCCCAACTCTCAGGGCCTACTAGCTTCGAGCGAGCGGCGAGCGCCATTGCCTTGTACCTAAGCTCCTCGCCCTTCGTTGCGTGCACTGGCACCACGGACTCGCGAGCCATTGTTTCTGTAGTGCAGCCTCTGTTCTTTACCCATTCCAAGAAAGTGTCAGTTTCTTGAAGCAGAGGATCATGATCACGGTGGCGGCACCGGATTCGCAGCCGCAGGTTGCGGCCGTGGATGCAGATGCAGTGGTGCAGGAGGTGACGGTCTTCCGGTCCAGGCTGCCGGACATCGACATCCCAAACCACCTGCCCCTGCACGAGTACTGCTTTGCCAGGGCGGCCGAACTCACGGATGCGCCGTGCCTCATCGCGGCGGCAACAGGGAGGACGTACACCTTCGCCGAGACGCACCTTCTGTGCCGTAAGGCCGCCGCGGCGCTCCACCTCCTCGGCGTAGCCCACGGTGACGGCATCATGATTCTGCTCCAGAACTCCGTGGAGTTCGCCGTCGCATTCTTCGGCGCGTCCTTCCTCGGCGCCGTCACCACCACAGTAAATCCCTTCTGCACGCCGCAAGAGATCCACAAGCAGTTCAAGGCTTCCGGCGCAAAGCTCATCCTCACCCAGTCCTCCTACGTCGACAAGCTCTGGCACGAGAGCTTCCCAAGAATCTCAACCGGCGGCGGCGACGATACGCTTACAGTGATCACCATCGACGAGGACGAGGCGCTCACCCGGGAAGGCTGCCTGCCATTCTGGGGGCTGGTCACGTCCGCCGACGAGAGCTCCGTCCCGGAGGTGGCCATCTCGCCGGACGACCCCGTGGCGCTACCGTTCTCGTCGGGCACGACGGGTCTACCCAAGGGCGTGGTGCTGACGCACAAGAGCCTGGTGTCGAGCGTAGCGCAACAGGTGGACGGCGAGAACCCGAACCTGTGCATGCGGGAGGGCGACGTCGCGCTCTGCGTGCTGCCCCTGTTCCACATCTTCTCGCTCAACTCGGTGCTGTTGTGCGCCCTGCGGGCCGGCGCGGCGGTGATGCTGATGCCCAAGTTTGAGATGGGCGCGATGCTAAACGGCATCGAGCGGTGGCGCGTTACGGTGGCGGCCGTGGTGCCGCCGCTGGTGCTCGCGCTGGCCAAGAACCCGGTGTTGGAGAGGCACGACCTGAGCTCCATCAGGATCGTGCTCTCTGGCGCCGCGCCGCTCGGCAAGGAGCTGGAGGACGCGCTGCGCGGTCGCGTGCCGCAGGCCATCTTCGGACAGGTCGGTATCTGCTGTGCGCCGCACCTCTTCGTTTAAATTGAGAGTAGGAGTTTGCGTCGTAAATAGTCTTGAATTACTTTAGATCTTTTCGAATTAGCGTTTACTGTTTACCGATGTTTTCCGTTGCTTTCGTAAAGCTGCGACATCGGCGAAAGAATTTTTAGACTTCTAATTCAAAGGCAAAATTAGACTTACCAATAGCAAAACCATATGGTAAGTAATCACCATTTACTCTTTATTCATGCTTTAACATTTATGTAACTAAAAAAAAAAAAGCATAAAAACACTACTCCAAACAAAATTGGACAACTTACAAAGAGCAAAATCATCTCTAAATCAACAGTGTTCGGAGTTTGACTTCTTGCCATTAATTTAGATATCTCAAAGCCAATCAAAAAGCAAAATTGGAACGAACAAAATCAAGCAACTTACAAATAGCAAAACCATATCTAAATCAACAGCGATTGGCGAAGAAATTTAGAGCCTGTGTGGGGAGCTGTAGCTTTTCTAAAAAACTGTTATCTTTCTGAGTTGAAAATATGCTGTAATTTTTTTTATAAGAGATCCTTTAATAAATAGCTAATTTTTCTCAACAATAAACTGCAAAAGTAGATCCACTTTAACTTTCAGTTTTTGATTTTTGTTAGTTATATATGGCTTTTGGCCCGCTTAAAAGCTAAGCTGTTTAGGGGGTTACTGGTTTTTCAAAAGCTAAAGTTGGCTTCAAAACCCCCCTAAACGGGGCTTTAGACTTCTTGCCACTAATTTAGATATCTCAAAGCGAATCCGAAATCAAAATTAGAATGAGCAAGACCATACAACTTACAAATAGCAAAACCATATCTAAATCAGCGGCGTAAAGTCTGAAGCTCGTAGCAGCGGCGAAGGGGCCAAAGCGGCAAGAGGCCAGTTAAGTCAAATGGGGGCAGTATCGAAACCTGCTCGAGAAGTCGTCATCGCATCATCCATCTAGCGCTAGGTGGAGCGTACTGACGCCACCCCCTGCGGCAAGTTCATCCACTCAAAAGTCAAACCAATTGAGAGTGCCAATTTTCACGCGGTAAACACGCGCCTTGTAGAGCTAGACGCACGGCCAGTTAGGCGTAGCACGACTGCCCGCCTCTCGGCTGAGACGTGCAAGCATGGCGTGGCCGCGTGGAGGAGGAGCAGCGACTCCGGTGCCCCGACGTGGACGCACATCGCACCGATGTAACGATGCCTCACCCAAGCCTCACACCGCACCTAACGCGATGGTCCCGCGTGGCGCGCGGGTTCGCCTTGGCTCCACGTCGGAGATGTTGACGCTGGTGTGATGCGCGGCGTGCGTGCAGGGCTACGGGATGACGGAGGCCGGGCCGGTGCTGTCCATGTGCCCGGCGTTCGCCAAGGAGCCGACACCGGCCAAGTCCGGGTCGTGCGGCACGGTGGTGCGCAACGCCGAGCTCAAGGTGGTCGACCCCGACACGGGCTTCTCCCTCGGCCGCAACATCCCCGGCGAGATCTGCATCCGCGGCCCGCAGATCATGAAAGGTAGTGACTGAAAATTGCTGGTGCGTTTGTTCAGTTTTAAAGAACACCGAGCACCTCGATCTGCAGGCCAGTATACCTGACGCTGGCGGCTACAAAACCACTTGCATGCAGGCTACTTGAATGACCCCGAGGCCACAGCCGCGACGATCGACGTCGACGGGTGGCTCCACACAGGCGACATAGGGTACGTCGACGACGACGACGAGGTCTTTATCGTCGACCGCGTCAAGGAGCTCATCAAATTCAAGGGCTTCCAGGTACTGGAAACAAAAATAGCTTCAGCTCTTGTCAGTTAATTGTTGCAAGTATTTGCCGTGTACTGAAGGAGCAGTACAGCGTCAGTTTCTGAGAACTAGCACTGTGTCGTCCGTGCAGGTGCCGCCGGCCGAACTGGAGGCTCTGCTCATCGCTCATCCGTCCATCGCCGACGCGGCCGTCGTCCCGTAAGACCACAATTTTTCAGTTTCTCAATATCGTAAAACCATCAACACAGTACAGCACCGCAAGAGAATTAATCTCGATGTATGTAAATGGCAGGCAAAAAGACGACGCCGCCGGTGAGGTCCCGGTTGCCTTCGTGGTCCGCGCCGCCGACTCCGACATCACCGAGGAGGCCATCAAGGTGTTCATATCCAAGCAGGTAGCTACTCATCACAGTACAACGTCAACATCGATCTTTCCAAGCAGGTTGATGAATTGATGCAATATACAGCTCGGTTAATTCTATCCTCAATTTAGTTTGTGCACGTGTATGTCTGTTCAGGTGGTGTTTTACAAGAGACTGCACAAGGTGCACTTCACCCACGCGATCCCCAAGTCCGCGTCAGGGAAGATACTGAGGAAAGAACTGAGAGCCAAACTCGCCGCCGCGGCGACTGCTTGAAGAGTTAGAAGCGCCTTGTCTCGCCACATGCTAGTTATCGAGAGTGGCAATTCCAAGATGTATGTTCCAGTTTTTCCTTCGGAAGATTGTACTATCACCATGCAGTGTATGCCTGTGATACATGGAAGATTATGACGTGTTTAAGGGCATGTTTGTTTTTGGTTAGATTCTTTAAAAACTCATTGTGTATTATGGTTATAGAGAAGATGATTCTTCAAAAGTCAAAATCTAAAAGTACATATGAAGTAATGATTGTAGTATATATGGATAGACTGAATTATGAGAATCGATTTCTAAAATCGGATTGTTTATATTTTATTCTGCTTTTAAGACCAAAATACATAATCAAAAGCAAAAACAAGCAGACCCTATATGCGAGTGCTCTCTCAATTGATGAGTACCATGTATTGCGTTCATGACGGTAAAGAGTGATTCATTTTGATTTCATCATTTATCGATCGCTGCTTCTTTCCTCTTGCTGTGCTGCTTGAGTAATGGACAGTCTGAGTGGTTTCTGAGACCGATTAAACCTGCTGGGTGGCATCAGTCCCAATAAAATAGTGGGTATGACTATTTTGAGATTAACTTTAAACTAAAAAGTTTAAGAGTTGCTATGTGCCATCTTTCTCGTCCACCTCACCCTTCCTTTTTCCTTACTTCTCCTACCCTTTTCTTCCCTTTCTAACACAAAAATTTAAAATTAGAACATTTAAACTTTAAAAAATTTAAATAGAAAAAAAATCAACTCAAAATTAAAAAAAAAAGAAAGCTTCAATTTAAAAACTTTCAAATCAAAAAATTTCAACTCGGAAAATTTCACCTTGAAAAGTTTCAAATCTAAAAAGTTCCAACACGAAAAGTTTTAAATCGAAAAATTTCAAATTAGAAAGTTTCAAATTGAAAAGTTTCAACTTAGAAAACTTTCAATTCAAAAACTTTCGGTTCGAAAAGTTTTGATTTAAAATTCAAGTCGAAAAATTTTCAATAAAAAATTCAAAATCAGAAAGCTTCAACTTGAAAATTTTAAATAAAAAATTTGTAAATTAGAAATTTTTAACTCAAAAAAAATCAAAAAATTTCAGCTCCAAAAACACTCAATTCAAAAACTTTCCGATCGAAATTTTTTTTATTCAATAAATTTTTGATTTGAAAATTTTCATTGCAACAATCTTTCCGATAAGTTTGCTTAAAAAACTTTCGAGAGTGGTTAAAAAATACTTATTTTAAAAAACTTAAGGGGATTTGAAATACAAAAAATATTTTAACTTTGAGGAAAAGAGAATAGAGAAGAAAATAGGAATACATGAGATGTTGCTATTTGTCACAAGACTTCTTGTACCTTTGAGGGCGAAGAAAAAAGGTAATACCACTTTTCACAAGGAGAGATTCTTTGAAAAGGTTATGCTGCCGGTTGTGAACATGGCCTCACCAAATCTTTAATGGAAATGGCTTTAAATTAGCAATTCCTTTAGTAAAATGCCCCTGCAACGCGCATTGAGACCAGAAATTTTGATATTTCAAGTATTTGGCCGAACTAAAATGCAGCATTTAACAAACGGCCTAAACCAAGTTGCTTGAGTAATCCAGAAAAGCAAGGAGCTATAGATGAAGACAGGGACAGGAGCTAAGCTTCATTCACACACTGAACATAATTTCTCCATCAAGTGATGATTCACCATCCGAGCATCATCCATGAAACCATAAGATGACAAGGGTGCAGAAAATTATCAACCGAACAAACTGCGAAGCACAAGTAAGATTGTATGCGACGAGATCCAAATCCTAATGACTGTGAAATCTTCTACCAGATGAATACAGATATCGTTCAGCACTATTAAACAGCAAATATCTTCTGATCCCTGAGGAATTTAGGAACTGACTGGGAAGGTATTAAAATCTGATTAGGTCATCTTTCTTCGGATCCTGCTTTTTGGGCCCTTCCTGGGAATTGCTTCCTCCCTTCTTGCCAAATATCATCTCATCCAGATCATCGAGGATATCATCATCTCCGCCTGACCTTGCTCGAGAACCAGCTGGTTTCCTGACCAGGGCATCTTCATTGCCAACCGCAGCAGAATCTTCATGTTCTGTGGCAATTGGTATGACCACTGGCCGTTGTTCTGCATGCTCTGATGCCATGGGTTTCTTCATCTCTTCATATTTGGATAGCACTTTCTGGATCTCATCGTTCAAACTCAAGGCCTCAAATAGCATAGCCTCATTGTCTCCAGCCATCTCAATGATTCTCTGGATAGTGTGCTGAGACTGGTTGCATTGTTGCACAAGAGTGGCCGTCAAGTCATCCTGTGGAAGTAACAGAACTAGTCAAAATAGAACAGCAGGTAACCTTTACAGAGTACAATTTGCACTTGCTTTAGTACATTTTTAGTTCTTGTTCCAAGACTGGGCGCGAAAAAGAGTAGCAGTTAGTAATAAAGACGAATAAATTTGCCATTAGCTTTTCGTCAGTTAAAAAGTATGTCCAACAAAATCTACTCCAATTCTTCAAACTATTCAAACAACATGTAAAGCAAGTTGTACAGCATACAAAGTGTGAACATTTTGAAAGTACTCCGTGCAGTGAATGTCATCACTATCAGGGAGCAGTATATCATACTCAATAAAGAACTGCGGAGTATTTTTTAACAATTTTGTTTCCTTGATAACTGATATGTCTAAATGACCAACAGAAAAGCAAACCAGTTTTAGCAATGTATTATTACATGCCCACTCCGCTAGGACTTGTAAAAGCTCAGAGAAATCAGAGCACACATTAGATAAAAGAAAATCCAATTCATTTGTTGCAAAATTAAATTTAACAATACACTTAATAGGATCTCGTAAACAGGGGAAAATGTCCTATGCAATCACCTATATGTGTGTAAGCGTGCAATCAAGCGATCTGGACCATCCAATCTATATCCAACGTTGACTGCTGTTTTACGTTTAAACCCTTCCACCTCACACGCTTGCACACATATGAGTGATTGCACAGGATATGCCCCCCGTAAACAGATCAATAAAAGCATACATTAGAATAAAATGACCAAAACAATTGCAGGAGAATTAAAAATTAACAGTGAACTGCATAATGTCTCATCAATAAAGTACACATCTATGTATCACCTAGAACTTCAGATTTTGCAAACGAAACAAAATCGCAACACTAGTGTAGTTACCGGATTCACTCTAAACCCCTGCAAATCATGAACCGGATTCATCAAACTTGAACCGGTTTAGAGTATGGAGTTCATATTCACAGTGAAAATTGGAAGAAAAAATAGTGAACCACAAACTCAAATCCCGCACTGTGACTTGGACGAACAGTGTATCTGGTAACTATGAATACTAGTCTACTCAGTTTTTTTGACTCATCCATACAACAACAGCAGCCAACACAGAAATTTCAAGACATTGTTCACTGTAAAAGTTCCATGAGGAAACAGATCTCATGCACTGGTGTCATAATATGCAGACCAACTAAACAACTATATCTATATGTACTGCAGTCAAAATCCAGCCTATACACAAAATCCAGTTAGAATCCTGCAAAGTTCCACAAAATCCTAGAATATGAACTCGGGACAAAGTTACACAAAATCCAGTTACCTGCAAAGCATCCTGCTGAGGGGAAGATGAAAGAACAGTTGAAAGAAGTTCTATGCTGTTACGAGCCACATCAAAAGCTTCCTTTGTTTCTTCAGCAGTATATGTATGCACATGTACATCTTCAAAGATCTGCTGGGATAAGTTTGCATTGACTTCAGCTTCAGAAACTGATCGTGGTGGAGTAAATATGGGGGCCAAGCTCTCATTGTCACGTCCAGGAAACCGCACTCTCGATTTCAAGCTCTACAAAAATCAGGACAGCACCATACTTATTGTTGTAGTTACTTATAAGCACTACCTTGGCTACTAAAGCATGACATTTTTATGGCAAGGATAAATCATGTGGATTTATATTTACTACCATCAAACTGGACAGTGGACACTGAAACAACCTGTGAATTATGATAAATATTCAACCCATAAATTTACGAGCAAATGGCAACACTACTGCCTAAGGTGTGTTCATACTTCACTATAATTACTTAAACCCATGAAATCACGAACTAAACGCTGATTGTACAAAAAAAATATGACCATTACAAATTATCACCAACTTCCAAGCACAAAAGTACGAAATCTATGAGTGTGAAGCAAAATTAGAGCTCAGTGGTAGCATGAAGCGATGTACTGTGCTAACTGCTAAAACAACCTTACTCCAGCGGGTTTGCTCCTAAAGTGGATTGCTTTCTCTACTTACATTATGGACCACTGCAGATTATTTGGACCATCTTTTTTTCTTGAAAAGCAAGAAATGAAAATGAATCCCACCGCTGTGAAATAGAATTAGTCAACTGGAACATACTACGGCAAGTTGTACTGTTAATTTCGTGAAACCAGGGCAAAGAGAGAGGAGAGACTTGCGTTTGCATACCTTGTAGGTCTCCTCATAGACTGGCAAGTAGCGGAGCTCATCACCAGACTCTCCCCAAGCTTCAATCAGAGTAAGGGCTTTGTTCCTGTTATTCACCACTGTCTGGGGGTCATCAATCAACTTGACCATCTCATCAAGAACCCTCTCAGCCGCAACCTCTGAGAAGGCCTTCTCACAGTTCTTCACAATGGTCTCAAGAAGGACCAAGGAAAGATACTGAACCCTAGCCTCCTTCAGCATGATCCGCTTCTTTATCCCACGAATCAGCTCCACGCTGTCAACCTTCTCCGTGTTGATCAAGTCGCAGATTTCCAAGTTTGCGGACCAATCAGGCCCATCCAAATTCTCTGAGGTGGCCTCCTCAACAATCTTATCCGCCGGATTCTGCCCTTGGAAGAGCTCCTTCATCTTGAAGCTCATGGAGCTCATGCCAGCGGTCATCTTCTTGCTAACCTCCGACCCAGTAATCTTCAGACGCTCACCGAAGGCGCTAACTTTGTCCATCAGATTGTCACTCATTTTTGCTATAGAACCACCAAACAAATCAAAAGAAATGGACACAGAACAGTTAGACTAAAACATCAACGTGAACAGCATAAACTACAAAGGCTGCTCTCTCATGGTCAAATTTGAACAATAAACGTTTGCATTAGTTGAACTTAAACAGCAAACGGAAAATTTTAAAGAACCGAACCTTTTTCTACCAAGTAGATAAAAACGCTAGCATAAAAAATCAACCAAAAACTTGGAATTTTATGAAAGCACCACGTGAGTTGCTGGAATTTAACCGCCCAACATGAACTGACCCGACCTCTCACAAGGTATATATAAATAGACTGCAAACATCTAGCAAAATCAACAAGGCCGTGAGTGTTTTGAGGGGGGTTTAGGCCAGGACAAAAATTATAACCGCAAATTTTCACTATGAAAAGGATCTTTTTAACTTATAAAACGATCAGCCAAAAGGGATTTGCTGTAGATCCAAAAATCGAACAAGAAATTTGGGGAAGTAGGAGAAGCGGATGAAGAGGGTTTGAGGCCAAGATATACCTCTGCGGCGAGATCAAGAAGCGGAGGAGGGGGATCGAATCGGACTGGAGCGAGGCGGCCTCTTACGCCTAGATTTTTCTTTCTGTTCGATGAGCTCTGGTGTCCGCGGTGCCTTGGAGTTGGGGTCTCGTTCGGTCCTTCCCATTCGTGTTCACTCCCCCCTTAAATATGGAAAAATATCCTGTGCAATCAGACAGGTCGTGCAACCACGGTGCAACTCAACTAAAAAAATTTCAAAAAATTCTGAAAAAAATCATGGATGTACATCTCAGCTTACCCCATCTACATATAAAATTTTATGATCAAATCCGTCCTGTGCTAAGAGTAATAAAAAAGACAAACTTGATCATGAACAGGAACTGTTCCTGTTCATGATCAAGTTTGTCTTTTTTGTAACTCTTAGCACAGGACGGATTTGATCATGAAATTTTATATGTAGATGGGGTAAGCTGAGATGTACATCCATGATTTTTTTCAGAATTTTTTGAAACTTTTTCTAATTGGGTTGCACCGCATATAATTTAACTGTCTGATTGCACAGGATATTTAAATATAGCCTTTTCTCAACGAAAATATAAATCTACTTTTTTTTTTACCGTGAAACATGCCTCCCACGCTTAGCATACCCTCTACCGTCGCTGCTCCTGCGCTGTCCACAAAGACAGTGCTGCCCACGCTCTCGCTAGCTAATGCGCTTTTTCGAGCATAACAGATAACGTGTCGTGTCTTTTACGGTAGAGGAGTAGGCTATATTTGTAATTCCACTTAAGTGGAAACTAGTTGGAAAAAAAGAGGCAACAGAACAAAAAAATGATAATTTCTCGTTTGCTGCCACCTACTATTGTAATTGCTTCCAGACTTTTTTTTCTCTTTCTCCCTTTCAAAAGTCCTAACCCTTCTTAGCATATTCTATTATGGGGAAATATTCAATGCTAATGGTGAATTCAGTGATAATTCCGTGCTAATGGCATGTAGAAGTTTTGAAAAATTCTCAAAAATTACCACTATTCATGTTGAGTTTGTCTTTTTCATATCTTTCAAATGATTGAGTTTCATCTTCAATTTTGCAGGGTTGTAGAGGCTCACCTCCCTACATGTGGTAATTTTTGAGAATTTTTCAAAAGTTCTACATGCCATTAGCACGTCTTTAGATATCAATTCACATTAAATTTGAATATGTCCCTTCTATTATTCGGGTGTTATACAAAACAAAGTGACTAAGCATGGATTTGTATTTTATTTATGGCTAGATTAGGCAGACGGCACGCTCTTTGATGATAATGACATAAGCCGTACCGTCTGTCTTACCGGCACAAACTCTGAAGGTCAAAGTTTAAATCCGTATTGATAAATGGTTCTCAAGAATCCACACAAAACTACACAAAGTATGATCAGTGACACGCCGTTAGTGAATTAACGAAGTAAATATGAGGAACATGGTACTCAAGATCATATAGGAAGAGAGTTGGTATTTTAGACAGACTCAGATCTTCTCAGAAGAGAATGATAATCTTACTTACTGTGTTCTTGTATTGCTAGAGATTACAATAGGGCGCACAAGCCTATGGTTACAAAAAGTATATAACTATCTTTCGTCCCGTATGCGTCTCTGTATTCTCTATCTTATAGCTTTACTCCTTATAAAGCATTGAAGAGGTAGCAGCAGTAGCCCGTAGGGGAACGTCTCATCTGTTTGTGAATCACGCACATGGACATTGGTTATTGTCAGTGAGAATTCTTGCCATGCACGATCATCAATCGATTATTATTAGAGACAGAGATTCGATACATGCAGTTATATCATAAAGAAGGACGTACATCCCCTTTCAATTTCCGCACGTGGTTGAATGCGTTGGATTTAATCCCCAATCAGAGGATAGTGTCTACATGTCTGATTACAGACTCTTCTGATTAGTAGAGTGGTCGATACTCGGCTTAGCCCGAGTATATTCTCCCTGGCCAAGGCACAGATCCATCAGAACGATTCTCCATCCTACAATTACTGTAGATATTAAGTCTATTTATTAAGATTTATTTCATCCTCATCGCACACTAAGGCCTTGTTTGGAATGCAATAATTTAGAATCTCTTTGGTTTGAAAAAAAAAGCGAGGAATTTTGGAGAAATCCATTCCCATGGAAAAAGAATCCTATGTGTGATGCTTGGTTCGAATGAAGGGCCACGAGAGTTCATTTGAAATTCCTATAGAATGATGTGCTCTCGTGGGAATTTTGCACGAAACAAATATCCGCTCAAACCTAATGGAAATTTTCCTTTAGGTCTGTGACAACCATTCCAATCACCAAAATTTCTATGGTCCAACCAAACAGCATTTGTTGCGTATTCCTGTGTTTTCCCTATTCCTATATTTCTCAATTCTTGTGTTTTAGCTTTCAAAGCCCTCAATTCCAGTAGGAGGGTATGTTTGGAATGCAGGAATTTTAAATAAATTTTATAGAAATTTCACTAGTAACAGTTCAATTCCCTTGAGAATGGGGAATGTTACAAGTAGCACCAAACGCTCGCCAAATGACAGTTCTGAGGGATCGTTGTAGCATTTACTAGCACAGCATTATTCTCTTGAGTGGGCAGGTCACACGAGTAATAAGACAACACGCGGGGCAGGCAGCTGGCTGCCGGCGGGTCGGCAGGCAATATCACTACAACTTTGTATAGAAGAAAGGAACCACACATGGACAAATACCAAAACCAAAACTTTCTGATAGCAATTGCTTAGTTTTGCATCCACCTGCAAAAATTGAATGCTAAGAGCAGAGGCAGATGTGAGCTACTCGCATGGGAATAAATGGCTACCTGGGGAAAGTAGTTTACAGATTACAAAGTCAACGCATTCTGCATAGTGCATAACTGCATACCAATACCATCACTCACTGTCACTGGATAAGTGGATTTAGCAAGCTTCCGGCTCATATATACATGATACAGGGGATTTGACAAATTTGGGTTGAAAAATTATCAACATTATCATTGTGTCCCCTGACTGTCAAATCACAGCAATTCATAAGCATAAAGCAGTGCATGGGGTAGAAGTCAACCTTGTCGGGAATTTTTCATAGATTGCTGCATGAGGTACCTGTAAATAAGAAATAGGCAATTCAAATTAATGAGAAAACGTAGGGTAAAATTGCACAGGCCGGAGCAGAAATGACAAAGGGTCAAGTGCACAGAAACTAAAGATAATCTATTGATCTGTGTGTGCAATACGCTTTTAAAAGTACAAAGATGGAACTTGAAGGTGTATTTCAGTTCTTGTTATCCAAACATAATTTGTGTTAACAATCAAAGTGATCCACAAATCATTCCTCAACTATGTCCCGAGAATAAATACGTGTTAACAAAGAATTACAAAGTAAATATGGATAAGCAGAAAGAAAACGCAGCTTTGCAATTTGAGGACCAGATCCTGGAATGCAAGGATTACCTGCCAGTGTAAAACCCTGCTGCATAACATGCATTTAAGACAACAGCGAGATCACTATCTGCTCCTGTGGTATCAAAATTCTGGTTCATGCCCATAGCTGTGCTCTCCTTTCCAGTGTCAGCCTCCTTTTCTGTTGTGGCTAGTGAGACAAGGTAAATATACACATGGTATGAAGTTACTAACATCTTATGATCTCAGGTCCATTACATTCACCCAATTAAATATTGAAGACGATTGTGAGCTTTTGTATTGTTGTATTACAACACAATCAGATGTTAGCTTCAACAGTTGATGGCCTTTGTGAAATAGAGAATACAAATGAAGGCTGTTGGGGGGGAAAAAGGAACAAAATGTCCCACCAATCCACCCACAGTTCAAAACTGGAAACAAAGCTCATCTTGATTTGATATGATTTACAATCAAGTTAACCACATAATGAGTAAAACTGGGAATACAAGTATAAAACTAGCTATTGTATTCTTCTTGCAGACATAACTTTAAGATGTCCACAGAACAAACAAAGAAGATGAACTATCACTTAAAAAAAATGCTTACCTGGTAAGGAGCCAGGGTCTCCAGATATTGTACTTCTCATGAAATTCATGGCACCTTCCGCAGTCATCATTGCAGCCTTAGCAACTTGATCAATGTTAGTAGATACCTTTGTTGGGAGCTGCATGAAGGTTGCACCATTAGGATAAGTGGTGCTTGCGCCAGGGCATTGATCACCTGTAAAGTGGATTACATCACGTAGTCTATTAGCAGGTAATGGAAGATGGTTGGAAGCTTTGTAAAAGATGAACAAAACAAGGGCCATAGCTTAACCAAACTGCGCACTTACAAGTCAATGATACGCTGCATCCTCCACTAGGTGGCATACAAGCAGAACCCCCACTTGGCTGGCCACTTGAACAACAGGAGACTGATACCAGGGGAACATTCAAATAGCAGCATGAGGATTGAGTGCTTGAAGAGTGTTGATCTGGTGTTGTGGTTGTGGCACTATAGGCAGGAACTTGCTGCTGTTGGTATGCTGAAGATTGTCCAGGGATTTGATAATTCCAGTACTTTGTTTGATAGAGTTGCTCAAGAACTTTACGGCTTTGCTCCTCAAGTTCATAGTATTTTCTGAGTAACTCATTGTAGTCCCAAGTCTGCTGCTTTGAGCTATCCTTTCTTGCAGCATCATTAACATATGAGTATGTCTTAGATTCTGAGACATGTGTCTCTTTGCCCATATTAGTTTCTTGAAGAGGAGTTTGCTCAGTAGTCTTGCTTTCTTCACGGGGCTGCTGTGGTGTCTCCGTTGCATCACAGGGTAAGTCAGTACATCTGTTATCTTTCTCTGTGTGCCTTTTAAAATGAACAAAGCAAGCAATACTTGATCAGTTCTCAGAAGAATGGAGCGCCAATACAATAAAGGAAGAAATTTAAATTACATAAATAAATGATGCATGTGAATGCAAAGGACAAAACAAGTTCAAGTGGGAAAAAAGGCACATGGGTAGTTCATTGCATCTATTCGTATGCTTTAAAGCAAAAGGGAAATTGAAGTTTAAGTTATCAGCATCTCTTATTATTGCAACTTAAATAAGTTGGCACTAGGCAATTTGGACAAAGGGGTGAAGACTTATTCAGGAATGAAGAAATACTATCTTGATTCAAATGACACATACAAAACTGGTTGATGGTTGCATAACATAAGCCCCACACTTAAATTCTTCTCATTAATAGAAAGTCGAGCTCTAAACAGAAAACTCAGAGAGAAGACAGGAACAAAGCACATTCCTTTCTACACTGGTTTCAATAACCATGCTAAGCCCCTCCATATGTACTGATAAAGTTTTTTTTATGAGAAAGTAGTAGTTATAAAGATCATGTAACATAACTCTTTAATAGCATAGGATAGTCACTACCAGCCGAGTGCAACAGGAAAAATTAGTGCCATTAACTGAAGCTGCAAGCATCAGTCTACTCACTCAACAGCAGCCTCGGTAGAGACGGGTTCTCCAGCAGCAGCGGCAGCGGCAGCGGCATATTCTGAATCTTCTTTCTCAAATGGAGCTTCTTGGGTGTTCTTGCCATGCATTGCCTACCAACCATCACAGCTGATTAGCCCAATGCTAACGAACATTCCAACTATCTGAATGTAACCAAGTACCCCAACATTCTCCCATACAACCAAGTAAAGAAGAACCTATTAACCAAAGTTTTTTATCTGACCAAAGAGAAATGCACAGAAAATTGCATCTATTCCAAAACAAAAAGACACCACTACATGTACGTTATACAGATTTCTCTCTCGCCAGCCAACAAATTCAACTCAGCTCTCCATGCCCCCCGATTCAAATCATCATCCCCCACCACCACCCACCAAACACATAGACCAGCACCAGACGGTTCCAGCTCGCATGACAAAGCCCCAAAACACATAAACCCTAGCAACAGCGGCGGCGACAGGTAGCAGCAATCCGGAAATGGCAAAGGGATCGAAGCCGCAGAGACCGGGGACGAGCAAGAGCGCGTACCTTGTAGGTGGCGACGGCGTGGTCGAAGGCGTCGACCAGCGCCGAGTCGTCCCACAGTTCGCCGCCCTTCCCCATTTCTCCCTCCCCTTCTCGGCCTCCCTCTGCCTCTCTCGCGGACTTCACGGCTTCCTTTCCTACCACGTCTTTCCACGAGCAAGAGGAAAGAAGAAAGCCGCCTTCGCTCCAGCCCAAACCCGCCTCCTTGGGAAGGATGACGCACACACCAACAGGCCCATGAGGCCCAACTTAGAAAGCCCATCACTAGGCACAACAAAGACACCTCTTAGTGGGCCCCAGAGGTAGGGGACCCATTAAACTCGAGGCTTGTGGTCTATGTATGCATGCATCGCTGAAGTGGGGCCCATGCCGCGACCGGACCAAGCGATTGGGCGTCGTGTCGCGCACATGGACAGTGAGCAGAGCGCGAAGGTCACGTCACATCCGTATCAACCCGCTGTGCTCTTTTTCTTTCTCCTTAGTGCATGCATGTGAAGGAAGGTACAAAATTCCGGTGAAATTTCAAAAGTTTTGGCTGATATTTCGTATATCGATTGGGGATGAGTTTCTAAATCTCGGCCGAAAAAAAAACAAATTGCGACAGTATTTTTTGTCAATTTTCACCAAAATCTCTATAATATTTACCACATTTCAACTTTTTTGGACCAAATTTAGGTCGACACCTCTTAAGAATATCATCTTCCATGAATTATTTTGGAGAACCTTAATTTTTAGACATTTTAAAAATAACAGAAGAACTGTTAGATTTTTATAAAAATGTATAAGCTTGATTATGCTCTGAAAAATTTATGGTACCATCTTTAACGATGATCTAGGATCATACAGAAAAATTTTCAAAATAATTAAAATTTATTTGTTATGTTTGAAAAAACAAAAATATAAGGAACATAAATAAGATAGTAATAGTGTCAGAATTTTATAAATTTCGCTTGAGTGTGAACATGATCCAAAATTTTTGGGAGAACTTAAGCGTTTCCTCAGCACCCTTTTCCAAAAGGTTCAAAAATTCTAAACCTTTTTTCGTTGCTCAATCAAATATATAGAAGTAATACATGTACTCAGCCAGACTTTTATCAGGACAGTAGCACTATCAGAATTTTTGAAACTTTCTCAGGCTTGATTATCAGCTTCAAATTTTATGGAAACATTAGTGATCTCTTAGGACAATCTAAAATTTTTTCAAAATTTTACAACGTGTTTTGAAGCATTTTTTTGTTCCGGTTGAAATTCACCAGTAAGGCTTTTATCACGACATTAGCACTTTCAGACTTTTTGAAAATTAATCATGCTTAATCATCATCTAAAAATTTTATAGGAATATTATTTATGCGATAGGGCCATCAAAAAATTTTAAAAGTTTCTAACATGGTTTGAACTATTTTTCATTTGGTTTAAATTTGCTAGTATGACTTTTACCAGGACATTAGCACTGTCAGAATTTTTGAAAATTCCTTAGGCTTGGTCATAATTTGAAATTTTTATGAGAATATTACTAATGCATCAGGAGCATACACAAAATTTTTTAAAATTTTCCAACATGGTTTGGACCATTTTTCATTTGACAATTTAGCCGAGTTTTCGAAAAATTTGGTGAAATATCAAAAATCCCAATCCAAAAAAATTTAGATTAGAATTTTGTTTGAAATTCTAAAATCTTATCGAAATTTTGGATTTCGGTCAGCTCCTAGATATATTCTGAAAACAAAATTTGGAACCTTGATGTGAAGTACCCTGTTGCTTTCGTACAGTATAGAAAATTGGCTATGGCTGCTTACCAAATGGAAATGCAGATGGTGGGTTTAGTCCCCCTTCGTCATGCTTATTGTCTTTTAAGCCAGTACTAATTGATATGATCAATATATACCATTTCGTCTCCTAAATCAGAACTAAGCAGCTTCACATTCTATACCAACTTGATATCGGTCAATACTAGGCATACTGGCAAAATTGATAATACTATCCATTGAACACATTAAACTATATATTATATTTTATCCTACTACTATGTATTTGAGTAATATTACATGTGAAATTTGGTGTGCATAATTAAACACACACATATAAATTATATTATATTAACTGGAACATTACGTTAGTACACATTGGTAACCAAACCGGTATGCCTTCGGAATAGTATTGACAAGCATGCTCCCACCACTTCCCAGAGCTGTTGGCATTGGTGAGGCGCATTGGCTAGTCCACCCCAGTCATTCCCACTACCCAACACGATTGTTGGCGCCGAGGGTGGCGCTGGTACCACCGACTGCCTCCTCCTCCACCATGTCTCTCCACATCCCCCACTACCTCCTTCCTCATCTTCGTGGCAGCAGCGTCAGATCCATCACCACCTCTTGCAACCTCTCCTCCCTCCTTGCAACTCATCCTTGACAAAGCCCATCGTCCTCCTCCGTCTCATGGCTAAAGCAACAATACCACCGCCTCGCTGCCACGCCGTGCTCCACCCCTCCCTCCCTCTATGCTTGAGGATCTAGTAAACCCCAAAATTAACAGTGAACCCTAACTCACCGTCTTCTGCGTTGGCATCATTGTCAACCGAAGAAGAAGCTGATGACCCTAGAGCATGAATCTCACACACGCTAAAGAAATTTTTCTGGTGATTGTGTATTCACAATTCCATTTTCTAAAAATGGCACGTTCAAAAATGACAAGAAATTGCCACCAGCAATTTTCGTTAAATACTATAATAGTTTGGTTAAGACTTTTTGCGACGAAATGTTCTTTTCGTAGCTAGGCAATAAGTAAACCCTTAACCCATGGATTTTCACCGCTACATGAGTAACTAGCTAGGGCCACGTGCTACGCCGCGTCATACGAATTTTGGGAAATTCAGTCGGGCAATGCTGCGTTGTACGAAATTTGGTCCGACGGATATTTCTGGAAAAAAATTATGCAATTTCAGTTTTCTTGTTTTTTAAAAGAAATGGGCCATTTTTTTTTTGCGTAATTACGATTTTCTTGATTTTTTAAAAATGGGTCGCTAGGAGCCTAGGACCCGTTAGCGAATCTGTGGATTGCTATAAACCGTCAGTGAATCTGCGTTTTTTATTTTCGGGAGAAAACAAACGTATTTTTCTTTTTTTTATGTAATTTTGGTTTTCTTGTTTTTTTTTAAAAAAAAGGTCGGTAGGATCCGCTGACGAATTTGTGGACTACTATAAACTGTCGGCGAATTTGTGGTTTTTTAGGAGGAAACGATTTCTTGAGATCTAAATGCATTTTTATTTTTTCGGGTCCATTCTGCTAAAAACCGCTAGGAGGATCTAAACGTAAATCACGGAGGGATCTAGACACAATTTCAATTTTATTTTGCATAAGAATTGAGGTTGCTATGAACTTGACAAAAGCGTAAGATAAAATGATTTAGATAGCCAACTTAATTATCTTGAAAGATGAGAGAATATTTTGTGTGGTTGGTAATGAACAAATACATATAATTGAGAGAGAATAAATAGGGATAAGGAAAATCTTATTAAATAATCTACCTGCAATTCTTATATTTCTAACTAAGACCATTCAAACTATATCCTTTATATTTCAAATCACAAGTATATATTTGTGAAACGAAAGAATATATTTCAGATGTTCCTATACACATTTTCCAAATTTCTTTACCAATCCTACAATGCAAACATACTAATGGTTCGTGGAGGAAAAATAATCGTTCGTGCGCATGCACGGGAGTGGCAGGTGAGTAGGGCAACGTTGGGAGTTTGGGTGGGGTTGCTTAGCGAGCCGTAGCAGAAAAGAAGGAGAGGGGGTTGGGGCCTTGAATGCCGGGCGGACATGTCCGGTTGCAGTCAGGGACGACGGATCGGTCGTATCCATTGGGCGCCAACGCTGCGTGCTGCCGCTGCGCTGCTGCTGTTGCTGCTCTCAATTGGTTTCATCGAGGTGGCCGCGCGCCTCTCCCTCTCTCTCTCTTTCTCACTCTCTCTCTCTCTCTCTCCAGGCTCCAGCAGCAGCACAGCCTTTGCATCTGCCTGTGCCTTCGCGTTAGTTTGACATGATAAGACCTCTCTCTCTCTCTCTCCCCCCCTAACAACTGTTCACTGTTGCATCTCTGCATCTGCAATTTTGCTGCTTGCGTCGCTCGTCCCGGCTCGCCCCCCTAGCTAGTACTAGCTTAGCTGCTGCTATGCTACTCGGTCGCTTATTGTTTCGCGTTGGGGCGCCCCCCAATCATAGCGTAATAGAGTGCCTCATCATTCATTTCCAGTTTATGCATGCTCCCCCCCCCCCTCTCTCTCTCTGTCTCTGCAGCTCAAAGCCTTCTTGGGCCGTGTGTAGTCTTCTTCATCGATCAGAGATTCTTCAGCTTTAGAGTTGAGCTTACTCAGAAAAAAAAACCCGTGATTGGTATATTGAGACAGGCATTAAGCTTGGTTTCGTGATGATGACCGATCGATGTACTGTTACTACGATGCCTTGTCAATTGGCATTCGCCAGCTTATTGCAGGAGTATATGCTGAAGTAGTTTTTGAAGTAATATGCTGATGTAGCAGTTTACCTGCCAACTAGTTTGCCGTCTGTAATTCTTGATTCATATCAAGCTACGAAACGGATTGTCCGTGTAGCCTAGCTAGCTAGTTAATTGGACTATTGTACATATATTGCATGCATGCATGGGTGAACCCTGTATTCTAATACCAGTAGCCATATATACATGCATGCAAGTACCCGTATTCTTCATGCTACCAGTAATTGATCGCCGCGATTTTGCCTTTAATTTCTTTTTGAAATGTACTAATACGTAAAAAGAACATTACGTACGGAGATGGCAACAATAAGATGCTTCAAAGTGAGTGCGAATTCGGATGCAAGTAAAACAACGCTGTGGATTCGAGCAAGTGGCGTGGGTCAGTCTCGCAGATATGCCCTGTGTGCTCATCGAGGTCAGTGGAGTTGCATAGCCAGCATAGCATATATAGCTAGCCGCTGCATGTAAGCAGGCAGGTGTGTCTACATGTACATGTGTGTGTGTGTTGTGGGACCATGCACATATATATGCATTTGCATATATGGACGCATAGATCCCGCGGAAATCACGCAAAGCTGGAATTTTGGTCTATGCATGCACGCCTCACACGTTCAATCAAGCAATCTCATTTTGCGTGCTATGTATGTTGCTTGTGCTTGTTGATTTCCTGTGGAAGCTGAATGTCGTGCAGGGCGCCATGCAGCTTGCCCTTCATAGTACAAGCATGTATGTTTTGTCTTCGTTTTTAAGGGGGAAAAATATAAGGGAAACGTATGTTTCGACGACCAATCTTGGCTAGAGCTGTTGGGGAACAGGGGATCATTGGAGTAGTACTTCCCAAACTAGCCTAACTCATCAAATAAATAAGTCGTGATCGATAGATGTTTTAGATTGTCCTAAGGAGCTCTGAACTTGCGGCAGCTTCTTGACAGCTTCAAGTGGGAGCTCAAGATCTCAAGTCTCAAAAGCTAGGCCAAGCACGGTCATTCATATCAAATGATTTGCGTTTATGGCACAAACATCTTCTGTATAACGCAGCCTCGCCGTATCGCAGCCATTTTTGTCATACCGCTAGTACTGTTCTATAATTAGGTCTGCCAAAAAACTAAAAGTGCCATACCCATAATCCCGTTCTGAGAGATTAGGGTCTGTTTGGGGGTTGCAGCTAGACTGAAAAACTATTTTTTATTTACTGGACTGTAAAGCGGCTGTAGTTGGCGGTTGTGGCTTTTCTTATTAGGCTATTTGGCAAACTGGCTGTTGCAGCTTAGCTATTGAGGGGCAACCGAGCAGGGAGGCAGTAACCTAGTGAAGCATAGCGGCGGACGAGTGGGGAGGTGATGTGGAGGCGGCGGAGTGAGCGAGATGAGAGGCGATCAAGCAAAGCCACACCTGAAAAGCTCCTCCCAGCGGCGGCTGTAGCTTTTAAAAATGCTTCTATTGTGGTTTAACTTTCCAGCTTATCATAATGTTTAGGGAGCTTTTGGCCCAATGATGAAGCACATCCTCCAAACACCCCCTAGGTCTTATAGGTACCATACTTCTGACATATCCAATCCATAATACCCAGTCCCTCAAAGATGTGTCATACCCATAATCCGCACTGATCCAAACAGATGCTTACAAAATAGAGCAATTTTCCATTAGAATTATTTGGAGGGTAACTCCAAAAGGAAAAGGATACACACATAGTACAGTGCAAATTCAAGAAGGTCGGTCAGACTAGGGCTCGGTAGTTTTGAGAAGGTAAGTAAGTAGGTAACATGAGCTCGATCGAGGAGTTGGGCCCGGATATCAATGGGGGCAGACAACAAAAATAGGCAGGCAGCTAGGGAAGAGGGTAAACGCTGCTTGTTGAATCAAGGCTTTCCAAAGCGAGGTCACCTCATCGGCAACCATGCATGCACAGTCCGTCGAGACGACCGACCCAACCTCCTGAAAAGATTTGACTTCAATTCTTCCTTCCTTCCACGCACCTTTTCCTCTCTGCTTTTCTTTATTGTGATTGACGCAGACAATTGCATGCATGCATCCATGCACGGTGGTCTCATAGGGTTGTTCCCCAAGTTGACAAATCTGCTGTTGCAAAGTTGCAATCGCATCCATGCGTGCTTGCTCAAGTTTATCTGTAAATTGATTTCTCGGATCAATGGCGCCACGCGATCCTTCTGAATCTCCTGAATTCTCATTGATACTAGTACACTGCTGTGTGAGATTTCTTGTTTGTAGCTCAACATCGACCTGTATAATGCTAAGCTACTACTCTCTCTGATCATAAATAGCTATCATTTTGGATATCAGCATAGTCTTCAAAACATAGTTTTGACCACTAATATCTATTATAATATATTTATAAAACCCAATAAAATTATAATATTATGAAAGTACTTTTTGAGATAAATGTACGCATATGATTTTCATGTATCCAATTTAAATATGTAAAAAGATATTGACAGTCAAAGTTTTAAAAGTTTGACCGTGCCTGTGTCCAAAACGCGATAACTATTTGTAACTCGGAGTAGTAGTGTTCGATTCTTGTTCTATATTGACTCCTTGATCTGTAGCAGACAAGAATATTTAAGCTTTAACACTGGAGTAACTTCACTTCTATGCATATAGCTCATTCTTTCTTTTTTAGATACTGTTTTATAATATGTGCAATCAACCTTTTAATACTCAAAGATTAATATACGCAAAAGGTATTTTAATTTGTCATGTGGAAATGATATTTCCATATTTATCATAAAAATATTTTTATATAGTTACAATTTTAATAATGTTTAGTAAGAACTAATTTTAATTAGGAGTTGGTGGCGGTCGTCCGTTCTCTTCTAGAATATTTGATCCGTTGGATCTGACATGTACAGCTGAGATAGAAAGGGATTTAACATGTTCCACTTTTTCCGTCGTCGCCTCTCTCTCCAGTCTCCATTCATCGAGTTGTTGAAACCTCAAACCTTCTCTTATCTCCTCTCTCCTAGGTTTTAGGGTTTTGCGGCCACAACCGCCTCACTGAGCATGAATTACGATGCAGTCGCTAATGAACGGGCAACACGCCCCAATGCTACAGGTCCTCAAGGCGCCGTCGAAGTATTACCAAGCGCCGCCGCAGTACTACCAGTCAGGTCCCCTGCACGCTCCTCCGTCGACAATGTGGGGCTAGCCACAAAAACAGCTTCCTTTGCAATACACACCCCCGCCACCACAGTAGTACACGCCTCTGCCCCCCTCACCAGTACGCGCCTCCGCTGCAGCAGTACGCGCCATCACCGCTGCAACACAGAGCGTAGGTGGTGGGTGGGCCCACGCCCGTAGGCGAGGAGATAAGGTCCCTGTGGATCAAAGATCTCCACTAGTTATATTATTTGTTGGTGTTCTTGTGAACATATATATTGGTGCTATATTCATGGAGAATGGTGAGTTGATTCTTGGTGTCAAGGGTACATAGGGAGATACTGTAGAGAACAACACTGATGTTACAAACAACCAGTTGAGCTATCCATACAGGACGATATTGAGACAAAAGTTTTTTTTAGATTCCACATGCTTCATGTTATGTCCACCTAATCGATGCTTAAGATTTGGTTTATTTATTAGCCATATTACTAAATGTGCCAAAAACATTGATGTTCATGAGACAGTTTGGGGTTATAATTGATAATATGTTCATTGTACAATTTAGGAATTACATTGTTTTATATGAAAAAATCATGCATTTTAAATGAGATTTTTATATAATCTTGTTTACTATTCATTGTGCTTGTACATAAGCCGTACTTAGGTGCATCTAAAATTTGCAAAGTATTTTGTAACATGAGAGCCTTCAGATTGTGAAATTAAAGATAATTTTAACCTCAAGTTTGTAAACAGGTGTTTGGAATTTGTATGCTTCGATGAGTTGATTTAAACATTCAACTATTTTACATTCAAAGTGAACAATATCATTCAGACAAGGTTAGTGTTCTTTGCGAATAAATTTTTTATCGCAAATTGAGTTTTTGTTGCAATGCAAGGACACATGACTAGTTAATATAAAATGATGGTCAAAGATTTGTCACATGGAGGTTGTGTCGATGTCTAAAACGACTTGGAAAAAGGCGGTGGTAATTCCATAGCTGGAAATTTCCATACCTGCAAACCTTATATGTTTATCATTTCATTATGTCAGGGGTACTAGGCACTGGGTAGTCTGGGTAGTGCTGTTTCAGTTGGGTTTCATGGACACCTGAGCAAAACTACAGCTACGGCCTCAGGAACCAACGTATATATTGATGCATCAGGCAATGTAGCAGTAACAAGAATTGGAATATAGAACTTCGATTGCTCTTTTGCAAAATTGGATCTTGGTCACTCCATTTGGAATACATTTGCTAAAACACATCGCATAATTATGATTTGGCTTAAGGATAGTACATATTGTAGTTAATTTGTCAGAACATACTCTCTCAGTTAAAATAATAGTACTATTTTGTTTTTTTAGAAGATAGAAGGGTAAAAAGTCTCGTTTGTCCTTGAAATTGAGCTCACCTATTCGTGCCTGTGTGGAACGTGTGAGGGGCATTGACAAGTGTGCTATTAGTTTTTTTCCAATGGGAAAAATGACTTTTTACTCTTCCCTCTCTTAAAATTCAAAATAGTACTCTGTATATCCAAGTTTATAAGACCTATGTTCATTTGGCACATAGACCAATGCATGTTTTGGGTGACTAAAGTACTTCTAGACTCTAGTTACTCCTTTAAAATAATGTGTTTAATGCTTTCATTTCATAGCACCTCTTTTCTAGTCAACCACATCCAGGACGCTTGCTTGCAGCCAAAAGGGTGTCTTATAATCATGAAGGGAGGGAGTATTATTTTAATGATTATAGTGTCTTCCGATAAATGTCTTCAATTTTACGGTGTCCTTGAGCCAAAATACTACTCCCTCCATTTCACTATATTTGTCTACAAGCCTATCATACGTATAGATTAGCGAAGCACTAAGTCTAAAAAAAATTGAAAGAGACACACTACTCCTCTTCACAGATGGTTTGAAAAAACCGTCTGTAATTACAAACATCATAGACGGTTGTCTAGTACAACCATCAGTGATTTAATCACAGACGGTTCTTTTTATGAACTGTCAGTCATATCACAGACGGTTTTAAATATAAACCGTCTGTGATAAGGTAATATCACAAACGGTTCTACTGTCTATGATATGACCTCAGACCCCTATATAACCGTATCGATAGAGGTTCGTAGCGCCAGATCCATGCGTTTCATCTCCTGCAAACCCTAGCCCCCCCGCCAAACTCCTCCACGGTGACCTCCCTGAGCACCTGCTTCTCCCCATCGGCTACCTCCACCTCCTCTAGCACCTTCTTTTCCGCGAGCACCTTCCCCGTCGACTACCTTCTCCTCCTCCCCATTGGCTACCACCTCGTTTGCGAGCACCTCCTCCTCCTCTCTGTCGATGAGTTGTTTATTGTTGTTGACATTCCATGAAAGATGAGGTTAGTTCTCAATTGGGGTTTACTAGTTGAGTCGTATCATAGGACTTAACCTACATGCTAATTCCTTATGTAGTTGTGTGAGTTGCGAATTTGCGATGCCAAACGATTCCTTCTCCATGATTTGGTGCTTGTGTGTCTTGCTATGGCCAAGGCCAACTACTTGATCGAAATTCCTGAGAATTCGAACTTAGCTTGCATATATGAGCGATGTACAATCGATCAAGCTGAGCTCTATTTTTCATTATCACGCCAATGGAACCGACATGATGAGTCGAACTACATACAGTTATTTCAGTGATTTATACTTCTATTTGTACTACTTACAGGAGGCTTTTAGTGCTTCTTGCTACCTTAATATATACTCTAACACTACTTACACTACTACAATGGAGGCTTATATCGACGCATTACGATCACGCAGCTTTTGAAAAACCGTCATGTAATATGGAACATCACGACGGTTATGTACTCAAACCGTCGGTGCAGAGATATCCTGACGGTTTTATATTACGGTAAAATGTAATGCAAGAAATATCACGACGATTTCTAAATATAACCGTCTGTGATGGCTACAGTACTCATTACAGACGGTTTGGAAGTAAAACCGTCTATGATTTCCTGACGGTTATATAACACAATCGTCTCATAATATCTCTGATAGTCATTACAGAGGCGGTTATATTTAGAAACCGCTGTGATATTTCTTGCATTACAGACGGCTGTAATATAAAACCGTCTGTGATAAAACCGTCTCAGCCCGTAAAACAGAGCCTCGATCCATCCACTTCGTTTATAGGGTTTCGGTTTCTATCCTAAGTGGCGACTGTGGAAGTGAGGCGATTTTTTGAAAGAAAGCCATTGATTTCGAAGGGTGATATTAGATTCATTTGATTTTGGTGATCTAAGGTTAGTAATGAGTTCTCTAATTGCATGCATCCAATTCAATATCTAGGTTGGTTAGGAGAGAATTAATTTAAAGATTGTTTGATTAGATCAAGCTTAATTGTAGCTGGATCCATATGTTGTTTGTGATATTTGGTTAGTAATGTGTTTTAATTGCATTATATTCAACATCTATCTTGATAAGGAAGGAATTTGATGATTTTTTTAGATCTAGCTTGTAGAACCAAGTGTTGGTTGTTTGATCTATAAGGTTAGCTAGTAATGGTTCTATTTGCATAATATAATATTCGATCATGATGTAGCTAGCTAACTTGTTAAGGATAGAATTTAAAGATTGTTTAGATCTAGCTTATAGATCAATTCAGGTCTTTTGGTGATCTAAGGTTAGTAATGGGTTCCAATTTCATTATTATATTGAATATTAATTTTAATTGTGTTAATTATTTCTTTGTGATGTAATTAAGGTATGTAATTGCATAATTAGTTTAAGAATGTGTGCATACGCACTACACCGTGCATTAATATTTAACACTAAGTGTTACATGTGTAGCGTAGATGGATCGAAGTTGCATGTCTGCCGAGAACCGTCTGAGTGTTGAGTACCTTAATGGCGTCTCCACTTTCAAAAGAGCTGCAGAGGAGGATATGTTTAATAAGGGGTGCAATTCATGTCATGTCCGGTGCATTGATTGCGAAAATCTAAAGACGTTTGAAACTTCAGCAGATCGAAACACACTTGATTCAAGGGTTTCAAAAGGGCTATACATGTTGGACCGATCATGGCGAAAAGCATAATATACGAGAAGCGACAAGTAGTGTTAATATCGTCGGCGAAGTCAATGATATGTCGGATGATCATATCGATTGTGCTTAGATGAGGACAAGTTGCACGATGACAATTTGGATCAGATGCTACGCGATGCAGAAGGAAACCTTGATGACAGGGAATATGGAAAGTTCCAAGGCTTAATGGAGGACTCGGAGAAATCTTTGTTCGCAGGGTGCAAGTTGAAGTACACATGGTTATCATCTGTGCTTGAACTACTCAAATTGAAGGCAAGCAACGGTTGGTCCGACAAGAGTTTCACAGCGCTGTTACGTCTATTGGCGGACATGCTTCCGGAGGGAAACGAGTTGCCGACAACCACCTACAAAGCCAAGAAGGTTATTTGTCCCTTGGGAATGGAAGTAGAAAGAATACATGCATGTCCAAATGATCAGATCTCTGATCATAAAGAGTACACAAACTTGCATATATGTCCGTGTGCAACGATCCCAGTACAAGCGTAAGAGTCATTCAGATGATGATGGCGAGAGCATTGAGGTGAAAAAAGGTCCTCCTGCTAAGGTGGCATGGTATCTGCCTGTAATTCCTCGTTTGAAGCGTTTGTTTGTGAACCCAAAGGAGACAAAACTGCTGCGTTGGCACTTTGAGGAGCGTAAGAATGATGGAATGCTAAGGCACCTGCCGATTCCATCCAAAGGAGAAACATCGACAGGAGCTTTCAAGAATTTGATGCGGATCCGAGAAATATAAGGTTTGGATTGAGTACAGATGGAATGAATCCTTTCGGTAACATGAGCAAATGCAAGCATAGCACTTGGCTCGTAAATCTCTGATCTACAACCTTCCTCCTTGGTTGTGTATGAAGCGGAAGTGCATTTTGTTGTCTCAGGCTTATCCAAGGACCGAAACAACACAGGAACGATATTGATGTGTACCTAGCTCCATTGGTGGAAGATCTAAAACACTGTGGAGTTCTGGGGTACATGTATGGGATGCGTACAAACGAGAGAACTTTACTTTGCACCGCTTGTTGTTCTCGCACCATAAATGATTACCCCGTCCTTGCTAACTGTCGGGCGTAGTACAAAAGGAACCAAAGCTCGACTCACCGCTAGATGATACCGAGAGTTTATGGTGAATCACTCCCGCAAAACCGTGTACATGCACCACCGTGAGGTTCCTTCGGAGGAATCACCCATATCGCAAGATGAAGCAACTTTTCACGGAAGGAACGAAATGGTTTAGCTCCAAGGCGTTTGAGCGGGAGAGATGTTCATGACATTGTTAAGGATTTGGATGTTGCGTATGGAAAGGGCGTAAATCAAGTACCGTGAAAAGAGCATGTGGAAGAAGAGATCAATATTCGGGACCTACCTTCTCGGGAGCACCTAGAAGTTCGCCATCGCATCGATGTCATGCACGTAAAGAAGAATGTCCGTGATGCGTGATTGGTCTCTTACTCAACATTAAGGGTAAAACAAAGGATGGTATCAACGCACGGCTTGACTTGGTCGATATGGGCATAAGACCCGAGTTAGCACCGAAAGAGATCGATAAAGGCCGTGCGTTTGGAACCCGCTTGTTATACTCATCAAAGGCCGAAGAACTGAATCGCGCGCTGCTTGCATGGTGTGAAAGTTCCGTCCGGTTACTCCTCCAACATGAAGAGACTTGTTTCGTTGGAAGATTTGAAATTAACCAAAGATGAAGCCTCATGATTGTCATGTCTTGATGACACGATGCTCCTCGTCGCAATTAGAAGTATTTTGCCGTTCAAGGTCCGAGAGACAATCACTAGGCTGTGATATTTCTTTAACACAATCGCCGAAAGGTCATCGATCCGAAGGACTAGATGCTCTGCAAGCTGAGGTGGTGATGACTCTATGTAATCTTGAGATGTATTTCCCTCCATCATTTTTCGATATCATGGTCCATCTCATTGTTCACCTTGTGACAGAGATAAAGATATGTGGGCCAGTGTTCTTACGTAGCATGTACCCGTTCGAGAGGTACATGGGAATTCTCAAGTCTTACGTACGGAATCAATCTCGCCCGAGGGTAGCATTGTCGAAGGTTATGCAATAGAAGAGGCCGTCGAGTTCTGCGTCGATTACATGGCCCAGGTCGAACCGATAGGTGTGCCTCGATCTCGCCATGAGGGGAGGCTCTAGGGTATCGGGACCATCGGAAGGAAAGCAATCACGCCTGATTCGGTTCGCGTATGCTCGAGCCCATTTCACGGTTTTGCAACACATGGTCGTAGTGTCCGCCTATATCATCGAGCACAAGCAATGGCTAAGGCAAGAGAATCCAAAGACGACAGAGTCTTGGATCACGAGACAAGATAACCTTCGGTTCAACAAATGGTTGAAGGAGCGACCTATCATTGAAGCTCGTCGATGACACGCCGACATGGTTGGCAAGAGGACCAACTTTTACGCTTGTCACATGGAAAGGATATGACTTAAATGGGTACACATTTTACACGAGATCGAGGATATGAAGAGCACAAACCCGAGCAAGCGGTGGCTGCATAGATGCATTCAATAATACCATTGGTTGACGAGGAGCTCCTACTATGGGTTCATAGAGGAGATATGGGAGCTCGACTATGTACTTTTCAAGATTCCCCTATTTCGGTGCCATTGGGTCCACCTCCAGCACGTGAAGGTTGACAAGAATGGCATCACTACTGTGGACCTCAAACATGTCGGATACCAAGATGAACCATTCGTACTCGCTAACCAAGTTGTTCAAGTCTTCTATGTAACCGACCCGTCCAACAAGAAGCGCCACGTAGTTCTTCAGGAAAAAAGGAGAATTGTCAGAGTTGAGAATGTAGTAGATGAGGAAGAGTACAATCAATTTGATGAGTTGCCACCTATCGGAAATGACATTCTGGTCCCAGAAGAACAACATGAGGAAGCAAGCTACACACGCGTCGATCATCATGAAGGGCTAATTTTCATACAAAAGAATAAGCATGTGGAGTAGTTATGAGAAGAGTGCATTGTCATCATGTTTACAAATTTTCATGTGTAATAATATTACATGTAAGGATGATACGACCCATCATGCTTTGTACATATGATTGTGATGATCTTTGTAAGTAGCTTGTGAAGCATCTGAATTATGTATATACGATTGTGATGATCTTAGTAAGTAGCTTGTGAAGCATCCGAATTATGTCGATTGTGATGACTATCTTCCTTTAATGCAAGGCGAGCTCATGACTATCTTCCTTATCGCAAGAGGCGAGCTCCTGCCATTCCTTTCAAAAAAAATGAAAAGTACTTACCACAAACGATTCTAAATTCAATCGCTCAGGATATTTATATCACGAGCGGTTCTAAAATAGAACGATCTGTGCGCATTCTCTTTAGAACCGCTCGTGATATAACATCATGATTTCGCTCAATTTAGAACCGCTCGTGGTATTGTCTCTATATATATCTCCTTGCCAGACCTCATTCACGGCGCCAAACCCTAACCCAGCTACAGGACATTTTGTCTCCATGGCGGCTCCCCTCGGCGTCTGGTGGCCTCCTGTCGGGCATCCTCCTCTCGGCGTCCTCCCCGCCATCGACCTCCCTCCCGAGATCGACATCCTCCCCCGTGTCCTCCCCGCAGCCGACGTGTTCCATGGGGTGGGCGTTGTGTTCTTGTGCATCTCGGGCTTCAACCGTGATTCTCGCGCTTTGCCTCGGCTTTGTTGGCTCGGATCCAATGCTACGTAAGCAAATCGGTGCCCTCTCGTGTTGCTCGCTAGTTCGTGAGTTCGGGACACTTTCGTGATTATTCTCAGTCTTGCAAAGGGGCCAGTCGATCTGCGGCTTGGGGACCTTGCATGTGGGGTTGGTTGTCCTGTGATTGTCTCCTCTGTGAAAGCAAAGGGGCCGGTCAAGTTTATTGACTTGGGGACCTTGCGTGCGGGCTTAATGTTCGATGATGATTTAGGGATGGAATAGACTAATTGTGACAACAAATCTTAGCAAATAATTTCACTTTGATATATATATATATATATTTGGTTAGCTCTATTGCAAACCCGTCTTTATATGCTTAGTTAGTGAATATTTACGCTTCGCTATTGTCATCTATCTTATACTTTATTCGTAACATTTCACTATCTTGTTTCCTTAGCATTGCTTCGTAGTGTTCTGCTCAAATTAAAGTCGAGCATGTTATTTCTTTGTCGAAGAAGGTTGCTTTGAATGATTCACTATTCTTGTGCATATAAGATAAGCAATTGAGTAGATTTATACTTAACTTTGTCAAGTATTAAATCATTATTGAGATAAAGTTGTCACAATCTAGTCTATTACTTGTCTATTGTGGCGAGGATGGCCTTTTAAGGTGTAGGATCGAAATATACTAATGTAGCAATCGAGGGGGTGAATGATTGCATGGAAGCTAAAATCAAATTTTCAAACTTTTCAAACACCTCAATTGAACTCAAAATGCTTGAAGACCAGTTTACGCGGTTGGAGACCAATGAGACGATCTGGCGACGAAGAGAGCACTTGGGCGACCAAGAGGACACTTGGGCGACAGCTTTGGGCACTTGGGCGACCAAGAGAGCACTTAGGCGGCGAAGAGACACTTAGGCGACAGGTTTGGGCACTGGCGACCAGAGAGGGCACCCTGGCGAGCGATGAGGACACTTGGGCGAGCAGGTTGGGCACTTGGGCGAGCACTCTGGCACTTGGGCGAGCAGGTTGGGCGAGCACGTAAACTGTTGGGCGACCACGCGCGGTCTGGGCGAGCAGACCGATACCTGTCTACTAAAATAGAAATTCTCAAAGATCCAGCCGTTGGATTGACGTGAAATTTTAACTGTAGAAAATAGACTCAATTCCGCAACTAACACAAAAAGAATCAGGTCAATCGGATGTACAGATCTAAAGTTATGTCCTTCGCAAGATGACTGAATCTGGGCGACCACACGAGCAGTCGGGCGAGCAGGACATCAATCAGGGTGACCACAAATTACAGAAGATCTAACCGTTAGATTGATGTGAAATTTTAACTATATAAACTAGACTCAATTCCAAAGTGAACAAAAAAAGAATCAACTCGATCGGATCTACGGATCAAAAGATATGACCTTCGCAAGATGACTGAACCAATTAGCGATCTACTGTTTGGCGACCAGGTTAGCAATCTGGGCGACCACGAATTGCCAAAGATCTAACCGTTGGATTGATATGAAATTTTAATTGTAGAAACTAGATTCAATTATGAATCAAACCCAATAAGAATCAATCCAATCGGATGTACGGATCAAGGGATATTACCTTCGCAATTGGACTAATGCATCTAATGACGAGGAAACCAAATTTCACCTTCAAGGTCAGGACGAACCAAACACCAGAGAGGGCTTCAATTGCCACGGATCAATCTTCTAATCACCAAAAGCAAGATCATGTCCAGATCATCATCAATCTTCTAGTTGACGTGATGCAGGCATGCACGATCAATCTTGATTTGTTTTCTTCACACTGTGCAGCTGTCAAAACTCACGCAAGAAAACTCATCCACACAGAGATACTTGGATTGCTAGATTGATCTTTATTTCTTTTGTCTAAAGTACTCCCACACAAGAGTACAAACCTAATACCTGAACGCTCAAGAATAAACAGGGGACACCTCCCCCTATTTATACAGAGCAAACACACAGAGATTGAATACAACTCCACTTCCAACATGGAAAGAGTTCGTATCTATCTCAACTTGGCCCAACATGACCAAAAATAACTCTTGCACGCATGCAAGAACAGAGAGATTGAATACAACTCCACTTCCAACATGGAAAGAGTTCGTATCTATCTCAACTTGGCCCAACATGGCCAAAACCAAAACTTTGCACGCATGATCACCCTGCTTTGCACATACACGTGACTAACCAAACCTTCATATGCATGTTCTCTAGCCCTAACGTCCCGCATGACATCCTTGACCACCAAGACCTCGATTCCTCCCTGAACCTAGTCTCGAACCTCAGTTCCTCCATGAACCTAGTTCCGGTCCCGTCATCGACCACGTTCGCCCTCGAGCAACACCTGCACATGAAGTAACAAACAACACGTCCGAGCACAAGTCCACGACTTGACTCAAGATTAACCCATGCAACCACTCACACGAGTGCATTGCATTAAGCAAAACTCCATCATGCTATCACCAAGATGATAATCATCTCAACATAGCACATGCACAAGCACCACACATGCCATAACCAAAATCACTTTACAATGCCAATTTCACCATTCAACCAATTTTTCATCACATGATCTCACAATCTCCCCCTTGATGAAAACTATTTTAACAAGCCATGGTATCCACAAACTCATTCACTCTAATGTGATTTTATTTGTTCTTCTCTTTTAGTTACTTTGAAACTATTTTAACTTATAAAGAAGATGTCGCCCTCTAATCCATCGTCTCAAGGACATGATGTGCCCTCAAAAGAAGAATCGACACGCCACGCAAGAGGACCAAACAAAAGGCCAATGACCGATATACCATTACGTAGATCGATCCAAATGATGGGGCCCTAGAAAGCCAAAAAAAGCAGCGAATTCATTTGAGTATGTGGGGATAGTAGCACGAGAACGGGTTCGATCACGCTATCTTCCCGGAGGTTGCTAACTATTGAGGCTCAGAAGTCGAAAAGTAGTCAAATCTTATAAAGAATTTGGAGGACAAGTTGAGAGGAGAGTTGAGAGAAGAGTTGAGGAGAACGAGAGAAGAATTTTATGAAAGGATAAGAATCCTAGCTCGAGGAAAGGCTCACCAATCAAGAAAGAAATCTTGCACAAGCCCAGTATGTCCGAAGTCACCCCCATCGCCTGTGAAGAGCAAATTGTGCATCCGTTCCTCCAAGCTACATAGATGAACATAGCGGGACTTATCCTCAGATGTGACATTAAGGTGGCCACGCGGTGCAATCTCCAAGTGAGAATTAACAATGGCACTGTTCTCCGACGGCTGCTTGGGGCATGGCGATCCATCCACTAAGGGACCATGGTGCACGGTACCATGATAGCGCCGAGTTTCACCAAGGTCAATGTGGAGGGTATATGATAGTTTCAAAATTGTCGATCTACGAAGCCGCAAAACGACGAGATCGTGAAACTTGGGGATGCCATTGGCACATTCATCCAATGGCCTAGCAGCGACATCTCCCTGGTGGTCCCTTCTGTCATGCAACAACCGCAATGATCTGATTCGCCTATTGTATCGTCTGATCAGTTGGCTACCAAATCGGCGATCGTAGAGAGCAGACTCCACTTGAGGTACATAATATTGACCTCTTTCCTGCCCATTCCTCTTCCGTGAAGGGTTCATACAAAACAAAGAAAGGCAAGGACAAACAGAAGAAAGAAAGGCAAGAACAAGTCGACTATCCATCTGCTGAGTTGGCTAAAAAATACAAGCTAGGAGAGCCATTACTAACGAAAGGCAGCGGAACTTCACTTAGTATACCTTGCCAACAATTGCATAATTGGTACACCCAACAAGCTGGAAAGCCAGAGCGTGAACGCATACAACAAGTATCGTTAAGTTCAAGTATGAACATCTATTCAACGACTCAATGGGGCTTCTTCACGGTCGATTTTCGGACTTGTTCCATCTCTACAACCTCGACGCCCTCGACGCACTCATAAGATCTTTGGACCTTGTAAGTGTGTGCTATCACGCCTACATTCGCCTAATAGTGATAAATGTCCTCCAATATATATATAATTCGCTTTTGTATATATAGATACATGCAACTTGAAGCAACGCGAAGAAACTATCGATCGGTTTCTCGACCCACATATAGTCTCAAAGCAAACAATGGATGAGGATATAAACATGGTCGAGAAATACGTGATAGAGGCATTGCTAGCACAAAAGATAAAGAATTCATACTTATACCCCATAACCCAGGTAAGTGCTACCACATGCTATACTTTGGTCTCTGCATCTTGTGCACACAACTCTATTTCGTTCATTGTCCATTGTGATATACCTGTAGGTTTCATCGGGTTCTAATTGTAATTGAACCACCACAAACCGGGTTAAGTACCTTGATTCCTTACGTGGCGGAAACCACGACTTGGTACCTATCGCAAAATTACTCACCGTAATCACGTTTCTCCGCATATAACGCATATGGTCGTGTAAGTTGTTCCGAGTTTATATTGCTATTGGAATGGCTTAGGCTAACCTTTTGCAATCTTGTAGAGTGTTCAAAAGTTGAAGGATTGGACTAAACTACAACATGATTTGAACTTTCCAAAGATCCGCTATACACAATAATCCTATATCAAACCCAATAATAGTGACTCTAGAACTAACCGTAGGTTTTATTTGCAGTGCCACCAGCAAGGTCAGGGAAATAACCTATGTGGATTTTATGTTTGCTACAACATGCAAACCATCGTCGATACAAAAAATAGCAAGATGCAGTTAAAAAATGCGTTGGATCGAGACCCATTTGAGCAACATTAGAGGAGAGTTTGTTACTTCTGCTCACCAAGTAGTACATAAAAAGACGCGTTCCACGCACCGATAACTTCGGAGTTGTACAATTATCAAATGGTATTCATTCGGAAAATATGTCAAAAACTCGTGGTTATTCTTGTTTATGCGATTCATTGTATTGTCACATGATATTATCCTTAATACACATTTCCTCATCTTGAATATATGCAACAACTTGACAATGTCTTGCTTGTTGGAACTAGATGTTTTCCTACATTCAATGAGAACCTCCATTATTTATGGTTTGTTGTTCAAATTTCTATCTACTTAGGTATTCTGCATCAATATTTAGGAGACCACACTAGTTATAGATGTTGTAGTTGAATATCTACACTTCCTATATGCATTGAGACAACGGTTTATCCGTCGGGATAGACTTAAAATATAAACATTTGTGCGCGCTTTTCTCCTTCTTATGATAATGTTGATGGAACTCGACTAATAAATCAACCAAGACCATACAGGTATTTTGAAAATTAGATGATCACTAGGTAGGCTAACGATACAATAGTGATCATCGCTTCCTGCCTTCCATGTCCTTGAAGACCCGACTTGCAATCGGTGATTTGTTCAATCTTTAATTACCCTACTTAGAGTAATCTATGAAGTACATCTATAATTTTTTCAAAGTACCATTTTCTCCCACCGCGGCACAACGGTGACGCTGCAGAGTAGCATGTCGTCTCGCATCGCAGACCGTGGCACGACGGTGACGCCAAGAAGGCCACTTCAGATGGTATGAAGTGCATCACACACTCTAGTGTGTCGTTCGATCAAGGCATCGTGGTTGCTGCCGCCGCCATGTCATATGGTCTTGGTTGATTTATTAGTCGAGTTCCATCAACATTATCATAAGAAGGAGAAAAAGCGCTACAAATGTTTATATTTTAAATCTATCCCGATCGTATAAACTGCTACCACAATGCATATAGGAAGTGTAGATATTCAACTACAACATCTATAGCTGGTTGTGCCTTGTAAATATCGTTGTAGAAATATTGATGGAAATTTTGAACAACACTATAAATAATGGAGGTTCTGCATGGGTGGGAAAGGACATCACGCATAGCTTCTTATTTGTAACCGTGCAGGATAAGTTAGTTATCACGCACGGTTTTAAACTAAAACCATCTGTGATATTTAGTTATCACAGACGGTTTTAAATTAAAACCGTTTGTGATATAAATTTTCTCAGACGGGTGGAAAACCGTCTGTGATGATCTCCTTCATCACAGACTTATTATTACTGACGGTTCACAAAACCGTCTCTGATGACGTTTACGAACCGTCTGTGATGATGATTTCTGTAGTAGTGTTACAGGAAGCAACATATATTGCATTCTTCATTCTAAATTAAACTTCTTACGATTTATCGCCAGAGGTCAATGCATATACAAGCCAAGCAAATGTACATTTCAGCCTTATATATATGCAATGTCACACACAAACACCTACTAGTTTATATAGTTGGCACTCGATGTGGGATGCTATAGCTTCTTTAGGCTTGTGGTTAGCCAGTTAATTCCTAGAAATTTATAAAATTTGTACTTATACATAAAATTCTTAGCAACCCAATTTCATTTTGCTATGTCAATATGTTGGGATCTTTATTTCTTTGTAAGATTACTTTGCTAGGCCTAAGGTATATGTTGAATGTTCAATGCTTCTTTTGTATCTGTACTAGGTGATAACGTTTGAAACTTATGTATGTGCCATCATATCTCTATCTTGCATCCTCCTATTGAAGCTGAACACCTAATTCATTATAATATATTTGTGGTAATGATATGGAAAAGCTGTTAGAAACTAAACAAAAACTTAAGGTGAAGATCGAACAACTGAAAGGGAAATCTGAGATAACAAAAAAGATTTATGAGATCAAACAAGAACTGAAAGACATAGATGATCGCTTGCAATATATCGAATCCCTTAACACAACACTCATCAATAAGGACCGCAGTGCGAATGTAGAGCTGAAAGAAGCTAAAGCTAAGCTTATAGAGGTAATATGAAGGTTTCTAATACTGAATTCTATGTGGTTACTGCCCTTCTCACAATAACATGATCACTTTTAATTTATAGGGATTGAGAGATATGATTGAAGATCAATGGTGATTGGTGTCAAATAAATCAACATTGTACTGAAGTTGTGAAACTTCAGAGAGAATCGAGAAGCCTCTATTGTGGAAGCTATAACACATATGATGGAAAACATGAAAAAACTATAAGGTTCTCTTGTCTTGAACTGCGAAATAATGTGGTTTCTAGCTGAACATTTGTTGATGTTTGTGGTATATATCATATTTTTTTAATGTATTGTTACCTAAATTATGAAATATTTTGTTATCATATTTGTAGAATCATATTTGTGGTAATGTCTTCTTGTCTTGAACTATGAAATAATGTTTTTCCCTCTAACTCTCTTGGCAGAACTTCCATGATTAATATCAGATGTTTAAAATTTTATTCTCCTTAAATATTTATGCAATGACATTTATAAGACACAACTAATTATAGATTTTGCAATTCAATATCAAAACATCCTATATGCATTGAGGCAACAAATTATCTGATGGAGGAAGTACATGGTGAAAGTGGACATATGGTGAAATCATGAAAGTAATCAAACAGAGGCATTGGATCAAATTTGAATGGTTCAGATCTAGGTGAAATCCCACCTCCTCCACTTAAAGAATGGAATTTTGTAATTTTTCTAGGGGGTTATGTGTAAAACGTGTTTAAGTGAGGAGGTGGGATTCCACCTAGATCTGAACCATTCAAATTTGATCTAATACCCCTGTTTGATTACTTTTATGATTTCACCATATACTTCCCCTATCTGATGAGAGGGTCATAAAATATGAACATTTGTGCCCCAAGCAATTGCATCTAGAGTACCACAGAGATAAAATATGAAAAATCTCTATGGTACTCTAGATGCAATTAGTTGGGGCACAAATGTTCTATTTTATGACCTTCTTATTAGACAAGTTGTTGTCTCAATGCATCTAAAATGTTTTGATATTGAATTGTAAAATCTATAACTAGTTGTGTCTTGTAAATGTCATTGCATAAATATCTAAGGAGAATAAAATTTCGAATATCAGATACTAATTATGAAAGTTCTGCCAAGAGAATTAGGGGAAAAAGGATATCATAGACGGTTCTAATTAAAAACCGTATGTGATTACCTACCTGGTAGAGACGGTTCTATCATAGAACCGTTTAAGACAAAAGATTATCACAGACGGTTCGTAGATAGAACTATCTCTGATATTAGTTTTACTGATGGTTTGGAAACTGTCTGTGATGTGCCTTCTTATCACTGACATATTTTTGTAGACGGTTCACAAAACTGTCAGTGATGAGCTTTTATGCAGTAGTGACATGACCATACATACCCCTTTTAAATGACATGTTACACCATTTAACCTCTTTCAAAACATCTAAGTAGGGATAAGGGTGGAAATATTGCAATTGTCACACTCTTGATTCGCTTAATGGATAAATATTTTGAAACGAAGATTCTTGAGACCATGGACAAATATTGTGAAATAGAGAGAGTATTATACAATGTGTTTCGGCAAATACCATCCAAGCAGAGTGTTGAGGACCCAATTTTGCCTTGTTCTTTTTAATCTTATGCGTGCATGACACTGTAACCAAATGGCTCGATTCATTTGCAAGAGAACCATAGACTCAACATCTTTATTGATTGACTACCTTTTGTTCTGGCTCATGAACTACAAATCCAATCAGGTCGTACCTATGACATCCAATCCAGGGAAAGAAACTATTCGAGCTAGGAGAGAGCAGAGCAAGACTCCATAAATGCATGGTCCATACATACATATAACAATATATATGCGCTCTCTTTACACTTTTTGAGGCATAACAAAAGATGAAACCTTTCTTAACCTTGGCCGGCCGGCCCCTAGCTAGCTCATCAAGCACACACCATGCATCAGAAGCAAGCAACGCGCATATGCCCTTTAGGAAAGCAAGCAAGCTACCTCTTGCTCCTGCCTGCTGCCTTTGATAAAGCCTATCTATCTATCTCTACCTCGCACACAAACACACACGCACCCATGTCTCTCCCCTTTTGCACTTTGTTCCTAGATCAACGGTTGTCTTATCTTATTCTTTCCTCCTAGCCTCTTTTGCTTTCTTCTAGCTTTGGTTCCCTCCTCAGCTACGTGCATATGGGGCACACATGTGTATGCATCTGATCTGATCATATGGCTACTTAGACACGCACGTACTTCTGTCCACCAACAGCTTGCGAGCCGTCTTCGCTTCCAATTCAATCTCGATCGATCGACACATGCATCCACGACGGATCGGATTGATTACATCCGTCCTAAGGTGAAGTCGAGGTTCGGTTTCTTGGCGGTTACCATCTCCGATAGTCGGAACAGCGACGAGTTCAGGTCAGAGGCATCGTCCAGGCTTTGTGATTGCACGTCCTGCAATGTCGAGTGAAAGTAAAAGGGTCAAAAGATTGCGATGATGTGATAACTGTACCAGCCGATTGCTCCAAAATGTTGCCGACAATACGCATTGATCATAGCTCAACAGGACGCTGTCGAAAGATGCATGCACGAACGAACGAACGAATGATCGCTATTGCACTAATAGCATAACATCATGGCCATTGGCGAGGTATTGGAGATAATGATGAACTCGGTTTGCAAAGTGGGTACCTCGAAGGATTTGATGTCGCCGGGGGTGGCATCTCTTGATTTGTCATGGAACCAGGCCCCTCTGCTGCTTAAGCAAAGAGAGAGGAATTAAATTATCACTTTTTTTAACCATGGATTGATGAGAGAATCAAATGCCTATATATCTATATCTTTTCATCAGTGGGAGTCCATTGCAAGATGAGAGAAAAAGGTAGGGAACAAAGCAACACCAACTTTCACTGTTAAGATGCTGTAAATGGCCAGCTAACTTTATCAGAGGGACTAATCGCGGTACTACTCTCCCATGTGATATGGCACACTGATCAATGCCTGCATATATGTATGCATGGTGATGCACATACATTTAGCTGCTGCCTGCTAGGAAGGTTCATGTACGCGACTACAGTGGCATACACAGACCCCAAGTACTCTAGTGCGTGTGTAGGGTGCACGCATGCATGCAATTGCACAAACATAAATGTAAAAGAGCTAAATCACGAGCCTGCATATATCATGCTGCTTCTGATGTAGTTTCTGATCAGGATTCCAGTGGAGTACTATATTGTCTCTTTGTAGTGGTGGAAAATGCGTGCCCTTTGCTATAGCTAGATGCATATATTAATCTAAGAGCTTAATATAATCGAGAGATGATTGCACCATCATGGGGAACAAATGGAACAAGGGCATGAGCACTGGTGCTTTTTGTGAGCACTCGGAGGTGGTTGATATGGTAGTAACAAAGAAAATGAGACAAAGGAATAGGTGTTGTTTTGCTTAAAGCAGGTAGTAGTAGACTGGTTTGAATCTAAAAGATGTCGGAACTGTGCATTGGCTGATTCTTCTTTGACACAGCTATACTAATACACTCCACACACACACACATATATATATATATATATATATATATATATATATATATATATATATATATATCACGAGAATGCTAGCTAGCCGCTTCCTTTGTTATTTCGCCTGAAACGGCAGAAAGTACGGAAACAGTGTGGAGTAAATCTATAGTGCTAGGTGCTGGTAACTATAACAGATAGCCCCACTAGAAACATTTAGTTTGCCATGGTGCATTCTGGAAAAAGGGCCCCATATATCCGTGAACTTTTAAGGTTTAGTGGTAATTCGCATGTAGGTCATCACCAAACTGAAAGGGTAGTTAAATGAATGCATGTGATATAGCATCAGAAAGTGAAATGGGAAACAACTAAAGTATAACAATTTACAGTTAATTACCCAAGAAGCAATGGCGTTTTATGTCACCTTGAAGAGTTGTTGCTCCACAGAGCACACATGTTGGAGCCATGCTCGTTCCCATCAAGATTTGATTGCTGAACAGAAGACTCAGACCCACTGGTGTTGGTGATATCAAACAAGTTGTCATCAGGGATCTCTATTATTGTTTTTGCTTGCCCTGAAAATCAGTATTCCAGGTTACTTGCTACTAATCAAATATCCATCACTGCTGCTACACAGTAGTGTGATCTCTTTTTCACAACTGATCATACCATAGGATGGAGCAGCTGGTTTGTGATCAGTGGTCTTGATGGTCCGATACATCTGCAAAGAATTAATAACCATGGATGTTGATCAAAACACCCCCAAAAAATCAAATATCTTACTTATGACCAACCACCTTAGTTATACTAATGCATAAACATGGACAAAGGATTGGCAAGCAAGGAGTATTAAAGTCAAAGGCGTACTGGTCTACAAGGAGGCCAATAAATAAGGCTGCATGCACAAATGTGGCATTGATGGCTTCATCAGCTACTGTGCAGCATGCATGCAGAAGCTCAAAGGGCAAAATTGATTATTGAGAAATGATGTTGTTGGGTTGTACTTGCCATCTGTTATTGGGCAGTGTGCATGTCAATGCGCTGCGTCTGCGTGCATGTGTGGCGTATGCATGCAGTAGTATGATCCACCTCCCCCCGGTATTGGCTTTCAATGGTATGCATTGCATCGCATGCTTGTGTGCTGCGTCTGCTGATCTCGCTCGAGTTTTTATTAAAAAGCTGCTCCCCGTGTTGGAAAAGCTACAACTCTCTCTCTCTCTCTCTCTCTCGCCAAGGAAGGGCTCTGGAGGGTGGCTGTACCTACGCGAGAGAAATTTACTGCCCAGCAAGCGAACTGTAAAATGACTATTCCATGCATGAGCTGCAACTGCATGTGGAACTGTAAAATGAGAGAAAAGATCGAGCTTTTCCAGATTGAAATGAGTAAGTGTATGTATTCTCTCTTCCATATCGCGGCCTTATCTATACTCCTTATTTGGTTGAAAAAATATTTCAAGTAGTATATCTGTACGTTAAGGAGAGGACAAGCGAAGATTAGATAAGAAACCGGGAGAAATATATATCCATTTCGAGCTCACTACTGGTAATTAATTAAGTAGTGTTCCCCTCACCTGCAAGTGAGACTTGACATGGGCTAATGTTAGATCCTTCACGTCCATTAGCTCAAGAACTGACTTGGGTGTTGCTCCTGCAGAATCAAAAGCAACTGTATTAACAAAAGTATTAAGAAATTAACAGTACACAACAAGTTGCTAAGATGGCTTAGCTAGTCTATACTCTATCTATGCCAAGAACCATGCATCCTTGTGTAGCTGCTAGACGAATCTAACAAGCAAGAAAATCGATAAAGGAAAAGATATGAGCGCGCGCGCACACAGCGGGGCCGCACGTACTCTCGTGGCCTCCGAGCAGCTCGACGGCGTGGACGAATCGCGCGTGCAGCGACGTCGTCCACCGCATCCTCGGCGCGCGGACGCCCCGCTTGGCCGGCGCCGCCGCCATCCGCAGCGCGGCGGCCTTGCCAGGCGACCTCGGCCCGCTGGCCGCGCCGATCGCGTCGAAGCAATGCTGGTGGTGGTGGAGGTGGCTCTGGAGGAAGGGGAGCGGCTGCGAGGTGTTGTACACGGGGATGCCCCGGATGGGCCTCATCAGGGCCAGGTCCTGCAGGCCGTTCACCTCCTGGAGGATGGGCTGCGTGTGGTGCAGAAACTGCAGGCCGCCGAGGTGGTTACCGGCAACCTGATGAGCGGTGGCCGCCGGGTGGAAGACGCCGCCGGCTGTCGGAGCCGAGGAGGAGGTGGTGGTGGTGGTGATGCATGGAGCCGTGGTGACTGCTGCTGCTGCTGTGGTGGTGGTGGTGGAGGTGTCAAGAGCCCTCTTCCAAAACCCTAGGTCCATTGACTTGGTGGCAGGGGGAGGGCTGATTTGGAGCTGCAGGTCAGGGTGTGCTGGGAACAGCTCCATTGATCTCGATCTTGCGTTCCTGCAGATTTGCAGGAGCAAGCTAGTGGTATGTGTAGCTAGAGAGAGGGAGAGACAGGGAAATATGGTTGAATACCTGTGCTCGATTTGGCTCTAGGTTTGGTTAGGGATCGAATTGAGGTGGACGAGGAAGGATTTCTTGCTGCCTGGTATCTAGAGAGGGGGCCGGAGAGGAGGTCAGGAATGGGAGGGGGGAGTGAGAGTTGGAATGGAAAGGACAGGAGTGTGTGTTTGTATGTGTAGTGTGTTGTGTGAAAAAAGAGGGGGTGTAACTTGTTGCTTGGAGTGGCCTAGGATGGAAGATATAGATTGATATTTTCTTCCACACCATGAACCTCCTTTTACTTTCTTTCTTCCCTGCCACTTTCTTTTTTCTCCCTCTCTTCTTTTTTTCTTCCACACACACACTTTTAGGGGTGTTTGGGGGCAGATTGCTGTGGGAAAATGACACTTTTGATTGGGATGTATCCTGTGTGAGGGAGGGGAAGGAAATGTGCGTGAGAGGTATCATTATTCCCTTTTCAGGTTATATATGCTCTTCTTGTTCTTTCTGTTAATTAAGCGCGATACAATTGAATTTCTCTGCGCAAACTACTTGTACTCTTGCATGCACCTTTTGCTCTGTAAACTCGAAAAATATGATAGTTCATAGTATATCATAGTTTTTTATAGTAAGAAATTAGGAATAGAATGCTATGTAGTCAACCAACCTCCTATATATATGAAAAAAAAAAGTAGTTATTCCATAAGGACAACTGTAGCAGTATGAACCTGCTCTCTTTCGATGTAAGTTACTACCGTACCGTACACTACAGCAGATCTTTTACTTATTTATATGCAATGATCCGTAGTATCCTGTCCGTTTCAACCTTCTCACATTTGATGGTTGTATTCATTTCAACTTCCCAACTTTTCAGTGTAGTTTCTCTCATGCATGCACTCATATGTATTTCACCAGTAGTACTACTTGGCAGTGAGCTAGATGCATATATATTCTCCCAACCGCCAACTCATTTAAACACCCAACTAGTTTAATATACAGTAGACACGTACGCCCGATAAAAAAGGGGATAATTGAAGCAGCTGATAGTACCAAAACACATTCAAGGGGTTCTTTGTTCTGTACTCCGGCTGGCTCCATGTCTCCCAAAGTTAATCCCCCAGTTAAATCAGCAAGTAGCTAGCCAAGTGGTAGAAGAGCCAGGAGCTACTCCTGTTCTTAGGGCCTGTTTGGTAGAGCTCCAGATCCTAGCTTCTCCTGAGATCTGGAACTTGTAGGCCAAAATAAAGTAAATTAAGTTTATATTTTTGGCCTAAAATATAAACAAGATGATCCATCTAAACATTCTTAATGTACTCACAGCTCCAGCTTCACGGATCTGTGGAGCTAGGAAAACCCAGCTCCACCAAATTCACGGATCTGGTGGAGCTAGAGCCGTACCAAACAGGCCCTTAATTAACTTTTACTAGTAGTACTTTCTCTGGCCAAGTTTATATAACATATTTTTTTTGGGCATATAGACGTACTAAAGAGATACTCCGTCTTTTTTATAAGGCCTATTTTTTTAATGGTCTTGTTTACAAATAGAAAGCTTGTATATAGATTTAATGAGATCTTTCCTTCTATACCCCTGTTTATTTTCTCTAATCCATATGCATTTATGCATTACCACCCACACAAAGTATATCTTTCATCTTCCAAGACAATTAAGTGGGGACATCTAAGTCATTTTTTTTCGTATCTTTCTCAATTTCAACGCAACCTTAATCCTTGTGCAAAGTCAAAATACGTCTCATAAAAAAACAGAGGGAGTATTGAAAATGACTAGGCTGCCCTAATTATTATCTCTAAGGCCTAAGGGCATGTACAATAGGCATTAATTGCTGGCCTTAAAAATTGCCACATAGGCAGGAAAGCTGACGTGGAAGGGAGAGATGAGAAGGAGAGAGAAACAGCGTTGTTTCGTGAAACAACGATTCTTGGCGCGGAGATAAAAAAATAACGACGCCAGAGCCGTCTGTTGGAGAGCCAGCTGGCCCTAGCGTCTTCTACCGTAAAAGAGACACATGCAGAAAATTAATTATCAGACATTTAATGAAGAGACAGCTTTAGAGACAGCCCTTTATATACAAACTGACTCTTGCTGACGTGGACTGCCTAGGAGATTGAGTCGGGCTCAACCTTTGTACATGCCCTAAGCACTATATTCAATAAATGCATGTAGAGAATGCTCCCTCCGGTTCACAAAAACTAGTCAAACATTTGAAATTTGAGCTACTTATATCTTTTTAAATATTTAGATTGGATTTATGAAAAATAATATGTTTAGATTAGTCTTGAAACGTACTTTCATAATATTATAACTTTATTGAATTTTTTTAAAATATATTACAATAGAAATTAGTGGTCAAAGACGATAACTATTTATAACCGGAGAAAGTATCAAGTAACTCTAAATATCTATTAAAGGTATATATAAAGGGAATATCACACTAATTTATATTGAAACATGAAATATGTTTTGTATTTATTGATAAGACCACTAAACAAAAGCCTTCTGCAAACTTTAACGGAGTGAGTGTTTAGCAGCGACACATGCGGAGCCAGGGGAAGCAAATGCGAGTGTCAGAGTACGCGAGGAACGGATGAACTCGTCCTGGAATTTTCTGTTTTTATACGAAGTGATTTGGACATGCGTGCGTTCATTCGATCGATACAACGATCCGGCCGGGAGCTTAAATACGCGGCGCGAAAGCGCCTTACTGTCGGTCTGGCCACGCGCACGCACATGACGAGATCGATCGGCCCTGAATCTGCCGTACGCACAGTAGTAATTAAGGATCACTATATTTACCGGCTTCAATTCATTTCCGCCAGGACTTAAAAACCGGGGATCTCCATACAAGTACCAATTAAGTGCGAGGTGAACATTCAGTCCAGCCGGGACGTCGTCACGCATGGCTTGATTGATCGATCGGTCAGGTCGATCTCGCACAGTAATGTGACAGATACTTTTGTTATACACTTAGTACGCGTAAGCTCGATCGGAGTCAGGTAGTATCAGGGCGATCACAAACAAGACTGTAGCGAGCAGTCATAGATATAACGACGACAGATAATGAGCGAGAAGTTAGTTAAGGCTAACTCAGGCCCATCATTTGATTTTTGGCCCAAAAAAAAAAAACTACGGTCGACTATTATTTGGCAGATGTCAACTGTGCTAATCAGATCCCCAGACACCGACAGTAAGGTAGTGTTTATTTATTTCTATAATAATGTTATTCTTTTGTGCTTAGGTTATTCACAGTACATTGTATCTTGTTACAATATCCAAAACAGCCATGTCATATGATATTATAGAAGATACAACTATCCTAAGGGCATCTTCAATGGTACTAACTATAAGAAATGTCCATATCATCTATAGATAGCATATAGACAACCTCTCCAATGGATTAGCTATAGAATTGTCTATAAAATTAAATATTGGCCCACTTGTAATAGATAATAAATGCCTTGGAATCAGTTATAGCCTGGCTATACATTAGTAGCCAGTCTATATCTCTCTCCTCATTTTCTCTCTTCCACCTAAGCAAAATGTTGAGATGGCACTTTTATAGCTAGCTGAAGTGGCACCATTGGAGATGCCCTAATGCATGGTATCATGGATTGTTTCTTAGTCCCGCAAGATAATTAAATGCTAGATGTGTATGAGAGTATGAATTGTGAGCCACTTAGATAATTCAAGTTTCAATGTCTATGATTTCGTGCCCAAGTGGTATCTTCCCCAAGATACAACTTTCTTCTCTCCCCTCTTAACTCTCTTGCCACATCATCAAAAATACTTATGTGGCATGCATTAAATAGATATGTTACCATGCACTGGGAATAGCCTTATTATAAATATGGAGAGGAACAAACATGCATTCATGGGTCCCTGATTTTGAGTATACACAGGAATTGTTGCTTTCCAGGACCAAAAATGATATTGCAGCCACATTTCCCCCGAACCAATATCCCAGCTGTCGTACTACCTACTTCCTTCGATTACAAATAGTTATTGTTTTAGATATAAGTACAGTCAAACTTTTCGAAACTTTGGCTATTAATATCTTTTTAAATATTTAAATTAGATACATGAAAATTATATGTATAGATTTGTCTTGAAAAGTATACTCATAATATTATAATTTTAGTAAATTTTATAAATATATTATAATAAAAATTAATGATTAAAGCTATATTTTAAAAACCGTATCGATTTCTAAAATGACAACTATTTATGAACTAAGGAAGTAAGTAGCGAAAGCAATTATTCACCGACGGCTTTTGCGTGGCATGTGAGAAAACCTACAAGTGCAATGCAATATATTGCCTCGCTGAAGCATGGGTAGCTTCTCTCGCTACTACTCCTAGAGAAGGAAAGGAAGCAGCTACAGGAACAGTCTCCAACACCACGCCATGTGCATGGATGGAGACAGCAGCGAGACCAACCCCTCAGACCGAGTTGTAAAATGTGAAGTGGAGGCACATAATGCCCAAGGAGTGGGTGACCTTCATAGATTGTAAATGCCCACTACCCTGTGCCTGGCTCGTGGCCTGCTGGACCCACTTATCATACGGTTCCCTCCTGCATGGCCCCCATTGTCCGTTGCCTGGTCCATCAACCGACGGTCAGAGCTTCAGAAACTCAGGAGAAGCTGAAGAAATTGTACTGTTTGATGGTCTGGCTCGGCGAGCCGGCTCACGAGCCGATTTCAAGCCTAGCCGAGCTGAGCCGAGCTGATTTTTTGGGCTCGCTTTAGGGCCGAGCCGAGTCAGGCTCGGCTCACCACTTGACCGAGCCGAGGCTCGTTTCCAGCCCTAGCATCTGTGGATTTGATAATTAGAACACCAGATTCCAAGTACAGACAAGATGATTTCTTAATTAATGATGTGGACATAGAGAAATGAATGACGGGTCAAATGGCAAAAGAAGACCAAAAAAAATGCTGTGAGGGGGTATGTATCACTGAATTCAACAATTGATTAAACTACAGAACAAATCTGATTTGATCTAGTAAGTAGGAATAAAATATCATGATGCCGACAATGAATATGATTGTATAATGATTATACTAACAAGCATGGTTTAGTTAGGCCAATAGCTGTTTTGTTTAAGGAGGATATGGATGACTAAACACTGCATATAGTTGGAGCTAAGACAGTAGAACTTAGATCGTGGTCTTTTTTGTATGGACAGGCCAATCGGGATGCCACGGCAAGACTACATGCAGCAAATTCAGGCAGTACTTTGCAAGGTCTAGGCTAAGCCATGTGAAGTGGGTACACTACGGATCCTCTTCTAGTTCGGTAATATCTACAGTAGCAGGCTAAAATTTTAATCATCGGATCCCGGAAAACTTTCCGACTAAAACCAGCCTACATGACCAAGAGAGACTCTTTTCACAACCTCACAGACAATGTCCTTACCCTAAATTTCAGACTAATCTACTATCTGATACTATTACTATACTTCTACTATACTTCTACTACTTGAAACGCAGAGGTGTATGCTTATATGGATTTGCTCGATGGTACTGAGCAGTGAGCATGTAGGTCAAGATATGGAGGCCTTGTACTCTGTGGCCTTTAATGGTTTGTCCCCGTTCAGAGTGTGGTCACATCCTGTTGAGGATTTTGATAGCCATTCATGGCCAAGCAGAGGCAGAGGCCAAGGCCATGCAACAATTTACTCACCAAGGTACATACCATTGTCCATTACTTGCATGGAATGGTCATGGACCTATGGTGAGGCCACACCGGGGTAGAAATATCGGAATGAAGCACCCGGTGACCCCATGGAGGCGGTCCAGCAATTCTGCCATGAGCTTCAAATGAGCTAATGTACATGCTAGGAGAAACTGTAGGTAGCCAAGATTTGACTCGACAAGCCCACTCTATTCGAGAGTCGAGACAGAAGACTGTCAAAATGACGGGTTGTACTCTGTCCTAGATGTCTAAGACATGTAGATTGTGATCATAGTATCAATTATCAACTGTGCAGAAAGGGATCACAGGATCGACTTTTCAACCAAGTTAGCTGGATACAGCAATTTCTTTCAGAGGTATCCGATGGGCGAACATCAATGCAATTGCTGGATTCCTATCGGAAGATTATTTTCTTCAGTTAGCCTAGACATTGGACTGGACATTGGAAGTTTGGAACCCACGGTATTTTCCTAATTAGGACATGGAACATTTATCTTCGAACAAAATTCATAAATAAGAGATGACATGAATCTAAAGGCATTTTGGGCGCACTTACATTTTGTATGGTGCGTATCTTCGCCTCAACGTTGAGACCTTGCAAATTAGGAAATTGGATCTTTATCATTGGCATGACGCTGACATGATAGCCGAATTGAAAACCGAACAGGCGGGCGCAAGAGCAGTTTTCTTGGGTATTGACAAAGCTTCAGTCAGCACTCAGCAGTTAATCATCATGGACACCAAGAGTGGCAGCAAAGAGAATCCTTCTTTTTAACTTGTCTTTAAAGACATGCGATGATTTGATGACATCTATTTTTTGAGAACATCCACAAAAGAATGAAAAGAGAATGGGCAAAGTTAGAAAAGATATCAAATCTTTCTTCATGAACCCATCATCAGCTTTCCGTGAAGGAATAGCCTCTTTACCAACGTAAAGCCATAATAGTCGTGCAAAATCATACGAACTGTCGAGTTAATGGCTCTTATAGGCCCTCATGGCGTTTCCAGTAACTCAACACAGATGGAGTAAAATGATGGCAGCATGGGTAAGTGAAAGTAATCGTGCACTGGGCTATTGTGCCCGTCCCACCATGACAGCATATTTCAACATGCTACATGCAGACTTAATGATGAGTTATGAGGCATCATGCCAAATTTGCAGAATTTTGTCAAAGCATAAAAAACAAGAAAGAGCAGGTCGTTCACCCTATACTACCTAAACTCTTGCTGGGAATCAGAGTAGATGAGTTCATTCCAAAAATAGAAGCCATTTACGGGAGAATAGGTCAAATTACCTACTTAGCTAACCAACCAGAGTTATTACGACATTAAAAATAATTGGCCAAGCAAATATTATATTGCACAATTACAAGAGAAAGTAAATCTTATATGACATTTCAGCAGATCAGGGTCTACAACTAGGAGCCTTTATTCCTTCTGCTATACCCACTTTCGATAGTACATGATTGATTCGAGCATTTACACGGGCTTCAATATACATTATCACAAAGCATCTACTTTGTTGCATATGCAACATGACGGTCATTGGTAGTGATTTCTTGTCAGCAACAATCGATTTATTAACATACCAAGTTATCAACACATCCGGAGACAAATGTACCGGTACCAATAATGATATAATAAGAAAATGTGATGATTTGAGATTACATAAAGAGCAACGACCAGTAGAAAGTAGAGTGGCTCATCAGGAGATGTACAGTATCAATTTCATATTTGCGTCTATTTAAGCGTTCTAGGTACAGGTATATCTGTGGAAAAAGAATGAAAGAAATTGGTAAAAGTAGTAGACTAACCTCTTCACAGTGGAAAACCTACAAGAAAGGAGATAAGTGAAGATGTACAACTAAAAAATATCTGAAATTGTCTCCCTACTGCTTTCAGGTCCCCTACCACAAAGATGACCTGGCAATAAAAACAAGAATCCAGCCATGACAGCGCCTCTATGGGAGGCCTGTGGAAAGAATCGGTTCCGAACCATCCATTACCAACTGACCAACCAACAAATTGGAAACCTTGGCTGGAAGGAGCTGTCAGCTTCCAGAAGTTAGGAATGCTGTTAACTTACGTGGTGTTAGCACCAATGGCCTAGTATACTTCATTGAGCATGCTGGCTAGCCAAGTCACTGTCCTCCTGGAATCTGTAAGATATTTCCAGCTCAGAAATCCTGCTGGGAAAGGACGGGCCACGAATTTTCAAGCGTTTTGGTCCAAGCTCTACAGATGAAGATGGGTAGTTGCAACCATTAGGTTTCTGGCTGGAAGCAACTTCATCTTCCACAATATTTGCATCTAGTTGATGTATCATCTTCAATTTGGTTGGTGCAATTAAGTCATCTCCATTTCCAGAAATAAAGTCAACACATTGTTTACAGTCAGAGGTATCGACAGGATCACTTCCTGTACCACAGGATATTTCTGCTACCTTCAGCTCTTGTCTGTCATCTCCATGGATCTTCTTCAACCGTTTTAATACCTGAAGTTGGGAACAAGGAGATGCCACTAGTAAATAGAAAGCAGCAACAGTGAAGGTAAATATTGGAAGTTCTCAAAAAAAGGATTGCGTTTTTGTGCAATCACTCCATGAAATGAACTTCCAGTCCACCAACTGGGTTTAGTTACAGGTTTTGTACAGATATCCTTATTGCCATGTCCCTCACGATTTATGCATGATTATTGTTGTGGAATGAAGCTCCTTAATCTACCTTTTCAGGTTTAGTAATTATTTTCTAAGTACTTTCTGGAATGAAGATCGGCATTTAGGACCGTTATACACACAAGGTCATAATTTTGAATTTTGATTGCCCAGATACATACAATAATGAAGAACTGAATTCCAGAAAGACTATCACAACTGGTTAAGACATCAATGGTAAATAGCTCCAGGCCTGCTGCTAAGTAAGTCCGATACAACATCATGTATCAACATAGATCAATTAATTAAAAATAATATCCCTCTAATCCCAAGAAGACATCATTTTGGACATTGACAAGGTCTCTGAGATATACCTCTTACCATTAGTTTTTATAGTGTTACCAAAGAAAATGTAAATTACAGATATTACAAAAGATATTTCATGGCTAATGTACAAATATTGTTTGCAAATGACCAATCTAGATATTTGGGGTCCAAGTTAGAAATACTGCAAGCATACTATACAGTGACGTATATTTGTAAGTGGAGAGGGTAACACAATTTATATGAGATGCATCACAGAAATATTCATACCTGATTCTCAGTGAAATTTGTTATCGTTATGTCTTCTTTACGCCTTTTCAGCGGAGTTATGCCAGACCTTCTCTTCACTCTAAATACCTCACAGTCAGAATCATCAGTATCTTGTGCAGCCAATTTATCAGAACAACATGTTTGATCAGGAGTAGACAAAGGGTACGCATTAATGATTGTGGTTTCAGGAGTAATTGCATTCTCAGGACAAGAGCTACAGAAGGTTCTTCTCTTAGAACTTGTACACTCCTGCATATATACAGTAACATTAATACTTTTCAGTTGCTCCAATACAGTGCAGCAACATAACAATAAGAAATATGACACCGAGCCTTACGTCACTTTGTGTAGAATATTCATGGGGTCCGAAAGAAAATGTTATTGTTGATGCAGCAGGATACGGCTTGTTCAAATCATATCCGACAATACCCGTCTCTGAAATGCTATGAACTTCAGGGGATGCATCTATGTGAATCTTGCAGTATGGGAAGTATTCAGCATCATGACCAATGCAGTTGAACAAGCAAGAATGCGTGCTAGATCCATCACTTTGTGACATTTGCTTTCCGACTGCATCCAGTACTCCAATTTCCTCAAATTTCTTTGATAATGCCTCCAATTCAAAGATGTCTTTCCTCACAAATACAACACAATCACAGCTGCAGGGGCACTTCCTAATTTCTTCCTCTTCAAAACAAGGTAAAAAAGTAAAAAAGATGACCTCAAATTAGGCAGATATCTGCACTTAGTGTTAGTAAGGTCTTACCATGACAAAGGCAAATTGCATCAGCTCTGCAGTTACACATAATGTGAGCTACATAGCAGTCACGTCTGCATATGCCACAGAGAACTGTGGCGTCAATATCTGCTTTATAGTGTGTGCGAGCACCCATTTTCATAAGTGACCAACGAACACGATGTTGGAGCTGCATCAACTGCACAAAAGGGACTTTCATACAATGTGGCACGTATGTATCTCCAGTTAATGTTGTTATATCACTATGATCAATTGTAGAATATTCGTGAGCAAGAAGTGCCGTTTCTTTACAGAGAAGCTCCTCATAAGGCAGTAATGGTATCCTCTTTAGAAGTGCATAACGTTGACAAGCAAGTGCTCCCAGAGGAAACCATTCGCCAATAGCAAAATTCACTGCCTCGCCACAATTAAAACCTGGCAGTTGTAGTAAACATTCATAAATAATAACATGACATAGAAGATTGAGATATCCAATGGTTTTGGAAGATTACTGACAGCAAGTAGTTGCAAGTAAGTCTCACCATGGCTGAAACCTGAATGATAAGCTCGAGGAAACGTGATGACGAATTCTCCAGGTTTCTGTACAGCTCTATAGACAGGAACATGATGACGCAGCAGAATATTTGGAGGAAACATTGTAGTTTTCCCCAAAAGGACATCAAATGCTGCATTATCCCCTTCACCTGATAAAATTTCGTGATCATATACATGCTCACGTACCACTTTCTCAAAATCTGGAGCAGCTTTGCCTGGAATCCCATACCATGTTTTTGAAGCCCCACAGTGATGATAGTTAATGCTGGCAAACCATTAACTAACATTAGAACAAAAAGGAGAATCATTGTGCGGCATAATGAAAAGAATAGGCAGTAGAAACATGACAGAAACTACTAATCATGCACCTGTACAAGTAATGGTCTTCCACGTGCCAGGCAAACATACTAAAGAGCATTCCAATATACAGCATTGGATCTGTTACTCCCTGAAAACCCCGGAAAATGAACAACTGTAAGTAATCAACAAGAAAGGATGGGAATTCACTGATACAGTCTACTCACTGGAATCGCTGTTCTGAGAAGACGCAGTGTTGATTTGGGCAACCGAGAAAGTCTCTGGATCAAAACATCAATGAAATATTTTAACATATCATATATCAATGTAGCACATGTGATCGGCAAGATCATCTAATGATATAGAAATTAGCATATCAGGATAAGAATACTTGGCAAAAATATAATTGGAAGACTGAAGATTTAGTGAGCAAGGGGCCATGTGCACACCTATTGTGAAATACTCTAATAAAGAAGGGATTAACCTCTACTGTGGAATAATTAAAATCAGTACATTCTGTATGTACATGAAAACAAAGTTATAACCAAAGAGTCATAAGCAAAAGGATATCCGCAGAATACATCCAAATCCATACAGAAAAATAGGGAAAGTAGAGCAAACATGAATTGCAGCCATTGCATAACATAGCAAAAGACAGAAGTGCCAAAGAAAAATATATCTAGTGATATAATAAGTATATAAATGGCTCTGAAAATGGTACACGAAATAAGCACCTTCAAATTCCATTTGCTTCGCCCAAGTTGGTCATTAGGAGAAGAAGAGAATGCACTACCATCAATATCACATGCATACTCAACAGATTCCATCTTGCCAAATGCTATTTCATGCCAAAATTCCTCTTCCATATACCTCGGTGGAAGACAGGCAGCGCTAGAGTATCTTCGAACAAATTCTTTATTTGCCATCTTCTCAAAATCTCGGAATGTGTATTTTCTGATAATACATATAATCATAAGGTATGCAATATAAATGAAAAAAAAAATCGCTTATCGAGCAGTAATGAAGTATCAATAGACAGAAAGACCTTCCACTCATGAAGAAAGCAAACTTGTCATCCTTGGACCATTCAGCAAGACGGAGAGGCTGCACTCTGGTGGTAAATTTAAGTCCTCCTTGCTCCTTCATCAGTACAGTGCCAACAGGTACAGAAGCACAGATGGGTGAAACAATCTTGCATATACCTGGAAAGTTGCATATACTCTCACAAATATAATGTGTAGAAACCTATGTGAAGACAAAGTACAAATGCCATAAACACTTAGTTCAAGTCTTTCAATCTAACGGAAGGCTTTCACAGGCAATGCTGTTTTTCATGTGTGGCTCATCTTTTTCCAGCGGGCACACAAAACTCAGAAATAACTACATTATGTCGCATGTGTGCGGTGATTAGAATTTAGAAACATACACTGGTGCAATTCGAGGGGCAGTATGATTTCTGCTCTGAATGTATTATTGCAAGAGCAAAATCTATAGGACATATGTCAGAAAGGCAACTGGTTAATTGCTTTGGTTTAGTTTAGAGAAAATTGCACCGCAGGTCCACTGAAAACAATATTGGTTTGTCCCTAAACTTGAACATTTTGCCAAGCTTAAGGCCCACTGTGAAAGTTAAGTGATCTCCAGGCCCATTGTGAAAGTACTAATCTCCAGTGCAAATCTCTTTTATTATTTTCGTGAGATCACCTCTGCCAATCATTGGTCAACTGCCTAAAATCTTTATCATGACCTTGACCTTGCTACTCAGAAGAAAATAATCACAGATGAACATAAAGAAGCAACTATACCATATTTAGCAGCAGCAGGGGCAATTTTACTGAGATAAACTAATGGATCCTCAAACTCCTCCATTGATGGAGAAAACACAGGACATTCTGGAATCTCATCAATCCAATCTAGGCTAGATAGATCAAACTTCTTCACTCTGTGCTTCAAGAATGGGTCCCTCCTGGACCCTCCCTCTCTCAGTGATGCATCACAACTCCTACGTAATCTTACCCCGCATGACACAGGTTTCAGGGCAACTCCATCATTCCCTGCCATTGTCCTGAAGACATCAGCCCCTTGATCTACACATACTGAGCTCACTGGCTGAAGGCACCCATGATTTGTATCCCCAGCTCAACAAAATGGGCCTCCTCTTGACCTGAATACACAGAAAAACAACTACTTATCATGCTAAAACATTGTATCTACACTTCTCATTACTAAATTATAGCTAGAAATGGCCTACGAAATGAAGATGCCTAACTAAAGTGAAGTGGACAGAATTTGAAGGTCCGCATCATGTGAACTCATGTAAACAGAATATTAGATCCAAAAGGGGAGGCTACTTGTCGAAATGTAGATAAACAAACATGCGCGTGCCAACGGTGTGCTCCTTTTCCAGATCGGTCTATATGCGTAAAAGGCCACGGCTGAATTCTACAAAAGGCGAGCAATCACTGGGATTGTTCACACCACAGCAGCAACTGTAGCCAAGCAGGTCCCAATTCCCGAAATACTACAAGGAGTAGGACGCTAATAAGTCAAAACCTCCTGTTGATCCCCCAGAGTCCAACAGCTGTGTGCCATCTCAATCACAAAACACCGCACGAAAAAGTTTGGGTCAAATCGATTCGTAGAGGTCAAAATTCCTTTGCAAATCACCTCCGAATCAGTTCATATGAAGAGGTCAAATTAAGCACCTAGAGTTAATTATAGCCCGACCTATCACATAGTATAGCATAAATTCACAACAGGCACACGAGCGGAAATAGGAAGGTTAGGTGTGGTCAAATCTATTTCCCACCCAAAAAATTGGTCAAATCTATGGAACAGTTAGAATGTAGAAACACTTCAAACCTGAACATAAACAAAATAAATATTCTACCATATTAAGCTCAGTTCTACCACTATTTACAGATAGGATTCCCGAAAATAGAACAGGCCAGTACGAAATTATCCTGCTGAGTTCACCGTACGAAGAAAATTCTCCGCGTACAAAGGAACAGAAGCACGATTGCACGAACGACAAGAGAATTCCGCGACGCCACACGAATTCACGAGTTCGTCTGCTAAAAAACACCTAAAACCACGCTAGGCACAAAAATCGCGAAATTATCGCCTAACATCACCAGCTCTCCAGCGCAGTTAATCAAACAGTTGGAACAACCATAATTTGGCCAAAAAATACCAAGGAGGAATTCCCACGATTAGCAGTCGGAACTGCGGAATTAGCCTCTGATAGCAACCGCACTCCCAATTCGGCACGATCAAAGCAGTCTCGGCCGCCTCAAACCGACTTACTAAAAGAATATCAAGATATGGCCAGAACAAGCGCAACAAGCCGATTGCAACGAATCGATCAGCATATCGAATCCACCTACAGAAAATCCTTCCAACAAACCACCAAGCGCTCGAAAACCCAGGCCCCTGGAACAAATCCAACCAACCACAGAACCCGACTCCAATTCACGATTCACAATTCGCAACCCCCAGATCACTCACCGTCCCATCTCGCCGCAGCCTCCCGCCCCGAAACCGCCTCAAACCGGGACCCACATTCCCCTCCGGAACCTCGTACCGGACCCCCCGCGCTCGGATCCGAGCCCGCCACTGCACCGAACCACCGCCGCGCCGAGGTACGGCGCTCGTTCCTGGAGCGGCGCAGGCGGCGGAGCCCGGTGCGGCAAGGCGGAAGGAGAGAGCACCGCGGCGGCGCTCCGGCGAGCGGCGGGGAGTAGGAGGAGGAGGTGAGGAAACCTGGGAAAGGGTGATATTAATAAGAGATAACTACCAGTGCTGACTGCTGAGGGCCTCAGGCTGTATAGCTTGGGATTCTCTAATCCAGCAAATCACTGTTTTGTGGATTAGAATTGAATATATAATTAAGTGCGGATTTAAGTATTTTTCTGGTAGATGGGGTGGTTGCGGTGCAGGCCATCGTCACGGGGCCGTCTTTTCCAGCGGTGCCAACGACTGTTCTATCCCCGTTCGCGAGGGCGATGTACCGTGTGCGTGCGAGTGTCAAGTTGTTGAAATTGTATTACACTCCCTCCATTCCAAAATATAAGACGTGATTTGATTTGGCGTGCTAGTTTCTTGAGTCTTGGTACTTGATTTCTTGCATATTTCTCTAAACTATCTTTTGACCTTTGATTTCTCTTATCAATATCATTCATACAAACAAAATCACTATCATTACAAAGTACTTTTAAATATGAATTCAATGGTATCACTTTTATATCACAAAATTTTTATATAGTTAGACAAATCATTGATCAAAGATTTCAAAATTTGAATCTTGAAATGCGTGCGTGCCTAATATTTTGGAATGGAGAAAGTATTATAGACTGTCGATTGTGTTTTCAAAAGCATCAGGAACCCGGTTGGAACACACAAAATTTACAGGAAATAAATCAATTTCTATAGAAACAAGAAAAATTCTAGTGTTCTAACCAAGGCTTAAGAAGCCTTACATATGTTATTTTGTTTTTTTTAGCTTCAAAAATTTGCACGCTAGCTAGATGTATCTAGAGGTGGGCGGCACAGGCTCGTCATGCTTCATGTCTAAACCATACTGAGCCGCGATCACCCGTCGTGCCCGCCGTGCCATGCCGGCCTGACCCGGCTCATCTTCGACAAGCTCAGGCATGCCCTATTTTGCGTTTTGTACCTGCTTTGTGCCGTACCAGCCCAGATCCGCCCCATTTGCACTATACTGATGAGAGGAAAGGAGCATCGGTCAATAGAATCACCGGAGTTGTATTGAAAGGGTGAAGCATCTGTGGTGGTCGACGAGGTTGATAGGGAAGAAGGACGAGAGAATGGCGAAGGTAGGGGAGCGTGGTGTTGGGGGAGGCAAAGGGTGCTGGCGTAGCGAGAAAGACAAAGGTGAGGCTATTATGATGTGGGTGATAGTGTGGCACAACTAGCGAGAAAGACAAATGAGAGACTACCACACCATAGGTGATTGTGTGGCATAACTGGCAAGAAAGATAAAGGAGAGGCTACCACGACGAGAGAGAGCGATGACCGAGCAAGCAGCGATAGGAGCGGAGAGAGCTAAGCGCGGCGCCGATCGAGGAAAGGGAGAGAGGGACTGAGTGAGTGAGAATGAGCCAGAGGAGTGAAATAGAGTTGAAGGGAGAGAAAGTGACATAGAGAGTTGGAGGGAGAGAGAGACGGGGAGTGAGTCAAAGAGAGTAAACTAAACAGAGTGACATAAAGGTCAGAGGGAGAGAGGGTGATATAGAGAGTCGAAGGGGGAGAGAGGGACTGAGAGCAGGGACGGAGCCAGGGGGCTGGTATGGGCCATGGCTCCCCCCATGCAAATTTTTTTTACTTACCCCCTGTCAGGAGTGGTGCTAGGAGGAAGATGACCAGTGGATAGTCTGCAGTCAAGTTAATGGTTGGGCGACTTTGCACTTAGAGGATCATACGGCACAGAAGCATCAGCGAGTCTAAAAGAAGATCGAACGGTGTAATGACATGAATAGTGATTACTGGCAAAGTAGAACTAATCTTTCTTTCTTGTCTTCGCTTAATATCAGCGTTTTCTTGCATTTACCTTTCTTGCTTTACACGGCTTGTAACAAATGGTGTCTTGGGTATAAAACTTGAACTGGAATGAGGAAAGCAAGAAACAAAGTTATCCTCCATAGCTTCTAAGTAGTTTGTTAGGGTTTGCTTGGCGATATGATCGGGTTCTGGTGGTATTCGGGTGCGATCTTTCTTGTTTTTTTTTAATATACCGATTGTATTTCAAGATTGAGTAATCAGAAGCCCTGACACCCCCTCCCCCTATATCTTTCAGGGAACAAGCAATTGAGTTACTTATTCTTTGTAGCTCTTTGGATCCAAGGAACTCATATAGGTCATTCAACGTTGACAATGTGTGCTTGTTAGCTACAAAGTTTTATCCTTCAGATTTTTCAGAACAGGAAAGGATTAACTTGAGGTATCAATTGCAACATTATGAACTTGATGTGCTACGAAATCAGAAGTTCTAAGACTTATCAAATATTGCTGATCTTTGCCAAAAACTTGTAGAGTAGGGTCGGGTGAATAGGCGTTTTACAAAAATAATAAACTCTCTAATCAATTGCTCTAATACACCCCTAAGTCAAAACCTAATCAAAGATATATGAGGCGATAAATGGGTTTTGATAATTTAAAGCCTAAATCAACTAGGCTCACTAGTGCACTATCTAAAATAAGTCTCTACACTAGAATTGCTAAATTGAACAATCAATTAATACTAAGCAATTCTAATACATTCAAGCAATCAATAATATGCACAAGGTAAATACTTGAAAGTAAAGAGACAAGGACAACCGATGTTTTTTCCGTGGTGTTAGGAGACTTGCTGGTCTCCCCTAGTCACGTTGAGGCTAGCTCACACTTGGACCGGCTCAGCCTCGAGCACCGCCTCTTTTCACTAGTCGTGGTTTTCACGCTCGCAGCGTGAGCTCAACCCGAACCTTCACAAACTTCACGGGGCTTCTCACACCTCGAGAGCTCCCGCGCACGACTCCTACGCCGTCTAGGAGGCGGCAACCTCCAAGAGTAACAAGCCGCTCCTTCGCTTGAACCTCACCGGGCACAACAAATGCGCTCCTCGGTGATCACCAAGTGCAACACATGCACAAGGCCTCCTCAAGTGCAACACATGCACAAGAGGTACCCAAACCACTTCCTAATTGCAACAAATGCAATTAGTCTCACTCTTAAGCTCAAGAGGCAAATTGAGAAGAGCAACACATGCACACAACTCCCACACCCTCAACAATGCCAAAGAACCACATTTAAGCCCCCAAGGGGTGTTTATAGCCCCCACCAAGAAAACTAGCCGTTTGGGGCGAAATGGGCAAGTCAGCCAAATCAAGATTACTACCAACCTCTAAGGGCGGTAGTCGTACCTGACCTCAGCGATTACGAGTGCCGGACATATTTTGGCACTACGCCCTCTAGAGGCGTGAGAGTCTGAAACTTTCTTGGTACTACTGGCTCCTCCTCAATGATAGTCTTAGGCCTCGACTCACAAAAAATCACCATGGCGGAAAATACCTACTGGTGCCTTAGGCTCGATAGTCTGCCCCATGCGTACTCACAGCTCCTACATGATGGTAGTGCCGCCAAAGACTCAAGCAAAAGCACGCGCCTTGCCAAAAAGCTCTGTAAACAAATGCTTGGTAGTCACGCCATGCGGTACTACTGCTCAGACTATCTTGATAGTCTTAGGCCAGAGAAAAATCGATTTCAAACTCCAAATCCATTTCTCCAAAAACCAAACTTGTTCTTTGAGCCACAAAGATGATCAACACATGATCATACACACGTGCAAAACACATTTGCACCAACTTAGCTCATGCTCAAAGAATTTCAACCACAATTGCAAAAACACATTTTGCAACCAACACAAACTCTATTTGCAAAACGTATTAAGCAAATCAAACTCGAGTTTATGAGATTAATCCCCCTAGCCATGTGAAGGTCAACACAAGACCGGTCAACTTGCCAACACAGTTGCAAGCCCCACTCACATGCTCTCGGGTTCGGACTCATAAACCTCGGTTTATTCGCACTGTGAACTTGCAAATAACATAATAAACACATTTCATGCTTGAGCACTACTCTTTGCAACACATGCAAAAGTCTAGCTCCAAGCAACATCAAATCAAGATGCATGAACTCTCTAATTGCAACACATGCACTTCTCTAGTCCCATGCAACACCAAAACCAAACTTCGACTAAAACCAAAACCATACGTATGTGCTCTTTACTCGCAACACATGCAAGCCTCTAGCACATACACAACCACTAACACCAAATCATGCTTGAGCTTTCTCCTTTTGCAACACATGCAAAACTTAGCTCCAAGCAAACTCACGGTTTTTAAGAAAGATGTTTTGCGAACCAAAGCGTGAAGCTTCAACTAATGCAACACATGCAAAAGTGAACTCCGCATAAAAGCCAACGCATTAGCTTATCCTATTTGCAACACATGCAAATCAAAGCATATCTGAAAATCAAATCATATACCCTTTCATCTTTGCAACACATGCAAATCGAGCATAATGCAAAACAACCAAGCATAGGCTTAACACATTTGCAACACATGCCAAATGGTTAACCCATATGCAAAAACCAAATCAAATAAGATTTGAGCTCGAGTGAGCAGCGATTGAGATCACCAACACATGATGAAGCTCAAACTAGGAGCGACCCTCTTAATAATACGGCGATAAAACCTTAGACTCAAAAACTACAAAAGTCCTTAGCCTATCTAGTTATACCTTCGCGCATTAAGCAATCCCTTTGGGGTCTTTATGATCTTCACTTTGATATTCCCCAGGATCGTTACCCTTCTTTATCTTGGGATCCACTCTTGGCGCCCATCAACTCATGATGCCGTCCTTGTCCCGTTCTCATCATCTCATCAATCTTTGGACCTAACTTAATCACAACTCATACAAATAGTTAGTCCAAGATGCATGGTTGTCTCAATTATCTCTTGCACTCCATTAACACATAATGGATGCCTTTAGATCAATTGAGCACAACCTAAATCAATGAAATGATTTAATTGTGTCTTAAGTACAATAATGCAACTCATGCTTTATTATACTTAAGAACTATTCATTGTCCTCAATTAATCACAAAACACCATCAACACATGATGAAGTGTTCTTTAATGATTAACAAGACAAATGAACTCAATTTAAATTATCATTTAAATTGATATGAGTATATATTAACTACACAAGTTTTCATATACTCATGAATGATCATTACTCTAAATCATCAACTATAGAAAAATCTAAAGATTATAATTTGATAGATGGGTAATCTTTATTTACTTGTGTTTAAACTATAATTGTCCTCAACACTCTTATTTTCTATATATTAATCCCATCGTCTCTAATTTTGCGTATGTTAATTAATGACTTGTCCTTACTTTGCTGTTTCAAAGATATTCTAACAAACATGTTAGTCGTGATTTTTAATAACGCCATAAAACTTGTCAAGACAAGACTTCAAAATAAAATGGAAGATGAATTTATGAGAGATTGTTTGATAGTCTATATTATGTATTAATCGATATGGCTCTAGAGTTTAAAACAACAAAATTTTTTACGCACTTATAGATGATTTCATTGCAAATGAATTTATGAGAGATTGTTTGATAGTCTATATTGAGTGGCTCTAGTTTAACTAAACTCTTGCAAAAGTGTTACTTTCCTAATTCCTCTAATTACATATGATTATGGATGATTTCAATGTAATACATGGCTAAATTATCCTTTACATATATTGATTTCAATAGATTAGTTTTTCTATTGGTCCCCTGCGAATAAAATTCCTAGCTCCGTCCCTGACTGAGAGAGTGAGAGTGAGCAAGATATAGTGACATGGAGAGTCGGAGGGAGAGAGAGGGACTGAGAGAGTGAGAGTGAGCAAGATCTAGTAACATGGAGAGTCGGAGGGAGAGAAGGGGACTTAGAGAGTGTGAGTGAGCAAGATATAATTACATAGAGAGTCAGATAAAGAGATAGAGAGACACAGAGAGTCGGTGGTATTTTAGTTATCAATTTGGCATATTTTAGTTTGATGCATTGGCCTAGGTATGGTTTTCCTATTTTAACCATTATGGTGGTTATCAGTAGTATTTAATTTTATATTTAATCATCTGCTTATAGAGTCCTTATTCTAATATTATTATATTTATTTAGAGAGTAATGAATTGGTACTTTTAATTCCGAATGATTTTTTTAATAAGGTTCAATCGACAAATTTAATCTAAGTGTCCGATAAAATTTAATTAATGAACTTCATTTGTTTATTATAAAATTATAAAATCTCTCAAAGCTTATAAATGGCAAACAAAAAGAGACATGGAGCACTACTTCTATAGGTAAAGACAAAAATGACAAATTCCCGAAGGTTCGAAATCGGTAGTGACTGAGAAAACCTTTAAAAGTTTTTGTTTTGAACAACACTATCGAATTTCCTTAAGAAGGATCATAGTAACACTAAATCTTTAGTAATCTTATGATTGGCGTGGGGCAACAAAATGCAAACCTTGCAGTAGGGGTAGTTTTGGAAATGGGGATCACGCACGAAAGGTTAGTTACAGGCCCAAGGTCCTCGTCGCTTTATAATCAGACAAGTGGGACAAAGCAGACCACACATTCACTTTTCTTCAATTTTTTTCCGAATGTGTGGTCTGGACGCGTGTCAACCTCCTATATTTTCGTGGTTAGAGATAATATTATTTTTATAATTATATTCACAAGAGTACTATATTTACCAGAACAATTATATACGAACTTAAAAATAATGATTTCATTGTCGCACGGCCAAAATAAGAAAAATAAAAAGGAATACCGTCCCGTACTATCCCAGGTTATCGGACCTACCCATGTCAAGCATACACATGTCCAGTAGTTAGAGACCCGATGCGAGATCGGACAGCTGTAGCTTGGACACGTGGCCAACGGTGCTCCAGTTGAGGCACCAATGGTGGACGGGAGCTAGCCGGGGCAGTTCACAAGAACGTTCTCGAACTCTCTAGAACATTAGCTGCCCTTGCGCGTTGGTAGTTTGGTACTACTCCTTGATGCTGCAGTTCCGTACCACCATGTATGGCAACAGATCAGTGTAATTAATTTATGAGTACATTTATGAACTAATAACAAGGACTTCCATTATCAATTACGGGCTGGAATCTTTTCAATCTTTTAGGTTTAACTCTCCCCATTCAAATTCCTTAATGGCTTGGGGTTCTAGGTTAGATTAGTTTTTCTTCTGTTTTCTGTTGAACAGGTTTGTTTTTCCTCCTTTCTCTTGGCTGGAATCTCTCGAGCCTTTCTGTCGGGGATTGGATATACTGTACCAAGACGACCATCGAAGCCAGCCCTAACCGAACTATGCTCTTGCGGATGGCGACGCGCTAAGCCGACGACCAGTATAGCTGGCTCACGGGGGCTACCGTCCCCCATCAAATCGTCCCAAAGCAAGCCAAGCTCGGGGCACATGACAAGCGGCGTGGCATTAAATCTTGTGACTCGATCATCCTTGGCATACTGGATCCATGCATGCGGTCCGCGCCGCCTTAATCTGCGCTTCATTGTACCCACGTCGCGTGGTACCCGTGCGGTGGCGCTGCCATGCCTTTGCCTACATCCTCTCTGATACTTGCGCTTGTCATAAATGATTTGTCTCCAGTAATTCCTATAAATACCCCCTCCACGATGGATTGAGGGTTGGACCTTCAGACTACACACATACTTACACCCTCGCTTGCTCACGGAGTCCTTAGAAGCGTTAGGGGCCCCGACAAGCGCGTTGTAACCCACTTTAGCATACTAGTGCAATCATTTGGACGTAGGGTTATTATCTCCTCCATGAGAGGCGAACCGGATAAAAAATGACCCCATGTGCTTCACGATTGTTCCATATACCCGTTCCATTGCTTGGCACTCTCGGGGCGATATAACCCTTGCGGAAAAAGGGCCCGAAGTTGATCCTCATTCAACAAGTAAGCTTCGGCGAGGACCTTGTCCCGAATCGTGACACTTTCCTCCTCTGTATTCTGCTCTTTATTTTCGTAATATATTGATGGGCAGAGGCTTTCCTGTGTGCTTTCTTTTCAAAAAAAAAAAAACGGCCCGTCTGGCACGCGAGGAAGTAATCCTATTTATGATGGGATTAGATATTGTTTTGTATAAAATTCATGTAAAACATTGTGAAAATTATTCCAAACTTAGTTGACTCGTTTTTGTCACACAATTTTTTTGTAAGATTTCTACAAGAATTAAACGATATTTTCTTTTTGCAAAATCTATATGAAATTCTTACTTTTCAAGCAAGGTCTTTATATAATTCTCCAAAAAAATCCTGTAAAATTCCCGTGTCACGGAACACACCTATCTATCGGTTTCGCTCTTAGCTATGACTAGCTCTCCTTTTATGGAGCCTCAACTCTCAAGTCAGTGTTATGTTCCGGGCTAAATTAGGCTGCTCGAATCAACGTACCACGTCGTGTTGAGCTCTTCGGCGCGCAAAGATGTGACTTCTTGCGAGTGCGTGAAGGCGACACACCAAGAGGGCCCAAAGGGGAGGCGAAGCATCTTATTACTGCCACGATTGCACATTCTTCTCCTGCACGGCTTCACCACATGTTGCCGTTTTGACGACCCTCTCTCTCTCTCTCTCTCTCTCTCTCTCTTCGTCGTGTGCTGATGATGCTTTCTAGACACAAATTGGCGAAGAACAACAATTCAGCTCGGCAAACTACATCATATCCTGGCCGAAAATCGGCTTGTCGGCTGCGAATCCTCGCATCCGTTGCCATCGGATTTCGGCAGCTCGGGGTTCGTACGGCACGGTCTGCTTTCAAAGAAAGCAACCTGTTGGATTAACCATTAAAATTAAAGGGTTTTGACCAACCAAGGCTTAGCCCCTCGTCTGTCAGCAATGTCCTTCGCTGTACTGACCGAAGCTTCTGATCGAGCAAGTTGATTTTTACCGTTCTCGCATTATCTATTTTACATTTTTAAACGGCACGGCAAAATGTACTAATCTACCCCTCTCTCTCTCTCTCTATACATAGAAAATATTTTCCATACTTCTAGGAGTACATACTCCTACCTTTAATATACCATTTAAAAAATATTTTATACTTCTTTATCGCTTTCAGTATACTCTAATAATAATTCTAAGATACTTCAATGCGATATGGTTGGATTTTTTTTTATCAGAGCCTTGAATTTTTTTGCTATGTACACTTTTCAATATTTAAAAGGAATATATAAACAAATTATGCTATAAAGGGTGGACTTTAATGAATTTTTTCGTGGAGTTCACTTTGAGGTATCTTATATTTGGTATTAGAGTATACAAAACAGGATAAAAAGGTATAACAACATCATTTAAGCGATATACTGGAGGTGAGAGTACGTACACTAGGAGTATAGGACTGTTTTCATATATATATATATAAACAACCAGTGATATTCCAAGCACTCTTTCATTTTAAAGACAAGAAAATCCCACAATAATCCTAAATTTTAGAAATTCTCAGGTTAATCGGAAGAAAAAAAGAAGGACCTCCACCACTTAATTTGGTGGGATCAGATTATAACGATGCAGATTAATTATATATAAATATTAGAGTTATATAATAGTGATATTCAAAACACCTTATTCATTTTAAGAGCAAGAAAATCTCACAATAATCTTAAATTCTAGAAATTCTCACGTTAATAGGAAGAAAAAGAGAAGAATCTCTACTACTTATTTTAGTGAGACCAGATTATAACGGTGCAGATTAATCATATATAAATACTAAAGTTATATAATAAATGCAATTGTATTTTAAGTAGAGTTGTATATCAAAATTCAATCATTGAAAATAGAGTTGTATATCAAAGATAATTGTATCATAATATTTAGATGTGCAGTTGTGAGGGTAAGTCTACTATTTTTTTTGCTAACGTCGAATTCTAAAGGATGTGTACTTGTATTCTTTCGTGGTGAACAGCGGATAGTAATAGTACTTACTAGCACAGAAGCACTACTAGTGAGCAGTTTGGCTTTTTGTTGCTTGGAGTAGGGTTTGTCCCTACAGAACAAGAAGAGATTCCATACTTTGAGTGAGAGGAGTCCTCACTTTTGTAGTCTCTTCTACTTCATTTTTTTAAAATCTTGGCTCCTCATAAATAAGTTCACAAATTTTATCCTTTTCTCTGCCACAAAAGATGCGACAGACGACACCTATCAAATACCAAGTCCGAGGAGCGTGGGAGCTGGTGAGCAAGTGTGGTAGCAGACGCTGCTGCGCTCGAGGAGCGCGAGAGCACTCAGCCACGACTGAGTAGAGCAGGCCTGTTGCCACTGCCGGGTAGCGCTAAAGGCGCGGTGATACACTTCTACGTTGGGAAAGAGACCAAATTTACTGGGAAAAAAAGGTACACAGATGAGATGACGTGGTGCGTCTAATTGAACCGGGGCTAGTGGCATCTACGTGCATTTGATGGTGTGTTGTTCTCCTTTTCTTTCCCCGTAACTTCACTGTTCAAATGCCCATAGTAAATATTGATTGGGCACGTACGTAGTCAAGCTGGCCAACTCAATAGAAAAAATCCAAAAGGGAGCTTTTGATGTCAACGGCGTCCATTGACTTTGATCCCACCAATTCCATACATGCACACACATCGTTTTTATCCCGCTCACATAGTTCATGTATATTTCATGTTGCCCCTGATCCCCTTCTCTCTTCTAACAACCGAAGCTTTCTGCCCGTTGAACACTGCCTGCTCGCTCTCTCTCTCTCTCTCTCTCTCTCTCTCTCTGCAGAGCAGTTGCGACAACTTATCCAAATAATATAGTTTCGATCACTGATAAAAACTGTTTGTGTTACTTGATCGTTTGATCCTGCTGATACCGGGTTTGGTCATGCACTCATGCATATCCACCTTTCTGAAACCAATGTTCCTAAAAAAACAGTGACAAGTACTTTACCAACAAAGAAATAAATGATGTCACGTTGGATGATGAGCCCAGATTCCAAGGACAGCGGTGAACTTGTTCTCTGCTACTGACTAGTGAGAGGCAGGCAGCACAGCGCTTCTACTTGTGCTCCTCGTTAGTTGAGATATTGCTTGATCTTTCCAAGTGCCATCCTTTTCACTGTCCTTCGCTTGATCGTCTATTCTTCCCCCGGAGGCAGTGTCGTACGATGGGGATGTGATTGGCCTGGCCATAGCCCATAGCTATCTTGCGATGCATGAGGGGGAAAAAACAAAGGAAAATGGTGCTATCTTGATTCTTGACCACAATATTCGTCTAATTAAGCTTTAGTATGGGAATAAAGTCTCCCATCATCTAACAAACTGAGCTCAAATCCATCAACTCAATAGTAGTAGGTTAGGCCAAGAAGTTCGATTTCATAGCACATCACAGCGCAATACAGCACATCAACATACCTAGCATAACATCAGTATACTGACTTGGATACTTCAATGGGTTCCTTCGATCCATAATGCCACCATAAGTTTAATTAAAACATGCCTGCTTGATTTTATAACCGCATTATGCATCAAATTATTATATTTCGAGACGTGCTTCTACATATCACTTTTAAAAGTTATACAGATACTAAAGCATGAACAGAAGTTAGACAGTGATTATTTACCTTTTTATTTGATTTTAAGATTTATACAATTTGTATTGAGAGGTGATGGATAGAAGTACTAATTTTTTTTCTTAAAAAGGGCTAAAATTAGCAAAATTATTGGGTGAAGAGAATAGTAAACAGTCAAGTTGGCACTATCTAATCGCTGCCACAGAACTCGTTAGGTAGGTCTTTCGGTTTGACCAATCCAAACCAAACTCCCTGCAACGTCGACGTCCGCTTCCGAAGTACGGACCATTCCTGGCTTCGTTGGTGGATGGATCTGACTATCTCCGGGGAATATTTGCTTTCACACGCGCCAAAGTGACTCATCATTGAACAGTAAAACTAAAAATCAAGGAGAATAAGGAGGGAGAAATCATTCAAAGGCCGCGATGGTGACAACAATGTGAACGGCGGTGTCGGCACCTCCGACCTGCTCGGTGATCGATGTTACTTACATGTCAATGTTCTATCTATGCACGATGGCATTAGCTTGACAATGCCATGGAGAATTTACATGTTCTTATACGAAGTCTACACCTGAAGATTCAACCCACTCACTGCTAGGTGAGAATTATCCCTTGATATCTTAATTTGCTTGCTTCCTGGAGGAAAAGGCACGGGGAACACACAGGTGGTAATGTGCCATCCCAAACAGAAGTCTGGTGTCATTGTGTGAAATGACAATTTCCAAGTCTCCTAAAAAATGAATTTTTTTTAAATAATATTATTTTTTTTTAGAAATTACGATATTAATACTCGCATTAAAAAAATTACAGAAATAATATCCGGTCGTCAAATCGTTTGGCGATTATACTATTGTCGCCAAACCGTTTGTCGACAATAGGTTAATCCTGCCGTTTAAATGCAAATAACCGAGATGATCTAATTGTCGCCAAATGGTTTGGCGATTACCATTTGGTGACAATAGTAAAACACCCGTAATTTTTTACTCCGAACTCCGATTTAGGTGATTTTGGACTCTATGCGAAGCTTATGAAGAGATCTTCGCATAGAGTCTGTCAGCGTATTCTGCGCTGGGGAACCCTCTCCGCCGCAAAGCGGTCAACAGCAGTCAACATACTTAGTCCACGTGGCGCCATGGCGGGTGGCGAAATACCCGCCGCCGCCGGCGTCGGCTACGTGGCGGCAGCAGCCGGCGGCGATCACGGCCGCCGGCTGGCGTCGATCCACGTGGCGCCCGGCGGCAATGGCGAAACGCGCCGCTCGCCCGGCGCCCGGCTCTGTGGCGGCACAACAGCAACCGGCGGCGATCACGGCGCCCGGCTGGCGTCGGCCGCGTGGCGCTGGCGGCGGTGGCGCGGCGCCGCCTGCTTTCGCCGGCGCCCGATCCGCGTGGCGGCGGCGGGCACGCCGCTTCGCCCGCCGCAAAGGCAAAAGGTGGAACAAGGTGGCCGCCTCGAAGCTCCTTCCTGTCGTCTGTTACGGGCCACGGGGCAGCGGTGTCGAGCCGTCCGTTGCAAGGGTTTTCTGCGACAAGCCCATTCCTCGACATCTCTCGCCTGTCACAAAGGTGTCCCATCCGTGGACCGGGCAAAACGCGTGGGCATTTAATGAGGATGGAGGAACGCGGCAAAGACAAGAAGCGCATTAAGTGTGTGAGGGTCAGCATGATGACCTCCCTTTTACCTACTCCCTGGTGCTTTGCCTATATAAGGGCCCCCGGGTGCATGGGAAGAGGGAGGACGGGCATTCGAGAGGAAAGAACTTGTAACTCAAGAGCTTTGTATTAGCTTCACACCTTCTCAAAAAACAATCTAGCAGGAAGTAAGGCTATTACCCGAGCCAAAGGGGGCCTGAACCTGGGTAAAAATCTTCGTGTCATCCGCAGTTCATGGACGCCGGAATCCCCCGCGTAGGAGTCCCTAGGGTTTTCGCCCTCTAGGTTTAGCCAGCTGCGAAGATGCCCTCCTTCCGAACAAAACCCGGTCTGTCGACTCGGACTGTCGAGTGGAATCTGTTGGCAGTAGCGCGCGGTAGGGGGCTAGTGGTTGGCTTTTCCGGCTAACTCCCCGGCGGACTTTGGTGTTCGCGGTTCAGAAGCAGGCTCGTGCATTAGAAGATGGCGGATCCTCGGCACGGGATATCGCGGGCGGCGACGACCAAGCGCCTCCGGCGTCGCGCGATTGAGGAGGCCGTCTCACCCCGCCCTGCAGGCGCGCGCGCTTGCTCCGCGAGGCGGGGAGGCGATCCGTCGTCGCAGGTGGCCTGAGGCGTAGCCACCGCCCGAACACTTACACGCCGCTCTCGCTCTCTGGACCACCCTCCGTGGAGTTCGCGAGATTCCCGCCACTCCGTGGTTGCGAACATCGGCGCCTCGTGGATGCGGCCCAACTCCGTGGGGCTTCCCGGCCAGTCAGGTACCAGCCGTACCTTGACGCCTAAAGCGCCGGCGAGGCTCTCGAGCCTCAGCCGCCCGACGACAAAGGCCCGCCAGGGCGAGGTCCGAGAAGGCGCCGCAATCTGGTCCCGGTTCATTGAGGAACCGTGGGGACCTCCGCTCTCACCTTGATGAGAGCCGCCGGCAGCACGGTGATGACCTCCATGGTCGCCTGCCGCGCCACCCGACCAAGCGTCGCCATGGCAAGCGGTGGCGGTAGGCAATGAGAGTCCCTCATGGCTCTCACCCTCGGGACCCGGAGGAGGTCCACTCCTCCGGTTCCTCGGCTCCCATGCAGTCTCCGGACCGGCCTCGATGAGCGGCTCGGCTCCTCTGGCGTCGGGTGCAGGCCTTCTCCGGCGGTTCTTGCGCCCGTGCTGGCCGGACGGAGTTTCGCCCGTGACCATAGAAAATATGGCGGCACCACCAACCCGAGGAGTTCCTCCAAATCTACACGACGATGGTGCGGGCGGCGGGATCTGAAGGGTCATGGCCAACTACCTCCCAACGGCCTTGGCGGGTTCTCGCGCTCTGGTGCTAAATCTCCCGAGGGTTGGTGCACTCGTGGGGAATGTTGTCTTGACATCTTTGTCGCCAATTTTGAGGCTCTTCACAGCGGCGGCATGGAGGATGACCTCCACATACGGAGCAAGAAAGGGGAGTCGCCAGCGACTTCATCCGGCGATTACATCATCGCCGCAACACCATCCCCACATCTCCGAGCAATTGGTCGTCATCGCCTTCGGGAGGCGTCGCGATCCATAAGATGAAGGAGAAGATGGCCACCCGTACCATCAGCTCAACCTCCGAGCTTTTCTCCCTCGCACATAAGTGTGCGCGGGCTGCGGAGGCGAGGGGGCCAGCGCCTGGCCCCAAGGGTGGCCAAGGCAGGGACGAAGCCGGGACCTCGAAAGGTTCGTGCGTCTGGCAAAAAGGCGCGAAGCCTTGGCGGGGAGGCGAGCGAGTCCTGCCGCCGGCGCAACGACGAAAAGACCCAGCGCCTCGAAAGCGCAACCGCCGCGATGGGCGTGATGGCCGGCGCGACCGTGGCGACGCACCGTCGTGGCCGGCGTGCGATCGCCGTGATCGGCGCGATGATCCGCCATGGCCGTGGAAGCGACCGCCGCGATCAAAGGAGGGCGAGCCCTATTGTCCAATACATAAAACCAATACCCATGACACGGACAAGCTGCCGGGTCGTGGGCGGATAGTGGAGAAGCGGCTCAAGGCGCCACCGATGATGATCAAGAGGAAGATCCCGCCTACCGCTTTTCAAAGAAGCGGATCACATCGTGGCGTACATCCATGGTGGTTCATCCACCATTCCCTCAACGCCGCTTACAAAGCGGCTAAAAAGGAGGTATCGCCACGGCGTCGAGCTCGAGGGCGGGTCGGACACCGAAATGGTGAACAGCGATCACCTTGATCGGGCGACCACCCCGAGGCACCCCAACCTAGGGCATCTCCGATCGTGGTGGCACCCACGGTCCGGAATGTCTGGTGGGCGGTGCTAATGGACGAGGCGGCTCCATCAACCTCTGTCGCGTCGGCATTCATGGCGCCTGCAGATCCATGCGACAGGATCTGCGCCGACCTGCCGTTCTTGGGGTAGCCCCAAATGCGGGCTTGATCCTTGGGTCAAGTTTGCCTCCCGTCACTTTCGGGAAAAGGATAACTACCGCACCGAGATGGTGGACTTGAGGTCGCCGATTTGACCTCCCATATAACGCCTTGCTTGGCCGGCGTTGGTCAAATTCATGGCGATCGCCCACTATGCTTACATGATGGTGAAGATGCTGGGGCCCGGCGGCCCCATTGTCATCAATGTGGATAGGTCGGAGGCCCTGCGCTGCCACAAGCAGGCTTGGGATCTGGCCGATGTCACTTGCGTCGGCCGCACCGACGTCACTTCCTCGGGAGCCCCTCAGGCCCGGACCCGTGCTTCACCCGCTCGCCGTGAGGTAAAGGTGGTCGCTACGAGTGAGGGCGAACCGAAGACCGTCAACATTGGCGCCAACCTCGGCGCCAAATAGGAAAACGCGCTCGTCACCTTCCTCGATCAAGCGTGAAGCGTGTTTGCACGACAACCGTCCGACATATTTGGGGTCCCCAGGAGGTGATCGAGCACCGACCGCAACGCCTCCCGACGTCGCCTAATCCGTGAAGGTCAGGAGACGGTAGCCGGGCGGCAGGACGCCATTCGAGAGGAGGTAGAAAAGCTCATTGGCCTTGAAATAGTCGAAGTCTCTCATCTGAGTGGCTCGCCAACCCGTGCTCGTCAAGAAATCAACGGGAGGTGGCGTATGTGTGTCGACTTCACCGACCTCAACAAGGCTGCCGAAGGATCCTTATCCTACTGCGTCGACCTCATCATAGACTCCACGGCCGGGTGTGAATTGCTGTGCTTTTTGGATGCGTACTCCGGGTACCACCAGATCAGTATGGCGCTTGAAGATGAAGAGAAGACCGCTTTTGTAACCCCTACGGGTGTATATTGTTATGTAAAAATGGCTTTTGGTTTAAAGAATGCCGGTTCAACTTACCAGCGTGCCATGCATATCACCTTCCGCCCCCAGCTAGGGCGAAATCTTGAGGTTTATGTCGATGACTTGGTTGTGAAGATTAAGAAGAGCGATGAATTGATCCAAGACCTGGAGGAAACCTTTGCTAACCTCCGGAAGAATTGCTTGAAGCTCAACAGGAAAAATCGTGTTCGGTGTGCCCTCCGAAAATTTGTTGGGTTTTCGGTGTCAAGCGGGCATCGAAGCCAACCACGACAAGATATCGGCCATCGAGCACATGAAGCGCCAGTAGCTTAAGCAAGTCAATGCTTGGCGGTCGCTGGCCTCCTAGGGCGGTTCATTGCGGTTGGGAGAAAAAAGCTTGCCCTTGTTTAAGCTTTCTTGAAGAAGACGAACCACTTCGAGTGGATGAAGAAGCCAGGCGTTTGAAGAATTGAGCGGTACCTCTCCTCTCCCGGTCTTTGGTTTCCCCGCCACGGGTGAGCTATTGCTCTTGTACATTCTTGCCACCGGAGGTGGTGGCCTTGATCTTTGATTCTTGATGAGAGGGAAGGCGTCCAAAGGCGGTGTACTACATCGACAAGGTCTTTGCCGCAAGCGAGACCGTACCGCAGCTCGAAGATCTTGTATCTTGAATCTGGTGGCGTCGAAATCGCGCCATTACTTCCAAGGGCGGGAAATTACCGTGGTCACGGCTTACCGGCTGCGAGAGATCCTCCACAATCGTGAAGCCGAAGGCCGCATTGCTAAATGGTCGGTGGAGCTGGGGGAATTCAACATCAAGTTCGTGCCCCGCACCGCTATCAAGAGTCAAAAGTTGGCGGAGTTCATCGCCGAGTGGACTCCCGCCACTCCTGAAGCTAAAGAAGCGCCCGTGCCTTCCCCCTGGACATTATTCTTTGATGGATCCTTCAGGCTGGAAGGCGCGGGGCCGGGGTTGTCCTGGTCTCCCCGACCGGTGACACTCTCCATTACGTGGTCACCCTCGAATTCAAAGCCACCAACAACGTCGCTGAGTATGAAGGTTCTTTGGCGAAATTGCGCGTATCGCGGCGTTGGGCATCGGCGTCTCAAGTCAAGGAGACTCCTGGCGATCATTAATCAAGCGCGAAGGAGTTCAATGTTCCGACCCCACCATGGCGGCGTACTGGCGGCGGTCCGAAAAATGGGCGTCATTTTGAAGGTTTGGGATATATCCATGTCCCCGTGCGACAATCACCTTCTTTGACGACTTTATGCACTCGCGTCATCAAGGGCTCTGTTCGGTCGGTCTTGAAGAAAGACTACGCGACCGATCCATCGCAACCCAGTCGGTGAGGATGATGGTGTCATTGTCATGACCCACGATTCAGTGGGGACGGCGGCAAAAGTGCCATGACCTCCGGCTCAGTGGGGAAAGGCGGTGCCATCGCCACGACCTCCAATTCGGGGAGGAAAGGCGTGTCGCGTGTCGCCTCGGCCCAGTCCGGGAGGAGGGCCGGCGTGTCTTCTTGAGGCGGCACGAGGAAAACCACGCCCAGTGAGTACCAGGCGAGCATCGAGTGGTCGCGCGCTTGGCCAGAAGATCGGTGGATGGATCCTATCCTAGCTTTCTGCGTGACCAAGTGATCCCGACGATGATGCCTCGGTGAGAAGATTGCACGTAAGGCCAAGTGCTATACCACGGTAGGTGGGGACCTATATCGCCCGAGCGGCGGAGAGTCTCTTGAAGTGCATCACTCGGGAAGAGGGGACGACTGCTCTCGATATCCATGAAGGCGTGTCGGGAGCCATATGTCGTAGAACTCTAGTCGGCAAGGCGTTCGCCAAGGTTTTATTGGCCTCCGCCCTCCGGGATGCTTGCGGTGGTGAGGTCGTCGCGAGCTTGTTAGTTCTTCGCCGAGCAAACCCACCGACCAGCCCAAGCTCGCAAACCATCCCACTCTCTGGCGTTCGCGATGCAGGGGCCGATATCTGGTCCGTTCAGCGGACCACGAGGGGCTTCACCCACCTCTTTATCGCCATCGATAAATTTACAAAGTGGGTCGAGGCGGTCGCTCGCGCCATCACGGCCGCCGCCGTCAAGTTTATCTGCGGGATCTTCACCGCTTCGAGTCGCCAATCGCATCATCACCGACAACGGCACCCGTTCACCGGTAGCGGCTTTTACGGATTCTGTGAAGGAATGGGCACCAAGGTATGTTTAAACCGGTGGCCCATCCCATGAGTAAACGCGCCAACATGCATTGTCTTTGAAGGGCCTCAAGACAAGGGCGTTCGATCGGCTTCATAAAAAGTAGCGGTGGGCGGAAGAGCTCCGGCGGTGCTATGGTCGCTCCGTACCACACCAGTAATGAACAGCAGGCGAGACGCCTTTCTTCTGGTATCTGAGCGGTGGCATCCTCCCCCTCCGAGCTATCGCTCGTTCCCAGCGTCTCGGTGCTCAACGAAGAAGACCAAGAGGATCTTGGCGAAGATGTCAACCTTTGGAGGAGGTGCGGGATCGTCTTTGCTCTCGCGCCGCCCTTCTGACAAAGTCTCGGCGGTACCACGCCACCGGGTCTCTGAGAGGACAGGCGATGGCGACACGGTCTTCTTGCGCGAATCGGCGCATCTTGAGTTGAACAAATGTCTCCCGATGGGAGAGCCCTTCAAGGTGGTCTCGGTATCTCGGCTTTGGCGGTCGGTTAGCCCTTGAGGGCGGCGAGGCGGCAATTCATATAATATAGAGTTGTTGCGGAAATTCTATCCTGAAGGAATTGTAAGTACCTCATTTGCTTTCCCGACGGTAGTGAGGTAAGGGCCTCCCTTGGTGGTTGGTGGCTCGGGGCGGTTAGTAAAGTTTTTACCTAAAGGTTTTCGATTTACCATTCTTTGTCCCATTATCGCCCTAGTGGCAAGTTTATCTTTGCATGGATGTTGCTAGTTCCGTATGTTTGCTAATTCCTTGGTGATCTATGAGAGATCCCTGGTGCCTGTGTTCGACAAAGACGGGCGACCAGGGCGGGCTAGATATGGTGCTCAAAAGCGGCCGTCGCGCCTCGGGTTGGCTCCTGAAGCACCGCCGATTGTCGTCACCGCGATGAGCATCGTTAGTCTAGTACCCTCACAGGATCCCGCCGCTTTGGCGACGACACCATGGATCGGTCTCCAAAAATCGCAAGGACTTAGAAATCAAAAAGGACCAGGAATCACTCCATGCGGGGACCTATATCATTCGGTTTTTCTTGCGTATGCCCACTCATTCTCATTAGTAGTTTGTGCCCCAAGCTTCTCGTGGCCGCCCAAGAGCTCGGGGCTGGTCGCTAAGCTCCTTCGTGGTCGCCCCAGCTTCTTACGTGCTTTCGCCTGAAGCTTCTCGTGGTCGCCAGACACTTGAAATTTGTCGCCCGATGATATAAGCGAGATAAGTGCTCCTTGCGCATTTTGACCATTTCCTTACATACATGCGCTAAAATGGGTCAAGTTAGCGTGATTGTCTAAGTGCCAAAATTAACGGCCCTCACGATTGAAGGGGTGCGCTAAAAGCGTTAACGTTAATGCGCAAAGCGGTAGGGGTGCAAGATTAGGCGTGGTGCTCAAACACGGCTCGTCGCCTCGGTCGGCTCTCTGAAGCACCGTTGGTTATCACCGTCGAGTCTGCACTGGTCTAAACACACTTCCGAATCTTGTTGCCTTGCCACGCTTCTGTTGCGGCGCCCTTCGGCGGTCATCGGGGTCCAAGCTCGGAAGAGTTTGAACCAAGTGACAATCCGCGCAAAAAACCCAACGCGAGACCAAGCTCGTCTAGCATCTCCTCTGGGACTCGGGGCGTTTTACTGAGTCCCGTATGACTTGTGTGATCCTTACTTGCGTTTGCGGCAAACACATTTAATCATCTGGCGAAACTCGGAGCGCCACCTAACCTAAGCATTCCTCGAGCATTTCCGCTAAGCTAGAAGATGGCGCTTTGGCGATTTAGCCCGAGAAGTGATCATGCGAAATAAGCGAAGCATCGGAGTAATTTGACTAAGAAATATTCAAAGTTATTTGAGCTTGCGAGCAGTGAATGCCAAATGAAGATAAAACAAAAAAAGCAACAAAAGCGGCCGGCTCATCGATCGTCATCGCCAAGGTCGAGCTCGTCGTCGCCCTCGCCTTCCGCCCCCGATGGGGTGGAGGCGTCCATGATCGGTGGGTCTACTTGCGATAGTCCGGCCATGTGTTAGGCGGCCGCTGCGCCTTGCGCCTCGCCGCGCAAACATCCCCCTCAACGTTAGTACACCACCGCCATGGGATCGAAAGCGCGTCGCGGTGGTGCAGCGGGCGAGAATGTGGGTCGCGGTCATGATCGCGACCTCATGTCCTTCTCTGGCGGAGCGGCGGCGAGGCCGGCGGCCGGAGTGCCTCTGCGGCTGGTTGGTCGCGTGGGCGGCTGCTGCACATGTGAGTCCTCGGCGGGCGTATTCGGCGCCACCCCAGGGTTCGAGCACCTCTTGGTGCGCTGAAACGCCTTCTTGACATGATGGGCGAGTTGCGCGCGCAGGCGGAAGGACTCGACTCAGGGGTCTTGGCGCCATCTCGGCCCTCTCGCTTGCTCTTCTGCCCTCTCTGCCGCGTCTGCATGGCGGCGCGTCGATCCTCTCCGCGCCGATCTGCCTCCGCCGTGTCGCTCTCGCGCTCATCAGCGACTCGCCTCTCACCGGCGTCGATGCAGGTAGTCTCGGCGGGGTTTACAAAACCGAAATTCAAAAAGGTCCGAAATTCGCGGATGCGGTTTCATAAACTTCCTTCGAAAAACCGCTCGGCAGTAAAAACCGAAGGTTTAAAATCAAAATTTGAAATTTTTTGAAAAAAATCAGCCGCGGTTTTCACGAAAAAAACGCTCGGTTTTCTCGAAAACCCTTCGGTTTTCACCGAAAACCGCCCGACCATTTGAATGTTCTTCGAGCGGTTTTGAAGCGGTTTTGGCGAAAACGCGGTTTCGCGAAACCGCTCACATAAATTTTCAAAATTTTAAATTTTGATTTAAATTTTGTAATTAGAACGGTTCTGGCGGTTTTGAGTTTGAACGGTAGCGGTAGGTCGAAAACCGCGTTTCGGCGGTTTCAACAACGTGAACCTGGTCTCGGCTCCATGCTGGCGGCCGGCGAGTGTTGCCAAATCGTCTGAAGATCGCCGGCGGGTGAAGATTTCGGCGTGGCGTGTGGCGAAATGGCGGCGTGGGAGGCTTGGAGCGAGGCGGCCTCGGGTCGGCCTCATGATCCTCCCGGCGGCGGCCGGGGCGCTAAAGGAGCTTCCGTTCGGCGGGCTGCGCCCTTGGCATGTCTCGGGGGCCGTCTTTGGCGGCACCCTCAGCGAGCCCGCCATCGAGCGTCGAGACCACCATGGAAGTGGTGGCGGGGTCCGTGGCGGGCTGATTCTAACTCCGCGATCGGCAATGGCGCCGGAGGAGTTAGCGCCGGTCTGGCGCGCCATGAGGCGATGGCATCGGAGGCGAAGTTATGGCAAGAAGCGTCTGCGTTACCACCCCTTGCGAAAACGCCGCCGCAGCAAATTTGGCGGAGAGGTTTGGTCCGTGGCCGGACCCTCTTAAATCCGAGCCGTGGCGTCCGGGAACAATCGGCCGCTGCCGTGGCCCAATCGTTGGTAGGGGCCGTGTCCTCGATCACCACAAGGCCATGGGGTGGCACCACTGGCGCCCCTAATGGAGTCCGTGCGCGGAACCGCTGGCGTGTTCGAGGCGTTCCGTGTCTTCTATGATCGGCGGCGGCGCAGTAGCACGGAAAGATGAATCGCCCACGGATAAGCGGCATCGGCCGACGAGAGCCATCTGCCGATGACTATATCTTCCAAGTTTCCGCTACGGCAAAGACCAAAAATGGTACATCGGTTGGTAGAGGGCCACGGAAAAAAGCATGTCTTGCGAAAAAAATCGGGAAAGGATGAAGACTTACGCCGAGACCCGCGTCGTGTCTGCGTCGTCGTCGCCGAATCTTGCCATCTTTGGCGGTGGCGGCGCAAAGGGCTGATTCTCGGGATCACGAAGTCGAGCCACCATCGCTCGGTCGATCCGGCGCCCGCACTGTTGATGCGGGCGCCATGGCGAGTTCGCCGTCTCCTCGGCCGTGAATTCGATTCTCGGAGGCCTCGCGCTCGATGGGCACTCCCAAAGCGTCGACCATTGTCATCGTTGACCTCTGACCGATCGGCTGCGCCATGCCTTCGATTGGTTTGGTGGAAGGCGATGTAGTGGGAGGCCATCCGTCTCGGAGGCAATAGCAACTCCCGCTACCTCATTATCGGTGGGCGTGACAGAGGAAGAAGTAGCGGAAGAGAGAAGATTCGGCATCACCCCCATGAACATCTCGCAAAGGTATGCGAAGATAGAGAGAAAGACGATGGAGTTGGGGGTAAGGTGAAGATGGTGGATCCGTAGAAATGGAGTACGGTGAAAAAAAAAATCGAGAAAAGGCGGGACCGGACCGCCATCGATGCAAGTGTGTATAACGATCTCGTTCGAAGGCACCGTGGCGTGGCGGTCCCCGGGGAAGCGAAGGTGCCCTCCGGTGCTATGACGGCCATCCTCTTTCTGCGAGAGTATCCGCGATCGAAGCGAGGATGGGGTGCGCCATGGAGGCCAAGAAGACGAAGGCTTTTGAGCAAAGAGTTGAAAGAGGTAAAGGTTGGAATGCGCAAGGAAGAAGAAGGCGTAAAACCACATAAAACAGAGGAACCAGACTATATATCGCCCTGCAAGCCCGGTTCGCGAAGGACAAGATCGTCGTCGCCTCGGGTCCCGAGAAAAATCATGATCTGAGGAGAGGAACCGAGGCGGTCGTATCCTCATGAGTGGTGGCCCGCGAGAACTTTTCGGCATTTAATGAAGGTTACGAAAGAGGCTTTGGCGCGTGTTCGAGGCGGGCAGGGCTCTTGTCGGCGTGATTTCTGTACTGGGTACCCTCTCGCCCACACAAAGTGGTCAACCAAGCGGTCAACATACTTAGTCCACGTGGCGCCCGGCGGCGGGTGGCGATCGCCCGCTTCGCCGGCGTCCGGCTACTGTGGCGGCAGCAACCGGGCGGCGATCGGCCGCCGGCTGGCGTCGATCCGCGGGCACGGCGGCGGCGGCGAACACGCCGCTCGTGGCGCCCGGCGGCGGCAAGCGGCGGCGATCACTTGCGTCGCCGGGCGCCAGCGCGGCTACGCGGCTTCGCAACGCCAGCTTCTGGCGGCGGCGATCACGGCGGCGGCGATCACGCCCGGCCTTTGGCGTCGGTCCATATGGCGCCCGGCGGCGGCGACGCGAAACGCCGCTTTCGCCGGCGCCAGCTACTGGGCGGCACAAACAACGGCGGCGATCACGGCCGCCGGCTTTGGCGTCGGCCGCGTGGCGCTGGCGGCGAGTGGCGAAAGCACGCCGCCTTTCGCCCGGCGCCCGATCCACGTGGCGGCGGCGAACACGCCGCTTCGCCCAGCGCAAAAGCAAAAAAGTAAACAAGGTAACCGCCTCGAAGGCTCCTTCCTGTCGTGTCGTTCAGGCCCGCACGGGGCGGCGTGTCGAGCCGTCCGTATGAGGGTTTCTGCGACAAGCCCATTCCTCGACATCTCGCCTACTGTCACAAAGGTGTCCCATCCGTGAGGCCGGGCAAAAAAAACAGCGTGGGCATTTAATGAGGATGGAGGAACACGGCAGACAGAAAGGCGCATTAAGTGTGTGAGGTCGAGATGATGACCTCCTTTACCTACTCCCGTGCTTTGGCCTATATAAGGGCCCCGGTGCATGGGAAGAGGGAGGGCGGGCATTCGAGAGGAAAGAACTTGTAACTCAAGAGCTTTGTATTAGCTTCACACCTTCTCAAAAACAATCTAGCGAGAAGTAAGGCTATTACCCGAGCCAAAGGGGCTGAACACAGGTAAAAATCTTCATGTCATCCGCAGTTCATGGGCCCGAATCCCCGCGTAGAGAGTCCTAGGGTTTTCGCCCTCTAGGTTTAGCCACCGCGAAGACGCCTCCTCCCAGAACAAAACCCGGTCTGTCGACTCGGACTGTCGGTGGAATCTGCCGCAGAGTCCAAGATCATCTAAATCGGAGTTCGGAGTAAAAAGTTACAGGTGTTTTACTATTGTCGCCAAACGGTCGCCAAACCATTTGGCGACAATTGGGTCATCTCGGTTATTTGCATTTAAACGGCAAGATTAACCTATTGTCGCCAAACCGTTTGGCGACAATAGTATTGTCGTCATCGCCAAACGGTTTGGCGACCGGATATTATTTCTGTAATTTTTTTAATGCGAGTATTAATGTCGCAATTTTGAAATAAAATAATATTATTTTTAAAAAAATTCCCTAAAAAATCCAGGCAGAAAGGAAGAACAATATGCAGCAGAAAATGAGACCTCGTACGCTACAGAAGGCTGTACTGGCGTGGGGGATCTGTACAACGTGGGGGAGAAAGGAGCCTCACCAAACGCTCCTCCTTCCTCCTCTCTTCAATTCAAGGGCCTTAGAATGGAGATCAAATAAACAGATGAGCACGAGGAGACCTGACTGAACTCAATGATTCGAGTCCCGTTCCACTCCCTGACTCTCCTGCTGAACAGGAAGGGGTATCTTGCCCTTTCCACTTTGGGGAGCTTGAGATCACCATGCCAAAAGTTCCCTTGGCCGGTCTCGGTCGTCGTCGTCGTCGTCGTACTTCTGAGCTAGTCTCAGTGGTGCAGGTTGGTTGGATGCTGGCCCAGAGCAAAGCCAAGTCGGGAAAAAAGAAGGGAAGGGGAAAGAAAGCTGATGTAGCGGAAGACATGCATGGCGACCAAAGAATCGGCAGGACGATTCGTTGCAAAGCGTGCGTACGAAGTAGGAGTAGGATCCTCATGCGTTTTCTGTCTGTGGTTGCCGTGACTGCACACGAGTGCAGAGGGCCTGAGATCGCCCGACATGTCCTTTTTGTTCTCTTTTTAGATGCGTCCGATACGAATTTGCTCTGAAGTTATTGTTTTTGTTTCTTGGGAGCTCAATTTGCCCTGCAGTTTTTGTATGCTTTCGAAGGTAGCGTTTGGCCTCCGTGGTTTTCTTTGGGGAGGCTTGGTTGGGCTAGATGAGCCTAATCCAGCCCAGCGAGTTTTTGGACCTGGCCTTGATGAAGACGTGGGAAATAGCTCATAAATTTCTTCTTTTCTTCCTCCGGGGGAAGGCGTCGCATAGCAAGCATAAAATGTTCTTCTGAAAGAAGGATAAAATGTAACGCTCCACGGATGGCAGACGTAGTAGTACTGTTCAGAAAGCTTTGTTCGTTAATAGATCTGTTGCTGTTTGCTCTCGATCAACCACTAAACTTAAAATGAGGGAAAGGCAATCAAGAACAACCAAGAGTACAATTGTACAAATGTAAGTTTCTGGCGATCATATTAGATGCTAGCGTTAAACTGTCGTTAACCTGATCTCGCAAAATAAAACCATGGATTTGTTGGAGTTGATCCACCAACTGACCAACCCTCTCGAGTCTCGGACGCAGCCGGTGCACAATCCAAGTCCTGACTGCCGGTAACACTGTAGGCCTGGGGAGGGACGTACTGTACTGTACTCGTGTATTGTGCATCATAAATGACAAACCGACGGAAGAAGCAAACGAAAAACACCAACATCTCCAGTTGTCACCGTGCTGTCCATTTCCTGCCCCAACACCAACTCCAAATCCCGTGATTATACTCCCCACCAGCATGCTATCAAAACCTATGGGCGACGATTTACGTGAACGGGTCTCGTCACGACATCACGTAGAACAAAACAAAAAAGGTCTTGGTGAATATAGCGTACGTAGTAGTGATAATTTGATCGTACTATTAGCTGTCAGCATCCAATGAATCAAAGAATAATAACGAATTAATCCCCTAAACCTAGCTTTACAGACTATAAATTAATACATGGAACAAAATCATAGTACAATGCCCAAAATTTAATCGCATCTTACTACATATCGTGCCATTAGCATCCAAAGAGCTCAGCTGCTTGCCACGTCGGCGCGTCCCCTGGCTTCGGCACCGGCCCTGCGTCCCCGGCGGCGCCCGCGGCCGCGCGGCCTCATGACGACTGTCTTGGACTCGCCCCACGCCCAGAAGGCCTCCCTCTCCTCGTCCGAGTTGTCGCACTCGGGGAACGGCCCCGACGCGTACCGGACCGCGTCGTAGCACACGGTGTAGGTCATGTGCCGCGCCCGGAACGCGCGCATCGCGGCGCGCTTCTGCGGGGTCATGACGGCGTAGTCGGCCGTCACGAGCCCTGACCCGAGGAGGTCGGGCTCGGCGCACCCGCCCGCGCCGGCGCCGCGCCGGACGCGGAGCACCGGGTCGGCGCGGCAGCCGAGGAGGGCCAGGTCGGAGAAGTCGGACGCGAACGGCGCGTACTTGTAGTTGACCTTGTACTTGCCGCCGTCCGTGGCCCACGCGGAGCCGTCCCAGATGGTCGCGTACACCGCCATCGGCTTCTCCGGGAAGTCCCCGCCCATGCCAGGTTGCCGGATCACCTCCCGGATCGGCGTGTCGTCGATGTAGAAGCTGCAGCCGCACACGATAACTCACTCGATTAGTCGTGCGCGCGCGCGCGCGCATATCAACGAACAATTCGACATGCAGAGTGATTTGAGTGGACAGTTGAACACGTACATGATGTGGGTGGGGGCCCAGAGGATGGCGTAGCGGTGGGCCTCGAGAGTGGGGTCGAAGGGGAGGAGGTAGCGCTCCTCGCGGCCGCGGTCGGTGCTGCCGTTGCCGTAGACGTTGGTCTGCACCCGCCACTGCCCGCCCCACCGGCTGCCCAGGAACTCGAAGTCCAGCTCGTCGTGCGTCTTCTCGTACACGTCCCCGTTAGACAGCTGCAACACCGAAAATTTTACCAACAATACTAAACCGCAGGGCGTTGCGAAGCCATCATGTGTTGGTTGGAACCTCTGTCAGTACGTTGGCAAGCTCGAAAGAAACTACGGAGCAGTTGAATATTCCATCTACCACGACATTATTCGCTGGCTCGTGCACAAAAACTTACTGACTCGTGTGTACACAACTCATCCAAGGAAGTAGGAGTCCGTGCAGTGTACTCAGCTAAGTTTACTGGTTCTATATCTGATTCGGTATTAACTACGTTTTGGTGAGCCTGATCGTTGATCAATGTGGCGAGGAGCGTGTGACAGGGAAGGGAAGTAGAGAACATTTATCCCCGGGGGGCAGGCGGCGCAGCCTTTTCGGGCTTGAAAGTCCAAACAGCCCATGTGGCTTGTCCTGCTGTCTAGACTGCGCCACCAGGGCATGGGGCACGCAACTTGCGATGGTTTTCCGGTTTAAGCTGAGCGGCGGTCGTTGAATCCGAGTTGACACGCCACGTGACGAGGCAATAACCAACGGTTCGAAAGAAGAGCAGGGATGAGCTACTCACGTAGAAGGCGACGACGACGCCGGCCGTGTAGTCCTTGGGCAGCTTGATGGAAGCGCTGAAGAAGCCGTGGAGGTAATAATCCGAGGAGATGAACCCAGAACCTGTAAAGAAACAGTAGCAAACAAGGAAGCCCGTAAGAACAGGAAGAACAGTGCGCGAAAGGCTTGTAGTAGTGGTCTAGTGGAAATATACAATAGGGAAGAGAAATGAATGAAGTATGCAAGAGAAGGATCACCGGAGCGCCGATCGAGAAGGAGGCGAGCACTCCTGTCATCCCGCGCGCGGACAAGGTTGCCGTCGCCGAACAGCGGCAAGAACCCTTCCTCGAAGGCCACGCTCGGCACGCCGAAGGCAGAGGCCACCGCCGATAAGCACAAGCACGTCGCGGCGGCGAGCAAGGCCGCCAAGAACTTCCTGGCCTTCACCACCATGGCTGACTAGCTGTTCTCTCTCTCTCTCTCTCTCGTTCACTCTCGAGAACCAGAGATCTTTCTGTGCCCACGCGCTTCTTGGGCTCTCTTGCCTTTCACTCGCATCATATATACGCGGTACCGTACCACTATTGGTAGGAACCGGGGAGAGAGAGAGATACCGTCATATCCTACGCGATGGGTGAGCCACTTTCGGTAGGTTAGACTGCACATGCTGAGTTGGTTTGTTTAGTGCCTTGTAGGGCCCTCGTGTGTGAAAAAGGCTCCACTACTGTGGCCTACACGGGCTTTAGTGTGTGTGGCTGGGGTTTTTGGTGTGGGGGGGTGGAGGGAGTACAATGAATACCACTTTTAGCTGTAGTGCGAAAAAATTAGACAACATAAAAGACAAGAGTAGCCCTTCTATCTATTATTACTCTTTTAATATAAGTCACACAAATATTAAAGTAAAGAAATGGGTGAGCAATTACCATTCATTATTCATTCATGCTTTCATATTTGCATAACTTTTAAATAGTAGCACCTCCCGACAAGGCAAACATATTTTCTTCCTCCCTGACGGTGGTAACTTTGGCGAGGGTTCACTCGAACTCTTGACCCTAGAGGGAGGGTGGGCGGTGGTGGCCGAGTGGTGGGTGGTGGTGACGATGCTGCCGGGTACAAGGTTGGGGGAGTACGACAGGCAGAGCATGGCATGACAACCAAGAGAATATTAGGGTGGATGAAGTTGGTGCGGTGACAAGAAGAAGAGGGTGGCGACAATGGCATCGTCGGTCGCGGGTGGTGGCTGGCGGGGGCGGTGGTGGAGGCGAGCGGAGCTTGCTGGAGAGGACAAAGAAGGGGGGCATAGGGTTGGGAGGAACTCATCGGAGAAGATTTGGTGGCAAGGATGAGGTGCGCCGTCAGAGGTAAATGAGAGGATATGTCACAACGGCGGACGAATTGCGAGTGGTTGGAATGGGAAGGGATGACTGAAAGAGATTATTGGGATAAATGCAGTATTAACAATTTTTCTTTTTGCTTTAATTCCAAACATAATAAGCAACTAGAGAATAACAAAGTTTTAACAAAACAAATAGATACTGAGACATGATATTGTCTAATATCAAAGCATAAAATCAGCTCATAATCAAGTATCTAAGCATGTATATGATAATGAACAGTTAATGGTAGCTAACAACTAGCCACAAAGCTCAATATTTTTATAGATTGCTCTCAGATATCAGGCTACCTTAAAAAAGACCTTACTACTAGGGATATGATCATAGATTAATTTGTGACAATCTTTCTATTCTTACTGAAGTAGATTTCAGTCTTGCTAAATTAATGTAAAATAACACTAATTGATAACAATTTTAGTTCACAGATATATGTAAGACTTTACTGATCAGACTAGACAAGTTTGAAATAGCATGCAATAGATTTGAATAGAAAGACAAAGTAGTAGATCATATATATATATTCAGAACTGAACAGAGCAAGGAAATAATTAAAGTAAGAATAAATTACTAGACAAGAGACAATTTAATAGATGACTATATTGTCGCAAATTATCTCACTTAGATCAATATTCAGAGAGCAATAGTCACCCCATTCATGTAAGGTCCTCAAGACAATCAAAATCTAGCCTCTTTGCAAAAGTACAAAAAATGAAAGTAATATGAAATTACTCACAGAGCATTGACTTGAAGTCAGTGTAACCGGTTTCAGTCTTGCTAAATTAATGTAAAATAACACTAATTGATAAAAATTTTAGTTCACAGATATATGTAAGACTTTACTGATCAGACTAGACAAGTTTGAAATAGCAATAGATTTGAATAGAAAGACAAAATAGTAGATCATATATATATTTAGAACTGAACAGAGCAAGGAAACAATTAAACTAAGAATAAATTACTAGACAAGAGACATAATTTAATAGATGACTATATTGTCACAAATTTTCTTACTTAGCCCAATATTCACAGAGCAATAGTCACCTCATTCATGTAAGGTCCTCAAGACAATCAAAATCTAGTTTCTTTGCAAAAGTACAAAAAATGACAGTAGTATGAAATTACTCATAGAGCACTAACTTGAAGTTAGTGTAACTGGCTAGGCTCGTCAAAAATGATGTCCTAGAAAATAATATCACAGTTGTAATGAAACAGACTCACCAACAAATGCTTCAGAGATACAAAGCCGTAAAACCACCGAGTGAGACTATTTACCAAGTAGTCTTAAGATGCAACAAAAGCTATACAGAACAACGAAACAAGCTTCAATTCCTGGATGAGAAGAAAACCTTGTCAAACAAGAACAACAAGTCTCGAAGGACTTGCTCTACAAATGGTATCACATAACTGAGTACCAACCCACCATAGAGCAGACCCAACCAACCAAGCAAGGTTAGCTCAAAGACTCGGCAATAGAGAGCTCGGCACACCACATCGTCCATAGAGCACATCATGTCGCCGGCCAAATAAACCCTTCAATCACTTAGGGTTACTCACAAAAGTGGCATTCACGAGGTGATTGAGTATGGATCGAGAGGCCGAAGAACAAAAGAGGATGTTAGGTAGCTAAGGATTTGCCACATAATATTGCAAGTGGATTATGAATTGATAAAAAGGGGAAAATCTCATCATTCCTCTTCTTCGCCTTTCAAAGAGGAACACAGACATAGGATAAATAGGAGCACAGGAGGAGGAGGAGATAGAGCAACGACAGTCAAGAGCGCCGCCAACCGACGCCGAACGCAGGGGAACCAAGCCGCAAGACGCGGTTGCCGCCACCTCCATCCCTCACTCCTTGACACAATCTAGGGCTAGGGCACTGTTTCTCGGTGCTTTAGCCTCAACTGATTAGGCCAGCTAGGCTGGCTTGGCTTGATGGGTCTTACTCAATTGGCCTAATGATTCCTTTTTTCCTGAAATTTAGGAAAAGCCTAATTTCCTTCGATAGAGATAAGGTTAGGGATGGGTTCACTACTTAGGTAAGTAGTCAATATTCACCCCATAGAGCCTCCTAAGAAGAAAACTTGAAAAGAGAGCAAGGAGCGATCGGGAAAGAAAAACAAAAGAGAGTTTATCAGCTTAGCAAGAAAAAGTTGATTAAGGGATGGTTGGTGGTGGGTAACAGCGAAGCTTTGCTGGTGATGGGGTAGGTATGGTCCTAATTGGAGTTTCCCCTTGCTTTGTCCTGTTTTAGCTCGTCAGAATGCATTAATGCGATCACGCAACTATGCAACGCATGTAGGCAGATTGCAAAAGCAAAGAACAGGCCGAGCAGTAGTACTTACTACCATAATTCAAAAGGTACTAGTACTACATTTGGATTTATATATAATGTGGATAGTCATGTGATGTGTTTGGGTCTGGGTTAGAGAGCGGCAGAGGTGGGAGGAGGCTGCTTGTGCTTTAAGCGGAGCACGCGTGTTACTAGTGGCTGACTGGCTGGTAGGAGTTACATGGAGGGTGACGTGAATTGTGAAACGAGCAGTTGAACCAAGAAACTGCACTGTCCAGATCTGACCATGTATTTACTGTGACCTGGACTGAATTTGCTAGGCGTGCTGCCTTCCATCTGCCAATATGGCGTGTACATGTTCAACAAGGACAGAGATCACTACAACTTAAGCGGACCATAGTCACGGATTGTCTGATTAAGACATTAGACAGTTTGAACGACTCCTTGCGTGTTGCTATAGTAAATTATTATAGTACCTACTGCATGAAAACTTCATCACAATGTTTTTGCATAGTGCTTCGGGGAGATCCAGGTCGTCGATTTAAGATCGAACGGTCCCTGCAGTCCCCATAGGACTTCATCTGATCTTTGTCCCACATAGGCACCATCGGTAGAGCAAAACATGTTGATGTTCAAGACCTAGAGTCTCTTAACCAAGTTTATGAAAAAATGATTTTGGCCTCCTTGTAAACAAGATAATGGAAATGAATATAGGGATTGCTTCTATATTAGACAAACGGCTTAACAGAGTACCTAGATTACAGAATTTCTGTATGTACCAGAGTACTCATGCCTTGATAGTGCAAAGGGGTTCCTATTTATATTGAATGTAGAGGTAGTTGTTGTTCTTCAAAGATACGTCGTGTAACCGTGAGGTGCCTTTTTGCTAAATAGTGTATTCTCATTAAATGGTGTCTTTTCCAGTAATAACTTCCGGGTAGTTATGCGTACTTGTCATATAGCTATATGCGCGGAGATATGTACGAGGATAACCGCTTGTCCCAACCAGTTCCACTGGTCGGGGATGACTAGTGTGAAGCTATAGATCTTAAATGAACTAGTCAGAGACGTAACTATTCAGTTAAGCACATGCTTCGTTTTATGTTATAGGCTTTATGTATTATAAACTTATTAATAGAGTATAGTTTCTAACCATTGAGGGTTTAGAAGGAAAAGAGGTTTTTAATCCTCGCCAACGCTCTTTAGTATCTTATGGCATAAGTTCTATGTTGCCAACACTGGTTAAAACGGAGTTAACTTGTCAATTGAAATGATTGTTATCATATAGTGCTAGAGGCTAATAATAAATATCTTGTCGACCTATGGTAGAATCTGACCAATTTTAGATCGGAGACAATGTCAATACTAGTAGACATTAGGGAGCTGAGCAGTTTTTTTCTTGAGTTTTGTTTTTTCAATAGATGTTGTATAATGCCGCGTATGCAATTGTGAAGTAAGTTTTTTACATTCTGAAAGGTTGTTTATGGTATCTTAAGGCACCAAACTTCATACGAGAGATTTTATTTGAAGACAGTAATCCGGATCAAATTAATAAAGTGTCCCTTAGTAAAAAAACCAACACAATGTTCATCTTTTTTTTTTGGTTGTTGACCGTTTGTCCGGTTTCCTCCTGTACCACACCACCAGTCTAGCACTCCCTTACTCAACCGTGGCGAAAGTTAAAGCAATGAACTTTTATTTAATGTGCACAGTACTAATCGAAATCAACCAAGTAGCAGTACTAGCAAACGATCAGTCTTGGCATTGCAAAATGTATCCGGGATTCCGGGTCTCCTCCACCTAACTGCCAATCGCTATGCATGACCAGTGTGTACAAAATCGAATCGAGGCTGAAAACTAAATCCCAGCCCATAATGATTTTCGTTGAAAATCGATCGAAAATCATTAACAACCGACAGGTTTCGAAATCAAATTTTTTGACAAAAAAATTTAAAAATAAAAAATCGATTGATTTTCATCGATTGGTCATTCAAGCGAAATTTCTCGAGTCTCGACAACCGATCTTGGAGTGATCTTTATCGATAATCGAGCAGTTTATATCGCATAAAATTTTTCTTTTTTTTATTTTTTTGAATTTGATCAGTTTATCGATCAGTAAAATTTATGGAACCGGTCTAATACGATCAAAAATCACGATTTTCGAGTAATTTTTGTCAATATTTAAAACCCTGTGCATGGAGTCATATATGCAGGTCAGTGGCATACGCTTCAACAACAAGGCTCGAAGCAGTACTACTTCCGTTTTAAGCGTAGCTAATCAACAAATACTCGCTTTGTTTCGTTAATATCCTTTCGTGTCTGGAAGTATCTGTTTTAAGTATATTTGTTTATTAAGAGAGTCTAGAGTGTAGTTATTAAATTATTCACGCATTATCTCTACTTACATGCTTTAGAAGATGTTAGGAAGTTATGTTATATTATTTAATAAAAGCACGTATGATTATTTCTCATTAACAATTTCTTAAATTTAGTATTTCTTTGGTCAGTGCGTAAGGCGGGCTGTGAAAAAAAATATAATGAAGAAAGAGTAGTACTCCTAGCAAAGCAGGGTATTTGGAGAGTGTACTCCTACCAAAGTAGGGCTATTTGCAGTTAATTATCCCGCGCGCCGCCAGGGTCGAAAGCGATAAGAAAACCCAATAAAAAGAATGGCACTAAAGGAACACACGTGATATGACTAATGACTCCACCGGAAAACTGTTCACTAATGTTTTTTTTTCCAAAATAATTTCCTCTCAAAATAATTTACAAAAATAATCTCCTGTGCACCGCGAAAAGATCCTCTGTATTTTCTACACGTAGCACCCAGCCTCCCACATATGATATGGCCGCACCTGAGCCCAGCACGCCTCCTCCCACGCGCACCTCCGTGGCAAGCTCCTGTGCCCGGCATGCCTCCTCCCGCACACCCCTCCGCGGCAAGCCGGCCTTCTACGCCACCGAAGCATGATGCCTGCGACCATGCTCCCTGCCCGCTCCCACATTGCCCGGCTACCGCGTTCTGACTCTGTGACATATTTGCCTTTTGCGATACCTAGACGGCTAGACGCGGAAGGTGTTAGGTGTTGTCTTGATTAAATTTTTTTTGGGAGGTATCTATTTTTGTAGGAAAAAAAGGATAGATAAGTGAGCGTTGCCCACTGGACAAGTGGACAGACAGGTCCTCTTTTTTATGTGCGCCGTCCCCAAAACGCCTGAACACAGACGCAGATGGCAGGCAGCGTCGAAAGTCGAAACTGCTACAGGGGGGCCCCGCGGTCTCACAGTCCCATCCGCCACCCACCTCGCCACCCGTTCCCGTTGGCCGTATCAGCCATCCGCGTGCAGCGCTGCTCTGTTTGCCCGTGAAATCATCTCGCCCTGTGCTGCGTTGCGTCTCGGACTGACGATACGACGATACGTACATGCACTAACGCATGGCCAATGAGAACCGCATAAAGCTGGTTTCAGTCTTCACGAATCACGGGTGCAGATCTGTAGATAAGGAGACGCTTCTCTTTTGCCCAAGTAATTAATGGGTCTGACGGACCCAAGGCCCTGGCCTGGCAGGCTTTTGATGAGAAGCGATGAACACACGCCATGTCGCACACGGGAGTTTGATTCCTCGTCGATCGCCGATATTTAATTGGCGTAGAGTTACGCCAGCCGCCAGGTAGCTAACTGGTTTCCTAGACGAAAGAAGGCTTTGTTGGTAAAACTCTAGATCTTAGTTTTATCTGAGATTTAAAATTTATAAGTTAAAATAAATTAAATTAAATTTATATTTTTATTTAAAATATAAACAAGATGATCAATCTAAACATTCTTAATGTATTTATATCTCTAGCTCCACGGATTTGGTGGAGTTAGGAATATCCAGCTCCACCAGATCCACAAAACTGATAAAACTGAAACTCTACCAAACACACCCTAAGTTGCAACTATCACTGTCGTGTTTGTTTACCTAGCATTTATGCCGGCTTCGATTGCGCTTGTTAGGGCAATCCTAACCCATAGTTTCCATGAGTGGTTTCTAGAGGAGCGAGAGTGCAATAAATATTAAGTTAGACCTAGTCTCTCCAATGCATAGTTTCCATGGTAGTTTCTATGTAGAGAAAAATTTAATGACTTCATGCATGCCATTCAGCGCATCGGATCCAGAAGGAAGGGGATGGAAACCACGATTCTGCTCCCAACGCAAATTGTCTAGTTTCTTTGTGCATTGATCTACGGGAGGACTTAGTTTCCTGTATGAGAAACCATTTCCCCCTCTCACCTCAATAACTCTACTGCCATATCACCAATTTACTTATGTAGCAGCGCCATTAATACTATGAAAACTGGCTAATATGGAGCATTAGGACTGCCCTTACGTTGCAGTCTTCACTCTTCAGGACGGGCGAGACTCCAACAATCAGTCAAGTTTCCAACTGCTACTCCACCAGCCTATACCGATCATGGGACCTAAGATATACCGCACTAACAATTCCACAGTACATAAAATTCTCGGTTCGCCACCATTACCGTGGCATTAAGCATGATCTGGTCATCCTTCAACTTGCTCTCCAGAGCAAGGACAGGTGGATAAGATTCAGAAATTGGATTGGGGCTGGGCCTGGGCACACAAAACAAATAGAAGCTAGAGCAATATCATGTCAGGTTAAGTGCAGGGCTTTCCCAAAGCAAATTAATCCTCCAGTTAAGGGATTAAGGTCTTAGAAAGATATCATGTGAGGTTCCCTGATTAATTGCCGGCGAGTGACAACTGCCTCCCATAGCATGAGCCCGCGAAAGCCATGTTCTGAGCCTGAGGTCACGGCCGAAATGCATGCAAAAAAGTACTCCTTAGACGATCAGCTATATGTCATTGTTAAGTGGCTGCCATTAGAAGCTTCTACTGCTACGTAGTATCGAACTGCATTTCTTGTGGAACAACTGGTTGTTATACATTGGCGTCAGCAGCGAAGACATGAGAACGAAAAAAGAGAGGAGTGTACTCAAAGAATTACACTGAATTGAGATAAATATATTAAACAATTTGTATTGTGTTTTTATCGGTTCGAGAGTTACTACTTGTACTTTATTATTTAAGAAATACCTTTTTGCAACATTTGCCTGCCAAACATTTGCAACTCCATAAGCAAGTTAACACCAATCACTGAAAAAAATCAATTATTGTCTCTTTTCAGCCAGTTGCAATTGACAAAAACATCATAAATTAAAAAAGACTCATATATTACAGAAGCGAAATTACCAATTGCTAAGGTAAACTTTTCAATAAACAGCGAACTTATCAAACCACATAGCCAGAAAGCAACTCACCCACTCATGCATCCATCGAACATGTGTGTATCCGCTGCGGCTACATGGTTAGAATACAGCGATCGAACGGTGGGGTCGAGCCTAGTGCCCTCTGGTTGGCCTACGCCCCGGATTGGCGCGTGCTTGCTTAATTCCAACCGAGCTGGTCCATACTTACGTAGCTGGAGGAGGCGCTTTGGGAGATAAGGGTCAAGGGTGTGTGAGGGCTGGGGTTCCACTTCCCTACAGCTGTGCCATGTGCAACAGGGCGGTGCGGGGAAGCAGCGGCTGGACAGCTCGTCATAATGCCATTACGTGGATTACACGTAACGTGCCCTTTCAATTCACTCCTTGCTCATCATTAACGAGCGTCTTAACTCTAGCGTCAGCGAGTTCGCTGACATGTGCACTGCCATGCCTCCCAAATCCTCCTAGTTAAGCTCACGAACGGAACAGCTTCCTCGACTTGGGAGAAGAACTGGGCCGGGTCGACCTGCCATGGCGGCCCAGCGCCTCTGCTGTGAACTCTCGCGCCAGTTTGGGCTCTGTTTAGACGCCAACCCGGGGCCGTCCGTACCGAAAGCTCACAAGGCACAAGATCCACCTCGACAATTCTAGAAGCCAGCCCGGAGAGACAAGCCGATTTTTCTAAAAAAATAATACATTTTAAATAAAAATACAAAAAATATATAAATATACCTTTTCACCAATTTATTTAGCAACAAAACCTACTGATCAAGTGGATTTATCAGCCAAATGAATCAGTGACAAAGGTACATATCGGATGTAATTATCATATTTTCTTATTATTTTCATACAATTGCAACTTAAATTTTCTTTCCTATAATTCCTTTCACGCCTTTTTTTTCATTTGCTTTCTAGGCTGATGTGAGTGTGAACTGATCCGGCTCCTTGATGGCTAGCTATTTTGTAGTTTTCCTTAATTGCGTGGCAGCGCTCCTTCCACGAAAAAAATAGTTCCTTTCTTCACTGTATTTCTTTCTTGTCTGTGAAATGAATGCTAGAAGCTGTATGCTTTGTACAAATCAAGTATTGTTCCTTTATTTTTTCTACCTTTTTATAAATCCTGACAGCGTGGTGTCCGTACATTTGTTTTTTTTTTAAAATCTTGTTACAAATTTCAAATCCTAATTTGTTTGGAACGATGCATGATGCACGGCTAGTTGAATTGTGGATAAGGCTTAGCTTTGTTCGGCCGTCACCCTCCATCAAGCAGGACCTTCTACATTGCCGGACAGTTGTTTTGAAACGAACAGGCAGGAGACCTGCCCCTGATACATTTCCGGGCAGTGTAATTAGGGCATGTATGAATGCATCTGCCCCACCTAAGGTCACATCAATTATCAACACATGGTATAAGCAGTTAGGCTTTCTTCCTCTCTTCATGCCCTGTCTGTCACCTTGGAAGTATGTAATCCTCAATTTCTTCATAGGTAGTTCAAATGATCAAGAATTATAATATCACCATAGGGCAAAGGCAAGAATAGTTCCAGATTTCTTTACTGTTACACAGGGACAATATGCAGCTCTAAATATGTTTGAGCACAGATTACATTGCAATATCTGATTGAAAGTCTGGAACTGACAAAAAGAACCACAACGACTTCTACATCATCCTTAGCCTCCATGTGCCAGCCTTCCCTCCAGCGCTAAAGTTTGATATAGTTGGTCAAACCAGCATGAACAAGAAACAGTGTGATGCAAGAACCATTTGGGCAATCCAAAGGCATGCTAGTTCCTGAATGCTAGAAGCTGGCTGCTTCTTCCTCCAACAGTACTTTTCAGAACCATACATCTCAAACTGAATTGAAGAATAACAACAGTTCAGAGACATCATTCGGTGATATCAAAGTCATAGGGGCAATTTCTTTTCTTCTGGATTGCAGTATATATGTTCTGCAGTTTACATAGAGAAACAACTCGGCATATGGAGTAGTTCACAAGAACAATCGACACCAATTTATGCCGCATATCAGTAACCATTCACCGAAACGGAAACGAACCAAATCTTACAATCTAACAAAGAAAAGGAAACCGAAAGAGGCGAGATACCCATGGGGCTTTGGAGCTAGGCTCGGAGTTCGTGGTGTTTCGTAAGCTTCAACCTACCTACGGGAGGCGGCCGCGGTTGAGGATGCCGAGGGCGTGGCGCGCGGCGTCGAGGAGGTCCTGGATGTTGTGGAGCGACCTCTCCTCGGCGCCGAAGATGAAAATGGCGCGGCACTCCGCCTTCTTCGCTAGCCGCGCCGCGTGCCCCAGCGGCAGCGCCGGCGAGTTGAGCGCCCGAAGGATCTGCCGGTACAGCGACAGCACCACCGGCCGGCTCCGCGCCAGGTCTTCCGCCGTCGCCCAGATCATCCCCCCGCCGGCCTTCGCCATCCTCCACCACCTCACCTTGCCGACGACCACCGCGCCGTAGTGGACTGGAACGAGAGGGTTAGACGCCGTCGCGGCTGAACACGGAATGTAGAAGACAGGTGCGACCCCTACTCGGCCTTAATGGGCTAACTCAGCTTTTTTAACCTACAAATTATAGGCCTGTTAGGCCCACAATATGGATTCGGCCCACAGGCACCTGGCCCGCACGTCTCCACGTCACCAGCCTCCAAGTTTCGGCATCACCACCCTCTGCTCCGCCGAAACCGGCGGCAAAATGCGCGCAACGGATCCATTTCCGTCGCCCTCTTCTTTCCCGTTCCCAGTTGAATTAGCGATCGGATTCCAGAGCTGTTTGGATTGCATCCGTGGAGGTGAGATCATAGTTTCTCCTTCCTCCTTTTTTTTTTTCATTCTTCCGTTCCTGAAGTAATGTGAGCATTTGAGATCGCGGTGTTTCTTGATTTCTTTCGTATTCTATGTTCGTGGACTTTTTGTTAGAACTCATCCGGTTGCATGGTTACACATCACGTTTGTTGTATGCTGACACTTTTAGGGTTACTGTGGGATTTGTCTGAATATTGTTCAGCTGTTCTCGCATGGGATGAAAGAGAAAACTTGGGCATTGGTAATCGGAATGCTTAAAATTTCCTTCTTTTTTTTTGCGAGGACGAATGTTTAAAATTCATAAGCCATCACATTTGTAAATGTAGGCATTTCATATGTCGTACCAGATGCATGTACTTTTTGTCCATTTACACAGCGTACTATGGCTTCAACTGCTAATGTGCTATTCATTTATCGTAGTTTTAGTTGGAGGCTTGTAAATTCTGAAAAGAAATTTTTTGCTTGCCAATTTCTTCAGTTTTTCTCCATTTCGAAGCATGAGAAATTTCTTAATCTGATAAAAGATCTTTATTTGCACAATTAGTCATTCGAATCATTTGTGTTGGTGATGGAAGTGCTTGAATAGTGTTGGTTTGACATACTTCAGAGTAATGTCTGCATACAAATAAAACAAATAACACAACCGAGTCCTGCGGTTGTACAATGGATCTGACTCTGGAGACAAAAGGTGCCTGCTGCATAGAGTTCTTTAACCTCTTCTACGTTTCTCCCCTCCTTCTCCCCCTCATTTCTAAACATTTGTAGCAGTACATATTTGATTGAATATGTGAAGTGGTGGAACTTCCACCCCCCAGCCGTTGCAGAGTAAAAAAAAAGTGTTGTTTAGTTTATCTGGAGACGTATACTATGACTGCTGTTTACATGGTCGCATATGCACGAGTATCTTACCTTTTCAACACCACAGTAATACAGTATGTATTAGAAAGTTATGCAGTTTGTAGAATTCGAAGCATAGTGTGATGTTTCATGCTTCCATGTCGTTCTGTATATGTCTGTTTATTCCGTACTAGTTTATGCTCACAGGAATGAGTAAATATCCTATTTTCAAATTCTGTTCGTCGAGAAACCAATGACCCAGAATACATGTAAAACTGGCTCTTCTTTTGACTGTTAAGCTTGTTTCTTGTACTGTTTATGAAATTGGATGAAATATTGCAAGACATAATTAATTAAAGTATAACCAGCTATATGATAATAGAAAATTCACATTCCATAGATATTGTTTTCTGGTAAGTAGCATTTTGTTTTGCATAAAATTCTTTTATGGGCTGTGTCTAGAAAGCAAATGTTCACTCTCTATTTTTTTTTCTTTGTTTGGTTACTGAAGAAAGAAGTATATGCTACACTGTTTAGGCTTAGTAGATTTTGAGACAATTAAAAATTGAAAATAACGATCATTGTGGAGATTAATTCATTTCTGTTCATTCTATTTTTCAAGGCAAGCATGTTTAGCACGGTAAAGGTCCACAATGTCTCACTTGAAGCATCAGAACAAGATATTAAGGAGTTCTTTTCCTTTTCTGGTGACATCATACATGTCGAAATGCAAAGGTTAGTGCCACATGATCTACATGATACAGCTGTTTTCGTTTATACGAAATGCGTTATGCTAACCTAGCAATGCTTTGCAGTGGTGACGTACGGTCTCAATTTGCCTACATCACCTTCAAAGATGACCAAGGAGCAGAGAGGGCTATGCTTCTTACGGTATGAATGCTTCCATCGGTTAACAAGGTCCTTGCTGTTATTTATTGATAGAGAGCAACTACCACACGCTATACCGTTGGGAATCACTTCCAACGATATAGCATGGTTCATTAGGTTCACGGGTAAGTTTCGCTACTAGGTTTCACGGGTAAGTTTCATGATGTTTCCACGGATAGGTTTCATGGGTTTCATGAGGTTTCAAGTTTTATAAGGTTCGTATTTCATTAAAAAAAGTCTCATAGATAAGTTTCAACCAAAGGTTTCATCAGACAGCACAATGCTAAATTTTTTTTAATGAACACGAACCTTATGAAACTTGAAACCTCATGAAACCCATGAAACTTATCCGTGAGACATCATGAAACTTACCCGTAAAACCTGGTAATGAAACTTACCCGCGAACCTAATGAACCATGGTATACCGTTGGAAGTGATTCCCAACGGTATACCGTTTAGTAGACTTTCTGTTATTGATAATGATGCACTTTATAATACTCATTCCAGTAATTGTTTTGAAGTGATAAAAATCAATGGGTTCAAATTTGCTCTTCACAGAATAGCTCTTGATTCTTCTCGAGTTTTACTTTGGGTCTTCAACTCTATTTGAATATCCTGATAGGATATATTGTCTTCTGCCAGTAAACCGTGACATTTTAGTATGTAAAATCTCGTTGTTGGTCGCTGTGCATAACATTTTCCATCATGTATTTGATTTTCTTTTGCATCACCTCTGTACATTCATTGGTAATGATGTACACTGACAAACTCCATTATGTAAATTTCTATTCCTTGATGCAGGGTGCGACTATAGTGGATATGGCTGTCATCATTACACCGGCGACTAATTACCAGCTTCCAACAGACGTTTTAGCTGATTTAGAGGTAGAACCATGCTATTTTTGCTTCTCTGATTTGCAAATTGCTATCAGAAATCCCGTAACTCCTAATACTGTTTTTGCACTGTCAGTCTAAAAATGCGGGTGGAATAGAATCTGCCCTTCGAAAGGCGGAGGATATCGTTGGTTCCATGTTGGCCAAAGGATTTATTCTTGGCAAGGATGCAGTTGAAAAAGCAAAGGCTTTTGATGAAAAGCATAAGCTCACATCTACTGCAACTGCTAAAGTCTCTTCCATCGACAGGAGGATGGGCCTAAGCCAGAAGTTCAGCACTGGTACCTTAGTGGTAAATGAGAAAATGAAGGAAATGGATCAGAAGTACCAGGTTGCAGAAAAGACCAAGTCGGCATTAGCAACCGCAGAACAGACTGTCTCTACTGCTGGTTCTGCAATCATGAGTAACAGATATGTCCTTACCGGGGCAGCATGGGTAACTGATGCCTACAACAAGGTTGCAATCACTGCTACCGATGTTGGGGCGAAGGCAAAGGAAAGGGTGATTGCTGAGCCGGATGGCAAGCATCAGGATGGTGAACTCGCAAAGACCCATTTGCCTGAAAGCTCCGAAGAGGCTGAGCAAGAGCACAAGCATCAGGAAGGTGACACAGCAAAGACGTCCGCGCTAGAAAGTCATGAAACAGTTGAGAAGGAGTGCAAGCATCAGAAGGGTGCACGCCCAAAGACCAACATGCCAGAAAACACTGAAATGGGTAAACAAGAGCAGGAAAATCAGGAGGGTGAAATCGCAAAGGCTCATGTGCAAGAAAACGCTGAAATCACTGAGCACGAGCCTAAGATACAGGGGGCTGAATTACCCAATGCCAATATACCTGAAAGCGTTCTAATGGCTGAGCAAACCGAGCAGGAGCACAAGCATCAAGACAGTGAATTTGCAAAGACCCATTTCCCAGGAAGCCCTGTAACTATTCCTGTCTGCATGGTCACTACTGATGGGAATTCTAGCAATACTCCCAAAAAGCCTGAGCCTGACCAAGGATTCATCTGATGAATTGTCTGATACGATGAATGAAAGTACGGATGTGGGATGCCAAATTGCCAATGATAGTTTGATTCATCTCGTAGTGTTGAATTTGTGATCCTTCAAAGTTGTTTTGAGGCATAGCAGGGATCATAAGATTGTAATTATCATATTTTCTTATTATTTTCATACAACTGCAACTTAAATTTTCTTTCCTATAATTCCTTTCACGCCTTTTTTTCATTTGCTTTCTAGGCTGATGTGAGTGTGAACTGACCCGGCTCCTTGATGGCTAGCTATTTTGTAGTTTTCCTTAATTGCGTGGCAGCGCTCCTTCCACGAAAAAAATAGTTCCTTTCTTCACTGTATTTCTTTCTTGTCTGTGAAATGAATGCTAGAAGCTGTATGCTTTGTACAAATCAAGTATTGTTCCTTTATTTTTTCTACCTTTTTATAAATCCTGACAGCGTGGTGTCCGTACATTTGTTTTTTTAAAAATCTTGTTACAAATTTCAAATCCTAATTTGTTTGGAACGATGCATGATGCACGGCTAGTTGAATTGTGGATAAGGCTTAGCTTTGTTCGGCCGTCACCCTCCATCAAGCAGGACCTTCTACATTGCCGGACAGTTGTTTTGAAACGAACAGGCAGGAGACCTGCCCCTTAGAGCATCTCCAACAGTTCCTAATATTTAGACTCCCAATAATCTTAAATTGAGACATTTTCAAAAGTTTTTGGGCCTATAAAATACCTCAATCTCCAACAGTTCCCACATTTTGTCATCCAAAACGTTTGAATTGGTCCACGGCAGCTAGATTGAAAATATTGACGTGAAGTCACCACGGCAGTAAAAGTGAACGAGCAGTACGGGATTGATTCCAACTCAACTTTGTGACGTGAAGGCGCTCGGCAGTACGTGATCGAAGAGTTCAAGATCGATTCGAACTCAGTTTTGACGAGCAAAAAGCAGCATATATAAATACCGCGGCGTACTGCAGCATATTGCATACGTTTTGATACGATCGTTTCGTGAGCAAAAACCAGTATTCAAAGCGTACATACGTTTCGTGAGGAGTACCGCGGCATACTGCAGCATGAGTCATCGTCCATCCCTCCTCCAAAGGCTTTTGGACGAATCGTCGTCGGACGATGATGACGAATTTATTTTTGCCGCTGGTCAAATATTTCAACGTTATTCGCAGCCTGCACGAAAACATGGAGGTTCTGTCCCCGGACATCAAGTCAAATATCGGGACAGAGAAGGAGGGCACGGGAGGGGCGCGAATCGCTGATTGGGAGATCGGAATCGCCGCGGGTAAATGGGGAGGGCGAGGGCTGTTTTTAGGGGTTGCGAAGATTTAGGGAGGAAGACGGGGAACTGTTGGACTCGGTGGTTTTCCGATCGAGCCCAAAATTCGTGAATCGGTATGGATATACGGAGCTGTTGGAGATGCTCTTATATTGATACATTTCCGGGCAGTGTAATTAGGGCATGTATGAATGCATCTGCCCCACCTAAGGTCACATCAATTATCAACACATGGTATAAGCAGTTAGGCTTTCTTCCTCTCTTCATGCCCTGTCTGTCACCTTGGAAGTATGTAATCCTCAATTTCTTCATAGGCAGTTCAAATGATCAAGAGTTATAATATCACCATAGGGCAAAGCCAAGAATAGTTCCAGATTTCTTTACTGTTGCACAAGGACAATATGCAGCTCTAAATATGTTTGAGCACAGATTACATTGCAATATCTGATTGAAAGTCTGGAACTGACAAAAAGAACCACAACGACTTCTACATCATCCTTAGCCTCCATTTGCCAGCCTTCCCTCCGGCGCTAAAGTTTGATATAGTTGGTCAAACCAGCATGAAGGGGCCAGTGTAGTCATCGGTGTTTGACCCAGTGGCCGTTAGGGCATTTCTTTCTCCACGAGGCATTGAGCCATGCTAGTGTCGGTGTGGCGGGCTGCTCATGTGATTTCTGCCTTCATGGAGGTGATTCCTGCGATGATTACGCTGATCTGGACCACTGTCTTGTTTTTTAAACTAGTGGTCAAATCCACCACTGTGCCTCCACGTACGTGCGTTTGGTATCGTATGTGGCAAGTTCGGAGGCCTAGGGAGCACCACAGGAGCTCGCGCCGTGAAGCAACACAAAGGAGCCCGTGTAGCTATGTCGCCCTGAGTCGGGACGCCGATGGTGTTTTTCAGGCCAGCATTCATTGGGGCATTTCTTTCTCCGTAGGGGTATCAAGCCATGCTAGTGTTGGTGCGCATGGGGGGAGGGGGCACACACAATTTCAGCTTCCATAGAGGTAATTAGTGTAGTGATTCTGTAGATTCGAGCTGTTGGATGTTTTTGAAACTAGGGATGAAATCCATCTGTGGCCTCGTGTACATGCGTGTGGCTAGTTTGGGCACCTAAGAGGCACAATGGATGCTCGACACCGATCGAACCATCACGAAGGGACCATCACAGTTATGTTGCTCTTGGATGGGGCCCGCCGATGTCATTTTTTGGGCTAGAGATTGTTAGAGAGTTTTGTCTCCACAGGGCATCGGGCCACACTGGTGTTAGTGCAGGGGCCCAAGCATATGATTTCGGTCTTCATAAAGGTGATTTGTTTGTTCTAGTCCATCGGCTTATTTTTTAAGTCAATGGAGTGAAATCCACCTCTGTGGGCTAGCGTGTGTTCATCTAGCATCATGTGTAGCTGGTTTGGTCACCAAGGATGCTCTACGCCAATGGATCTAGCATGAAGGGGCCAGCGCAACTTTGTTCAGATTACAACAGAATTGAATAGAGAGATAAGATTAGCAACAACTAATCTGACACACTACAGTGATATCAACTAAAACTAAAGAGTATATCTGTTTTAACACACCCCCTCAATCTCAACTGATGGACATCAAATTGGGATTGTGTTTTAGTCATTCAAACAACACTTAAGGCAGGGCTTTTGTGAAGATATCTGCGACCTAATATAAAGAAGAGATAAATCAAACTGTCAACATCTTTAGCACAACTTGTTCTCAAACAAAATGAAAATCCATTTCAATATGCTTCGTTCAAGCATTAAAAACTGGGTTTGCTGACCGATACGTCACACCAAGATTATCACACCATAGTATTGGTGGTCTTGATTGATATACACCAAGTTCCTTCAGCAAGGATTGCAACCAAATCAACTCAACTGTTGCATTAGCCAAGGATTTCTACTCTGCTTCTGTACTTGACCTAGAAACAATTGGTTGATCGCGTGAATTCCATGACACCTGATTGGGACATAGATGAATTGCAAAACCATTTGTTGATCGCCAGTCATCAGGACACCCTGCCCAGTCCGCATCTGAGAAGGCACTAAAGAGAAGGGAGTATGTTTTTTGAATCTTCAGTCTAGTAGAATAGGTACCCTTTACATACCGCATAATCCTTTTGGCAGCTATCTAGCGCACATTAGTGGGAGTCTGCATAAACTGGCAACTCGATTCACTGCAAAAGTGATGTCTAGTCTTGTTACTGTTAGATATTGTAGAGCCCCAACTGTGCTTTGGTATTGAAAAACGGTATCTTCATATAGTGGTGTCCCTGATTCTTGTGACAACTTCTTAGTACTGGACATAGATGTGGTAAAAGGCTTGCAATGCATGTTTGCTTGACTCAGAATGTCTATAATATATTTCTTTTGTGTCGAGACAATCCCCTTTGTCATGCTGAAGAACTTCTACTCCTAAGAAATAAGTTAAGTTACCAAGATCCTTGATAGGAAATTATTCACTTAACTTCTATAGGAGTTTATTAGTCGCATCAACAAAAGAATTGACAATAACAATATCATCTACATACACCAACATGTAAATAGTAACTCCATTTTTGCTAAACACAAACAAAGAGGTGTCTGATCTAGATGGAGAGAAACCAAGCATTTGTAGCTTTGAACAGAGTCGAGAGTACCAAGCTCTAGGTATCTGTTTTAACCCATACAACGCCTTCTGAAGTTTGCACACATATCCTGGTCTCTATGCATCCTCAAAACCAACTGGCTGTTTTATATAAGCTTCCTCCACAAATGTTCCATGCAGAAATGATTTTTGAACATCAATTTACCTCAAGTTCCACCTTGTGGTGATCCGCATAATTAGCCGCGGGTAACGACAGTCACATTGCTATTACTCCTGAGTTAATTACACGAACCTCGGAATAATAGCTAACAAAATATTGGGCAACCCGATACTTTACAAGTTACTATATCATATTTAGAGTATTGCAGTAGAACAATAATTATAGATTGAAAATGAAACTCTTTATTACATTCCATTAAGCCACGTAGGGCTATCTGTTCATTACTTTAATCTTACATAGGTTCTAAATACTGCAAAATATATTACATCCATCTATTCCCTGATGGCTTGTCAAAGCTGGGATAAGGCCTACTAGACCCGCTACTCCACCTAATAGTAGTAGTAGTTCAAAAGCATGGTGGATGCTCTTGGTGACCTTGGCTAACTAGTCGGGGACCGCACACTTGTTCTCTCAATCCTTCGTGGTTTGAATGAACAATACTCTTACATGGCGACCATTGTGCCTCTCCAGCGGCCCTTCTCGACATTCGTCGAGACACGCTCGCTCCTGCTGCTTGAAGAAATCAAGAAGACATCCCAATCATCCTCTGCCTTCACCCTCATCGCCAACCACAATACTGTGTCACCACCTGACCGTGCGCTGAAGGGGTCCTCCACTCCTAGAGGCTCCGGGGGCGGTTCTGGCACTCCCACTGGCGTCACAGGAGCGGGGCGCAGCACCAACGGCCAAGGGATCGGGCGCGGTAGCGGCAACAACGGTCAACACCACCACCGTGGTAATTGGTCTAATTACAATGGTGGTTCAGGCCAATAGGGCGGCTAGCAGGGCTATTCCAACACCGCCAGTTGGCCTCTTCTACACAATCCATGGACCGGCACCATGTAGGTCTTGCCAGGCGGCCCCATGGGACCACGCTCTCCATTCCAGTGCCCGCCCGACCCATCCCACGTGCAGCTGGCATGCCACCCCTGCTCCTGGCACCCACTACACTAGGAAGGACTAGCCACATGACTCTCGTGTAGGGGCCCTCTATCGGTGGCATTGCAGCGCCACTGTGGTGTCCCTCGCCACAGGCCCCTTTCACCTGGGATCAGCACAATCTTGCCACTGCCTACAAAACAATGACGTCGATTCCTCCATGCACTGCCACCAAATGGTACGTGCACTTGGGTGCGACTTCTCACATGACATCGGATGCCAGTAACCTTACGGTTTCTTTCCCACCTTCCCCTTCCACTCCTTCTAGTATTATTGTTCGCAGCAGCTCTCTTCTCCCTATCACATCCACTGGCTCCACCTCTATTTCTTCGAAACGTTCTTGTCACACATTAATTAATCAAGAGCCTCATTTCTATTCGCCAATTTACCATTGACAATAATTGTGCTGTTGAATTTGACCCATTCGGACTTTTTGTGAAGGATCTTCGCACCAAGACCATGATTGCCCGGTGTGATAACTCCGGCCATCTTTACCCACTCCAGCCGCTGGTCTCCTTCCATTGTCCCCAAGCCCTCACCGTTAGCATTGCCTCCACCAGCCTTTGGCTTCAACATCTAGGTCATATAGGTTCTGAGTCTCTTGCTCTGTTGGCTCACACTACAACCATCTCTTTTAATAATCGAGAGCCCACCTCTTCGTGTCATGCTTATCAACTTAGACGTCATATCTGTTTACCTTTCTCCACATCTATTTCCTGTGCTCTCAAGAACTTCGATTTAATACATTATGATCTTTGGATCTCTCCCGTGCCCACTGTTTTAGGTTACAAATATTATCTTGTAGTTCTTGATGATTTCTCTCACTATTTGTAGACTTTCCCTCTTCGTCTCATGTCTGAAACTTTCAAGGTGCTCTCGGTTTTTCTTGCTCATGTCTCCACTCAGCTCAACTGCACCGTGAAAAGTATTCAGTGTGACAACGGTCTTGAATTCGATAACACCACTAGTCGCTCCTTCTTCTCACACACGGTATTGCACTCCGCATGTTGTGTCCTTATACTTCCCAGCAAAACGGTAAAGCCAAACATATTATTCGCTCCATTAACAACATCATGTGCTCCCTTCTCTTTCAGGCTAGTCTTCCCCCACACTACTAGGGTGAAGCTCTCCACAGTACCACATACCTTCTCAATCGCCACCCAAGACTTAATTTCAGCATTCCCTATTTTGCTCCTTTCGGCGTTCAACCTTCCTATTCTCATCTTCGAGTCTTCGGGTGCCGTTGCTACCCTAACCTCTCTTCTACAGCCCCACACAAACTTTCTCCTCGCTCCACACTTTGTGTGTTTCTTGGTTATCCCTCTGAACATAAAGGTTACAAGTGTCTCGATCTCTCGTCCAACCGAGTCAATACCTCACGGCATGTAGTGTTTGATGACTCCTCGTTTCCATTTGCTAATATGTCTTCATCACCAGGCACACCTACTGACTTGGATATTTTGTCAAGCACTGATTTTGTTCCTGCACCTATTGGAGCTCACCTTCATGCAGGATCTCTTGGTGTGGCCAGCCCTACTGCCTCTATTGGCTCCATGCAACGAACTACTGCCAGCGGAGCTGGCCACACTTGTCCTGACCAGGACTGCAGTTCTGCTGCCATCTCCTGGGCATGCCAGCCCAATGCCTACACTCGACGTTGCGCTCAACACTCCATTGTCTAGACGTGCACCCGGAACTAGCGCTACACCTGGTGCTCCTTCGCCTGGACGTGCCTACCCGGCACATACATCAGGCGCTCTTCTTCCAGGCGCAAGCGACGTATCACTAGGGTGCGCCCCTCAGGCATTGGGTTCTGGTGCCTCCTCAGTGCCATAGTCCTCTCCTAGCGACGACCCGTGCGCGATGGCGCTTGGCGATCTTGCCTCGGCCAAATTCTCTCCGTGGCTAATGACCAGGCCCTGTTCTCAACTACACCCGTTCCCATTGCGCCAGTTCTTAATGACCACTACATGGTCAACCATGGCAAACGGGGTTTTTGGCAGCCTCAAGTCCAGTTTGATCTTCATGCGGCTGTACTTTCTCCCTTACTGAAGAAATACCATGGTGCTTTGGTAGATCCGAATTGGCATGAGGCAATGTCTTAAGAGTTTGCAGCCCTGCAATCTAATAACACTTGGGATCTAGTTCCTCGCCCGACTGGTGCGAACATTGTTACAGACAAGTGGATTTTCTGTCATAAATTTCATTCTAATGGTTCTCTTTATTGTTATAAGGCTCGGGGGGTTCTTCGGGGTTTCACCCAATGTCCTGGCATTGATTTTGATGAGACTTTAAGTCCGGTGGTTAAGCCTGCTATGGTTCGCATAATCCTTTCAGTTGCGCTCTCTCAGAATTGGCCCATTCATCAACTTGATGTCAAGAATGCTTTCCTTCATGGTACTCTGTCAGAAACAGTTTATTACTCCCAACCTTTTGGATATGTTGATTCTTCTCGACCAGACTATGTTTGTCGTCGTAATAAATCTTTGTATGGATTGAAGCAAGCTCCTTGCGCTTGGTTCAGTCGGATTACTTCATATTTGATCTCCATTGGTTTTGTTGGTGCTCGCTTGGACACATCACTGTTCATCTTCCATCGAGGCTCTGATATTGTTTATCTACTTCTTTATGTTGACGACATTGTTCTTACAGCCTCTTTGGATACTCTTTTGCGATGCACCATTACTGCACTTCAGCAGGAGTTCTCCATAAAGGATTTGGGTCCTCTACATCACTTTCTTCGTGTTTCTGTCAACCGCACCACCGAAGGCCTTTTTCTCTCTTAGCGACAGTATATTTTGGATATTTTGGAACGTGCCGGTATGTCAGATTGCAAGCCCTACAATACTCCAGTCGACACTTGTTCCAAACTACCAGCTGATGATGGGTCTCCTATGGATGATCCCACCCATTATCGCAGCCTGACTAGTGTTTTGCAGTATCTTACATTCACCTGCCCTGATATTGCTTATGCGGTTCAGCAAGTCTATTTATATATGCATGATCCTCGGGAACCTCATCTCTCATCAGTCAAGCGTATTCTTCGCTACCTTCGCGGCGCTTTTGATCATGGTTGCAACTTCATCGCACTACTGTGACTGAGTTAGTAGCATACTCTGATGCTGACTGGGCCGGCTACCCCGACACTTGTCGATCTTCTTGGGCTATGGTGTCTTTCTTGGTGATAATCTTATCTCTTGGTCTTCCAAGCGCCAATACATAGTCTCGCTCTAGTGTTGAGGCAGAGTATCGTGCTATGGCAAATGCTATTGCTGAGATTTGTTGGCTCTAACGACTACTTCAGGAACTCCATCGCCCACTCTCCCATGCCTCTATCGTCTACTGTGACAACATAAATGCTATTTATCTCTCAACTAATCCCGTGCAATATCAACGCATGAAACATGCTGAGATTGATTTGCACTTTGTTCATGATCTTGTGGCCGCCGGCGCAGTACGTGTGCTTCATGTACCGACATCATCACAATATGTGGATATCTTCACAAAAGGATTGGCCTCTCCGGTGTTCACGGAGTTTCGATCTAGTCTGAACGTCCACACCACTCTTGCTCAGACTAGGGGGCGTGTTAGCATGATTTGCTGCCATATCTTGTACGATCATCGTTTCCATAAACCGTACGGCTAATCACGGCAAGACTAATCCTATAATCACAGCATGTATCTTTACTTCCTGTTTACGCTAACCGCACGTATGGTAGGATATCATGCGGTCTGGCCTATATATGTAATTGGTTATTACTCATTGCAATATATGACAATTACTCCCAAATTATTCACACTTTCACAAAGTACGTTGCAATATTAGATTGAAAGTTTGAAACTGACAAGAAGAACCACAACGACAAGAGATATATGAAGTTTACTAGTTCAATGCCCGTGCGTTGCTAGAAAAATAAAATTGGTAACAAAACATAAAAATCAAGCAATAAAAGAAAATTGTGCTACAAGATGATAGATGTTTGATCTTGTAGCACAAAATGGTCTCTGGAACTATATCATCTCCTGGTAAGGCTTCACCTTGTTCAGCAAATATGCTGCTCTCATCCTCAAATTGTACATAACCAACTTCCTTTCTCTTGGTCCGTGGTCGTCCTCTGCCTCGATCTCTAGGACTGATGTTTGAGCTTCTTATGGCCTGCAAGGCTGCAAAAGCAACAATTCTGTCATGAACTCATCTATTAACACACCTTGACTCCGATGATATGTAATAAAGGTATACCATTTTGCTGGATCGAGATTCCTCATTCTCTGGGTCACTTCCATTTGACAAGGCTTTTCTAAAAAATGAATTTCAAGCATTAATAAGTTGCCAGTTAGTTGTTAAAATGAGTCATGCAAAGTTGACTATAACGATTGTATTTACCTTCTTCTGGGTAATCCTCTTTCATCTCCACAAGAGTCAGCGCCACCGAGATCTAGTACCTTGTTAACAACCTTAGTTAGGAAGTCAAAAGAGCTATACCTCTTCACACATTGCTTTTTGAGCATTTCAGAAGAAATATATAAATCATGAGTCACTAAAGGCGCAGAGTTGACACACCCAGCTTAAACTAATAGTGCAAGCAATTTGAAGAGAACAGAGATAAAAGTGATTATTCACTTATGTAATTCATAAAGCTGACAACAAATAACAAAAAGATAAAAGTCATTATTCACTTGTGTAACTAATAAAGCACACATCAAATAGGGTTTTGTTCCAAGTTTACAATATCCTAGCTAAACCAGGAAAAACACAGATTAATATTGAATAGGCATTTATAGATGCTACAATATTTTTATCAATTCAAACTACATTCAAGATGCTAATTGTAAGATATTTCACATAATTATAAGGTCAAAAGCTAGTACATATTACATAAACATGAAACTAAGTTCAAATATTAAAATACATGTACAAGTAATATATTATCATATGATAAATGATAAACCATTGATCTATGTTTTTCAGAACTGTACAGTGTACAACTATTATTCTATCAAGGATGAACTAATGAGCTTATGACTTTTCAACAATAGACACACAAACATATCAATCCATGGCTGAATATAAAGATACTAGGACCAGAATACCAATCATAATCACAAAAAGTACAAGGAGAACGTAACATCTAAATCACCAAATTCCGTTTATGGGATTACACCTGCACAATTTATTTTTAAACAGCGTCAGTACACAACAACAATGATCCCTGCCGATCAAGCCAGACTTTGCAACCATAAACACAATGTATGAGCACAGCAATCGCAATCACAGCACAATACTACATGCTTACCAAGAACTGGAACAAAAGTCCATTGATTTATGTGCCATCAAAGCTTTTGCTTGTCACACAACCACATTCTACAGTCTAAGCAAATTACTATTTATTAGGTTTGTGTTTTGCTGCTACAATTTCCTTTGTAAGTCCGTATTAATCAATAAAATCAAACAACCATTGCTCTTGAATTTTGATTAATACTAATTGTCAAAGTCGCCGATCGTCTGTGAACCAATTCGCTGGAAGCTTCTTTAGGGGTGTCAAGCCGCAGAGCGCGCGTGAGGACATCAGGCTCTCTGGTGCAACACCCGAAGACGTAGACCTCAAAGGCTGAGGTAAAGGCCGCAGCTCCAGCGGCAAGGATGTAGTCGATTGCCCAGGCGGGGGTTTCGGCTTTCGCATCAGGGCACCGTCGAAGAGAGCCACGGAGAAGCGAGGCGCCGCAGTGATCAGCGACTTCAAAGTTGGCGGCGGACGGCGAGAGACGCACGGCGGCAGTGGAGACGAAGGTTGCCTCGCCGGAGGCGGGGTCGTGGCGGTCGAGGCGGAGCGGGAGGGAGAGTGTGGGGACCCGGATTACCAACTCCGAACCCCCCTGTGTTTCCACCGTGCTAGTCCAAGAACAGCTAGCACACACAGTCATACAGTGATGATAACACAGACATATCATAAAGTCATAACAGTAATAAGCAAAAGAGTGTAACAACATAAACATCCATCATCACATTATTACAAGTATGGAGCCTTACGGCTTAAGTGAAAATATAGCAGCGGAAATGTAGAACAAAAAGAGCCAATCAGTATGCCCACAGCAACCGACCGATGCACGCTCCTAGTAGTCCTACTGATCCTCCTCATCAAAGTCTTCACCACGATGTCGAGCGGTGGATCGCAGGCTTTTGATAGCCTCTTCTCCCATCATCGCTTTATGGAATAAGCACCCGCATTGAACGCGAGGGTGAGTATGCAACATACTCAGCAAGTCTCGGAAACTTAATGCAAATAACTAAATGCAAGGCTTAAACAAAGGATGGCATATAGGGTTCATTTTGCATAAAGTGAAAATTGAAATTTAAATACAAGTAATAATTTCATAAAGCAGCATTTAACAAAATGTAAATAGCATAAATAATTAAACTTGAAGTATAACAATTTTCCAGGTTCCAACTACCTGGTTGGCTCTAGACGCCAAACTAAAACCCGGGAGCTCTAGCCGGTCGCGGATTCCCAACCGCATTTTTCATTTTAAACCAAATCATCATTTTTTCCATTTAAAACCAAAACCAGAAAAATCTACTATGTGAAAGCGTTCCACGCTTGCCCTTATCCGTGGGCACAGCTACTCAAGTAGTTTTTAAGACTCTGCAGAGCTGGTACACTTTACCCACACGACATGATCAACCCTTTGCGCCAAGCTATTGACACACTTCCTTTGGTGTGCCTGGCAGGAGATCATGACAAGGCCTTTACAATGCATATACTGCTACCGACTCACTTGCTAAGGTTCCACTTGGTAGGGCTACCTCCGCCGATCCGAAGCCCCTCTTGCGCCTTGCAAGTGTCATCCCGACAAACCCGCATGACCCATTTGGCGAAGTCAAATAACGATACATGCAAATTACTTAGCAGTCGTACCCATATAGACATGTGGTTGTCTTGTATAGCATGGCCCATGGTGACACACGATCGGTCCTTAATTGACTAGGGCGGACAATCACATTCCAAAATTTTGTGCATCCCGCACCCGCCATCCAACCAATCCGCCTTGTCTAAATCATTTTCACTTTTAATTTCAAATTAATACCGCAACACCAATTGCCATAAGTTTCACAATTCCTTTTGAATCAAGAATGAAATCATTTCCATAATGGTAAGGTAAGACGTGATTAAGAATGGCTAAGCATTTTCTACTGTTCCCATAATAAAATATTTACCATTAATTACAGTAATTAGTTTTCCTAGGGTGTCAATGGTTGGCAACATGAATTTCAATGTGGTATAACAATTTGGCATTTATCTAAGCATTTGAAATGACATTAAAATACAATACGTAAATCAAATAGCATGCACTAATTTAAAAATAAAATAGCATTTCATAAACTTGGGTTCAAAATGGTCAAGGGAGACTTGCCTTCACCTCTCCCGCTGCTGCTACCTCCGCTGGATGCTCCTCTCGCTCAATCGATGCGTCGTCTACACGCGAAACACGCAAAACGAGACAATAATAAATAAAACAAAAATAAATAAAATCCAAAAATTCAAAATAAAGGCACCAGCAGATAGATCTTGATTTTATATGAATTTAGAAATTTGAATCGTTCGAATCGGAGTTCGAACGGAGGAGAACGAGGCTTCCGAAGTTTAAATGGGGAAGAAAATCAGAAAATAAATGGAGTTGACACGTGTCGCGCTGGGATTGGTTGGATCTCGGAAATTCGGGAAAAATCACCGGAAAAAGGGAAAAATCCCTACGGCTGACAAATGGGTCCCACGCGTCAGCGAATAGGCTCACGGTGGACCGAGTTCACCGATAACGGCGACGTGGCGGTGACGCAGGGGCTAGCGCATACGTGGCGGTGAGGTGGCGCATACGTGGCGAACACGCGGCGCCAAGTGGCGGCTTAGGGTTGACGTGGCGGTGACGTGGCGAAGACGTGGCTGACACGTAGCTCCACGTGGCGCTGATATGGCAAGACTGGGTGACACAGCGACTAGGCGGTGCTGACAAGGATGCCACGCGGGGCTAGATCTGAGGTGGCGACTACGTGGCGTACACGAGGCAACACGCGGACGACACATGGCATCCACGTGGAAATGACTCAGCAGATGGCTCGGGACTTACTGCGTGGGACGGTGTGGGCGACGTGGAGTGTTCCTGACCGTCGATGACCGATCGGGGCGGTGTCTTGATGAAGAAGGCGGCGGTGAGAGCGACTCAATAAGACCGGAGACGAAGACGAAGGTATGGCAAGCAGCGGAAAGAGACTCGTCGGACACGAGACATAGATGAATCGAAAGAGCATCGTACGAGGAACTCAATGGTACAACCTATGGCACCGGAGACTCACCGGAGGAGGAAGAGGAGGCGGCGGAAGACTTCAAGCACGCCCGGTAAACTCCGGTGAGGTCATGTGAGCACGACAAGGCGTCCCTGCATTTACGAGAGAGGAGGAAAAAGAGGCGTGAAGTGGAGAGTCTTGGCACGAAATCGGAGTGGGTTTTTATAATCTAGGGTTGCGTGAAAAGGCACGGAGAGCGAGGTTGGTCGGTAGTGGGGTTTCTGGCGGCGCCGAGAGGCGGCGATGGACGCACGGAGCCGCCGATTCGCGTTGATCGGACGGTGGAGAAAGGAGACGGTAGGGTTAGGGTTTGATGCAGGATTAGTTGTGCGAGAAAAGCGGCAGCTAACGTGAGCGTGGCGATGTGGTAGGAGAAAGGAACAGTGATTTCGGCCCAGAATTGATTTTAGAATTTAAATACATTTCCGAATTAAATAAATATCAGGAATTCGAATAACCTTCAAATAATTCAAGTAAATAGCAGAAAAATTCGAAAAAATTCCCAAAAATACAGAGAAATCAATTGAAGCACAAGAAACCCAATAAAAATAAGAAATCATTAATTTGAGTTATAGTTTAATCTAATTAAATCCTTTTGGCTTTTGAAAATTCCAGTTAAGCTGAATTGAATTCAAATAAATTTTGATTGTGTTTGGATTTTAAAATTCGAACTCCAGAAAATCCAAAAATGGAATGTTACAGAGAGGAGGCAGCGTTCTTGCGTGGAGGGAGGCATGAGCGGTAGTGGCATGCCATGCCATGAGAGACGACGTAGAAGAGGCGGACCTCGAGGCGTGGTCGGGTCCGACGGCGATCGTCCATCCATCTTGTGCATGAGGTGGCGAAAAGTGTCTTGGGAGGAGGCATGGGATTAGCTTTAGGGTTCCGCCATTGGAAGGCTTAAATGGAGACGAATGGTTAATTAAGCAGGAAAGCTGACGTGAAGGAGAGGGAAACAGCGTTGTTTCGTGAAACAACGACTCTTGGCATGGGGATCAAAAAACAACGATGCTAGAGCCGTCTGTTGGAGAGCCAGTCGGCCTTAGCATCTCCTACCGTAAAAGAGGCGCATGCAGAAAATTAATTATCAAGCATTTAATGAAGAGACAATTTTAGAGACAACTCTTTATATGTGAACTGACTCTTACTGATGTGAACTGTCTAGGAGATTAGATCGGATCCAACCTTTGTACATTCCCTAAGTGTGTCCTATGCCGTCGCGGCTCATCCGGCAGCGCGCTAGGCCAACCACTTCGTACCGCCACGCACGTCATCCAAGCCCAAACGGCTGCCACGGCCCGGCAATACCCAGCGCCACCCGTAGGCCGGCCGCAGCCTTCCACACACGACGCGACGCGCGCGTGGCGCGTAAGCCCATCTACGCAATCCCCTGAATTCCATATTAAAACGGCCCGATGTTCGCCGCTTGAGCACGTGGCGCGCGTCCGCCACGCGACCCCGCACGGCCTTCGCCCGACCGAATCGCCCCGTCCCGTCGGGTCGTCGGCGGATCAGCGCCGCGACGCCAACGGCCGATCGGTTCCCAGGCGGGAGACGATTTCCTCTCTTTTGGGACTGTAGCTTCCGTGCCATTAGGATTGGCTCCTCAACAGCAGCGGATTATCGAGTAATTTCACCAGCGCTGACACTGCATCTACTTGTGATTCTACCTATACAGGATTGGATGTGCTGCTTCCGGTAGTATACTCTAGTCACTAGCATGTAAGCTGCCTGCCACCCACACACAGCGAGAAGCACACATGACCAATGGAAACTAGCTGGTATCGTGGGATTGGTATGGCACGCTTACTACTAAGTGCATCCGTACATACTTCACTACATGTTTACACGTGGATATTTATTGGCATGACTTTACCTCCTGACCACTTGTAGGTCAATGTCGATGTGCCATCACAAACAGGTAAAAGTAGCTAAAAAAGGTAATGGCAGCGCTTTTACTAGTACAAGTAGTATAGTAACTGACTCTGTGACTGTGAGGCTCAAAAAACACATCAATATTTCACCCGTAACACAGAGAAAAGCATGCTTTACACGGTTGATACTGCTACTCAGAGGTACCTCCCTTTCCCTCTCAAGAAAGCTTCCGAAAGAAAAACAAAGCTGCCTTTGAAGCCCTGTAATAGCTACAACCTTGTACGTGCACCATCATAGCATCATGTCCTGTCTGCCTGGGCTCCGTTTCGGTTTCGTCAGTACCTACGCTAGGCTTACAGCAGCAGGATGTCATCGTCCAACAAACTCTGCAGGAGGGCACAGCTCTTACCAAACTCCTTAAAAATGACAGGGTCTTTGGACTTTGTCAAGTCCAAATGATCCCCCTTACCTAATTTCACCGATACTAACTGCTAGGTTGTTGAAAATAAAAGGGCAAAGGCCCAAACGCTGCACAAGCTATTCTTGCCTCATTGCCTGAGCCTTTTCTTTTGAATCAAGTGAAATGCGTAGCCGATGGCAGCATTTTCGGGGCGTAGCAATATAGTACTGGCCATATGTTTCAGGTCTACAACGTGCATTCAAGCCTCGTTTGGAACAATCCTAATCATATGTGCTCTCGCGTGAATAATTCATGACTGAAGTAGAGGCCTTCGGTTTAGCCAATTGTTTGATCGATCTACCATGAATGTTCATGAACTAAAGTAGAACTTCTCAAATGCCATCACAGCATCACTAACACATGGGATCTAACTTTTCAGTACAGAAGTCCTCTTAAAAAAAAAACTATTAAGTACAAAAGGGGTCCAAGTTTGAAGCTAAACCTATTCCAAAGATGGCCTAATTACAAAGAGAAACTATTAGGTAACGTTAATTGCACCTATATGGCGCTTTAGCTCTAACATTCAAGCTAGGAGATACTCGATATCATTTTAGAACTTTGATCATTAATACTTAAAACCATATTTGGATTTACAACAAGAAAATAATATAAGTATATTTATCATCGAAAGTACTTTATCATAATTATATTTTTTTATTTTAGATAACATATAACTAGAAAAAGTATTGATTAAAAATATGTATTGAAGATTGTGTCGATATACAAAACGACAAATAAAAAATAACAGATTGTTAGTATATCCCAATCAAACAGTTCCACAAGCCATATAAATTCTAAAATCTTACTCATGGATGTCAAAGATCAAGAAGGACATTGATTAGATCCACACTTCAACATCAATCAAATAGCAAGACTTTTGGTAAGCATTCCTCTTGTGTGTGCTTGGTTTTTTGCGGCTTTGCGCAGCTATCGACGATAGTGGGGCAGGGAGTGATCGGTACCAACGATCAGGCGCAGCCACTACACCTGTGGAAAGTATATAATGACAATCATATTATTATGATTATAAGACCAAACAACAGAGTAAGAGGCTGCGGTGATCCCCGAATCTTAAAGAATATGGGAACTAGTAAGATGGTTCGAGTGCATACGTGGTGAACAAGTATATAGATATACCAATTCCCTATAATTGTGCCAATTTACTCTATTTATAGCATCATAGAGGGTTGATATGTTACAAAAGTACCCTCTTAAAGTGCTATAATACCGAGGGTACAAGGGTCCTTTCATCCTTGCTACCGCTCACGTGTCGTCCTGCCTCGACCCTGTCAGCTGGGGCACAACGTGCTCCACATGGACATGGTCCATGGTACCAGGCCCGAAGCAGCCGTGCGGGCTAGATCCAGTGGCTACCGGATGTAGTTCGTATTACACCGTGTCCATGTGGTCGAAGTCTCTGACGGTGGGGCCACTCCTACAACACCCATCATACTGTACATGCAGAACAGCCAATTTGATGTTTGCAGACTCCACCGACGGCGACAGGGCCAGCGTTAAATGCACTCCGATGGCCATTTCGGCCAAGGAGAGCGGCAGCTCGGAATCTCTTTCAGATGGTTACCCAGCGTCCGCCGCAAAACCCTGCATGATCTTTCAGATGTGTTCGATTTGTAGGTCAAAATGGTACAAGAAGAGGGTATCCCTTGTAGCTTTTGTAAGCACGTGCCTTTTTCTCAGGCAAATTGACAAACAAGGAGATAGATATTAATCGATCGATTAGGACCACAGCTTAGCTGAGTAACAGTTACTACTTACTACCCTAATTTATCTAGTACTTTGAAGTTCGAGTATATTGGTTATGTTTACTTAACAGGCAACAGCTTAAGCTTACTCAACATGATACGGTACTTTAGCGGTTCTTAGTGCAGCACCTGTTTAATTTCGTGTCGAGTGCACACCATGGGCCTGTTCTATATACTCGTCTAGAAAAATGCAGTATTATACTACTTAGCAGAAGATATGGCCATAAACGTTTTCTTTTGCTTTGTCTGTCACGTCTCTTTTTCCATCTAATTTCTAGCATTTTTCAAGCGTAACCGTGCAGATGTTGACATGGTTTTTGACTAGCACGAAAATATCGAGAATCTTGTAATTAACCCGTAGGAAAGCAAACCGGTTGCTCATGCATTATCATTCATCCTAGTATCAGGCTTTTCAAACAATAAGGCATGGGATGGGAAAAGGATGCCCAATTTGAGCACGCAATTACCTAAAACATCCAACTTTATATGGGGAGCTTTCAATCCAGAAGCAAAAATTGAAACCAAACAAATGCAATGTTCAAACATATCGTTTTCGGTGTTAAATTAACTGGACAACCGATTATTCAGAATTCCTCGGAGAGTAAGTAAGATATTCCCTGAAAATTGGCCATGCCAACATACTTTCATAGAGTGAATGTTCTTTATTTGTTTTTTGAAACGGTGGCAGGAGCACTGCCTTTCAATTAAGAAAGAAAAAGAGAATTTTTACGACCTAGCTGACCAAAAAGGCCTCAACATCAAACTCTATACAAGAGAGAAGACAACCACCGAATTATATGACTAAGACAAGCAGATAGGGACTAATGGAATTACTCAAGAGTGATGGGCTACTGGGCTAGCAACCCTGCTGCCATGCTTTCTTTCTTGATGATTTCGCCGATCCTTGGCAGCTGAAAGGAGATACTTTGAAATGTCCGGCACCAAGATGTTCTATATATTCCAGGTTTCGACGATCGTTGGCTAGCAACCCTGCTGCCATCACGAATCCCGGGCAGCCAGTGTTCAAACAGCCGGTATAGTTGAAGCCATCTGCTGTCCATGACAAGCAAGAAATAATGCCTGCTATCTTTGAACCAGTGAAAGTTCTTTACACTAACTGGTCAAACGAAGAAACGGATATCTGACAGTTACACAAGACAATCAGCCATGCAAGTGATTCAATATCGGTCTCGCAAAAGTCAAAGGCAAATGATTCAAGATGCTAATATCAAAACTGAATCTTGCAAAGATACGTTCACAGAATCACAGGTAACTTCAGTTTTTATACGGGAAAAGACGGGCTCAGTTTATCCTTTTCAGTGATGTAACTAGTCTATGCGCTAGTTAGGAAAAAGAAGAAAACAAAAGAGAACCCAAGAAAGTGCAGTTGCAGGACAGACTCCGGAGATGTAATGGCTGTTACCTCCGTTATCTAAAAAAAAAGTTCAAGTGGAAACTGATGCTATGGTTTGGCAGCTTGGCTGCCTCCGGAATCCCGAAACGCACCGAACCAAGATGCTCTGCATGTGTGCAGGTCTTCGCATTGGACTAACTCAGTTGACAAGAAACCCCGTTTCTACCTATTCCCAGTAGCCTTCACCGGCCAGATACATCAAGGTGCAGTCTACCTCGATGACTTGCAAGCTTAACCAAAGAGCCCAATGATTATGCATAGTTTTCCTTTCGAAATCAGCAACCGTGCGTGCGTAGCTAGCGGATGACATGACAAGCACCCAAGTCGTGACAGGTACCTCGGTGGGGGGGCATGAAGCCTTTTTTGGAACGAGCAGGTCCAAACTCCAAACGCATCCGACAAAAAAAAAGTCAATGTAACAGTACTACGGTAGCTGCACCCTTGTTCACAGATCGCAAGCTCGCGTAGTGAATCGGCGTCGTGCGCCAGCGTGGTGCCCGGCCCGCTAATTAGACGCCAGTCGTGCGTGCAGTCTAGCGTTTCGTTTAGCCGCTTCGACTGGCACTGGAATACCACCGCCTCTCACCCATGGGTCGTGGGTCGTGACGTACCGTTTTGCCCTGCAGCTCCGAGACGAATCATCGCCGTGGAGGCTGTCTGTATTTGTGGTTCCATCGATGCGCATTCTTGTCCTGCTCCTTTAATTAATTATTGATCACCAGCTCCATGATCGTGCAAGAAAAGGTGAATTTGAAAGGGAAAAAAAAAATGGGAGGAAGAAGAAGAGAGGAAGAAAGCTTTATGATGCGACTGGACAAGTGGTGCGAATATCTCGATGCCCTGTTCTTTCCAAATGATGTGCAGAGCTGCCGCGTATCTCCGCGGTTCACGTGAACCTTTTTGGATCTCTTGTTCGCTTGCCGATCAGTTCGACGCCGGCATGGAAAGGCAGGACTTGGGTCCTTATAGAGCATAGACTTCACGTTGAAATGCAAACGAGCCAGACCCTTTCTGCTTCAGCTAGTGCTTCGCAAAAGCTTCGCAAATGCCAAATGTTTCAAATCGTCCTTGTCCCATGTGAATGGATTTTATCGCAATTAAAGTACGATTTGTTTGGACTTTTTTTCTAAAAAAAAAGGGTACGATTTGTTTGTCGGTCGTCATTGTGTATGTAATACGAAAGAGTGCACGCTAATTTCATCTTCCATGTGATATATTTAGCCTTTATTACAGGTTTTCCTTTGATCACTCCATACTAAACAGGTTCTATTATTGAAATATATACATTATTAAACTAATCTCAAAGGATAGGTGATCGGTTCCCTCTGTTATTGAGATTGATTACTTGTCTGTATTTTTCTTTTACCCCAAAAAAACCCTGAAATTGCAGGCTGTAGTCATGGATGCATACATGTTGCTGAGTCGTATACAGCAGTCTTATCCGGGACGGCTCCTTGGTCCTTCAAAATGTATCGATCGTAACAAGGTCTGTTCAGTGACTCTGTGACTCGGTGTGCAAGTGACAATGAGGTTAGCTAGAACGTCACTCTGGCATAGGTAGGGGGATCAGAACCAAAACTTGGCCAGGATACTTTATTTAAAGCCAGGGTTTTGATTCGTCTCCTTGACCTGTGCAAGCTTACGAACACATCCCAATTCGACACATGACGAATTCGAGCAGGGGCCAATCGATCAAGGACATGTCAAGAGTTAGGTGCGAGGAAGGTAAAACGGCAACGGGTAGTCGAGTACCTGTCACCCTAACTCAAAGACTTAAGAGCTTACGCCACGCTGAAAGCCTGGAATCAGCAGCCTTGGTTTGGAAAGGGACCGGTTGTTGAAAGCCGTACCGAATTAGCACTCACCACTTCACCAGAAGTATGCAAAGTCCATACATGTGGATAGAGATTGCAATCTGCTGTTGAGAAATGCGTCACAATTCACAACAACTACTACTGTACTCCAATGTTGTTGAGCCGTAGAATTCTGGAGCGGTTGTTATTTTAATAATTATGCTTGTTTTTACCGCTATTGTCGGAATCGCTGCAGGGATCAAGTTTGGTGACTCGGTTCGCCGGCTGTCTGATTACTTCGTGTTACCGAAATAATTTTTGAACACATGTGGAGCTTGTGGGTCGTGACCTACAGCTTTGGATCATGAGATGACAATCAAGTGCAGCTAGATCAGAGCTGTGGGATTAGGCGCGTCCTTGCCAAAAGTGTGGAGAATTATTAAAGCAGCTATCGCGTGTAAGAGCATTCTCATTGAAGTAGTACAGAAAATGTACGATCAGCTAGTTGCTTAAAAATTACCTAAAAACATGAGTAGTTTATTTTCTCCCACTTGTTTGAACGGTGAGTATACTGAGTACTAGGTTGCAGCAGACTAGTAGCTCTTTGTGAAGCGTTCACTATACTAGCCTTTCATTTTTTTTTTTTACAAAACCAGCCTTCGTACGATTTTTTTTTCAAAATAGCTCCTAGACCACACATACTTGGCATGGGAAGCGCGGAAAGGAGCATGGCATGTCACATGGCTCCTTCCGCCCCAAGCTACGCAAGAGGCCAACGTGCAGTTGTGCTAGACCGCGGAAGATCAGAGCCGCATGAACTTGTAGCAGGAGGGGCATGCAAATGGCTGTCATGCTACGGTTGTGTGGGAGCTCGGCTTGCCACGGCGTGGTGGCACGAGAGGTCGGCGCCGCAGGAACTGGCAGTGGGAGGGGCATGTAGACTGTTGCCGCTCTACGGTTGCGCAGGAGCCCTGCTTGCCACAACATGGTGGTGTGGGAGGTGGCTTGCTGCGGTAGGGTGGCATGGCAGGAGTGGGGTGGGGCGCGAGAAGCTATGCCTGGCACAAGAACTGGCTTCCGCAGTCTGGTAGTGCGGAAGCCGCTTCCCTTGCTCTCCATGCGCGGTACGTGCTGGGCAAAGGTTATTTTTGAAAAAAAATACATAAAGGCTAGTTTTGTAAAAAAAATAAATTAGAGGCTAGTACAGTGAATATTTCCCTCTTTGTTGGAAGTAGGAGCAAGAAGTCGTACCACCATATGGATCACAGACACTCGCAATCTCACTCACGTATGTCCGACTAAGTGTCGTAACTGTTGTAGAATATCACATCCTTGCGTTTATTTACAGATAAAAAGGTCAATATCTCAAATGTGATTACCAAAACCTTTAAAAGACTCCTCAGCTAGGGAAATCATCTGACTTGGCATTAAAGAGTTCAGATACTATTGGTGCATGCAGTGATGCAGACATCATATCACTTGCGTTTTACACACTCATCATGTGAAAATTAATTAAAAAAATGAAATTGCTTGAGCATTCAATTTTTTTGTTATCTTGTACTATCATTCTTTTTTTCTCCCTTTGAGATGAATTAGGTAGAGTCATGCGCTATGTTGCGCTCGGTGAACTTTGATAGGGTGCTAAGATAGCAAAACCAACCTTCATGGTGGATGCCATTTTTTCTTTAGTAAAACATACACAAATTGAAGTAAGCTGAAATAATCACAATTTCAGAATCTGCCGGGGGCTTTTCACGAAAAGGTGACCTAGACCAAGGTTTCAGAAAATTTATGGATTTTTTTTTTGCAAAAACAGGGATCCAAGACCTGAGAATAATTTTCGAAACTATGAGGTTATTTTGCAAAAGAGCCGGTGGGAGGGCCTAAACCCAATTTTGGGATTGACGGAGGTCCTTTTAGCAAAAAAGAATTCCTTCCGCTTTAAGAGTTAAGTTATTACACCATAAGCTGAAATCACTGTAGGAGATAGGCTCCGTCTACAAATGAACAGTTCACAATAGTGGTAATATTGAAATATTCCTCTAAAAGAAGTGTTATACTCTGATACTCCTTCATGTGTGCAGCAACCCTCGGATCGGTTCAGAGTTTTGTAAGATACGACACGAGTATGTATAATCTTAAGAATGAAGCAGATGATCTCGTAGAGAGAACTAAAATAACAACATTGAAGCAACCGCAACGAGAGAGAAAGATTTGATAAAATAGACCACAAATTCTTTAAACACAGCTTCAAAAGAGTATAATTATTGCTCTCTCACAATCTCTTGAGCCTTTTAGGACTCTCGGATCCTTATCCTATATAAGAATCTAGTGCTAAAGAATAATATATAGGCTCTAATTCTCTTGTACGCCTTTTGCTATGAATGAATTGGATTGTGGCTTCTTAGTTGTTTGGGTTCTCCATAACCTCCTCCTAGGTTTATATAGCTCCCCTAGTTCTCCTCCTAAAGCAAATAGGAAATCTACTCCTATTAAGAATCTTAATTCTATTAGGATTCATCTAGCGTATCTTTACAAATCCTAAAGTTTAGATATGAGTCACCATGTATAACAAGAAGAACAATAGCATTCCAAACAGATTTGTTTTCAAGCAAAGTGCTTACAGATCGATGCTCCTCTTCCTAACTCCGATTGAATAGGAGAACACAGAATAGATCAGCAGTTCTATTCAAAATTACCTTTTGTAAGCTTCCACCAAAAGCAGACTTCAGTTGGAGACGCTTAATTAACTCTCAAGTAAACCAAATCAAACATGTATGAAGGAAGGCCAAAAAAACTAAGGGTCTGCTTATTTTTGCTTTAGATTCACTGATTCTGAATTGTGGTTATATAGAAGCTGATTCTCTAAATGCTAGAATCCAAAAGTACATATGAAGTGAATTGTGGATTCTAGTGTATTGGATGGCCTAGATTATGAGAATCGAATTTTAGAATCAGACTATTTATTTTTTATATTACTTTTGGTGCTAGAATCTAGAATAAAAAACGAAAACAAACAGACGCTAAGTATCGCAACCTAAACATGGTATCGCACATTAGATATCCTGCTCCCACAATCTACAAGAAAAAAAGCAGCAATGAGACCACCACAGGCCCACGAAATCATGCGGTCACATTTCAGCCGATTTTTTCTCAGCAAAAGTACGAATTCAGCCACCTTCCCAGTTAACCGGACCTCTTAGGCGAATGACAATGTGTATTGAGTGATTGATGATGACTACTGCCAGCTACTTAATTTTTTCATACTGATAGGCTATACCATTTCATGTGCCAAACATTTCTTCTTCTTCTTCTTATGTGTCCTTTACCTTTACCATGGTAAAAAAAAGTTGTTACCTTAACTCATTCACCTAGTGAACTGGAAGTTCAGATTTATTTGATGAGTCCTCATCAAATTAATCAATAGACATAGAGACATAATTCAGTTCCATTAAGAGGAAAGGTTATAGGTTTTGAATGTACGGACATGATTTAAAATAAAAAAGGACTATCTAACAAATACAATCCATTCCCATCATGAAAAGAAAAAAAAAGCAATTATTTATATTTTTTCAACTACTCCAAAAGGTTCGCTCAAAATTTTTTGGGGGTAAAAAGAACTTTAAATTAGCCTAAGCAAGTACACGTGTTAACAGTCTAATTAGCGAAAGTAAGGGTGTGTTTGGATGATGAGATGAGATTGAATGGGATGGAATGATCCTGTACCATTTGGTTTCATTGTTTTGGGCGAATAGAATGGTTCAACATATATGGAAATATTTCTCAAATTTATATTATATCATCTACGACAGAATGGTTCTATTCAAACAACCAAATACGTGAATGACTTTTTTTCTTAAACTATGTAGACCCTGAAACACATCATCGCCAAGGAAACTGAGCCACGAATGGATCTCTTGCCCAGATCTCCAGGGCCACAAGGCGTTGCTTTCCTTGGACAGGGGTTTGGTAAGCGCGATAGTCTCAGAGGTAGAGGTAGGATCTCGCAGCTGCTGGGTTTGTCAACTGCTCAGAGCCAGCGCCCAGAGAGGAGAGAGCCCGTTCTCTACCAGTTTCAGTTCAGTTCGTGCACATATATACCAGTCCCTCCCGGCCCTGATCGATCCATTCTCTGCATCCTGTATCCAACCAACTACTAGTTGGACTGGCAACTTCAGCAAATCAAGAACGCGCAGGGAGGGAGGGAGGGAGAGAGAGGTGCCAGGTGATATGGGGCGAGGACGAGCACCGTGCTGCGCCAAGGTCGGCCTGAACAGGGGCTCGTGGACGCCGCAGGAGGACATGCGCCTCATCGCCTACATTCAGAAGCACGGCCACGCCAACTGGCGAGCCCTCCCCAAGCAAGCAGGTAGATAGCTAGCTGCGCAATCGCAACTGTGTATGCATGGCTAATTACAAGCAGAGTGTGAGTTCAGTAACTGTGCGCATGGTGTTTACTGTTTTTTTTTTCTTTCGATAGGCTTGCTGCGGTGTGGGAAGAGCTGCCGGCTGCGATGGATCAATTACCTGCGGCCGGACCTGAAGCGCGGCAACTTCACCGCCGCCGAGGAGGAGAACATCATAAAGCTGCACGGCTTGCTCGGGAACAAGTAAGCACGTACTGTTGCATCGGAGATTAATTTGACTTGATCCTTGTAAATTTTCAGGGTGTTCTTGGGTTCCAAGAGATTGATGCTTTGATCGAATTTGATTTGTTCAGGTGGTCCAAGATCGCGTCGTGCCTGCCCGGGAGGACGGACAACGAGATCAAGAACGTGTGGAACACGCACCTGAAGAAGAAGGTGGCGAAGAGGGAGCAGCAGCACCACCAGAAGCCGGGCGCCGCCAAGAACAACGACGGGGCCACAGGAGAAGCCGAAAAGCCTTTAACTTCTTCTTCGGAGTCCTCCTCGACTACGACGACGATCAACAACGGCTCCAGCGGCGGCGATGCCGGCGAGCAGTGCGGCACGAGCAAGGAGCCCGACATGTCAGACATATTACCCCCCCTGGAGCCAGACATCGACATCTCGGACATGCTGGTGGACGCGCCCACGGAGGCGTTCCCTGCGGCGCCAATGCCGCCGTCCCCGTGCTCGTCGTCCTCCCTGACGATGTGCATCGGCGGCGGCGCGGCGGAGCTGCTCGAGCTGCCGGAGATCGACTTCGAACCGGACATCTGGAGCATCATCGACGGCGACAGCGCCGACCTTCCCGACGTCCCAGGCGCTCGCCTGCAGGGCAACGGCGATGCAACAGTGCCATATTTTACGGCGCCCCACGCCGCCCCCGCGAGCACCAGCCAGGACGAGGAGGGAAAGGAGTGGTGGCTTGAAAATTTGGAGAAGGAACTCGGCCTGTGGGGGCCCACAGAGGAATCCCAAGCCTATGTGGACCCATCTGGCCAGATTGGCTATCCGGGCCCACTCATCGGCACGGAGGGGGACCCGGTCTCCACCTACTTTCAGTCCGGGCCCACCATCGCTGAACTCCAGGAGCCAGGCCCATCTGCCACTCTGTTATAAGTAAAAACAGAAGGCTGAGATTTGCGGTGATCCGATCGGACGGACAGGTCAATCGCAGAGCGGCGTGTTGGTCTTGGAGTGAAGGGCAAAAGGTTAGGTTAATTAGGATGCACATACAAAAGGGTCAAAGCCGTTAATACAAGGCTAAAGCACTGTTTGAACGAGTGGTACTTGCTTGAGAGATTTTGAGATTTAGTTTAAATTTAAACTAAATTATAAAATATTTCAACGAAATACTCACAATCTAAACGCCATGTAAGTAGTGAAAACACAGGTTCCCCTACTCTTTGACAGTTTTTGTTGACCCAAATGTAGCTTTCGTTGGTACTCCTCCACGGTGCTCCATTGACGAAGAGCCAATGATAAGTGCCATATGAAAATATATATGTTTGTTAATTTTGTTGTGTCGTACAATGCATAATGATCTGCATGTCGTCATCGTGACGTAAGCGGTCGATCATCCGATCCAAGTCCTGCCACTAACACTACCATATACTGTGCCTCAGAATCATCACCGGGTTTTGATTATGAGTTCAAAAGCCTTTCGCTTTTGCTAATGCGATGTAACCTTTTTCTTGTCTCTTTCACTTACCTTTGTTTCCTTTGTTTTCTTTCTTCACACTTGATTGCATAGCTATGCGGAGGAGCAAAATCACGTTTGTGCGTGAGGGCATATCTAGGCGATGCTGGGCTTTGAACTTTGAAGGACTAGATTTTTTTTAGAATATAATTTCGGCTCATATTAATACTACCTGAATGACTGGACTTTGTTACAGATAAAAAATATCATAAAATCCTAACATGTCGAGTTGGGATCAGCCTGCTTCATGTCGTGATCCGCTCAGTCTTTATATCCATCATGCTTTGGAAAAACTAGCGCCGTTTGTTTGGGATTTTTTTTAGGCAGGTGAAATTTATTTGTTGGGAGATAGATTTTTAAGTTTTCTTAGATACTTTGTAGAAAAGGTGAAAGAGGAGTGGTGGTGACTTAGGCCCTGTTTAGGAGAGCTCCAACTCCCAGCTCCAGCTCATATCTGAAACTTATAATCTAAAATAAAGTAAATTAAATTTATATTTTTAGTCTAAAATATAAACAAAATGATCTACCTAAACACTCTTAATGTACCCACAACTCCAGAAAACTCCAGCTCTATGAATTTCTGGAGTTAGAAATACCCTGCTCCACCAACTCCACAGATTTTGGTGGAGCTGGAGCTGTCCCAAACGCCCCCTTACTATCATCATCTACTCCTTTTTATATCAGTAAAGATAACACAAGACCAAAGCGCATAGGTAATAAATATAAACTATCGCATTGAAGACCCTAGATGAATAGCTTGTTATCATCAAATATTTTAACCGATGAATTTGTTGGATTTCTTTATCGAAAATTAAAATGTGCCTTATGCAGCCATTTTACTTGCTGGTTTGTTCTGTAATTAATCTTGAGCCCATATTATTTTTAAGAAGTTTTTAGCCGAGGTATTGCACAAAACTTCGGCGTGATAATTTTCAACCTTCATCCATTACCAACAGTTTCTGCCTTGATTAAAAAGATATTTGCCTTAATGATGGCTGCATTTCTAAACTGGGCTGAATTAAGCGGGCTTTGATGGGCCAGCACTACGGAAGCCTAGTAGAGAAGTTTGCAAAGACCACTCACTAGGCCCGCCTGATAAGCAATGATTTTCATACTTACGTGGATGTAGGGCTATAAAAAAAGTTCGCGGTTCACGAGTTGCTCTAGGTTGGTTTGCTCTGGGCTTGATTCGAGCTCGGTTTAAGCTCCAAATGACCTAAACTCGAGCTTAATCTTAAGCTTGTGAGCTTCATTAAGCCGAGTTCAAATAGCTTACGAACCTGATAAATTTACAAAATACTTATTAAATATTACTATACGTTAGCTTTTACCGAGTTTACTTGAGCCGAGCTCGAGCTCGAATATTTTTTTATTATTGAAAAATAACTTATATTTAATTATTTACCATTATCGAGTTTACTCGAGTTTAGATCCAGACTCGAACCTCAAATCAAGTTCGGCTCAAACTTTTACCAAGAGCGAGCTCGGTTTGTTTACAAGCCTTCTGGACGGGGTCTAAGGGAGATTAAGAAGGCCCGTGAACTAAGCTAATCGCCTCCATTAATTGTACTATTTGGGAGGAGTATTAACTTGCCATCTCTCCAAGTGAGAGAGTAGACGTCATAATTTGTGGGGGGAGTACGAGTTCATGCAGCCCTGTGTTACGCAAGGATTCGAATTTCGTTTTGGATGAAATTTTGCTGTGGGCTGAAATCCAAAATTTTGTTATTTCGGACAAAATCCGTTCAAAATTCAAAAAGAAAAATTCAAATCTGGTTTTTTTATTACTGAAATTTCTGAAATTTTCAGCCAAAATTCGAAATTTCGGCCGAAATTTTGGCAAAATTGAACTGATCAAACATACTTCAAACATTCATTAATTCTTGACACATCAAGGATGTTTTCATAAAATTTTCAAATGATTATCAGGTCTGTGGAATTTTTAAAAAATTCAAACATTGGTATTTTCCAGATGAAACGTTAACCGACAAGATTGAATCGGATGAAAAATGGTACAAACAATATTAGAAAATTTTGAATTTTTTTTTGCATGATTATGATGGATCACTAATGTTTCAATAAAATTTTGGGATGTTTATAAAGATTCAAGAATTTGTAAAAATTTAGACAGTGCTACTGTCCTGATAAAAGCCTTACCGGCAAATTTGAAGAGAATGAAAAATAGTTCAAACCACGTTGGAAAATGTTGGAAATTTTTGTGAAAGGTGATGATGTATCACTAATATTTTTATAAAAGTTTCATATGATTATCTTACTTGAAGAAGTTTAAAAAATTCTGACAGTGCTACGTCCTGATAAAAACCTGATAATCAATACATAGATTTGCTTTAGCGATAAAACAAGGTTTAAAATTTATGAAAATTTTACAGAAGGGTGATAAGAAAATTCTAAACATGTAATAAAAATTTGGAATCATGATCACACTCTAGTGAATTTATAAAATTCGTACAATGCACTGTACCATTTATGTTCTTGCTCTCTTTGATTTTTGAAATATAAGAAATGAAGTTCAGTGCTTAGTGCTTACGTAGAGTTATAGATTTGATTGAGCAAACCAAAAGGTTAAAATTTCAATCTGTAAAGTTAGAAATTTTGAGGGCATTTTGACTGAAATTCGGAGTTTGAGAGTCAAAATTGGAATCAATCAATGTATATTTACATGACAGTTAATAGGCACGAAATAAAATAGATATGAAAATATTGAAGCTATACAATTATAGTGTCCAATTTGAAACTGATTTAGTCCCATCATCAAGGGAGATTTACACTAAATTAAAGGGAGATGATTGACTTTGAATGTGCACAGGTACATATATATGTTATTACAATATGATTTTAGTGTCCACTGAAAGTGCGGAATGAACATACCAATATTTCTTCATCTAAGTAAGAAATCATGAATAAGCGTTGGAACATCCCATCTGCAATAAACAAAGAGGCATGCAGTGTAACTAAATAATCCATGTAATGAAGTTATTATGTACTCATGGCATCACAAAATGAAAAATAGAATGAATATTATGTACTCATGGCATCACAGAATGGATCTCTATAAGGTCCTCAATGTATTCCTCTTTCATTCTGATAGAGCCCTCCACAAACAATTGAGTAGTTAATAGGAACTTGCTTTGTATCTGCATACAACGAAGGGCGATAAACATGAGTGCAACAACAGAACTCACCAAAATTATATAGAAATATATAGAAATCACATATTTACATCACAATAAAATCAATGTATATTTGCATCACATACCTACGAGTTGTAGTATGCTTGTGGTTGAAACTCCACCTCATTGTTATCAACAATGACCTCGTAATATCTCCTCTCGTGTTGTTGTTTGTACTCTTCCCAGGTCATATCACATAGTAACCAAGCAGACTTCCAATGTTCATAATGAGCAAGCCAGCCGCTATAATTCTCGGACTGATAAAGGTACCTAACACTGACAGATGAGTGTCGTACGTACGGATCGGCGTATGGATCAATGTAGTCAAACGGCCAAGAGATGCTAGATCCGTCATAACTCTATCTATAACGGTATCCACCCTGATCCCCTCCATATGACATTGAATCGTACCCACTAAGCTCAGTTAGGAAGCCTAAATGGCTGGAAGACTAGCTGCTACACCATGAGCCTGCGTCATCCTGTGGTTGTGCTGCTTGCCGCCCACCTACACCACTCGATACGCCCTTCTCCTTACTACGGGTCTGCTTTTGTGAGCTAACCCTCTGTTGTGATCTTGGTGGCATAGGCGGAGCTGTCGTATGGGCTGGGTGGGGCTAGAGCCCACCCCGCCAGCCCAGTAAAAAAGTTTTCAGGAGCGCGTGACGGCTGTGAAAACTCGTAAATATCAACCGTCAACTCTTTTGAAGCAATGAATGATACGTTTTTCTCTTTTTATAGTTACAAACTTATATTGCATACAATTTAAATTTCAACTATTTTACAATATGTCGATAGTCATAGTAGTTGATTTTGGATGTCTCTTTTTTAAGCCCCCCCTCTTTAGAACTTTCTGGCTCCGCCACTTCCTGGTGGTGATTATGGCTGTGAACGGATACACGTAGTATATCGATCAGTTTATGTCCCATCATCGCCAAGGGAGTCTAACGGTGTGGCGGAGCTACTATCAAGGCACTGCTCATTATCAGAAGGTGTTTCCGTTTTATCGTCACTGCCAACAATAGCCTCATCATCACTGGGGCCTTTTACTTTTCGCTTACCATGCTGGCTGTTCGATAATTTCTACAGCCCGCCTAAAGCTCCTGCTAGCATGTCGGCGGCGGCGGAAGCATGCTTTCTCTTCCCTGTGTGCGTGTCACCGATCGCGAACTCAGCCCAATCTGGGAGACTCTTCCCACCTGTGGCAAATTACAGGTCACATTAATATTGTTGTTTGCTCTCGGCATACATGATTCATAAGTGTAATGAAAAACAATTACATTGGTTACCTGTGGCCTTATTCATTTCTTCCGACGGGATCGAATCAACCACGAATCTTGCTGAGAGTGGTGGGTCGTACAGGCTGTCCACATCGAGTAGGGCCCCCACTAGACCTGGACGAGTCAAACCACTTTGCAATAGGGTCACTGCTAGGATGCATCGCACCCTCAATGAGGTGATCGAGTGGGTCTTCATCCTGGGCCTGGTGGGTGGATTCATAGTCTCGTAGGCGAAGTCACAGATTGTAGTGCACGAAGATGAGCTGCTGGAGCTTTACATAACTTAATCGGTTCCGTAACTACGTGTGCACTAATGCAAATGTACTCCAATTGCGCTCGCAACCACTCGATAATGCACACTGAGACACCAACCGCAAGGCATACTTTTGCAACGTTGGTGTCTCATTCCCGAACGCCATCTACCATTGCGCTGCGGAGAAAAGAAAAGTGCGTTAGTCAGTGCTACAAAACAACGTATCAATACTTAAAACTATGTATTTACCTGCCATCATTTGGCCACCAACGGCGCTGGACTGTGCAAACTGTGTGGCAAACCGTCCCCTCCTAAGACGGTATACGTCAGCTTGATTGCACCTGACCATTGCAGGCATAAGAGGTTAGTACAATCATCACACAAGTTGTAACTTACAACCATACAATCATTTCGTACCTGTGAAATATGGGCAGTCAAGTTTCCTTCTTGGAATTGCATTTGCATGACACCACTTGGACCATACCCTCCCTAGACTATGCCTTTTACCCTTATTTAATGCAGTGTCAATACGGGATTGCTGCGGGGTGCTACTCCGCAAGGTAAACATCGATGGGCACATGGCTTCCATGTCTTGATTTGCTCCTCTCGAATATTTTGCTGATAGTGGATTGGACCGATGTCTTCCTTGAAGCACTCCCAGACCCTGAACTTGGGGTCAAACCTTGGCTCTTGAGATAGGCCTCTTCTCTAGAGGCTCTTAAGGCCATCTTGAGCTCCTCTTGCTTGGTATGGTACTCATTGGCAAAGGTGTCCTAGTCGTCAGAAGCCTCCTCCTTACGGAGCCGCTCCGCCTCCTTCTCCTTCTTCTTGTCCCGACATCCACGGAGGTCCGCGAGCATGGCCTGCCTAATCACTTTAGGCATACCGGGACATGCCTTCACATCGCTAGCGCGGCCAGCCAGATGTTGCTTTAGACGTGTCACCCCTCCACCCTTCATGACATGACTGCAGTAGTTACACTTCGATCCAGGGCCGATGCGCTCTCCGTGCTCCCATACGGTGCCCTCACGATCTGCCATCACTAGAGCCTACAACGGAACACAAAATATACCAATGATCGCAATGAGGCAATGTGAGAAAATTAGAAGCACCCAACACAAAATAGCTGTATGACAATATAGCTACGATTTAAACTTATAAATTCGATTTCTCGCTGTTCGGACCCAACAAAATAATACTAAATTTAGGTTCTGTCAGTTCTATATGTGAATACATGGCTAATTACTGAATGCCTTCTTTGTAACAAAGTCCTTCTGTATGTTCTCTTCTTTTGCATGCTACCTTTTATTTTCTTGTTCTCTAAAATGACTTCTTTAAAAGCACGGCATTCTTATCTGTGATATGTGTCACTTTACCAGAGCCATTAATTCTTCAGCTACATTCAATAATTTAAAAGATTGATCTGGAAGCCTTCTGGATTAGCTAAGTTCTAATGAACAAGAAGCCAACAAGTACTAGTAAATATATGTACAAAAAGGCCACTAGTGAGTTATGGCTCTTGTCGATGTTTGAAAAACAGGTTCCTCACCAAGCTTACTTGTTGATCGAGGGATCAACCAATGCCCCTTTCCCGTGAAGGGTTTACGTCCGAAGAATGCTATCAGAATGCGATGCTCGAAAGGACAGTGGACAAAGAATTTTTATCTGGTTCAAGCCTCTCTTGATGGAGATAATAACCCTGCGTCCAGTGCTCTTACTATTTCTTGAACTCTTACAGGAAAGTTTTGTGTGTGATGTGTGCGTATATCTCTGTGTGTATCTGTGTGTCCCTCGTACTCCAATCTACTGTAGGAGTATTTATAGGTGATCGAGGTAACTACAGCCGAATAACGCGCCATTACTACGCTTGAACGTGACTGTAACTGCACCTTTGATTTTCGCCATGCTGTGTCATGGACATGATGGACTTAGATCGTGGCATAATGGTCTTAAACCATAGCGTAATTATCGCCACGTCGTCTTTATAGGCCAGGCACGACCTGTTGGATATGATTCCGACCGTTGCGCTCATCCGAGCAAGCATGCTCGGGAAATTATGGCACATGCTCGGGGACAAGCCTAAGCATGGTAGGGACGGACCCACCAGTTGGTCCATCCGAGGATCCTCCTTGGGGACACCATCTAAAGGCATGCATGATCGGCTGAAAACTGGCTGCCGGGGTATAATGGTCTTTATGAAAATGATCCAATCCCCGACAACTCTGGTTTGCATAGGAAATCTACTTTGCATCTTTCTCTGAATGATCAGACCTATTTATTTGTGGTTATGCTAGGCATTTTTGACGTGTAGAGACATTATTGCTCACTGGGTGATTTGCTGTCTGGTTGCATGAATTATTTAGCTCTCGCAGTTTGCACTAGTTGCATGAATTCTTAGCCTTACTGTTGCAAAGGCTATACTGACAAAGATAAGATTATAAGAGAGATGAAATTAGCCATGCAAATCAAGGAAGAAGTCTCACCGGATATTTGAAGTTTACCCGAAATTTCGCTATGCAGTGCCGAAATTTCGCTCCTACTCCCTGAAATTTCGCTCTTGGGATGCGAAATCGGCTTCCAGTTCACCGGCGATGGCCGAATTTGGCCGGATATTGGCCGGATCGGAGAGAGTAAGTGAGCTTGCTGCAGGAAGAGCTGAAGAACGAGAGGAAAGTGAATGTGTGCTCGGGTAAAGATTGGTGAAGCACGCAGCCAGGCAATGATTGAGAGCCTTATAAAGTTCAAAGTGTGTCACATGCAGGGAAATATGTAATTCTCAATCCTATGAGACACTAGCACTTCTAGATCAATGGTAAATCTCAAAGCTAGCAAACATAAGGTTCTGGGTTCAAGTCCTAGCCATGCCTGTTTGTGTAACTATTTTTTTTGCATAGTTATAGGCATGAAAAAATTATGAAAATTTTTGTGAGTAGTCGGAAAGCATTGATGATATTCTCATAAAATTTTTAGGTCTTGATCAACCATAACAAATTCTTAAAAAATGTGGAAGTTTTACTTCTAGTAGTTTTTTTTGCATTGTTCCAAGCATGCAAAAATTACAAAAAAAAATTTACATCTTCAAAAAGCATCAATGATGTTTTCATAAAATATTTTAGATCATGATCAACTATAAAAAGTTCCCAAAAAATATGAACGTGGTATTTCATAGTTTTCAGACTTCAGAGCGCGTGCTTGTACCGTATATAATTTTTGATTGAGCAATCAAAAGGTTGAAATTTTTGGAAACTTGCACACAATGTTTATGAGGAAATTATTGATCTCTCATAAAAATTCTAGGTCATGATCAAACTTGAAAAAATTTATAAAATTCTGACATGGTTACTACCTCGTTTATGCTAATTATATTTTTTATTTTTAAAAGATAATAAATGAAGTTAAAATATTTTAATATGATCCTAGACTTCTTGAGATAGTAGCATAAATTTTTTATAGCATGAAAAAGCTTATTCGATTTTATAAAATTCTGTTAGTGTTTCTACTGAAATTTTAAAATGTCTCAAAAATAACTTTTTTCATAAATTATCATCAAAGATCATCATCTTATGAGTTATTGATGCAATTCCGATGCAATCTGACTGTCAGACCTTCAAATCCGGATTTAATTCCCGAAATTTTGCCCGGTTTACCCGAAATTTCACCGAAATTACTGTAGCAATTTCAAAATTTTCAATTCGCCCGGTTATTTAAATTTCGCCTTGTCTTGAAATTCGAGAATTTGCCGAAATTTTATACCCTGGTGTTACGATCCTTCACTGATGGATGCAAGAAAAGACAGATAATTGCAAGAATTTGGACAGGATTAGAGGGAAATTGTGTTAGAATGGGGAAGAATTCAGAGGAAGAGGGATACAAGCAGAAGAGAGGTATGAGTAAGAGGAAGAGCCGAGACGAGCACCAGGAAGGGGAAGAAATTCTATTCGGTTCTTGTATGTTCGCCCTTTCTCCTTGTCATATGCTCTCTTTTAAAGCCACCAAGCCTATCTGTGGTGGGCCACAAGCTAGCCAAGTGATCCCATATCCCATAACACGGTCCATGGCCCAGTAGGTGACAACCTGCCAATTCACATGAAATTTCCAATACAAATTATTGTATGATTCATGTTTAGATTGACTAGATCTATATCTTTGATTACCGGAAAAATCAATAAAGTATCTTTAATAATAATCCTAGATCAAAATTCTATTATCATGGTGCATTAATTAGGCGTGGGTATAATGAGGTCCGCCGATTTAAGGCTGGCTATCGAGTTTAACGAGTTATTATCGAACCTCTTTTAAATTTAACATAAAATCATTTTTTATCATTTAGGTGGATATTTTGAATTCAAGATAATAAGCCACTACCGAGCCGAACCAAGCCTTATTAACACTTTTTTTGCTAGAAATTGACTTAATTCAATTTTGAACTCATTAACTATTGTAATCAAAACAATTTTAATTCGAGTCCTAATGAGTTTCTTTTTTTTCTGATCCTGGTCCTAGTGCGCCCTCTAACCAATCCAGCCGCCCTGGCCCCATCAATGGGCTAAGTCCCGGTACATTACATAATCCTGTTGTAAAATGTCGTCAAACGCCAACGATCAATCGCCAATTGTAGATGCAATTACAAGAGCAAGAACAGTAGACACACAATGTATGGGTGGAGTTCTCTCTCGCTTTATTGATTCGATAGTTTGCAATGAGGAGGCACCCGATATATATAGTGGTGCGAGAGAGAGTTCAGATTCGACCACATTAGGAAGAGATATAGTTCTAACCATATTTGGTTTAGGTGTCCTTATCTCACAACACTCCCCCTTGGTCGAATACCGCGTAATGCGTATGTCTCGTCAAAAACTCCACTCAAAAACCCAGTGGGAAAAAGGAGATGGAGAAAAGAGTACATCGCACTCGCACTTTATGTTGCACTAGTTGCCTCATTAAAAACCTTCATGTGAGAAAACTTCAAGAAAACTTACAAAGGGAAAAAGAGTACAACTTATAACCTTCAGGGTTTTATTAGGATCTTCAGGATCGCAATAAGGGTTATGGTTCAAGGGTTTCCTCCCCCTGAACTTTGCATCTCTCTAAGTCTTCTCATTCCAATGCCTTTAACATATCTTTAAAATGTAGATTTAGGCAAGGACTTGGTGAATAAATCTGTGAGATTTTCACATGACTTAGTTTGTACGATCTTTATCTCACCGCTCTTCTGGAGTTCGTGAGGACAGAATAATTTAGGAGCAATATGCTTCGTGATGTTGCCTTTTCCATAACCCAATTGCATTTGTGCAACACAAGCAGAATTATCTTCATAGATAATTGTGGGGGTATCGACGGTGTTAAGGTCACATGACTTCTGGATATGGCTAATCACACGTCGCAGCCAAACACATTCACGTGAGGCTTTATACAGGGCTATAATCTCTGAGTGGTTGGTAAAAATTGCTACCAGGGTCTGTTTACAAGATCGCCAGGAAACAACTGTACTATCGCAGAGAAACACAAAACCAGTCTGAAATTTGGCACTGTGGGGATCAGACAGATAGCCAGCATTCGTATATCCCACCATGATCAAATCTTGGTTCTTCTGGAAAAATAACACAATATCTTGAGTACCTTAGAGATATCTGAGTACAGTCTTTATACCAGCCCAATGTCTTCTGGTTGGAGCTGAACTATGTCTTGCTAGCAAATTCACTGCGAATACAATATCAGGCCTTATGCAATTCACAAGGTACATGAGTGCTCCAATGGCACTTAAATATGGGACTTCAGGTCCTAAGACTTTCTCATTTTCCATCCTCGGTCTAAATGGGTCTTTATCCACTTCGAGGGACCTTACGACCATGGGGGTTTTAAGGGATGTGATTTATCCATATTAAACCTTTCCAATACCTTCCAGGGATAGGAAGACTGGTGAACAAGAATTTCTTCTGAAAAATGCTCTAGCTGCAGGCCTAAGCAAAATTTGATTTTTCCCAAATCTTTCATCTCAAACTCCGTCGTGAGGTAAGCACTTGCTTCCTTTATCTCCTTGTTCTTTTTAATATAATGACTCTGCATGGCCATTTTAAGTGTGGACATTAGGTACAAGATGCTCTACATTAATTTTTGAAGCCTTATAATAATCATTAAATGCTTTGAGATAACTCGCCAGCATTATCCATTCAAATAAATTTGATTTTTTCTTCTGAAAGTAGGCTTTTAATTTAATAATTTGGGCAATTAATTTTGGTAGAAACATGGTACCTAGTAGATAAGAGACCTACATAGGACTATCTAGTAGAAGCATCTATTAGTACCATAAAATATCTGAAGGGGTCCGACAGGGGCTAAATAGGTCCACAGATATCACTTTGAATTTTCTCCAGAAAATCTAGTGATTCTTCCCTAACTTTTAGATAAGAAGATCTAAGTATGAGCTTTCCTTTAGCGCAACCAGGGCATAAGAAACTTCAGGTCTAGGAAAGACTTTACGCTATGGCCAGCAAAATTATAATTATTTTTCTTACAATATTCAACTCAAGATAACCCAGTCGATCTGTTAGATCTTTAAATATTTCTGAGTTTTTTATCGCAACATAAACTTCAGGTTTTATATGTGCATAGCATAACCTGGAGGAGAATGAATGAAGCTTTTTAACCACACATTAATTACACCCATTAAATTTAGTCATGAGTAGGTATTTTGTACTGTTCTCATTCTTGTTTCCAAATAGAAACGGTTCAGACCAGTATCTTTAAAACTTAAGAGAGTACGACTGGACTTAGGGTATAATATGGCATTCTACTAGTGTCAACTATAAGAGTATCGCTTCTGGCGATAGTCATAATAATTTCAATTCACTTAGTGTGGCACAACTGTCTTCTAGATAGATTTTCTCCTCCGCTATCGGATTATACTTTGTTCTATATTAAAAGTATGATTTATCAATCAAACAATTGTTGCACTAGGAACAAATTGTAGAATATAGAACAAACATAGCACAATTAAACAAATATCTGGGAAATATCAATTTATTCAATTTTAATTGATAACTGCTCAACAGGAGCGTAGACCAAATGTTCATTCAGGAATTAGGGCTAAACTGATAAAGAAACTTATAAGAAATATGTGACATCGACTAGCAAAGGAAGGAATACTCAGGAGATTAATCCAGGTCTCCATATGAGTCGCATATGTCCTTCTAGGACCCCTCGAACTTTATAATTTCAATAACATATTATCACACTTTTCAGCACCCGTGTCAACAACAGGTTGAGCAGTGAAGTATGATTCAACATTGTTTACACCGGGTCTTATTGATTTTTCCAGTGGATTTTGTGTAAAGGCCTACCACATACTTCGGGATGCAATAGTTGCATGACCAATAGGCAATGCATTCATACCTAAACAGGGTTTGCAGCCTTACTTCTGGAAGCCCCTAACCTTTTATCTTTTACTTTTGCATTATGAATTGTTCTTCCCCTTCTTATCATTTGCCTTTGCTGCGGCCATGGCTATTACTAGCCTGCTAAGCATTTTGCATGTGCTTCAGGCACTGCAAGACTCCCATTAGGAAGTGCATGATGATACTTCACCAGAAGTTCATCATATTTTTCTACTTCTAGCAAATGCATATAAACTCGAAATACTTATGGTACTTGGTATGACGATATTCTCACAGCAGGTGCATAGCCTGAAGGCACGGGAGGATCCATTCGCGTTGTGATATTGGCAACATGAGGAATATTTGCTGGTTATATATTTGTCCTTCAGGGATTCCAAAAATACCAGCTGGTCATCTTCCATTAATTATTCGGCCTTCAGGTCCGTATGGAGATGGTGCCTCAGGAGGTGCGGAGGTGCAGAGCTGTATATCTGATTACTACGGGAAGAGTAGGGGTACCAGTTTTAGGTTGGGAAAATAGTAGCTCCAAAAGGTCGAGCTATTAGATTAATCTTGGTATTCATTTGCCCGGGTATGGTAATTGTTGCCATTCAGGGCAAGTTTGATAAGTTCCCTCTTTGTGATGTCCAACACATCCTATTTCTATTTATGCAAAATGACTTTTACTACCGGTAAAATCATTATATTGCATGCTCACTCTTCAATCAGTTAAGCTTGGTCTATATCTATTCAGTAGATAATTATCTAAAAGTTTCCTAGAATTTTTCTAGCAATTTTCATGGCTTTCTGCTAATTATTGAGCAACTTTCAGAATTATCATGTAACACGAAATTTTTTTTCAACATATATCAATATGAAAATTATGCTAGGACAATTAATCCAGAGAAATGGAGCTTTTAATATGCTATATAAAATTTTTGTAGCATTTTGCATAGTTTTTATGTTAATTTTCAAGCAATTTTCAGAATCACCGAATAACAGAAAATAATATGTCTAGCATATATAAACATGAAAACCAAGCTAAGAATTTTAATCTGCCAACATGACGCAGAGCATGGGAATATGGGTAATGACATGGGTAAGCAACACCTTTGCTAATTACATATTATGTAACTCTAGTTGGTTAGGTATGAAAACATGCAATGAATGCCTATGTCAACATGACTCTTGGCCAGGTCAACTTGCCCCGAGGGCTCACATGAGGGAGGGAGCACTTCCCGATTCCGGACGCCAATTAAGAAACCTAGACCCATGTGTGTTTTCCTTAGACACCAATTGTCATGTATCCATTCCTTCAAAACAAAAATAAAAAACCCAACCACTTATGCCTTCAAGCTCAAAAACCCGTTTTGATAGTTCGATTATTTCCATAATTCTCTAGCAATTTTTGTCACCTACTAAGCAATTTTCAGAATTACTTAAATAACCGAAAATAAATTTCAGCACATGATAAATAAGGAATTACTAGAAAATACATGCTGAGCATAGGACTTCTAAAAATGTGCTACATACTATTTTATCTACTTTTCATGGAAGCCCATATGCACAGAGAATCGATTTCCAGTATTTGTGCCACTATCAGATTTTAACTTCTCTTTCTTTAGTGCCAAAAATTAACAGGCCAACCAGCCTGCAAGGTCATAAGGCCCACTTGGCCTGGCGCAAGCCCACAAGGGTTGCTTTGACCTGGTAAGCAGTGAGCAGCCCTAGCCTTGGCACGATTTCAGCGCACGCGCATCGGTTCTTTTGGCGACATCGGCGGCGGCGTCCGAGGCTACACGCGTTTCAGCGATGCAGCAACGGGCGCAGGGCCGACGGACCGAGTTAGTGCGGAACAGTGTCACGATCTCACTAAATTATCACGGATCAACCACAAGCCAGTAGAGACATCTCCAATTCAACACAAGATGTTCACACGTATTAGGGATACACTGGGGAGAAGTGGAGACAGAACTAAGAAGAAGCAAGAGACTGGAATTGAGAACTAGAGTGTGGGGAAGATTAGCACTGGAAGCAAGAGAACGAAGGAGATACAGAGCGAGAAAGGTTTGAGAGGGGAGGAAATCAAGTTCGGTTCTTCGATGCCCTTTCCGATCTTGCTTCTTGCTTATATTGCTCACCGAGTAGGCCTTGGTTGGACATTGGCCCATGTCCGTGACGATCCGTAACATTCCTCCCGTTGAAATGCGGTTTGCCCCTGCCGATGGTAGCAACCACGATTGTACATATAATCATCACCAGATCCCATGGCCATTGCAAATCCGACTTCATCCACAACTTGATCAACAATGTAGATGAAGCTCGCCTTGCTTGACGGCAAAATGTTCCTCCCAATCGTTAGTGAAGCTCTTGTAGAATGCAGATACTCCTCCTTGGTGATTTCCTCGGTGTCAACTCATCCAACTGCACCCCAATCAGAGAGTACATCATTGAGGCCACAGAACTCAAAATCCGTCGCATCGGTTGATGAAAGCTTCAGAGACTCTTAATAGCCAAGCAAAACCTTTTCTTGAAGGTCAAGGTCAAACCTTGATAACATATCAACCATTAACTTTAGAAAAAGGCGTTCACTTAAGAAAGCAAGTCCCGAGTTTCGAATTTAGTGAAAGTCTGCTAGATCTGTTATTAAAAACACCGCCTTCTTACGGCGAACATCAATACTATTGCTTGCCAAGACGTCTGCAACATTGCACTCCCATTTTCCTAATGGAAAGCCTCGACCATTTACATTGTCTCTAATCAAAGCAGATATAACATACCGAATCACCCCAAAGACTCCGCACATAAGCTTCGGGCCATAGCATTTCAAGCACCTCGGTTAGACTTGCCGCCAATGCTAGCTTAGTCATTATGGATTCAGATCTTGGCGAGTTTTCACGTTCATTACACAATCTTTCCGCTTCTCCCATAGAATTAGCAATGGATGGGAAGCAAAATCATTAGTATCTCCAACAGATAACTCATTTCGGATCGAGTCCTTCAATGTGCATCTTGAGGGCTGTAATTTCAGCTCAGTAGTCATTCACCCCTTCCTCTGACATCCAATGATTGCTTGTGTCATGAACCGCTTTCTTTCTCTCTTATGTCCATGTGTGCAGCTTCCAAAGACTTTCTTAAAGCAAAGACACGGCTACTAGCCACTTCTCTGCTCTTCATCAAGGAGTCCTTTTCAAAGACAGAGCCTTTCATTGTCCTTCGTTAGTGTTTTGTCTTCTCGAAGAATGGATATTTTTCCTCTGCTGACCTCTGTGGTAGATGAAAGGTCTTGATAGTAATAACGCCAAGGGCATCAGCACGCATAAGCTGAACTGTTAGTCCAAACATCAAGGTCATGATCGGGAACCTCCTCAATGGAAGTCATGGTCGCAAGTCGATACCTAGCCAAAAGCAAATATTCTTTTCAAACCAGTTGAGATCTTTCCGCTCATTATCCTTCGAGAGGGCCTAATGCTGAAATTTTGTCATCTCGTTTGTCTTGTTGGCTAGATCCTTCATGTGTAGAAGCATCTGGAACTATCTTGATAGTCTCCAAAGCCATTTTACCAGACGGTTTTCGTTTACTGGGACTCTCTACTTTCTCAATATGATCTCTATCTTCAGATAGATAAACAGATATGCTATCTGAATTCCCGTGGCTGTTACCAGCTCCATGCAGATTGCCATTAACAGATATGGTTTTGTTGGCGCCTTGGATGGGGCATGATGTCGAACACTTGGTGGGTGTCACTGGGGTGATAGTAGTGGGAGGCGACATCTCATGCCTGATATCTAGCCAGCAGCAATTATCGTAGATGCAACGGCCATGAAGGGCCTCTAGAGCTCGCGTCGCATCATGGCATGACCGGAATAGGACGAGCACCTCCACGCTACTTGTTCTCCCAAGCACGTACACCTTTTCAGCGCCAAATGTGTCAAAGACCTGGTGAAACACCTCCTCGGTCATCGGATAGAGCACATGGCTCACCGTGACATGAAGAGTATGGCCGGTGTTTGCCTCCTGTTGGCCTGGCATTTCACCAAACATGTGGCGAGCAATGCGGCTCTGAGCAATCCTCCTCTGGATCGGATTCAAGTCCGGCTGAAATAAGCTGATCTGCTCTCTTGTTAGTCTTCTTGGATTTTCTCACGTGAGTTCACTTCTAGTCTGCTTGCAAATCCGGCTGAAAGCACATCACCGGAACTAATCAGCAATAAAGTCTTCTTTCTAGCTTTTGTCTCTTCACGGGCAAGACAATGAAACTTGTCGGCTCTCCTCTTCTTCACGGGCACTGGAATAATGGACCGACTTCCTCGGTTCATCGGGTCGGCGGGCGTCGGCGAGCTCGCCGGGACGCCGAGCGAGCCGGACGGGCGCCGGCCGGCGGAGGCCGGAGATCCGGAGGAGCTTGAGCGTGGAACCGCTGAGAGCACGTCTTGGTGGTGGCCGCGTGAGGTGGCTGGAGTGGCGCCGAGCACCGCGCCGGCGATGGAGTGGACGAGCACCGATCGAGACCAATCGGCGACGGCAATGCGATTTAACGGCGGCGGCTCGGAGAAGCGGGCGCCGAGAAGCACCGGAGCGCGGGCGCGCGGCGATTCGGCGTGCGGAAGCCGAGGAGTTCGGGCACGCAAAGGCTGGCGGCGGCGGAACCCCAGGTGCGTGCTCTGAATTCCCCTTGCTCTGATACCAAATGTCACGATCTCACTAAATTATCACGGATCAACCACAAGCCAGTAGAGACATCTCCAATTCAACACAAGATGTTCACACGTATTAGGGATACACCGGGAGAAGTGGAGACAGAACTAAGAAGAAGCAAGAGATGGAATTGAGAACTAGAGTGTGGGGAAGATTAGCACCGGAAGCAAGAGAACGAAGGAGATACAGAGCGAGAAAGGTTTCGAGAGGGAGGAAATCAAGTTCGGTTCTTCGATGCCCTTTCTCGATCTTTGCTTCTTGCTTATATTGCTTTCGGTAGAGTGGGCCTTGGCTGGACATTGGCCCATGTCCGTGACAGTCCGTGACAAACAGGTGCAGACCCGATGGGCTGAGGCGATGCGGCGACGGGCGCAGGGCCGCCTCCTCAGCTTCCGACGAGGTGCAGGAGACCAAAACGGCGCCCGGGCAAGCCGCCGCCGTGGCCGGAGCAGCGAGCGAGGCCGGGTTGTGGGATGCACGACGAGGCGACGGCGTGGCGGTGCACCGGCGCAGGTCTAGCGGCAGAGCTGAGGTGGCTGGCGGCGCGCGGCAGCGCCAGCGCTTTAGGCGGGCGACGATGGCTAAAGGCCGACGGCGGTCCGTTTGGCCGAAGTGTCACAAACGCCGGATCTGCCAATGGCCGGGAACCAAGGCGACGGCCAGGAAGACGGAGGCAACGGTCGAGCTTCAAAGCGACAGCCACCGTGCGCTTCGGGTGCAGGAAGGCCTGGCATCGCTAGCTTGTGCGGATAAACGATCTTCCAGATCGATCGCAACCCCCCAAAATTTATGATCATGCGTAGAATTTCCGATCTACTGATCAATTTTAATTTCGATTCAATAGATCATGCCAACTTAATACCTTGATCGACCTGCAGGAGAACTTCTGTAGACTATCGCGTAGGATAGAGTCGTATAGGACTTTTTCGGCAATCCGAGTAGGTGCCGGCGTGATGACGAATTGATTGCAGATCGGATCGGGCGATCAATCGCCGGTAGTAGATCGTTCGTTGTCGTCGATGATCCTCCTTATGGTAGAGACTCGTGCTGATAACGTGTTGTAAAACATTGTCAAACGCCAACGATCAATCGCCAATTGTAGATGCAATCACAAGAGTAAGAACAATAGACACACAATGTATGGGTGGAGTTAGTTCTCTCTCGCTTTATTGATTCGATAGTTTACAATGAGGGAGCACCCGATATATATAACGGTGTAAGAGAGAGTTTGGATTCGATCACATTAGAAAGAGATAGAGTTCTAACCATATTTGATTTAGGTTTCCTTATCTCACAACAAATCCAACCGTTAATGCAACAACAATCCACCTGTGCATGCAACCAATCACGTTCATAGCCAAGTGAAATATTTTTCGAACGTAGTAAGGACGGGCACGTAGCCTGCTAGCGAGAGCAATGCGTTAACAAGGAAGTTTAGATCATGAAGATTGTATTCTGTACGCCTTGGTTGTTGCCATAGATGATGTATACTATGTATAGAATAGGATCTGATATTTTCGGCAACAACCATACGCGCTTTCCTCTCTGTAATCTCCCAGCGATTTAGCCTGGTCTTATAAATAAAACTGACGCGGCCTCGAGACGAGGTGAGAACGCTTCCTCAAAACACATCTAGTATCGCTTCATGGTATCAGAGCCTGCCTCTGAAAAAAACTCATCTATGGCGAACAATGCGTCCTCCTCCACTGCGCCAGGGTTGAGTTCATCTCTTGTTCATCCAATAACAGAGAAGTTGACAAAGAGCAATCACATGCTCTGGAAGGCCCAGGTTCTTCCGGCTTTGCGCGGCGCTCAATTGACTGGGTTCCTGGATGGAACGATCAGTCCTCCTGAGATGGTGGTCACCAAATTCGGTGACAAGGATGTTCAAGAAGCCAATCCTGAGTACATCAAGTGGGTAGCCTTGGATCAACAAGTCCTTGGTTACCTCTTCTCCTCTCTGTCACGAGAGGTTCTGGCTCACGTCGCCTCGATGACGAAGGCGTCTCAAGTCTGGAAGGCAATAGAAGATATGTTTGCCTCACAGATCCGTACTCGAGGAGTTAATACTCGCATGGCTCTCGCTACTACTCAGAAGGGTACAATAACTGTTCCTGAGTATTTTGGCAAGATGAAAGGCTATGCCGATGAGATGGCTGCGTTAGGAAAGCCACTCGACGATGAAGAACTCGTCTCCTACATCCTCAACGGCCTCGACATCGACTACAATCCTCTCGTCTCAACCATTTTGGGACGAGTGGAACCCATCTCGGTTAGTGAACCATATGCTCAGTTGCTAACATTTGAGAACAGGATGGATCTTCTTCAGCGGGGGCATACACTCCCAAAGCTCGGCAAATTTAGCTGGGCGAGGTCAGGGAAGTTTCCAGCGCGGTCGTGGTGGTCGCAGCGGCCGTGGTGGTCGTGGCGGCAATTCAAGGAAGAACGACAATCGCCCACGCTGTCAATTATGTGATAAACCGGGCCACACAGTTATTGATTGTTGGCACCGTTTTGATGAAGATTATGTTCCAGAAAAAAGGATTGCTGCCACTGCCATCACATCCAATGGAGTGGACACAAATTGGTATACTGATACAGGTGCTACTGATCATATTACTAGTGATCTTGAGAAGCTAGCCATCCGTGACAAGTACAATGGTGGTGATCAGATCTACACTGCTAGCGGTGCAGGTATGGGCATTAAACACATTGGTCATACTATTGTTCATACTCCATGTTGTGATCTTTATCTTAACAATGTCTTACACGTTTTAAAAGCCCAAAAGAATCTCGTCTCAGTTCATCGCCTTGTCACTGATAATCAAGCCTTTCTTGAATTTCATCCAAATTATTTTTTGATTAAGGATCAGGTAACGAAGAGGGTTCTTCATCGAGGAAGATGTGAGGGTGGCCTGTACCCGCTCTCACCCTCTCCTGCCGGCTCAAATAAACAAGCATGGAGTGTCACCAAGCCATCTCTGTCAAAGTGGCATAGCCGGCTAGGTCATCCAGCTCTTCCCGTCATTCAACAAGTCATCAATATGAATAATCTCCCGTGTTCCTTGGAGTCCAATAAAGAAAAAGTTTGTGATGCCTACCAACAGGCAAAGAGTCATCAGTTACCCTATTCCAAGTCAACTAGTGTGTCACATTTTCCTTTCGAACTAGTTTTCTCTGATATATGGGGTCCTGCACTTGAATCTATAGGGAGAAATAAATATTATGTTAGTTTCATTGATAACTATAGTAAGTTCACTTGGATCTATTTGCTTAGACACAAATCTGAGGTTTTTCAAAAATTTCATGAGTTCCAAAGTCTTGTTGAACGACTCTTTAGCAGAAAAATTATTTCCATGCAAACCGATTGGGAAGGCGAGTATGAGAAATTAAATTCCTTCTTTAGAAAAGTTGGCATATCACATCAAGTTTCTTGTCCTCATACTCATCAACAAAACGGATCAGCTGAAAGAAAACACCGACATATAGTTGAAGTTGGCTTAGCTCTTCTTGCTCACACATCCATGCCTTTGAAATTTTGGGATGAGGCATTCCTCGCTGCTACATATTTAATTAATCGAACACCTAGCAAGGTGATCCAGTCAAAGACTCCCTTGGAGCGCTTATTTCGTGTTAAGCCAAATTATTCATCTCTTCGTACCTTTGGATGTGCATGTTGGCCTAATCTCCGTCCTTATAATACTCGCAAACTCCAATTTCGTTCCAAACAATGCGCCTTCCCAGGGGCGAAGCCAGAAAATATTGTCGCCGGGGTCAGTGCACTTCTACATTGTAACACAATGAAAAATAAATGTTGGCATATTGCCGGGATCAGGAAATATTGCCGCATGCCGCTCAGCTGAAGGGGTCAGCATTGTTATTTACTAGTGTCAGAGCTAATATTTAGCATATGGGTATAATGGACTAGCAGAAAGTCATCGGTGTCAACTGACACTGACAATTGACTCTAGCTCCGCCCCTGCGCCTTCCTTGGTTACAGTAACATGCATAAAGGTTTCAAGTGCCTAGATATTTCAACTGGGAGAATTTATATCTCTCGAGATGTTGTTTTCGATGAGGAAATATTTCCCTTCTCAAAACTCCATTCTAATGCCGGAGCACGCCTTCGGACCGAGATTCTTCTTCTCCCTCCTACTCTGTTAAATTCCTTTGATAATGGAGGTGAACACATAGGTGATCAATTATTTAATGCTCCTGCTAATTCTGCTAATCAGATGGAAAATCTTGCAGAAGAAAGTTCATTGCAGGGAGCTGGAGCTAGCGCTGGAAATGTGACCGAGCATGGCGCTGTTGACGCAGTATCTAATGCTTTCCCGGCTAGCAGCTCTGCCGTGCAGGAATTTGAGACAGAATCTCCCGTCCAGACTCAGTCCGAAAATAACTCTACTGCGCAAACCTCACCTGTGCCGATCTCTTCTCTGAATGTGCTTGGACACATGTCTCCAGGGACCGAAGTGCACTCCACAGGAACCTTAGCGACGCCGAACTCCATCGAAACATCTGCGGCTGGTGCTTTTCCAACGCCTGCTGCTCAGCATCGGCCAGTGACCAGACTACAACAGGGAATTGTTAAGCCAAAGGTATTCACTGATGGAAGCATTAGATATGGTTTCTTTACCTCAACTGGAGAACCTCAGAATTTACAGGAAGCCTTGGACAATAAAAATTGGAAGGATGCAATGGATGCTGAATATTTAGCGCTCATGAAAAACAAAACCTGTCACTTGGTACCTTCAAAACCAGGTATGAATTTAATTGATTGTAAATGGGTTTATAAAATTAAGACAAAAGCTGATAGGAACAATAGACAGATATAAAGCTAGATTGGTTGCAAAGGGCTTTAAACAAAGGTATGGCATTGATTATGAAGATACCTTTAGTCCTGTAGTGAAAGCAGTCACTATCAGACTTGTTTTGTCTATTGCTCTCTCCAGAGGATGGAACCTTCGCCAGTTAGATGTGCAGAACGCGTTTTTACATGGTGTTCTAGAGGAAGATGTGTTCATGAAGCAGCCTCCAGGATATGAAAACAAAGCAATGTTGGATTATGTGTGTAAGTTGGATAAATCTCTATATGGGCTGAAACAAGCACCAAGAGCCTGGTATTCTAGACTCAGTGAAAAATTACAAGATCTTGGTTTTCGTCCTTCCAAGGCAGATACCTCCTTGTTTTATTATAGTAAAGGAAACATCACAATATTCATGCTTATCTATGTTGATGATATAATTGTTGCAAGCTCTTCTATAGATGCAACTGCGGCTCTTCTTCGGGATCTTAAAATGGAGTTTGCACTCAAAGATCTAGGCGATCTCCACTATTTCTTGGGTATTGAGGTCCAAAGGACACAGGAAGGTATTCTCCTGACACAAGAAAAATATGCTACTGATATACTTAAAAGAGCAAATATGTTAAATTGCAAACCGGTGAATACACCCATGTCAACATCAGAAAAACTCTCTGCTCAAGGAGAGATGCTTGGTCCTGAAGATTCTACAATATTTAACTTTGACAAGGCCGGATATTTCATTTCCAGTTAATAAGGTCTGTCAATATTTGCATTCTCCAACCACATTACACTGGAAAGTTATTAAGAGAGTTTTGAGATATTTAAAACATACTTTGGGTATCGGTTTACACATATGTAAATCGTCGTCTATGCGTATCAATGCATTTTCTGATGCAAACTGGGCAGGCTGTTCTGATGACAGAAAGTCAACTGGAGGTTTTGCTGTATTCTTAGGGACAAATCTAGTTTCCTGGAGTGCACGAAAACAAGCTACAGTATCAAGGTCCAACACTGAAGCAGAGTATAAAGCAGTAGCCAATACCACAGCTGAAGTAATGTGGATACAAACCTTGCTCAATGGGCTAGGCATAAAAAATCCTCCTGCTGCCAGGTTATGGTGTGATAATATTGGTGCTACCTATCTCTCGGCAAATCCGGTCTTTCATGCGCGGACTAAACATATTGAGGTAGATTATCATTTTGTCAGAGAAAGAATAAGTCAAAAATTATTGGACATCAAATATATACCTACAGGCGATCAGGTTGCAGCTGGATTCACAAAACCTCTCTCCGTGAGACAACTTGAAGAATTTGTTCACAATCTCAACTTGAGAAAGTTGTGATTGAGGGGGGCTGTTAACAAGGAAGTTTAGATCATGAAGATTGTATTCTGTACGCCTTGGTTGTTGCCATAGATGATGTATACTATGTATAGAATAGGATCTGATATTTTCGGCATGCAACAACCATACGCGCTTTCCTCTCTGTAATCTCCCAGCGATTTAGCCTGGTCTTATATAAATAAAACTGACGCGGCCTCGAGACGAGGTGAGAACGCTTACTCAAAACACATCTGGTATCGCTTCACAATGATGTTCCTTACCATAAGCTCGGGTTCCATCTTTAAGATTGACAAAATATGTCTTATTTAATTAGAGTATAGACACGTATGTTCTTTGTTTCCTGTAAAATTACTAGTGTGTACTGTGTAGTGGACACATATACGTGACATGAGCGAGATGTACATGTATGGTATGCTCTCTAAAAAATTGTACGACTTACGTATACGTTGGATACTTTATCTCCTTTTGGAGAATAATACATGCATGCATATACTATACTAGTAGTAATCCAAATGATGAGATGTTTTGACTAAGTGCAAGCTAAAACGTATACGAAAATGAAAGAAAATGTTAACATCTTAACCTACCGTCTCCAAACACGCACGGCTTTGTCCCGGCAACCCATCGACCACGTCAAAAGCTCAAAAACTTGCGCGTTGTTTAAGAGTCTTCTTCACAAGTAAACCTCCATATATATTTTGTTTAAAGAACTCTGCTACGTAAATAATTGTTAAAAGGTTTGAGCAACATTAGGTAGATGGTGACACATATTGTCGGCCTCCTCTAGCTAGCTCTTACTGGTTCTTAATGCTTCCTGATCCAATCATTTCACAGATCCAAGCCATCCCTTTCTCGTTACAACATAATTAAGGTGAGAGACGTTTCTCCATAAACGTACACCGAACTGATTAGAATAAATCAATGATCCATCAACCACCGTTTGTCCCTCCTCGAGATCCGCGAGACGCTGTTGTGGACAGAGGAGCAGTCAAGGACATGAACACACAGTGTCACGGTCAATGCATTATGCCACGCTTGCTTGTTGGATAACTAAACAAGGCTAGGATCTGGTCTTGCTGACTCGGTACGATGCACGCGCGCGCCCATTCACATCGGTGGGCGTCATGCACAAGCTCATGTATAAATACACCCGTTCATGCGCTAGCCATGCATCTCATCAATCAATTCGACAGTCGATCTGATTTGTCTCCTATCTAACTTTGCATAATTAAGAGGAGTGTAATAATTAAGCTAGCATCGATAGAGGTAGCCGGTGCTTGATCGAACGATCCATTGGTCGTATCAATCGGTGGCCAGGCATGAAGTCGTGGCCGTTAGTGTTCGCATGGGCGGCGCTGGTGGCCTCCACGATGGCACGCGCGTCGCCGTCGTCCCTGGAGGTCGGGTTCTACAGGCACACGTGCCCGCAGGCCGAGGACATCGTGCGCAACGCCGTCCGCCGCGCCGTCACCAGGGACCCCGGCCTCGCCGCCGGCCTCATCCGGATGCACTTCCACGACTGCTTCGTCAGGGTAAGCTAGAACACGCGGTAATCTGATAAAAAAAAAAATTAGCTGTTATCTACAGTAGCGGTTGACAAAGCTTGTGATATGTGCGTGTAGGGTTGTGATGGCTCGATCTTAATCAACTCGACGCCGGGGCACCCGGCGGAGAAGGACTCGCCGGCAAACAACCCAAGCTTGCGGGGGTTCGAGGTCATCGACGAGGCCAAGGCTATCGTGGAGGCGCACTGCCCGCGGACGGTGTCCTGCGCTGACGTCCTGGCCTTCGCGGCTCGCGACGGGGCGTACCTCGCCGGTGGCATCGACTACCGCGTCCCCTCCGGCCGCCGCGACGGCCGCGTGTCCATCATGGACGAGGTGCTCGACGACGTGCCGTTCCCGGACTTCCACGTCGGGGAACTCGTCGAGAGCTTCGAGCGCAAGGGGCTGTCTCTCGACGACATGGTAACACTCTCCGGCGCGCACACCATCGGCCGGTCGCACTGCTCGTCGTTCACGAAGCGGCTGTACAACTTCAGCGGCGAGTGGGGCCGGCAGGACCCGTCGATCGACGTGGCGTACGCGGCGCAGCTCAAGCAGCGGTGCCCGCCATCGACGGACGACATGGACGACCCCACGACGGTGCCGCTTGACCCGGTAACGCCAGCGAGCCTCGACAACCAGTACTTCAAGAACGTGCTGGCGCACAAGGTGGTGCTTACGTCGGACCAGACGCTGCTCGACAGCCCCTGGACGGCGGGGATCGTCGCGTTCCACGCCGCCGTCGGGGAAGCGTGGGAGGCCAAGTTCGCCGCGGCAATGGTCAAGATGGGCGGCATCGAGGTGCTCAACGGCGACGAGGGGGAGATCAGAGAGAAGTGCTTCGTCGTGAACCCCTAGTGGGCTCTGTTACAGGTCAAAACACAATTTTATAACCAGGATCTTCAGTCTTGTGTCGTTACCCCAATTGTAAATTTAGGCTTGGGTCATGAGTGACAGAATAGAAGGCCTATCATTTGTTGCCGAGGCTCTCGATGTTGTTGAAGCCAATCTATGCTTATACTTGTTGCCTTTTTTGTACTTCCGTAAAGAAAAATATTTGGGAAAATATTTTCACTGCATTTCATCCCCTTATGTTGAAGTAGTTCACTCTTGATTTCGTGCTGCAAGCATGGGCATTCCATTACCCACTTTATCTCTACTATTCTAAATCACCAGTCCGTTCTCACTTTGGTGGCAGCGGTCCGTTCTTCCGCAGGCCCCAACCCCCCCTCCAAAAAACTGAACACATCACTGATCCGTATCCACCTCCCGATCCAGACCTCGCACTGCAGTCCTCTCCGCGCCGCCCCCGCGCTCGATCCATTCTCCGCGCTGCCCCCTCCCGATCCCCCGTCCCCCACGCGACATCACCACCGCGTATCCCTCCCCTGCGCCGCAATCCCCACCGCACCGCAATCTAGATCACCCCTGATCTCCCCCGCGCCGCAATCTTTGCTCCGATCTGCTCTGACAGTCGCCCGATATGCCGCTCCCCAGTGCTTTCCTTCCTCCCCGGTGCCTTCCTTCCTCGCATTGACGCCCTTCCGATCTGATCTGTGGAGATGAGTATCTTTTGGCCTCTTTTCCTTTTATGGACTCTTTTCCGATTGCTGAATGCATTTAACACCTCCGTTTCTCCCTGCTATTTTGGCGACGAGGGAAGGTGCATCCGGTGTGGCGGCAGAGTGGCTGAGCACGAGGAGTTCGTCTGTTTCTTACCTGCGCTGTTGGGAGTCCTGGTGGCGGCGGCGGAGTGGCTGCACACGAGGAGTTCGTCGGTCACGGTTGGCATTTACAAGATTCTTGAACCGTGCTCGTGTTTTGGCTCCTCCATTCGGCTAGTGCTTGAAATGTTTTGGCTCATGCAGATTGGTGTTTTTGTAGGAGATCCAGGCGGTGCTCGTGTTCGTCGTGATCTTCACTAAGCGAAGCCAAGTGTGACAAGAGGTGAGTCGCATCAAAGATTACCGCTGCTCTTCCCCTTTCCGGTTTTCGAGCTTTGAATTCGTGGTGGTGATCTCATTTAGCCGCTGCTCCTGTTGGGGATTAGGGTTTTGTGCCATCGATTTATTAGAGGCTTATTGATATCGATTGCATATATTCTGGTGAGCATATTGATTTTCTGCATGCAGTAGCTGCTTGTTATCAGGTAGACATTGCATCAGTTATGGTTCTAAGTATAGTTTGTTAATGAGCAACTCATTTTTTACACAAATGCAGATACTGAACTATTCAAGTAAGAGTTTACTCCCTGAATCTATTACCACATCTGTATATGCATTCTTTTTGTATTCTGATATAGGAACCACATCTTGTTGGATGAAGGTGGATCTGATATGATCCTTATCCTTTTCTAGCCATAGGCAATTTATAGTCATAGAGAGTAACATGCATATAGAAAGCAAGTATGACAGTAGAACATAAAATATAATTGAAAAACTAATGTTATTGTGGCATAGAACTATTCCAATTTCTGCATCTAACTCATGTCAATTGAGTTTTCGATTACTTCTTGGACTTTATTATGCATTAAAAGCTAACAACTGATGCCTATTTTTAGGACAATATGAATTAAGAAGGCGTAAAGGTGATTAATTTACTTATTTGGTTTTAGCCATATTTTGTTCTAACATCTTGCCATCCTTGGTCCATTATGTTTGATGCACATGTAGCACGATGTGCTCCTTGCAGGACAATTCTTCAAAGACACTTCATCATCATTGGTAGATCCACCCCCAGACTATGAACTCTAGATCCACCTCTGATTATCATCATGTTAGCAAATATCATGGTAAAACCTTTTAGAAAGATTAATAGTGAAACTTTATAAGGCGGAATTTACAATCAATAGCCAGCCAGGTCCCATCTGGTTTCCATTACAGTTCAGACCTAAGCATATCATTAGTATTGCCGATTAGAAGAAATTATCTGGCCAACCACCATTGCTTCTCTAATGGATGTTGACAGGGGGTGCTTATATTTCTACACTGTATATTGTTGACGACAGATATAGTGAATAAAAATCTAGGTATCGACATGGCTGAAACTATTAAACGAGTATTTCTTTTTAGAACTAAAACTATTTAAACAAGTTTTTCAAGGTTTGTATGGGAGGATATATGCCCAATTAATACTTTACTATCTCAGGCGTGTAAATTAGTTGTTGGTTTCCTTTCTTGTAATATTTGCATTTGGTCAAAATTAGCCTCACTAAATTAACAGATGATACTAAAAACACCTCTTACCTCTAGAGTGGTGAGTACTATACCATAAAAGAGTTCTCTATATATATTGGTTAGAACCAACGCACCCAAGTTTTGATTTCACTATGGTCTTTTGCATATATTTTGACCTGTGAGGCTGTAGGATGAGGTAATATGTTTGTTGGGGAATGAAGGAAGAAGATCAACCACCCTTTTCTGTGTTAGTCTAGCTTTTATGTTAGTTTGAAAATGACAATTATTTTAATATATTTAACTCTGTGCTTCATGTAAGTCTCAAAACTTCCTTGACTAAACTGCATTGGTCTCTCCTTGATCACACTCCCCATGCATAGTTGTTGTGAATATATCCGAAGCACGTTTATATTTTTGGAGATAATTCCATAGAACGCACTACATTTTTGCACGAAGTTTCAAAATGCTTCCAAAACCAGCTTTATGTCAATTAACACTCATTTCCTTGGATAATATGTGTATGCATTCATGTAGAATTACTATTAGTTAGTATAGATATCCCGAATAAAATGCATTGTTGTTGTGAATATATCCAACCTTTTCGATTTTCCTAATTTCCGAAGATGCTCTTAAAGTGCATGGTATTGTGATTGTTGGGATAAGTATTGCCAACCAGTTGGATACTTTATGATAAGGCCACATCTGTTTTTTGTATACTGAATGACTTTTTTTGTAGTGACTGATAAACAAATTGAAGACGTGAAGATTTGACAATTGTTTGGGTGAGGGTGAAGGTAAGAAGAATACGTTGCGAGATTGTAAATTTTGATATCCACTCATACATTCGACTTCTACCACAATTTCTGATCAATAGAGCATACCAACGTATTGTTAGTATTTAATTATGTGGATCAAAATGCCTGAGTTACTGCTTACTGAATCAAAATGCCTGAGTTACACTAAATAAATTCTGGTTATTAAAGTTACAACAATTACTCTTTTATTTATGAAAATTTTGCTTGCAAACAATTATTTTTCTATCATGTCTTAAATCATTTGTTGGTTATGAAAAGAAGAACTTATCTGTAATATAGCAACATGGTGAAAAAAAATAATTTGCCTGCATAACCATGTGAAAAAAATAATGCACCATTACTGCGCTTGAACGTAACTGTAACTGCACCCTTGATTTTTGCCATGCTGTGTCGTGGATATGATGGACTCAGATCGTGGCATAATGGTCTTAAACCGCAGTGTAATTATCGCCACGTCGTCTTTATGGGCCGGGCACGACCTGTTGGACATGCTCAGGATTTTCACTCAACTCTGACCGACCATTGTGCTCATTCGAGCAAGCATACTCGGGAAATTATGGCATATGCTCGGGGACGAGCCTAAGCATAGTCGGGACAGACCCACCAGCTGGTCCATCCGAGGATCCTCCTTAGGGACACCATCCAAAGGCATGCATGGTCGGCCGAAAATCGGCTACCGGGATATAATGGTCTTTATGAAAATTATCCAATCCCTGACAGCTCTGGTTTGCATAGGAAATCTACTTTGCATCTTTCTCTGAATGATCAGACCTATTTATTTGTGGTTACGCAAGGCATTTTTTACGTGTAGAGACATTATTGCTCACTGGGTGATTTGCTGTCTGGTTGCATGAATTATTTAGCTCTCGCGGTTTGCACTGGTTGTATGAATTCTCAGCCTTACTGATGCAAAGGCTATACTGACAGAGATGAAATTAGCCATGCAAATCAAGGAAGAAGTCTCACCAGATATTTGAAGTTTGCCCAAAATTTCGCTATGCGGTGCCGAAATTTCACTCCTGGGAGGCGAAATTGGCTTCTAGTTTGCCGGCGATGGCCGGATATTGGCCGGATCGGAGAGAGTGCGTGAGCTTTCTGCAGGAAGAGCTGAAGAACGAGAGGAAAGTGAATATGTGCTCGGGTAAAGATTGGTGAAGCAGGCAGCCAGGCAATGATTGAGAGCCTTATAAAGTTCAAAGTGTGTCACATATAGAGAAATATGTAATTCTCAATCCTCTGAGATACTAGCACTTCTAGCTCAGTGGTAAATTTCAAACCTAGCAAACATAAGGTCTTGGGTTCAAGTCCTAACCACGCCTATTTTTGTAACTATTTTTTTGCATAGTTTCAGGCATGAAAAAATTATGAAAATTTTTGTGAGTAGTCGGAAAGCATTGATGATATTCTCATAAACTTTTTAGGTCCTGATCAACCATAACAAATTCTTAAAAAATATGGAAGTTTTACTTCATAGTAGCTTTTTTTTGCATTGTTCCAAGCATGCAAAAATTACGAAAAAAATTTTACATCTTCAAAAAGCATCAGTGATATTTTCATAAAATTTTTAGATCATGATCAACCATAAAATGTTCCCAAAAAATATGAACGTGGTACTTCACAGTTTTCGGACTTCACAGCGTGTGCTTATACCGTATATAATTTTTGATTGAGCAATCAAAACAGGTTGAAATTTTTGGAAACTTACACAAAATGTTTATCAGGGAATTATTGATCTCTCATAAAAATTGTAGGTCATGATCAAACTTGAAAAAATTTATAAAATTCTGACATGGTTACTACCTCGTCTATGCTAATTCTATTTTTTATTTTTAAAAGATAATAAATGAAGTTAAAATATTTTAATTTTTTTTGTATGATCCTAGACTTCTTGAGATTGTACCATAAATTTTTTATAGCATGAAAAAGTTTATTCAATTTTATAAAATTATGTTAGTATTTCTACCAAAATTTTAAAATATCTCAAAAAATAACTTTTTTCATAAATTATCATCAAAGATCATCTTCTTATGAGTTATTGATGCAATTATAGTCCAATCCGGCTGTCAAACCTTCAAATCCGGATTTAATTTCCAAAATTTTGCCCGGTTCGCCCGAAATTTCACCGAAATTACCGAAATTGCTGTAGCAATTTCAAAATTTTCAATTCGCCCGGTTATTTAAATTTCACCCTGTCCTGAAATCTGAGATTTTACCGAAAATTCATCGAATTTTTATGCCCTGGTGTTACGATCCTTCACTGATGGATGCAAGAAAAGACAGACAATTGCAAGAATTTGGACAGGATTAGAGGGAAATTGAGTTAGAATGGGGAAGAATTCAGAGGAAGAGGGATACAAGTAGAAGAGAGGTATGAGTAAGAGGAAGAAGCGAGACCGGGCACCAGGAAGGGGAAGAAGTTCTGTTCGGTTCTTGTATGTTCGCCCTTTCTCCTTGTCATATGCTCTATTTTAAAGCCACCAAGCCTATCTGCGGTGGGCCACAAGCTAGCCAAGTGATCCCATATCCCATAACACGGTCCGTGGCCCAGTAGGTGACACCCTGCCAATTCACATGAAATTTCCAATACAAATTATTGTATGATTCATGTTTAGATTGATTAGATCTATATCTTTGATTACCGGAAAAATCAATAAAGTATCTTTAATAATAATCCTAGATCAAAATGCTATTATCATGGTGCATTAATTAGGCGTGGGTATAATGAGGTCCGCTGATTTAAGGCTGGCTATCGAGCTTAACGATTTATTATCGAACCTCTTTTAAATTTAACATAAAATCATTTTTTATCATTTAGGTGGATATTTTAAATTCGAGATAATGAGCCACTACCGAGCCGAACCAAGCCTTATTAACACTTTTTTTTGTTAGAAATTGACTTAATTCAATTTTGAACTCATTAACTATTGTAATTGAAATAATTTTAATTCGAGTCGTTTCTTTTTTCTGATCCTAGTCCTAGTGCGCCCCTGCCCTCTAAAGGCATATACAATGGGCATTAATTGCTGGCTCTAAAAATTGCCACATAAGCAGAAAAACTGATGTGGATGAGAGAGATACGAAGAGAGAAAACGACTCTTCACATAGCAATGACTCTTGCGTGAGGATAAAAAACATCGAAGCTAGCTTCCTGTTGGAGAGGAACCCGGCCCTAGCGCCTCCTTTCCCGATCCGCTGCGCGCCCTTCTTTTTCCCTTCGCACCCAGCTTCTCTTTCCGCTGCTTCGGCTGCTGCCGCCCCGCCTGCCCCGCTCCCTCTCGTTCGACGTCGCAACGCCCGCCCCGCTTCCATCCAAGAGGCACCGCCCCGCCCGCCCCGTTCCCTCTCCTCCGGCGCCGCCCCGCCCACCCCGCTCCCTCTCGTCCGATGCCACCCTGCCCGCCCTGCTTCCTCTCCGGCGGCCGCCGCGCCTGCTTCCTCTCCTCCGCCGCCGCCCCGCACCCCCTAGCTTGTTGAGCTTCTGGTGCTCCAGAGCGAGGGGACAGCAGGGGAGTGGCCTCCACGGTGCGATTTGGTGTGTATCTTTCTTGTTTGTTCGCTTCTTGTTTGATCAAGTTCTTGTGGCGCTCAAAGATTTGGTTTTTGTTGATAGATTTGGGAGATTGATCGTGTTTATGCACTCCATAATCAAAGATGATCAGCGGGCGCAAGAAGACGACATGCCCGCCGCTGGTGCCTTCACCGCCAGGCGCGCTCGATACCCAATCATCGCCAGGCGCCAACTCCACCTCCGCCAATGCGCCCAATGCTGCTGGTGCCTTCCCCCCTCCTTCTGGATATCATTTTGGTGGTTCTTGATTGGGCACAAGCACTAATAGCCCTGTCTCGCAGACTTCACAGTATTGGTAAGAACAAAATCACAACAATGATTTCTGAAATTGTTTTCCAAATAGTTCAATTGTTGATGTATTTGGTCTAGTACAAATTGGTTCACCATATACAACACAGATTCATTACTTAGTTTCAGGGGCGGAGCCAGGAATTGACCGTAGGTGAGGCCAAGTAGACAACTACAAACTCTAGTGTAGCATGGATAATATAATACGGCCACACTTATTTGCCAGTAAAAAGGAAAATTTAGCTTAAATTTATCTTTATGACAACAAGCAGATCATACAAAATAATGATGATTTTATCTAAACTAGACATCATCGCAATTTCCTTCTCGGTGTAGACTGCGCACCATGCTCACCACTATTAAATTATTCAAGTGTATCAGAATTGATGAAAAAGGAAAATTAGATCTCCACATTATGTTGTAGCATCATATATAATTTGCTTGCAACAAATAGCACCAAATTAATGCCTTTCAATAACGAATCATGAAACTTCCACTGGACAAATCTGAATCAAACGCATTGCGTCTAGAAAGAAGACAAAAGAACCCAGTAAAGGAGCTGCGTTCTGCCAAATACCAATGTGAAACTATAGTTGCAGGCGTAGATCAATCGATCTCACTACGTTTGGTTTGACTCACAGCCAGCTAGTCGTAACTTGAAAGTCCTGAGAATTGTGCTGCTATAATCAGAGTAACTATTCATTTTTTTCTAGTTGTTGGCAGAAAGGGATGGGTACTTAATTGCGATTGTTAATTTCCAATGGTTCGTATTCATCTGATTGCTCTTAGATGTTTACTGATATCATTCTGAAGCTCCAATTTATGCGTGGCTCATAAATTAGTTTCATCTTTCACGTTTTATCCTTGAAGGCTTGAACCTTAAAACACAACAGTTTTTCTCCATCTAAATTTCTCAATAGCATGGTTCTTTAAATTTCCTGCCTGTCTTATTTTTCCATCAATATTTATCCATTTTCCATAATAAGGATTGAGTGGATCAGCGCTAGTTCTTTGCAACAAATTACGCATATATTGAGATTTGTGTGCTTCAGTTGCTGATTGCATTATTATTCTTTCTTTCTTTTACTATTCGTCTTGATGTGTACTTGATTTTGTCCAAACATGATTAGGCATGTTAAAACTCAGTTAACATTTGATCTGATCAGAGTGGTTTAGCCAACTTAGCTTAACATGCCCGACATGACATGATCAACTGCCAGATAGTTGTTTCCCCTTCCCAAATGAATACTAGTTCAAATCTACATCTGAATCAGCAGACATCTATAACCATTTAGTTGATATTTGAATATTACATCTGAACTTATTCTTCTGTAACTCATATGTTACCCCAATCACTGAGTGTTATTTACTTTTGACCCTACCAGTTTGCATGAACTTATTCTTCTGTAACTCATATGTTTCTTTCGTAACAACTTGCAACCGATGGGTCGGAACTCTGAAGAAACCTGGGATTGGATTTCTGCAGAGAACTTATTTCCTGATCAGTGCTATCTTTTGTTTGGAGATCTGAATAATTATTCCTAGTCTCAATTATATTGCAAGCTATCTGCTTGGCTGAAAAAATTCTAGACTGTTTGTAACACTATTGCTGAAATTTTGACTCTTATTTTTTGAACGCACACTAATCCGTGGATGTAATGTACAGGGAAAATGGTTCACACCCACCTGCTGGATTCATGAGTAATCTAGATACATCTCGCTCCAATGTCGCCACTGACGGTGATGCCGACGACGACCCCAACGACAATGACACGGACACTAGCGTTGCCGACCTCGACGACAATGATCCTATGGCTGTTTACAGCATGGAGGATTTTATAGCCAAGTCGATGTTTATAGATGCACATGCTGAGCGGATTCTTCACAAGTTGAAGGCAAAAAGAGAAGGAGAAGCATCGGAGCCATCTCGACGTCGTCGGCAAGGTGGTACCAGGCGTTACATACCAAGGAATCGTGAAGCTGGACATGAGGATCTTGTGGCCAACTACTTCTCTGAATCTCCTATCTACACTGACGAAATGTTTCATAGGAGGTTTCGGATGAGGCGGCCTCTCTTCATGCGAATTGTGAGTGAACTTAGTGAATGGTCTCCATTTTTCACTAATAGGTTGGATGCCACTGGCAGAGCAGGCCATTCACCACTTCAAAAGTGTACGGCGGCCATCCGTATGCTAGCATATGGAACCCCCGCGGACCAACTTGACGAGGTATTAAAGATTGGTACTAGCACATCTTTGGAGTGCTTGGGCAAATTTGCCGAAGGAGTTATTGAAAAGTTGGGCAAAGAGTATTTACGAGCTCCTAAAAGCGATGAGGTGGAACCATTACTACAGGTTGCCGACTCCCGTGGTTTTCCTGGCATGTTAGGAAGTATAGATTGTATGCATTGGGCATGGGAGAACTGCCCAGTCGCATGGCGAGGCCAATTTGTTCATGGTGATAAGGGTGTCCCTACCATGATCCTCGAAGCGGTAGCATCACAAGATCTTCGAATATGGCATGCATTTTTTGGTACTGCAGGGTCCAACAACGACATCAATGTATTAAACAAGTCACCGTTATTTATTGAAGCATTGAAAGGGAAAGCCCCTCGTGTGCAATTTACTGTAAACGGGAGGCAATATGACATGGGATACTACCTTGCCGATGGAATTTATCTAGATTGGGCAGCATTTATGAAAACAATACCACTTGCTCAGACACCCAAAGATAAATTATTCACAGCTCGTGTCAAGAAAGCGCAAGGAAGGATGTTGAACGAGCCTTTGGTGTGTTACAAGCACGCTTTAACATTGTACGTCGTCCAGCTCGTTTGTGGAGACAGAGATATCGTCAACATAATGGTGGCTTATGTTATTCTTCACAATATGATAGTTGAAGATGAGAAAGAAATGGTTAAAATTCCTTTGGACTTGAATGAGAACCCGAGAGCATCGATTGTTCTATCACCGGAAGTGAGCAACAACGCCGACCCATGCTTCGCTGAGGTACTACAAAGGAATTTGACGATTCGCGATCAATCAACTCATATGCAACTTAAGAAGGATTTAGTTGAGCATATATGGGAGCGGTTTGGAAACAATTAGGCTTACTTGATATCACCATATTATGTATTTTTATTATCTATTGAAGTGATGAACTATTATATATATGTGTGCTATAAAAAAATTTATGTCACCTTATCTTATTTTATATAGTTGTTATCATTAAATTCCATCAAAGAGGCAACACAACAGACACATAGTAACAATTTACAATTGATCATACCATAAAAGAGGCACATGCAGAAAATTAATTATCAGGCATTTAATGAAGAGACAACTTTAGAGACAACCCTTTGTATGCGAATTGACTCTTGCTGACGTGGACTGCCTAAAAGATTAAGTCGGGCTCAACCTTTGTACATGCCCTAACCAATCCAGCCGCCCCGCCCCCGTCAATGGGCTAAGTCCCGGTACATTACATAATCCAACCGTTAATGCAACAACAATCCACCTGTGCATGCAACCAATCACGTTGATAGCCAAGTGAAATATTTTTCGAACGTAGTAAGGACGGGCACGTAGCCTGCTAACGAGAGCAATGATGTTCCTTACCATAAGCTCGGGTTCCATCTTTAAGATTGACAAAATATGTCTTATTTAATTAGAGTATATACACGTATGTTCTTTGTTTCCTGTAAAATTACTAGTGTGTACTGTGTAGTGGACACATATACGTGACATGAGCGAGATACATGTATGGTATGCTCTTTAAAAAATTGTACGACTTACGTATACGTTGGATACTTTATCTCCTTTTGGAGAATATATAATACATGAATGCATATACTATACTAGTGGTAATCCAAATGATGAGATGTTTTGACTAAGTGCAAGCTAAAACGTATACGAAAATGAAAGAAAATGTTAACATCTTAACCTACCGTCTCCAAACACGCACGGCTTTATTGTCCCGGCAACCCATCGACCACGTCAAAAGCTCAAAAACAACTCTGCTACGTAAATAATTGTTAAAAAGTTTGAGCAACATTAGGTAGATGGTGACACATATTGTCGGCCTCCTCTAGCTAGCTCTTACCGGTTCTTAATGCTTCCTGATCCAAGCATTTCACAGATCCAAGCCATCCCTTTCTCGTTACAACATAATTAAGGTGAGACGTTTCTCCATAAACGTACACCGAACTGATTAGAATAAATCAATGATCCATCAACCACCGTTTGTCCCTCCTCGAGATCCGCGAGACGCTGTTGTGGACAGAGGAGCAGTCAAGGACATGAACACACAGTGTCATGGTCAATGCATTATGCCACGCTTGCTTGTTGGATAATTAAACAAGACTAGTTGCTAGGTTAATGGAGGACTGGCTGAGCTAGGATCTGGTCTTGCTGACTCGGCACGATGCACGCGCGCGCCCATTCACATCGGTGGGCGTCATGCACAAGCTCATGTATAAATACACCCGTTCATGCGCTAGCCATGCATCTCATCAATCAATTCGACAGTCGATCTGATTAGTCTCCTATCTAACTTTGCATAATTAAGAGGAGTGTAGTAATTAAGCTAGCATCGATAGAGGTAGCCGGTGCTTGATCGAACGATCCATTGGTCGTATCAATCGGTGGCCTGCAGGCATGAAGTCGTGGCCGTTAGTGTTTGCATGGGCGGCGCTGGTGGCCTCCACGATGGCACGCGCGTCGCCGTCGTCCCTGGAGGTCGGGTTCTACAGGCACACGTGCCCGCAGGCCGAGGACATCGTGCGCAACGCCGTCCGCCGCGCCGTCGCCAGGGACCCCGGCCTCGCCGCCGGCCTCATCCGGATGCACTTCCACGACTGCTTCGTCAGGGTAAGCTATAGAACACTTGGTAATCTGATAAAAAAAATAGCTGTTAGCTACAGTAGTGGCTGACAAAGCTTGTGATATGTGCGTGTAGGGTTGTGATGGCTCGATCTTAATCAACTCGACGCCGGGGCACCCGGCGGAGAAGGACTCGCCAGCAAACAACCCAAGCTTGCGGGGGTTCGAGGTCATCGACGAGGCCAAGGCTATCGTGGAGGCGCACTGCCCGCGGACGGTGTCCTGCGCCGACGTCCTGGCCTTCGCGGCTCGCGACGGGGCGTACCTCGCCGGTGGCATCGACTACCGCGTCCCCTCCGGCCGCCGCGACGGCCGCGTGTCCATCATGGACGAGGTGCTCGACGACGTGCCGTTCCCGGACTTCCACGTTGGGGAACTCGTCGAGAGCTTCAAGCGCAAGGGGCTGTCTCTCGACGACATGGTAACACTCTCCGGCGCGCACACCATCGGCCGGTCGCACTGCTCGTCGTTCACGAAGCGGCTGTACAACTTCAGCGGCGAGTGGGGCCGGCAGGACCCGTCGATCGACGTGGCGTACGCGGCGCAGCTCAAGCAGCGGTGCCCGCCATCGACGGACGACATGGACGACCCCACGACGGTGCCGCTTGACCCGGTAACGCCAGCGAGCCTCGACAACCAGTACTTCAAGAACGTGCTGGCGCACAAGGTGGTGCTTACGTCGGACCAGACACTGCTCGACAGCCCCTGGACGGCGGGGATCGTCGCGTTCCACGCCGCCGTCGGGAAAGCGTGGGAGGCCAAGTTCGCCGCGGCAATGGTCAAGATGGGCGGCATCGAGGTGCTCAACGGCGACGAGGGGGAGATCAGGGAGAAGTGCTTCGTCGTGAACCCCTAGTGGGCTCTGTTACAGGTCAAAACACAATTTTATAACCAAGATATTCAGTCTTGTGCCGTTACCGCAATTGTAAATTTAGGCTTGGGTCATGAGTGACAGAATAGAAGGCCTATCATTTGTTGCTGAGGCTCTCGATGTTGTTGAAGCCCATCTATGCTTATACTTGTTGCCTTTTTTGTACTTCCGTAAAGAAAAATATTTGGGAAAATATTTGCACTGCATTTCATCCCCTTATGTTGAAGTAGTTCACTCTTGATTTCGTGCTGCATGCATGGACATTCCATTACCTACTTTATTGATATCTAAAAGACTACTACTCCTGAGTCCTGACTCCTGAGCCCGCCCTGAGTTCCTTCTCATAACCAGTTTATTCTCTCGTACGTGCAGAAACCTCTTCTTATTCACATGTGCGTTCCAACATCCAAACTGCCGCCTCTTGTTCATGTACAGGTTAGATCTGCGTCCTTACTGATTCTGATTTTGAGCTTCAGAAATACTAAGCAACGGTATACATACCGTTCTTAGCTTTTCAACAGTGTCCTCTCCATTCGGCCGAGAGCGGAAGCTTCTCCGACGCATCCCGCTCTGTGTGCTGACCTTTATCCCTTGCAGGATGGCGCTTTCGTCATCTTCTTCGCCCTGCCTTGTTCTACTTCGCTGCTCGAGATGCTTCTCAGTGAGTTTACTCGTTTGCCTGTAGCTTTATACGAACGCACATAGTAGGTTCAACGAGCATACGTTTGCCCGTGAGCACCGGCTGCACTGCCAACCAAATCAGTTACTAAGTAGTAACTAGTACGCATTGTCAGCACTCAGCACATATAGCACTGCCAGCCTAATCAGTTACTAAGCTGCAACTGCCGCACATTATCAGCACATGTAGTAGTAGTGTCATTTTTTTTCTTAAGTTGTAGACAAATTACCTAAAATTAGAAAATTTTGTATCCCTAAGCCGATGCAAGTCTTTACTGTATGAGAGACTAGTGCTTGCTAGTAGCAGGAGCAGACAATGCTTGGAAGATGGCGATGGTCCCTATCTCCCTGATATAGTTAAAGAGATGGGCTAGTAACGCCATTGCCAATGTGATGTTTGCATGTTTTCACATCTACATCCCAAAAGATTTCATCTTGATTTCATACCGTAGTTTCATTCAGTTTCGTGAATAAGTTTCAATAGGTTTCATGACTATGTTTCATTAGTTTTTATTATAAATTGCTTGTCTCTTTTTGGGTTATTTTCACGAAGTTCCAATAAGGTGTTATGAAAATATTTTATCGAGTTTTAGGAGTTTCCACATCTATGTATCAAAAGGTTTCAACAAGTTTCTTTAGCTAAGTTTCATCAGATTTTCAAAAGTTTCATGAGGTTCGTGGTTAAGTTTCATTAGGTTTCACGGATAAATTTCATGATGTTTCATAGATAAGTTTCATTAGGTTTTATAGTATTCTATCAACATAATTTAGTTTCTTTGGTTCTTAATAGCTTTCACAACTAAGTTTCAATAGATTTCATTCAGATTTTACTAGATTTCATGATAAAGTTCCACATAGTTTCGTAAGTTCTACGAGGTTATGGCCAAGTTACATGACGTTCCTAGGTAGGTTTAAATATTAAGATCCATTAGGTTTCCTTATATTCACGAGGTTCACAGCTATATTTCATGACGTTTCACGATTAAGTTTTATGATATTTCACAGATAAATTTCATATGTTTCATAGTATTCCATCAACATAATTTAGTTTCCGCAGCTTAATAGCTCTCACGACAAAGTTTCAATAGATTTCATTCAGTCTTTAAACTCGTGGATCTTTTTGAAACTTTTAAAGTTGATTTTCTGAAACTTAATCAAGATTCTTCTTAAACTCGTCTTTAATCAAGTTTTAGGTTTGAAACTTGACATAACTTATATTTTTAGATCGAAACCCATTGAATTTTTTTTAGAAATGTGTTGAAACCATATGAAACCTGTGAAATATACTCTGAAACTTTAGAGTTTGCCTTTTTGAAACTTAGTTGAAATTATTCTGAAACTGTTTTTTTAATAAATCTTCAAATAATTTGAAACCTATCGAAATTTGTTTAAATACGTTGAAACCTTGTGAAACTAGTTTGAAACTTTTTTGAAACCTGCAGAACGTACTTTGAAAATTTGAAGTTAGCCTCTTAAAAATCAGTTAAAATTCTTTTGAATCTCGTTTTAAATCAAGTTTCATGTTTGAAACTGGACAAAACTTATAGATTTATATTAGAAACTCATTGAAATTTATTGAGACATGCTGAAACATGTATAAAATCTACGAAACCCAATGAAACCTTCGAAAACCTAGTGAAACCTAATTTGCTCTTTTAACTTTATCCTGAGCAGTTGATCATTGATTTCTGATTGGTTGAGCCTGTTGTGTTCAGTTGCATGCCAGTTTTGTCACCAAAGTTGGTGAGCCACTCGGTGCACCAAGATGGCCGTTCCGCGACAAAGGGGTGTCCAAGAAGCTCCTCCACGGTGGCCCTCCTCCTCCAGTCCTTCTCCAGGCACCTCCGCACGAAGCCCCTGAACTCCGGCGACGCCGCGACGGGCACCTCCGGCTCGCCACTGAAGCACACGGCCAGCACGAGCGCCGGCCAGTCCGGCCTCTCCCCGGCGGCCACGAGAGGGAACCTGCCCGCGTGGCATTCTAACAGTACCACCCCCAGGGCCCACACGTCGCTGGAGAAGTCGGCGCCGGGCGACGGCGCCGTGGAGTCGGACCCTTCGGGGTGAAGCCTCTCTGGGCTCATGTACGCGCACGTTCCGGCCGTCTGGTGCGCGTCGCCCGTGACGAGGCAGCTGGCGCCGAAGTCGGCGATCTTGACCTCGCCGCGGCTGCCGACGAGGAGGTTGGACGGCTTCACGTCGCCGTGCACGACGCCGAGGCGGTGCAGGTGGCACAGGCCGAAGAGCACGCACCGCGCGACGCAGGCGATGGCGTGCTCCGGGAGACGGCCGTACCGCCGGAGCACGTCGCAGAGGGAGCCCTCGGGGGCGTACTCGAGGACGAGGCACGCGAGCTGGTCCCCGGGGAAGACGCCGTGAAGCCGGACGACGGAGGGGTGGTCGGGCGCCGCGGCGGCCACGCGGAGGTGCACGTCGGCCTCGCGGAGCGCTGCTTCGCCGTCGCGCAGCGCCTTGATCGCGAGCACCTCGCCCGTGCGTCGGTGCCGCGCCTTGTAGACCGTGCCACCAGCGCCGTGGCCGAGGACGGCCAGCCTCTCGAGCTCCGCGAGGCTGTCGATGGCCGGGCCGGGCGAGCCGGGCGGCGTGGACGGCAGGCCGAAGGGGTACCGCTCCTGGTACGGGAACGGCGGCGACTCCGGCAGGGACAGCCTGAGCTGCCTGTGCTCCCGCAGCTTCGCCATCGCCAATGCCAATTCTTTTGTGTTGGTGTGGAGTGCTGCAAAGTTGCAATGGACCCCGCGCCGCGGTGAGAGGATAGGGGACAGTAATAAATTAGGCGAGCGCTGTAACGGACTACCTACCACTCCCCGTAATGCATGGCGATCTCTCGTTTTCTCTCCTCTGTGTCGTAACGGAAACTACTGGGATTACGGGAGGGAGGTGTCAGCTCCATAGGAGCGCAGAAGTACGGTTCCTTGCTTCAGAGTGCCTCACTGGGCCGAACACGAAAACTAATCCCCAAACAATTAACGCGGTGAGTGACGACATGAACTTAAAACAAGACGCAGTTCGAGTGTTTATATCTCCCGACCAAACTTTGAGCTTCCATGAAAAAAGTACTGCGGATTCTCTGCAGCAATGCAAAGGCGCACTGCGGCTACAGCAATATATGTATGCTACCGTTTTTACATGCACGGTATAGTAGAAACTGTACTGTACTGTAGAGGTAGAAATATGCAACCTTGTAGTGTAGTGATCGATTAGGACACTTCGCTTTCGATCGGGCGGCAGATATTAGCTCCTAATGCGCAACACTGTAAAGGAAACGAAGGCCCTAAATTATCTCCAAAAAATTAGAATATTTTTTTAAATAATAAAACGGTTTACACTTTTTTAAGCTAAAAATGGTTCAGTTGTTCTGTGGTTGGGAGGCTTTTGCTGCCTATCTCTGACCCGTGCGGCGCAGTTGCAACGAACTCCGTCAGTTACGATGCTGAAAGCTCTTCCCGCGCGCTTCCTCGCCTCGCCAGAGCTCGGCGGATGGCGCCGGAGGCCTCGCCGACGATCTCCGCCGCCGGTTTCGGCGGCGCTGATTACCAACCCCGCGTACTTCGAGGTGGGCAGATTCTTGGGTGGATATGGCTTCATGAACATCACAAGGTCAGCATTTCTGGATGTTTCTTGATTTCGTGACCCCTTTCCGTGTTCCTTGAGAAATGAGATGTGCTTACATTCTGATTCTAGCCTGTTGCTTAGGTTAATTTGGCTATTTCCAGTTGAAATCACTGGACATGGCCTATTTGTGGGGGGTAAAGTTGGGATCTTGGAGCCAGAAGTTGGTGAAATTATTTACGAATCACGATTCTGTATGGTGTTGACCTTTCTTTTTGATTAAGGTCGTGTTTGGTAGAGCTCTAGATCCCAATTTCACCTCAGATCTGGAATTTGTAGATTAAAATAAAGTGAATTAAGTTTACATTTTTAGTTTAAAATGTAAACAAGATAACCCACCTAAATACTCTTAATGTACCAACAGTTCTAGCTCTATAAATTTTTGGAGCTAGAAATATCCTGCCCTACCAACTTCGTGGAGCTGGAGCTGTATTAAACACCCCTTAATTAGGCTAGGAAAACTAGGAGATGGCCGCTTCAGAGAAATGCTTTGGAGATGACCAGTAGTATCATATAGCTGGTATCTTTTTTTTTAACTAAGGGCAAGAATTGTGCCATTCATTTCATGAGAATAAAGTAGAATAATAGCCTCTGGAGAGGAAATTACAATGATACTGACAACCAACTCCAACAGGGGAGACATCAACAGCAGAGGACTAGTCTCAAACTTAGGAACTCCCCAAGACACCAATTACACCAACAGGATCAACACATCTTGACTGACCTCACCCGCCGCCTTTGTGACCCGCGAGACACGCGTAGTTGAGCTTTACAATAACAATGCCGTGAGTCGGAGACACCCCTAACGTCCACGACACAACACACCAACCCGTAGAGGGCGTTTAGCTTGCCGGCATGAGATTTCAAAAACCGCGGCTCTCCACTGCCAGCACTGTGGCTCTCCACCACGCCCCTCCACAGGCCACAACCGCGGTCTCCACCTTGGCCCTCCATTGCCAGCACCATGGCCCTCCATTGGCCACCACCATATCTCTCCACCACGGCTCTCCACCGCGCCCCTCCACTGGCCACCATGCAGGAGACGACTCGGCCCTTCGCCGCGCTAGGTAAAGCATCATGGCCACCGTGCAGGAGACGAGTTGGCCCTCACCGCCAGGAAGAGCATCGTTCGTGCCCTCCGCCGCCACCTGCGTCAGCACTACCCTCCACCGGCCAGAGTACCACGCGTGCCTTTGCCAAGACGCGCCACCAAGAGGTCGGCAGACATCGATGACCACAACCTCCCTGCACCTACCTAGACCACCGAGCCCGCACAACCTGCGGCATGCGCCTCATGCGCAACCACGAGAAGCACCATCGGGATGACCGAATCTGGCAAGGAGGGGAGCAGATCTGGTCAGATCCAACGGAAGGAAGCATAGCTCAGTCGAATCTGGCCTAGATCTGAGTAGGGAGATGCAATGCCACCCCAACATCGGTCCTCATGGATCTACACCACCAGCCACGCCACCCCCGCCGCTCGTCGCCATCTACCCAAGCTTAGCAACGAATACGACAGCCGCTTCCTCGGATGCCAACATTTAGATCAGGGAGTTGGGAGTGAAGAGATTGAGAGGAGAGGAGAGGAAGCTGTGGAAGGCCCCACCACTATTGTTGGCTAGCAAGTGGCCACCAGCTGTAGCGGCAGGGGAGCAGGTGTGGTGGGGGACAATCTCAGCTGAAGGCTAGACGTTGCCTTTGGAGTCGCCTTGGGGCGCCTCCCATAACTAGTATCCTGTGGTGACATTCTTGGAGAAATGCAACACGTCCATCGGAGCTAGAGGAAATGTTAGGGGAAGTTGAAGGTGTCTATTCATATCTTAATGCTGCTGATTCCTTACTAATAATTTTCTATTAAACTTCGTATAGTGTGTCATGTTAAAGTATAATCTAAATTTATTTCAATTTCGTTTCTTACTCTAATTCGAAGTTTTACTCCTATATAGAGTCCATTAAATTCCATTATAAATATGTATATGTAGTCCATAGAATAGAGCAAGGCAAGGAAAAAAGCAAGCAAAACGAAAGAAGAGAAAACATATCCTCGCTATAAACATCTCCTCATATAGTGATATTTACGTCCGTGGTTTTTTTTTCCGAAACGGTTTTCTACGTTACATCCTTGTCTCTCATTTCTTTGGTTATATATTTTTGCCATACATTTTATAACAAGTGGTATTAGAACTTCGTGTTTGAAACCCTAGCTGCTACCACACGAAGCGGGTAATTCCCGATAGTGGCCATCTACACAGCTTAGGGGCTACACTCACACGACGTGATCAAGGTGGCACCGGCATTGCAACAACATCAAAGACAGCCACCGCACAGTGTCGTCAAAAAAATCTAGGGCGGCCATCCACGAGGTGTTGAAAGTGCATCTAGGCCCCTAATTGTGTTTTGGATGATTAATGACAAACGATTAAGGGACTAATGGCTTTAATGAGTGGATAAGCAGGTGTTAGTCCCAAAAGGAAAGCATCTACGGAAAATGGTGACCCTCAAAAGTCAAAAGAAGAACGGCATCGATCTAGCATAGACTTTTATTTTTATTGAGTCAATAGGATCGCCAGACTATCAAGAGGGATGGGTATAGGTGCTCTAGAAATGATCTCGTGCTCGATGAACATCCTTTACAAAACAAGTTTTCGAAGTCACCAAGCACAACACTCACCTTGTTTTTCATTTTGTCCGATAATATCGGATAGTCCGATGTGTATATCGGATAGTCCGATAGTATCGGATTTTCCGTGTGAGTGTGGGTGCTCGTCGGATCTCTCGGGAAAAGTCGGATTGTCCGATGTTTCATTATCGACCGTCCGATGTTGTCTGAAATTTTTCTAAGTCTTTTCCTTGATCTTTGGTAAACATCGGATTGTCCGATGGTAAATATCGAACATCCGATGTATTCTCGAAATTTTTCTAAGTCCTTGAACTGAACTCTCGGAAACATCGGACATTCCGATGTTTAAGGTCGGAACCTCCGATGTGGACTTAGAAAGATTTTGGATATTGTTGTTGCTTTGAAAACTCTCTCGAATTATCGAATGTCCGATGTGCGATATCGACGATCCGATATTCACTTAGACATTTTCCAAAGTTGCCGAAGTTCGTTGAAATCTTCTGAAACATCGGAACATCCGATGTGCGAAATCGGATAGTCCGATGTGTGCTTTTTCTCGCCAGCTTTTGAATTTTCGAGTGGAGTTGATCTCGAAACTTGCACTGATCGGATAGTCCGATGTATATCATCGGATAGTCCGATGTGGGGTCCGACACAGGCGTAATCGGCTATATTTTGTGTCTTGGCTATAAATACCCCACTCTCTTCCTCATTTACTTCACCAACCCAGTGTACTGAGCATTAACTCTCCTCTTGCTATTTTCAAGTCAATCTTGCTCTCTCTTGAGTCCTTCTTTGAGAAATTTGTTGAGAGATTTGGGCAAGTGTTTTCTAGTGCTTTGTTAAAAACCGTGAAAGTCCATTTGAGCACTAGGGTGATTTTCAAGAGTGGATCTACACTTCATTTATTACTCTTGGAGATTGAGGTCTCCTAGACGGCTAGGAGTCACCGGTGAGCTCCCGATCTACGTGTGGGAAGCCGCTGGAGTTTGTGAAGGTCCGATTCCACCTCCGCAAGGAAAGGGATCAAGAAGTGAACCGGAAAGTGCTTTGTGCAACACCGGAGGATCGTGGTCGAAAGGACCCGGCTTTGTGCCTCCTCAACGAAGACGAGGATCTCCTCAAAGATCCGAACTTGGAAAAATCGATGCCTCACTTTGGTTTGTGAGTTTATTCTCTTGTCCCTTTGTGATTTGATCAAGTCTTTGGGGATTCAAGTGTTTGGTAGTTACTTGTCAGTAGTTATTGGTTGATCTAATACTCGTAGTTGATTTAGCTCGAAATTTCATTTGGTAGAAATCTAGCCTCTCTACTTTCTCGATCTACTTTTTAGGGTTTATTATGCTCGATCGGATAGTCCGACTTGCCATATCGGATAGTCCGATATAAATCGGATAGTCTGATATCAAAGTCGGATATTCCGATAATTCCGCTGCTAATTAGGATTTAAATTTTATTAACGCCTATTCACCCCCCCTCTAGGCGACTTTATCGATCCTTCAATTGGTATCAGAGCCAAATCTCCTTAGTTTGGCTTAACCGCTGGAGAATCAATATGTCGCAAACAGAAGTCTGTCGAAGATCTCACCGCACTCCTGCACGGGATGATCTTAGGATGGGAATTCCACTTAACTATAATTCTTCGGCTCTTCATCATATGTTTCTGTGCCCTCCGAGCGCCTCACTTCGATGGCACTCACTATGCGGCGTGGAAACATAAGATGAAGATGCACTTGAGATCACTTTACCCGTCTATTTGGAAGATTGTGCAGATAGGTTTCAAGCCCGTGGATCCGGACAACCTTACTCCCTCAAAAGACAAAGATCAACATTTTAATGACCTAGCCGTAAATGCTTTGTTCAATGCTCTGAGTGACTCTGAATTCAACCGAGTAGATGGACTCGAGGAAGCCAAGGCCATTTGGGATAGACTCCTAGTGAGTCATGAAGGGATTTCAAGCGTTCGTGAATCAAAGATAGAGCTCATTATTGGTGAGCTAAGCCGGTTCACTTTGGAAGAAGGAGAGTCTTACAACAAGATGTTTGACCGACTAATGGTGCTTGTAAATCAAGCAAAAGGTCTTGGTTGCACTGATCTTTCTGACAAGGCCGTGGTGAAGATAATACTTCGTGTGATCACTCCTACAAACCACAACCTTGTTCAGTTGATCCGAGACCGGCCCAATTTCGACACTTTGACACCTCATGATGTGATTGGCCGGCTCATGATGGACGAGATGATGGTGAAGGAAGCTGAAGTCGTGGAAGAACTTAAGTCTGGGAAGAAAAAGGGCATCGCTTTGAAGGCTGTCAAAGTTGTGCGCCAAGCCGAAGAAAGCACAAGTGAGGACGAAGAGTCTAGTGGTCCATTGACAAATGAAGATATGGCTCTATTCGTGCGAAGGTTCAACAAGTTCTTTAAGAAGAAGAATTTCAAACAAGGAGGTCATTCAAAGAACTATGGAAGAAAATCAAAGGGAGACATTCCACAAGAAGGTGCTATGAATGCGCGAAACCGCCATTTTATTGCCAAGTGTCCGTGATAAGGAAGGTAAAGATGAGAAGCCACACAAGAAAGACAAGTATCGGGCAAGGACAAGGAGAAGGAGAAGAGCAAGAAGTGCAAAGGCAAGGGCAGGTTTATATTGGAAAGGAGGAACTCCGACACCGACTCAAGCTCCGACTCGACTCGAATCAAACTCCGACAATGAAGGTGGAATCGCCTCCGTCGCCATCGCCATACCCTCTACACCGACAATATCGAAGGGCCTCTTCGACAACTTGAGCGATGATGATGAAGGTGCTCCAATGTGCCTCATGGCGAAGGGCACAAGGTATCAACACTTACCTCTACTCCCTCCATTGCAAATGATTGCTTAGATGAGCACGATAGTGATAGTGATGATGATGACATTAACACCGTGCTTAAGTCTGAAAAACATTGATATTCATAAGTTAAATTTGCTCTTAAAAGATATTGAAAAATTGGAGAAAGTGGTCGAACAAAAGGAAGCTATTCTCGAGGCTCAAGAGGATTTGCTCATCCTCGAAAAAGAAAAGAATCGCGAGCTAGAGAAGAGCTTATCTTTTGAAAAAGAGAAAAATGAGAAACTAGTTGAGAATTCAAAACTAATCAAATCCGAGGTGACCAGTCTCGAGATCACCAATGCTTCACTTAAAGAGGAACTTGCCAAGACAAATGACGCTTGCAAGACTCTTGAGTTGAAGCTTGTTGATCTCAAGAATAGCCCTCCGATTATCTCAACTACTAGCTCCAATTCTTCTTTGCCTTCTACAAGCAATGGATGCGCTAGATGCTATGACGTTAATGTTGATACTTATGCAACTAACCTTGAGACATTGCAAGTGTTAGCATTTGAGAATGAGAAGCTCAAGGGATTGCTTGAAGATGGACTTCAAAAGTCCTACAAGGCAAGTAAGGGACTAGAGGAGTTCCTAGGTAAGTGACAAGGTAACAATATGAAGTATGGGCTTAGATATACTCCACCTAAAGGGAAAAAGAGCAATATTGTGGTTGCTCCCTTAAATAAGCCCATACAATTTGTTAAGAGCAATGAAAACTCTAAGTACAAAACTCACTCTACATTCTTTGCATCCTATGTACTTAAGAGGACTAACATCGGTCGTGTAGTTGCTCATCACATTGGGGGTAAGCCCAAGAATGGTTCTTATGTGCGATCTATTTGGGTACCAAAATCACTTGTTGCTAACGTGCGTGGACCTAACCAAGTTTGGGTACCAAAAGGCAAAAACTAAATTTCTTTTTGTAGGCCTACATCTCCGGTGGAACAAGTTGGATTTTGGATAGCGGATGTACACATCACATGACCGGAGAGAGGGCAATGTTCGCGCATCTGAAAGCCAATGGATCAAATAGTGAGAGTATTATTTTTGGCGATAATGGTAAAGGAGAAGTGGTAGGTTTAGGTAAGATTCTCATTACAAATGATTTTCATATTAATAATGTTTTGCTTGTTGAATCATTAAGCTACAATTTGTTGTCCGTTGCTCAATTATGTGAAGCGGGCTACAATTGTGTGTTTAGTGATAAGGGTGTGGATGTCATTAAGAGGGATGATGGTTCAATAGCCATTAAGGGTCGTTTAAAGGGAAATCTCTATCTCATTGACTTCAATACGGATAGAGTGAACCTTGAAACGTGCTTAATGGCTAAGTCTAGCATGGGTTGGCTATGGCATCGCCGGCTTGCCCATGTTGGTATGAGGAACCTTCACAAACTCATAAAGGGCAATCACATCCTTAGGCTAACGAATATTGTCTTTGAGAAAGATAGGGTGTGTAGCGCGTGTCAAGCGGGGAAGCAAGTTGGAGCTACTCATCCCGCGAAAAATGTGATGACCACCTCGAGATCCTTGGAGATGCTACACATGGACTTGTTTGGCCCGATCGCCTACATAAGCATTGGTGGAAACAAGTATGGTTTAGTTATTGTTGATGATTTTTCTCGCTTTACTTGGGTGTTTTTCTTGCATGACAAAAGCGAAGTCCAAGGAAGCTTGAAGAAATTCATGAGAAGGGCTCAAAATGAGTTCGAAGTGAAGATCAAGAGAATTCGGAGTGACAACGGCACCGAATTCAAGAATACCGGTGTTGAGGAGTATCTCGATGAAGAAGGCATCAAACACGAGTTCTCGGCTCCTTATTCTCCTCAACAGAATGGGGTGGCCGAGAGGAAGAATCGAACCCTCATCGAGATGGCGCGCACGATGCTTGACGAGTACAAGGTCTCCGACATATTCTGGGCGGAGGCCGTCAACACCGCATGCCACAGCTCCAACCGGCTATATCTTCACAAGTTGTTGAAGAAGACGGCATACGAGCTCTTAACCGGCAAGAAACCAAATGTCTCCTACTTTCGAGTCTTTGGTAGCAAATGCTATATCCTTAACAAAAAGGCTAAGTCTTCTAAATTCGCTCCTAAAGTAGATGAAGGTTTCTTACTTGGATATGGGTCTAATGCTTATGCATACCGAGTTTTCAACAACACCACCGGCGTGGTTGAAATCTCGCGTGATGTAACGTTTGATGAAACTAACGGCTCTCAAGTAGAGCAAATTGATCGTACTATGATTAATAGTGAGGAACCTCCGTCTTGAAGCCATCAAGAGGTTGGCAATTGGAGAAGTAAGGCCTCATGAGCAAGAAGAAGTTTCGTGCACTCCAACTCAAGATGCGCCGCTGGATGATGTTCCAACTCCTTCAATGCAAGCTCAAGATGGATCAAATGCCACTCAAGACGATGAGGACCCAATTCAAAATCAAATACAACGGCCCTCATCCAAGAGTCCATCAGATTATTCACCGAGATCATCCCGTCGACAACATTCTTGGGGATATTAACAGGGGAGTAACCACTAGATCTCGTGTTGCAAATTTTTGTGAATTTTATTCGTTTGTCTCTTCACTTGAACCTCTTAAGGTTGAAGAAGCTCTTCAAGATCCGGATTGGGTGATGGCTATGCAGGAAGAGCTAAACAACTTCGAGAGAAACCAAGTATGGAAGCTTGTCGAAAGACCCAAGCAAAACGTAATTGGAACCAAATGGGTATTTCGAAACAAGCAAGACGAGAATGGAATTGTGACTAGAAACAAAGCTCGGTTGGTTGCTCAAGGGTACACTCAAATCGAAGGTCTGGATTTCGATGAAACTTATGCTCCAGTAGCTAGACTTGAATCAATTCGAATTTTACTTGCTTTTGCTACTCACCACGATTTTAAGTTGTACCAAATGGACGTGAAAAGCGCCTTCCTAAATGGACCTCTCTCCGAGATGGTCTATGTTGAGCAACCGCCTGGCTTTGAAGATCCAAGTCATCCCGACCACGTCTACTTCCTACACAAGGCTCTCTACGGGCTCAAGCAAGCACCGAGAGCATGGTTTGAATGCCTCCGAGATTTCCTTCTCGGTCAAGGGTTTGTAGTTGGAAAGGCCGACCCTACTCTCTTTACTAAACATATTGACAATGATCTATTTGTTTGTCAAATTTATGTTGATGACATTATATTTGGGTCTACTAATGAACACTTGTGCAAGGACTTTAGTAGAATCATGACTAAAAGATTTGAGATGTCCATGATGGGCGAGTTAAAGTTCTTCCTCGGTTTTCAAGTCAAACAACTCAAGGAAGGAACCTTCCTATGCCAAACCAAGTACATCAAGGACATGCTCAAGAAGTTTGGAATGGAGAACACCAAGCCGATCAAAACACCGATGCAAGCTAATGGGCATCTAGACCTCGACAAAGAAGGTAAACCGGTCATCCAAAAGGTATATCGTTCGATGATCGGTTCCCTACTTTATCTTTGTGCATCTAGGCCCGATATCATGCTTAGTGTTTGCATGTGTGCAAGATTTCAAGCCGCTCCTAAAGAATGTCACATGATGGCCGTAAAAAGAATCTTAAGATATTTAGTGCACACTCCTCATTTCGGCCTTTGGTATCCTAAAGGTTCATCTTTTGAGCTAGTCGGCTATTCCGATGCGGATTACGCCGGTTGTAAGGTGGATAGGAAGAGTACATCTGCACGTGTCGGCCTTAGGTAGATCTCTAGTTTCTTGGTCCTCCAAGAAGCAAAATTCAGTAGTCTCTATCCACACCGAGGCCAATATATTGTCACGGAGTTGTTGCGCCAATTGCTTTGGATGAGGCAAACCCTAAATGACTATGGCCTAACCTATAACCACGCTCCATCATAGTGACAATGAGAGTGCCATAAAATTGCCAATAACCCCGCCCAACACTCCGTATAAAGCATATCGATATTCGCCATCACTTCCTAAGAGACCATTCCACTAAAGGCGATATCGAGATTCAGCATGTGAGCTCAAATGACCAATTAGCCGATATTTTCACCAAGCCTCTTGATGAAAAGAGATTCTGTGAATTAAGAAGTGGGCTAAACATTTTAGATTCTCGGATCTTGGCTTGAGAGATTGCATACTTGCCTTGCGTGTTGATTTCAACCAAAATGAGTTTCAAAAATCCTTTTCTTTTCTTAAAATTTATTTGGTTTTCGATTATTTGGTTGGGTCGAGCCACTTGTGATCACAGCTCCTATTGCCTCTGTGTTCGCTGATCATAAGTGGGGAGACGGCAAAAGTGTTCACAAGTCATTCCATCTCTTTCCTCAATCTTAACTCTCATTGTGCTGAAATTTTACACATATCGGACCTTCCGATTTTTGGATCGGACTATCCGATTTATGTAAATATGCACATATCGGACTATCCGATGTTGAATATCGGACTGTCCGATACCTGGGGAATCGCACACATCGGACTGTCCGATGTCATTATCGGACTATCCGATGTGGGGGGGTTTAAGTTAAGCCCGAACGGTTGTGTCTCTCTCCACTCCATCATTTATCCCAAAACTCTTCGGTTTTTTCCTCCTCCGGCGATTTTGGAGTCCCCAGATTCATCATCTTCATTCCAAGGGTCTTCCTCCGCGGATTTGATCTCTCTTGGTGGAGATCCTATCCCTCATTCAATCCTCTCATCGGATTTGAACTCAAGGTAACCCTAATTCATTTAGATCTAGGGTTTCTCTTCTCCCGTGATTCCTTTGTCAATTCTCTTCGGTAGATGCGTTCCCTTTATCCCTAGGAGCATATCCCACGAATTTGTTGTGAAATGCGTGGTCTATCTTCAAGAAATCACGTTTTGCATTTTTCCCGCAAATATCGGATTATCCGATAGTTGGCATCGGACTGTCCGATTATTATCGGACTGTCCGACCCAAAATATCGGACTATCCGATGTTTCCAGGGAATTGCAAAACTGTGAGTTTCTTTCCGTTTCCCTTATTTATCGATCCTTCAATTGGTATCACTTCTTCTAGATCATCATGGCTGCCGGTGATGACAAGGGAGAGAAGCTGAAGAGGGCTCTTCACACTGATGCATCCGGTCAATTCAAGCGAAAGACTCCGACCGGTGAGCGAACCAAGGCAATCGCTAGTAAAGGAAATCCTCCGATTTCTTCGTCATCTCTGCCTGAGGAGAATGTGCCTGTTGTGGAGACTGCTACTGCTCCCAATCCTGCTGGTAGATACAAGAAGCAAGTCGTCACGCATCCCAAGCAAAAAGGGATTACCATTTCTGAGCGTGGACAAGGTGCTGATCCTACTGCCCGTCCTCCCCCTACTCCTTCTGGCAAGGGTAAAGGTTCTTCCTCCAGTGGCCCAACCGCAGCTGAAAAAGAAAAAGGCCTCGCTCCGAAGACGAAGAAGATCTTCTATATCCTCTCGTTGTCCAGGCCCCCTCGTCGATCGATCATCAAAGGACAGTTTGTTAGTTACAAAGGAAAGTCGGGGATGGTCACCAAAGCTAGGCATCTGATCCCTATATCAAGAGAAAGCGCCATCTTCGACTTGCGCTTTTGGACCTTCTTCCAACAGATTTTTATGAGATCGCATTCTCCTCGCAAGAACCTGTTAGAACATGCAAGGGTGGATTGGGATTACATGGAATCATGTGCGACCCGCCTTTGATGAGGTCATTGAAGCTCGTGAGAGGCTCGGCATCAAGAGAATTATGGGCATGAAGCAGATCGAACACCGAGGTCATTGCTCAATTTTATGCCACATTACATATCTCCAATGACACTATGACTGATGACCAAGGGAGCAATACCGATGTCTGTTGGTCGCTGGTACTGCTGGGGTTTAGAGCGAAGATTGCATAGATAAGGACGACCTTCACAATAAACGCCCTTGGTTGCGATAATCTCAATGATCTATATATTGAAGACTCTATTTTTGAGCCCGCAACACAAAGAATTTGAAGCCTATGATTGCTTTGCCGCCAATGACTCATTCGCAAGACCATCGCGCTTAAGGAAGGTGATGCATCCCACATATTGTCCTACACTCACGATATTCTCGTGATCGATGTCACGGTGGACGACCATTCATGGTATCACTTTATCTCTCGAATGAAATTCACGCCAACTCCTCGACCCCAAGCGCAATTGTGGCTTTGCTCCCTATATCATGAGGGCGATTTTGGGCGCTCCAAAGCGAGGTTTGAGTGTGATGCTAAGCACCTTGGATCGCAGATCGCCCATCAAGATCTGACCTCCTCAAGCTCCTCCAAATTTCAGTGTCCCGCAATATCAACTCGCTCCGGCCACCGCCTCATCGTCCCCTCGCCGCCTTCTCCTTCCTCCACCGATCGTGTTCTCAAGCACCGTGAAGATGGCGAAGAAGAATGCCAAGAGGCTCAAGTCCATCCAGCGTCATCTCGGTCTTCCTTGTTCCAAAGGTAGTGAGGACTCCATCGAGGATCCTTCGCCTCCGACGGTTCTTTCGCTCCTTCCGATGATGATCCCGACGATCCGATGTTGGCTCCGAGAGCGAGGAGGAAGACCGATCTACTTGCTGCCCTTTCTTTCTCCTTTTTTTGGTGCCTTGATGCCAAAGGGGGAGAGAAAAGACACTGTTCCTCTCCGAGTATGACTTATGGACACTGTTGCTGGCTGGATGATTTCTTTACTTGGTGATTTTTTTTGGGTTGTGTTAAACTCGATGCCGCTGTTGTTAAACATTACTTTTTGCTTTGATATATTTTACTTCTTAGCGTTGTTTTAGCTTTGTTATATCTTCGCCATATTCATATCTTTATTGTTGCCACTTTACCTAATGTCAAGATATAGGGGAGCTTCTCATGTTTTTCTCTTTAAATCAGGCATTTGAATTCCATCCCAATTCTCCAATGTACACATTTAGGGGGAGCTCAGTATATCTTGTCCATTATCAAAATTATTATTCAATTACTTCAACCCTGTCTTAATCGTGTTGTCATCAATCACCAAAAAGGGGGAGATTGAAAGTGCATCTAGGCCCCTAATTGTGTTTTGGATGATTAATGACAAACGATTAAGGGACTAATGGCTTTAATGAGTGGATAAGCAGGTGTTAGTCCCAAAAGGAAAGCATCTACGGAAAATGGTGACCCTCAAAAGTCAAAAGAAGAACGGCATCGATCTAGCATAGACTTTTATTTTTATTGAGTCAATAGGATCGCCGTACTATCAAGAGGGATGGGTATAGGTGCTCTAGAAATGATCTCTGTGCTCAGATGAACATCCTTTACAAAACAAGTTTTCGAAGTCACCAAGCACAACACTCACCTTGTTTTTCATTTTGTCTTGATAATATCGGATAGTCCGATGTGTATATCGGATAGTCCGATAGTATCGGATTTTCGGTGTGAGTGTGGGTGCTCGTCTGGGATCTCTCGGGAAAAGCTCGGATTGTCCGATGTTTCATTATCTGACCGTCCGATGTTGTCTCAAATTTTTCTAAGTCTTTTCCTTGATCTCTCGGTAAACATCGGATTGTCCGATGGTAAATATCGGAACATCCGATGTATTCGGAAATTTTTCTAAGTCCTTGAACTGGAACTCTCGGAAACATCGGACATTCCGATGTTTAAGGTCGGAACCTCCGATGTGGACTTAGAAAGATTTTGGATATTGTTGTTGCTTTGAAAACTCTCTCGAATTATCGGAATGTCCGATGTGCGATATCAGACGATCCGATATTCACTTAGACATTTTCCAAAGTTCTTTGAGTTCGTTGAAATCTCTCTGAAACATCGGAACATCCGATGTGCGAAATCGGATAGTCCGATGTGTGCTTTTTCTCGCGAGCTTTTGAATTTTCGAGTGGAGTTGATCTCGAAACTTGCATCGATCGGATAGTCCGATGTATATCATCGGATAGTCCGATGTGGGTCCGACACGAGGCGTAAGCGGCTATATTTTGTGTCTTGGCTATAAATACCCCACTCTCTTCCTCATTTACTTCACCAACCCAGTGTACTGAGCATTAACTCTCCTCTTGCTATTTTCAAGTCAATCTTGCTCTCTCTGAGTCCTTCTTTGAGAAATTTGTTGAGAGATTTGGGCAAGTGTTTTCTAGTGCTTTGTTAAAAACCGTGAAAGTCCATTTGAGCACTAGGGTGATTTTCAAGAGTGGATCTACACTTCATTTATTACTCTTGGAGATTGAGGTCTCCTAGGCGGCTAGGAGTCACCGGTGAGCTCCCGATCTCGTGTGGGAAGCTTGTGGGTTTGTGAAGGTCGATTCCACCTCCGCAAGGAAAGGGATCAAGAAGTGAACCGCGAGTGCTTTGTGCAACACCGGAGGATCGTGGTCGAAAGGACCCGGCTTTGTGCCTCCTCAACGAAGACGAGGATCTCCTCAAAGATCCGAACTTCGGAAAAATCGATGCCTCACTTTGGTTTGTGAGTTTATTCTCTTGTCCTTTTGTGATTTGATCAAGTCTTTGGGGATTCAAGTGTTTGGTAGTTACTTGTCAGTAGTTATTGGTTGATCTAATACTTTGGTAGTTGATTTAGCTCAGAAATTTCATTTGGTAGAAATCTAGCCTCTCTACTTTCTCAGATCTACTTTTTAGGGTTTATTGCGCTCTGATCGGATAGTCCGACTTGCCATATCGGATAGTCCGATATAAATCGGATAGTTTGATATCAAAGTCGGATATTCCGATAATTCCGCTGCTAATTAGGATTTAAATTTTATTAACGCCTATTCACCCCCCCTCTAGGCGACTTTATCGATCCTTCAGGTGTGCGAGAGGTTGATATGGCGCATGGCGTGGCAGCAGGGGCGAAGGGTGACAAGAAGAAGTGTTTGGTCACCTTCGTCTGTTGGAAAAAATAACTTTGGAGAAGAACTCTTTCTTCCCGAATCTTTGATCTTCAAGAGATGAACTTGGCAGCAATGTTGTAGCTCTAAACTTCAGGAAGAATACTTCCTCCTGCAGCACAAAACAGCAACAATACCCCTGATGTCAAGACCGACAACAGAAGAAGCCGCAGAGCGAAACACCGAACAACAAGTTTTGGTGCTGCCTCAAATCGCCGCAGCTTTTCTCTTGTATATTCACCTTTTTATAGCTTTTTCAGATAAGGGGATTACAAAGCAATCTAAACAAACTATTAACCGACTCGTACTCATTTAGATAGACACTGTTGCCAACACGGCAACGCAATCTAGACAGACTCTGAAACTTTAACCGGACACGAACTCTATCCAACCAAAACAAGCATCAATCAGGATTACAGCTATCATTCTCCCCCTTAATCCTGATTTCCGCCAGCGATGTTCTTTGACGCCTGACAGCTCCCGCATCTCTCCAAATTTCACCCTGGAATAGCGGCCATCCAAAGGGCTAGGATGAGACAGCGCTCTAGAATGACCTTCATTAAGGAGGGGGATGCAAACACAAAATTTTTTCACCTCAAAGTAAATGCGCGCAGAAAGAAAAACCACATCCAGGAGATCGCAACTTCCAAGGGTGTGGTTCATGATCATCAAAGCAAGCAGGAGGAGATCCACAACTTCTTTTTCGGCCTATTGGGTTCTAAAAGACGGAGGGATCACTCCTTTAATTGGGAGCTTCTGGACATCCCTCGACACGATTTAAGTGGCCTCAACCAGCCTTTCCAAATGGCTGAGCTGAAGGATGCGGTGTTTTCAATGCCTTCCGAGAAGGCTCCTGGACTGGATGGTTTCTCGGGGTTATTCTATAGGTCTTGTTGGGAGATTGTCAAGGATGATCTCATGGGCACTATGATGCAGATTTTCAGCCTAAATGCTCGGAACCTTCGGCTCCTCAATTCTTCCAACATTGTCCTATTGCCTAAGAAACACACCGCTTGCTCCATTGCTGATTACAGGCCGATCAACCTCATTCACAGTGTCGGGAAGATCTTCTCCAAGATCCTTGCGATGAGGCTCGCCCCTTATCTCAGTCAGCTAGTTCCGGCCAATCAATCCGCATTCATAAAGAGGAGATCTATCCATGACAATTTTCTTTTCGTCAAGAACCTCGTTGCTGATCTCCACAGGAGAGGAACTCCGGCTCTCCTTGTAATGCTCGACATAGCGAAGGCCTTCAATTCCGTTAGTTGGGAGTTCCTATTGGAGTTGCTATGTCATTTGGGTTTCTCCTCACGCTGGCGTGACTGGATTGCAGCAATCCTAGCGTCATCTTTTTCGAGAGTCCTCCTCAACGGAGTTCCAGGTCCGCCTATCCAAAGCCAGAGAGGGTCATGCGGCGAGACCCACTTTCCCCCATGCTCTTCATCCTGGCCATGGAACCGCTGCGGAGTCTCTTCTCCAAGGCGGTCGCTGAAAATCTTTTATCACAGCTGCCGGCAACGCCCCCGAGAATGAGGATCTCGCTCTACGCCGACGATGTTGTCGTTTTTGTCAGACCAATCCGAGAGGAGCTAGGTTTAATGCAGGGGTTGCTAAATATTTTTGGAGGAGCTACAGGTCTCCACACCAACATTCACAAGAGTGAGGTGTATGCCATCAGGTGCGACACCATGGACATGGAGACCATTCTGCATAGGGATGGCAACGGGTATATACCCGGCGGGTATCACCACCCCGTACCCGTACCCGTGTTAATAAAATTCACCTACTATAATACCCATACCGTATCTGGGTACAAAATTACCGTGCAGACTGCAGTGCGAATGCTGGGACCCGACAGGTAACCGTACCGCATTAATATGTAGCTAATTCAAGTTTTTTTATTTTTTTAACATGTCAACTTGATGATATGTTTCTCATTAATGGTTGATGATTATGTACTTTTGTATCATGTTGGAGAAATGTAGAAATTTGATGGATGCATGATGAACAAGTTGAACTTGATAACACTCACCTCATCAAGCGAAAAGCGGGTGGATCATACCCACGGGTGAACGGGTACCCGTGCCGTGCCGTCATACCCGACGGGTGAAGGTTTTCCCCCATTAAGGTACCCATGGGTATGATTATTGGACCAGATTTGTACCCTAATGGAGTAAATACCCATCGAGTATCGGGTTTCGGGTACCCATTGCCATCCCTAATTCTGCAGGATTTCCCGGCTCTATCTAAACCCTTCCCTTGCAGGTACTTAGGGCTACCGCTGCGACCTACCAAGCTTAAGCGCTCGGATCTACAGCCTCTCATTGACAGAGTGAGGAGCCGTTTGGCCGGCTGGAAAGGAAAACTCCTCTCTAGGGCGGGCAGGTTGGTTCTGATGAACTCCGTGCTCACGTCGCTAGCGGTATACCATCTAACGGTGTTCTCGCTCCCGATGTGGGCCGCAAAGAAAATCGATAGAATCCGCAGAAGCTTCATTTGGAGAGGTGAGCAGGAGTGCTCCGGAGGGCCTTGCACAGTAAATTAAATCGGTTTGCGTGTCCTAAAGCCTTGGGTGGGCTCGGGGTCAAGGATCTAACCTCCTTTGGGTGAGCTCTCCGCCTTAGATGGCTGTGGTATGCCTGGACAGATCGCAATAGGCCTTGGGCAGGGATGGCAGTTCCATGCGACGACTCTGATCGTAGTCTTTTCCGTGCAAGCACAAGAATCACATTAGGGAATGGTGAGACTGCAAATTTCTGGAACTCCAACTGGCTTCATGGGAGGTCGCCCCGGGAAATTGCGCCAAACTGTTATCCTTTAGTTAGGGGAACAGGTGGATCGGTCAAGGATGCTCTTCTTTCGGGGAGCTGGTTGTGCCCGTTGAGGAGGATTTCCTCCGGCGTACAGATCCTGGAGTTTATGCAACTCTGGCAGGCGCTCAGGCAGGTCCAGCTCGTCCCGAATGTACAAGACGGGATTTCCTGGAGGTGGACGCAGCAGGGGGAATACTCGGCGAATCGCTTACTTACGAGCACGCTTTATTGGCGCTTCTGACAGCACCAAAACCACAAGATGATCTGGCAGGCCGACGCCGAGGCGAAATGCAGATTTTTCACTTGGCTATTCCTTCAGGACAGGTTACTAACGGCTGACAGGCTGGCCCTCAGAGGATGGCCACATGGCACTATTTGCGCGATGTGTGGGCTAGAGCCGGAGTCATCTAGACACCTCGTTCTTTTGTGCCCGTTTGCCAAGCAGGTGTGGAGAAAGGTTTTCTTTTATATGAATATAAACTTTATCGCCATCCAGCCTACATTGGTGCAGTACGACAATGCAGCCTGGTGGCGATTGGTCCGTTCCGATGCAGCGCCCGCCACCAGAAGGCGGCGACGGCACCTTCATGTATGTGGCATGGAATCTATGGAAGGAGAGGAATAGTAGGATTTTCAATAATCAATACAGAACTATCGATGCCGTAGCGAGCGCCGCGGTAGATGACATCCGTAGTCGAAGGGTTGCAGTGCACTCTCCAAACGCATAGTTCTGGCCGGGATGTCTCCTACCCCGGTTTCGACTATCGAGGGTGAAAATTTATAAGTCGTCTGTGGGTTCGGAATTGGGTTGAGAGCCGTGTTGGCTCTCTGCCATTTCCTTGTTGTTTACCTTTCGTTTTTTAGGTGGTTTTTTGGATTGTACTCTCCAAACTTTATGCCCTATGCTGTATCGCTCTCTTTCCTTCTTTAATGCAAGGTAGAGCTCCTGCCATTTCCTTTCAAAAAATTTCACCCTGGCGAGAGCTTTGGTCAGAATGTCAGCTCTCTGCTCTTCTGTGCTCACGTGCTCCACTGTCACTAGCTCTTTTTCAACACATTCATGGATGAAATGGTATTTCATGTCGATGTGTTTGCTTCTGCCGTGAAAAACGGGGTTCTTCATAAGAGCAATTGCTAACCTGTTGTCCACCCGCATCAGAACTGGTTTTGGTGTCTGATCAGTCAATGTGCTGAGCAAATCTCTCAGCCACACAGCTTGGCGTGCTGCCAAAGTCGCTGCCATAAATTTTGCTTCACAGGAAGACAAGGCCACCATCTTCTGCTTCTGTGAACACCACGCAATGGGACCTCCCGAGTAATAGAATATCATACCAGTTGTGCTTCTTCGATTATCGATATCTCCGGTGAGGTTGCTGTCGCTATAGCCGATCAACCTACCATCTCCGTTTCTACCATACATGATGCCGAAGTCTACTGTCCCCTTAACATACCATAGGATGTGCTTCACTACAGCCAGGTGGCTTTGTTTCGGCTCTTGCATGTACCTACTCACCATGCCAACCGAAAAACTCAAGTCCGGTCTGGTGTGAAGAAAATACCTCAAGGACCCAATCACTCGTCTGTAATTGGTTGCGTCAACAGGTTCTCCTTTTTCATCTTTAGACAGTTGCAATTTGGGTTCCATTGGGAACTTTGCTGGATTGCAATCTTGCATCCCAGCCTGCTACAGAATCCTTTTGGCATATCCTGTTTGATTTATTGCTATCCTAGCACTGCCTTGCTGCACCTCTATCCCGAGATAATAAGAAAGAAGTCCCAAATCAGTCAGCTCAAACTACCTCATCATTTGTTGCTTGAAAAACAGAACTTCCTTATCACTATTGCCGGTGACTATTAGATCATCTATGTATACTTTGATGATCAATACTCCTTCTCTAGTGCTTCTCTTGTAAACGGCCTGTTCTTGCGAACATCGTACAAAGCTGAGCTCCTTCAATGTCCTATCAAGTTTAATGTTCCACGCCCTTGGCGCCTGCCGTAGACCGTAAAGTGCTTTGGACAACTTGTAAACTTTGCTTTCTTGATTTGCAACAACAAAACCTTCCGGTTGTGTGACATATACCTCTTCTTGAATCTCTCCGTTCAAAAAAGCAGACTTAACATCTAGGTGATGAACTGACCACCTTTCTCATGCAGCTATTGCTAGTAGCAACCTCATGGTCTCCATCCTGGCCACTGGGGCAAACACTTCTTCATAATCAATCCCTTGCTTCTGCAGATAGCCCTTTGCGACCAATCTCGCCTTGTGTTTGATCACTTCACCGGTAGCATTTTTTTCAGTTTAAACACCCATTTCAACCCAATTGTTTTTACTCCTTCTGGTAGCTCCATCAGAGTCCAAGTTTTGTTTCTTTCAATCGAGTTGAACTCATTTTCCATTGCTTCTCTCCACTTTGTATCTCATGCAGCTTCAGAATAGACAGTCGGCTCTTCTAGTGCTGCCATAAACAAGCTTTCATATGTTTGTGTTCCCTCTGTCTCCTCATAAATTTCTGCCAATGATCTGTACCTGTGTGGTGCTGATTCTGGAGAAGAAGTGGGAGTCGAATTGGAGGTCGAGCCACCTCCTGATTGCTGCGGTGAGGACATCTCAGACTCGTCAGATGAGTCCGAAGCATCTCCAGCTGCTGGCGTCGACTGAATAGGCAATTCTCGTTGAGACTGATCTTCTCCGTTAAACATCTCTGATGTTGTAGCTTATTGTGGCACTTCTTCGGTAGGCAATTCAGCTCTCTCTTCTTTTGCTGGAGAATGAACAGTGAAATCCATTGACAATTCATTTCCTTCCGACAACCACTCCCAGCTACATTTCTTACTTTCATCAAAGATTACGTCTCGGCTTACGCAAACCTTTCTAGTTTCTAGATCTAAGAGGCGGTGTGCTTTACACCCTTCTTCAGTGCCAAGATAGATCATCTTCTTACTCCTGTCATCAAGCTTCTGAGTATGGACTGCAAACTTTTGCATAAGTAGTGCAGCCGAAGATCCTGAGGTGCTCAAGACTGGCTTTCTTCCCTTCCAGGCCTCATAAGGAGTTTCATTCTTCAAGGCTTTAGTTGGCACTCTATTCAAGATATATACGGCATGTCTTACTGCTTCCGCCCATAATACTCTAGGAACCGACATTGACTTGAGCAGTGCTCTGGTGACAGCAAGGACCGATCTGTTGCGACGCTCCACAACCCCATTATGTTGTGGTGTATAAGGTGCTGTCAGTTGGCGTTGAATTCCCTCATCAGCACAAAAATCAGTGAATTGTTGCAAGATGAATTCTCCTCCTCTGTCTGTTCTCAGAACTTTCAGCTTCTGTCCACTTTGATTTTCAGCAAGCATTTTGAATCTCTGGAATGCTGTGAATGTTTGGTCTTTTGATTTCAATAAATACACCCACATATAGCGGCTGTGATCGCCCACCAAAAGCATAAAAGAGCGAATGCCGGAGGTTGTCTGTGGTGTTATTGGCCCGCAGAGGTCTGCATGTATCAGCTCTAGCTGTTCTAGACCTTGGTACAGAGACTGAGCGGGAAAAGGGTGCTTGCAATGTTTTGAAAGAACACAGCCTTCACATACCTGGGTTAAATGTTCAATCTCAGGCACACCCTACATCATGTGTTTAGCAACCATGGCTCTCATAGTTTGGAAGTTCAAATGCCCTAGCCTCGCGTGCCACAACCACCCTTGTTCATCAATTTTAGCTATGAGACACACAGGCTTGGCAATATTCAGCATTATCTTGTAAAGACGATTACAAGTGCGCTTCACCTTCATAATTAGCTTGCCTTCCTGGTCGTGTATGCACAACAGGTCTTGATCAAGGGTCACTTTGCAGCCTCCCTCTGTGATCTGTCCAAGGCTCAGAATATTGCCACGCAAGCTGGGAATATAATATACTTCATCAACAAGCCTATGCTCCCCATTGTTACACTCTAGTAACACTGAGCCTTTCCCCATGATCTGCACAGTTGAGCCATCGCCGAACCGAACTCTTCCGACAACACTTTCATCTAGTTCGGTAAAGTAAGAACGTTGCCCAGTCATATCAACTGCACCAAGCCTGTTGACGACAAGATCACGGGAATCGCGTAACTCGAGAAGTTCCCACAAGAGCGCATCAAGGTTAACAGGGGCAAGGCTGGCAACCTCGGTGAGTCTGTCACAGTCTCCCGCCCTGGTCACATTCACCTCTGACGGCCCCTTCTCCAAGACGTACCTGAAGTACTTGACCAAGAAGTATCTGAAGAAGCACAATGTGCGTGATTGGCTCTAGGTGATTGCATCGAGCAAGGACTACAATGTCTACGTGCTCCGCTACTTCAACATTACTGAGAACGAGGGTGAGGAGGAGGATTAGATGCACTGTCTTCGTTCTATGTCTTGTGAACTTCTGAACTCATCAGAGTACCTATGGACTAGTCTTTGAAGAAATGAGTTTTGATGGACAAGAATTTGCATCGGCAAAAGAAAAAAAATGATCGGTAGAATGTAATAGGAGATTCATTAGCCTCAATTCAGTGATTTCGACTCACCTCAACTATGTTTCATGACTCGACTCCATACTAAGCGTTGACCCGCACTCTACCTCACGACTGTTTCAGTGCTAGTTTCACCAACACTATCGCCTGCGCTACCCGGCGCCATGCCTAGGCTCCATTCTACACTATCTCCGTCAACAATCTTTTGCCACAGTCGATCGTCATATTGTTTCTGTTGGAGGTGCATTTCATTGCAATTCAGGCTGTTATGCCTATTATTGGCGATATCAATGCGGGATTAATCATTGGCGAATTCTTCGATGATCTGTCATCTACTGGGGTTACTACGGCAAGGTCCGCATATATAGGGTCTAAGATGGAGTTGCAGGCTTTCAAAATAATGAGTTAATTTGGGCTACGCTTGATCGAGGAGACTTTTAAAAAAACAATGTCAGTTGAGAAGATAACTGAATTTAGTGTTCAATCACCATTTAACTATGTTGCAATTTTGGATCGCTTGCGCGACTACTATGAAGGTTTTGTCAATACTAATTATCAAGAATTTTATAACACCCTAATGGTAGCTAGCATTATACTCTCCGGAGTTTTACAGTTTAAAAGTGAAGATTTTACTCCAACACTAGTTTGAGATGGTAGATTGAAGTGCAAGAATGAGTTTTCTTCTGCATGGATACTACAACTTTATCCAGCTGTCATAGCTTGATATGAGGGGTCTGCTGTAATTTATACTCCATTGATTGCACGACAATTCCTTTCATCTTGATAATTTTGTAGGAGCAATTTCGACAATATCATAGAATTTAATTACTTCTGAAGTTGGTAATTTGAAATACATGATAGTTACACGTGCAAGTTGCTCTCCAATAAACATTATTTGCCGAACATGATCTCATCACATAATTCTTTGGTGGAGTCTATCATTATTGTGCATGTGGACAAGGCCACTCAAAGCACCATTAATATTAAGGGGGAGAAGTAAATTTTATTCATTCTTGAACAGGTATACAATTATTGACTCGTTAAAAACCTTACACCCCAGTGTGAAGACTACTTGAGGCCGAGATGGTCAAAGTCGTCTAACATGCCCGTGATCTCCGGATCCTCGGTCTGATGTTGTGTCTTTTCATCTGTACGCTCCCAGTCTTTGAGGCATGTAATTGCCTCAACCATCTCAGGTATGAGAGACAACTTCCTTGCCTCAATTATCCTCTCCACCAAACTGAAAGTGGCTTCCGACGAGACAGTGAACACCGGAACCACAAGTATGTCACATGCAAACTGAGATAGCTTGGGGTAAATAAGTTTGTGATTCTTCCACCATAAGAGCAAGTTGAGTCTATTGTCCTTATCCATATCAAACTCGCTCTCCACGAAAGACGTCTCGGGGTAGTGGTTGATCTCTCTACCAGTGGAATCCATTGCAACCTGTTTGGTGCTTCGGAGGATGAACTATATGCCTTACCTTTTAACTTCTTCCATATGTTTGAAGCAGTCGAACTGCCTCGTGCTTGTTGTGTTGTTGAGGTGTATCTTTTTACTTCACTTTTGTTGCCAAACTTTTCATAATATTTGTCAAAAACTCTAAAAAACTCGTTATAAACATGAGTATATGCCTAAAAAAACAAGATTGAATACTTCACCTATTCCTTCGAAAGCGCCCTGCAAATTAGATAATTTTCTCTGAAGATCCAGAATAGTAGTAAAACAGTAAAGATGTGGAATAGCTTGAAAATATTTTAAATTTTTTCTCCATTGGTTCTATAATGGGTTGTAAAATACAATTATCTCTGTTTTCTTTGAAATTGTTAGCAATAGTTAAAAGCCACTCGATGACTAAGTAAGAAATTAGGTAGTACACACCGGATAACATGTTGGTTGCATTGTAAAATTTAAAAAAATTAATGATAATGACAGGTAACTTTCCAATCCACATCATAAACTAACGGCTTACCATTATTGTAATTGATATAGACGGTGATAATGTGTTTGTATTCCTTGCACCACTCCAATATAGTATACGCAGAGTTTCATCTAACCTTCATATCAATGTTGAATCTTTTTAGTAGCTTATTGTTGGTTCTACATTACTCTGAGAACTGGGCAAACCTTACAGTCGAACCTGTAATAAAATTGGTATCATCGTGTATGTTATTCAAACTATGTTTCATTATATTAAAACCTGCCTAAACAACGAGATTAATGATATGGCATACACATCTATGGTGGAGTACAAAACCTCCAACATAAGTCTTCAAGTGCGATGAGAGATACTCCATAACCGTCATATTAGCTGATACATTGTCAAGAGTGATGGAAATAATTCTATTTTTATGTTAAAGTCAGTAATAACCTCAAGCACATAGTTAGCGATAGTCTCTCCGGTGTGTGCCTCATCAATTGGTTTAAATCTATGACCCTTTTGTTTATGGCATAGTCATCGCCGAAGTAATGTGCGACAACGCTAAGATAGGCTGTTCTTTCATGGGAACAAGTTCATATATCTGATGTCAAGGCAAATGAATAACTTACTCTCATGAAGGCCTATTTCAACATTGCTAGTTTATTTGTGTACATTGCTTATATGTCATGTGTAGTTGTTCTCCTACTAACGTGTCGGTATTGCAGGCAAAAATCATGTTGCACCATCATTTCAAAATTAGAGATCTCACCCATTGTAAGTGGAACATCTTCCATAACTATGTAATGTATAATTTCATTTTTAGTTACATCGGTGTTGTATGCCCATATACTTACCGAACCATTGGTGTTGAAGTTGAGCTGTGTCTAGACGCCCTCGCCTAGCTTTTGTTCGGTCGATATCTTATTCAAGTATGTCGCCGCTTGCCGCTTGAGATGACCTGTTTCTCCACATGCACGTGCAGATAATTTAGATTGACAGTATTTACAAACAGCATACAGTACCTCATGCCTGTCCACAATTTCAACGGTTCTATCCATATGTTGCTAGTACCTCGTCCGTCGATTTTCGGATATGCATGCCCATCTCAAATGCACCAAAGTAGCAGCATCGGAGCTCGGTGTGGATACTGACGCCCATCCCTCAGGAATGTAAGAGGATTCCTCGATGCTGTGCGTACTATCCAGATGATGGTTATCCATGCCTGGAGAGTGAGGGCATGCTCTTCTGCTCTTGTTCTTGCTAAGCATTTTGTTTCATGACGAGAGAGTAAAGAGAGAGAGCAAACTCGGAGTAAATAGAGAGTAAATAGATACAAAAAATGAGAGAACGAGTGGGATTTATGTGCTGAACTCAGGAAAGAGCGAGCGAGATTTATGTGCTGAACAAATGAGAGGCCGAGGGGAATTTTATTGCGCTCAGGCTCCCATTCCCCTCCGATTTATGTCTTTCATTGCATCACATCTATGTCTAGAGAGATCCGTTCAAATTCATCCATTGGCATTCATTATGTCTGTCTTTCCTGCATGTTACCCTCTTTTCCCTCGCTCTCCTGGTTTCCCCCTTTTTTCTCTTCTTCCCCTTGGCTCCTACGCTCTCCCCTCTTTTCCCTCTCCCTGCTCAGCCTCACCTCCCTCACTCGGCCTCACCTCCCCTTCCCCTCCTCACCTAGCCTCACCTGCTTGACCACCCGCCCCTCACCTCCTTACCTGGACGCCCTACCCACACCTCCCTGACTCCCTGCCTCTCGCCTCCCCGCCCGACCGACCCTCCACATTCCCCACCGCTCCTCCACTTAGCACTCCTCCAGTGCCCACTACCTTCCACCGTCCCCACCCCATCGCCCTCCTCTCCACCACTCCCGCCCCTCCCTCAGCCCCTCCACTACCCCTCACCTCCCCTCAGCCTCCACCCTCCGCACGGACCATGCTCGGTGCCCCCTCAACCAACCCGCCTCCCCACCGCCCCCTCACATCCCCACCACGCCACCCCCTCACCTCCCCTCGGTCTCCTCCCTTCATCCCCCCACCGCCCTCCCTCCACCCCTCATCTCCCCACGATTAGTACCGCATGGCAAGGGGGCCACGACGGGGATGGACCATAGTGGGAGACCATGGCGTGCAAGCATGGCAAGGGGCCATGGCGGGCAGCGTGGAAAGGGCGTGGCAGGTGAGCAAGGCATGCCATAATGGGGCATGGTGACGCACAGTATGGGCCCTAGCGAGGTGACCCGTGACGTGATAGACATGGGGTGCGACGTGGCAATGGCGTGATGTGAGCGAGGTGAGCCGTGATAGGGTGGGGCTCAGCGTGGTGCAGGCGAGGCAGGGCTCTGCGTGGTGCAACTCGGGGGAGGTGCAGTGTGGCAAGGATGAGGGAGCAGTGCCGACTACAAGGGCCTGACGTGGCTCCGCCTCATCGTGGCAACAGGTACAGGCCTCCACCTCCTCTCCCCCACCTTCGCCTCATCTCCTCCCACCTCCGCGCGACCATACCCGAAGTGTGTTGTGCCGGCACAATGGTCGTGCCAGGCCATGTCGCCCATCGTGCCTAGCACGGCTCGGGCAATCGTGCTGTGCTGGCACAAACCTTTTAGTTTTGTGCCAAACCGGGCCCGCCTTGCCTTGGGTTGACCCAAAAAAGCCCGGCCTGATACCCACCTCCACTCCTCGGTCACCCTGACCCTCAAACTTTACTACAAGAAAAGGTATTTATAACACAAGATAAAATTATAATAATAAAATAAAATGATAGCTAGGCTCCTTTAATCCGCACAGGAGCACCTACAGGTGAGCTGATTCCTCAATCATCATATATTTGAAGCGTGTTAAGTGGTAAAGGGTAAAGGTATATCTGTATATGGAATTGAGTGTTAAAGCGGATTGCATAGCAAGGTAAACTAGTTGTCGGTTTGGGCACCGACACGATCTTTAAAACAAAGCTTTGACCATTAATTTATATTATAATTAACAGAGTGATCTGTGCATTTGCATGACTAGATTTTTTTAACAGTTTGTAGCTTCAAATGATATAACTTATGTGCTTGAGAATATATTAATATATTTTGTAGATTATTTAGATTTTTAAGACATCATAAATATTAGAAATAACAATAGAAACACGAAGAAAAATTCAACTTAAGGGATGTAATTGAAGTAAAAGCTTCAATGGACAAAAATAATTGAGAATAATAAGTTGTTGGGGGTTCTTAGAAAGGTAGCAACTCTTCATCTTGCATAGATCATATAACTATATACCCCTATTCTTTCTCTATTAGTAACTCTTTTTTTAAATATATGAACATATGTACCTCTATTTAATCTCAAGTAATATGCTGATTATTTTATATGGTATTAGAGTATATTGCTTATGTATACACTGATACATCATAGGTGACTTGCTTTGAACGTATCTTCCTCACACGTTGACTGCCCCACAGAATCATGTCTTATATCTCTTATTGATCGCCCCACAACTTTTTTGCTTCAACCGCCAATAGCAAGCCTAATTTTTTATCGATCCCACTCAACTGCTACTCTTTTAATGCAATACTCTATTGCATAACTATCTTCTATTTTCTCTTTAATTATTACTTAATGCCGAACGTTACAACATCAACATGCAATACATACATGTAAAGTATTGCTTATCCCTATCGAGGACACCCGTCATGTTCTCACCAGTGGGCCCAAGCCTATTCCATAGAGTAGCGCCATCTCTGCTCTGAGATTTTTGCAATTTGTTTTGATTCAAACGAATTCATGCATGCATATACACATGCAAGTTATTATATATGTTTGATTTACGCTTATCACATATCAGTCGTTTCTCTTATTCCATGTTTGCCAACTCAACGATGTTGCTTTTTCACTAACGCGATGACCTCTCATCTTCTATAATGCTAACATATTTGCTTTAGTTGTTATCTAGCAATATAGAGAATTTTTTTACCATCGTGTGTGATGTCATGTCCTTCAGCAGCGATGGCATGTTTCTAACTACCCAATGGATATATAAACATATATATCCTCAGCACTCATCTCTCATGAAAAGCTTAATCTCCTCTCTACTAGGGCCTCTCCATCATTAAACTTCTTTTGCTACCGACTTCTTCAACAATGCAAACGCTCATCACTCATCATCGTGGCTTTTGGCTCCTTTGGCTTTAGCCTTTCTTTTTTAAAATTTTATTTTTATTCCAAACTTTAGTTATTTTTTTGTTGAATTCATACAATAATCCAATAACTATTGTTTTTTTAATTTTATGCCAAATTATATTTATTTAAGAATTTTAATTATAAATTCATATGAAAATTGAATTAGAATTCTTATGCAAAATAAATTAGCATTTTTGTTTGTTTGTATTCCAAATTATATTTATATGTTGTTGGATCATATATGACATATATTTTTTAATATAGTTTTAGGTTGGGATCATATAAAATCCAATTGGTATTTATTTTATTTTATTTTATTTTTATTTCGAATTTGAGCTATTTAGGATTTTACTTTAGAGTTCATATGGAAATTAAGTTTCTAATTTCATTTTTTATTCTAAATTTTAATTTTAGGTTGTTATTCATATACAAATCCAATTACTAATTTTCAATTGATTTTTGTTTTGAATTTTATTTTTATTTTGATGTTCATATGGAAATCAAATTGCTATTTTTTTTTTTTTACAGGAATTTTGGTTTTTATTGTACTTATGTGCACTCTTTATTTTGATGTTCGAATGGAAATCAAATTCTATTTTGTTTATTTATCATTAAGAATTTCAGTTTTTATGTTGGAATTAGTGTAAAAATCCAACTACTAATTTTTATTCTAAATTTTAGTTTTATTTTGATGTTTGTATGGAAATTAGATTACTAATTATCTTTATTTTTTATTATAATTTTTTAAAATTTTTATTCTGAATTTCAATTTTACTTTGATGTTTATATGGAAATTAGATTATTAACTATCTTTTATTTTTTTCCTTTTTATTGTACTTGGACTCTTTCTTTTAATCATATGGAAATCAAATTTCTAATTTTATTTTATTTTTATTCTGAATTTTAGTTATTTTTTATTGTACATGACACAAACTCTTGTATTGTGTATGACACAAACTCTTTCTTTTAATCTAGACTGTTATAATCTAGATCCACCATGATCAACGATGCAGATCTTTCTTTTTTTTCCTCGGATTAATGTGAGATTTTCTAGTCTTGGGAGTGAATATGGTGGCTTCTTTTGCCTCTGCTTTAATATTATAATAGATATATTTATAAAACCCAATAAGATTATAGCATTATAAATGCACTTCTCGAGACAAATCTACACATATGATTTTCATATATCCAATTTAAATATTCAAAAAGATATTAAGAGTCAAAGTTTCAAAAATTTGAATATACCTATGTCTAAAACGACATCTATTTGTGACCGGAGGAGGTATATGGAATGTCATTCGACACGACTCAATACCTATATTAACTATGAATTCGGTTATGTGTGCTTTATTGAAGCTGAAAATATTCAAAACTATTGTGCAATGGGCCTGCGCGTTGATGCGGGCGTAAGGAATCGACAACATAGACAGAGAATCAAACATAGAAAGGAAATTCTTTACAGAACGCTTAACAAAAGAAACAAACCTTTGTAATTTTTTAAAAATGCAAAAGCATGATCATGATCTAGTTTTTTTATGGTAGATCAGGCATGCTCCGAGGACTCTTCTAACAATTTGTTAGGAATTTACAAATTTAGTAGCTCAATCAAATCTGCGAACTTGTTTTAAGCGTGTTGGCAGTATTGCCAGATTTTTTTAAAATCACAAAAGCTTGATCATGATTCGGGATCTTTACAGTAGCGTAGGCATGCTCTCAAGATCCTCCTCAAAAATTTTCAAGAACCTGCAAACCTAGTAGCTCAATTAAACCAGTGAAGTGACGAAGTTGCTCTAAACGCATTAGTTGCATTGACAGAATTTTTAAAAATCAAATAGGCTTGATCATGATCCTGATATTTTTACGGTAAGTTAGGCATTATTTGAGGACCATTCTCAAAAGTTCCAAAAATTTTCAACATAATTTAATAGTTCAATAAAATCAATGAAACTTAAAGCTTCTATGAACGCATTAGCAGCATTCGATAGAATTTTTAAAAATCACACAGATTTGATCATGATCCCTTTTTTATGGCAGATCAGGCATTCTTTGAGGACCACCCTAAAAATGTTTCAAAAATTTACAACATAATTTAATAGTTCTGTTTACACCAGTTTTTGGAAGCTACGACATGAGTTTGGCTACAACACGGTGCGTCTCAAGGAATTTGAACAATATACGAACAATATTTGGAAACAGAGTCCAAATAGGAAACTACACAAGCCGATTCGGATTGCTTTGGCGTGTTGGATCGGGACTCGGATCGGTGATGAGTATAAAAAGCGCAGATGGGCTGCGTGAAGGGCATCCACAATCCAACAAACACATCTACTACTTTTTTCGTTCATAGTTTTTAGTCTTTTAGCGTTGTAATCTTTCCTCTGTAAGTCGACATCGATCAAATAAAGTTGTGCATCGCCGATTGTTTGATCGTCATTGGCTTTTTCAGGTTTGATTTGTTCTGTCTTGTTGCGCATCGCCTTTTCAGAATCGATCTACCTTTTATCCCTCGGATTAGTCTTAATCGGCTAATCTAGTTACCTTTAACAAATCGGCTCTCTGGCTGATTCTTGTTCTAGCCGATTTGTTACCAGGATCGGCTTGATTGAATTTTACATTATCCTCCTTATCGATTGCGAGGTCAAATCGGTTGTACGCTTCAGCATAAATCTGAACGGTGTTAAATGCGGTGTGTTGTGGGCCATAAACCCTCTTCCCGTTTTTGGCGTCAACACATTTTTGGCACGCCCAGTGGGACCGATCGACAAGATGACTGCAAACAAATCCATCGCCCCAGCCGATGTCAACACGGAAGCAATCATCGCCGCCACATTGGAAGATTTGACTCGGGCGGCGCAAAAATCGAAGATCAAAAAGCTGCATTGGAGGAGTTGATCTTTGAGTTGCTATCAAAAACTTCGACGAGGGTTACCCGAAGACGGCGCTTCAACCTTGAACCCACTTGGTGAAGTGGCGTTACATCGACTCGATGGCCGATACATGCCGCTCAAGCTGAATTATCTATCATGATCGAGCAATCATGCATCACGCATTGATCAATCAATCATCGGCTTTGGTTACAGCGTTAAAGCCGATGATAGAAAAATAGCGTGAAGACAATTGCACAAGAATTGGCAACATCGGGGATTCTTTGGATCCGTTGCGACCACTCCCAACGTGCGGCCTGATGCTCAGGCACCAAATGCCGATACCATCAAAGTGTCGGCACCTACACCTCACTAATGCCGACCCATACCACGTGTTGGCACCACTGACCCTCGTCCAAACCACATCACTCATTACCATGCATACTGCGGCGTTGCAAAATTAGATCCATCGGCATCGGAACTTCCCACACCAAATCGACTTCCGGCCGATTGAGCTAGATAAAATTATAAACTTCAAGGACCAACTCAACTTAGAAATCCGGCTCCATACAAAGTAGTTACATACACGAGCCGTTCGTTCCATGCCCGAGGTGCGACTACGAGTAACCGATGGGTATGAACCATGGCAACAACAAGTACCCATCGGCTAGATCAAATCGACCGGTAGAGTTTGCACTCGAAGCGTGGATACTATTCATCCCAATTGGCCAAACCACAGTGCATCATCGGCCAATAATATCAATTAATTTGATCGATTTCTATGGTCTTGAGAGATCAATTAAACTTCTGCCCAAAGGAAAAACGATCGGCTATAAAAGCCGTACCAGATTACATTGACCGAATGCCATATCCCCACAACTTCGAGTTCGATTTTGCGAAATTTTGAGAGACGATTCGGTCACCACTTTAGAACACGTTGACGATTTATCGCCCAATGTGGAGAAGCAACTCAATCCGATGGGTTAAAAATTAGACTCTTTCCATTATCTTTGTCGAGGCGCTTTCACTTGGTTCACGAATCGCCTCCAAATTCGGTCCACTTTTGGAACGAGTTAGAGAGCCGATTTCATGAATACTTTTTCTCTGGTAGTCTGGAATTGAGAATTTCAGATCTAAGTGCCGTCCGACAAAAGTTTGGTGAACCGCCGACTACATCGGAGGTTCAGAGAAGTCTTAAATCGATGCTTTAGCGTAGTATTGCGGAACAATCGGCTAGCCGATTTGGCATTTCAAGGGTTGATTCCCCACTCAAGGAAAAACTTGCTTGACAAGAGTTCGCGACTTAAGCCATCTGCTTCATCGAGTATCGGCACAAGAAAGCCGATATTTAAGTAAAGAATTCAAGGATAAAATTAGAATAAATGGCAAAGATAAAGCCAAGGTAAATATGGTCGAGTATAGCTCTAGTGAAACTTGGAAGATGAAGTAGACGTGAATATAGCGAATGGATAAAAAGTTCTAAAAAGCCGCTTATGCATTGGTGGCTTAAGCCGACTAGAAATAAGTCGGAGGTTAAATACGCTTTTGATGTATCCAAGTGTGACCGTATATTTGACATGCTACTACAAGAGAAACTAATCGTCTACGAAGGGCATACTATACCATCACCGATGAGATCAAGAAACGAGCAGTCTTGTAAGTGGCATCATTCTTTTCCCATAACACTAATATTACGCAATATTTTTCTGCACATCTGACGACTATCGAAGATGGTGCCTTAAGTTCGCAGAAGAGCCGACCATGGAAGTCGATGTCAATCCTTCCCAATTAACATGGTTGATTATCGGCAAAGGGAAACAAATTGTCGAGGACCGTAACTACGACAAGTCGACATAGAATCTAGCTCAAAAGGAGAAACACTAAAAATAACGATCGGCTCACTTCAAATCGGGTTTATCGGGATGGGAAGAATTCAAGGATTTGTGAAACCAAAAGGAGAATTGCAAGTCGGACGATGGTACAAAGCCGAAAGATCTCCACGAAAAACAACATTCAAGCCTAAGCCAACTTTTTTCACGATTACTCGAAAAATATGAAAGGATAAGCCATCGGCGGGAGCAAAGAGCTCGCCCGACCAAATGGGCGTGTCGGCCAAACAATGTGTTCGGCCAAACAATTTGCATCGGCTAAGACGCCGCGAGAAAAGCTCATCGAGATGTCCTTTTGGCAATTACTTTGGGAAAGGGTGTGGCACTACTGTCGCAAAATCATGCCCCATGGAGCATTACCTACAAAAAATTGGCCAAGACAATCGGTAAAGCGTTTATTCAGGCCAACAACAGATCAAGCTGAAAGCGAACACGAAGCCAAGGTAAAAAGAAATTTGGGCACACCAAATCAAGACAAGGAAAAAGAGGCAACGAGAACTTGGTGGGTAAAATCCGTGGCGGTGGAACCTAAACCTAGATGGTGCCCGATTGGGCTTAGCCGATCGCAAACGAAAGCGGCTCGGTAACAGGGCGCATGAAATGAGAGAGGCGAGGAAGAAAAGCAGAGGATAAAACATTCAGCAATTGCGGCCGATAAACATTGTCGAGAAAGGAATGGAGGAGAAAAGAACAAGCCGATAACGAAGTCGATTCTTGAGACGATTTCTTTGTCACCAATAGTCCTAAATGACACTCCTCCCATGGATATCAACATGGTATTCACTCTACCGGCCGAATTCAAGATCAAGACTGAATTGGCTAAAGATACGTTAAGCTCAATTGTGCTCGTAGCGCAGAAGCGATGTTCAAAAACCACAAGATCCTCATCGGCATTTAAAGCCGTTGTACTTAAAAGGCTTTATCAGCGGAAGCCGATATCCGAGATGCTTGTAGATGGAGGGCTCTTGTAAACTTAATGCCGCTCTCCACTTGCAAAAAGTTGGGCAAAACCGATGAAGACTTGATCAAGACGAACATGGTGCTAAATGATTTCACCGGTGATCCCATGAAGCAAAAGGAGTAATGGTTCTGAGAACTAACCGTCGGCAGACAAAACTTTGCCGATCCGCATTCTTTATGTCGAGGCAAAAGGAATTCTGACGTACTTCTCGGACGGGATTGGATACACGCGAATGCAGTATACCCTCAACAATGCACCAATCGCTTGTCGATGGAGCGGAGACGAAGTCGAAGTTGTCTCGGCCGACACATCGGCTCATATTGCCATGGCCACTCTAGCATAAATTGGCCACGAAGAAGCGAGAATGCATATCGGGTAAGGCACTAGAGCGATTGTGATTTCATCGGCATTGGGAAGACGGGCTTTACGCCGTCGGTGTTAAGCCGAGCACCTTTGATCGGGCGACTGAGATCTTGAGAAGATGGGGTCAAAAATGATCCAACTCCTACAAGACAGAGCAAGGAGCTATCGGCATGGGATAAACTCTGCGAAGCTATTGAAGATTTCAAAGCGAAAAATTGGGCCAAGGCTTTACTTACGATATGCTTGAAGAAGTTGACATAGGAGAAGGTGATAGAAAAAGACCAACTTTTGTAAGTGCAAATTTAGATCTAGAATATAAAAATAAGTTGGTCAAAATACTTAGAAAGTCTGAGGACTGCTTACTTTGGGAGTATTACGAAATGCAGATTAAGCCGAAGCGACTAGTAGAACATCGGCTACCTATCAAGCCGGTATCGGCCATATAAGCAACCCCTCGTCGTTGTAATCGAGTGCATAATATAATAAAAGAAGAAATTGAAAGGTTGCTAGAGGCCAAATTCATAAGGCCTTGCCGATATGCTTAGTGGGTATCAAACATTGTGCTGTCATGAAGAAGAACGGCAAGGCTGCGGGTATCGCGTAGATTTCGAGGATTTGAATAAAGCCACACCAAAAGCGAATATCCAATGCCTATAGCCGATATGCTTATCGATGCTGCATCGGGTAACAAGATTATCGGTTTTCTTGGCGGCAACGCTGATATAACCAGATATTTATGGCGTAAACCGATATCCCCAAGATCGCCTTGAGATGCTGGCGCGTTAGGGTTGTATGAATGGCGATGAATGACATTCGACCTAAAAACGCAGCGCTATTTATCAACGCCATGAACTTGATCTTTCACGATCTAATCGGCCACATCGTTGAAATTTACATCGATGATGTAGTTGTTAAATCAAGGAAGATTGGCAACATTTGGCGATTTAGAAAAAGTATTTCGAACACAAGGGCTCATGGGTGAAGATGAATCCTTTAAAATGTGCATTTGGTGTATCGGTAGGGCAATTCCTTGGTTTTATGGTACATCAAAGAGGAATTGAAGTCAGCCAGACAAGGGTCAAAGCCATAGTAAATACAAAACCGCCAACATGCAAGAATGAGTTGCAAAGGCGATCGGCAAAATCAACTATTTAAGGCGATTCATTTGAATCTGTCGGTAAGATTCGAGCTTTCACCACCGCTGCTAAAAGCGAAGGATCATCGAGAATTTGTGTGGGGCCGTCGTGAAGGCTTTTGATGATATAAAGCAATACTTAGCATCGCCACCAGTCTTGGCCGCACCCCAGAAAGGTATTCCATTCAAGTTGTATATATCGGCTGAAAACGAGACCATCGGAGCCGTATTAGCACAAGAGATTGATGGTAAGGAGCGTGTGATATTTTACTTAAGCCGACGCCTCGTGGACGCCGAGACCAGGTACCCTCCATTAGAAAAATTATGTTTATCATTATATTTTGCTTGCACAAAATTGAGACACTATGTATTAGCATCAACTTTGCATAATAGTGTGTAGAACCGATGTCGTCAAATACATGCTTTCTGCTCCAATTCTAAGAGGACGACTTGGGAAGTGGGCCTACGCCCTGACCGAGTTCGATCTACAATATGAATCGGCTAAAGCCATTAAGGGCCAAGTGATAGCCGATTTCATAACAGGACACTACACTTTAGCAGGAATAGTCGATGTAGCCCCATGGCAATCAGATTTTGATGGGTCGGTTGCGGGAAGGGAGTGGAATAGGTATTGTACTAACTTCGCCAAAAGGACACGACATGGAGTTCGCATATCGGCTTAAAAGCCGATGCTCTAATAACCAAGCTGAATACGAAGCACTACTCAAAGGATTGCAGTTGGCGAGATAGTATTGGGGTGAGTAGTATAGAGGCATATGGCGACTCATTACTAGTGGTGCAACAAATTAAGGAGAATTTAAATGCAATGATGAGGTATTATCAAAGTATCTAGAACATTGTCTTGAGGTCATCAATACCTTCACATCATTCCATATCGGCTATGTGCCCAGAGAGATGAACAACAAAGCCAACACCTTGGCTCGGGCATCTTCGAGCTACAAGGAATACTGGTAACATCACAGCATTGAACTAATCGACAAAAGCGATCTTGTGTGTTGATAATGCCGATGGAGGACGAAATAAAAGCTTACCTATTGGATCCATCCAGGCCTCGCACGTAAGGTCGCGCGAAAGCACTAAAGTATGTCGTGCTAGAAGGAGAATTATACTATCGGACCTTAGAGGGATTGCTTCTCCGATGCTTAAGTAAAGAAGAGGCAAAAGTGGCTATGGGTGAGGTTCACGAAGGGATTTGCGGAGCGCATCAATCGGCCCACAAAATGAAATGGATCCTAAGACGAACTGGGTATTTTTGGCCGACGATGCTGGAAGATTGTTTCAGATACTATAAAGGGTGCCAAACTTGCCAAAAATTTGGGAACGTGCAACTTGCACCGCATCGGCTTTACATCCGTCGTTAAACCATGGCCGTTCGAGAGGATGGGGATAGACATAATCGGCCAAATATTCCCAGCATCAAGCAAAGGCCATAAGTTTATCCTTGCAGCTACAGACTATTTTTCAAAATGGGTAGAAGCCGTTCCGCTTAAAAAGGTTACCAGCGTAGAAGCTATCGGCTTTGTTAATGAACACATTATCCATCGATTCGGTATTCCTCAGACTATCACAACCGATCAAGGGACAGTGTTCATGTCTAGCAATTCAAAAGTTTTGCGAAAGTCCGGCATCAAATTGCTTAACTCATCACCGTATTATGCTCAGGCTAATGGACAAGCCGAGTCATCCAACAAGTCTTTAATCAAGCTGATCAAAAGAAAAATCGACGAGAAACCTCGAAATTGGCATACTACGTTGTCAGAGTCTCTATGGGCTTATCGGCTAGCATTTCACGGATCGACTAAGCTGTCACCGTATCAGTTGGTTTATGGCCAAGAAGCCGTATTGCCCGTAGAAATAAATGTCGAATCTATGCGGGTAGCAAGACAAAATGATCTATCGGCCGATGAATACAAAGAACTAATGACGTACAATTTGGATGACTTGGCGGAATTAAAATTTGGTTACTCTAAATCGGCTTAAGAAGAATAAGGAAAGAGTTGCAAGAGCTTATAATAGAAAAGTCGTGTCAAAATCCTTCAACGAAGCCGATTTAGTGTGGAAGACAATATTGCCGATCGGGTCTAAGGACAATCGATTCGGTAAATGGTCACCAACATGGGAAGGACCATATAAAGTAAATCGGCTTGTTGGCGGGAACGCGTACATACTCGAAACGCTTGAAGGATTGGTGTTACCAAAAGCAATTAACGGAAAGTATCTAAAGCGGTACTACCTAAGCGTTTGGATCGAGGCATGATCAAAATACGGTGTAAAGAGCGCGAGAGAAGAAATTGGTTCAAAAACAAGCGATGAAGAAGAATATAAGTATCGATTCTGCTGACCGATTAGAACATGTAACAAAAATACAGCAAAAACAACAATGTTTTACACGGGCGCTAACAGTTTACAAGCCCGAGCAGGAAGCCTAGCACCTAAAGCCGATAACGCTCGCTACGGCCTTAGCAAGCGGTTTGAATGTCATCAATAATCTTCTCGTCGGCTTGAGCACTCTACCGCACGAAATTATCTTTGCATTTTGCTCTTTAACACGAGCTACGGCTTGGCCTATTTTCTGCTTCTTGTCAGCTATGGAAGTGGTCTTCACCGACAACTGAGCTTGTCCATCACCTAATTTGTTTACGAAGGTGGCGATTTTCTTCAAGCTCGCTTGCTGATTCTACCCAAGGAGCCGAGCCTTTAGAGATTTTGCAAGCGATTTCCTTGTCGAAGTCTGCTTCATTGACTTCGCTTGAGCCACCGGTTGTTCCAAGAGGCGGCGTCGGCATTGCGCTTTCCTCCGGGCGTCGTGCATGCGGCTTCCACCTCCTCCCTCTTCTCGTCAAGTGACAAACACCCAAAAGAGCCCCCATGGTCTCTGGTGGGAGGTCGACTTTGTACATGACCATAGCATCCCGTAAAAATTTGGGCATTGGCAAGATTTGAGCTTGGTGAGAGACCTCGTTGAAAAGCCGATTCAGCTTTTTCTGCATGCTTGGCTCGGAATGAACAACGAAGCCGATGCCTTCGTTGAAACATCAATGATATTGCAGAGAGTAGCAACATAATCCTCCGATGCCATCACCTCTGGGTCATCAAGCTCGTCCAAGGTAAAGCCGAGCAAATCCATAGGGTCCGCCAATTCCTGCATCGGTGCTACGGGAGAAGCCGACGAAGGCACTAAGGCAGCAGGAGCTGGGAGGATCGGCTCGGGCGGCGAAGCGACAGAGGGTTGAGCCGAATGTGCGACAGCAGACATATCCTGAAGATTGGCTAAGACGCCGGCTGCTTGAACCGATCTTTGTCAATTTGAAAGAAAAACCGGAGAGTCAACAATGCAAATTTTTATGAGGCGTGAAAGCGGTGATAGCTTACTCCAATAATATCGGTGGTGCGTGAGAGGAACTCTCGGCACTTCCCTCCTTCTGTTTGGGGTTTCTTTTGGGATTTTTCTTGGTTACTACCTTGGTAGATTTCGGTTTTTCCGAATCGGCAAGAAGGTGTCGAAGAGAAGGCGAATTCTCACTAAATAATGGAATTAATACTTACTTGATTGCGCTCTTTGGTAAGTTCTTCCAATGAAGGGCTATTTACTTGGAGATTGCCCGATGTATAGCCGGTCAAGCGATCGATGATCTGCCTTTTTTCCTTTTGAGCCACTCTCCGATGGGCGGCGGTGGTCTTCTCGCGCCGCGGATGAAACCTGCAAAAATCATGATAAAGTCCGTCGACATATAAAGAGAACTGAGACATGGTAAAAGCCACTTAGAAGCGGCCGATACCTCTCGGCTCTGATGAATCGGTATACCCCGAGGAGCTATCCTCGCAGGCTATCCTGCTTTCGCTCATCACTTCGGGACTACCGTCGGCTCATGATAATCCGGTAAAAATCTTTCTATTATTACCGATGGGTTACGGTCCAAATAGAGAGCCTCGGCTATTCGCGACCACCAAACAATGAATTGGCGAGCCCGACGAGAGATTAAGATGAAGCGGCGCTTCGAAACTTGGAGTTCATCGAAGAATTGACGAGCTACGTTTGCGATAGAAGATTCCTTACTCTGCCTGGGTTGAAGCCGATCAAGAAGGGACGATGAAGGAACCACTTGACCAAAGCCAAGGCGGCGAGTAAGCAGATGGATGATAGAACTCATATGAGGTTGGAAAGTTCTATTCCTAGAATTCGGCCAACATGAAGAATGCGAGGGAGATGAAAATCCGATAGAGCGACAACGATAACTCGACATTAAAGAGCTATCGGCTTCTAATTTCGAGAAAAGATGGCCATCGAAAATCGGCGCATCACCATAAGAGAAGAAATCTTCTTTGGGTAAATACTACTGTTGTCCGGACTCAAGAAGAAAGCAAGGTATTTATGTAAACTGGCCGGAGTAATCTTGGTATCGCCACTCGAGCACATTATAAGCCTCTCGCCATGAGATCGGCTTGCCCTAAATTGAGGAGTGGCATTCTCTGGGTAATCTTCCGAGGAAAAGAGAATCTTCAAGAGGCTCAAATAAGTTGTCGGCTAAAGATACTATACAACCATAGTTTGAATAAACCATAAGGGCCCTCCAACATTGCCAGCGATGAATTGAGCGAAACGAGAAAAAGCGGCTTCTAATGACAAACATCATCTGATAGACTGCGCCTAAAAACATCTTCCCAAGGGCAAGCCGATGACCATCTACAAGTCTCTCCGCTACCAGTTGGTACACTTGGGTTGGTCGAGGATGCACCGCAGAAGAGGAACCTTTCAAGCGTGAGGTTGAGGAACGCTGTGTGCTCTTCATCCGATACGGACCATCCACTTTGTTGTTGTGTTGAATGTACTTTGACCATCCTTCACCTTTCGATTGAATCAGCTGGAAACGGGGTTTCCCATGATAGGCCGACAACTGGTCTCCGTCAGGCCTTAGGCAAGACAATCGGCGGCGTCCGGAAAGGTCGGCCGACAGACCGAAACGAAAAAGGAAAGCATTAAAGTATCGGACCAAAAATAGCACGCCAGGCTACCAAGGGCTCATTGGCTTCGGGCAAGCTAAGCTCAAGGGGAGGCATTCGGCTATGCCCATCTGCTCCCACTCTGCTCTTTTTTGAGCCGATACTCTAATATACCAGCTCCTCCACCCTTTGGCGCTGTCGCCAAGCCCTAAAACTCTTGCCCCATTCGGTCACGTTGTAACCCCGTGACAAAGGAAGTCTAGGAATCTCTATGTTTATCATTGTGTCGGCTTCTATGTTTCCCTCTTGGACCTAGGTATCTATCAAGTTATCGCTTTCGGGAATCGGAATGAGTACCTTTGAAGGATCCATTCAATGGTGAGGAGTTGAAAGGTTGATCACGAGTGCGAGAAAGTCGAGAGAAGCCGATTGCGTAAGATGCGGTGAAAGCGTGAAAATGACCGTGGGGGTCCCGCATATATATAGCCCGGTGAAAAGTAAAAGTGGCGGGAAATGAATCCGAGGCGACACCTGCCATTAAACCGCACCAAGATTTTTGATGGCGCAATTAAAATAACGATCACTGAGGCAATTCTTCAACCAACAAGGAAGTAGCCGATAAACATCGGAGCCGATGAAGGATCAGCCGATGGATTTTTGAAAGATAACAAGTTATCTTTCAAAAATGAAACATATGTTTACACCAGTTTTTGGAAGCTACGACATGAGTTTGGCTACAACACGGTGCGTCTCAAGAATTTGAACAATATCTGAACAATATTTGGAAGCAGAGTCCAAATAGGAAACTACACAAGCCGATTCGGATTGCTTTGACGTGTTGGATCGGAGACTCGGATCGGTGATGAGTATAAAAGGCGATGAGGGCTGCGTGAAGGGCATCCACAATCCAACAAACACATCTACTACTTTTTCGTTCATAGTTTTTAGTCTTTTAGCGTTGTAATCTTTCCTCGTAAGTCGACATCGATCAAATAAAGTTCGATCGCCGATTGTTTGATCGTCATTGGCTTTTTCAGTTTGATTTGTTCTGTCTTGTTGCATCGCCTTTTCGAATCGATCTACCTTTTATCCCTCGGATTAGTCTTAATCGGCTAATCTAGTTACCTTTAACAAATCGGCTCTCGGTGATTCTTGTTCTAATTAATTCGTTACGGTGATCGGCTTGATTGAATTTTACATTATCCTCCTTATCGATTGCGAGGTCAAATCGGTTGTACGCTTCAGCGCAAATCAACCGGTGTTAAATGCGGTGTGTTGTGGGCCATAAACCCTCTTCCCGTTTTTGGCGTCAACAAGTTCAATAAAATCAGTGAAGCTTGATCTTCTCCGTTTCCAAAGAAGAAAAAAGTCAGAAAGTACTCTGACAAAGACTGTGGTTCAAGGGACTCGAACCTGAGACCTGCCGCACGCACACGAAGGCTCCAGCGGTCAGCCAACCCAGCTACACGCAGGATGTATAATCTAGGTGAAAATAAATACATGAGCTTATGCAGTTGTTCACTATAGAAACAATGTTTTTAGGCGAGTGGCGAGCTCGCGGGATTCCTACCGTACTTGTCCAAGAATTTAGAGTTTTATATGATTTCACATAGATAGAGTGCAATAGAAACCAATTACTACCTGACTAGCTGAATACATGTGTTTTTGCTATGGATAAAAAGAATATAATAGTATCTCTACCACGTCGAGTTAACATCATCGTGATCGATTTGCCTAGCCCACGCCCTCAGCTCTACCTCCGTGCTTGCCTGTGTGCCTACATTGTGTCTCCGTGTTCTCGGCTCCAACGCGTACTTGTTAGAGCTACACTTTTTTTTCTTGTTAGAGAGTTTTTAATGAGGTGAAATTATTTGTTGTTAGATTGTTTTTTTTTTTGTTCTGCTAGAGATTTTTTAGGGATGTAAAAGAGGGAGTTGGGAATGGAGAAAGTACTATATGTACCACCAGCTCCTTTTTGTAGTAGTGATAGAGCTAGAGAAACTTGAAGCCCCTTCGGTCTTCCAGGTTAAAACAAGGGCATCTGGCCATTTGGGTTGCAGCTTTGAATGAATTGGCGTGAACGTGTGAAGTAGATCAATTGGTGGCTACATGCATTAAACGATTCCATTGTCCACACACTTTCATGTTCATTACAAGCCAAACCCAGGTTCGTTCATGAAAATGGCATGCATGTGGCGTCTTTTTTCTTTTTCTTAACATCAACAATGGTGAGTGTTATGAGACCTCCAAATTGCAAATTTGCAATTATACTGGTACAGGATTCCTCTCTTTTTGGGTACCAATTGGGTAGGAAATTCATGGTCTGACGTTGGAAGAGGCAAAGGCCTCTGTATATAACGTTCCTTTTTATTTTTTGGAGAGGCTGTATACAACGTTCTGTACAGTGATAACTGAAATATCTACAAAGGATCTTCAGTGTGTTGCTGGCAACCTCTCAGCCCAAAGTGTTCGGAGCTCTTCAAGACTCTTTTCCGGCACAATGCACAGTAATGGCCTCGGCAACCAGTGCACAATATATGATTGTTGGTGCCCAGCTGTTAATATGATCCAACGTGAGATGTTAGATAACCTTTGCCTTTTCAATGCACTTGTAAGTAGTCATAATGAGTAAGTAACTAGAGCAAGAGTCTCAAAAAAACAAAAGTAACTAGAGCATGAACATGCGGCAGATTTCATTCAGCTTTTCAGGTTAAGAAAAGAGCTACATCCAGAAGACAGTCTGCACATGTATGACGATCGTATGGCAGATTGACACAAGAAAAGTGTAAATTGGAAGAAGATACCATGTCAAATGCACGTGTAAGGAACTTGAGATAACTTACACTAGCCATTATACAGGCGAGTTGCATGTATATTGCCCTACTAACATAGGATTAACGCATACATAGAAACTTCTACTTGTCCGAGCGAAAAGCTAAGCAGATTGTTACTGAAAGCTATCATGCCCTAGATGGAAAGGGAAAAAGTCAAATAAAAATGCAATAAGTTGACTACTGCTAACCTTTTCATGCCGACGACCACAGTTTGGACAAGGATAAGTACGAACTCGTAGCCATTCAAGCTCTTCATCATCTTCATCAAAATCCTCATCAGAATCTTCATCGTTCTGCCATTGTGGGTACTGTGCCTGGTGCCTTGTCTCAAAGAGCACACAATTTCCATTCCTTCAGTGGAGAAAACCTTTCAGCTGCTAGCTCAATTTGCACAAAATTGGACATGAAATACTATGAGCATGAATCAATATCATACCAGAAATGTCCATATCCTTTAATTGCCTCGTTACAACGATAGCAGAAGAATCTCCCACAGTTCCCGCATGTCATCTTGTTGCAGCCTTCAATTTTTGAGATAGCCATCTTACAACAGGGGCATTGCTTAGCATCACGAAGCACTTCCTGGAGACTTGTCAACTCGTCTATTTCTCTCTGTTCTCTCAACAATTGTTCTGGTGGTAGGGAATATAGTTTTTGCCGTTCCTGTTAAAAAGTAAGTTGTGTCATGATAACACTGAGTTCGTACTTCGTAGTACAAGTGAATTGTATTATATATATAAAAAAAAGCTCAAATAAAGCATTTATACCAACATAAAGCACTACAAAATATACACGTTCATTTTCTTCTAATCAACTACACAATATAATTCGAATTCTTTGATTAGCTAGATAAGCATGTTGTAGCAGAAGAATTAATTTTGCATATACTAAAATAATAAACTCTCGCACTACAACAAGTTACATGTGAGCAAACTCTTACACGAGGAAAGCAGCATACACCTAATGATCTACATTCAAACCGGTTTGTTAAACAGTATCCTAGTTGTCTTGTATAGAGATTGCTAGTTGCCTTGTATTGTATACAAATTGTTAGCCTTGTATAGGTATTGCTTTATATAGACTGTCCTTTTGTACTCTCTTGTACATGTATATATTCTGACATATTAGCTTCATATTGAATACAGGTGCTATTCATAACATGGTATCAGAGCATAGGTTAGGGTTTTACTGACGTTGCGCCTGCGTCACCCAATACATCCTTGCTTGACCGGCTCTTCCCGTTGGCTGTCTCTTCGACTATTGGCCGGCTCTTCCCGTCGGCCTCCTCCATCACCGATGACTCCTCCCTCTCATCCGCCACTCGCCACTCTGTTGAGGCCACCGATCCGGGGGCCACATCTGCTCCAACTTCGCTTTGCGTCGAAGTCGTGGTTGGTCGCCTTGGCCATCTTCTTAGGCTACGGTGGTTCTTCTGGTCAATAGCGGTACCAACGTTGCCCGCCTTGGCTCTGGCCCGCCTCTTGCTCCACCCAACACTGGACCCCCCATTCTTCAGCCAGCCGCCTTTGTTCCACGCTAGATCGGACCGCTCCGCTCGGCACCATGATCGATTTATCATGATGATGTTATGAGTATTTTCGACTCTTCAGTTCGCTTATAAGATATGGATTGATGAGGATGTTCGTGCCTCTGCTATTTTCGTTGCTAGCATGGAGGTGCATCTCACTGGAGATGTGGTTGCCTTGCTATCAGCACAGTTGGTATGGGTGCATCTTCATGATCACTAAGTTGTTGGTTATTCTTTGTACTTTGTTGTTGTGCGACAGGATCAGTCGTTACAACAGGGTGATTCTACCATATATAAGTTCTACGTGCAACTGTCCCTGGTGTCACATTAGCTTGATTCTCTTAGACCCAAGGTTTCAAATTTCATTTTCGAACTATATCTCGGGAGGGACCGAAATCCAAAATTTCGGCGATATTTTGAAATTTTGGACTAAATTTGGACAAAATTCAAAAATCAAAATTCAAATCTGGTCCAAAAAACTTGAAATCCGATCAAAATACCTAAAATTTCAATGAAATTGACCAAAATTTTGATCCTTTTCAACCCTGTGAAAATGGCCTCCAGATGCTACAAAAACATTAATCATGATGTTATAGCAAGAAATGAAGATGGCCGAGCTCGTCAGTAGCATCGTTATGGTCTGGGATGTTGCGAGTTCAAATCCCACTCAAAGCAAAAATTTTCTAAAATTTTTGTTGTTGCAGGGGATTGACACGGGACCTCTCAGCCGTTGAGAGTGAGCTCTACCATCTGAGCAAATGTCAACTTGTTGTGATATATAAGGATAACTATCTTATGAGCATATCAACTCTATATAAAAAATTACATAGCCAGGAATCGAACCCGAGCCTCTCGGATGAGAGAGAGCTCTACTAGCCAACAAAGCTCAATGAATTTTACATCTAATATGGTCCTAGAAACATCAAATCCGGTCGATTTTGCTGCAATTTCGGTCCAAAATCCCAACATTTCGACGAAATTTCACCGAAATTACTCTAGCAATTTGATTTTTTTTTTCAAAAAATTTTATCTGGCCAGGATTTTGAATCTCGTCCCCGACCTAAATTGGAAATATTTGACGAAATTTCACTGGAATTTTGAACTATGCTTAGACCAGAGGTTTTGCTACTTAGTCTTCCAATGAGTGACCACCTTCCACATCCTCTTCAGGTATCTCATCTTGGATTCTTGACTCCGGTGGTTTTTTTCATGTGACATATGATACCACGAGTCTCCATTCCATTAGTCCTCTCACTACTCCTATCACTGTTTAGACCACAGATGGTATCTCTTTCTATTGCAGGATGAGGCATTCTTTTGTCTTTCTCTTTTCATGTTCCTGTTGTTTCTCATGTTCCCAAACCGATCATGCAGCTCATATCCATTGGCCAGCTCACTGATCATATCTATCGCGTTATCCTTGATTCTGACTTGTGTTCAAGATCGTCGTACAAAGTTTCTGGTTGGTACTGGCCCTCGCCGCTATGACTCTTAACGTCTTTGAGAGCTTGATACTGGCCTCATCTTCCTTCTACTGCCCCTGCTAGTCTCTCCACCTTCTCCACTGTCGCCGTCTCCGTTGCATATTTCACTGGATCGTTTGCTCAATGGCATCACTGTTTGAGTCATATTTCTGGTTCACGTCTGTCTTCTTTAGTTCGTCGTGGCCTTTTATGATTTGTGTCTAGTGATGCCTCTTTAGATTGTGCGGGTTGTAAACTTGGTAAGCAGATACAACTCTCCTATCTTTCCAGTGAGTCTGTATCCTAGCGTTCCTTTGATCTTGTTCATTCTGATGTTTGGGGTTTGGCTCTTTTTGTTTCAAAAGGGAATCATAAATATTATATTCTTTTTATAGATAATATCTCTTGCCACACCTGAATATATTTTGTCTTTTCATAGTGAGGTTCTATCCATCTATAAGAATTTTTCCACCATGATCCATACTCAGTTTGATTCTTCCATTCGAGTTCTTCGTGTTGACTCGACAGAGGGGTATCTGTTAGGAGCCCTTCATACTTTTCTTGCTAAGCAAAGCACTCTTTCTCAGTTTTCCTGTCTTGGTGCTCATACTTAGAATGGTGTGGCTGAACGTAAGCATCGTCATCTTCTTGAGACAACTCGTGCTCTTTTGCATGCTTCCGTTGTTCCACCTCACTTCTTGACCAGGCTGTTTCTACAATCACTTATTTGATTAATATTCAACATTCTTTTGCTCTTCAGGGTGGGATTCCAGTGGAGCGTCGTTGTGGCATGCCTATCGATTATTCTAGTCTTCTCCTCTTTGGGTGTGTGTGCTATATTCTTTTTGCACCTCATGAACACACCAAGTTGACTGCTCAGTCTGTTGAGTGTGTTTTTCTAGGATATAGTGCTGAGCATGAGGGATATCGTTGTTGGGATCCTGTTGACCGACGGATGCAGATCTCTCGGGATGTTACTTTTGATGAGTCTCATCACTTCTACCCTCATCCTTCTTCTACTCCAGCATCTCTTGTCGAGCCACTTTCTTTCCTAACTTTTCCTGATAGTCCAGTTGCCACTTTTCCTTTTCCACGGTTGGCATCTCCTTCATCGCCTACCTCTCCCCGAGAGTCTTCACCACCGATGCCTCCTCTAGTGGTTTCTTCTGGCATTGTTCCTTTTTATCCTCTATACTACACTCGTCGTCTGCGAGTTGAGAATTCCTCTTGCTGAATCACCTTCTTCAGTGCCTCCTCCTCGCTATGCTTTTCGCGATCGCCAGTCTATTCAGCCTCCTGAGCGTCTTGGCTTTGTTGGTGTAGTTCTTGCCAAGCCAACTTCTTACCATGATGCTGCTATTCATCAGGAATGGCAACATGCGATGGCAGAAGAGCTTGCTACCTTTGAGTGCACTGGCACGTCAGATCTTGTGCCTCTTCTTCCATGTGTCTGTCCCATTACATGCAAGTGGGTCTATAAGGCTAAGACTCGCTCTGATGATTCTCTTGAGCACTGCAAGGCTCGTCTCGTGGCATGTGGTTTTCAGCAAGAGCATAGTCGTGATTATGATGAGACTTTTGCTTCTGTGACTCATATGACCACTGTTCGCATTCTTTTTATTATGGCTTCTTTTTGTGAGTGGTCTATCTGTTAGCTTGACGTCAAGAATGCCCTTCTTAATGGTGAGCTGCATGAGGAGGCCTTTATGCAACCACCATCAGGGTATTCTGTTCCTGAGGATATGGTTTGTCGGCTTTGCCGGTCTTTTTATGGGCTCAAGCAAGCCTCTTGTGGCTGGTTTGAGCATTTTTCTTCTATAGTCACTGCAGCTAGCTTTGCTGCTAGTGCTTATGATCCTGCACTCTTTATTCACACTTCATCTCATGGTCAGACTCTACTTCTATATGTTGATGACCTAATCATTACTGGAGATGATTCTCAATATATTGCCTTTGTGAAGGCACGTTTCAGTAAACAGTTTCTCATGTCTGATCTAGGCCATCTTCGCTACTTCCTTGGGATTGAGGTTTCGTCTATACTTAAGGGCTTCTTTCTATCCCAAAAGAAGTATATTCAGGATCTTCTTGATCGTTCTTCTTTCACTGATCAACACATAGCTGAGACTCTCATAGAGCTCAATGTTCACCTTTGATCTAGTGATGGTGAACCTCTTAAGGATCCTATTCACTATCGTCATCTTGTTAGGAGTCTTGTTTACCTTAGCGTCACTCGTCTTGACATTTCGTATTATGTTCATATCTCAAGTCAGTTTGATTTTGCTCCCACTTAGCTCCACTATAGTCATCTTCTTCGTGTTCTGAGATAGCTTTGTGAAACTATCTCTCGTTGTCTTTTCTTTCCACGCTCCAGCTACTTACAGCTCCAGGCATATTCTGATGCTACTTGGGCTAGTGATCACTCTGATCGTCAGTCTCTTTTTGCTTACTATGTTTTTTTAGTGGTTCTCTCATTACTTGGAAGACTAAGAAGCAGACAATAGTTTCTTGTTCGAGTGCTGAGGCTAAGTTGTAAGCTATGGCTCATTTGACAGAAGAGATTACTTGGTTACAATGTTACTTGATGATTTTGGTGTTTCTGTTTCTACACTAACTCATTTTTTATCTAACAATACAAGTGCTATTAGCATTGCTCGAGATCCAGTGAAGCATGAGCTCATGAAGCATATCGGTGTTGATGCTTCCTACATATGGTCCCAAGTATATAATCTGGTTGTGGCTTTTCAGTATGTGCCTTCACAGCTTTAATTGGCAGACTTCTTCACGAAGACGTAGGCCAGAGTTCAGTATAGCTTTTATCTCTCCAAACTCAGTGTTGTTGATCCACCATGGCTTTGAGGGGAGGTGTTAAACATACCCTAGTTGTCTTATATAGAGATTGATAGTTGCCTTGTGTACAGATTGTTAGTCTTGTATAAGTATTGCCTTATATAGGCTTTTCTTTTGTACCCTCTTGTATATGTATATATTCTGGCATATTGGCCTCATATTAAATACAAGTGCTATTCACAACACGGGTCACATGTGGACTTTGGAATAATATTAGCTTCTGTAGTTATGCACAGCAGCCATATGTAAAAATCAACTCCAAAATTCATATATTAATTAGCCACCATAACAAAATCTACATATGCTCAATGTACACAAGATTTGTAGTAAATACTAAATTCTTAACATATTTATGCACTTGCCTTCAAAATGCGAATTTTTTCTGCTGGAGAAACACAAGTCTTCCCCACATGGCGGCGTTCTTTGCACAACGAGCAGAAGGTGAAAAAACACTCTGGACATTGAGCATCATTGTCAACTTCCAAGCAAGCAGCATAACACCTGGGACAGTAGACTAGGTCAGGCATTGCGTCTAACAATTTTTGTAGTGCAAATGATTCCCATCGCGCATAGCCATCGTCTTGCAGAAGGCTTCTCAATATGGATGGTGGAAGTGGGCTGTGGCAAGTGGTATCAGGGCATGTAAGCTTGGTTAAATTTCCTTCTTTCACATGAATTCTGCAGTGAGATTCCATGCACTTCACACAAAAGGAATGATGGCAAGGGAGCTTGATGAAATTTCTGCCTAGTAAGTGAAAAAAATGAAAAGTTAAAAACTTAGTTATAAACCACACAAGTTTCAAGCATCAAGTACTGAAAACACACCACGCTGTGCATGTGGATTATTTTACCTTCTTCATTTTATTTTTTTGGGGTGGCTACAGTACATACAACTTTTGTTACAAAAAGCTTTTAAACTCCCCCACCTCAACATTTTCAGGCTCCCCACCACTCCCACTTGTAGGGCAATTAGTGGAGGGTAGGAATGAGGATAAGTGTATTCTCCCACTTGTAGGATGATTATTAGTGGGGGGTAGGAATGTGGATAAATGTAAACTACACAGATTGTGTGCTGTATTGTAATAACTCTCTTTAAATTTTATCAAATGTTATGGCAGATTTGAGGTATTCATGTTTATTGAGTTGTGGTACTGACCTCACGTAGTACCTTTACATACAAAGATAGATCAAAGTGCAGTAGTCGAAACTTGAGAGGAAAAAAAGGATAGGAAAAGTAAACACGAAATGCTAATTAGATAACAGTTTAAGAGAATTACCAGTATTTTCACTAAGACAAATTCCACACTCGTAAAGATTTTGCAGAAATAATTCATGAGATCTCTTCTCATTGTAACTGTGCATCAGAGGAATAGTAGAATCAACTAAAAGTCTTCTCACAATAGCCCGCTCATCTCCAGTATTTGAAGTTTTATCTGGATCTAATATTATGTTATCATTCCAAGCAATGTAAGACCATGAAGAGTTATTCAACCAGTCCACCCATCTATACACTATTTCTTGCCCTGGTAGCCCTGTCCAAACACCATCAAGCGCAGCACAGAGGCATGAAACTTTTGGTTCATCCAACCACTTGGCCGAGATAGTAAAATAGGGCGCACATGTACTTGGATAGGATCGTGGCAGCAAACATGTTAGGACGACAGGTGGCAAATGCTGCAAGCTGCAAGCATACAAGAGTTCACCGTCATCTTGGTTCTCATCATTATCAGTTCTAACCATAGTTCCATTTGGACAAAGCTTCAGGAACACTCGAATGCCATCGGGACGTGGATAGTGCACAGAAATCTGGGGAAGAAGACATAAAAATTACACTCTTCTCAAGAATGAAAGGCTGAGGATGACAGAAGCTTCGAAAGAACCTGAATAAATCGAAGACCAGCCTTATTATCCAAGATCACCATATCATCCCCATAAATAGCTTGCAGTGCCAGCACCTGAATATCATATTATATGTTATTAATTATTAGGCTATCAGGACAACAGTAGTTCACATATCCATAATGTCAACACTTATAAATTGAATAATCCTATCTTTCTAGTCGATAGAAACATAAATTCAGCATCCTTCTTAAAAGTGGCACACTGCATCAAAATTTCTGGACAGATCCATACAACAGCTTCCCAAAATATCTCAATGTTACAGAAGTGACTTCGGTATCTAGCATAGTGGAGTTCCGGATCACTACTTACAGCAATTACAGCGCGTCCTGAATAGATCTCCGCACAAAATGATTTCTGCAACTACAAATTTAGCTCACCCTTAGCACGAGTCCACACATATTTCTCCATCCTTGCAGAATAACAATTTCTCGGCGCGCGCTTGTGAACCAGACGCGCCAATAGACAGAAGGTAGGGTAGGGATGATGCATCACCTCGTCTTCCTGGAGTTGGTTGTTGGTTTGCAACTGCTCCTCCGAGATGTCGTCCTCCCCACGAGCCCTCTCGGCCATCGCCTCCAGCCGCGCAGCCGCCTCTTCCTGCGCCGCCCAATAGCCACCGCTGCCACCATCCGCCACCGCCGCCGAGAGATCATCCCCCTCACGAACCCTCGCAGCCATCGCCTCCAACGAGGACTCGCTCGACATTGGAATATCCGAGCGAACAGGTTGGCCTCTTGCTCTGGGTTTAGAGATATACGTCATGCGTGGCGACTTTAATGCGAATATTTTTTAAACAAATACGAATTAAATATACTTCAATACAATTCGATCGAATGTCACGACCCGTACGAATCTTCCTTCCCACCTCACTTTATCAAAATTACATATATTTATCATTGCTCTTTAGAGTAACTCCAACTCAAACCCCTATATTTTCTTCCTAAATCACTCATTTAGGGGTGGTATAAAAACTAGGGATACTCTATATCAAATTTGTCTCCAACCCACACTCCCTATTACTCACCCCTATTATTTATCTAAACATTATTATTACTTTGCACCCATGAATTATTATTTTAAAATGAATAAAAAAGTGCCAAAGAAAATAATAGGGCAAAGAAAGCCCCTAGATGTAGGGGTGAGAGAGTCTCCTAAAATAGGGGTTTATAATAAGGATTGGGTTGGAGCTTATATTTTTCTAAGTCTCCTTATAATTTAGGATAAGGGGAGGTTTAAGGGGTGGGTTGGGGTTGCTCTTAATTACTCATCTTTACCACTGCTCTTTAATTACCCATATTTGTCATTGTTAGTGCTCTTAATTACCCACCTTTGCCACTACTCTTTAATTACCCACCTTTGCCACTGTTAGTCATCTTTGCAAATAAACTTTTTATCACAAATTGAGATTTCGTTATAACGCACGGGCGCATGACTAGTGTATGCTGTATATTAAAGTGGTGAGGATTGTTGGCTTTGGGTTGATGCCACGCCACTGGTCGTGGAGAGGTTCTCTGAAAAAATTAGAAATTGTACTTAGGTCTTTTTAGTGGTTTTTTAATAAAATAAATTCGAAAAATATCAAAATTACGTTTAGATTCCTCTGCGTTTATATTTAGGTCCTCCTGGTGGTTTTTAGCGGAACGGATCCAGAAAAAAATAGATTACTTTAGGTCCCTCTACAGTTTACGTTTAGCCCCTGTCAGCGGTTTTTAGAGAAGCGAACTTACAAACAAAAATATATCTCGACAAAAAATTACAAATTCGTCGAAGGTTTATAGCAGTCTATAGATTCGCCAACGGATCCTAACCGCAGTTTTCTCAAAAAAATATAGATTCGTCATAGGTTTATAGCAGCTTATAAATTCGCTGGTGGATCCTAACGACCTATTTTTTTAAAAAAATACGAAAACAAAAAATACGACCAAATTTCCCAAAATACGTAAAAAAACAGTCGCGATTTTCTAAAAAAAACACAGATTCGTCGAAGGTTTATGGCAACCCATAGATTCGTTGGCGGGTCCTAACCGCAATTTTCTAAAAAAACACAGATTCATTGGAGATTTATAGCAGCCCATGGTTTCGGCGGCGGGTTCTAATGACCTATTTTTTAAAAAAATACGAAAACCGAAATACAAACAAATTTCCTAAATTTTACACGTTGCATCGTCATGTGCAACACGGCGTAGCGCGTTATTCTTACTGGTTCAAATGAAATATCTACTCAATTCGGTCGGATCTAGATACTGTATAGATATTAACGTCACTTTATACCCATGCAGCATCTTAATCACTCCTGTTTATTTATTTTACTTAAAGGAATATGAATTTATATTAAATTGGAAAACTTGTCCAACTAATCGGGTATATCGCAATAAAATATCTTTACTGCTTCATCGAATTTACATACGAATGGTTCGGATAAAATAACATTTCGGATGGCAAAAATCCTTACAATATTCATACCCATATTTTTAATGTGAATTCGAATATGAATACGAATAGGACAGAGATTATTAATGGATGGAAAAATCTGTACCGTATTCAATATGAATACGATATTCAAATAACACAGATAAGTTGTACCCATTTCCCACCCACCGCAAACATCTACCACAAAAACATACCTTTTAAACCTAATGGCCTAGAGACTCGTATTTAAATATGTCGAATCAGGAATACCAAGCCCGCCATATTTTTTTCCCATCCACGATTTGCGATGGCTATTTTTCTCAAAATCGTTCAAATTCCACATGCAATTATTCATTTGAGTGTTAAATAGGAACACCAATTTCAGTGTGAGATAAAAAAGAAACACTAGTACCTGTTTAGCAGTCTAACATAGTTCTATCGCCCCCCCAGCTAGCATTTTTTGTTCTACCTCTTCCGTCCACAAATATAAGCCACCAATGAAATACTTTAACTGCGTTTTTTTATTATAATACACTAACAAAAATAATAAAGTTGTATATTGTGAAAGTATTTTACAAGAATAATTCGATGGCACTATAATCACATAGACATTTAGGACACCCTCAATACTCCAAGTCAGCCGTTTTTAAGGATGAGCTATATAGGATAAAGAATAATGTAGAGTAGTAGTTAGTGAGAAAAGAGAAGGGAGCTGTATCTCATGCAGGAAACAATCTATCTGAAAGGATAAAGGAGCTAGAAATAACTTTGAAACTGTATTATGGATCGAGCCGTTTTAATTTTACTCATTTTGTAATACTGTATAGATCATTTATGCCATTTAAGAGAAGCCAGCCACACAGAAAAATAGGTCACAATGAATCTTTTTTCACATACAATAATAAATAATTTCGTTGGCCCTATATAAATACAATTTATACAAACAGCTTTCGAAATCATACACCGAAAGTGCCCTTTGTGATTAAAGTTTTCAAATGTTGTTCCCTGAATCCTAGCCATGGTGAGTAAATAGTTGCTTGAAAAGATCTTTTTGCACATGTGGCATGCTGCGAGTCCCTGTACAAGTGTATGATGTAACCATCAACGTTTGTAAAAATTCAATATAGATAGCTCTCTCTTTTTTTAATGTATCTTTGGAAGTCTATTAGCCCAAATTTACATGTAGTCACACTGTGCAATTGCTCAAAATAACCGTGTGGATGCGGATAAAGAGAAAGAGTGCCTATTTGGATTTCGAATCCGGTAACAGTTTAGCTTCAACTAATGACATCCACATCAGCCGATTAGCCTCTTCCTCCCTCCTTCCCATCTCCCCGGTCGCCGCCGCTCGTCCACCACCACCTCTCCTCCCTAAGTCCCTCCCGCTCTCCCGATCCGGCCCTGCTGCGGGGCACCGCCTCCTCCCCCTCTTTCCTCGCGCTGCCTCCACCAAGTCCGCTGCGATTTGCCGTGGCGCGCCCGACGCGCGCCAACGCGGTGGTACACCTCGACGCCGGGAAGCTTCTTTCCCCTTCGCGACACGCCCCGGGCCTCCCGGGGAAGAACCTGGTCCGTCCTTGTCGTTACCGGAGCTTCTCATGTTGGACCCAAGATCCGAAATCTACCCCACCATAGAGTATCGGCCTATCCAGCCCTCCGACCTCGAAGTTCTTGAGAAGATCCACCTCGCGCTGTTTCCCATAAGGTAACTACTGGAAGTGAATGCTTCTTAAGTTCTTATGCTCTCTGTTCTTGCTTATACTGTGCAATACCTGCGAGTTTACTTTCTTTTACCAATTGTTGCGATCTATATTAACGAATTTCGCAATCTTGGACCATTTAATCATCTAATTGTTGTTTTATTTAGTTTAGGTACGAGAGAGAGTTCTTCTTGAATGTTGTCAATGGCCATGGCATTGTTTCTTGGGGTGCTTTGGACACCAGCAGATCGGATGACCGCAGGGATGAGCTGGTAGGCTTTGTAACCACGAGAATGATTGCAGCAAAAGATAGCGAGGTACAATATATAGGAGGCCCTGAAAAATGGTATGATCTTAATGGTGAGCTCAGTGGTGCTAATAATTTGCATTTGCAGATTGAGGACTTGTTTAGGTATAACAGTTCGCGCAAGGATCTAACACTTGTGTATATCTTGACGCTCGGTGTAGTGGATAGATACCGAAACCTCGGCATAGGTTGTTACCCTGTCTCCTTATCTTAGTTTTACAGTTTGTAGATGGTGATTTGGTTAATTCTTACAACAATTCACACTTGCAGCATCTTCACTGGTTCGAGAAGTGATTAAATATGCTGCAAGCATATCAAATTGCAGGGGTGTTTATTTGCATGTCATTTCATATAACCAACCTGCTATCAGCTTTTACAAGAAGATGCTATATAAGCTAGTCAGAAGACTTCCAATGTTCTACTACATAAGAGGGCAGCATTATGACTCATACCTGTTTGTGTACTATGTCAACGGGGGTTGTTCACCTTGCTCGCCACTGTAAGTATTCACCTTTGCTTTGTCTGCAGAGGAATGCATGCTGAGTTTCATATTCAGCAGTTATGCAGTGTTATGTTTCAATACGATTTTTGTATCTGCAATGCTAAATTTCTTGTTAGGATAATGTGCAAACTTGACTCCTCCATGAAGTCTTTCATACTTCTTGCAATCAATTGTGTGAACTCTGTAGTGTCTTGGTTAGTTAACTTTAGAACTGTTAATGTCTGATCCTATCCTGGCGATGGACACATACAGACCTGAACCTGTGCACATGGGAGAGCATGTAGATGTTGTACTTCTTCCAAGAATTGTCTTTGTGAAATCGAATGTATCAGGTCCTTTTATTGCTCATCTTGCCCATGTTTTCTATAATTTTGTTTTTCCATTTTTTATCGTTCGTGTTTAGTTTTAGTTTGTGCCACTTTTTAAAACGGGTTGCTGCAATGCAAAGTTTGCTATGCTACTAGTCTTGTAATCTTGTATATGTAGACATATGAGATTCTTTGAAGTTTAAACCCTTCACCCAGATCAAGCTGAATCTGAACTAAACAGCAAATGCATAAACCTTGTATCCTCTTGTATCAATGCCTTATTAATTATTATTGACCGATCAACTAAGGACATAACTTTTTTTTTTCTGCTCACACTTCATTGTTGCTTTTGCCTCCTTATGCTACCTTTGGTTCTGACTGAATTCTTGTGAATGCATTATTGGGTGTATCCTGAGTTGTTTAAAGGGCATGTACTCTTGGTAGCCTTCCATTATTCTCATAAAGTATTTTAAATGGATGACAGGAAACATCATGTACGTTTTAGTCAAATAGTACATGACATGCAAGCTTACAAGTTAAAACTGTTTTACTAAATTGCGAATTCAAATGTATAGAAGCTTTTAATTCCCTCTCAACCCCCAGCAAACTTCTATGTCTTATCGTGCAAGAATTATGTTTAGAGAGTGACATGGACTGTCCAACAATAGTTGGTTCTCAGTAGCTCTAAGAGGCATTAACTGGGATGTAATTGTGTGAACATAAGGTGCTTCAAAGCCTCAACACACAGCTGGACCAACTAACCAATTGTATTAAAACAATAACGTTGAACGGCTGATGTTTTCTATACTACCTTTTCTAAAACCAATCTATAGTACTACTAGATAATGTGGCAGTTTTGAATTAGGATTTACCACCCATCTTAGTTTCAACATTCTTGAATTAGGATATAATGGCTAGATGATTTCAACCGTTGATCAATCAGGTGAGGGTGATATCTGCCCTTCATCGTTCCCTGGTCAAAGAAATCGGATGGCTATAATTCCAGGGTTTTGCCTCCCCAGTGCAGAATTTTCCCCAATCAGACAATCCTGAGTCCCGAGGTCCATACTACTCCCAATGCATAAATGCTCAACTCCCCAAGGCCTTGTACTGCATAGTCGAGATCATTCTTGACTCACCCTTTATGAACTCTGCTTTAAAGGCTCAAACATTACTGGCGCCTCTGCATTACCAAACTGCCAACATCACTGAAGCACCTCTCTCCGCTTTAATTCCTATTGCTACTGTTGGTTGTCCTGTAACCAGTATGTGATTGTTTGCACCCAAATTTGGCAGGTATGGTCAATATTGGCAAGTCCTGGGTCAATGAAACATGGAAAGAATATAACTTAGGAATATCTCGGAAAATCTGCTTTGGAAGGAAGAGACCGACACCTGGATCTCGCTCATCGGGTTTGGAAAAGAAGAGACCGACCGAATACTACTCGTCATATTTGGAAAGGAGAGGCCGATATGGATACTAATTGACAACGTATTCTATCAGGACTCTGGTCGGCTATAGGCTATATAAGACATCCAGAGGCGAGGAGAGAGGAGGCCCAGAGCCAACCCACAAACACGCATCTACTTTTCTTTACTTTCCTATCAATTAGGAGTAGCCAATTTAGCTTGTAATCTTTCATCTGTAATACTCTTTGATCGAGTTAGCATCGCCAGTATTGATCTTTGTTGCATTACACCCCTTTTGGTTCATCTTTTCTCTTCGATCTTGTTAGCATCGCGCCTTTTTGGGAAGAAGTGGCCTATTTACCCCATCCATCTTTCCGCCGGGATCGACTAGACTTCTGAATTCGCTTTGATCAAAAACGACTTGCATAAGTCGATTAGATCCATTATCTTCTTGCCGATTGTAAGGTCAAATCGGTTGTTGCATACTACACTTGAACCCGGTGTTAAATCCGGTGTGTTGAGGCTGAAAACCCTCCGTCAAGTTTTTGGTGTCAACACATTTTTGGCACGCCCGGTGGGACCAAAGAACCAATCTACAGGATGAACGCAAACAAGTCCATCGCTCCAGTCGACGTCAACACGGAGGTGATCATCGCCGCCACAATGGAGGACTTGACTCCTGAGCAGCGACAAGAGATCGAAGAAAGAAAAGCTGCTTTCGAGGAGATGATGTTGAGCTGCTACCAAAAAACCCGACGAGGGGTTATCCAAAAAACAGCTCTCCCGACGCTCAACCCTATCGGCGATACCAACAAACCAAATTGTCGGGTAAGTCGATAAATCTTACCACTCGGTAGAGTTATCTTCTATGATTGAGCGATCGGTACATCATGCGCCGATCAACCAATCATCGGCCTTGGTCACAACCTTGGGGCCGATGATAAAAACAGCGTTAAGACAATCGCTCAAGAGTTGGCCACGTCGGAAGTCTGTTAGAACCATTGCAACAACTTCCGGCGTATCACGCTTACGAGGCGCCAACTAACGTGGCGGTTAAGTCGGCATCGGCAATTCTGCGATCTCGACTCAACCCACGGTCTTTGAAACAATCCGATGGATTCACTCGATTATTATGCATATACCGAAATCTTTGCAAAACCCGGCAGATATTTCTCTGCTATTGCCTTACGATCGCTTGGTGCCTATACCCGATCGGCTACACACAATTAACGAGCACATGTCTGGTAGATTCCGGCCGCGAATCGAGGCGACTCACGAGTGGTTGCCTACGGAACCCTTTGCACCGTGCGAGCCACTGCACCCAGAGCCGATAGACGTGATCAAGCGCCACAACAATACAAGGAGGTGATACCTGATCGGCAACCCGAGCTAGCACTCTCGGGGTAGGATCTTGTTTATGGCCAAAAGCCTGTCGGCGGCCGAGTTCGCACTTCGAGGCGGGGCCATGTTTATGACCAAAGGCCTGTCGGCGACCGAGTTGGCACTTTCGAGGCGGGATGTCAAGCTGGTCAACCAAATCTTGGTATTGAGAGACGGTTTGGCTCGCAACCAAGGGGGTAGGGCCGATTAACTCAAAGCCGTGCGGATTACATTGATCACATGGCCTATCCACGTAATTACCGAGTCCCGGACTTTGCCAAATTCTCGGGGCGATTCTCACATTACCTTAGAACACATCGGACGATTTATTGCCCAATCGCGGTGAAGCCGCCATCCAGATGGGCTAAGGATTAGATTGTTTTCATTATCATTGACTGGGCGCTTTCACGTGGTTCATAAATCTTCCTCAAATTCGGTCCACTTCGGAGCGATTTAGAAGTCGATTTCATGAATACTTCTTCATTGGAAGCCGGGGAGCTTCGAATCGCCGATTTGAGCTCGGTCAAACGAGGTTTGGAGAATCGGCAATTGAGTACATTAAGAGATTCAGAAAGGTTAGGAATCGTTGTTTTGGTGTAACTTTGCCCGATAATCAGTTAGCCGATTTGGCTTTCCATGGTTTAATTTCCCCATTAAAGGAAAGATTTGGCGGGCAAGAATTCACTGATTTGAGTCACCTCATGCACCGAGTATCGGCTCAAGAAAGTCGTTTCTCTGATGATAATGGCTTCAAAAATGAATTTAAGAACAATGAAGACAATATACAATCGGTTTTAGAGGATAGCCGATTACAATTCGTAGAGGAGCTAGCCATGAATGAGGATGTCAACCCTTTTTCGATCAACATGGTCTACTGCTCACGCAAAGGAAAGGAACCTATGGACGAAGAACCTAAGCCGATCCAACGGGTCAACATTCAGTCCAGTTCAAAGGGCAGCGTTCTCATCGGCCAGATAATTGGCCAAATAATTTGGGAAGAGCTCGCCGACGACACCCCCCCCCCCCAATGGGCGTCAACATGGTGTTTACTCTGCCAATCAAAATTAAAATAAAGTCAGAATCGGCTAAAGAGGCATTCATCCAGCTATGAATTGGCCACGAGGGAGTTGAGTGTGTATCGGCTACTTAATATTCAATAGCCAATGAAGTACAAGCCGATGATAGAGATTTTTGGAAGATAACAAGTTATCTCCCAAAAATGGGGGCATATGTTTGCACCCAAATTTGGCGGTATGGTCAATATTGGCAAGTCTGGGTCAATGAAACATGGAAAGAATATAACTTAGGAATATCTCGGAAAATCATTTGGAAGGAAGAGACGAACACGGATCTTCGCTCATCGAGTTTGGAAAAGAAGAGACCGACCAATACTACTCGTCATATTTGGAAAGGAGAGGCCGATATGGATACTAATTGACAACGTATTCTATCGGGACTCGAGTGGCTATAGGCTATATAAGACATCCGGCGAGGAGAAGAGGAGGCCCAGAGCCAACCCACAAACACGCATCTACTTTTCTTTACTTTCACATCAATTAGAGTAGCCAATTTAGCTTGTAATCTTTCATCTGTAATACTCTTTGATCAATCGAGTTGCGCGATCGCCGGTATTGATCTTTGTTGCATTACACCCTTTTGGTTCATCTTTTTCTTCGATCTTGTTGCGATCGCTTTTTAGGGAAGAAGTGGCCTATTTACCCCATCCAGTCTTTCATGGGATCGACTAGACTTACTGTCGCTTTGATCGAAATCGACTTGCATAAGTCGATTAGATCCATTATCTTCTTGCCGATTGCAAGGTCAAATCGGTATGCACGCCTACACTTGAACCCGTGTTACGTCCGGTGTGTTGAGGCTGAAAACCCTCCGTCAAGTTTTTGGTGACAACAGTGATATTTCCTTCAGAACAAATAGCAGCACCCTTAAGTGGTTGACAAAACCATGATCTTTAAACTAAGTGCTTTCCCATTCTAATATCAAGCTATATGTTCTGTTAAACAATAACTTTCATTCTTCCTATGTTTACTTTGCTTCTGTTTCTAATTGAAAATTTTGTGATAAATGCCTTTTGAAGACTGTATATGTTCTGCAGTAATATGACTACACGCCTGCCACCTACTAGTAACTAGTAAGCAATGCTTGAGTTATGAGAACGATCAGAGTAGGGTGTCAATTTGTTGGGCAGTAATGCTCAAATGCTGCTGTGGATTGCAACTTTAACTCAGATGTTTAAGCTAATATCCTTGTTGGGTATTGTGTTTGAAAGACATGTTTGCAAAAATAGGCCACAAAGCATTGTTTTGTTGTATTCCCTATAATGGCCTATGGGCTATCGTAATATTGGGCATGAGCTATCTTGGTTTATTAGCACCAATCAAATACGACTTGTAATAAAATCTAATTCTTCTAGAATTCGCGACCCAAAAGGCCCAAACTTCATCAAATCCTGTCCAAAAGAATTTAATTTTTACTCCCTCCAGTTACAAATACATGTCGTTTTGGGTTACGTGCAGTCAGACTTTCAAAACTTCAGCTATTGATATCTTTTTAAATATTTACATTTGAAAATCATATGTGTGATTTGTCTCAAAAAATACTTTCATAATATTAAAATTTTATTGGGTTTTTAAATATATTATAATAGGAACTAGTGGGCAAAGTGGCGTTTTGAGGACTGTGTCGATGTCCAAAACATGTTTTTGTGACTAAAGGGAGTAACTTTATAGGCTCTTGCTATTGGCAAGTTATCTCAGGGTTCTAGTAGCATCGTCTTGCTGTTAAATGATGCGCTCTTAATAACGCAAGCTGATCTTGTGCACGGAGATAGTAACTTCATTTGTTGTTGACTTCAGGGGTTTCCTAAAGATGCTGGTTGCCAGGTTCTGGAGTAGAGAGGAAAAAGGTATACCGGTTTGGTCCAGATGTAAGGAATCGACCACCCTCTTGGCCGCACAGAACAATAAGAGGATCATCGGCGGTGAAGATACCAGATGTCACGTCTAGTTTTAGGTGCAGCGAAGATGTTGTTTTCCCTTGTTTTTTGTGGAAACATCGGTTTCGTGAAAAAGAACGTCGCCAGCAAGTCGCAATGTTGTTATGCCTTTCTGATACGTTAACAAACCAGGTATATAATTTCTCAATAGTCATAGTCACATTCATTATTGTAGAGAGGAAAACAAAAGGAGAAAATAAATGCACCGGCTTCTTCGAACGTTGGATTGTCATGTTTTCTGTATTCATATAACAATCATGCAATGTTGTAATGACTGAATTGAAGCACCCTACGGATCCTTGTGTTTACCAGGCACGTCAGCTCAGCTCTAGCTTGCACTGTTCCAAGGAACTCTTGCTTTCTTTTACGTTTCTTGCTACTATTACTACTTGTTATAGAGAGGATTAGACTTGACCTTTCGACATGAACAGAACCACGTTGAACTATAGAGGCTGTACGATTCGAGTTCGAAGGTATGAACTCTCCCTCCTGACAAGTTTACAAGATGTATTTTCTTTTGCAATATAGATTAAGGAGATATTGAAAATGACTAGACTAACTCTAATTATCATCTTTAAGCACTATATTTATTATGCGTGTAGAGAATATCAAGTAATTTTGAATATTTATTAGAGATATAAATGGAATACCACACTAATTTGTATTGTAACATAAAATACGTCATATATTTATGGACAAGATTTTTTAAAAATACACTCTATAAATTTGGATGGAGCGACTATCAAATGTCTAATTGAATCGGAGGTAGTAATGTATGTCAAGCAATTACTTCGACATTAGACCAAGTTTACTTTTACTCTGCGGCCAAATTTACTTCACGATTTTGGCAATCTTTCGTTCGACTGCCATGAGGATTCTCGCCCTATAAACACCTACCTTAAATAAGGGCAACCAAATTTTGAAAAGGAACGGAGATATAACTAAACATTTGGAGGAAAACCCTGTCTCAGAGAGGTCTCCCTCTCCACAGGGTAGGAGCTTCGCCCCCAGCATAGGACAGGGTTCGTAGGGCCAATGTCTAGGTGCCCTATCTACAAGAGCAGGAAGGGCAGTGCCCAACTCTCTAGCACGGTTCGCCACCAAGACTCTACGGGCCATCCTATAATCTCTTAAAAGGGAGGTCCCATACTTCTCTAAAGTGCTACGGGAGATTCTATCATACCCTACCGGCACTCGAAGGAGAAAGGTACATGACACGGGATATCATGGAAGATTCCATCATACCCGACTCTCTAGAGAGGGAGTGCAGAGCGGTTCCAAGGCCTTTTGGGCGTTTTGTCTCATTTTTGTCTATAAGGCATGAGGCTCAACTCTCGGTCTGTGAAGACACCCTCGTAAGTGTCCATCAAAACATAGAGGTGCGCGCGCCTCGCTTGGCATCGACAGACGAGTGGGGCCACTAAGTCCTGTGGTCCCTGCAAGGTTGGCGTCCGAAGGAGAGTCTAAGGTGCGAGACCCTCGTGAAACTTCAGAGTCAGAGGCCTACCCCTACAAAACGATAACGTGAGATCCACTACCACATCCCTAGAATGATAAAGATACCCACACTTGAGCCACCCTAGTAGGGGTGAATAGTATTTATGCAACAGGCTAAACACCTATAAAATTTTATTGTAATTGCTAATCGAATGCAAGAGACATATCACTAGTGTGCCCTCAAGGAGCACAGACAAGGAGATACCCCTTTACTCCCCAACCTGAAGGGCACAATGACAGGAGTAGGTTGTCTACCTTAGCGTCTGAACCTGTATAAACTCTCGTGTCAACTCTTTCTCTCTCATGGACGGCGACCAATGAAACGACCGACATCTCCCTTTCTCACATACGATGACATTCAAAATTGCAAGGTTGCACGATCAATTTTTCTTTTGAACTGTCCGTTTTATATACAAAAAATCACAGAGTAATCTAACCTTGCAATTTGTGTTTTTTTTTGAAATAATACATTTTAAAAATAATTTTATAAAAATAATATGTTGAATCAAAATTTTACAAAAATACACTTCTTGTCGCTATTTCAAATTGTGACAGAAGTTTCAGCCTTGTCAACCAAATGAGTTCAGACAAAATAATTCATCGACTAATGCAAACCACGACTAAATAGTGATAAAGGCTCTGTCGCTACTTCAAATGACGACAGAGGCTTTATCACCGTTTTAAATGGTGATAGCTTCTGTCACCATTTTAAACAGTGACACAGAGGTATATTTTTGTAAAATTTTAGTTTGCCATATTATTATTTGTAAAATTATTTAAAATATATTATTTTAAAAATAATTATGCAATTTGTAGCCTCTACGGAGGCATTGGGATAACTTTACAATTTGCACATAAAATTCACTTTGCGATCCACTGACTGCTTTGTGCCTTGAGTAGCACTTCTATTCGTTACGCTCGTAGCACAAGTTGTACAAATCTTAAAGTAACCAAATTGTTGATTATCATCATCTACTATTTATTCATAATAAATTTAATATTTATGTAACTTTTAAACAGTGACGTAGAAGTAGGAAGTCATGCCTTTTCTAGCCCCTTTCCTTTTCTTTCTTTTTTTGCAAATTTATTCACACGAATGTATTTGACACTAGCCCTCCTCCTAGGGCTGGGCGTTCGGTTAAACCGATTAAATCGGTTTCGGTTTTCGGTTTAACAGACAATTCGGTTATTTCAAAAACGAAACCGAAATGTGTTTGAATGTTTTGGAAACCGACATTTCGGTTAACCGAAAATTCGATTTCGGTTTCGGTTTTTAACCGAATTAACCAAAGTTTGACAGATTACATAAAGGTAGCAGACATTTTCACGTTTCAGTACATCACAGTGTCACGTTTCACAAACATTACAAGACGGCAAGACCATTACATAAAAGTAGCAGACTCCCAGCAATAAAAGTAGTAGATTCAAGTCTCACAAACATTACAAGACCATTACATAAAAGTAGCAGATTCAAGTCTCAAGATAGAAGAGCCTTTGTTTGATTGTTTCATGCTCCCTGCAAGGCTGCAATCCCAGAGTCCTACTCCCAGGCTCCCAGCAATCCCAGGCTCCTAGCAATCCCACTTCTAAGCCCTCCACTTTGACAGATTGCTTGCAGCCAAACAGAAGCTGCTAGCTGGATTAAAACAGGCCAAAACATCAAACATTAAATATTAGTGATTCTTCATGTAAGGTAAGATCTTCTGAATAAATTGAAGGTCAGCGTGAACACACAAACGGCATGATACAAGCTCCTGTATCTTGTAAGCTTGTCAAGAATTTTAATTTACAATTTGCATGTTCCTGGTGTAGAATCACAAGCTTTTGCCAGATTGGTGACAGTTTTCTGACTCGATATCTATCTTTACAAAGCTGGTTTCAGTAGCTTCAGAGCACATATAGCTAATTAGCTATCGATTAATCATGCAAACAGGACAAAACTTTGTCAGAAGGGGCTACTTGCCAACTTCCATGGCATGCAGACAAAACCATAAGTTCTTACGGAGGATTTGTTGCCTATATTTCAAAGTAGCAAGAAATAACTATACTGCACCAGATAAATATGATTGCTTTCCCTTCGCAACCAATTTGTCAGAGGGGAACAAAAAAGATGGAGAATACAGTGGGTTAGTTCCCTATTACATGTTACATACTTACATTTTCCCCAGGATCGACACGGCAAGAACATAATTAGCAAGTAGCACATGCTCTTCTTAAACAGCTTCAAATATACCAGGCTACCTAATTCTTACTGCAGATGCTAACAAAAGCCTATACTTAAGATGTTTTTCCCCCCCAAAGAAACATCCATAAGTGTACTGCAAGCAAGTATTTTCAGAGATACAACATTATGTTCCAATCAATCATCCAGTGTTATGGTCTAAGCACTAAATAGCGTTCAAAATTGACTGTCCATATAGGATAACTTACTGAAAGTGGAATATCAGCAACCAGTTGTAGCAGAACTTGGCTTAGTGACAGATTTGCTGCTGGATTGTGTTTTCAATTTTGATTTTGTAGAAGTAGCAGTCTTTTCAGCTTCATACTCTTTAAGCAATTCTGAAATAAAACAAAAACATGTAAGAGCTTGCACTATGAATGGTTATGTTAAGAAGACAAGAACAGATTATTCATTGTTGTTAGCTTACCTTCTTCCATTTTGGCTAGCTCTTCCTCATTTTCTTTAATATTGATAGGAGTGGATCGCCGTAGCCAATCTTGTGTACAAATAAGAGCTTGCACTATGAATGGTGTAAGCGAGGTCCTAAAATCATCTAGGACTCGTCCACTCGTACTAAATGCGCTCTCCGATGCAACCGTTGATATTGGAATTGCCAACACATGACGAGCCATATGTGCCAATATAGGAAATCTGGACGAACTCACTTTCCACCATTCTAGAATATCAAACCTGCTGCTGTCCTCTTCATTTTCTTCGCCAAGGTATTTCTCAATTTCTGTTTTGCTAGTGCCAATTGCACCATTACCAATCCTCATCTTTTTAGCAATTAGGGACTCCATCAACCTTCCTCCCCCTTTTTTGTGGTTGATCTTGTTCAGATTCATTGGTTTGTGTCGATGAATCACTTGGAGCATAGATATTTCTATACTCTTCAAACAACTCGTGGAAACAAACATTCATCGTGCATCCCAAACTTTCGTCCTTTTTCCTCACCAAACATTTCCCCAATGGCTAACTTAGTGTAACTAGATAGCTTGTATCTTGGATCAAGTCAAGAGTAATAAAGATGAGCGGTGTTCATGTTCTCCTTCTCCCTCGCCCTACCCTTCCCCTACCCTCATTCTCATTCTCATTATCCTTCTCATGCCAATTGCCCCAATACTTTTCATACTTATCCTTCATCCTCTTGGCCATTGCCTGGCGCAATTCATCTTCACTATCAGCCCATTCTCGCAACAATACATTGACTTCACCAATTTCATGAAAGAACTCATTAGCAGTCACTTGTAGTGTAGTGGAAACACGAAGAGTGAGATCATAAAAATGCCCAAGAAATTCAGCCATCTTCTTTGCATTCTGCCAATCGAATTCATCAGGAATTCCAGGGCCTTTTTCCCCACATAACTCTATTGTATATGTTGGATCTTCCTCATACCTTGCAAATACTTTCTCATAAATTATTGCAGATTTCAACATAAGATATGTTGAATTCCACCTAGTGCATACATCTAGTGTCAAGAATGCATTGCTTTCCAAATTTTCTAACTCTGCAAGTTTCTTAAATTTGACCAACCTAGAGGTTCCGTTCTTGATAAACCTAACAGCAGCACGAACACGCTTCACAGAGCTATCCAACTCTTTTAAGCCATCAGAAACAATCAAATTTATAATATGGGCAGACATCTCATGTGAAGATACTTGCCTAAAGCAATGCCGGTTTTTGATTGTTCATTTGCCTCCGTATGTAATCTACTCCAACATCATTGGGGCTAGCATTATCAACCGTAATAGTCATGACTTTATTAATCCCCAATCCACCAAGCATCTCGTATGTTTTTCCCAATATCATCTCCCTTATGGCCCTTTACCTTGAAAAAACTAATAATCTTCTTATGCAATTTCCATTCATGGTCAATAAAATGTCTTTGTGATGACCATGTAACTATCTTGTTGTTGTGAAGTCCATGTATCGGTTGTAAGACAAACCCTTTCACATGATTGCTTAAAAAGGTTTTGAGCTTTGCTTTCTCTTCAAAGTAAATAGAAACTGTCTCTCTAGTGATTGTTCGTCTAGATGGCACACTCCAACGTGGACAAGCTACAAGCATAAATTTTCTAAAGCGACTTTTCGCAGACTAGCAAAAGGAAGCTCATCTTCAATAACCATTTGAGCAAAAGCATTCCTAATTGCATCGGATCAAACTTGTAAGTTGTAACACTATCACCCGGTTTACTTGCAAATAACCTTGCTTGGATCCCTATTCCTATGAGGATTGCATTTGCAAGTGTTAAAATGAGTCCGCATAAAGCGACGTACCATTAACATTTGGATCGGCCTTGATCTCGCGGTGGCAATAGTTGCACTTCCCTTTCTTGGTGACCACCCACTTTAATCTTGGTGAAGTGAGACCACATCTCGATCTTGGCGCCATCTCTTTTCTTTTCTTCGCCTCCTCCTCCTTCTCTCGTGTTTCCTTTTCTTTTTCCATTGCATTTCCTCGATTCATTTGTTTTGCTCGGATCGAGGTCTACAAACAAGAGTACAAACAAGGATCAAGACATGCGAATTGCAAAATATGTACAAAGACACAAACACGGAAGATCACATACATTGTTGTTGCAAATCGATTGTTGCGTTCTTTGCCACCATATTGGTCGAGTCGAGAATCGGTGGATGCCATCTCCTCGCCATCACCAAGTCGAAGTGGAGAATCGGTTGATGGAGTCACCGAGGTCCGAGTCACGAGTCGTTTGCATGCTCGCTAGGGAGAGGAGGGAGGCGGAGGCCGAGTCTTGGAGGAGGGAGGCGGTGTGGACCGACGGCCAGCCAGCAGCAGGGAGAGCCGGAGGCCGGGAGGCACAGGAGGGAGGCCGAGTGGGATTGGGCGACTGAGATCGGGGAGGCCGAGCCGGAGCGTCGAAGGCGCAAGGGAGTAAGGGAGTAGGGACAATGGACGGAGTACTGAGAGGGCACTGAGAGACCGGAAGGCCGAATCGCCGGCGAGGGGCGGCTGACGGAGGGGCCGGATTCGGGAGCCGGAAGGAAGGCGCCCGCCGCCGCCGCCTGGAGCCCTCGCCGCCGCCGCCTGGAGCCCTAGGGTGTGAGGGTCTGAGGGAGGCAGTGAGGGCCGAGCCGCCCAGGGGATGAGGGGAAATGTGGAATTAGTCAGCTAGGGTTAGGGTTACTACTGCCAGGGTCGAGGAATTGAGGGTGAGGGTTACGACTTACGAGTATACAGCGCTATCCCGGTTAGTTCGGTTAACCGAAGGCTAAAACCGAATAAACCGAATTTATTTCGGTTATTTCAGACTGGTAACCGAATCAACAACCGAATACACCGGTTTCGGTTTATTCGGTTTCGGCTTCGGTTTATTCGGTTTCGGTTTTCGCCCTACCTCCTCCTGTGCTGCATAACCACGGAAGCTGCTAGTCCCGTGCTAACCAGCTGTTGCGCTCTCTAGGTGCAGGGTGCGGAAGCGCCTTTCATGGTGTGAACGAGGCAATTTACAAATAATTTGACAGAGGTGTTAGATTTGCTAAAGAGACAAGAGAGACTATAAAAGAAAATGATTTCTAAAAGTATTAGCTCACCCTTGCCTTTCTTTGTCGAAAGCCCTAGAAGTGAACCACTCGGTCACTCCGCACGCGTCAGGGCTGTGCGCGACGCCCAGTCGGAGCCAAATCCCCTCGCGCGCGGCACGGCCACGACACGGAAAGCGAGCCCAAAACCCCGTCGATTCGTCACGCACCAGCACGACGCGGCGCCACCGTCCGTCCGTCCACGGCACGGCATGAAGGAAGGCAGCCAGGCAGGTCCCGCACACAGTATTGCAGTTAAGCCCACGGTTCCGCGGCCTACGATTCACACCCGCAGAAAAAGCCATTAAACCGTAGGTCGGCTACTTCCGCTTCGGTTCCGCTGTACTTTACCTTCCCAGCGACGTCGTTCTCCGATTCCAAAAGGTTGTTCCAAATCGCGGAGCCGAGAGCTGGCGCGGAGCGAGGCGGAGCGGAGCCATGCGCACCAAACACTTGATACCCAACCACGCCACCGGGCTCACCTACGCGGGCGCCTACCCCACCGGCGAGGGCTATGGCGGCGGCGGGGTTGACCCGTTCGAGGGGTTCCCGGACGCGGTGCTCGGGCTGATCGTGTCCAAGTTGCCCTTCAGGTCTGCGGTCGCCGCGTCCGCCATCTCACGCCGGTGGCGCAGCGCGGTGGCCGCCGCGCCGGTGCTGGACCTCGACTTCGCCGCCGCGTTCCCGGCCGCGCCGCGCCGCAGGGCGGCATTCGCGGCCGCCGCCACAGCCGCGCTCGCGCGCCCACAGCACCCGCTCCGCCGCCTCCGCCTCGCTCTCGAGGGCCTCTTCGACCAGGCCTTCGCCGCCTCCGCGGCCGGCCACCTCGCCTCCTTGCTCACCGCCGCCGCGGCGCGCGGAGTCGAACAGTTAGAACTCCACCTTCCCCGCTCCCGCCTCGCCGTCCTGCCGCCCTCCCTCCTCGTGTGCACCAACCTCACGTCCCTGACCCTTAGCCTCGACCACTACGCCATTCCGCTCCCTTCCCTCTCCCCACTCACCCGCCTGTCGCACCTCCACCTCGCCTTCGTTTCGCTTGCTAGCGACGACGACTTCTTTGAAGGCCTCTTGCACTGCACGCAACTCCGCTACCTAATCCTTGATCAATGCCGCATTGGTGCACTCTGCCTAGCTGGCACGCCGCGGCTTTGCTCGCTCGCCATCACGAACTGCTCTTGGACGCAGCAGTCTTCTGTTGCGATCTCTGAGATGCCGGAGTTGCGCACTCTCCACTACTCGGGTGCAATGGCAAACAGACACATAATTGATGACGCCGTTTCTTTGGACGAAGTCGTTCTCTCCATTGAGAAGCCACATGTCAAGCTCCAGGAGCCTAATCTCAGAGAGCTTCTTACTTTGGTTGGCAATGTACGGAGCCTCGTGCTTTCACCCTGGTGCATTGAGGTATATCACATATATTCTTGATCTGGCGAAGTAATTTTGTGTGGGGGGGGGGGGGGGGGGAATCTAATTATTTAGCTGCTAACAACTTGAAGCAATTTGCCCGTCCTGAGGAGTGGTCAAAGGTACGGCTAGACAAGGTGAGGCGGTTGGCATGCATAATAGAGAGGAGGGAAGAAGGTGCTTTATCCATTTCTCCGCTGCTTGCAAATTGCCCAAATGTGGAAGAGCTTTCTGTGTCTGTCGTGGTGAGATACAATATTTTCGCTGTTCTGGTAACTCTACTGCAATATAAGTATGGCAATGCTAATGATGTTACTGTTTGTCGTTGCAGCCATCGCAGTGCAAGCGGAGACGGTGTAGTGACGATAGAGTGTATCATGGTGCTTTCGGTGGTAAAAGGGTGATAGTGAGGCATCTGAAGGCAGTTAGGATGGAGTACATTGATGAGAGCAAGAGTGGATTGGAGCTGGTTAAGCTTCTGCTCAAGAATGCACCGATGTTGGAGATGATGACGATTGTGCCTTCCATGGATGGCCTTGAGCAGGCCAAGTTCAGGCGCAGGGTGTTGAAGCTCAGAAAGGCCTCCAGGAATGCCAGCATCCAATTTTGTGCCACTGGATGACGGGATGATTGTGTGTTGGACCTGTTGGTCAATTGTCGAAGCCTCATGATGCAGTCCTGGAAGGAAGGAGTGACATGCCTACCATCACTGAGGTTCGTCCAGTCTTGGTTCTTCCGGTCTTGTTCTGGGCACTTTTAACTTGTTGTACAGCTGCTAGTTATAAATTCATCGCAGAGCTCCATTTTGCTTGACAGACATATAAATTTGACTTTGAAAATTTTCAATTCCTTGGTGGAGTAGATTTCACTTAAATAGAAACTTTATCTTTGCTGGATACGAATACTAAGTTTGAAATTCCCTCAAAAGCTAAAATCGAACAAATCATGTACTATTGCAATATGCAAACTTTGGATCTGTTTGGCCTAGACGATGATTATATAATAAGCTAATTTTTGGGCCATGTAGCCCAACAAAAAGGCTTATTAGATAGGTTCTGAAAGCTATATTTGTATACCAAACTTGTCTGTTGTAAAATTTCCATAAGCCACCTTCAAATTGGGCAAACATGTCAGTACTGGAAGGAAGGAGTGACATGCCTACCATCATTGAGGTTCTTCCAGTCTTGTTCTGGGTACTTTTAACTTGTTGTACAGCTGTTAATTATCATTTAAATTCATCGCAGAGCTCCATTTAGCTTGACAGACCTATAAATTTAATTTGAAAATTTTCAATTCCTTGGTGGAGTAGGTTTCACTTCATGAGAAACTTTATCTTTGCTCGATACCAATACTAAGTTTTAAATTCCCTCAAAAGCTAAAATCGAACAAATCATGTACTATTGCTATATACAAACTTTATGGATCTCTTTGGCCTAGACGATGATTATATAATAAGCTAATTTGTGGGCCATGCAGTCCAACAAAAAGGCTTATTAGATAAGCTCTGAAAGCTATATATGTACTAAACTTGTCAGTTGTAAAATTTCCAAAAGCCACCTTCAAATAGGTGCCTTATTAAGCGAGTTGTTTGACTTAGTTTATTTTTAATGATATGCCTTAAGTGACTAGGCCGGTTATATATATGGATATGGTGCCAAGTAGTTAAGTGTCAATGGCATCCGGATATGTTAAGAGAACCTGCTATACACTTTATATGACATTAGCTGGTGTTCCAAAACCATATCAGCTCCAGAAATACTGGACCTCTTGAACTCTAGAAATTGGTTGGTTGTGATAGATGCTAATCTGGTTAAAATCTACAGTTTGTTTGTTTGTTTATTTTTTTCTTTTGCACGATATAGAAGCGAATGTGAATGTTCAGTGTTCATGAAAAGCCATGCGTGAACCGTCCAGAACTGATTTGCGTAACCTATTATATCTCTGCAAACTTACAGCTCTGGCTTACCTACACCCTATACTCGCTTTAATATGGAAACTAGTGACAAAGTTTCAGTACGGATTTACAGGCCATTATGAGTAAGATGATTTAAACATGAGACAACAATCACCAAGCCTTTTGTCCAAAACAAGTTGGGGTAGGCATTTAAACATGAAATAAGTTCATCGAAAAAAGATCATCTAAAAGAACATGATATTAAGTAGTTCTAACTGGATAAAAAGGAAATGCCCTGTCTTAGTGTCTTGCTAGAGAAGTTACAGTTATGATAGCCTTGACCCTTGAGTGTTAGGTTCTATTTTTGGTTTAACCTGTGAACTCTATTCCTGGTTTGATACCAGAATAAAATGGCTAAGCTTCTACCTGTAGCAGGCTGCTTAGCGAATTTCTCCAAACTGTTTGGTGGTAGCTACATCACAGAGCCTTAATCTAAAAGGAATGTGCTAATGCATTTTAATATCTTGTGATTCGTGAATCATGATATGGCTCTACGATGCATGTACTGTTTCTGCTAAGAAAATGGTAGAAACATCATTTCTTTTGGGTCGATACATTATTATGAGAGCTCTTTTGTGCTATGATATACTTCTCAATCCTTGAACTATTGCAGCTAAAGCTGCAGTACTTACTTTTGTTTCAAACTTTGCCTGCCTTTTATCTAGTTTATACACAATAGTAGCCCTAAGTTGTCACGGATGTGCCAGGTGAGCCCGAGACAGCTGGATGTTCAGTCTTCTCAGGAGGAAGAAGGAAGAGTCGGCGATGGAGTGTGTCATCCGACCGAGTTCACTAATATCGTTTGAAGGGTCCAGAACTCCAGATCAGAGAAGGGAAGGGCAAGTAGATGGGACGGTGGAAATCGGGAAACAGTAATTACCAAATATACTGTAGCCGTATGTCTTTGTCGGAAGTAGATAGTTAATTGAGAGTTACAAAGTTACAGAGAGTTGAAATGTAAGTTTGTTGGGGGATTTAAATCCATGTAACGACGGTGTTGAACACACAGATATGAAATGAGAAAACATTTGAGTTCTTCTTTCTTCATCTCTCGTTTTCGAGGCGTTCCTTTTCCCTTTACATTGCGGATTGTTCTACCTCACGCACCGACTGGGAATCGGCGGCAACGGGGTGTGACATAAGCATCACGTTCTCTCCTTATGTCTTCGAGTACTCCATGAAAGCTGTCCGAGCTTTGGAGTAGTTGCTTGTTAATCACCTTACCGATTTTTTTTCTTGAATTTATTAAACATTTAAACTCAGTACGAGGAAAAGATAAGTTGGCAATAAAATTAACCCGTCAATAATGGTCTCTTAGTTGATTAGAAACTCAGTACGAGGAAAAGATAAGTTGGCAGATGGTCCCAGGTCCAAAGTTCCCAATGCCACGAGTGATGTCGGCAAACCCAGACGTATAGAGGATGTTAGGAAGAAGTTCATGCAGTAAGGGTGGCCCAGAGTTTGCCGTAGTTTCCTCGCCCAGAGCCCCAGAGGCTGGCAGATGGGCACAAGCGCAGACTAGATAGCAGCATCCCTTCAAGGCTTCAATGCTCTTTTTTCTCTGTATTCATGAATTTTTTCCTAAATAAACAACGCAGTTGTCTGGTATTAGTTTCGAAGTCAGCCTGCCGTTCTCTTCTATAAGAAGAAAATGTATATTTTTCAAAAATAGCTAAGAGCTCTGGCATTTACTGAAGAAAAAAGAGTGGGCGCCCGCCGCCCAGTTCAAGGCCGGGTGGGCGGGGTCGTTGACGCCACGCCCTACGAACCGGTTCCCAGAAAAAAATAGTATAAGATAGTGAGGTTGCCATGCTGGAGCAGGGCAATGCGAATGTCTTGTACTATAAACTATGAAATCATCCTGGTATTCTTTCATCTGAAGAAATGTTGAGTTGCGATGTTCGAGGAGACATTACAATTGTCTGGTTATGAGTTAAAGCGTACGGTTGTATTGTATTCTAGTTGTTATGAAATCACCCTGCTATTTTGGTATCATTGTGCAAGAAATAGGGATGTTCTAGCAAGGCAATACAATTGTCTTGTTATGAGTTATGACGTCACCCTAAAATTAATTTGTCAGAAGAAACATTGTAGCTCTGAGCAAATTGGCCGAGCTTGTCTAAGTCCTTCCACGGTTGGCCGGCCTAGACCTGACAATCTGATACTCGCAATAGCTTATCTGTCACCCTATATTCCTGCTTGTGTCAATCTGTGCTTTGCAACTTTGAAATCATGGTTTATCCAGTCTTGTGCAAATCTATCTCTCTCCTCCACCGTTGAAAGCGATATGTGTCCTATGCCAAACTTGGGGAGCATGGAAGCTTGTTGGTGCCTCCGCAGGCGAGCGAACGCACGAGCAGCGTGGCCAACCACACAGGAGGGCTTTTGTGCTACCAGGCCGCGGGAGCGAGGCTCGCCCATGCGCTTCTGCACTCACTCATCTTACTGTGGCACCGGCATGCTTTCACGCTCCCTGGGCATGACAGGAGACACATGTTGCCTGTCATGTCTCCCACGGTTGGGGAGGTGAACAAATTTGCAAATGCATGCATGATGAGAGGGGAATGACTAGATTTCTTCAAAAAAATGAGATACACGGTGCTAGGTAAGCGATAATTTCTGCAACTTTGTGCCTTCTTTCTTCAAGTTTTTTATCGTGATCTTCGTTACCTCCACCTATAAGGCATTAATTACAAAAACCAGATCTAGATTGTTGTACATCTTCACTTATTCATTGACATGTTTGATGTTCAATAACCTGTGTGCCCTGGTTCTTGCCTAACCATTTCTCGTTGGCAATGATCCGTGCGCCAGCCAGCATGGCTCGCCAATTCGAAGTTGGGTGTCCCTGATACACCTTCCGATACAATCTTACTAGGGCATGCTGCTATAATCTAACCAATGATCAACTGATCACATTGTAAGGCGAGTACCATGGATCAACGGCTACTTGATTGACTACTCTAGGAAGACATTGATTTTCGAGAGATTTGGACCTCGTCCTGATTGATTCTTTTGGTTCTTAAGACATTTGATGGAATGGCTCTTGTCACCAATCTTATACTGCAGTGAGAATTCTACTTACCCTATGGAATTTCTATAAAATTTCCAGGTTCTGAACGGGGCCTTAGGCTCAGCTGCTGCTCGGCCACTCCATATTTGTTCCAAGCGTTTCTGGTGATGCTCTTGCTTGCTGCATTTGGGTTGCACTATTAGCAACGAAGTTCGTAATTCTGAAACTGCGACACCTTTTCTTTCCCTTCTTCCCTGTTCTCACCTCCTCTCCTTTATGAAGCAGAAGCTGTCTTACTTACAGGTCTGCAGACCGGAATTGGCTTATGCGTTCATTCCTTGCCATACTTAAGTTGACGATGCAGTTACTGTTACTTCGTGAGAAAAGCAAATTGCATGATGCAAAGTGAAAGACGAGGCTTACACGACCCTACTATATTTCCTACTGTATATCTTGCTCTCTATACGCGTAGTGTTCTCCGGCTTCTGCGTGTACGTCTTGCAGTTTATAAAGTGTGCTTCGAGAAGAAATATCATGTAGGCAACCAATCCCAACAGAAGATGCGTATCCTGAAATGGCACTTGCTCGTTGCGTTGCAGAGCGACTTGGTGCACGTGATCGGTGTCAGTGAGTATGTACTCTTCAGTTTCGATTCTCCACCTATTAGTATCGCTGTTGTCTCCCTTTTCTCTGCATGCGATGACCACGAAAGGTGTCAACCTTAAGACAAGCCACAATATGACACAATGTCGTGACAGAGTGCCCTGCTGCGTATCGTGTCTACTTGGACCCATCGGGCTTATTTTGTGCTGCGTCGACTCAAGCATAACCTATGTTGATGTGTCGTGTTATGTCGTCTATCATACCTAACCGCGAGACTCGACACAGCTCTATCATTTGCACCATGCAGATCCAACCCATGCATGTGCCGTGCAAACATAGCCGTGCATGTGTCGTACTTTAGTTGTGCTGTGCCAACCCAATACCAGGTCTACGTGGCCACATGGGGATGAAAAGGAAAAGAGGAGACGAATCGGCCACCAACCCATCATAAATCACATTGCACGTCATGGTCTCCGGAGAGATGGTGGACATCACCGGCCAGGATAATTAAGGATCATGTTTAAACGGTCGCTGATAGATCTTCCCATCAAACAAACAACTGTTTATATCGCCCAACAACATATGGTACAGTAACCAATACAGTGAAATTGTTGTCACAATATTTTAAACAGTATTACGATTCCCGTCGCTTTTTATCTCACTGTTCACGCGCAACTACGTTACAGTCCTCCTGACTCGGATCTCTTTCCTCGAAGCGATCATCGTCGACTTGTTTGTATTCTTTACTCGAAGCGCTCGGCGGGTCTACCTCTGCACTCATCTGTCACGTATGACCGACATCTATCGCGTCCTCAGCTGCGTTTTCCTCCCACATTTAATTGCCCTTTTTTCCCCATGACATCGAGTCCTCGCGGCAGTGCATTACTCCACGAATCTGCTCCGGTGTCAGATCACGTGAAAAAGGCTTTTGGCGTTGCCCTGCCTCTGCACATAGGGTACATGTTTTAGCTGTAGTCCTGTATCGGTATTACTAGGATAAGTACTCCAACCGTTCTGCTGCAGTTTAATTTTGCGCCTCTGATGGTTTTTAAGCTGGTGTTTGGTCCCAGGACCGGGGACGAAAGTGGATGAGATAGGCTCATTAATGAATTTAGAGTTATCTAATTATTTAGATGATATGTTTATCTATTTTTTTGAAATATTGCTTTAAGATGCTAGATAGAGCTATAAAAAAAGACCAGGAGGACTCATCTAAGGTCCTGTTTGGAAATATAATTTTTCAAAACTATGGTTTTGATATACTATGGTTTGTAATTATTTTGTCATGAATACTATAGTTTTACCAAACCCTTTTGAAACCATAGTATTCCTTGAAACTACCAACTGTTTGAATGCAACATCACAAACCATGATATTTGAGTGAAAATAAGCAAGAAGCTAGCCAAAATCATGAAAACTTTGGGTTGGAGTGGAGTTTCAAATACTCCAAAAATACCATGGTATCTACCAAACCATAGTTTTTAATACAGAGTTTTTGGCATGGTAACCAAACACCTTATGGTATAAAATACTATGGTATTCTTCGAAACCATAGTATTACCTAGAAACTATGAAAATACATTGCTTCCAAATAGAGCCTAATTTGTTGCATGAAGAGGTGTACTTGGTCAAATTCAAATTTTTTCCGAAAATTTGAATTTCAATCAAATTTGATGAAAATTTCAAATTTTGAAAAAATTGTCTAAAAATTTCAACCAAAATTCAAAACCTTGATTACAACTAGTCCATCCATCCTCGTCCTTCCAACTAAACAAAAAATTGATTTATCCTATTTATTTTCATTCACCAACCAAATAAAAAAAATTAGCTTATCTCTATCTACTCAATCAAACTAACACTTGGATAGCTCCTCCATCCTATCCAGGCTGAATGGCATCTCATCTAACTTTATCTAACAACTAAACACAAGCTAGTGATCATAAAGGTGATGTTTCGTAAGCCAGCTTCAGTTTATAGGAACCCTTAGGCCCTGTTTGTTTCAGCTGGGGATTGTAGAAAGCAGTTTTTAAAAACTAGATTGTAAAAGCTGGATTGTTAAAAAACTAGATGTTGAAAAGCTCATGGTTGTTTGGTAACTTAGATTATAGTTGGGGGCAATGGTGGGTAATTTTGGTTGAAGTTGGGGAAAGCTGAGGGCAATGGTGGGTAATTTTGGTTGAAGTTGGATGGGTATTGTGGTCTTTTGCAAAAAAAAGCTGGGAAAAGCTGGGGAAGAGTGGATTGTGGGATTGCTACAGTCTGACCTCCAGATTGTTATAATCTAGATTAAAAGCTTGCTGTTTGTTGCCCTTCCAGCTTTTAAAAGCTGCTTTTCATAATCCCTAACTGAAATAAATAGGACCTTAATTCAGATTCTTCACAGCGTGACCACGGAAATGCGCCCACCTTTTTAGCCTCGTCTTCGGCTTAAAAACTCGTACACTGAAGTTGGACAGGAAGATACGAGCCAGTTAATTGTCTACGGCGTGAGATGAGCACTTCCAGACGGTACTGTTGAGCCTTTATAGGGGCCCTTTTTTGGGGGAGGGGTGTTTAAAGGTAGTTTGAACTTAAAAAAAAAGAAGCTAGATTTCCTAAACAGCTTAGTTTTTAAACGATTTTTAATATAAACTTAAAAGTACAAATAACAAACACCGAAAACTGAAAGCTGGGCTAGATCTGCTTTTACAATATATTAATGGGGAAAATTAACTATTTATTAAAGAATGTTTTATAAAAAGCAACAGTCACTTTTTAGTTCAAAAAGCCTAAAAAAACAGCTTTTTAAAAAAGCTACAGCTCGCCCTAACAAGCCCAAGTACTGTGCTCTCTACTTGATTGAGAAAAAAACTTGTAAAAATGATTATAAAAAAGAAGTACTTGACCTATCAACTTAGGCCTCTTAAGTAGGTTAACAAATCCAAAAATAAAAAACCGCAATGGTTTTCGTAAAAATTGATCGAAAAACCACTTAAAAATCATCAGGAACCGAAGGGTTAAAAATAAAAAAAATTAAAAAAAGAAAACCACGGTTTTTCGCAAAAAAACCGCTTGGTTTTTCGCAAAAAAAACCTGACCTATTGAATGTTTTTTGAAAACGGTTTTTGAGCGGTTTTCAACGAAAACCTGAAAACCGCACACATAATTTTTTTTCAAATTTTTTGAATTTTTTTAATCAGAACGGTTTACCGAGTAATTTTGAATCTCGAATCGGAACGATAAAATCGAAAATCGTAGTTTTCAAATAATTTTCGCCGGTTTTATTAACCCTGCTCTTAAGTCTAGCATTCTCGACCAAATTGATGAGGCAAGAGCGAACCAATACATACATTCATTCATTAGCCACCCAATTTTCTAATGCGTTTGGACGTTTACTCGACAACTATTTGTTGGCAGGCTCTAGGACAACACTTGACTACTTCGTCACGATCGTACATTGAGATTCGTGAAATTACAATCGCACAGCCACGTGGGCAGTCACCATATGGGATTAGGGATGGCAATGGGGTGCGGCAGATACAAGTAGTACCCGTCCATATCTATATCCGTGAACCAAAATCTCCCTCACAGATATACCCACGAATGGTCGTGGGCGAAAAATCTCGTCCATACCCGTTGCCCGCGGGTATCCGATACCCACGGGTATACCCGTTTACCCGCCACCATCAACAATCTTTCCAACCAAATGATACTAGGAGCTAATGAGCTACGGTACTAATACAATTTTTTTGATGAAGTTATGGGTATTAGCAACATTCTTTGAATTAAGATTGATTATCAATGATTCAAAATTTCAAATGAACGTAATAATAAGAATAAAAATAATACATGCAGACAAATAATACACAGATGATTAAGTTCAACAATTATTGAAATGAGGTACCACAAATTGGGGATTAGGAGGCCAAATGGGCGCCTGATCTAGCCTGTATGTCAATAGGAGGTGGCGGATAATCGGGCGGAACGGGTACAAGTGAAGCTCCCCTATACCTATACCTGTTTACCCGTCGAGTAGAGTTTGATCCCCATAAACATACCTGCGGATAATAAAAGAGAAATATACCTACCTCCATTAGAGTTTTTGCCTGTAAGCACACGGATAGTCGGTAAGATTGCCATCCCTACATGGGATCGACCAAATAATTTTTTTTCCAAGGCTCTGTCTCTTGATTATGTTAACTGCCACAAAATCAAACTGAGTTTCATGCACATGTATAAAGCACTATACTTCATCAGCCAACCACAAAAACAGAGGACCCATGACTCATCAGGGTAGTTACGTTTAACTTTCTGGTAGTCAAATCCATCAACTGCTTTGGGACAAATAATACATCTGTTAAGCGTGGAAGATTTCCGGTTCAGGAAGAGCTGCCAGCTCAGCTTATCGAAGAAAAAGCTTTTCATAAATTTTGAAATCGCGAAAAGGTTTTTTCACTGGTTATTTTGCAAAAAAAAAAAACACTCTATGAATTTCGAAATCACGAGCAGATTCTTTTACCGGTTATTTTGCAAAAAAGACTCATGATTCCGCAAATTCGATCCGGCCCTCGGTTCTTTCGGTCCGAAAGATTTTAAAATCATGAATAAGTCCTTCCACTAGTTATTTTACAAAAAAACCCCCGTAGTTCTGTAAATTTGACATGGTCACCAGTTCTTTCGACCCGAAAGATTTGAAATTATGTTCAGGTCCGGTTATTCCCAAAAGATTTCGAAGTTCAGCTATTTTGCAAAAAAAAAAAAACCATGGTCTCGCAAATTCAACACGGGTCCGGTTATTTTGCAAAAAAAATTATGGTCCCGCAAATTCAACATCGGCGCCAGTTCTTTAAACCCGGAAGATTTAGAATTTCATTGAAGTCCTTCTACCTTTTTTCGATATTTTGCAAAGAAGATCCCGTGATTTTGCGAATTCGACATGGGCGCTGATTCTTTAAACCCGGAAGATTTAGAGTTACATTTAGGTCCGATTATTTTGCAAGAAAAAACTTTGTATTCCCGCAAATTCAACACGGTCATCAGTTCCTTAAACTCGGAAGATTCAGGGTCCAGTTATTTAAAAAAAACCATGGTCCCGCAAAATCAATATGGGTCTGGTTATTTTGCAAAAAAAAATCTGGATTAGGATTTGCATAACGCGGCTTAGCACGCTATACTACTAGTATATATATTATGCCGGGGAGAATTCAGGTTCAACATGGGTCTGGTTATTTTGCAAAAAAAAAAAATCTGGATTAGGATTTGCACAACGCGGCTTAGCACGCTATACTACTAGTATATATATTATGCCGGGGAGAATTCAGGTACAGCCACGCATGCCACCTCATTTTTTTAGAAAAGCCCCTTGGAAAATAAGAAATCAAGGATAGGTCCTGTAGACGATTCGGGAACCGGTCCCCCGCCAAGCTTACTTTTTGAATGAGGGATCAACCTACGGCCCCTTTTTTGCGGGGGGATAGCGTCCGAGGTCCTACCGAGCTATGGATTGAGGTGGCCAAGACAACCGTAACGAGCAGAGATCGTTTTTATCTGGTTCGGGCCTCTCGCTGGGGAGATAACAACCCTCGCCCAAAGGATTGAACTGATATGCGAAGGTGGGTTACAACGTGTTATTCTCTGCGTCGTGTGTGAAAAGTAGATGGAGTTGAACCCCAACCCTTCGCGAGGAGGTATTTATAGGGATTACAAAGCGATATAACATTTATTACAAGGCGCGTCACTATTCCGGGACGGGTGGACTATTCCGCGCCTCCGGCGACACAAGGCGACGATGGGTACGAGTGCAGCATCACAAGCGGCGCGAAGTTGGTCGTCTGGCAATACCGAGCCGCATGGCATTTAAGCCACGCCGTCTTCGTAAATCTCGCCCGGCTTTTGGGAGAAGCCCGAGGTTCCTTCGACGGATCGTACTGACAGGTCGCGAGCTCCCCGAGCTAGCCTGCTCAGGGGCGGGCTTGACAAAGGATGACGCCCGATCATGGGCATGGTCGACGGTGGCCGGGGTCTGATGGTCGTTTATGGGCAATAACCAATCCCCGACAGGTCTTTACACGGGTTGTTTTGTGAAAAAGACCCCGTGGTTCTGCAAATTTGATACGGACGGCAGTTCTTTAGCTCTGTAAGATTTAAAAATTTTAAAAATCATGAATAGGTCTTTCCACCGGTTATTTTGCAAAACGGATCTAGTAATTCCGTAAATTCGATACAAATGTCGGTTCTTTCGATTCGAAAGATTTAAAAAAAATTGAAATTGCGAACCGATCATTCCACTGATTATTTTGCCAAAAAAAAGACCCCATAATTCTGTAAATTCAATTTGCAAAAAAATCGGACCAAAATTTGCGCGCATCTCTACTGGTGCCCTGCACTACTGCACGAACTTGCCATGCTCCCATTACTACTACTAGCTAGGGCCCACATAGAGGTGGGCATCGTGATAGGCTGGGTTGGCCCGGCACGGGTTCATCGTGCTTTGTGTCTCGAACTGCCCCGGATCATGACAGCCATCGTGCCTCGCTCTCTCTTGCGTGCGTCTTGCCAAACCCAGCTCACCTTCGGCGAGCCCAAACACGGCCCATTTGCGCTTCGTGCCTGCTTCACGCTATGCCGACCTAGGTCCAGTCTATTTGCACTATTGTGATGAAAAAAAGGAACCAAAGACACATGGAGTTAAGACAGTGGACACAAATGTTATAGAAAAAAGAACTAAAATTTATTTATTTTTAGAACGTGGGGGATGTGCTGAACACGAGCGAGAGAGAGGGCAACGAGAGAGTGAGGAAAATAGGCAATTGAGATTGAGAAAGACGGATGAGCGAGAGAGAAATTGAGAGAGACGGGTGAGAGAGAGAGAGAGCTGACCTGTCTCTCTCAAGTGTCGACGGCGGAGGTGTCGTTCATGTTGTCGGGTATGTCCATAACGCTCACGCTCTGTGAGTTGGTGACCTTCATACTGGGCTTCTTCCTTATGCCCTGAGTTATCAGGCCCAACACAGCCCGTGCTACAGTGTTGTGCCAGGGCGTGCTGCCCATCGTGCTTGGTTCTCGGACCTAGCACGGCCCATGCTACAGTGTCGTGTCGGCCTAGTACGGCCCATTTCGTGCCGAACTGGGTTTCGGATCGTGCCGTATCCGCCGTGTCTCAGACCGACCCAAAAAAGCCCGACTCGAATGCCCACCTCTAGGCCCGCATGCCTGACGCCCTGACCCTACGCGAGTTAAACCTCGCGCATAGCTAAGGGCCTATTTGTTTAGATTTAGACTTTTTGGCTTATAGTTCAAAGTCAGCTTTTTGGCTTAAACAGTTTAAAAGTTAATGGCTTTTGTACGTGATAGAAGTGGATAATTTTATCTAACTTTAGTATTATTAGTCTAAAACTAACCATCAATAAGCCAAAAAAATCTCTCTTCAGTGGCTTTTGGCTTTTAGTTATATGAAGGCTTATAGCTTTTGAAAAGCCCAGATAAAAAGCTACTCATTTGTTTAGAGTTTAGATTTTTATCTTTTAAACCGGTGAAAAACCCTAAACAAACAGGGTCTAAAATGTTGGCGAGTGACCGCCGCTCCAACGTGCGAACAAGGCAATCATACAAATCAGCAGTTTTCAAGCTCTTTTAAAATAATTTGGTTCCCTTCTGACCTCAGAGAGAGTGGTAGCGGTCTCCAGAGAAAAAGAGTATGGATATAGTTATTTTTATTATTACATTCAAATTTTTATAATTATATTCAAATAAATAAATAAATTCGTAAAAAAATATACACGAGACTGTAAAAGACGAACTTAGTCTTTATACACACCAAAGCATAGCACTCTGAAAACACTAGGCTTATTTAGGTGATGTTTGGCATAGTTACAACTCCACCAAAATCTGTAGAGTTAGTAGAGTAGAGTATGTTAGCTCCAGAAATTTATAGAGCTGGAGCTGTAGATATAATAAGAATGTTTAGGTGGGTCATCTTGTTTATATTTTAAACTAAAAATATAACCTTAATTCACTTTATTTTAGCCAACAAGCTCTAAATCTGAGGTGGGGCTAAGATCTGAAGTTCTACCAAACAGTGTCTTAAGAGCTCTTTTACAGTGGATTAAAATCAATAAAACCGACTATTCCTTTGAATCTAATGGTTGAAATCAATTTAGGTCTAGTTATACTATCACCTGTAGTATTGGTAATAAAATTCAGAAAAAGGTAAAAATTCGTCATACTATTTATCCTCTACGGTAAAACATATCTTGTGATCCTGATGAACGGTGGATAAATGGATAAGAAGTCTCTAAAGATTACCAGGTATTCGGTGAATCTAAAATTGTGAACGAATAGAAAAAGTCTAAAATACCCTTGATGAATAGATAGAAAAAATCTAAAATACCTTTGAGAAATAGATAATTAGATTTAATTTCTACTACTACTATTTAGTACCTATGTTATCCACGTTAAAAATTCCTCTTATTTAAAGCCCACGCGCCTCCTCCACACTCGCACACACGAACAGAGTGCGTGTCCTAGCTAGGTTCTAGCTAGACGCCGGCGGCCGGCCTCGATCTCCGTCGCCGAGCGAGAACATGAGCTCGTCGGTGCATGGCGCCCAGGATCATCATCAGAGCGGTGGCGGCGAGGGAGGGAACAAGAATGGGGCGGCGGCGGCGGAGAAGGTGCCGTTCCTGAAGCTCTTCTCGTTCGCGGACAGGTGGGACTACGTGCTGATGGCGGTGGGGTCGCTAGGCGCGTGCGCGCACGGCGCCTCCGTGCCCGTCTTCTTCATCTTCTTCGGCAAGCTCATCAACATCATCGGCCTCGCCTACCTCTTCCCCACCACGGTCTCCGGCCGCGTCGCCAAGGTACTACTGTATGCAGCACGTGACACATGCATCTTCATTCTTGGTCATTTCACCATGCTTACCAACGCGACGTGGGCTAACCTTTTGTTACCTTGCGTGCATCGATCGTGGCCATGCAGTACTCGCTGGACTTCGTGTATCTCGGCATTGTCATACTCTTCTCGTCCTGGACCGGTGCGTTCGTCGTCCAAACTGATCTCAATCGACGGGCGTGTTCTTTCTTGTCCAGATGCATGATTACACACGCATGTATGCGTGCATCATGCAGATACAGTGTCATGTCGTCGTATGCGATCGATATGCATGGTTTTTGCAGAGGTGGCGTGCTGGATGCACACGGGGGAGCGGCAGGCGGCGAAGATGCGGCTGGCCTACCTGCGGTCGATGCTGGACCAGGACATCGCCGTCTTCGACATCGAGGCCTCCACCGGCGAGGTCATCAACGCCATCACCAGCGACATCCTCGTCGTCCAGGACGCCATCTCCGAGAAGGTACGTAATAGAGTATAGCTGCTGCTGCTATACGCGCTTGTAACCTACGCGTGTTGCCTTTCTCTTGCTGTTGCACATTCCACGCCCAGCCGGCCGGTCATGTGGAGTGAAAGAGGAAAAGACCGAAGAGAGATTAACGGCAGGCTGGTGAGTTGATAGGGTGGGCAGTTATTAGAGTTAGTGAAGGGCATTGAAAGCGTTGTGGGTGCAGGAGGGGCAGTGGATCACAGTCCTGGCCTTCGGCTACGCAAAGCACATAGTACTGCTCCCTCCTACAGTCACATATCGTTATTATTTTGGACATCAATTAAGTGTTCAAAGCACATATTTGATCATTAATTTTTGTTATAATATGTTTATAAAATCTACTAAAATCGTAATATTATAAAATTAATTTTTAAAACAAATGTGTATATATAATTTTCATGTATTCAATTTAAATATTTTAAAAAATAACAGAGTTTTAAAAGTTTAATTACCCTGGAGGGAGAGCTGATACACTCCACTCAGGGCTTAGGACTTTAGGAGTACTAACTGCATGCCATAGTTCTCATCGATCGATATGGCTCCGTTTAAATTCAGTTCTACGGGGGATCCATCCGTCCATCGATCCCCTTAAATCCACCACCAATGGGTCTCGCCCATATGGCCATATCCGAAAGTTCGCTCGATCTGAATTCAGTGCTCTACTCCAGCTAGATCAGGTTGTACACATTTACATGGCTTTAGGGTTTGCGATATCTCGATACTACTAGGAGAAGTACTAGCTAGTACTTGTCTGTAGTAGGAGTACTTGGTCTGTCCTCATCTTTTCTTTTTGTCAGAATTTTCTTACGAACTAAAATATCTGAGAAATTATGAGTTTTTTAAAGCTCGTCACTATTGAATTTCAACCAAAACAGAAGCAGCTAGCGCTGAAAACGTAGCGTACGCATGATTAGCTACAATATATATAGCAGCCATATCATGCTAAATTAAGCACGAGTGCCAAAATGGTGATAAACCTTATACAAACAAACCAAAACAGGCATGCTCAGATAAATCAAATAGTGGATTAAGGTGGAACCGACAAGATCTTAATTCCCCATCCAACTGTGACAGCTATGCATATCCAGGCGCATTTTTATTTGTTAGGATTAGCATGGCAAAAACGAGAGATAAGATTTAATATAGAAAAATCTCACAAAGGAGGAAAAAATAAAAAAGACAAATCCACTATTTTTGTTTAAGTTTACTTGTATAGAAGTAGCTTATGTAGCTAAAAGAGTCAACTTGTTACGATTAGATTTCTAAACTTGGATAAAACCAGCAATCCAAGATAGGGATAGATTTGATATTTAGGGTCTATTTGTTTTAACTCTTGATTCTAGATTCTGGCCTCAAAAGCAGAATCAAAAACAAACAGACTGATTTTAGAATCCGATTCTTACCATCCAGCCCACCCATATACACTAGAATCCACAATCCACTTCATATGTACTTTTAAATTCCAGCTTTTAGAGAATCAGCTTCTCTACAACTACAATCCAGAATCAGCTTTTAGATAATCCAAAATTGAAACAAACAGGCCCTTAGATATTGAGTTATCTCCAACATTATTCCTTAAAAAAACAGCTGAAAAGGACAATAATATTGTTCGTCGACAGGCTTTAGTATGTACTACTCCACTACGTTGAGTACTACTACCTTGATCGTGCGTATGTTTAACTTGCTGCATATTCTCTTCCACTCGCATTTTTTTCTGTACTGGAAAGAAATAAATGAGCTTTGATGATAATATCTCAAGATCGATATAAAAGCACAATAAATGAGTGTCTTGATCCACCGTCAGTTTAGATAGGGCGTACCCAGCATGGATGGTGTACTGCATACACTATTACCATCATAGCTGTAACACATGAGCTAGCTATCACTGTCACCAAAAATAAAAAAAAACTTGTAGGAGTTGAACCAGCTTACTCTGATCTCTCGTATAGTCATGTATAGAAATGATGAGTGATTTTAATCAACAAGCTGCGGGTACCATGTGATCCACAGTTTATTCTCATTCTGATTTGTGACAAAGATTTATTATTCTTCACATAAGAGAAAAGACAACTGATTATTTGTGCTAAAACATAGTACTGCTTATTAATGCCAATGGTTGGACAATGATTCAATAGATCCCAAAGTTGGTTCTTTCTTCTTTGGGGAATGAAATTTAATAGGTACCTGAGCTTTTTTGTGATACATTGCCGATTCATAAACTTTGGGTGGCTTCTAGAACGTGTCAAATGCATAAATATCTTTTGGAGAAACTAGTGATCCCCCTAGCAAAAGTGTTACGTGTCGCCCTTTCCATTTTTCCACGTGGACTCTGCTACACGGGGTACTTAGGCCATTCCCAGTTAGAGGTGGGACTTGAGCCGTGCCGGGACGGCACGGCCCGGCCCGTCGTGCTTTGGGCCTGCGTGAAACGGGCCAGCACGGCCCGGTCATTTCTTCGTGCCGGGCCGGGCCAGCACGGACGGCAAAAATCAAGGCCCGACATGGCCCAAAGGCACGCCGGGCTGCTGTCGGGCCAGGCCGGCCCGAACACGGCACGGGAGAGAACACAACACACTAAATATTTTTTTATAAATTCATACGTTGTTCAAATGAAAAGGTTACCTACATAAAAAAGATGTGTCTCGAAATTCTCTACAACTTTCATGTAGAATATAAATTCATATGAGCAAAGAAAGACCCTGAAAAATGCAGATTACCGAGAGATGTAGCGTCGGTCCAAAACTATACAGCGCACTAATTTTTTTTTTATAAATTCATACGTTGCTCAAATGGAAAAGTTGTCTACATGAAAAAGATGTGTCTCAAAATTCTCTACAACTTTCATGTAGAATATAAATTCATATGAGTAAAGGAAGACACTGAAAAATGCAGATTACCGAGAGATGTGGCGTCGGTCCGAAACTACACAGCGCACTAAATATTTTTTTATAAATTCATACGTTGCTCAAATGAAAAAGTTGTCTACATGAAAAAGATGCGCCTCGAAATTCTCTACAACTTTCATGTAGAGTATAAATTCATATGAGTAAAGAAAGACCCTAAAAAATATAAATTACAGATTCGAACCGTGCCGGCCCGAGCACGGCCCATATAGTCGGGCCGTGCCGAGTGGCCCATCGTGCTAGGTTTTTAGGCCCGACCCGGCACGCCATTCGGGCCGTGCCAGCTCAGCCCATTTTTTTTCGTGTCGGGTCATGCTAGCCCACTATGGGCCCAACCCAATTCCCAGGTCTATTCCCAGTGGGAGTTTCAACTGAGTTTCATTCTCAAAAATGACATGACACATCATGTTTGGTGACATGGCAAAGTAATTATGAAGAGAGAGATAGAGAGAGTTTCATGGGAGGTGAGAGAGTTTCATCTAGATGAAACCTGAGTTACATGGTTACCTAGACAAAAACTGATATGGCACTCTTGAAAACTGGAAAATGAAACTATACACTGAAAATAACCTGAATGGACCCATCTTGAGCAGAATCCTACGGGGTAGTCGACCTGGCACCATCAGATCTTCATCATACGGCCATCAGGACATCTGACTGAGCCAGTGACGGTGCCATGAGCTCAGCCCGTTACGTGGCCACCCAAGTTATGATCCTCGGTGCACCTGCAATGGGGAGAGCCTTTACGTTTGAGCAATGGTGAATGCTGGTACAATTCAATGCAGAGTAGATGTACACATCGATGCATGCACAGTGACAATGCAACACAACACAGTCGTATTATATATATAGGTGCATCCAGTTGTTTTAGCTTGTGCTAAGAAAAAAGGCGGTGATTCTGGTCGGGATAAAAAAAGCCAGTGACGCTGCATTTCTCTGCATGCCGAGTTGCCAACTCCGCATGAACGCTGAGGCATGCGCACATGCCTTGACCCGCATTTCAGATTCAGCTCATGTGAGTTGTGGCTCGCTTCACGTTGTTCTTGCGTATTCTCCGTCGTCCATGCACTAGCCATGAATGCCTATTTCCTTTCCTGCTGACTCGATCTTTTTAGAACCAAAAACTTCTCTTTTCTCGAACCTCAATTCTCATCGAGTAAACCCTACGAAGTACAAACCGCATTCCATTCTAGAAGTTGTTCGTGCCTATCCAAAGTAGCCCTAAAGTGGTAATGATTGATGGATCCTATCTGGCTTTGCTGAGGGCAGGGTTAACAAAACCGTCGAAAACCGCGTTTTTCGATCTTACTGTTTCAGTTCGAAATCAAAAACTTTTCGGTAAAACGTTCTAATTTTTTAAAAAATAAAAATTTAAAAATTTTGAAAAAAAATTATGTGTACGGTTTTTCGTGAAAAACTTCAATTGGTTGGGTCGGTTTTTCGCGAAAAACCGCGGTTTTCAAATTTTTAAAATTTTTCAACCTTTCGGTTTTTGACGGTTTTTGAATGGTTTTTCGAGCGGTTTTGTGAAAACCGTACAACGAAAACCGAATCAGTTTTCGTGGTACGATTTTGTTAACCCTGGCTGAGGGTACACACTTCACACATAAAGTCGTAGTTTTCTCTACTACTTCTAATTAGGAATTGGTGGTGGTCGTCCGTTCTCTTTCAGAATTTCTGATCTGTTGGATCTGACACGAACGGCTAAGATGTTATTGAGATATGTACCGTTTATTGTGTGTATAAAAGGAATTTTACTTTATTGAATGGCTTAGGCTTCTTCCTACTTATATGTATCACCCTTTTAAGATTCCGTTGCAACGCACGGGTACCCTACTAGTGTACAATAATTTTATAGTATCATAAATCTAACACATATATATATATAATTTACTAAAATTATAATATAAATAGTTCTAAGATCTTAGAAATTCTAAACGCCTCTGCCATCTGGAATTACCAATCCCGGTTTACTTGCCACTTGCCAGCACGATTTGTTCATCCCTCACCGCGCAGCGATTTCAGGATATTCGCGCCGCGTCCCGCGGATGGTAGTGCGCTCCGATCTGCGGAGATTCCTTTCCTTTCCTGAGTACGTACACTGAACACAAGTGATGACAATGACCGGTGTTTCGATCTCTCCGTAGATTGGTTTGTTCATACGGTGATACGGGGCCTTCGTCTAGCAAAAGCTTTGTTCATACCCTATTCGTGCCAACTGCCAACTTTGCTGGGGGTCTTCTAAAACTAAGAGACTAGTAGTACTAGTCTCTGCTGCGATAATGCTGCGGTACCTCACGCGGGACGCGTTTTATATTTACAATTACGCATTGAACTTTTTGTTTGTACTAGTTGAACACCTGCGAGGCTGCGACTTCAACAAATGAAGGTTGCAGCCGCTGCTCTGTGTATTTTGTGGGTAGAACTGTGGAAGTGGAACTTATAGCGCGCTCTCTCTCTGAACATTGCTTATAGCGCTCTCTCTCTCTCTCTCTCTCGAAGTCATTTTGCCGCCTTTTTGAACATTGCTTATAGCGCGCTCTCTCTCTCTCAAGAGAAGTCATTTTTCTAACCTCTTTACCATGTTTTTTTTAAATCTAAACCCTCAATGATCGTATTTGCATATTTAGCCACCTTCTTCACCAAAGAAGGCATGGTAGACGATACCCGTCCCCTACTATGCCTGGAGAGCGTAGAAGCTAGCATTACCACACATTGGGAGTGTGAGAGCTGGTAAGCATGGCAACAGGCGGGTGAGCGTTGGAGGAGCGCGGCCGACAAGAATAGGAGGGCGCGCTGTCGAGGTGCGGAGAGCTCCGGTGACTTTCCGCAGTAGAGAGTGCGAAAGGTAACATGTGTCACCTTTCAGCGTTTCCGTGGTTAAGTATGGGGCTAATTTACATTTTCGCTCAGGAATGGGTAAAGGGGCTAAAAAAAGATCAATTCTTAAGAGGATATAGCTTGGTCTTCTAATTACGTGTCACCTTCCGATGTTCCCGTGTGCTAATTTACATTTCCGCTCAGAAATAGGTAAAGGGGCTTAAAATGAGGATATAGCTCGGTCTTCTGATTGATTAGGCCCTGAAGATGGGAGGGTCCAGTCTGGTTTGAACGGCCCACGCCATTTATTTACTCTAGCCTATATCGTTCGTGCTGATTTGAGGTAGGGCCCATATGTGCGTAACTCACATTTGGCCCAGAGCACAGCTCAATAGGTCCAGTTCAATTCCAACTTCCAAGAGCACGTAAGTCAAGTCAAAACAAATCAGAGCGCGCCGGCCGCCGCAAAGATTCACCACGGTGCGTTCACTCACTGCGTTGTGTGTTTGCGCTGACGAGCTGCACGTGTCCATGGGTCGCTGCAGGTGGGCAACTTCATGCACTACATCAGCCGGTTCGTAGCCGGCTTCGCCATCGGCTTCTCGCGCGTGTGGCAGATCAGCCTCGTCACCCTCGCCATCGTCCCGCTTATCGCCATCGCCGGCGGCATCTACGCTTACGTCACCATCGGCCTCATGGCCCGCGTCCGCAAGTCCTACGTCAAGGCCGGCGAGATCGCTGAGGAGGTCGATCCATCGCCTTCTCTTCAGCACGCCCGTATGCAGTATTTAAGGACGTACTGACGCTGCCGTAGATTGGTGCGTCCGCGCGCAGGTGATCGGCAACGTGCGGACAGTGCAGGCGTTCGTGGGCGAGGAGAAGGCGGTGAGGACGTACCGGGAGGCGCTGCTGAGGACGTATGAGTACGGAAAGAGGGGCGGCCTCGCCAAGGGGCTCGGCCTCGGCTCCTTGCACTCGGTGCTCTTCGGCTCCTGGGCGCTGCTCATCTGGTTCACCAGCATCGTCGTCCACAAGCGCATCTCCAACGGCGGCGAGTCCTTCACCACCATGCTCAACGTCGTCATCGCCGGCCTGTAAGAGTACATCCTTATTCGCAAATCTCATGTCCATGTCGATGATCGATTGCAAGTGGTAAATTGCCATATGCAATGTATGCAGGTCGCTTGGCCAGGCGGCGCCGAACATATCGACGTTCCTCCGGGCGAGGACGGCGGCGTACCCGATCTTCCAGATGATCGAGAGGAGCACCGTGAACAAGACGAGCTCCAAGGCCGGCCGCATGCTTCCGGTGGTCGACGGCCACATCCAGTTCCGCAACGTGCGGTTCGCCTACCCGTCCCGCCCGGACGTCGTCATCCTCGACAGGTTCAGCCTGGACTTCCCGCCCGGCAAGATCGTCGCTCTTGTCGGCGGGAGCGGGTCCGGCAAGAGCACCGTGGTCTCGCTCATCGAGCGGTTCTACGAGCCGCTCTCTGGTGCTATCCTGCTTGACGGGCACGACATCAAGGACCTCGACGTCAAGTGGCTGCGCCGACAGATTGGGTTGGTCAATCAGGAGCCGGCGCTCTTCGCGACGAGTATCCGAGAGAACATACTCTACGGCAAGGGAGACGCCACCATGGAGGACATAAACCACGCGGCGAAGCTATCGGAGGCGATAACCTTCATCAACCACCTCCCCGACCGGTACGAGACGCAGGTCGGCGAGCGCGGGGTACAGCTCTCCGGCGGGCGGAAGCAGCGCATCGCGATATCGAGGGCGATACTGAAGAACCCGTCGATACTGCTCCTCGACGAGGCGACGAGCGCGCTGGACGCCGAGTCCGAGAAGAGCGTGCAGGAGGCGCTGGACCGCGTCATGGTCGGCCGCACGACCGTGGTGATCGCGCACCGCTTGTCTACCATCAGGAACTCCGACATGATCGCCGTCGTAGACGGAGGCAGGATTGTCGAGACTGGCACTCACGAGCAGCTCATGGCGAACCCTCACAGCGTTTACGCTTCGCTGATCCAGCTGCAGGAGGTGGCTCAGCTTCAGCACAAGCCGTCTTTCTCGGACAGCGCGAGCATCACCAGGCCACTAAGGTATGTGTAAACTGTAAAGTGTTCATGATGTCAGTGTTCCATGTCAAGTGACCATTTAGACTGTAGGAGCTAATGACTTTCACATGTTTGTGATAGTTTCAAATATTCAAGGGAGTTGTCAGGGAGGACAAGCATGGGTGCTAGCTTCCGCTCAGACAAGGACTCGATTAGCCGGTACGGCACCGTCGAGGCGCACGACGAAGAACGCAAGGGGAAGCCCGTCTCCATGAAGAAGCTCTACTCCATGGTGCGGCCGGACTGGTTCTTTGGCGTGTCGGGCACCATCAGCGCCATCGTGGCGGGCTCCCAGATGCCGCTCTTCGCCCTTGGCGTCACGCAGGCGCTCGTGTCCTACTACATGGGGTGGGAGACAACCAAGCGGGAGGTGCGCAAGATCGCTGTGCTCTTCTGCTGCGGCGCGGTGCTCACCGTGGTGTTCCACGCGATCGAGCACCTCTGCTTCGGCATCATGGGCGAGCGGCTCACGCTGCGGGTCCGGGAGAAGATGTTCTCGGCCATCCTTCGGAACGAGATCGGGTGGTTTGACGACACCAGCAACACGAGCGCGATGCTGTCGTCGCGGCTCGAGACGGACGCCACGCTCGTGCGCACCATCGTCGTCGACCGCTCGACCATCCTGCTGCAGAACGTCGGCATGATCGTGACGTCGCTCATCATCGCCTTCATACTCAACTGGAGGATCACCCTGGTTGTGCTCGCCACCTATCCCCTCATGGTCAGCGGCCACATCAGTGAGGTGAGCGGATCTCTTCTTCACCGGCCTGGCCCAAGTTCCTAGTTCTCTGGCCAAATCAGAATGATCTTGTGTTGTGATTCTACAGAAAATGTTCATGAAAGGATACGGAGGCAACCTCGGCAGGTCGTATCTGAAGGCCAACATGCTCGCCGCGGAGGCAGTGAGCAACATCCGGACGGTGGCCGCCTTCTGCTTGGAGGAGAAGTTGATAAAGCTCTACGCGGATGAGCTGAAGGAGCCCGCGAAGCGGTCCTTCCGGCGAGGCCAGGGCGCCGGCCTCTTCTACGGAGTCTCCCAGTTCTTCCTATTCTCTTCCTATGCATTGGCTTTATGGTAAAGTACTATCGAAAGTGTAACTCGATCTGAATTTGCACTCGAAAAGCTTATGGTAAAGTGTTACCAACTTCAGGTATGGCTCGGAACTGATGAGTAAGGAGCTGGCGAGCTTCAAGTCTGTGATGAAGTCCTTCATGGTTCTCATAGTGACGGCGCTGGCCATGGGTGAGACGCTGGCGATGGCACCGGACATCATCAAGGGGAACCAGATGGCGTCCTCGGTGTTCGAGATCCTGGACAGGAAGACCGACGTCCGGATTGACTCCGGCGACGACGTCAAGAGAGTCGAGGGCGTGATCGAGCTACGGGGCGTCGAGTTTCGGTACCCGTCGAGGCCCGAGGTGGTCGTGTTCAAAGACCTTGACCTCCTGATGAAGGCCGGCAAGAGCATGGCGCTCGTCGGGATGAGCGGCTCCGGCAAGAGCACCGTCCTGTCACTCATCCTCCGGTTCTATGACCCGATCGCCGGAAAAGTCTTGATTGACGGTATCTTTTGCACAAAGATAATATAGTTTCCGTATCGAATGTTCTGCGGCGTGATGGAATTTAAGGTTGTATACGTTGATGCGTTTTTGCAGGGAAGGACATCAAGATGCTTAAGCTGAAGTCGCTCAGGAAGCACATCGGCCTAGTCCAGCAAGAGCCGGCGCTGTTCGCGACGACGATCTACAGCAACATCCTGTACGGCAAGGACGGCTCGACGGAGGCCGAGGTCATCGAGGCGGCCAAGCTGGCGAATGCGCACTCCTTCATCAGCTCGTTGCCGGAGGGCTACCAGACCAAGGTCGGGGAGCGCGGCGTGCAGCTGTCCGGCGGGCAGAAGCAGCGCATCGCCATCGCGCGCGCCATCGTCAAGGACCCGGCCATCCTGCTCCTGGACGAGGCGACGAGCGCGCTGGACGTGGAGTCGGAGCGCGTGGTGCAGCAGGCGCTGGACGGGGTGATGAAGAACCGGACCACTGTGATGGTCGCGCACCGGCTGTCGACGATCAAGAATGCCGACGTCATCTCGGTGATCCAGGACGGCAAGATCATTGAGCAGGGGAATCACCAGCACCTGATCGAGAACAAGAACGGCGCCTATCACAAGCTCGTCAGCTTGCAGCAGCAGCAGCAGAGGCGTCAAAGCACATGAGCTCTATCAAGTATCATGTGATTTTGTTGTACGAGAAGTTTTTATCACCTTTAGGAAGTACCGGTGCCTCTCATCAAATTATCTTTAAACTATTAGAATCAAAAGGTGCTTCTACGTATTTTTTAAAAAAGTTATATAAATATTAAAGTATAAATGAATATTTGATGTATTTATACAATTTGTATTAAGATAAAAGGTATAGAAGCACTACTCATTAGTACCTCTCGATACAAGCTCAATTGGTGGTTTGTATCTCCCAAGCATAGAAAAAATCTCTTGTATATTGCCATGCCTTTCTTTGCTTTTAATACATCAATTTTTCTCTGGTGTCGTGCTGCACGCGGCAGAAGCTCCCTCGCGACGCCTCCACGGCTCCAGCAAGCAAGCAAGCCAGCAGCTTCCTCGTTCTTAGACTTCACACGGCGCTCTCCGTCTCCTCCCGGAAATTGCCAAATCTCTCGTGCACTAGTACATGGCTGCGAGCCGCACTCCACCCAAACCCACTGTCGGCAAGATGCTCCTCTACTCCGGCCATCGCCGGGGTTCTTCCCCACCGCATGCGGCGTTCTCCCGCCACGCTCGCCGCCGACCTCCGCGCCTTATGCAAGACCTTCCTCAACCAAGCCAAGCCGTCAGCCTCAGAAGCAAACAGGAAAACGACTAGAACTCCCAGTCACCAAAACATGCATGCATGCAGTCCTCCAGATTTTCTAGTCGCTGATTGCGTCGGTCTCTAGGAGCACAAAGAAAAGCCGCAGGAGCAAACACTAGAAATTTTCTAGTCGCCAAGAAGAAAACTAACTAGTCACCAGGAACCAGCTTGCCTCGGTACTCTCAGACTCAGCAAGCACCAGACGGGACGGGAAGGACTTCGCCTGAGGGCCGCATGCCAAGTTCATCATGGCTCGGGCTGATCGTGTCCGCCTCCGATCGGAATAATGGCAGCCAGAGAAAATAACTAGTCGGAGTTCAGTAAGGATTAGTCAGGGAGTAGGAATTAGTGTCGGATTCGGCACAGTAACCGATAGAAGTCGAGTCTTTTTGATGCAATGTATTCCGATTCAAAGTGTAATTGTAGCTGCTATATAAGTTGGATAAAACCTCAGAAGAGGCAACACAATTGATTGAAAAGGCACTTGTTCTGTTCTTGAGGTATCTTTGGGATGTTTGTGGATTATTCGAATTTTTTAATGGGTATGCAATAGTGTGTACCATAAATATTGTGGAACAGGTTGGTGATGTAGTTTTTAAGAAAGTGTTTATCCCTGAGGAATGATTTCTGAACATGTGAAATGATTTCTGAACATTGCTTCTCTTCAGTAAGCAGTTAGCCTGTTGAAACATTTCAACATTTTCATGTTCTTCGCATGCTGTGAAATTAAGCAAACAGCTGAAATTTGTCTTTGTACCTCAAAGGTAGACATAGATTATAAACACTGCAGATGATATTTAACTGTGTGCAACTTCTTTATTCTCAATATGTTATACAGAGGTACAAAACAGTATAGTGTATTCTCTGAACTACAAGAATTTCCATTCACCGCAATGCATTATCAATCATCTTGCTTTTTTTATACAGCAGAAAATGAAAAACAAAATGTACTAGATGAAAATCCTTAAATATCATCTTCTGTTACAACTTGACATTCAAGGCTTTTGAATTTGTTACGAGCCTTAAATACACCCGAGCAATTGACGACAACATCAATCCCGGGGCGCCCAAGCTCCTCAAGGCTGACAGGCTCCACACGGTTGACAGGCTCCTCAAGGTATCAGCAACTGGGCGGACACCGAGTCACCGACCATCCACAAAGACTGGATCTGCAGCCACGCCCCGTAGCTTATGGTGTTTGCATAGCCGGCGCTGCATTTCGCTGCTTCGGCGGGTTGTTTGCTGCATAGTAGTAGATGTTGGGGATGTTGCCAATGAGACTGTCGGGATAGCATGTATCGCTCATTCAGATATGCTGCAGACCCAACGTTGCCGAATTTTTTTTTAAATAATATATTTTTTATAAACAATTACAGAATTAATATGCCGAAAAAAATAATTGCAGAAATACCCGTCTATCGCAATTCGAATTAGATACAAAGAGTCTGTCGCAGATTGGACTTGCGACATAGCCGTTAGTCGCAATTCAGAATTGCGATTGACTGTACGGCTTCTCTGTCGCAATTCTGAATTGCGACTAGCGCCTGTCGCAGCCGTTAGTCGCAAATTCAATTTGCGACAGTGTGCTTAAGTCTCAAGCAATTTAGGCCTTGGCCTCATTCTTCACCACACACATAGCCTCCATCGCCACACCAAGAAAAGAGAGGAGAGGGGAGAGGAAAGAGAGGAGAGGGGAGAGAGAGAGGGAGAGAAGGGAGAGAAGTAGGGAGGGGAGAGGAAGAGAAGGGAGAGGAGGAGGAAGAGAAGGTAGAGGAGAAGGATTTCTTCGCGACTGGAGGTAAATTTTTTCTGTCAAATTTTTGTTTTGTAATTTTCATGAGCGATAGTTAGTAATAGTAGTTGTTTGTAAATAGAGAAAGAGGAGTACTTGTTTCTAAATAGGCGAAGGGACAAATTAGGGTTAGTAATAGTAGCGATCAAATTAGGGTTAGGGTTAATTTCTATACGAATGGACGAATTAGGGTTAGTTGTAATTTTAATCGTAGTGATAAAATTAATTAGGGTTAGTTGTAATTTATTGTAATTTTCGTTGTAGGATAAAATTAATTAGGTTAGTTGTAATTTATTGTAATTTTCGTTGTAGTGATCAAATTAATTAGGTTAGTTGTATTTTTTTGTAATTTTCATTATAGTAGTCAAATTAGGGTTAGGTTAATTTCTATACTGAAGACCTAATTAGGGTTAGTAATAGTTAATGTCGGTTGCATCAGTAGTTTTATAGAGAAACGATTTAGTGATTTCTAGTTTAACAGGTTGTATCAGTATATCGCCAGCCAACCTACGCAGTAACAAAGATATTCATCATAGAATATAACGATATTTCGTGTCGTAATACCAGGTGTAGAGTATTTCGTCGTATGAGTGGATTAAGAGTTGAAATGTGGTAGCGTTTTGTCGTGCCATCATTAAAAATCAATGGAATGTTTGACAGGTATGGACGAACGAGTAGAATTTAAAATACACTACGGAGAAGGGGTTCCGCAGATGGGTGCACAAGGGGTAGAACTTAGTCATTTCCCAAGTGTTATGGCTGGCTTGTCACGTGCTGGTGAGCGTTCGTGGGGCACGATTAACAGATGGTTGTACAACATGTTCTCCTTGGATAGGGAATTGCATGATCTGAAGCTGCACGGAGTGGGGTCTCGGAGACGGGATTACACGTACTGGGAGTTAGTAGAACTGAAGGGGCCGAAGTCTTGGAGCTCGTACATAAGATTGGCAACTGAAAATGGTTGGCCATTAGTGTTGTTGGCGCAAGCATTTCAGAAAACCAGTACTGACCATACGATGCAGGAGGAGGATGGTGGTGATGAAGCAGAGGAAGTTGGGGAGAGTAGCCGAACTGAAGGTGTGCGAGATGAGGAAGCTGATGTTCCAAATCCAGATCTTCAGGAACCACAGGGCGTGGCAGACGAGGGAGAAAACATTGAATCGTTGGTTGATGCAATGGAGGCAGAGAGCCAGGAGTATGACAATTTGAGTAACGACACGGACGACGAAGAGCAAATCCCTACGGAGTGGGATGCATGTCAGTTCGATAGATTGGTGGTCAACGAGGGTGAACACTTCCCGTGGCAGTCAGATAGGAATGAGGTGAGGCAAGGTGCCATTTACAAGAATAAGAGTGAGGTTCAGAAGCAAAGGATGGGCGATGGGCAAGGTCGTCAGAGAACATTTAAGGTTGGGAAGTCGACCAATGGACGACGATGTCGATGCCGATGGAGGGTCGCCAATGGCGTGTGCATGCGTGTCGGCCTAAATGGGATACCGCTTTGGAAGTGTTCTATAGTCGCCCCACACGCGCGCGCTTACTGAGTCCGCCTAATCGCATAGAAACATATCTTCAGGTTTTGTTGCAAATGCAATGTATGGGGAGATTGTGGGCAACTTGGATTTAGAGCCACGTGCCATCATACTTGCAATAGAGCAGAGGTTTCAGTACACCATAAGCTATACCAAAGCGTGGAGGGCGAAGCGTAGGCTTTGGAAACTAGATTTGGTACATTCAAGACGCCAGACGTAACCTACCGTATGCTTCTGTGATCAAGGAAAGAAATCATGGAACTTATGTCGATATTTGTGAGCGGCCCTCGCAGCGCTTCGCTGGGAAGATGGTACTTCAGCGGTCATTCTTTGCTTTTGGTGCATGTGTCAACGCGTTCAGGCATTGCCGTCCGTTGTTATGTGTTGATGGCACATTCTTGACTGGGAAGTATAAAGGTCAGATATTGACTGCCATAGGAGTTGATGGCAACAATCAGGTTCTTCCAGTAGCGCTTGCATTCGTGGAGGGTGAGAACACAGAAAGCTGGCTCTGGTTTCTGAGGAACGTGAAAGCTGGGGTTGTGGATCGGCGCCCTGGAGTTTGTGTTATACACGATCGGCACCCCGGCCGCCAAGGCGGTCGTCAGCCAGTAAAGGTGCGAAGAAACACATCCATGGCCTGATATGCGAAGTAGGTGGTGCAAACGGCACATGGGTGCTAACTTCTACAAGCAGTTTAGGAACAAGGATCTTACGAAGCTTTTTAAGAGGTTGTGCGACCAGACCCAACAGAGAAAGTTTGATGCACTGTGGAAGAAGTTGGACGAGCTGACATCGAGGCATACCGCAGAAGCAACGAAGAGGCCAATTCCTAGCACGGAGGAAGCCCCAAGAGTAATCGGAAGTGTTATTTGATCGACCCTCCGCACTTGGTCCGGAGGAATGGAAGGTCGACGAAATGCTTCTCCGAATGGATAGAGCATGAGCCTAGGCAGAAATGGGCATTGCTTTACGACACCGATGGTTCCCGGTATGGGGTTATGACGACTAACTTGGCTGAGGTTTACAACTGGGTCATGCGAGGACTGAGACCCCTTCCTCTTGTTGCTATAGTGGAGGGTGTTCTTCATGGTGTTGCGAAGTACTTTGTGGATCGTCATGCCAGGGCGATTGCCCGCATGAGTAATCCTGATGTGAAATACTCGGAGGTGATCTGTACGTACATGGAGGAGAAAGGGAAGAAGGGGGAGATGCATAGATCATTGAAAATGGGTACGAGGGAGCTGCGTTTCGAGGTAATATGCAAAGAGAAAGCAGGACGTGGGACGAACCGGCGTAAAGTTGCTCACGAATGCATTCTACATCGGCAAACATGTGTATGTACCTGCAACAAGCCTGCGCTGCTGCACAAGCCATGCTCGCATGTAATGGCTGCGTGCTCGACAATCCGTATGGACCCAGGTATATTCTTATCGCAATTTTTCAGTAAAGAAGCGGTGGCGGCAACTTGGAGCGGAGAAATATATGGCTTTCGAGTGGTGGGTTTGTTCACGGAGCATCAAAGATGGGAGGATACACGGTGGGTTCCTGATATTAGCAGGCTCAAGGGCGTAGGGCGACGACAAACAAGACGTATAAGGAACGACATGGACGCTGCAGAAAGCGGGCATCGTACGAAGAAATGCTCCATTTGTAAAGAGATGGGACACTCTTTCAAGTATTGCCCAACAGTTCAGAGGCCGTGAAATTGTTGTACGGGCTTCGCGTATGTAATTGTTAGGTCGCATGTCAATGTGATATGTTGAATTCCTATTTGTAATGAATGTATGGTCATATGATGTGTAATGCCTGTATTATTACCGAATTCTATTTGTAGGGTGTACTACTACCGAATTCTTGCAGTTGGGTGTATCATTACCGAATTCTATTTGGTTCGGATTTGTATGTTCGTTGGATGTGTCATTATCGCATTCCTAATTCTATCAGTTTAATTGTTTATTTAATTTTGTACTAATATTGTTTTATTAAATTGCAGGTACATAATTTATTTGTCACATTATGTAGCAAACTTATGCATGGTACTTTATTTCCTTACGTTATGTTCTATTATGATATCAGTTCATCTTCGTAATACTGATGATGCCACTTCTCACCACCACTATAAAACAGGGCGAGGGTACATCCAACACAAATTTACCAAAGCTTACACGACAACACACGCAATAGCTTTTCCAACGCGATGTGACTACTCATTGCTAGCGACTTTACCAGCTTACACGACAACACACGCAATAAATTTTTCCAAGCGATGATGACTACTCATTGCTAGCGCTTTACCAGTCGACACGACAACTCACGCGAATAAATTTTTCCAAAGACGACAGACTATCATTGCTAGCGACTTTTACCAGTGAGACGACAACACGCCATTAAATGACAACACGCTTCAACACGCCATGAAATGACAACACGCTGCAACACGCCATGAAATGACAACACGCCGCACGCAACACGCCGCAAAGAAGAGCTGTATTGTGTGGAGTAACCCTCACTACCACTATAAAACAGTCCGAGGGGTAGACATCCAACACAGCCAAACCACAATGTCGTTTCTATCACGCCTCTTCAAAGAAGCGTAAGTCATCCACCCGAATATCCGGATGAGAGTTGCGCCGATGCCCCGCCTCTCCGGAGTTGCCCCGACCGAAATGCGATCGCAACCTCACCGCCAAGATAATGCAATCTACCCATGGAGACACGGCCACCATCCACTCATCAAGCAGTTCGCACCTACAAGGTAAACCCATCGGTGTCCACACAATACATGGTAACACTACCATCTCATGCTTCGTTCTTTCTTTTCTCAAAGACAAGGACCGGTGTTGCTTCTTCCAATGGATCGACGGGCCGAACGACGCGACTATGAATTTCTACAACCGCCACGACGCCAAACCCGCTTCGCCGAGAACTTCACCCGTGGGAGGCCGCCAGATATGTCCTTTTCTAGATCGACGAGCTCAGACCGGTGTGCAAGGGGCCAACCAATCGGTGAGTTTCATGCGACATACTCATGTTAAACTCACAAAGTAGTAGTTCTAAACCAGTTCATCGCACACAGGAGTTCAAAAGGACACTTGCGAATGTGCTCAAGTCAAAGGAGATACCTCCTCCAGGGCCACCCGAAAGCCCCGACCTTTGCGTACATGGCCTGGAGGCAGTGGTTGATACATGCCACGGTGATCTAGCGGACCGGAGATTCTACCGGTGCCCCTTGGCCGAGGAAGAACGGTGCTGGTACTTCAAGTGGGTGGACCCGGAGACGTACCACCCACATCTCATGCTTCCTGTATGGGATAACTGGGGGGAGCAACCCTCTCCGTGGTGCCACTACCGCCCAGAAAAGCCAAACCCCGAGTACGCCTACGGTGTTATGCAACGACCAAGGCGGGCATACTGTATGGACTGCAGGGCACGCTTCCGGTTGTTCAAGGATAAGCCCAACACAAAGCTCCTGCACCATATAGTAGAGTGCGAGCCGAAAGCAGCGCTCTCGCATGTCTCCGCCAACGGCCAACACAGCAGAGGTGCAGGAGGGTTCCTCCTCTCGAAGAAGAACGGACAAGGGGAAGCAGCCGGCCGAGGTCCGCAACACGCAACAAATCCTTGAGTCGTTGCGCAGACTATCCGGGAACCCGGCTGGTATTAACATAGGGGACGCTGGGAATCAGGATGACATGCCCATATGGGAGGGCAGAAATCCACATAAAAAAGACCCAAAATTTAAGTCTTATACACCCGAGACGTACGGCATAGGCCACCCAATCGGCGACAGCTGGGAGCACTGCGGATCCCCATGGAGTTCTTTCATAGTAGGGATTGAGCGGTGTCCGAGGACAGGTCGCAATATTAGAACGGGCCAGGTAATATGCAGAAAATGTCTTGCATCATTCTGGCTGTACCCTGATAGGCGGAACGATCATTTATTCCACCATGACGAACAGTGCTTTCCTTAGTTAGTTTGTCACTGTTGTAATGCCCTTGTAATATAATCTAATCTATTGCTTATTTTATCATCAGAACTTTCGGTGTATGTGCCCTTATATATGTATTGTTTGAATTTTAAAAATTCCTCATTTCTTAAAATCATTTGAAATTTTTATGGTAATATCACTGATTTATCAGGAACCTCCATAAAAAGTTTCACAATTTTTCGAACTCGTCAAAGTTTCCATGGTCTCGTGGCCGCAATTGCCTTTTCCGATTTTCGCATCAAAATGCCGAGGCAATATCTGGCGTTCTCGCCCATACGTAAGTGGTAGCTCGCATTGCATAGGCCGCCGTTGATTTTTTTTGTATTTTTTGGACCGTGTCCTACTGTCTCATGGGCTACGAAAACCCTAAGTGGCCACGATTTCGTGGTTTCGTGATCATGAGTGCCTTTTCCGATTTCCGTAACAAAATGCCGGGCAACGCTCGCCTATCTCGCCCATACGTAAGTAGTACCACGCTATGTAGATCGCTCTTGATTTTTCTCGTATTTTTGGATCGATCCTACCACCATGGGTCGAAAACCCTTAAGTGGCCACGATTTCCACAGCTTGGTGGCCGCGACTATTGAGACAAACATGTACAACATGTCAATTTGGAATTGCGACTATACGGTATTTCTGTAAAGTATTTTTGACGTAATATTTCTGTAAATTTTTTACAAAAACTTATTAATTTAAAAAATTTCCAACTCAATGAATTAGTAAACAAATTATCTTATAATATTTGTCAACGATTACACATGTTTTTTTTTTCAAATTCCAAATCAATGAATTGTAAACAAATTATTTAATTGAGATAATATTATGTCGCAATTTGAATTTGCGACGGAGGACTTGCGACAGACTTTTTGTTGCAGTTCTAAATTGCGACTACTCTCTGTCGCAAATTTAAATAGCGACTAAGTCTTTGTCGCAAGTTCAAATTGCGATAAAGACCAATGTCTATTCCAAATAGCGACAAGCGGGTATTCCTGTAATTATTTTTTTCGGCATATTAATTCTGTAATTGTTTATAAAAAATATATTCTTTTAAAAAAAATTCCAACATTGCCCTTTGTCTCGGTGGGAAGTCAAAAATGCTTATTGCCGCTTTTCTCCTCCCGCAGCAGATAATAAAAAAGCTAACTATTTTTTGTGTTTTGTTGCCAACTTATACATACAAGAGTTGAGAAATGAGTATTAGTATATTCACCCACTAGGAATTTGTCATGAAAGTGCAGACTATATCACATAATTTGAATTTCGGATTATGCACCCAAAGTATTGAATTTTGTCCTAACATGATCTATTGTTTGCACCACAGGAAAGCATTATGTTTTCATCATCAAGTGATAAGAAACTGCGGATACCACAGTCTCCTCAATGTACTTACTGAGGACCATTGTATCGGATTGACATATTGAGCCTAAATCATCACACTCAAGGTCATTTTCTGCAAGGACTTAAGAACAATGAGGCACATCAACAAAGAGAACAAAAAAATAACAACTATTAATTCTCGATTTGCGCCTTACTTTCATTGTGAGAATATTAACATCTGCATGCTAAGCAAGTAAAAAGCATAATGAGAAAACACCAGAACTAAAGACTGGGATGCCCAAACATGATATGAATATAAGGTATACTAACCCCAAGATTACCACCGAGATCCATTTTGCCACTAACAATTTTATGCATCTTTCAGTCAGTTAATAATTGGTGAGCAGGAAAACTAAGAATTTTCTGAGGGAAATGAATTCTATTGTATTCCATTGCAAGTTGTTCAAAAGGACATGCTATGACCTGAATTAATTGGAGGGCCTTGTGATGCCAGGCTACTCATATCAAATGAAGTAGATGCATTTCTTCCGAGCTTCGGTAAGCCGCTCATACTTTCAGAGTCCCTAGAAATTGCATGAAGCAATGCATATAAAAAATGGTTAATGAATTCTAGTTTCGAACATGTTCACTATAGCTTATTTGTCTCACACCTTGATTTTATGTCCGCCATGCCGCTTTGTCTCACGATAGTTCATGTGGCAACCAAAGTAAGTTGATAAATATACGATGTGAATTATCTAAAGTAGAACGAGCGAATTCAGTTATATTCTACAATCCATGAATGAAAGTGAATTCAGTTAAGCATTGAAAGCAAAGAATAAGTCTAAATGGAGGCTAACTTAAGTTAAGTATAATACTCCGTGGCTTTGTTCGCAAAGAATCGAATTCGTCGAAACTTAATTTATTATATCGGTTTCTCAGAATTGTAACTTTCTAGAACTCCATTTTTGTGTACTACGCCATTCATCCAAAAAAAAGCACAAGCAGATAATATTGTGTCAATAGATGAGAAAAGGCATACATCTTTTTACTACATCATCAGGTTTCCAGATAACCGAGAATAGTAACATGAATAGGAATGAATTCATGATTCCAGCTTTGTAGTGTGTGAAACCTGTATGATATTCACATGAAAATACATGTTCCATCAAGTTTATAGAAAGAGAGATACTATCATCGCCCGATGGATCAAACCACTCATCGTTTTTCCCATCGTTTGACCTAACAATCATAACAATCCTATGCAACAACATGAACCACAGGTCAATAAAAGATGCCACTCCCAAGGTACAATTGGCCCTGATGTCTGGTAAAGACGTTACCTTCATACTCCGGCGGGGCGGCAGCGGCGACGGGGCCCATGTAGCTCACGGGTGGTTCCATCCACGACGCGCTCCCCCACTCGCCGGCAGCGTAGAGGGAAGGGGCGGTGGGGGGATCAAGGCTTGGGCTGGAGACCGTTGGGTTGGCGGGACGGGGGCCGTCGACGGTGAAGGGGGCCGCGGAGTGGGAGAGGGAGGAGAACGCCGCGTGCAGTGGGGAAGAACCCCAGCGATGGCCGGAGTAGGGGAGCATCTCGCCGGCAGTGGGTTTGGGTGGAGTGCGGCTCGCAGCCGTGTACTAGTGCGCGAGGGATTTGGCAATTTCCAGGAGGAGACGGAGAGCGCCGTGTGGAGTCTAAGAACGAGGAAGCTGCTGGCTTGCTTGCTGGAGCCATGGAGGCGTCGCGAGGGAGTTTCTGCCAGCGGCTCGCTTCGCGCTTGAAGATTTGTAACCTCATCCACGCGGCGCCATCTGGTGTCGTCGGTTGCACGCCACAAGACGCAAAGACGACACCAGAGAATTTTTTTCCAATTAAAGGAAAAGCTCTGTGCTACAGTTCAAACCCCCACCCCCCGAGGGGGGTGCAGATACCATATGTAGCTGGATGATAAACGTTGTATTATAATATTGTTTTTGTTTTTTTTGTTCATTTGTTTTTCTTCACCAAGAGTGAGAGAGAGAGAGAGAGTTATATATATATTTGGTGCAAACCCTCTCTCTGATGCAAACATGAAAACTAGTAATCTGGGCCTCTAGATCTTCTCTGAATGGTTCAGATGCACAAAGGTGGGATTCCACCCATCCACTTATGCCAATATACATTAAACCCCCCGTATAATCCGAAACAAACTCAAAACGATCTCACGCAGAACCCAGAACCCGTCCCTCCGCCGTCGCCAAGCCGCCCGACGCCAGCAGCAGCACTTTCGCCGCCATAGCCACGGCCCTCCCACGCCAGCAGCCAAAGCCAACGCCTAACGTCCGGTGGCAACAGAAGAAGGAATGGAGCCTCCGACAAAGTTGCCGATCAAGCATTCGAGCTTGGGGCACCGGATGTCCTCATTCTCCCAGCGATGTCGCTAACCCTAAAGATCGCAAAAGATTTGTTGAGGCCACAATCAATCACTACGCCGATGCAATTCTTGAGCATTACTAATTTGGTTAATATACTTCCGCAGAAGCACCATTTAGGTATCTAATTGAGGTATACACTTGTGTTTCAATGACCATCTTGTATGCAATGCCGCATCGCAAGTGTAGGAGCTTTTCAGAGATTCTAGATGTTACTAACTACGATCTCACTTTGTAATAACACAATTCCGCCGCTCGCTATTGACTACTTAACATAGATATCCTCGAGTGCCAAATTAACGACTGTCCAACCTTTTTTCAGACGTGAATTTCGGGGTTCGATTCAATCAACTTTTGTCAGCTTCCTCATCCGAAAAGGAGCCGAGGAAGAATCGTGGTCACCGCCTCGAATCGGATGGAATCCGGTTCCACTAATGAGCTTCTACAATGTAACTTAGTTTTCTTGCCTCACCGAATTGGGCATGTTTGATCGGTGAGACCGATGTTTGTTTTCCGACTTTCTCATAGGCCGCCAATGCTGCACCGATAAACTTCTACGAGACACCGAGGACGGAGCTTGGCAAAGAAGTTGGCATCACCATAGTGACACCGTGGTGGATCGAGTCCGAGATGTCAAAAGGAAATTTCTCAAGGAGCATGGGGAAGTCGAGGTTGATCAAGAAATGCGAGATGTGAGAACACTTTTGTCATTGTTTTCCTATATTTGAACTAAGTCATTGTTACATGAAAATAGATGGGAAACTACCATTTGGCATAGGCACTTGAATTCACATGAAAAGGGCGAATCACCCAATTGTAAATTGATCATCACCAGAGTCAAGATTTGCACTACTAGATTTCCAACTTTTACCGAGTGTGAAAAATATGTCGGCCATTGCAAAATACCGTAGGCCATGTATATGGCCGAGCGTAAACCGTCGGTAACTTCCCCTCGGCCACTCATGGTCGGCCATTCATGGGATTCCCGACGGTACCCTCGGTTATTAGTTTAACAAGGGTTTTCATAACACTCGGTAAATACATCAGTGAGAGATTTTCTCTTCCTGACGGGGTATGGAAACCCCTAGTAATTTCTCACAACTATATGTGAGATTTTTTGTGTAAAAAATGTAAAAATAATTTCAAATCTAGGGACTAGACCTCACAACTTTGTTTGCACCACAATCCCTTAAGTCGAACATTTTTTATCTTCAAATTAGAAATATGTGATGCCTAGGATTTGAACTCACAACCTCCTGAACACAACCTCTCCCTCCTAACCAACTCACATGAACTGTCTTCTTGCTAGAAGTAAGATAAGTACTTTTTTTAACCCTTGTTCTCATGATGCTTTATCAATTATTTAGTCAAATATATGACTTTAAATGGAAAATTTGTCAACTACAAAGTTGTAGATTTCAATGAGAGCTACATTTTTCATATATAAATTACCTTATCCAGCCTCGTATGAATTTTACAATAGCCCAGTGTTTGATTTGTACCCTCGCTAAAAGTTGTACCCCGCCAGCAAGTCATTGCAATAACCGAGTGTTATCTTTACACACACACTAAATATATTTTCACTCGGTGATTGTTTGTAATGGCCGACGGTTAGCATTGCACTCACAGTAATTGTTGTACCCTCTCGGTGATTTCATACTATGACTGAGGGTTTTCCACCAACCGTCGGTTTGTGGTAAGCCCCATCGGTAAATCTTCTAATAGCCGTCCGTTTTTGTTCTACTGTCGGAAAAAAGATGCACCGTCGGCCACCTTATTTTTTCCCGACGGCTCGTAAGCCATTACATTTCACACTCGGTAAAAGTTAGATTTCTAGTAGTGTTGCGTATTCAGAAAATAGAATTGCATGACCGATATGCGGTCAATTCGCAAGGCATATTAGTACTTTGCATTATCCGTGTCTTCCCTGTCTTAGTCTTTTTGTTGTTTCTTTGCTAGTGCAAGAATTGCAAGGCAGGAAGATGAAGAGCAACTTCACCGATTGAGCAAGAAGAGAGACGGAGCAGAGAGGAAGAGGCGAAGGATGGCACATGGTCGTTAGCACTCAAGAGTCGCAATTTGTGTCATATCTGGATGTTACGGCAGCAAAGGCCCGGAACGCAAGGTGCGGCCGAATGGACCATGGTGCTTTGCAGACAAGAACCTTTTGGTTTCTGGAAGTTGCAGTTTTTATTTTCAACCCTTTTGGTTTCAAGAACCTTCCATGCCTGCCGCTGCAATGTTGGGGATGGAGGCCTCCACCTGAAGCCAAAAGTGTATGTAATTTTGAAAGAGTGTCAAGTGTATGGAATTTTGAAAGAGTGTCAAGTGTCAGGTTCTTGTAAGAGTGTCAAGTGTATGTCAAGTGCATGGTGGTATGTACAGGTCCTTGTGGTAGATGTTGCTCTGAACAATAATCCTTTTTGTAAATTTGTTTGTCAAGTGTATGGAATTTTGAATGTTCAGTTTACCATTTCAGAGAAATTCCATATCAATGCAGCATAAATTTGTTTGTCGTGGTTCAAATTCTGATGCACATAAACCACATCGCAAATTCTGATGCACATAAACCACATCGCAAAAGGAGACATAAGAAGAAAAGAAAGCTGGCATGTATAATTTTGCATCCATGCTTTAAACTTTATGCATTTTTTTTCATGATAACTATATTTGCATATGTCCTGTTTCTCAAGTTTCTTAATGAGATTCAAGTGCAATCCACTGGTCATTATGTGATGAAATATACTGAAGAAGGTCCAACACAATTGACATCCAAATTTGATTAGAGTGATGCGTTTCATCACCACTCAAGTAATCAATCTTCTCATCATCCATTGAACATAGATCCTTGAAAGATCTGCAACGAAGCCCCGTATCTCGTAATCAACAGAACCTTCTTGATCAGTACTAGAATTATTTTGAAATACAGCAGATTGTGATTCCCTGTCATCCTGCAAATTCAGAAAGAATTAATTCTATAGTTTTAAGTATTTTAGGCAATTCAAGAAGAATTAATCCTATAAGCCTAGCTCATTGCAGAAAAGAAAACATCAATCTCAAGCATCCTGACAACACAAGAATTAATCCTATAAGCCTACCATCCTGACAACACAAGAAATAATGCCAGAAAAGAAAACATCAATCTCAAGCATGTGCAACCGAAAAAGTAGTAATTGAATAGTGTTGTATCCGAAACAAAATCTAACAGATGCTTATTATAAAAGTAATATCGGTATGTAACTAATCTCATACACGAAGACATCTAGAGAGTAATAAAATGTCCAAGAGTAAAGAATACATCCTAGTGGATGGTTTGCATTGCACCACAACTAGCTAAACATTAGGCGCCGCCACCGGACGTTGGGCGTTAACTGGCATGGCGGCGTGGGAGGGCTTGGTGGTCATGGCGGCAAAGGGTCAGACCGCGGCGGCGGAGGGCGCTTGGCGGCGGCGTCGTAGGGCGCGTGAGGGCGGCGGCGTCGTAGGGCGCATGAGGGAGAGGCAGAGGGACGGGTTCTGGGTTCTGCGTGGGATCGTTTTGTTTATTTGAGTTTGTTTCGGATTATACGGGGGGTTTAATGTATATTGGCATAAGTGGATGAGTGGAATCCCACCTTTATGCATCTGAATCATTCAGAGAAGATCTAGAGGCCCAGATTACTAGTTTTCACGTTTGCATCAGAGAGGGGGTTTGCACCAAATACGCCGCCTATATATGTATGTATGTATGTATGTATGTATGTATGTATGTATGTATGTATGTATGTATGTATGTATGTATGTATGTATTAATTATTGAAGCAGAGGCAAATAAATTCTAATAAATGTGGGAATTTGAAGAGATATTGATTTCAGCAATTCAATCACTAATAAATATTAAAAATAATATTATATTGTTATATTTACACAAGAATTAAATTTTAAATGCTAAAAATTCTTTTAACAAAGAAAAATTCAATTTCCACATTAATTAGAGGAAAAAAAGAAAAGAGAAAGCTATAACGGCTCGATTAAAAGAAAAAGTCAATTTCAAGTACAACAAAAAAAATTAAAATTTGAAAAAAAATAGCAATTTAGTTTCCGTATGAACTTCAGAGTAAAATGAAAATTCATAGCAAAAAATAAATAGAAATTAGTAGTTGGATTTGTAAAACTGCAATTCAGAATAACTATAAAGTAAAATTAGCAGTTTTGTATAGATTAAAAGAAAGAGCCTATACCAATTACAATAAAACATAAGTAAAATTCAGAATAAAAAATAAAATAAAATTAGCAATTTGATTTCCTTATGAACTTCAAAGTAAAATTGAAATTCAGAATAAAAATTAAATAAAAAGAAGTAGTTGGATTTGTACACAAATTCCAACCTAGAATCGAAATTTGGAATAAAAAATAAAATAGAATTAGCAATTTGATTTCGATATGAATTGCTAAATCAAAATTTTGAAATTGGATTTGTATATGAATTCCAACAAAAAATAATTTAAATTCAAAGTACAAAACAAAATAAAATTTGTAATTTGGTTTCCATACAATTCTATAGTAAAATCCTTAAATAACTAAATTTTGAAATAGATTAAATATCATTAGCAATTTGGTTTCTATACTAATTACTAAATGAAGTCTTGAATAAATACATTTTAGGATAAAAAATAAAAATATTAACAATTGGATTCATATACTAATTCCAACCTAAAATAACTAGAATTGGGATAGAAAATAAAATAAAATTAGAAATTTGATTTTGATACAAATTCTATAGTAAAATCCCTAATTAAATATACTTCCAAATAAAAATTAAACAAAATTAGAAATTGGATTTTGTACAAATTTCAATAAAAAACAATTGAATTTATGCATAAATAACAAATAAAATTTGGATTTTTATAAATTCCAAAGTAAAATTCCTAAATAACCCATATTTGAAACAAATTAAAATAATTAATAATTTGATTTGTATAATAATTCTTATAAAAAAACAAATAATATTTCAACAAAAATAAAGTTAGAGCAATGATAGCATGAATAGTTCCGAAGGAGGTTACAAAAGAGTGCAACAGTGTGGTCTCTCCAACAAGAAAACCATCGAGAAGCGAAGTGTCGAGGTGGTGACAGAGGAGATGAAGAGAATGTCATGCTGCTCACTTTAGCTGTTCAACAAGGATAGCGTCATACTACTTGTTGAAGCCATTGAAGAGAAAACCATAGTCAAAAGGAGGCAAGGGCCATAACGACAAGCGGTGAGTGTTGAGAGTGTTGAAGAAGTTGGTGGCCAAATAAGTTTGATGACACGAAAGCTTTGTTAGAGAGGAGCCGGAGTTTTGCATTGAAGGCAAGTTATAGACGATATGGTCCCATTAGTTAGCTAGAAGTGTGGCATCACTGGTAGGAGCACAACGCCACTAACAATAGCGAGAATATTACAAGCTTTTAAAATTAAATCATGCTCGCAGTTCATTTTGGACTTAAGTTGTGATGTACATTTTAACAAAAAAGCTACAGGTATTTTAAAAATGTTTTTTTTTTCAAAAATCGGTAAAAACCGTTTTTTTTAAATCGAGCGAAAATAATAGAAACCGAAGAAGTTTGAATTCAATTTTTTTGAACTCGGTGATCAAACAACGGTGGGAAAAAAATAAAATTGAGCAATTTTATTTATTTTCTTTGATTTTTGACCGATTTTTAATTTTTGACCTGTTTTTTACCTTTTTAGCGTTTTTTTATTTTTTTGAGTGGTTTTTGATTTACAGCACACAGAAGGAAAATTTAAAAATTCCAATTTTTTTAAAAAATTACAAAAAATCCCAATTTATCAATTAAATACCTCAAAGAAATTTAAATAATTTTTTAAATAATTTATTTCTTCTAAAAATCTAAAACAACAATTAATGAAAAGGAACAAAGACACATCGATTTTTATAAATATTTAAAAGATTTATTATATTCTAAAATTTTAATTTAACCATAAATAGTGCCAAAGGATGATGTAATAAATTTTTAGAAATATTATACTTCATTTAGTGCCCATATAAAATCAAAAATATAAGAGCATATATAATGATAATAGCACTTTCATAATTTTTTAAAAATATAAATATATGATCATCATCTGAAAATTTTACAACATCATTAGAATTAATTTAAAACATTACAAAAAAGTTTAAGAAATAGTAGACTTCATTTTTGCCTCTAAAAAATAAAAAACTGAAGAGCATACATAGCATCATTGTGAGAATTTTTTATAAAATACACATTTCTGATAATCATATAAAATTTTTATAGAATCATTAGCATTGCCTCAAAATCTCACACAAAAATTTTCAAAAAATTTTAACACTTTTTGCTAAATTTTTACAAATTTTTTAATTTGTATTTAAACTCCACAGTTTACTAAGCTATTCTAAATTATAAACCGGCTCAAAACGACTGGTTTTCACGAAAACATACCGGTTTTCGATGGTTTTGTGAAGCCTACGTTAAGTCTAGCATTGTGCAATTGCGAAGGCATTCCTGCTACTTTGATTTGATGAGACCGTATTTGATTTGATGTAAGTCATGAGTACACTATGAACTGCAATATGAAATAGACATGAACAGATGGGCCGGGCCGACCTGGCCTGCATGTACCCACAGCGTATTAAGAGGTAAGAGCATCTAAAAGCACACATGGACCTGGCCCATTTAAAATAGGAGGCCAAATTGGTCTGGGATATACATAGATTTTTGGCCTGCGCAGTCTAAAATACGCTCACAGTGAGAGAAAAAGAAAATGTCAAAAAAGGCAGTGAAAAGCCGTGGCAATGGGCAATTTCCAAGGGAAGATAAGATGCCTCAAAAGGAATAGACGATGCTTAGATGATGTTTCCCCTAGTTATGTTTATTTAGGTTTAGGTTTTACTTAGCTTATAATTTGAAGCTAGTTTTTTGGTTTAAACAGTTTAAAAGTTATCGGCTTTTATATGTGGTAGAGTTGAGTAATTTTACTCTAACTTTAGTTGTACTAGTCTAAAATCAAACATCAATAAAAAAACCCTTACCAGTAGCTTTCAATTTTAGTTATACAAAGACCTATAACTTTTGAGAAAATCCAAATAAAAAACTATCTATTTCTTTAGATTAGTTTCTAACTTTTAAATCGATGAAAAATCCTAAACAAACAAGTTCTTAATCTCTCCGCTTTCACTTTGGTCTTAACAAAGTTTTGTACTTTTCTTCCCATAGCATATTCCTTACGTGATGGCGATGACGTGCAAATCGCACACGAGACATCGCCTACGGAGATCTGACGACAATCCCACGCATCAAGGCATCCTGTGAGCCTAACCATGAAAACCAAAGACGAAAAAGTGCGGTTTTTATGCCTTCGTTTACTCGCATAGAACAAGACGTGAAAATTACATCGGCACAGGTAGAGCTATAAACAGGCTGAGCGAGCCTGTGTTCTCAGCCTTGGCTCGGTACCAATAACTAATTCAATATGAACTATTTTTTAATAATAAAAAACTGCTCAAGCTCGGTTCGAGTAAACTCAATAAAAGTTAATATATATAGTAATATTTAATAAATAAGTTATAAATTTATCAGACTTACAAGCTATTTGAACTCAGCTCGATGAAGCTCACAAACTCGAGATAAGTTCAAGTTCACTCGTTTGGAGCTTAAATTGAACCTAGACCGAGCTGAGCTCTAACATTTTTTCACAGCCACAGGCACAGGTTACGAGCTACTCGAGTTTTTTTCACAGCCATAGCCACAGGTGAGATGGGTAGTGGAAACTGAAAGCGTCTCCTCGTCCCATTGTAGAAGGCGAACTAGAAATTCAACTGTGACTGGTATACGGATGGTCCCTAGTCCACACTCTGTGGCAGCTAGCCCGTGTAATGGTCAGTAAAAGTGATGTTCTTTTTGCATACTTCTGGCTTGCTGAGATGAGATCACATCCAAGAGACAGGGGCCATACAAAAGATGGTCCATGGCAACACAGGGAAAACTGAAAAGATTGAATCAGGTCCGGTACAATTCCTTGATTCCTTTTCCTTCCCTCCTGTCTCTGTCCAGCGCGCGGTTGGAAGAGGGCTAGAGGCATGGCCACTGTCCACTAAATTTAGTTGTGGTATATATATTCTCGGACGGTTATTTGATTCGTTATCGTAACCGTGATTTGACATACTTTCTTAGTCTCATGTTTTGCACGTCATAGACTTTTTTTTTACTAAACTTTGCTACACTTGTGGCGCTGAAATTTATTGCTATAAAAAGTGTGGCAAGCCACACTTGTGTGAGGATAGTTATGATAAAGTTGGCTTCAAACCAAATAGATCCGGAGTTTCTAGTTGGATATTTTACTTGAAGTTAAAAAATGTTTAAACTGCTATTTTTAAACTTTTAAAAACGCACAGTTTCTTCAGTTGATAAGCTTCTCTGGTCAATTGGTATCATGCAGATGCACGTATGACATAAGACAGGAGGAGTTTTGTATGAGAAAGAATAGCAGCAGCAGCAATTTTGTGAAGTGCCAGAGAAGTACAATATCAGGTGATGCTTCCGTCTCATGTGAGGAGCTTGTCTTGGAGATGAATCACCCAAATAATTACATGCTTGAAAATCTTCATCCTCAAAACACATTCCCTTCGCCCATTGGGCAGTTATCCCTCGAAAATCATGAAAATCAACCGTATCGGTCCAGCTTTGAGAAACTAAACCGATCGATAAACCAATCCAATTCAAATTCAAATTCAAAAAATTTATCCAAAAGTTTCCTAAAATTAGTATTAATAGCTTTTTGACCTCTGCCGTGATTTTTTTTTTAAAACCGAATATAGATAATAGAAAATTAGTATGTTTCATTTCATTACAACTCGATTTTTTACTAATATAGCGTTTATATAAGTCCAATATAGCATACGTGTGATAATAGAAGGACGACAAAGATATTTCAATACGTGTGACAATGTATATGTACAGCCAGAAAGGGACTTGAAAATCGATATGGCAACGACAAGAATGCAATAGATCGTGATGACAATGGCAATGCAGCTATGTGCGTCATTTTCTTGCTTGAGATGGATGGATGTGTGAATGGATCACACTTTCGGTTGGTTCTGATTAATGGAACAATGGTCTAGTTATTTTGTACGAAAATATTTCAATAATGCATCAAAATCGTAATAAAGGTTAGATCAAGGATTCTAGAGTCTTGATTGTCACAATCCAAATGCACCCATATCACATTAGAATATACAATCCACTTGCCAATATGTGATTTTGGATTCTCCAAAAGAGTTTATGGAGAATCAACTGTATATTAATCCATAAATGGCGCTTAGCCGATAATCCAAACCTGTCCCCAAATTTTTGCAAAAATTCTCTCCCATGCTTTTGGTTGGTTCTGTTTCTTGGCCACGGAACAATGGTCTAGTTATTTTGTACGAAGATATTTCAATAATGCATCAAAGTTTTCTTGTAAGGTTAGATCAAGGAACTTGATTGTCACATTGCTCGTGCATATATATCAAGAGATTAACAGGAGCTATGTTGCCAATATGAGTGTGCTGCTACTTAGAGCATCTCCAAAAGAGTTGCTATGCAAATCTCTATCTGTATATTATTTTCTGAGTGAGAAATATGTTGAAAATCGCTTATGTCCTTTTCGTTGATTTTTTCCCACGCCCACACAAAGACGGTGTGCAATAGCACTCTAACGGAAAAAGCTCCCAAAATTCAAATCACTTAACATGCCCTTTTCTAATTTTTTCGTGATAGCGAACAAGTCCAAAAACATAACAAAATGTGCCTTCGCCTCCTTCGCCTAGGTCCTTTCTCCATTTTTCGCGAAAAAAATGTTTTCGTCACCAGAAATATGTGTGCAGCTCTAAGAAGATTGTCATCACGTCTAGGTCCTTTCTCCGTTTTTCCTAGAAAAAATATTTTCGTCACCAGAAATATGTGTGCAACTCTAAAAAGGTTGTCATCACTAATAATTTTTCGCCCTTTTCCCTCTAGACTATTTTCCCACCTTGGTTTTCCACCTCGGTCTCCGATATTTCCCAGATAATTTGTCGAAAGAGATATTTCTACAGCTCTAACTCTCTATTTTTTCCCCTGTAACTCAGTTTCTGCTGTTTTCCGGGGTGAGAAATATGTTGAAGATCGCGTTTACGTCCTTTCGTCGATTTTTTTCCCACGCTCACACAGCACGACGTGCAATAGCACGCTACCATAACTAGTATTATATCGATTCACTCCAAATAAGGTGCTCCAACAAACTCGTGATGTAGTACTCGACCGATCTGGACATTTTCTTGTATCTTTTACGAAGTTTGATCCTCTTAGAAGTTTGAAGGATTGCGAGAACATTGGGACTGGTTTGGAGATAATACCACGGAATCCTATGATCAGTTCAAGATGAATCAGTAAATGATGTTATGTGGTTATGGTACTATCCATACTTCAGTACATAAACCCGCATGAACACTAGAGATTATTTGTAGATTTTAACAAGTGCGTCAAATTAATTTAGGGAACCCGGGTCAGAGTTCTGAATATATGTGGGTGCTCATAACTTCACAAGACTCCCTTTGGACGTGTGAACAAAGGGTTAAGACTCAATTGCTCCACCAAGTTTTTGTGCTATGCTAAGCTGTTAGTACGATTCTACAGCCTAATTTTTGTGCACATGTGTTCGTTTAACCAGATATTAGTACTTTTTTAGGCTTTTGTTTGTTGTCACAGCATTATGCATTGACTAAACCCTTACATTTTCTTCACCCTGCCTGGTGTGCTGTTTTCTCTGATAAGGTGGGGTGGGCAAGTACCTTACTGCATCACCCATACATGTTTTAAATGCAACTGTTGTGAATTGTGGAATTGTTGCGTCGCTGTGGATTAACAGAATATGAAAGATGTGAACTGACATAATCGAAGTACTGCATATAGAATGTTCTCATATTGTTGACATTTGACAACATGGGATAAGGATCTGAATGACGAGTTCCATCAGAACAAAATACTCTGAAACTACACTGGTTGATCTGAATGTTTCATATCTTCAGGATGTGCCAAAATCATCAGGTAGCACCCAGGAAATCTGTTTTCTAATAATGAAATGGTGAGTATTCATGGGCTTGTTATGGATGCCTCCTGTGCTTGTGTTTGTATGACAATAGCACGTAAAGTTTCTCAGGATCAAGACATATATAATACATAAACTAGTACATCATAGTTAAAATGTATAAACTAGTAAATCATATTTGAAGTGTATAAACTAGTGCAGAAACAATAAACTAGTGCTCAACTACATCCCTCCATAATGGTGCCATAAGTGCTTGACTAGATCTTCTTGAAGCTGAGAATGAGCTTTTCTATTTCTAATAGATTGATGAGTTTGAATGAACTCAGAAAGCTCCATATTCTTTTATGGGAGACTGCAACATTTTCTCCTATTTTTCGTAATTGTAGTCAACTGGACCTCCATCCCGCTCATGTTCAATTATCATATTATACATGATGTCATGATATCTTGAAGTGTTTCTTGATACCAAAAATGAGCTGGTCCACGAACAATTGCAAAACGAGCTTGTAAAACTCTAAATGCTCATTCCACATCCTTCCTAGCTGCTTACTGAGATTTCACAAAATATTTTTTCTTATTCCCTTGGGGAGTTGGTATTGTCTTGACAAATGTTGCCCATGAAGGATATATTCCACCTGCAAGATAAAATTCCATTGTATAGTTATAGCTGTTCAAAGTATAATTCACTTCTGGAACTTACCCTTCAGCTAACTTAGTAAAGAGAGGGGACCGGTGAAGAACATTAATATCATTGTGAGACTCCCAAAAAAGCATGCCATATCCAAAGATTTTGTGAAGCAATGGTTTCCTTGTAAACATGACCAGTAGATGCATTGCCATGTTGCATTTTTCACTTCCGAATGCAATCTATGCTCCCTAACATTCTTGGAAAACCTCTTTTTTCACTAATTGCAAGTAATCTAGCAGTATCATTTTCATTTGGAGATCTCAAATACTCATCTCCAAAGATTTCAATAATAACTTTCACAAATCTTCTTAAACTCTTTATAGGATTTCTCCAATCATACATAATCATCAATAGCATCTGCTACTACTACTCCGTAAAGCATTCAAATGCTAACAATAAAGAAGATAATCCAAGAATCTTCCTCTTTTACACAAAATAATTATCATGCGCTTCACAACATGCAATATGCAAAGAAATAAAAGACGATTCATTTGAAACCATTGTCGAAAAGAAGGTTGAGCCGTAGACAGTAGGATCAACATAATATGCGAAGAAATAAAGAACAAATAATTCTAAACTCATACTTGAAAGAAGGTCAAGCCATAGATAATAGGATCATAGTCCTTCTAGCATGTCCTTCTTGTCTATTATGATGAACAACTTGATAGCTAGGAGTAGAACCGCCATAACGTGGAAGATTCACACTCTGATCTTCTATGTGTGCTAGGTATCCTATTGTAAGAAGAAATATGTACTCGTTATTTTTCTCAGACTCCTCATCTTCTGAGAGATATTATGAGATTAAGTTTTAACAACTTATTAAGATATTGTAGGTAGTGAACAACAAGAAACGTGTAAGACTTCGAACTGCAAATAGGTATGTATATATAGACAAGAATAATGTGCTGTTAAGATGACTGTTAGAATATAGCCGTTAGGATGACTGTTTGAATATAGCCATTGCGATGACCGTTAGGACATGACTCACTTAATACAATATTTTTAATAATGACTATTATAACATGACCGTTACAAGAAAATTCAAATTTAAAATTCTCGCATTCAAATATGACCGTTCGAATTCTTCCGTTTAAAGATAAGTGTTACAACATAGTCGTCACAATAAATTTCAAATTTTAAATTTTCGCTCAAATATAGATGTTTGAATTTATCGGTAAAAAGCAAATGTCATATACATGACTAGTTTAATGATATCTCGCTTTGTGTAGAATCAGTACATGTATTTCTTCCAAATAGTATTATTAGTCATGTCATTCATCTCTTCGAGAGATTTTTCTTGGGCTATTATTTCCTCAACTTGACTATCTTTAGCTCCTTTTCTTCTTCGAGGATTTTTATCTTTCGAGCCCAATGGTCTACCACGCTTTTATGGTAGGTTTTGTCTCATTTGCAATAGTCGGGTTGTCCTTCCGGGACACTAATTTTTCAGAGCATTAGCAATGGAATATGTGACTTTGTCACTCGCTTCAAATCAGAAAAGCATCGTGCAAATTATTCGCTAAATTTTGTAGATGAATTATCCTTTGAACTTCATGTTCACATTGTCTTGTGCGAGGATCAAAATGAGATAATGATAATTCATTCCAAACAATTTCTTTATTTAGTCGCTTCATTTCTCCCCTAATGTTGGGAAATTTGATTCATCAAAATGACAACAAGAAATCTACCAGAAATAAATCTCCGCTAATGGCTCAAGATATTTTATTATAGAAGGATTCATACCCAACATATATTCCCAACCTTCTTTGTGGTCCCATCTTCGTATGCGTTTTGTGGAGCAATTGGAACATATATTGCACAACCAAAAATTCTTAGATGGGATATGTCCGCTCTTTTTCCAAATACTAACTGTAATGGAGAAGAAGTATGATAACTTGTTGGACTGATGCGAATTAATGATGCCGCATGCAAAATAGCATGGCCCCAAGCTAATGTTGGGAGTTTTGATTTCATAAGTAACGGTCTCGCAATTAATTGGAGCCGTTTTATAAGTGATTCTGCAAGACCATTCTCGTATGAACATGTGCTACAGATGCTCAACATTTATTCCAATTGACATGCAATAATCATTGAAACTTTTGAGGTAAATTCACCAAAGATTTTCCAAACGACGATTTAATAGGATAATCTGAAAATTGTACTCGTAATTTTATTAATTGGGCTAACAATCTCGCAAACGCCAGGTTGCGAGTTGATAATAGAGAGACATGTGACCATCTAGTCGATGCGTCAATCAAAACCATAAAATATTTAAATGGACCACTTGCTGGATGAATAGGTCCGCATATATCTCCTTGTATGCGCTCTAGAAAATCAAGGGATTCAGCCCCTATTTTAGCTGGTGATGGTTTTACAATCAATTTTCTTTGAGAACATGCCACACATGAGAAGTCATTGGACTGAAGAATCTTCTGATTCTTCAACATATGTCCACACGAAGTATTTATAATTTTTCGCATCATTGTTGATCCAGGATGGCCCAATCGGTCATGCCATACAATAAATTCGTTATGGTTGGTAAACTTCTGGTCTACCACCATATATGATTCAATTTTATCAATCTTTGTATAGCATAAACCAGATAATAATGATGGCAATTTTTCCAATACATTTTTCCTACCCGATGACATATTTGTAATGTTAAGGTATTCCCTATTTCCTTCATTAATTGTCTCAATGTGATATCCATTTTGGCGGATATCTTTAAAACTCAATAGATTTCTTTGAGACTTAGGAGAATACAATGCTTCTTTCACACTTATTTTTGTCTTGCCGGGTAATAATATTATGGCCTTTCCTGAGCCCTCTATCAAATTTGCACTCCCAGATCTGAAGATGATACTTCCATTATGCATCGTTAAATCATGAAAATACCTTTTATTCTTGAGAATAGTATGTGTTGTTGCACCGTTTACAACACATATCTCCACCATTTACCAAAGATTTTTCCATTCACTCCAAAAGAAAATTTTAATAAGATAAATGAGCATTATAACATAAAATTCATTAACACATAAAACATTACAACCATAATTCAATACGTAATATATTATATTTATTCTCGAACAAAAAACATAACATGTTTGCATTATTAAAGATGTAACATATAAAATTTATTCTTGTACAAATAACTACTTAAAAAATTATTCTTAAATAAGAAAATCGAGACATCTAGATGAGTTGTATCATGTTGGTCATTGTCTTCTTCTTGAGTTTTGCCAAAATATTCATTATCTCCATTACTATCGGCAAAATTGATCTCTATCATTTTCTTTTCCTTTCAAGCGATTGTTGATAGAGATCCACGAGGTGCTTTAGCGCATTTACGCTTACGCGACCAATGATTTTTGCCTCCACAATGATAGCATATATTTTCATGTTTATAATTTTCATTTTTCCTCAGATTCCCTTTTCTTGCCTCTTCTCGGGGACCATTTGTATTTTTGAAGGAAACATTATAATTTCCTCTACCACGACCTCGTCTATATCCACGACCACGCCCTACCGCCTCTATTGTTATTATTATATCTTGTCGCATTCGCTTCAGTGGAATGGACTTGAACCATTGGACGAGCCTCATGGTTTTTCATCAAAAGCTCATTATTTTGTTTAGCCACAAGTAAACAAGAAATAAGCTCAGAATATTTCTTGAACCCTTTTTCTCGGTATTGCTGCTGCAGGAGCAAATTTGAAGCATGGAATGTGGAGTATGTTTTCTCCAACATTTCCTCATCCATAACCTTTTCTCCACACAACAAAAGTTGTGAAGTGATTTTGAATATGGCTGAATTATACTCACAAACAGTTTTATAATCTTGCAACCTCAGGTGCAACCAATCATATCGAGCTTTAGGGAGAATTACAGTTTTCTAATGATCATACCTTTTTGTCGACGATTCGGGACAGGGTCCCCCGCCGAGCTTACTTGTTGAATGAGGGATCAACTTGGGGCCCCTTTTTCGCAAGGGTTATACGCCCGAGAGTATGCCGAGCAACTGAATGGGGTATGCTTCAATTATCATATTATACATGATGATACATGTTGTCATGATATCTTGAAGTGTTTCTTGATGCCAAAAATGAGTTGGTTCACAAACAATTGCAAAACGAGCTTGTAAAACTCCAAATGCTCGTTCCACATCTTTCCTAGTCGCTATCGAGATTTCGCAAAATATTTTTTCTTATTCCCTTGGAGAGTTGGTATTGTCTTGACAAATGTTGCTCATAAAGGATATATTCCATCTGCAAGATAGTATTCCATTGTATAGTTGTAGCTGTTCAAAGTATAATTCACTTCTGGAGCTTGCCCTTCAGCTAACTTAGTAAAGAGAGGGGACCGGTGAAGAACATTAATATCATTGTGAGACTCTGGTAAACCAAAAAAAGCATGCCATATCCAAAGATTTTGTGAAGCAATGGTTTCTGGAATGATTGTTGGCTTGTAAACATGACCAGTATAGATGCATTGCCATGTTGCAGAGCAATTTTTTCACTTCCAGTGCATGCAATCTATGCTCCCTAACATTCTTGGAAAACCTCTTTTTTCACTAATTGCAAGTAATCTAGCAGTATCATTTTCATTTGGAGATCTCAAATACTCATCTCCAAAGATTTCAATAATAACTTTCACAAATCTTCTTAAACTCTTTATAGCAGTACTTTCTCCAATCCGTACATAATCATCAATAGCATCTGCTACTACTCCGTAAGTTAGCATTCGAAATGCTACGGTTACCTTTTATAAAGAAGATAATCCAAGAATTCCAGCACAATTCCTCTTTACACAAAATAATTATCATGCGCCTACAACATGCAATATGCAAAGAAATAAAAGATTTATCATTTGAAACCAAAGGGTTAAAAAGAAGGTTGAGTCGTGAGATGTAGAGGATCAACATATGCGAAGAAATAAAGAACAAATAATTCTAAACCTGCGCTGAAAGAAGGTCAAGCCATAGATAATAGGATCAGCAAAATAGTCCTGAAACAGTCTAGCATGTCCTTCTTGTCTATTGCGATGAACAACTTGATAGCTAGGAGTAGAACCGCCATAACGTGGAAGATTCACACTCTGATCTTCTATGTGTGCTAGGTATTCTATTGTAAGAAGAAATGTGTACTCATTATTTTTCTCAGACTCCTCATCTTCTGAGAGACATTATGAGACTAAGTTTTAACGACTCATTAAGATATTGTAGGTAGTGAACAATAAGAAACGTGTAAGACTTCGAACTGCAAATAGGTATGTATATATAGACAAGAATAATGTGGCTGTTAAGATGACTGTTAGAATATAGCCGTTGCGATGACCGTTAGGACATGACTCACTTAATACAATATTTTTAATAATGACTATTATAACATGACCGCATAAAGAAAATTCAAATTTAAAATTCTCGATTCAAATATGACCGCTCAATTCTTCCGCTTAAAGATAAGCTGCTATAACATAGTCGCCACAATAAATTTCAAATTTTAAATTTTCGCTCAAATATAGATGTTTGAATTTACTGCAAAAAAGCAAATGTAAGTATGATTTAGTTATATAGAATATGATTAGAATATAGGAGAGAGAAAATAGAGAAAGTGTTGTTAGAGAGGGATAAGATATGGAGAAGTATTTTTTTGGAGAGCTCTCTAAATATGGCTTTTGGAAAGTGATTTTTGGAGAGTCCTTTTGGAGATGCTCTTACTAGCACGTACAATGGATATATACATACATATACAGTTGAAGGTGCATGTATCTGTTGTGTACTCCGTCCACAGAATGAATAATGCAAAAAAAATTACAAAAAAATGCTGGAAAATTCAAAATAAAAAAATGCACGGTCTCCTTTGAATTTGTAATCAAGGAGACGCGTAGACGATTTTTAACGTCGATTCGGTAACGTAAATCCTGTTCCAATTCAACTAAGGCTGCATTCCAGGCTTGCAACAACAGACACAGAAACCGTTACGTCTGTCTGCTTGGTGCTTCAGTTTAGATCCTACAAAAGGAAGGAAGAAGACAAGTTGAGGCACATTGTACTGCCTACCTGAACTTCCAGTCGGGGAAGCAAAAGAAACAGCTCCTTCCAAGCAATTCTTTCCATCTATATGCAGCTCCATTTTATATACAAACAATAGCTTACAACAACTGCAAATCACACGGCGTGGAATCATACTTCATATTGTAAATCTTTATTGCTTGAAACTGGTGATTAGTCTGAAAGCTCTCCTGGTGCATAAAAAGAAAGGGCAGTTGACACCACAACTAGGCTAATGGCAGTCCAGCAACCATTTAGACGAATGCATTGGGTTAGGATTAACTGAAAGCCGAAGCAACGGCAAAACTATGGGATGGCTCAAAGGGATAGTAGCAGGTTGCCCTGTAAGGCATGTCTGAGTGACTGAGTCTAACCGTTTGAGAGCTCCGCCGCCATCGAACCTTAGGGTATGAATAATAGAAGGGGAGCTAAAAATAACACATCACTGCCATATAAGCAGGAGCTAGATCTCTACATTTTCCTCCATGGCCAGGTTCCCAATCCAATCAAAAAGTAGGACCAATTGCATACTAAAATATGCCTAAAGATTCTCAATCCATCCCATCCCAAGTGAATCCCCACATACTCTCTCCTTCATTCTCTTCTCACACTGTCACACCCTCTCTCTTCTTATTTGCTAGCTCCCAGAGCTTATACTTGAGGGGACTCAAAAAATTTCTTAGCATCTCCCTCCTAAAAATTTCTTAGCATCTCCCTCCTGTAATCGTTGGACTCTGTTCCAAAAGCAATAAAAAAAATGTTCTTAGCCTCTCGTTTCAGCTCACGTTGCACGTGCCCTTAGCATTTGAATCGGGAAAAGAACACGCACGCTCCCATCGTAAAGATCCCGTGAGCCGCAGGTTTGAGTTATGTGCATTCAGTCGAAGCAACCTTACATGTCGTGAGCTTTGCCTATGCATTTAGAGTGGTGAAGTAAACACGACGGTTTTAGGGTCATTCACCAAATAATCACTTTTCTAGCTATTTCACTTTTTTATTTATAAAAATAACTTTTTTCTAAAGGGATTTACAAATCTAATCATCTCCTCCACCGTGAAAAGCACGACATGCGACATTTATCACCTGCTGCGTCTGGAGACCGCGGGAGGAAGAGGTGCCACGGAGGGATAGCACAGGAGGCGCGGGAGCAGCAGCGAGCGGCTGTAACGCTCTCGCGGCACGCCAGAGTGGGAGCGAGGTTCTGCGCCCAATGTGCGCGGGAGCCGAGGCGGCGTGCGTGGAAGGAGGGGTACTGCAAAGGGGACACGGGAGGCGCTTCCATAGTAGAGGAACGCAGAAGGCGACTGCTATGATGAGGATGAGGCTAGATTTACAATTCTATTTGGAAGTGGGCCATTTTTGCAACAGAAAAAAAGAGGTGAGAGGGGCCAGAAAAGCGATCACTTCGTAGGATTCCAAAAACATAGAAATAAGAAAAAAAAATATATGAATAGGATAAGAATGTATGTGTAAACAGATGATTGAAAAATATAGAAATCTCATAAGATTGAGTGTTTGATTCGCAGTAAAAGAAAGAACACTGGAATTTTAGAGAGAGAATAGTAATCTCATTTGCTTTTGGCTAGGCCCACAGACCATCGTTCTTATCACCTCCACTACACATTGTTCTGATCTCCATAGAGGTGGGCACTCGGGTCAAGATTTTTTTTGGACTAGCTTAAGGCACGGTGACATGGCCTGGTTTAAAACCTGACTCGGCATGAAGTGGGTCATGCGCCGGTCGACATTATATTATAGTACAGGTCGCATTTAGCCGAGAACCAGCACGATAGGTGGCACGGCCGACATTTGCATCAGAATACACGGGTTGTACTAGACCCGATGACCTAGGGTATAAGAAAGAAACCCAGTATAAAAGTGACCGACTCACAGAGCATAAAGCCATGGATGCCACCCCTACCACCGACACCTGAGAGAGACAGGCAAGAGGGAAAAGAGAGCTAAGAGAGATTGAGAGATTGTGCAAAAAGCTGCTCTCTCGCCTGTCTCTCTCAATCTTTTACCTTTTCTCTCACCCGTCTCTCAATCTCGCCTATCTCGCTCACTCTCTTTTTCACCCGTTGTCCTCTCTCTCTCGTCCGTGTTCAGCACACCCCTCTCGCTTTATGTAGCATATTCAAGAATAAATAAATTTTAGTTTTTTTTCATAATATTTGTATCTACTGCCTCAACTCCATACGTCTCTGGCTCCTTTCCTCTCGTTGCAATAGTGTAAATGAACCGGGTCTAAGCTGACACGGCACAAAGTGCAAATTGACCGTGCCTGGTCTAGTTGAAGGTGAGCCGGGCTGGCACAGCACAGCGGGCATGACGGACTATCACGGTTCAGCACGGTTTAGGCATGAAATACGATAATCTCATACCGAGCCAGCCCAGTACGACATGACGCCCACCTCTAGATCTCCACATGCCCGAGCCCACGCATCCACCATCATCCTTATCGCCTCCGGTCTCTCTCCCCCACATCGTGCGGAGACAACGGTGGCAAGAAGCTCGAGCGGCGACGGCGGTGGAAGCGCGGGCAGCCACGGAGGGATCGAAGTCGATGTTCGGCGGCGCTAGCAAGAGCGTTGGCATCATTGTCGTTCTAAAGTTGGAACGGGGAAGCGGATGGGAGCACGGCGTGTTCCCAAACATGGGGAATCCATTTTTGGCGGTGACGTAGCCTGAGGCAACATGAGTGAGACCGCAAGGGCACCGATGGCGCCACAGAGGAAGTCGGCAATGGGGAGCTACGGTTCCAAGACAAAGTGGATTCTAGTTTTTGTGTGAAATCATTTGGGCCAGGAATAGTATTCCTCTGAAATCAGTTGATGCATTTGCTGTGGATCAAAGGAGTGAATTGTTAGAGATAACTCAAATATCTAAATAGTTTTGTTAGAGATATACATAATATCTTTATGAAAGTCTAAAATATCTACAATTCAGACTCTTTTGATTATTTAAATCCATCTCCTATGTAATGTAAATTGAGAAATTTAGTGGATTTTGTCACTTGTGGGTTTTTTCATCTTCGTGAGGTTTTTTTCATGTCAAATATTATGTCCCATTTTGCCGCGCTCACTAGCCCAAACATGAGCAATAGCTAATCCTATGGAAGGCAAAACCCTATGCTTTTTTCCAGTAAAAATTATGTGAATCGAAGTGGCCCTCAGTTTGGGGAGATGGCATTAAGGCATCGAATGCACGTGACACGTAAGATGGATAGTAGTATTCCAGAGTACGACAGTGGATTGTGCATTACAACTCTCGAACAAATCAGACAACATAAAAACAAGAAGAACCTGACAATCACACAGACATAAACATGCATCACCCAGTAACTTTGTAAGGTTTAGTTCAGGTCAGGCAAGCGGAGGCCAAACTCTCTCTCAACTGCTGCCTGAACCTGGGCCGTTCTGTGCGAGGGAGATCTCAGCGTTTCGTCATGACCGAACTCAAAGCCATCGCGGGCCACAAGCCATGAAAACAATGCGGCATTTCGTCGCAGTTCAGGCGCTGCTTAACAGATAGAAACCCCACATCTCTATAACTCATTATTCTTAGGAGGCATGTAACCCACCGACCTCCCCGTCATATGCCGCCTGATCACTGTAAAAACTACGGTGAATAGAAACAGATATTGCTATAGTGCTTTAAAAAAAATTAAAAAATTATATATTTTTAGATATTAAAAACTTTTTAGAGGTTTTTTAAGGTATTCCTAAAAATATATCATCTCTCTGTTAAAATCTCTGTTTATCTCAACAATTCTTTCCACATGCAACAACACGCTGACCGTTGCGCATCTAGTTCCTTTCACAAGACGTTCTTTCACAATACGCGTCTACCAAACTTAACAGCACAAACAAACGCACAGAGATCTCACAAAGTGGTTGTAACTTTGGCACGTGATTAAAAAATACCGCGCCAATTTTACAACTATAGTAGCAATATAGCTTATCATTGCTGAGTGATTCGAACCATTCTTTGTTTCGATCCAACAGACTGGATGGATAGAGACTACTTAAGTTACCGTTGCTTTCAAACTGCCTCGGCGCGATATGGATAGCCCGGCGGCGCGCTGCTCGGGAAGAGACTTACCGCGCGAGCGGCGTGCTCGGCACGGGATATGGATAGCCCCCGAGCGAAGCGCGTGCTCGGGGAAGAGACTCGCGCCCGAGCGGAGGGCATGCTCGGCGCGGGATATAGGCAAGGTGTGACCTTCCAGGTCAGTCACACCGGCCACGCCTTCGTCGGTGTAGCAAACGTTGCCGTCCTCCACGTCGCTGAAGACGCGGAGGTCTTGATTGTCTTGAGAATTCGGCATCCTCAGGGATTCCTCGCGAAAGGACTCGGTCGATCCCCACGGATGGCGCCAGCTGTCGACGATTCGGGACAGGGTCCCCCGCCGAGCTTACTTGTTGAATGAGGGATCAACTTGGGGCCCCTTTTTCGCAAGGGTTATACGTCTGAGAGTATGCCGAGCAACGGAATGGGGTATGCGAGACAATCGTAAGGCACAGGGGATCGTTTTTTATCTGGTTCGGGCCTCTCGCAGGGGAGATAATAACCCTACGTCCAGTGATTGCACTAGTATGTGAAACAGGGTTACAAGGCGCTTGCTCGGGAGCCCTGGACAATCCTAGGAACTCCCGTGAGCGTGTGATATGTATGAGGTGTGTGTAGTAGAAGGTCCAACCCTCAATCCATCGTAGGAGGGGTATTTATAGGAATTACAGAGACAAGTCATTTATTACAGGGGCGCTCTTCAGAGAGGACGTCTGAAGGTAAAGGTCGCGCCACCCGCGGGTACCACGCGACATGGGTGCGATGTAGCGAGACCAAAGGCGCGCGACCATGGCGGCGCAGATCCCGTGTCGCGATCTCTCGAGCACAAGATTTAATGCCACGCCGCCTTATCGCGGGCCCCGAGCTGTCTTGCTCGGGATGTACTTGATGGGGGCGGGTAGCCCGTGAGCCGACTATCGAAGATCGGTTTTGCCTGCGCCATCCGGGCAAGAGCATGGTCGATTGGCGCCGGGCCTCGATGGTCGTCTTGGTACAGTATATCCAATCCCCGACACTTTCCTTTAATTTGTTTCAAAGAACAAGGGGATCTTTCACCGTAAGGTATTCAGCTTTTAACCCTTCATGGAGGTGATGGCAAATAAAGATCATGGCTTTTGCCTTTTCTTGGTTAGATGCCTTATTTCCCTCCTTGATTGTTTCGTCGAGGCTATTTGTATCTAGATGGATTTCGGCATCAAGCACCCAAGACAAATAATTTTTGCCCGTAATATCCAAAGCTATGAATTCAAGTTTTGCAAGATTTGACATAATAAACTACAATACATAGAAATGCAAACTATGAATTATAGCGTGTAAATTAAACAAGATAAAATAGGGATTGAAAGAATAATTTACCTCAGAAAAACGACGATCAAATTATTTTTAGTATGTGAAATTTATGATAGTCTTTTAGAGGCGTTCGTGCTGATAACGTGATATAAAATAACTAATGAATTACCCAAAGTATGAACAATATAGTGGATTACTCAAAGTATGAACAATGTGGAAGTAGAGGGAATTCTTTCTTTCTTTCTTTCTTTCTTGTTCTCTTCTTTCATGCATACAACCCTCTATTTATAGGTGACATGAGAGGTTTGAACTAAATAAAAAGTTACAAGAATTGATACTATGTAGGTTTCATAGTAATAACATGAAGTTTCTCCTTTAATTGATACATGAGAGTTTCTCCTAAAAGGGGTTATGGACATCCATTTAAAACAATACTTTGTAACACACATCTCTATAACTCATTATTCTTAGGAGGTATGGTAGCTCACCGACCTCCCCTCCACTTGCTTCCTGATCACTGTAGAAACTACGGTGAATAGAAATATATATTGCTACAGTACTTTTTAAAATTTAAGAATTATATATTTTTAGATATTTAAAACTTTTTAGAGGTTTTTTTAAGGTATTCCCAAAAATATATCATCTCTCTGTTAAAATCTCTGTTTATCTCAACAATTCTTTCCGCACGCAGCAACACACTGACCGTTGCGCATCTAGTTTCTTTCACAAGATGTTCTTTCACAATCCACGTCTACCAAACCTAACAACACAAACAAACGCACAGGGATCTCACAGAGTGGCTGCAACTTTGGTACGTGACGAAAAATACCATACCAATTTTTACAATTATAGTAGCAATATAGTTTATCATTATTGAATGATTCGAACTGTTCGTTGTCTCGGACCAACAGACTGGATGGCTGGAGAATACTTAAATTACCGTCTCCTTCAAACTGCATAGAAACCTTTTTCCAAACAAACATAAACGAAAAGTGAACTCATTCTTCACCTGACACACAAACAAGAACCGAACCAACGTGCAAACCAGAAGAATCTGGGCTTCGAAAGGTCACCAAAGCGTAGGGAACCTACCACATTCCGCCAAAAACAAGGGAAAACGGGAAACAGTCTCTCCAGAGGAAAACCATGAAAAAGGACGGATTATTCCGATATCTCTGTTTCCTTAAAGCAGCCGGACAGGGAGGAGAAAGAGAAGCGCATGTTGTAAAGTCCGATAAAAAGGCTAACCCCGTTTCCCTCTCTTCTTTTCCTCCTCTCTTTCTCGCCCACGCACTCACGACCTCGACCAAACCCAAGATTTTGCGAGGGAAAGAGGGGGGGAGGGGGAGGAGGAGGAGGAGGAAATGGGGAGGGAAGACAGGTTCCCTGTGTGGGAGGCGGCGCTGCTCGTCGGCGTGGCTGCGACCTTCGCCGCAGGGCTGACCGGCGTCTACCTCTCGATGCCCCACTCCGACTACAGCTTCCTCAAGCTGCCCCGAAACCTCCAGGAGCTCCAAGTCCTCACGTAATTTAATCTACACAGTTTTTTTACTAGTTTTCATTTGGAAATATATTATTTTTGCTCAACAGAAAGCTGCGCGTTTCTGGTAATTTCATGTCAAAGTCGCGTCCTTTGTGCGCCTTTCGTTGTTCGTGTGGTTTTTAAAGTGGCGTAAATCCCACTTCCATTGTTTGAAATCAAAGATGTGCACCTTAAGTTCATCGCAGCATGTTTCGTTCAACAAAGATTTGGTTTATCTGCTGCTTGAATCGCTTGATTCCAACCTTATTTCAAGCTGCTCTTTCGATTGGGTTGAGTTGTTGTATTTGTGAGTCGTAACAGTTTTTATTGGGTGGTGGTTAACTTGTTTTTGGAGCAAATTTGTAATTTGTCTGCTTCTCGTGTAATAAACCTGGCTCCTGATCCCGTGTTTGTATTGATTTTTTTAGAAAAAATGACCAAAAGCACTAACATTTCATTAAATTAAAGAAGGATAACAGCCCAACTATAAATATACACCCACACACCACAAACATACTTGGCCAGTGAGCGCTCGAACGCGGGCTGGGTGCTCTCACACTGCCCCAAGTCCCCAACCAACCGAGCAGAGCTTGGCTCTGTTGTGTTTGTTTTGATTTGGAGGGTTTTTTTTAATGGAAAGATTTGGAGGGGGTTTATTGAAAGGAAATTTGAAGAGGATTTAAGTAGTCCTTTTGAGCGAATTTCCATTTATTTTTAGGTGGGAGAAGAGGCATCCATTCCTTGGAGTTGCGATTGATGCAGTTGCTTGAAATGTTCATTTACAATTGCGAAGCTAGGAACTTGCAAGAGCGTTGCAGTGCTCTTTTTATGCTTCAGACTCAGTAGTGGCTCGTCCCATTTTTTCCTAATCTTGGCATGTTTCATATAGCCATTTGAATTTTTAGCAATATTAATAGTAGAACATGGAGTAGTATAACCTAGTTATCCAATTAGGTTCATGCACTTTGCTGCTTGTGGTCCCCTCTTAATTCACTGAGCAAATTAGTTAATCCCGTAATTTTCTGAGTCCGTGGAGTATGAAATGCTTTCTTTTCGGTATTTACTTTGTGCCCAGCTGTACTTGTCATTTGTTTTGGACCTGGCCACCACTCACTGGTCAGACTCAGAGCGTGTTTTCATCATATGTGCCTTTTCGTTCAATATACTATCGGATAACAGCGCATTTTTTATTTGAGAAATTTTACGGTGGATAATATAGGTAGTAAGTAGTGGCAGTAGAAATCAAATCTAACCATCCATTCCTCAAAGGTATTTTAGACTTTTCCTATCCATTCATCATGGGTATTTTAGACTTTTCCTAATTCGTTCACAGTTTTATATTCACTGAATACCTGGTAATTTTCATAGACCTTTTATCCATTCATCCGCCATTCATTAGGATCACAGGACGTGTTTTACTGTAGAGGACAAATAGTATGGTGGAGTTTTTTACCGTTTTACCCTTCTCTGAATTTTACTACCAATACTACAGGTAGTAGTATAACTAGATCTAAATTGATTTCAACCATTAGATTCAAAGGAATGGACAGTTTATATTGATTTTAATCCATTGTAAAGAGCTCTTTTTATTTGGTGTAAAACTGTACATGCGTGAGCTTTCTCTTTCCCATCGTCATTTGTCAAGTTAACCAGTACCTATGTTCAGAATTCAGATACGTTGTAGTATTCAGATATGTTTCTTGTAGTTGTCTGCAACTCTGCGTTTGTCAATTCTTACTCAAGTTTGATTTTCCCGATGGGCAATGGATCTTCCAAAATTGCATTGTATCTAACCGTGGGATGCTTACGTTGCAGCGACCATCTCAAGGGCTATACCAGCGACTACACCGTGCAGGTGCTTCTGGGCTATTGCGCCGTCTACATCTTCATGCAGACGTTCATGATTCCAGGGACCATATTCATGTCCCTCCTTGCCGGGGCCCTGTTTGGTCAGCTCGGCGGCGTGGCCCTGGTGGTCTTTGCTGCCACTGCCGGTGCTTCTTCCTGCTATTTCCTGTCCAAGCTGATTGGGAAACCGTTGGTCTTCTCGTTGTGGCCGGACAAGCTCAGGTTCCTCCAAAAGCAGGTAACGTCAGAACCTGCATAAGTAGTAAACTGGCATTCTGTTTTAGAATTATGTCATTCAGTTTGTGAGGGTTAGAGGAAAATCTCTTGTGAAAAAAAAAACAACGGGAAACAATTCACTATAATGGTCCAAAAATTACATCTACAGAGGTGTGACTTAAATAGTCAAACGAGTCTGAGCTATAGCAGACTTGGACTATCTATTTGAATAAAACTAAAAGATGTGTTCAATTGAGATATTGAGTTATCTCTAACAAACCTCCTCTTAACTCAAAATACATAACAAAATTATTTTCGAAAAACCCTGAAGGGTAATTAAACACCATAAATACAAGTGCGTTAAAAGTCCAATGGACTATTAAACAAGAAAGACTAAAATAGTCAATCTAAACACTTGTAATGCGAAAAAACATAAATGGTATGAAAGATTGGAACAATCTTATAGAAACACTTCTCATGAAACAAGATTGAGCAAACCGCTAAAAGGTAGTAAGAAAGATTGGAACAATCAATCCAAACATACAGATGTCAACTAAGCAGACGAAGAAATTTGGATCTTCAACAATTTATAACTCTAGTAAAGTCTGAGTTTGTGTAACTGATCTCTTAAAACAAACACTCAATAATCAAACGGCATAAATAAAGACATCACATGTAGTGCTTGATAGATAGCGAAAAACTCATATCATATATTTTTAGCATGCTCCACATGAAACATAAAATTCGGCAATCAAACTGTCTATTAAAAATTCATAACATGGTTGAAACTGCTCTTCCAAAAATGTCAATATGAAGAAAAAATTCCCGTGCTAACAATTGAGTATAAATTGTAGTAGACCCCCTCATATCAAGTAAAAATAACGAAACAACATGGTAGTATCCACACAGAAACCAACTTCTTCTTGCACTTTAAATCTTTATCTCAAACTGATATTGGACCAAAACATTCACTAGTAAAACTCCGAAGAATATAATGCTAGCACTTATTAGGGTTAGAAGCACGGCAAAATAATTGGAGACAAGATTTAACATAGAAAAACTCTTACGGAAAACAATTAACTATAATGGCTCCAAGAATTATATGTCCAGGGATATGGCTTAAATAGGCAAAAGAGTATGAGTTGTAGCAGAATTGAACTATCTATTTGGATAAAACCAAAAGATATGGTAAATTGAGATATTGAGTTATCTCTAACCCAATTCATGGTGCTGTCTTCAACATACTCAACGTGACGTGGATCACACTGCTAATTCTTTGATTTGACGCCCTTGGAGATTCTGTAGCTGACTTATGTTGAAGGTTGTTACGTGCGATCCGCATGCGCAATGGGATGAGATAGGGCCCTTAACGTGGGCAAACGAGTGTTGTCGAAGCTAGCGCCTTGGTCATCTGAGCCACGGCCGATTATCGATGGCAACGCCTGATCTGCTAGAGACTTGGTTTACTTATTGCTTGGATGCGTAAAGTGATACATGATATCCCTTTTATAGGGATGCTAGACTTAACCCCTAAGAAACCTGTTCTTGTATTAAGGAAACTAATCCCTATTACATGGAAATAATTTAAAAGGAAACAAACCCAAATAATAAGGAAACTAATTATTCTAATCCTAATTAATGACATGTTTGCTATGCACCACGTCTGGACCGCTAGGTTGCGTGGTATCGTTCACGTGAACGATACCGTACCCATACCATTATCCTCTTGCGAATCAACCTTGTCCTCAAGGTTGAAGTTTGAAAGATTCGCACGAGATGAAGCGTTGGGCCTTGATCGGCGAGGCGCGGAGGTTGGAGATGCGATCTTCGATGGTCACCGTGGTAGGAGGATCGTCGGCTCGATACCAAATTATTCGTGCACGATCCGCACACATAATGAGGATGAGATAGGGCCCTTAACGTGGTAAAACGAGTACATTGTCGAAGCTAAGCGCCTTGGTTGTCACGAGCCACCGGCGATTATTGATGGCGGCGCTGATCGCTAGAGACTTGGTTTACTCATTGCTTGGATGCATAAAGTGATACATGATATCCCTTTTATAGGGATGCTAGACTTGACCCCTAAGAAATCTGTTCTTGTATTAAGGAAACTAATCCCTATTACATGGAAATAATTTAAAAGGAAACAAACCCAAATAATAAGGAAACTAATTATTCTAATCCTAATTAATGACATGCTGCTATGCACCACGTCCTGGACCGCTACAGTGCCCGTGGTACTGTTCACGTAAACAGTACCCGTACCCATAACAAAGGTTGTCATTGTAGAGCTGAGAATGTACCTAAATGCTCTCACAACTGAAAAGAGTTACTGATGTTCTTTACTTCTTCCTTTCAGGTTGCAAAAAGAAGAGAGAAGCTGTTGAACTACATGCTTTTCCTGAGAGTCACTCCTACGTTGCCCAATACTTTCATCAATTTAGCCTCGCCGATAGTGGACGTTCCCTACCATATCTTCTTCTTGGCAACCCTGATTGGTCTCACCCCAGCTGCCTATGTGACTGTCAGGGTAAGTTTCCTGCTTCAGATGTCATACATACTTAACTGCACTAGTTTCCTCAAGTGTGTAATTCATGCTTATGATTATCCTAACTTTTAATTTCTAAAATCTAGGCTGGAATTGCTTTGGGAGACTTGAGCTCGTTGAGTGACCTATACGACCCACAGTCGATAGCGCTGCTGTTCTTGATTGGGGTTGTTTCGGTGACACCCACATTATTGGGTAAGAACGAGACGCAAGGAAGAGCATAAATGGCAGCTAGCACTAGCTGATCACTTACGCGCCACCACCACTTCACCTCCCCTCTCGTGTACATATCAAGATTCAGCATTTGGTGGCTTCATGACTTCGAATCCATGGAACTTGTGGCCGGCCAATGGGGAAGAAAACATGGCAGGGGTCCCAGCCTATCTCCACTTGTGGAAGACAAGACGGTGCCATGAACGGGGGACACCTCACCGTCACGGCGTTATGAATCTGGGAAGCAAAATGGCCATCGGAACAAATTGCTTCCACATGTTCTATTTAACATTGTTTAGAAGAAAGGACCAACTGATCATATCCTTGTGTGTATGTTAACCAGATTCAATCCTACTGATCCAGTGATTCATGGTCACCTGTTGTGTTGTGGCATACCTGAAATCTTGCTTCAATTTTAGGATCTCCCTCTTATGGAAAAAGTCCATTGGCATTGGTTCAATTTTTAAACGTGAACTTTGAAACGTATGATTCGAGACCTCAGAACTAGTGAAACCGTCTATTTTACGACAGTGTTCTAAATAGCTATGCTATAGCTATATTATAGCTTTTTTAAGACCTCAAACGCAAAGCTACAGGTCAATATTCCACCATACTAGCTATAAGCTATGTCAAATAGCGCTTGTAGCTAACGATAGTTCTGCTATCCTATATCGGTATCCATAGGCCAAAACATTAGAACTATTTTAAAATCCAACATTACTAAAAGGCGCAAATACATCTCTTATAAGCCAGAACTAAGAGAAAACCTAGTAAAAAACCTCATCTCGCTATTTTTCAATAATCCAACATTCATAATGAGGTACTTGTCATTAAGAACATTATGATATAGTTATTATTTATGATCTTTTAGACATGTCTTAGTATATTTGTTGATGCCAAACTTGACTTATATTCTTATTATAAAATTATTAGTGCATTCTAAAGTACAATGCATTTATGATTTGTTCGGCCGTAGCTTATATTGTATACATATTTAATTTTTTAAAATTTTGTAATCCTAAAACTGCAACAAAGGATAACTTTTGTGACAGCTAGAGATAGCTGTTGTAGCTTTTTTCGGGACCCTTGCTGCAAAGCCATGAAAATCACGATTTAAAACCTTAACTTCACACAAACATGGGTGGTTATGATCTGACATGGTATCCCAAGAAGCAAGTCTATGTTGACGCGACACCCTAATCAGCAGAATATATATGTTTTGCTTTGTAACCCCTTGTGAATGTGTTTTTCAAATATAGCCCCATCGGTAGGTGGCCTCTTTCCTACCAAGTTCCCCTAGTGCAGCAGGTGAATCGTGTCACCTAGCATGCTCTCCGAGCTCATCAAGAGAGGCTAATTTTGTAAATTCAAACAAAATGGGGCAAAATTTGTCAAAAACAAAATTTTGAGACTAGAAAAGTAACGGCTTTGCAACAAATAACAAAGAGTAAATGTATTTGTGGTCCCACATGTGAAGGATCAAGATGGCCTAAGGGGGTTTGAATAGGTAACTTTTTAAATTTTAACTTCTTAATGACAGATAGAATGCCTTGCTCGAGTACATAGCTAACTTAAACAAGATGACAGAATATGAAGCATAAGCAATTGAAAACAGTGAATATAACTTAACAACAAGAATAAGTACAAGAGACACAAATATTTATCCCGTGGTTCAGAGCCACTCTCCTACTCTACGTTAGAGCACTTCTCTCGAAGTATAGCTCCTCCAAAGCTAGTCGCGATAGCTTGGTCTCCACTCGAGTAACTCTTTCACCACTCCGGTGAGGTGAGTTCCAAACCTCTCACAATTAAGGTGGCCTTCCACAAGCTCCTTTGGACAAGTTACACCTTTCTGCCTCTAAGCTGTCTAGGACCACTAATATCCAAAAGTAATAGACTATGCACTAGCCCTGTCTCTTGGTTCACTTGGCACAACACTACTAGACTAAGCTTGGAGCTAAAACACTTGAAAAGTGTTAAGGATTAGGGTTCGAAGGTGAAGCATAGTCTCCTTGGTAGAATGAAAGCTCTAAGGATGCTAAAATATCAAGGAGATCAAAAAGTTATATGGTAATGGCTCAGGAAATGCTTATATAGGCATTTGGACAGAAAAGAGCCGTTACACCTACCGCTGTGACCGTTGAGATGTGTCAGACTGTCAAAAATCAAGAGTATATGTTTACAATGGACTTAGCAAGATAATCTAGCGATATTGGTCCTGTGTACTACGTACCAATTCAGATTATTTACGCCGGACTGAAAATATTTGGTTCGTCGTGCATAGGATGATTGGATGTTTTGGTCCGGTGAAGAGATGTGAGTTTAACATGTGCACCGGACCGAATAATTTAGTCCACCATAGATGGATTTCAAGAAGTTTGCAGCAACGGATTTTTTGAAATAACACAAGGGTTTAACTGAAAGGAATGCTTTTGCGTCGGACTGATTTTTGTGTTAGTTGAATTTGGTCTGACGTAAATGGTGTGCTCGGTTTACATTAAAACAAAGGATTCTTTCACCACGGACTTAAGAAATAAAAGGTCCGGTGAAAATGGCTTGCACCGAACTGAAATTTTAGTTAAGGAATTTTGGTCCGACGTGAATGGAATGGGCTCGGTAAGGATTTTGACTAAGTATGTTTTGGCGCCGGACTAAATTAGGAATGGTCTAGCGAGAATGGAGTTTTGGACTAAAGATGCGCCGGACCTAAAAGATGAGCAAATGAGGTTTAGTCCGGGGAAAACTTAGATTTTATTTGGGGGAAAGAACTGATTCAAGGAAAAGAATGAATAATTGTTTTTGACTCCAAGCAGTCTAATTTAGTCTAAGCCTTATGAACCAATATTCTAATTTGTGCATAGTCCCCCTTTATAGTACGACCAAACTAAAATAGTCCTAACTACTTAGCTTGAATAATCTCCTAAACTAAAAACTAGTAACAAAAAGCCTTAATCTTGTCCTTTCAGTAGGCTTCTTTGATGTTCTGACCAACGTTCTTCATAGCTTAGAGATTATTGACTTAGTCAGCAACACCAAAATCATATAATTAAACATGATAAAAGAATTGAGAGGGCCTAGAAGCTATCAACATGTCATACTAAACCCCCCTTCTTCCTCTCCTCCTCCTCCTCTCTCTCTCCCTGCCCAAGCTCTCTAGGCTGGTCTTCGCTCGCCATTGACTGTCGTATACAGATATTCTATGATAGCCTCTATGTATTTAATAATTGACAGGGATTCATAATCTATATAGATCCCTAACTTCTGTTAAGGGCTCATGGTTGTACGTTGTAGTGGTGAAATTGGCATATATACATCACACCCAAATTTTTGCAAATGAGAAATACTTGCTTCTTTCCCATGCACTATTTGTAAAGGGAAAAATTTTATGGTATGCAGTTGGTCTGAGTTGAATTAACACGGCAGCGTGTAGCAATGTAGCCTCAACAGCTGGTGAGTAACCTATAACTCTGCAAGAGTGGCATAGCAATAAGTTTTATTCTCTTAATTAACGACTCTGCAGGACCATTGTGTATATAGACGTGAGGTACTAAATGCTATACATTAATATCTAGAGCCATACAATAATCATTAAGTTTCTTTAAGGTAAAGTCACTAGCATTATCCATTTGAATAGACTTGATTCTTTCTTCTAAAAAGGAGGCTCTCAATTTAATAATTTTGGACAATTACTTTAGCAAAAACATGGTTCCTGGTAAATAAGAGACATACACAGGAATATTTAGTAGAACCATCTATTAGCATCATAAAGTATCTGAAGGGGCCCAATATAGTCTAAATAAGTCCACAAATATTACCTTGAATTCTCTTTAGGAATTCAATGATTCTTCCCTGACCTGTAGATGAGAGGGTCTAATTAAGAGCTTCCCTTTAGCGCAAGTAGGACATAAAAAGTCTTTAGGTCTAGGGAAGTCTGTATTTTTATGCTATATCCAACAGAATTATTGTTGATTTTTCTCATGTTATTTAACTCAGGATAATCCAATCGATCATGCCAAATCTTAAATAGTTTTGAGTTTTTAAGTATAGTTTTCATAGCAATATATATGTATAATATAACCTGGACGAGAAGGAAGGGAGTTTTTCAACCACACATTTTATTATTCCTATCAAACTTAGTCATGAGTAAGTACTCTATACCATCCTCATTTTCTGTCTCCATATAGAAACTATTCAAACGAATGTCTTTAAAACTTGTAGTGTATGACTAGAATCAAGATATAATAGGGCATACTCTATTATTATATAAATACCCATAGGAAGGACTATGATAGCTCTTCCAGTGCCAATAGTGAGGGCATTGCTTCTGGTGATAGTCATGATATGTCCAATTTTCTTAGTCAAACTCTGAAAATATTTAGTTTCACTAAGAATTGAATTTATGGTGCAACTGTTTACAAGACATATTTCCTCCTTCATCATTAGATTATACTTTGTTCTGTATTAGAAGAATGAATTAACAATCAAGCAATTGTTGTAATAGGAATATATTGTAAAATATAGAACAAACATAGCACAATCAATCAAATATACTAGAAAATAGTAATTTATTTAAATAATAATCGCTCAATAGGAGCGCAAACCAATGTTCATTCTAGAACTAAAACTAAACTAATGTTCATTCTAGAACTAAAACTAAACTGATAGAGGAGACTCTTAAGGAGAATGTGACATCGACTAGCAACATGAATGCATATTTAGGAGACTAATACAGGTCTTCACATGAGTTGTGGGTGTTCTTCTGGGGCTACTCGAGCTTAGTAGGATCAAGAACCATGTTATCACACTTCTCAGCGTCCATGTCAACAACAGGTAAAATGGTGAAGTGTATCCCAACTTTGTTCCCTTAGGTCTTATCGATTTTTCCAATGGATTGTATGTAAAGGTCTGCCAAATACTTAGGGGTGTGGCAATTGCGCGACCAATGACCAGTGTATCCATTTCTAAAGTAGGGTTATGTAGGGATTGCAGCCTTGTTAGTGAGTCTTGCTTTTGGAAGCCTCCTAACCTTTTACCTTGACTTTTCCATTATGGCCTGCCTCTTCACTTATTTGATCTGCTATTCTTCCATTTATCCCCTTTATGCCTTTGGCCATTTCTGCTGGCCATGACTACTACTAGCCTACCAGCTTCAAACTGGGTAATTGTAGCTCCAAGAAGATTGAGCTGTCAAATTGATCTTGATATCCATTGTCCAGGTGAGGTAATTGTTGCCATTCAGGGCAAGCTCAGTAAATTCCCCCTTTGCGATGTCCAACATATCCTATATGCAAGCATGACTAAAGTTTGCTGCTGGTAAAATCAATATATTGCATGCTCACTCATGAATCAGTAAAGTTTAGTCTATATCTATTGAATAGATAATTATACAAAAAATTTTAGAATTTTCTAACATTTTTCATAATTTTCTATTAATTTTAAGAAATTTTCAGAATTACTGAATAATAGAAAAATAAATTCACCATGAATAAACATGGAATTATGCAAAGAAAAATAAACCCAGAGATATGGAGCTTCCCATTTGTGCTAAGTCTAAGGTTCAGCAAATTTATAAAAGCCCTTATTTCTAAAAATTCAATTTCTAGGATTTCATATGAATTTTTAGAATTATAGAATAATTCAGGGCCTTTAAAGTAAATTTTCTATGGCCGGCCATAAATAACCATAACTTCAGGGTTAAAACATAAAACTATCATTTTTATTTTCTTGTCCCTTTTTTCATCTAGGAAAATGACCGTGCGCTCGATGGGCACGTGGCTGGGATGGTGCCTAGCGGGGCGCAAGCGCGGCACGCTGACGTGGCTGAGCGGTGGGCGTTGCAGGTGTGGCCAGTATATTTAATTTTTTCAATGAAAAGGAACAACAACCCTAATTTTGTGATTAGATTAAATTAGTAATCTAGGCAATTAGAGAAAATTAATCTATAGTATAGCTTACAATAGATTAATCACTTGATACCGATCAAATTTAATACAGTGTTGATTGATACATTCATAAATTTCCATTCGACTGCTTGTTTTACATGGATATTCGCAGCAACAAGAGCAAGCATTCGGTGAATGGCACCACGCGTGACTGCGTGAGTGCTTGCCGGAGCACGTGAATATGCCGCATGCTAACGGGCCAGCCTACGTGCGATCTCTGCGTAACGGCACGGGTTGGAGTGGGCCGACTTCACTGAAGCTTTGTGTGACGATTTCCCAAATTTCCAAAATTCCAATAGCAACATGTCTTGTCCAACTTTCCAATAGCAACATCATGGACCAGACGATTTGCGTGACGCCTTCCGAATTTCCAATATTGCACACCTCGTCCGTGTGTAGCTGTTCCAAGGGGTGTACGACCTATCTGAAGCTTCTTGAGCTGCAGTATGAGGCGTACCTGGCGATATGAAGTGCCTCACGCCTATATCGGCGTCGGACATGGCCACAGCCTTACCGATGATGCGCGCGGCGAGCGTGACTGCGGTTTCTGTGAAGTACGCCCTGGCTAGCCGATCACCTCCACGCATGCATGGCAGGTCGCCGAAGTACTGCGCGAGGGCCGAGCTGATCACCGCCGCCGCCACGTGACTGGCTCCTCGCGCCATGATCGATCGGTGCCCGTGGTAGCTGGTTGCGTGGCGTCGATCTCGCGGCCGGTGGTACTGTACATTACACTGCATGCGGCGCGAGATGCATTGCTCTGACATATACGTACGTGTCGCGTGTCCCCGTTATGAAAATCAGAGAGAAGATTGGAAGCTCGCACATCGTCCGTGCGGCCTGCATGTTGCTTATATATGTTACAGAGTCGTGTTCCCATCGGCAAGCCAAGAGAAGATTACAACAGATTACAGCAGATTCTATCTATAGAAGCTAACCAAAAATAGATTGCCTGCCGGTGGGAAACCTGATACAATACGGAACCTTTGTTTTGTCTAACATCCCCCCTCAATCATAACCGTTCTAGGTTAAGATTGTTCTTAAAATTCTCCAATTGACGTGTAGACAATGGTTTTGTAAATCCATCTGCAACTTGATCTCCTGATGGAATAAACTCAATCTCCAGAAGTTTCTTGGCTACTCACTCTCGTACAAAATGATAATCAACTTCTATGTGTTTAGTTCTTGCATGAAAAACAGGGTTGAGTGAGAGATACTTAGCTCTAATATTATCGCACCATAACTTTGCTGCATGTGGACTTGAAATTCCAAGCTCCTGCAGAAGAGTTTGAATCCACATGATTTCAGCAGTAGCATTAGCAATAGCTTTATACTCTGCTTCTGTGCTAGATCTTGACACTGTAGCTTGTTTGCGAGCACTCTAGGATACAAGATTTGACCCCAAAAACACAGCAAAACCACCAGTTGATCTTCTATCATCTAGACATCTTGCCCAATCTGCATCTGAGAAAGCACTGACAAGCATAGATGGTGACTTGCATATCTTAAGCCCAACATTAACAGATTGTCTCAAATATCTCAATATTCTTTTTACCGCTGACCAATGAACAGTTGTTCTGACAAACTTTATTTACTGGAAAGGCAATATCTGGTCTAGTTAGAGTTAAATACTGTAAAGCACCAACAATACTTCTATACTGAGTTGCATCATTAGACCCTAAAGGAGATCCTTCATGAGCTGATAGTTTTTCACTAGTAGACAACGGTGTACTTACTGGTTTACAGTTAGTCATGCCAACTCTTTTTAATAGATCCGAAGCATATTTTCCTTGTGTAAGAACAATACCATCACATACCTTGTTAACTTCAATTCCCAGAAAATAATGTAAATCTCCCAAGTCCTTTAGAGCAAAATCCTTATTAAGATCTCTCAACAAAGCTGTGGTCGCTTCCCTTGTTGAACTTGCAACAATTATGTCATCCACGTACACAAGAACAAATATAATAATATTATCCTTGTTATAGAAGAAAAGTGAAATATCAGCTTTGGATGCAATAAAACCAAGATCAATCAACTTTGTACTCAACCGGGAGTACCATGCTCGCGGGGCTTGTTTTAAACCATAGAGAGCTTTATCTAACTTGCACACATAATTAGGCATATTCTTATCTTCATAACCTGGTGGCTGTTGCATATAGACCTCCTCCTCCAGAACACCATGAAGAAATGCATTCTGTACATCTAACTGTCGAAGGCTCCACCCTTTTGATATTGCAATGGATAAAACAATACGAATAGTAGTAGCTTTAACAACAGGACTAAAAGTATCTTCATAGTCTATCCCATATCTTTGCTTAAAACTCTTTGCGACAAGTCGAGCTTTGTATCTATCCAAACTCCCATCAGACTTTCGTTTAATTTTATATACCCATTTGCAGTCTATAATATTTCTCCCTTTCTGAGGTAGAACTAGATGTCAAGTTTTATTTTTCATCAAAGCACCAAACTCTAAATCCATAGCATTTTTCCAATTATTATCATGTAAAGTTTCTTCTAAATTACGTGGTTCACGGAGAAGAGGTAAAATAGCCATATCTCATGGTACCATCTTTATATACCTTTGGTTTACTAATGCCACTTTGAAGCCTTGTTTTGGGTCTTGTTCTTTGTAAATGGCGGACAAGATCAGACACTGCAACAGGAGGTGATTCGGTGTGGTGATCTCACGCATGTCATGCACACACTCATTGATCCCATGCCGCATGTGCGGTGGTGACACAAGTGCCCTTGCATGTGCTGCGTGAGACTTGGCAAGGTTCAGAATCAGCCATACAACCAGTGATGACACGGTGCCTTGCATGTCTTTGTGTGAGACACAGCAAAGTTCGAGCCGCCCTGCTGATTCAAAGCTTCTTGTCATTGTAAGACAGGAAAATCAGCACCGAGTTCTATATATGTCTTCAATATTTGATGCATTTTCATGCGGTTCCACTTGCAATTTCTCCACGAAAGTTGTTAGAATTTTTACTTGAAATCACTATTAATCATATGATCATCTACATGTTCATCCCCATGATGACTAGGATTTAACAAAGCTTGTTGAAGGAATATTTGAGCAGCGATCTAGTACCGGCATTAGGATGCAACCGAGAGAACGGAAAGACGGCTTCATCAAAAACAACATCCTTGAAATATATATACACGGAAGGAATGTCCAAGCACTTAAAACCTTTGTGCAAATTACTATAACCTAGAAACACACCTTTGTTTGGAGCAGGCTGAAGTTCTGACAGTTGTATGGGCGAAGATTTGGCCATGAGCACACCCAAAAATTCTCAAAGATGAATAGTCGGGTTTTCATGGTACAAAAGCTCTAAGGCGTTTTGTATTGAATAATTTTGCTAGGTGTGCGATTGATTAAATAAGTAGCAGAAGGCGCTTCATCCCAAAATTTGAGAGGCATTGATGCATGAGCAAGAAGAGACAAACCGACTTCAACTATGTGTCGATGCTTACGTTCGTGAGAACCATTACATTGATGGGAGTGAGGACAGGACACATGATGTGAGATGCCTATGTTGTTAAAAAAAGTGTGAAGTTTTTCATATTCACCTCCCCAATCAGTTTGCATAGCAATAATTTTTCTATTGAACTGCCTTTCAACAAGACTCTGAAATTCACGGAATTTTTGAAAAACTTCTAACTTGAATTTGAGAAGGTAAATCCAAGTGAATTTACTATAATCATCAATGAAACTAACATAGTATTTCTTTCTTCCAACAGAATCAGGAGCAGGCCCCCAAACATCTGAAAAAACAAGCTCCAAAGGAAAACTTGAGATACTAGATGACTTTGGATAGGGTAATTGATGACTCTTTGCCTGTTGGCAGGCATCACAAACTGACTCTTTATTTGACTCATCTAAGCAAGAAAGCTTATTATCACCAATAATTCTTTGAACAATAGGAAACGCAGGATGACCTAAACGACTATGCCATCTTGCTAGGGAAGGCTTGACAACTCCAAAAGCATGCTTTGTTGAGATCGCAGAAGGGATAGGATACAGCCCTTTATGACATTTTCCTTCAAGAAGAGTGCTCTCCGTGGTCTGATCCTTTATCAAAAAGAATTTAGGATGAAATTCTAAGAAGGCATCATTATTAGTAGCAAGGCGATGAACAGAGATAAGATTCTTTTTAGCTTTTGGAACATGAAGAATATTATTCAGACGAAGATCACGACTAGGGGTATGAACAGTAGAATGACCAATATGACTAATATTCATACCTGCACCACTAGCCGTGTGGATCTAATCATTGCCATTATACTTATCTCGCACATTAAGCTTCTCTAGTTCACCTGTAATATGATCTGTTGCACCAGTATCTATGTACCAATTGGTGTCAATCCCATAAGAATTCACTGCAGCCGCCGCATTCTTCTCATCGCCACATAGTTTTCATCAAACCTATGCCAACATTTGTCACCGTGTGTCCAATTTTGTAGCACACCGACAAACCGACGCTGTCATTGTTGTTCCGGTTGTTGGTGTTGCTATTCCGTGGATGCAAATTAGCACCTCGCCTTGGGCACCATATCGCGACCACGAGCGGAGCTTCGCCACGACCAACTCCTCTTCGCGATTTTGGCTTCCTCGCCCCACGGTTTGCCATGTTGATAGATGATCCGAAGACCGATTTCCACCTAGCAACTCCATCCAGAGTTTCAAAAGCCAATAGTTGTGCATACAATTCGCAAGAAATTGATTACGATCTTGTAACAAGAGCGGATACTAATGGATTGAAATCATAATTAAGACCAAGAGGATATACTCAACAAGTTCTTCATCATCCGAGGTCTTCCTGCGGTTGTCATTTCATCGGCAAGAGCCTTCATCTTCTTGAAGTACTCATTATGAGACATATTTCCCTTTTGGGTTGTTGCGGAGCGATGCAGTGTTGACGCCCTAGCGCCACCCGAGGAGAACATGTTCTCAATAGCCCTCCATACTTGAGCAGAGGTCTTGGCGCCGCAACTTGGCGAGGGCGTCTCTTGAGAGAGACGTAAGGATGAAGCCTAAGACACTGTTGATCTGAGGCCATCCATTCTTCATAAATTGGATTCTTGACCTTGATTGCCTTGTCGTTCTTCTTGGCGACAATTTACAGTTCGAGCTTGAACGGCGCCATAATGTAGCCCTCGGATGAGCACCACGAATTGCTGCGAGGACTTGAATCTTCCACGGCGCATGATTTGTCTTTGATAGTTTCTCCGAGATGATGTGGTAGTGAAGAGGATTCATGAAGAATCCAGATGAGGAAGAGGTGGCCATCTTGATGAAGAAGATTGAATCTATTGAGGAGAGGCTCGATACCATATGAAAATCGAGAGAAGATTGGAAGCTCGCACATCGTCTGCGTGCGGCCGTGCATGTTGCTTATATATGTTACAGAGTCGTGTTCCCATCGGCAAGCCAAGAGAAGATTACAACAGATTACAGCAGATTCTATCTATATCTATCTATAGAAGCTAACCAAAAATAGATTGCCTGCCGGTGGGAAACCTGATACAATACAGAACCTTTGTTTTGTCTAAAACCCGTGCCCCAGGAAGTCGCGGTCGATCGACACTTGGAGAGATGGTTGTTTGGTTTTTGGAGGGACTCATCAACCTCCCAGCATGCGACTCAACCATAGTTTAATCTATGATTAGTATTAAAAAAAATAAGATTGATCTATTTGTAAAGAATATAGGATGACATACGCTAGATACAAATTGATTTAGAACTTTGACTTTGTTGAGCTTTATGACAATAATGTGTCGTAAAAAAATGTCTTTGAGGATGACGATAAGGATCGGTTGGTCTGGCCAGCCCTGTGCCACATGGCATGCGACGAGTTGAGTTCGTGAGGTGAGTTCGTTGAGGACGTTGGTAAAATAAGGGCACCAAAAAGTAAAGCTTTTCCTCTCTAAGATGGCAACATATCCTGTGCACACAGGCTTTTCGTGTACACACCGTGCACACCAACTAACAAAAGTCACGAAAAATTCTGAAAAAAATTGTAGATGTACTTCATAGATTGCTCTACCTATATATGAAGTTTCAAGATCAAATTCATTATATATCAAGAGTTACAAAAAAGAGAAAGTTTTGACAAGTTTAAACTCTATAAACTTGTCAGAATTTTCTCTTTTTTATAATTCTTGATATATAATGAATTTGAATCTATAATTTTATATATAGGTAGAGTAATCTATGAAGTACATCTACAATTTTTTTCAGAATTTTTCGTGACTTTTGTTAGTTGGTGTGTACGGTTTGTACACAAAAAGATCTGTATGCACAGATATACCGCCCTCTAAGATAGCCCTGCATATGTGTGTGCCGGGCTGCATCACGGTCCCACGATTTTACAAGTCCTCACACGTCAGCCTGCATGGAGCACGGACAGTCACGTACGGAAAGTGATGACAAGGTTGGGTCATATCAAGCGTTCGTGACCATTTCTGGCCCGCTTTCACATGTAGCCACTGGGCCGAACCACACTGCAGCTTTGCAGTAACAATGAACAACTGCGCGGATCCGACTTGACTTGGCAAATTGGAACACCCGGCCTAACTCCAAAAAGAAAGCCTGTGACTCCATAGCCTGCACGCGACTTCGGTCCAAGCGAAGCACGCGAACCCCTGAGTCGACCCATCACGAGGAACATTTCAACTTTCAACCACACTAGCCACTAGGTAGAGTCGCGCACAACGTCACGTCATACAAATTTTGATCTTGATTTTTTTTGCAAAAAACCAGTAGGAGGGCCTAAAAGTAATTTTGATTTTCTCGGAGGTTTTCAAAAAATGTGTTGGGTAGGAGTCGTCGGCGAATTTGCATTTCCACGATCCTTTTTGCAAAAAAAGTGGAGGATCCATTCACGAATCTGCGGACCTCGTTTTTTTTGCAAAAAAGGTGGAACCTCAACGCAATTTGGGTTTTCTCGGGGGTGTTTTTTTAAATAGGTGAGCTAGGAGCCGTCGGCGAATTTATGTAACCACATGTTCTTTTTGCAAAAAAAACAGTGGACCCGTTTGCGAATATGCGGAAATATAGTCCCTTTTGCAAAAAAGGGTTGAAGGACATGTCTGCAATTTTAGAATTTCTGGGAGGTGTTTTTAAAAAGTGACGTGGAGGCTCTTCCCTCGCGCGAAATCTTTCAGGCGTAAGAGCATCTTCAACAACACTCTCCAAAAGACCTATTGGGAGAATTCTCCAAAAAATACCTCTATATCTCCTCCCTCTTCAACAGCATTTTCCATATCACACTCTCTATTTTTCTCTTTCTTATATTCTAATCATATTCCATATAACTATCATAACAACAACCGTTTTTTTACTGGTAAATTAAACGGCTATATTTGAATGCGGGAATTTTAAATTTTAAATTTATTATAATGACCACGTTGTAACGGGTAAATTCGAACAGCTATATTTGAATGTGAGAAATTTAAATCCGAAATAGTGCATACATATATTCTAGCATAGCATGGTTTAGTAGAACAAAAGGTTCCAACAAATTAGTTCATACATCATAACTAGTGCTCAACCGGACCTATTACATTTTCAAATAAAGATATCATTCTGCAAGGATAGATAGTATTGTTATTGTGGCCCACTCAAGTAACTAGTGTCAACGCTCATAATTCTCTCTTCTTGACCCTTCTCTTCAATTCAAACTCATTATTTCTTCCCTCGATCTTTTCCTTCTCTTGAGCAATCATCTCTTGTTCTTGTGCAAATACTCGTTCGTACCGCTCTTCCTTCTTCTGCTCTTTTATAAGCTCTATTTCTTTCATTTTTTTCTAAAGTTTTCCAATGCTTCCATGTAGAGTGAACCTGTTGCACCACTCTCAACTAAAGCTTTACCGTGGCGTAACCGCTCTTTCTCAGCCTTTATACCAATTAGCCTTCTGAGCACATCAGCTTCCACAGTAAGAGTATCTTCATAAAAATGACTTGCATTAGAGCTTATAGGACTGGAACTACCTAGAGAAGCATTAGATGATGTTTTCTGCTTTTTCTAAGATAAATGACCAATCCACTTTGGATGGTATTGTAATATATTCCAGCAATATAAGTATGCAAATAATCACCCTTTTTCTTCCTGATACAATGCTTTAGCATGGACAATCTACAGAAGCACAAGTACCTTATTAACATGGGCACAACATATGAAGCTATAATGAGAAAAGGGATATGGGCCAACCTTATCCTGCTCTGTTATCCCACTTTGCCTTCTACGCTCAATGTGGTCATAACATCTGCAAAACTTGTTAACATGTTCTTGAATAGATGACCATCGATGCATAAGTGAATTCTGACTACACTTCGAAAAGAAATTTTTGTTCTCGCGGAAGTAATCATGTATTCTACTCCAATATGTAGCACGAGTTTGTTGGGTCCCTTGTACTGGATCCAAACTAACATTGAGCTATGCCGATACTAACATATTATCTTCATTCTCTGAATTTTTTAATCTTTTATTATGAGCTCTCTGCTAGATACTGGAATAATCAACTGGAGAAGGTTGCTCCCTAATTGGGCTTTCATCCCAAGGTATTTCACCCCCCACTCAACAGACGAGTATAGAAGTCATCTATATTGTACAAACAGAACTAAAATTTGGCACATAACTATTGTAGAATATGTTCATAGTTCTATACATCTAATGATAAAAGGAAATTTTGAAAAGAATGGATTTCCTCATCCGGTAAGTTGAAGGAGTGGCAAAGATAAAACCGATAGGGATGTCTGCTCTCCTTATAGCTTCAGCAGAAGCAGCAAAATCAACCCTACATCAATCGATAGACGAAGCCTACCAAAGACAGTGGAGTTAAGAGTAGATACATTACTTAATTAGTAGTGTTTTGGATGGGCTAATAACCAAGCCAATTAAGCAAATATACATAATACATAACACATGTAAACAGAAATGAACTCAAAGGTCTTAAAAGCACAACCCGTCTTAATATACATAATATAAGAACACGAATAACTCTAGTCACTAGACTCAATGCTTTCATCCTCTCTAAATTGATAGTCATCACGTTTACCCGAATTATCAATCTTGTAGTTGTATGGGCACAACTGCTCATCTACGCTGGACGAAGTGTCTTCTTCTTCTTCAGGTGGATCGACACCATCGATTCGCACCAAGTCTTCAAATTGTATGTCTTCAAATTTTATGGCAAGTTCATCAAGTTGGCGAGTAGTGTGTTCAATCTCAAGTAAGAGTCGGTTGAGTTTATTCGCGCTTTCGCATGAGCAAAGAGAAAATTTATCGTACACTATGTTCTTAATATCTCTTGCAATTTCCTCTATGCAATTAATTGTCCAAGCATACATTTCACTGACTTTCTTTGAATCTTTATTCATCTATATGCAAGTAAATAGTACACTAAGACACAACATAATAGTATTATGCAGACAGGAAATAGCAACAATCAGAAGCTTGGATATTTTCACTTGAAGAGCATCTTTTACCTTTCACAGAACAACAGCAACAGGTGAAATGATATGCTCCCAATAAGCTTTACACTGCAGAGTTACAAAGCCCAATTAGATAGTTATATAAGGCAAAAGGTTGAAACTGTAGTGTGTTCCCATTTCAATCTAAACCTAATAAGTGCAAACCTGAAACTTAATTGTAGTGTTTGTCCTCACTTGCGACTGAAAAGTAAACACAAGTACAGGCACATATGACCAAACTACAACAAACTAAATGTTTAGTTATTAATTCTTTAGCAAACCGAATGACCAAACTCATGACCAGAAAGAACCGCACCAACCAAACTGTAAGAACAACATATTATGCAAACAGCAAAAATTGTCGCTTCCAAACAAAACAATGTGGCATCAGCTCCAAACAAAACAATTGTCGCTTCCTTAAGCATTAAGGAGAAATCATTGTTTTATCAGCTCTATTGAATGTTTCAATTTCCAAGCTTAAGCAAATGCGCTGCATACCTACTCCATTGAAACGATTTGGCATCACTACTCAACTATCAAAGATTAAGAGATTACAGAGGCATAGATTAAGCGAATTACATGAACAATTCAAAGGTTGTTGACATGAGCTTCTTGGTCAAAAATTCAAAGTACATCAAAGCAAAGTCTAATTAGAGTTTGCAAGTCAGATAACAATCCATCACTGGATTATGTTGATTCATGCTGAGTAAACAAAAAGTGACTGCTAACTTGTCATGGAGACAATGAATCAATGATAAACTCTAGCATCAAGTATTCTCCTCCTAGCATAGATAGCCACTGCACATATCACTCACTAAAAAAAATACAAGGAAGCCCAACAATATCTGGGCCTTGATGATCCCCTGCACCACTGCTTTTTGCTAGGGTAAACCTGCAAGACACCAAGAAACCAGGATCCTACTCATCTCTTTGCAATTCTGTCACAAAAACAAAAAAATTTAATCATTGGTTGCGGCATTCCGTCGAACAGTTTGCTTGCAGAAATAGAAAAAATTCACCTTTAGCCCAACTGCAGTAATCAACGGAGATGCGGCAAATGAAGAGGCGGGGAGGGATCTGAGGTGTAGTCTGCTACTTCGCAGACTTTGCAACTTCAAGTTGAGCTGATCCTGCGCTGGATTGAGTCGGGGATGGAGTGCTCGAAGTTAGCGATCTCCAAATCAAAGAAGTCAAGAAATCCTATGAAACTAGTTTTTCTTTTAGATCCAAAAGATCCCACATTTGAAAAAAGAGAAAACTTGAAGAAATGCATACCAATTTTTAGTCAATCTTCCTCGAATTCCTCAATCTACCCAGGCCAACAAACACATCAAGATCTCCAAAGATCCACTCCAACAACTAGAAAAGAATCCTACCAAACTAGAATAAATCACGGCTTGTTCGAGAACAACAAGAAACCCTGAGGGAAGAGTAAGACGAACCTTGCTGAGTAGAGAGAGAGGAAGACGGTGCCCCCTGTAGCTCTTCTTCTCGGTGCTGCTGGCTTCTACGACAAACGGCCGATGGCCGACAGGCGAGGCGAGGAGAGGAGGCCGCAAAGACACGAATGGAGAAACCAGCGAGGAGAAGGGCCGTGTCCCTATGGTCGCGTGAAGAAACGCTGCCATTGCGCCTCACCGGATAGCGAGCGGAGAGAGAATCGCCAAATGTAGTGAGTCTCTCTCCGCTCGCTAAATTTACCGACTGGAGTAGCGAGTCTATTGGAGAGTGAAAAAGAGCTTGGTTCGCTAAAAAATACAGATAGCGAGTAGAATAGCGGGTCTACTGGAGATGCTCTAATAGTAAGAATATTGGCACACGGGCTGAGGCCAGAATCCTTCCTTGAAACAACCCGCACCGCTACTCCCCAGCCCATAAGACCACACAAAATCGGACGTCTGCCGCGGCCCATTTTACACCAGAAGCCAACCGTCTAGCCACGCCAAGCGTTCCCGACCGGCGGCGCGGCCGCCGTCTCCTTGCCCGCCGGTGCGAAATCGTTGTGCAAACTGCTGTGCCAGTTGCCGTTTCAATTCCTCAATAAACTGCTGCTGCTGGTACCTTGTTCTGTTGGTAATGTTTTTGTACAGGGAGACCGAGTTTACTGAGAACATGCCCACTGTCTTCTCCTGTACTTCCCTGCACTACCGCCGTGCACATCGGTGTCAGAGCTGTCTCCAGATCAGGCTACCCTTCGCTTCCTTGAAGGCTGTTACCAACAATCATCACGGTGGTGATCCTTGTCCTGGATCACAATTGGTGACCATCTCGTATTGACCCGGTTGGCCTTGCAAATCCTTTACTCCCACATGTACGTACGCGGATTAGTTTCTTCGCTTCACAGCCTTGTGATTGCAGCTGGTACTTTTCCATTGGCAGTTTGTTTGTCCACTGTAGATTCGCCGCTTTTGGTGCATTATCATCAGAATAGTAATGTTCTGGTAGTACCTTAGTAGTCAGTACCTCTGCCTCTTTGGTTGGAAGAATATATAGTTGTTTGCACCAAAATTTAGCAGGTGTGGTTTAATTGGCAGTCCGAGATCAGCAGAGTATAGATAGCACACGGTCCGGAGATATTTGGAAACAGGTAGAATTATTTAGGAAATCAAAGCCGATACGGATTCTTTTGTCAGCGTGTTGCATCAGGACTCGGATCGGCCAAAGGGTATAAAAGATAGACCAAGGGCTGCTAAGACGAAGCATCCAGCCAAATTCATATCTACTTTTATTTTCTGTCGGTTAGCTTCTAGTTCTGTAATTTTGCCCTGTAATTTGGTATTGATCAATAAAGTTACACATCGCCAATTATTGATCTTCATCGATTACGTATCAGGTTCGATTTGCTCTGATTTTATTGCGCATCGCCTTTTCAGAATTGATCTGTCTTTATCCCTCAGTTAGCCTTGATTGGCTAATCATTGATCTTGACCTGATCGGCTTTCGGCTGATCGGAGTTAAGTCGATCACTACCTGAGATCGGCTTTGAGTGAATTTTTACGCTTCCTTACCGATTGCAGAGTCAAATTGGTTGGCACATTTTGAACCAGGTGTTCATCTGGTGTGCTGAATCTAAAAACCCTACTTCAAGTTTTTGGCGTCAACAATAGTATAATCCCATATGGAGCTATTACATTCCAAAATCCAAATCATAACACAGCACAGCGTCGTGGGCAATGGGGACGAAGATTACGGTCATTTTCTCATGACGCTCGCCCAGCAAAAACTGCTAATCTTTTCTTCTTCTTTTTTGAAGATAGAAAACTGCTAATCTGAGATATGCCATGTAGGGCGATTGAACCCTGACACTTCTTCCGTGCAGTGATGTCATAGATTAACAAGTTTTTCCACTGAAAATAACCGGCACGAGTCCCCTCGGCAGTGGTACTCGTCTCCGCGTTCTTTTCTCTCGTCGCTGAGTGCTGAGCTGATCACCAAACCAGCCTAGTAAAGGGATAGGGCGGGCTCACTCAAACCGTGTAATAGACTTATAAAGCAGTTGCACGCAATCAACAGATGTTCACGCATTGGCCATCGATAATGCTTCAACCGATAGTATGATTACTAGCTGCTATCCCTTCCTTTTGAGCTTTGAAAGACTTTTCACACAGGGGTTTAATTGAAAGAGAGAGGTGCCCTATAACAACCTGTGTGTGTACATGACATCTCTGTAGGGATGACACAGATTCAGAAGTCTTGAGACAAACTAACTGCCACATAATTCTGAAGCCAGCAATCCTGTTCGGAACACAATAAATTTTGGTGCCAAGGGAAGCTCATCGGCTTGACCTCAGGTAATCAACCGGTTTGGTGCGTTGCCGTGTGCATTCCTGTCAGGCACATGACCCACATTTATTCATATGTAGTGATGCTGGATTGCTGGCTGTATTGACTTTTTTCATTCCGGGGGTTGGAGGGACGCTCAAACAGAATAACTATCTGAAGTACATCGACATTTATTGTTCATAAAACCTTACCTTAGCCTCATCAATAACCCTACTGGGACAGAGATTTGCTGCCTCATGCCTAACCATGTAGATCAGTATCCAGTAGCACAATGTAATTTCTAGGTCAGACAGAGGAAGTGCACCTTGATTGCAGTTTTATACTCACAAAGATTGTGAGATATATTGGAGAACAAATGAATCAAAATGATTGTGAGACATATTGGAGAACAAATGAATCGAAACTCGCATTCCTTTACATTAAAATTACCGCAGCATACAAAGAAATACAGGAACTAGAGTATGAATGCTCCTCACAGGCTCACACATACACAATATAAGAAATTAACCCGAAAACAAGGGAAGCAAATTCAACACCCTTCTGCTTTTTTTTTTCCTGACACACTATTATCTTTACTGGGAACTCTGCAGGACCAAAGTGAAGATGAAACTAGAGAATGCATATTGCATACATCAATCCTTTTTTTAGATGGTTTGATTTGCTCTAATGCTGGCTTTTCTTTTTCAGGAGACCACCAAATTTCTTCATCAAAGGCTTCTTTTGATGCTGCTGCTTGATTGCTAGCTTTGTGCTGTTGTTCATCTTCTCTGTGGACAACCTATTGCCATCAGAGGCAGTGTCTCCCTTGTTGGACTCCAAATCAACTTCTGATTCACCATAGTTCTCCCTCTCCTTAGATAAGTCGTAGTCGGTGATCTTGTTGTTCTCCCACATCTTCGCAACTACGACAACCGGTTCATCTTCCTCGGTGTTTCCCTTGTTATTCTCGCCTTTTGGACCTGTGCCATTTAGTGCTCTATGTTTTGCATTTCCAAGCAGAGAAGATAACTCTTTAATTTTCTCTGAAGCAGTTGATTCTTTGACATGCAAGTCATTATTCTCCCTTTATGGTTTGCAGTTCATTCTCTTTGTCTAATAGCTTTTCCTTCCAGCCTAATGCTACAGCTTTTGCTTCCTCACTGGCTCTGTTAGCTTGAGCTTCCTGAGCTTCCAGCTCTTTCAGCTTCTCCTCTAGTTCAGCATTTCTGTTCGCCCACTCTTTTGCCATCTCTGATGCCTTATCCACCTCAACTCTCAGTGACATGATTTCTTCTTCCGACTTTCTGATAGAGCTGACAAAGCTGAGCTCTTTGGATTGCCACTCCTCAGATGTATTCTTGGCTTCTGTTTCCATTCGTTGCACCGTCTTCTTCAAGCAGACTCTCTCATAGTTTGCTTCATCAAACATTACCTCATAGTTCTCCTTAGTGTTCTTAAGGCTCATGTTGAGCTCCTCTATCTGTGCCCGGGCGAGCTCAATCTCTTCTTGTTTGTTGAGGTACCTCTCCTGTGATTCTCTTGCTTCAGCAGACATTTCATGCAATGCGGAGGCCAGATCTTCCATGGCCTTCTTAACTTTCTCGCATTCATCTTTGCTGGCTTCTAGTTCCTTAGCCAGCTTCTCCTTCTCTTCACATATGGTCTCAATTTGTGAACTAGCAAGGCTCCCATTGCTGATAGCATCCATCTTCTCTTCTTCCATTGTGTGGAGCTTTGACTTAAGCTCCTCGATCTCTGTCCTTAAGTCAAATGTTGCTTTGTCTGCGACATCAAGACGCTCACCTGACATGTGGATATCTTCATTCTGCCTAGCTACCTCATCTTCCAAGGACTCGACCTTGTCCTGAAGGACAGCAAGTTCAGATTCTTTCTCCTGTAGCAAAGCACTTACCGCATCCAATTCCTTCATCACCGAATTTAAAGACTCGGCCTTTAACATGCTAGACTGGTTGGCTTCCTCCAATTTGATATCTAGTAGTTCAACCTTTTTCTTCCATTCACCAGCCAACTCTTCTGCTTCTGTTCGGGCCTTCGTACCATTGGCAACATCGCATCTAAGCCCTTCAATCACAACTCCCAATTCAACTACCTTCTCTTCAGCAACCTTTGCTTTCTTGAGCTTGATCCTCAATACTGAGGCCTCTGCCTCGAGCTTCCTGATTTTCTCAGCGGCTTCTTTCTCTTTGCTCTCTAGCTCAGAGTCAAGCAATTGTTTCAGGCGAGTGGCCTCCGCATTCAGGAGCTCCACCTTGTCAGCGTTTGCCTCGCTAACCCTGATCGCATCGTCGACCTGGTTGAGCGCCAAGTTCTTGGCGTCAATTGCATCAGCCAGCTCATACCTTGCCTTCTCGAGCTGCTCCACCGTTGATCGCAGAGCAGCTGCATCCGCCTCCTGCTGACTCTGCATGCTCTCCAGCTTCCTCTGAAGCTCCTCCTCCTTCCTCTGCATAGACTCGATGCTCGTCTGCTCCAGCTCAACTGCACGGAATATCTCGGTTTCGGAGGCCTCCTCCGCTCTCTTGCGCGCGGCGAGCGCATCCCGGAGCTTCGCATTGGCCTCCTCGGCTAGCCTCTTGGCATCCTCCAGCTCCTCAAGAACCTTGCCCTTCTCCTTCTCCTTTTCGACCAGCTGCTCCTTGGCCTTCTTGAGGTCCTCCTGAACCTCAGCAAGCTGCGCCTGGAGCTCCTGAGACTGCTTCACGGCACTCCCTTGCTTCTGCAGCCATCCCAATGGAGTCACTCACAACCCAATACCACAAAAGCGATAAAGACCACATGACACTGAATCAATAAAGAACCACTACCTCAGTGGGGGTCGTGCTGAGCCGGGAGAAGACATTGGGTGAGCGGCGGTCGGCCGACCTTGGGGACTTGTCGGCGCAGCGCGGCGCGTGCGGCGGGGTGCCATTGGCCGGCTTGGCGGGTCCCGGCTTGCCCGCCCTGCTCCCCTTGGGTGTCGGTGGCGTGCCCTTGCCGCTCATGGCCTCGGCCGTGGCAGATCTGCGTGCAAGAACCGAACTTTCTGCTCAGATCAAGAACCAAACCCACCAAGATCTGCAGCGGGAACAAAGAATTGCGCAAACAACCAGAGGGATCGATGCGGATTGGCACTTACTTGGGTCTGGAGCCCAGCATTGAACTGGAGGGGAGGGTGGCTTCGGCGCAAGACTGGAGGTAAGAAGCAGCAGCAGGTGTCGGTGTTGGTTGCTATGAACAACGCAGCGCAGCACTGTCGTGGTGGTAGCTAGGGGGAAGTGGAATAGAATCTGATCATCACCAACACCGGCTTCATGAACAGATCAATGTATTATGTATGTGTGATTTGCGTACGGATCCTGCACACCTATCCCCCCGCACTATTAGGGAGAGGGGGTGAGAGCGAGAGCGTGTCAAGCTTCAGGTTGGTGGTGCCTTTTTTTCTTCAAGCGAGAGCGAGAATAGGATCACATTCTGCGCCATGGTTACAGCGCACACTTTACTTGAGTTTGCAGCTGTTGCTTGCTCTAACCGCCCCTGGACCCTGGCTATCCGTTCTACTACGAGGAAAGAGACAGGGAGGGAGTGACCGCAGCAAAAGCCACCTCGCCGCTTGCTTCTTTTCCACTCTTTCTTCCTTCCTTTCTTACTTTTACAGAGCAGCACCAGTAGTACACCGGTGTCTCTTGTGACTAGCGGCGACATGGGAAAAAAAAGGCAGCCAATTTTGTACGAAAAATTTTGCTGCTTTGCTAGCGTGGAAACCATGTTTAGTAACACTAGCATCCACGGCAGCTAATTTGGTACTAGCACTGTACTGCACTGCACTGCAGTATTGGCATCAAATACTCTTATGATTCGGGGCTTGTTTGGTATGATGACGAATTTACTTTACTAAATCTTACTAAAATTTAGTATTATCAAAATTTAGTTATCAAATAGGCTACTAATGTTTTGGCTAAGGATCAGCAAGAAAATAAACTAGCGAACCAAGCGCTACTAAATTTTAGTAAAGCAAATATCGGTGGACATTGAAAGCAAACCCACCAGACCCAATATTACCCAACTAACAATGGCGTACACATAATCTTAGGAAATTCATAGTTACTGTCGTTTTCTCCACAAGGATGATTAGATTAATTGATCCAAGAAATGGATTACTCGCAAGGACTAGGAGCCAAGGACAAGAGAGAACGTGCATGGTGTGACAATGAGGCGATCTCGCTTCGGAATTTGGGCATTAATCATGGGGTGTAGTGTAGAAGTCGAAGATCAACGAGATATGCATGCTTGCCCAAGTGGTCAAGAAAGAGTAGAACATGCCAGTCAATGTAAAGTGTACCATTGTTGTCCTTAAGCCAGAGTTAATTACTCGTATGTACGGTTACACCGACTAAAAATGTGGCCATAGTGCGCCGACAAAGAATTTCTAGGTTAAAGAAAAACAACGCGAAAGGATAGTGCTCCATTATCAAATGCATAGACGAAGCTTTCTAAAAAATACACAAAACAAAACAAAACATAGCAGAAAATGGCTTGGCTAGACTGTCGGTGGTACTACTACTTAGACGTCCATTTATGGTGCGATTGGGTGGAGGACAAAGGGCAGAAGCAATAGCTTAATTCATCTTTTTTTTACATATCTAGCTGTTTAGTTGAGGAATGGATAGGTAGATAAGGACATTAATTCTCAGAAATATTTATTAAAGATACTAGATGAAATCATATCTCCAAATTAATTTTATGAGGTTATCTAACTTTTATCTTACCAATTAAATTTGAACTCTCATCTCATTCACCATCCAACCCTCATCCATCTAACCAAACGAAAATTTGACTCATCATATATCTCTCTTATCCCTCCAACTAAATATGAACTTAAAGATGTCTTTATCCTTACTAGGTGGATGGTTCCTTTACCCACCAGACGGACCCTCAGCCTTAATATTCTTACTGCGTGTACTGTGGTTTCGAGAATTTATAGTTGTCCTTGTAACGGTGATATCAATTTGGTTCCCTTGCGGCTTGCCTTCCCATGCCATGCCTTTCACAAATTTTACTGTCTACTGTTGCAAAAAAAAAGTAGCTTGCCAAAAGAAGTTACTACATGATTTAAGATTTTAAGTAGAGTAAAACACATGAAGTTGATGTCCTCTTTTCTCCCTTTGATGCAAAATACAACTTTTTTTTTCCATAGCTTCTGTCGATAGGCCGTTAGCTAGAAGATAAGGTGTCAATGTTTCTGCAATGTCCTTTCACCGATTCCAAAAAAAAAGGCCAAAGGTGGTACATTACAGAAGTGGGGCAAAAAAGAATACTTCCTTTCACTTTTTGCCTCCACTAAAGAGAAATGCAGAATTATGTTTTGTATCCAACAAAACGTGTCCACAAAAAACGTTGAACCAAACATACGATACAAGAAATCAGTAGATCTTGAGGAGAAACCAAAGTGCAAGAAGAGATACACGCAAAATAACAACAGAAAAGGCACACACACTGACACACACACAACTTGGTGAAAGTAATCTGACCCAGTTTCTGTACTCACATCTAGCAACAGCTTCTTACGAGCGAGCCCTACTCGAACCTAGTATAATAATACTCCTCTTTGGATCAGCATATGATTCACGCCATGAGCGATGAATCCACATCAAGTTGTTCTTATACATCTATCTGCGACCAAAATAGTCCCCAGCCGGGCCCATTTCCCCGCACATGAACTGGACCTTAGTCGGCGTGAAAAAGCCAGGGCCGGTGGCCACGAGAAATCATTTCCTACAGAGCCCGGACACAAGGGCCGGCCACACCCAAACAATCCACTGCACCGAGTGATCGAGGATCATTATGCTTGTATGGACTACAAGCCACGCAGAGGATTAATTTGATGCCGGTATTAGTGTATGTGTGGTTCAGAGTCATCAGGCATTACAGACTCGGTTGATGCCGGTGCCTCACCAACAGAATGAAAGGAGAAGAAATCTTGATTAATCGCGTGCGGTGCCATGCGATGCGACGTGCAGTCCGGCCGGCGCCTGCAGCTATGCGCTGAAGAGGCCAGCATCGCATGCTTCGTTAAGTAGTCTCCATCGCCTTTGGCTGGCGTTAGCTATGGCATGGATTTTCCAGACATAATGATTGAGATCAGTTCTTTACACTTTCCGGGTACGTTTATGGAAACTAATTTAATTATGACGACTTACTTGGAGACATTTCATAATTCAACTGCAGGACTGAATTTGTCTCAATGCAGAGATTATCAAATGTGACACGAACTTTTACAGTATATATACCAGACATCAGACATGAGAGTTAATTAACCCAGGTGACTCTAGGACACATGCCAAGCCTTGTCAGACGTGACAAAGGAAGGCATAACAGACTCTGATACAGTTTCCTTACTTGTTCAGACTATTTTCTCTAGCTTATATATATATATACCTCTATAGTTGCACGATTAAGAAATACTGAAGTTCTCCAAGTTTATAATATCTCTGTATACAGTAAATTTCGACGTGTATTTATAGTTTTTCCCACATCTTTTGATTGCCTACTTCTGCCGTGTCTTATAAAGCAGTATCAGAGCTCTGGAATCAACATTTAAGCTATTGTCCCGAGAGGAGAGGACTCCCAGGAACAGCCATCGTACGGCATCGTCACGCTATGTCACGATGTCAAGACACGTGCGACAGCTTGGGCAGGCCCCATTCCCCTCATTCGCATTGCCTCGAGCTACCCCCATGACATGGTGCCGCCTGTGCCTCTGCACCAGCTTCCTGAGTAGCCTCTGCACCCCCACCCTTCTCCATCCACTACTGAGCTCAATGCTCCAATTCCCTACATCCGCGATCAGAGTGTGCTGCCGCCTGATCTACATGTCTTTGGGTGGAAGTGAATCGCGACATGTAGTCCTACACCTTTTCTTATGTAGGTGAGCTGTCTAATTTGGACACTCAAAAGTACAAAAAAAAATTTGTTCGAGTTTCACTTTTAGTTTGGTTGATAATTCACCAACAACTTCAGGCTATAACCTAGAGATTTTTTTTTTAATAATACATTTTTTATTCGAAATTTCAAAAATATACCACCGAAAAAAAAATCTCAGAAATACACTGTCATCTTGGATGGGCGCATGGGCCTAAATAGAAAATATACTGGACGACAGACGAGGCCACGTCACCCTGACCTCGTGTCGCTGATCAAATATAGAACCTGTCATGCTGAAGCGAAATGGCGGCAGGTCCGTCACTTCTATGAAATGGTGACAGGAAACAAATTGATGAATGGCTGGGCAACACGCACCTCTGTCGCCCAATCATATGGCGATAGATAATTTGCAAAAAATATTAATTCAGTTAGATAATTTGTTTACTAATTCATTGATTTAGAATTTGTAAAAAAAAATATGTTTAATCGTCCACAAATATTATAAGATATTGAGCGAGGGCAATTAGATGGATTTTTTTAAATAATATATTTTTGTTAAAATTTACGTAAATATTATGTCGAAAAAAATTACGAAATACCCTATAGTCGCAATTCCAAATTGACATACATCTTTGTCTCAATAGTCGCAGATTACATCATGATTGGAATTGCGACTCAAATCACTCGCGACCCTTAAACCGTGGAAATCGTGGGCACTTAAGGGTTTCAAGAACCATGGACAGGCCGGATCGGTCAAAAATACGAGAAAATCAAGAGCGACCCACGCAGCGCGTGCTACTACTTACGTATGGGCGAGATAGCCAGACGTTGCCCTGACAGGAAGTTGCGAAAATCGAAAAAGACACTCGCGGCCATGAAATCACTGAAATCGTGGCCACTTAGGGGTTTTCGTAGGGCCGCGGGACAAGCCGGATACGGCCCAGAAAATACGGGAAAAATCAAGGGCGACCTACGCAACGCGGGCTACCACTTACGTATAGGCGAGATAGCCAGACGTTGCCCCGGTAGGAAGTTACGAAAATCGAAAAAGGCACTCGCGGCCATGAAACCACAGAAGTTACAACGTGGAAAAATTTTGAAATTTTTTATGGAGGTTCCTGATAAATCAGTGATATTACCATAAAAATTTCAAATGATTTTAAGATGTGAGGAATTTTTGAAAATTCAAACAATACAACTGTCCTGATAAAACGCTGGCCGACAAGTTTGAACCGAATGAAAAATGAAACAAACCACGTTAGAAAATTTTAAAATTTTTTGTCCATGGTTATGATGCATCACTAATGTTCCCATAAAATTTTCATATAATGATCAAGCCCTATGAATTTTTAAAAATTCAGACAGTGCTAGTGTCCGATATGGCAAAATTCAGACAGTAACACTTTCTGAATTTTAAAAAAATTATAAAGCTTGATAAAAATTTTATGGGAACATTAGTGATGCATCATAACCATGGACAAAAAATTTCAAAATTTTATAGTCGACAACAACTCATGTTATGAACACTTAAATTATTTGTTGAACATATATAAGGGCACATACACCCTAAAGTTCGGATGATAAAATAAGCAATAGATTAGATTATATTACAAGGGCATTACAACAAAGGATGAAATTGCTTGACTTAACTAACTAACGAAAGCCTTTTTTGTCATGGTGGAACAAATGATCGTTCGCTTATCTGGAGTGCGGCCGAATGATGTACCACATTTTCGCATATTACGACCCGTGTTTAATTTGCGATTTGTCATCGGACACCGCTCAATCCCTACTATGAAAGAACTCCATGGGGATCCGCAGTTCTTCCAGCTGTCGCCGAATGGGTGGCCTATGCCGTACGTCTCGGTGTATAAGATATAATTTTTGGTCTTTTTATGTGGATTTCGCCTCCCATATGGGCATGTCATCCCGATTCGGCGTCCCCTATGTTAATACCACGGGTTCCGGTTGGTTTATTAAGCGTCAAGGATTTGTTGCGTGGTGCGGACCTCGGCATTGCTTCCCCATGTCCCTTCTTCTTTGAGAGGAGGAACCTCTTGCACCTACGGTGTGTTGGTATATGAGACATGCGGAGCGCCGCCTGCTTTCGGCTCGCACTCCACTATATGTGCGGGCAGAGGTGTGTGTTGGGCTTATCCTTGACAACGGAAGCGTGCCTCGCCAATGCAAGATGCCCGCTTTGGTCGTTGAATAACACCGGCGTACTCGAAGTGCAGCTTTTACAGGGCGGTAGTGGCACCACGGAGAGGGTTGCTCCCCGGTTATCCCATCTGAGAAGTTTGAGATGTGGGTGGTACGCGTCTCGGGTCCACCAGTTGAAGTAACCGCACCATTCATCCTCGGCCAAGGGCACCAGAGAATCTCGGTCCGCTAGATCATCGTGGCGGTATCAACCATCGCTGCGAGCCATGTTCGCAAAAAGTCGGGCTTTGAGGCGTACTCAGAGGAGGTTTCTCCTTTGACTTGAGCAAATTCGCAAGTTTTCTTTTGAACCCACGTAATGCGATGAACTGGTTTAGAACTACTACTTTGTGAGTTTAACATGAGTATGTCGCATGAAACTCACCGATTGGTTGGCCCTTGCCCACCGCCCTAAGCTCGTCGATCTAGAAAAGGACATATCTGGCGGCCTCTCCCATCTGGGTGAAGTTCTCGGGCGAAGCGGGGTAAGCGTTATGGCGCTTGGAGAGAAATTCATAGTCACGTCGTTCCTACCCCGATCCATTGGAAGAAGCAACACCGTCCTTGTCTTTGAAAAGAAAAAACGATGCATGAAATGGTAGTGTTATCTGTATTGTGTGGACACCAAAGAGGTTTACCTCGTAGGTGCGACCTATGATGTGAGCGGCGTGCGGCCGTCTCTCCATGGGTAGATTGCATCATCTTCGCCAGAGGGTTGCGATCACATTTGGGTCGGGCAACTCCGGCGAACTAGGCGTCGGCGCTCGGCATCCGAATATTCGGGCGGGATGACTTCGCTTGCTAAAGAGGCGCATGAGAACGACATTGTGCCCTAATTTGTGTAGATTCGGTGGCGTTTATTCTTGGTTTCCTTGTGTTGGATGTCTACCCTCGCCCTGTTTTATAGTGGTGGTGAGGGTTACTCCACAATTACAAAGACTTGTCCATTTTGATGGCACGGCATCCTCTGTGAAAAGTCCTGACGTGTCACCCATCATCAAAATTGCACGACCGAGACCTTATGAGAAAAGTGCGCACGACTGTCACCCTCTGTCAAAAGTGCACGATGTGTTACCCTCTGCCGAAGCTTGCCCGACGAAACCGCGTGTTGTCGTTTGATCTGGCGGGATGCGGCGTGTTGTCGTTTGATTTGAAAAGCGGGGTCAGGCGTGTTGTCGTCTCGGCCAAGCGGCGTGGTGCGAGTGTTGTCGTTTGATCGATAAAGGTAATAGGTGTGTGAAAAAGCTACTAGGCGATGAAAGGATTAACTAAGGACATAAGATTTAAATTACAAAAATGCGAATGCAATTGTTAAGTGCAACATATTTCAAACGATCAACTAAGTACATAATACACTACCAATAAAAAATCAAAAAGAAACTCTTGTCGGCCCGCTCAGGGAGGCCTCCTCCTCCGAACACAGTCCCGCGAAAGTCGTCAAGCTGCGTCGGCAGCAGTGGGAACCTCTGCTGCCTAGCTGGAGGTGTCGCGTACACGGCCGAGTAGGGTGTCGGTGGTGGCGCTCCGTCTGTTGTGATGACCCACCCTCATCCGGACGAGGAACCTCGCTCTGAGGTCCTCGTAGTCCACCGGTGCAGGTCGTCACCCTCGTCCTCGTAGTCGTCGGGAGGCGGAGTGTGCGGTGGCACGCGTGTACCTGCGTACTGCGGGCCTGTAGCAAATGAAGAATTGTTTAGAGCATTGTAATACGCGATTGTAACATGTGAACAGTGCATCTCAGTACTCACCGACAGCGTGCCCTCTCGCAGCTTGCGGGACGGTAGCGTGCGAAGATGTACCTGCTGCACCCCTGCCCCCGCTAAGCGACATGCCCTGAGCTGCGTCGGTAGGGACGCGGTATCCGGACAACTCGAGGGCGTGTCTCGAGGCGTCCAGAAACCTCCCGACGTAAGAGGTGACCTCCTGTCTCGTCACGTCGACTCCGATGGTGAGCCGAGTATACAAGCCCTGAAACTCGCTGTGGTGATGGAGCACGACATCACCCTGCCAAGTGAATTACGAATTAGTTAGCAAAATAAATTACGAATCACTAAGATTATATCGAATGTATGGCATAGCGTGCCAAAGTGTGCGCCGAGTCCATATGGTAGGGTGCGTGTTCTGCCACCACAGGAACATGTGTAGGAGGATCGGGTCGACACGTACCAAACGCAGGCGAGTCCGGGGAGTGTACCACTCGCGGTACGTCCACGGGTCGTACGGCGCAGCCTCGACGTAGACGTCCTCGAGGGCTCCTCCCCACTCCTCAGCCCAAGGCACCATACGTACGTGCCAAGGTCCAGGTGCGCCCTTCCTACTCTGCATGTGGGTAAGAAATAAATATAGCGTTATTACATGGCATTACACAGTAATAATTATGAAAACATCGATATAGGCAACTTACGCGTGGGCTGTGGGTGGGACTGCACGGTCGTCGTGCACCGGGAACACCTGTTGTAGGCCAAACTGCCTCATCACACGATGGACAGTGTAGCCCTCGACGTGGACGTCGAACACGAGGAACCGACGGGTGAACCAGTAGCCCGCGTCCCGTGTGCAAAGGGTGGACAGGCCACCCGTGACACGAGCCTGGACCTCAGCGTCCGCGTACGGCGTCCAGCGTACGTGGTCCTCGATGAGGTGGTCGAACGCGGCCATGAAATGCGGGTAGGCTACCCGCACAGCAGTGTGCGCCCAGGAAGGCTGTAGTCACGATAGAACGTAACCGTTAGTACTCAGAAAAGTTAAACAAAAAGTACCAAAATCACGGTTGCAATATCTTACCCGTCGCTCGCACCAAATGGTGCCCATGGTCGGAGCGTCGACGTCGTCATCGCCACGTCTTTGTCATGTGCCGCAGTCGATATGGGGCCGGCCGATCTGAAACCTCTCGTATGCCCACAGCTGTACCAGCAGTGGACATCCTCCGAAGGTCGCCTGGCCGGCGATCCGTGTACACCCGACGCAGAGTGCACGGTAGGTGGCGCACAGCAATGCCGATCCCCAGGAGTACTGTGGCACGACGTCAAGGGGTGCGTCCGCGATCTCCCTCGCGAACTGCACCAGGTGCCTGTCCACGCTATCCCCATAGGACGTCGTGAACATGCACCAGCAGAAGAGCCACAGACGCACGCCTCCGGTGGCGGCCGAGGCTCTGTCGTCCGGCTGCTCGGCGATCCGGTCACGCCAGAAAATAAAGCTCACTTGTTATTTTAAGCGATGCGTACACAATTTAGTTTTAAATGCTACTGGCGTACCTAAACTGTCCAAGCCGACTCAAGGTCGGTCGTGCGTGTGGTCCAAGGCCACAGACACGTGGGGTGGTAGCACACCGCGCGAACTGTCTGGCAAGAATGGCCGGGCGCCATCCTCGAGGCGTCTGGGCACCACAACAAGACCGGCGATCGGGAGGCCGAGGAGGTAGGAGACGCCCTGCAAAGTGATCGTCATCTCCCCGACGGGGAGATGGAAGGTGTGCGTCTCCGGCCTCCACCGATCCACCAGAGCGGTGATCAGCGACCGGTCGTACGGGAACCGGCGTCCCAGGTGCTCCACTATCCCACGAGCGGCAACCTGAAGCCGCAAGCCTAAGAAACAAAGACATGTCATTAATATCAGTGCTGCACTAGTCATGTTGGTAGAACAAACATGTTTACAAATTTAAATACTGATATGTTACCTGGGGACCCAACGCGGATCGATCGTCCAGGACTGCTGCGCTGGCCTAGGTCGAAGGACACCCACCGCCAGGTCCCTCCTCCTCTAGGACAGCAGTGGCGAAGCGGGCAAGGTGACCACGGTCGACGACCGGGTCCAACAACTCAAACGGCCACTCGTCATCTCCCTGCTGGTGAGCCATCGCTGCAATTTACAAAAAAGGAAGTTAAAACCGAAACACATATGTAAACAAAAGAGTCTGTAAAACTGCACAAGCATCACAACAATATGTCGAAACAAATACGCACATAAAAAACAGAGAAGCTCATTACAAAACAGAGTTCATACAACACACGTTACAACAATTGCAACAATTTATCGAGACACAACACTCGCATAGCATGACTAGGTACAAAACGAGTTCATACAACACACGTTACATCGATGAAATATAAAATTGATATATGACATATGATAATGCAAACTGCTTGTCATCCGGTGCGATGGCGTCGCGCAGTAGTCGGGTGGCCATCTCCTCCCTCATCTTCTTCGTTTTGTGCTTGGCAGTTCTTGAACGTATGTCCTCGTTGGTTGCACAATGAGCATTTCTTCATGCGTTTGCCAGCTTCTGACTCATCCATGTCATTTCTTATACGCCTTGTTTTTCGACGCCCTGCTTTCCCTCTTCTCGCATCAAGATCAGGGACCCAGAACCTTTCATCAACACCAGGAGTTGTGGTGAAAGAACCCACAACCCATAGCCATAAAGCTCTTCGCTCCAAGTTTCCATCACCCTTTCCTTCATAAAATATTCAGATAGGTATGTACAGGTTGCATTCCAAATAAAGCACATGCGCTATAACATGAGAACATGGCTCGTACAAAAGGTATGGCTTGTTGCACGAGCATTTGCACTCACTGTAAGATGCACTCTGGTGACAACCATCTGTTGGTTCCACGCCTTCCTTTATCCTGCAGATCACCTCGAGCGCGGTGTCCGCGGCACCAACTTTGATAGCTCTGTGTTTGGCCGCCTTCCGACTCTTCTCATCCATGTATTTAGTGATCATCGAAGAGTACAAGAACTTCTCATCTCTCATTACTATGTCGTGTTGCATGCTGTCCCACAAAGTACTTGGTTGTACCCTTAGCATTCCTCGACAATTCCTACCAAGGAAGACATCTCATCCCTCGCATTACCCAGGTTGTAAACTTCGCAAAGTTAGTGGTCATCACACGTGATCGGCACCATGTATGTCATATAACAATGACCACTTCTCTTTTTAGTTAGTGCTTGATCCAAATCAGAAACATTTGATTGGCCTTTGCCTCCGACGACGGTTAGTCGCCTCATCCTCTGTTGGCGGGGAAAAAAGGCTCACTTTGCTCCGTGTTCCACTTGCCACTAGTGTTGTTAAATCGCTCCTTGTGTTTCCTTGTCGGTCATCAAGATTTTTCCACAGAGTCCGGAACTTGCTCTCCTGGTTGTAGTTACATAGTCTTTTGAACATGTTCATCAGTTGCTTGTTCCTGAATTGCTTATAGAAGTTTGCACCCAAATGCCTCATACACCATCGACTCTGTAAGTCAGGCCATGGGAATGGCTCCTCTTCCCCTGTTTGCAGCTGGTTGATAGCACTAAGCAAGCCAGCATGCCTGTCATGCAGCACGCACACATCTTGACGAGTTTTGACCACCCCGATCTTCAAGTTTCGTAGGAACCACAGCCAACTCTCGTAATTTCGCTTTCTCTGAAGGCAAAGGCAACAGGCAGAATCTGGTTATTCCCATCGACGCCCACAGCTGTTAGTATTTGCCCTCTGTATTTCTCGGTCAAGAATGTGCGTCCCACGCACAACAATGGACGACAGTGATAGAATGCCTTAATGCAAGCTCGAATCACGAAGAACACTCTCCTCGATGCCTTTTAGTTGGCCCTTTGGATTGACGGACAATCTTGATAATCATAGTAGGTCCCGAGATTTCTTCCCTAATGCAAGCTGGCGGTCTTGGGCAGGTTATGGTACGAGTCTTCAAACTTCCCAAACCTCATTTCTAATGCTTTTGTTTCGCCTTCCACGCCTTCTCATAGCTAATTGTGTACTGATATCTGTTCTCGATCGCTCGGATAATAGCACGGGGCTCAAAACTCAGGTTCTCCACTATCTCTGTGTACATGATGTTCGCGACATACCCGGATGATAGGTTCCTGTGACCCATCACTGTTTCCTCAGTCATACATGTGTGCTGCTCAACCTTCGAATATAGCCAATGGATGCCCCATTTGGGCTTGTACACGTGCACTCTCCACGGACACCCATGGATCTCACACACCATGTCGTAGCAGCTTGGGGTTGATTTCTTAACCCTGAAAGTCCTTCTTAATGATAGAGCCCAATCTTTCACGGCATCCTGAACAGCCTCTTTTGTCGGGTAGATACTGTTAAGTCTAACCTCATTATCGATTATCGCCAAGGCATGTGGTTGCTTTCATTGACAACCACCTATCAAATTCTTTGCGTGCTCCACTCTACCGGGCACAGGCTGCTCCGTACCTCCATCTTCCTCATCCGACTCATCGTCGTCCTCCTCTTCGCTTTCTGCTTGTACTCACGGTCTTCTTCTTCCATCCTAGTCATTATTTCATCAATTTGCTCACCTTCGTCTACTAGTCCCCGCTTCTTGGCCAACATTTTCATCATCCTCCGAAACTCAACTCGTTCACCGCTTTGGCAAATGATGTCATCGTTGCATTCTTGAACATGTTGCTCAAGCCTAGATCCCCAATTTGGTGTCACCAAAACGAGCTCATTTTGAGGTCGATGCACTCACCGGCGTCCAAGCTATCTGTTTGGGGGCAACATCCTCTCATATCTGCGCGCACTAAAAGCACCCGATTCCATCCCTTTGCTCTGCCGCCTCACATATGATCTCCACGATGAGGTTCCTTCACTCAACTAGCTCACAATAAAAGGGTCGTTTCAGCATACTACATAGGCAAAATGCCTTCAACTCGCACTTCTCTTGTTCCATCCGAAAAGTATAATACAACCATTTCAACACGGAAGCAAATGTCGCTCCTCAACCCTACTCAAACTTCGTCCATCTTGCATGTTACTAAGATCTGCACCTCCAAACCATGCATTACAACCCCATCTCCATAATAGATTCTAAATGGAACTGATTACGCCATATCTGCGAATCCATTCATTCACCCACAATTAATTATTTTCCGTATAAAATACTATGACGTAACATAACTATACCTACATGCTACGAAAATATATATCTAACAGTAAAAACATCTACATTCCTAATAATTCATATCGATGTACTAATATCTCGTAAAACATGTACATTCATTCCTAACAATATATACATATCGATGTACTTATATCTTAAAAAATATACATTATAACTACATTACCATCAATATGTACCGTTATACTCCTATCCGTAAAAAATATCTAAATTTTCTAAACTAGAACTAGTTTGTGACCTATCAATTTACCTAAAATTCTCTATTCGTAACCTATCGATTTACCTAGATCTATCCATAACCTATCAATTTACCTACATTTATCCCCTACATTTATCCGTAACCTGCATCTAAAACTATTTCTAATCTACCACTATTTACTTTCTGATGCCTAGTTCTAAAATTATTTCTAACATATCATAATTTCATCGCTAACAAAAGTAAACAATGAAATTTACCTCAAAGCAATGGCGCAGAATCTCCCCTTTTCCTTCTTTTCTCTCCTCTCCTCTTTCCTCTCTTCCTCTTCTCTCTCTCCTCTCTTCTCAAATCACCAATGCCAATGATGCAGTCGAAGCCTTTTATATAATGCGCGTCGCCTGGTTGGTCGGGCGACACGAACCGCGCCACCGTGTCGCCCTACCATCGGTCGATTTGCTTCTCGTCGTTGTCACGGGCGACGCTGACTCCCTTTTCGGGCGACACGCACCATTTCACCGCTTTTTGCCCTTTCGCCGCGGCGACGAAGCCGTCACCGCCCTCCTTTACTTTGTGTATTTTTCTATTTAGGCCCCTGTCGCCCAACCAACGGGCGACAAGTGTATATTTCTGAGATTTTTTTTCGGTGGTATATTTTTGAAATTTCGAATAAAAAATGTATTATTTAAAAAAAATCGCCATGTGGGAACTGGGTAGAATAGGCTGTTTTGTTAAGCAAAATTAATCTATACCCTAATGCTCCATTATTAAGTGTTGCCATTTTTGTAGTGCTAAGATGATTGCTCAAGTATCACTCATATTGTCATATTATTTCTAAAACTATTTTCTAATTATCTGTTTGAATGAAAATGAAAATGATGCTTGTGTAGCATTTACCATGTGATTCTCAAAAAATTAGATGGATTGCCGTATTATATTGACTAGGTGATGTCGATTGCACTATGTGAGTTGGCGTGGTGGATTTTTTATTTACATTTACTGGTGGTTTAATCCATACATAATTACATTTGTTTAATCCATCCATATTTTAGCCAGATTAGTGTTTTTTTTGTTATTTCATTGATAAGTGTTGACGCCAAAAACGTAGAGAGGGCTTCTGGCCTACAACACACCAGACGAACGCCGGGTTCAAGTGCGAGGCGTGCCAATCGATTTGACCCTGCAATCGATAAGGAGCAGAATTGTGAAACTCAATTAAGCCGATTTCCAGGTGTAAATCGTCTAAGACAGAAATCAGCCAAAAAGCCGATTAAAAGGGTAACTAGACTAGTCGATTAAAACTAATCCGAGGGGTAAAAGGCAGATCGATTCTAAAAAGGCGATACGCAACAAGACAGAACGAATCAAACCTGAAGAAATCGATGATGATCAAACAATCGGCGATTCACAACTTTATTTGATCAATGTCGACTTACAGAGGAAAGATTACAGAGCTAAGAAACTAAAAACTATGAAAGAAACTAGTAGATGTGGTTTTGGCTGTTGTGATGCTTTTTCCAAGCAGCCTTGGTGCGCCTTATATACCCATCAACCGATCCGAGTCCAGATCCAATATGTTAACATAGTTCGAATCGGCTATAGTTTCCTTATTGAACTCTGCTTCCATATATTGTTCGCACGCTATTCAAACTTTCTAATGATGCCTTCGTACTTCATCCAAACTCGTGCTTTCCCTGCCGATTCTTCTAGTAGTTTCCAGAAACTGGTGCAAATATATGCCCCCTATTTTTGAAAGATAACTTGTTATCTTTCAAAAATCCATCGGCTTTTCCTTCATCGGCTTCTTTCTTCATCGGTTTCTTTCTTGTCAGCTGAAGAACTGTTCTAGTAACCGCTTGTTTTAATTGCGCCGTAAAAAATCTCAGTGCGGTTTAATGGCACGCGTCGCCTCGAATTCGTTTCCCGCCACTTTTGCTTTTCACCGCACTATATATATGCGGGACCCCCACGGTCATTTTCACGCTTCCCAGCTCTCGCATCACCTTCAATCGGCTTCTCGACTTACGCCTGTGGTCATCCTCACAGCTTCCTCGATCGGTGAATGGACCCTCAAAGGTACTTATCCGATCCCGTAAAGTAATAGTCAGTATTACTTAGAGCCGGTAGGAGATATAGATGCCGATACAGTGATAAATGTAAAGATCCCGAGACTTCCCCTATCAGCTCAAGGCTACAATGTAAAGGAGTGGGGTAAGAGTTTTAGGGCTTGGCCGACAGCACTCAAAGGATGGAGAAGCTGGTATATTAGAGTATCGACTTCGAGCGAATGGGGCGGATGGGCATAGCCGAATGCCTTCCTCTAAGTCTAGCCTGCCCAGAAGCCAATGAGCCCTTAGTGGCCACGGCGTGCTATTTCTGGTCCGATACTTTTAACGCTTTTCTGTTCCGTCCTGGTCCTATCGGCCCAACCCTCCTAGATGTGACCGAATTGTGTTACCTACGTCCTGACAGAGACCAGTTATTGGCTTACAGTGGAAAACCTCAGTACAAGCTGATCCAAACGAAGGGTGAAGGGTGGTCGAAGTATATTCAGCACAACAACAAGGTGAACGGACTTGTATCGGATGAGGAGCATGCTGCCTTCTTAAATCTCTGGTTTGAACGGTTCCTTTTCTGCGGTGCATCCCTTGGGCCAACACAGGTGTATCAGTTGGTAGCAGAGCAGCTTGTCGAAGGCCATCGAATTGCTCTTGGAAAGATGTTTACGAGGCGATCTATCGAGATGATGTATATTATCGAGGCGCGGTTATTTTCGGTTTTGCTAACTTCATAGTTAGTAACGTTGGTGGCCCTTTGTGGTTTATTCAATTTGTGGTCAGATAGGGTATTTAGCCGACAGCTCATCTCTGAATCTATCGAAGACTCTGCTTTTCCTCGTGAAGACTATCCAGAGAACGTCACTCCTCAATTTAGAGCAAGCAGATCTCATGGCGAAAGGCTCATAATGTGCTCAAGTGGCGACACCAAGATTACCTCAGCTGGCCTACACAAATATCTTGCTTTTTTCTTGAGTTTAGACAATGTAATATTCACTCAGCAAGATTTCTTCTCTTATGGTGATGCGGTCGATTTTCAATGGCCTTCTTTCCTGCACCTAGATGCCGACAGCTCTTTGATGCCAGAGTTATCATTGATGCTCTATCAGATTTTCATTTCCCCTTGCATCCTTCACGTCGGCTGAATTCGAAGCGAACTTTCCACCTTCATATGAATTCTATCATCCTCTGCTTATTCTCGTCACTCGGTTTTGGTCAAGTAATCCCTTCATTGCCTCTCCTTCATCGGCTTCAACCCAGAGCCAAGGTGAGGAATGCACTATCGGCCAACGTAGCTCTGGGAATCGCCGATGAGCTTCAACTTTCTGATCTGCCGCGCTTCTTCCTGAACTCCCGTCGGGCTAGCCATTTTTCTACTTGGTGATCGCGTATAGCCGAGGCCCTTTATTTGGACTGTGATCCATCGGCTATTATAGAAAATTTTTAACCGGATTATCACGAGCCGGTAGTCTCGGCCGTGAGTGGCGGCGGCAGAAGTTCAAGTGAGAATAGTTCCTCAGGTTATACTGACTCGTCGGTAGCCGTAGAGGTATCGGCTTTTCTAAGCAGCTCCCTTACCATTTCAAGTTCCTATTGTTCGTTGGCTAATGTCTTACGATCCTCGCGAGTTCTGACAAGCCGCGAAGAAGACGTGATGGTCAATCGGAGGCGGACGAGAGAGGAAAGAGCGCGCCGGTCGGTCGGCTTTGGCCCGCTATACATCGGGCAACCTCCGTACTGAGTCCGTTCTGGAGGAACTCACCAAGGAGCGGCTGTTAAGTAAGTATCTGCTTTTATATTCGATAAGAATTGTTTTACAAGCTTCTTCTTGATCCTTTATTGCTGATTCGAGAAAAACCAAAATCCACGAAGGTGGCAGCCAAGAAAACCCCAAAGGAAAGAAAAAGTCTGAGAGTTCCTCTCATACCGCCGATGTTGTTGGAGTAAGTTTTGTAACTGTTGTTTTCATGCGCTTCGTGAAACTTTTGCACTACTGATTCTTCGTTTCTTTCTTTCATCCGACAACATCGACTCAAGTAGCTGGCATCTAGGCCAATCTTGAGGCACGTCTCTCGCCGGCCCCACCGCTTTCTCGGATCAACTTCCTGCTTCGCTTCCTTTGCCTCGGTGACCCCTCTTTGCTCCTCAAGCCACTTTGCCGCCTCAGCCGACCCCTACTGCTCTTCAAGCCATTTTGCCGCCTCAGCCGACTCCCAACGCGCCCACGTACGATGTGTCGACTGACCCCATGGACCTTCTTGGCTTCAGCTTGGACGATCTTGATGATCCTGAAGTGATGGCCTCAGACGACTACGTTACGGATCTCCGTAATATTATCGATGTCTCCATGAAGGCGTCGGAGATGGTCGTCCGCTCTGAGCCAACCATGCAAGATAAGCTGAATCGGCTCTTCAATGAGGTCTGCCGGCCAAGCGCAAATCTGGCTAATACTCAACGTGAGGATGCCATGGCGTGGTAAGCCGATCTTCCTCCGAGACCATGGGGCGCTCTCGGAGTGTGTCATTTAGACGATCGAGGGAGGAGGTGGAGGTCGCTTCGTCGTGGCGTGCTCAACGAGAGGCTCAAAAGGCCGATCGTTAGGCATTAGATCGGCTAGTGGCTGAAGCCAAAGAGATGAAGCGGCAGTTTGACAAAGATGCTGCTTTCTTGAAATCCACCAAGGCCGAGATTGTTCAACTAGAGTCGGCCAAAAAACTACTTGAAGAAGAACTGGCCAAGCTCCAAGATCAGTTGGTCAAGGAACAAGCGCAAGTATCGGCAACGGTGGCCTCCCTTTCTGATCAGAAGCAGAAAATCGGCCAAACCGTGGCACAGGTTAAGGAACAGTCGGAGAAACTAGTACCTATACCCGGTAATGCCCAAGCCGATGAGAAGTTGGTTGATGGAGTCCAAGTCGCGCTTGCTAAAGCCGCCGGTGCATTATCGGCTCTGGGTGCCAAGCTCCCCGGGTCTGGCTTGTAATTTCGTGGTCGTTGTAATGCTTTAAAACAATGTTGCTTTTGCTCGCTATACTTTTTAATACATGTAATCGGCTGTTTAACCGATTATTCTATCCTGTTTAATCGGCTGTTTAACCGATTTGTTTCCAAATTCTTTGCATTGTACTTCTAATCACGCACCGATCCAAACGCTAGGGTAGTACCGCTTTAGATACTTTCCGTTAATTGCCTTTGGTAACACCAATCCTTCAAGTGTTTCGAGTATATACGCATTTCCGCCAACAAGCCGATTTACTTTATACGGTCCTTCCCAGGTAGGTGACCATTTGCCGAATCGATTATCCTTAGAACCGATCGGCAATATTGTTTTCCAAACTAAATCGGCTTCGCTGAAGGACTTTGGCACGACTTTTTTATTATATGCTCTTGCAACTTTTTCTTTATTCTTCTTAAGCCGATTTAAAGTAACCAGTCTTAGCTCTGCCAAGTCATCCAAATTGTATAGCATCAATTCTTTGTATTCATCGGCCGATAGATTATTCTGCCTCGCTACTCGCATCGACTCAATGTTTATTTCTACGGGCAACACGGCCTCCTGGTCATATACCAACTGATATGGTGATAATTTAGTCGATCCGTAAAACGCTAGCCGATAAGCCCACAAAGACTCCAATAGTGTAGAGTGCCAAGTTCGAGGCTTTTCATCAATTTTTCTTTTAATCAGCTTGATCAAAGTTTTGTTAGACGACTTCGGCTTGTCCATTGCCACTGGCGTATCTGGCGATGAGTTAAGCAATTTGATACCGGGCTTTCTGCGAAGTTCTTAAAATCGTTAGACATAAACACGTTCCTTGATCGGTTGTGATAGTCGAGGATACCGAATCGATGGATAATGTGTTCATTAACAAAGCCGATAGCTTCTGCTGGTGACTTTTACGGCGGGCGGCTTCAACCCATTTTGAAAAATAGTCTGTGGCTGCGAGGATGAACTTGTGACCTTTGCTTGACGCCGGGAATATTTGGCCGATTACATCTATCCCCCATCCTCTGAACGGCCATGGCTTAACAATCGGGTATAAAGCCGATGCTGGTGCGAGTTGCACATTCCTAAACTTTTGACAACTTTGGCACCCTTTGTAACACTTGAAACAATTTTCTAACATTGTTGGCCAAAAATACCCAGTTCGTCTTAGGATCCACTTCATTTTGTGAGCCGATTGATGCGCGTATAAATTCCTTCATGAATTTCTCCCATGGCTACCTTTGCTTCCTCGTCCTAAGGCATTTCAACAAAGAAACCTTCCATTGTCCGATAATATAGCTCTCCTTCTAGCACAACATACTTCAATGCTTGTTGACGCTTTTTTCATGATGAGGCTTGGATGGGTCTATTAGGTAAGCTTTTATTTCGCTTCTCAATCGGCATTAGCGGCGCCTGACCTTGTTTTATAGATCAAATCAAACGCTTCGTATCGGCTATATTCCTTATAGCCTGAAGCTGTCTGAGCCAATGTGTTGGCTTTGTCGTTCATTTCCCTGGGCACATGGCTGATACAAAATGACGTAAAAGTGTAGATGACATCAAGACAATATTGTAGATACTTTGATAGCACCTCGTCGTTGCATTTAAACTCTCCTTTAATTTGTTGCACCACCAGCAATGAGTCACCATATGCTTCCACATTACTTGCCCCGACACTATCTATCGCCCTGACCCTTTGAGCAATGCCTTATATTCGCCTGGTTATTAGAGCATCGGCTTGTGTCGATATGCAAACTTCGATGTTATGTCATTTTGATGAAATCAGACAATACCTATTCCACTCCCCTCTTGACAAACCTGACCCATCAAAATCTGATTGCCATGGGGCTACATCGACTATTCTGCCATGGTATCATATCCGGTTATGAAATCGACTCTTGCTTGACCTTTAATGGCCTTGGCGATTCGTCTTATCAGATCGAACTCGGTTAGAGCATAAGCCCACTTTCCAAGTCGTCCTCTCAAGATTGGTGCAGACAGCATATATTTGATGATATCGTTTCTGCATACTACTATGCAAGTCGATGCTAATATATAATGCCTCAATTTCGTACAAGCAAAATATAAGGATAAGCACAACTTCTCTATCGGTGGGTACCTGGTTTCGGCTTCCAGGAGTCGTCGGCTTAAGTAAAATATTACTCGCTCTTTGCCATCGACTTCTTGCGCCAATACAGCCCCGATGGTCTCGTTTTCAGCCGATATATATAACTTGAAGGGAATTCCCTTTTGTGGTGCGGCCAAGATTGGTGGTGACGCTAGGTACTGTTTTATATCGTCGAAGGCTTTTTGCTGATCGATTCCCCATATAAAATTCTGACCATCCTTTAATTTTAGCAATGGCGTAAAAGCTTGAATTCTACCAGACAGATTCGAAATGAATCGTCTTAAGTAATTAATTTTGCCAATCGGTTTACGCAATTCATTTTACATGTTGGCGCTTTGTATCGACTATGGCTTTAACTTTTGCTTGGTTAACTTCAATTCCTCTTTGGTGAACCATAAACCCTAGGAACTGGCCGGCCGATACACCAAACGCGCACTTCAGATGATTCATTTTTAACCCATGAGCTCTCGTATTTTGAAATACCCTTTCTAAATCAGCCAAGTGCTGCCAATCTTCCTTAGACTTAACCACCACATCGTCAATGTAGATCGCAACAATATGGCCGATTAGATCGTGAAAAATCAAATTCATGGCGGTGTTGATAGGTGGCGCTTGCGTTTTTTAAGCCGAATGTCATTACCGGCCATTCATACAACCCTATCGCGCCAGGGCATCTGAAGGCAGTTTTAGGGACATCGGCTTCTGCCATGAATATCTGGTTATATCCAGCATTCCCGTCAAGGAAACTGATAATCTTATTACCCGATGCAGCATCGATAAGCATATCGGCTATAGGCATCGGATATTCATCTTTTGGCGTGGCTTTATTCAAATCTCTAAAGTCTACACACACCCGGAGTTTACCATTCTTTTTCATGACGGGAACAATGTTGGACACCCATTCGGCGTATCGGCAAGGTCTTATGAACTTGGCCTCCAACAGTCTCTCAATTTCTTCTTTTATCACAATCCGTCTGATTCGGATTACAACGCTGCGGAGGTTGTTTATATGGCGATACCGCTTGATAGGTAGTGATGTTCCACTAACCGTCCGGCTTAACCCAGGCATCTCATAGTACTCCCAGGCGAAACAATCCCTGTATTCTCTAAGCATTTTGACCAACTTATTTTTGTATTCTAGACCTAAATTTGCACTTACAAAAGTTGGCCTTTTCCTATCACCTTCTCCTATGTCGACTTCTTCAAGCATATCGGCAGAAGTGAAACCTTGCCCCAATTTTTCGCTTTGGAAATCTTCAATGGCTTCGCAGGAGTTTATTCCATGCCGATAGCTCCTCACCCTGTCCTGTAACGCTTGGATCATTTCTGACCCCATCTCCTTAGAAATTCACTTGCCCGATCAAATGTTCCTGGTTTTACACTGATCGGCATCAATCCTGACTTACCAATGCATATGAAATCGCAATCGTCTAATGTTTTACCCGATATACACTCTGCTTCTTCATGTGGCCAATTTGCATCGGAACTAGCCATAGCAATATGGGCCGATGTATCGGCTGAGACGACCTCAACTTCGTCTCCGTTCCATTGAACTAGCAGCTGATGCATGGTTGATGGTATACAGCAATTGGCATGTATCCAATCGCGTCCCAAGGAGTACAATGTAGTTTCCTTTGCTTCAATTACAAAAATGCGATTCGGCAAAGTTTTCTTTGCCGACGGTTAACTCTGTAACCATTACCCCCTTTGCTTCAGTAGGGTCCTTGTGAAATCATTTAGTACCATGTTGGTTTTTATCAGATCTTCGTCGGTTTTGCCTAACTTCTTGCAGGTAGTGAGCGGCATCAGGTTCACAGTAGCCCCTCCATCAACGAGCATCCTGGATATCGGCTTTCCATTGATGTAGCCTTTTAAGTAAAGCGGCTTAAGATGCCGATGGGGATCTTGCGGCTTTTCAAATACAGCATCTTGTGCGCCTAAGCATAGTTGAGCAAACGTGTCTTTAGCCGATTCAGTTTTAATTCTGAACTCGGCTGGTAGGGTGAATACCATGTTGATATCCATGGGAGGAGTGTCATCTCGAATCATTGGTGACACCAAATCATCTGAGGAATCTGATTCATCATCGGCTTGCTGCTTTCTCCTCCACTCCTTTGTAACAAGTTTCACTGGCCGCAGCTCATTAAATGCTTGATCTCTCTGTTTTTCCTCTTCGGCTTCTCTTATCTCTTGCGTCCTTAGGCATTGAAGCCGTCTGCGTTGCGATCGGCTAAGTCCAGTTGGGCACCACCTAGGTTTAGGCTCAATCGGTTTGCGAATCTTACCAGCCAGATTTTCTGTAATTTCGACCTTTTTATCTCCATTCGGTGTACCCAGCCTTTCCTTTATCGGCTTTTTATGCCATGATCAAGTCCGATCGTATTTGTATCAAATAGCCGCTTTAACCGCTTGCCTTGGCCAATCTCTTTGAGGTAATGCTCCATGGGGCATGACCTCGAAGATAATAATGCCATACCTCTTTCCCAATGAAATTGCGGAAGGACATCTTTGATGAGCTCTCTGCGGTTGTCTAGCCGATACAAATTGCTGGCCGAAACACATTGTTTGGCCGATGTGTCCCTTTGGTCGTCGAGTCTGCCGCTCTGCCGATGGCTTACCCTTTCATATTTCTCAAGCAAGCGTGAAAAAAGTCGGCTTGGGTTTGAATGCTGGCTTCCGGGCGGAGATCTTTCGGCTTTGTACCATCGTCCGACTTGCAATTCCCCTTTTGGCTTCACAGTCCTAGAATTCTTCCCATCTCGATCGGCTTCAATTTGAAGTGAGCCGATCATTATCTTCAGTGTTTCTCCTTGTGAGCTTGACTCTATGTCGACTTGCCGCGTTGCTAAGGGTCTTTCATCGACAATGTTTTTTCCCTTGCCGGAGCACTGAACCATGTTGATTGGGAAGGGATTGACGTCGACTTCCATGGTCGGCTCCTCTGCAAACTTGAGCCGACCGTCTTCAATAGCTGCCTGTATTTGCTGCCGAAAGATGTTGCAATCATTAGTGTTATGAGAGAACGAATGATGCCACTTACAATATCGTCGTTTTTTGATCTCATCGGCTGATGGTATGGTATGTCCCTCAGGCAGTCGTATCAACTTCTCTTGTAACAACATGTCGAATATGCGATCACACTTGGATACGTCAAAAGCATATTTAACCTCCGACTTACCCCTAGTCGGCTTGAGCCACGAACAGACAAGTGGTTTTTTAGAACCCCTTATTCATTCAGCTATATTTACATCTACTTCATCTTCGAAAGTTTCACTTGAACTATATTCAACCATGTTTATTTTTGCTTTATCCTTTCCACTGCCATTTAGTCTAATTTTATCTTTGAATTCTTTACCTAAATATCGGCTTTCCTGTGCCGACACACGGTGAAGCAGGTGACTTAAATCAGTGAACTTCTATCCAGCAAGTTTTTCTTTAAGTGGGGGAATTAACCCTTGAAAGGCTAAATCGGCTAGTTGGTTATCGGGCAATACTACACTGAAGCAGCGATTTCGCACTTCTCTAAATCTTCTAATATAATCTGAAGCCGACTCACCAAACTTTTGCCGGACAGCACTCAGGTCTGAAATTCTCAACTCCAAGCTACCAGAGAAAAAGTATTCATGAAATCGACTTTCTAAATCATTCCAAAAATGGACCGAATTTGGAGGCAGATTGGTAAACCAAGTGAAGGCAGTCCCTGATAAAGACAAGGGAAAAAGCCTAATCTTTAGCCCATCGGACTGAGCCGCTTCACCACACTGAGCGATAAATCTTCCAACATGCTCTAAAGTGGTGACTGAATCATCCCCTGAAAACTTCGCAAAGTCGGGAATCCTAAAGTTATGGGGATATGGCATGCGGTCAATATAATCTGGGTACGGCTTTCTATAGCCGATTGTCTTCCCTTTGGGCTGTAAGCCAAATTGATCTCTCAAGACCATAGAAATCTGATCAGCCCAATTGATGTTGTTAGCCGATGGAGCACTAGGGTTTGGCCAATTATTTTGGGCAGTATCCTGCCCCCCGAGTGTAAACTCGGTTGGTCGGTTTGCTCTAGCCGATGGATACTGTTGTTGCCATGATTCGTATCCATCGGCTCTGGCAGCCGTAACCTCAGGCAATGGAACAAACGGCTCTGTGTATGTAACTACTTTATATGGAGCCGGATTTCTAACTTGAAACGGCCTACAATTCCTATCTAATTCAGTCGGCTGAGGAGCCGACGGGACGCAGGAAACACCTGACGCTGATGGATCTGACTTTGCAGCGTCGGTATATTCATGGTAATGAGTAACTGGGTTTGGACGAGGGTTTGTTGGTGCCAACACTGTGGGCTGGGTCGGCATTAGTGATGGCGCGGGTGCCGACGCTTTGATCGTGTTGGCGTTTGGTGCCACAGAATACGCCGAATACGTTGGGAGTGGTTGTAATGGGTCCAGCAATCCTCCAGATGTTGCCAACTCTTGTGCAATCGACTTTACGCTATTTTCTATCATCGGTTTTAAAGTCGTGACCAAAGCCGATGATTGATTAATTAATGCATGATGCACAGATTGCTCAATCATAACAGATAACTCAGCTTGAGCTGGCATATATCGGCTTACCGGAGTCGACGTGACGCCAGCCTCGCCAAGTGGATTCAATGTTGGGAGCGCCATCTTCTGTGTGACTCTCGTCGGGTTTTCGGTAACAACCCAACATCAACTCCTCCAAGGCGCTTTTCGATCTTGATTTCCTTGCGCCGCTCGAGTTAAATCGTCCAAAGTAGGGACGATTATGGCGTCGATATTGACGTCGGTGGTCTGATAGATTTGCTCCTAAGAGGTAAGTTTCCTTATTGAACTCGCTTCCATATATTGTTCGTGACGCTATTCAAACTTTCTAATGATGCCTTCGTGCTTCATCCAAACTCGTGCTTTCCTACCGATTCTTCTAGTAGTTTCCAAAAACTGGTGCAAACAATAAGTTTGAGCCCAACTGAATAATTGGGGCCTCTGCACGGTGTTAGATTCATTCATTGGTTAGAGTCGATACTTTTGTCAGATTACCAACATTTATGCAATATCATAGCTAATAGGAGATGCATGTTGCAATTTTTCAGATTACCACCACAAGGGAAGGAGCAGGCTGCATATTTGATAGGAATGTTATTACTCCATGACAAGAGAAGGAGTTGGCATATTTGATAACCTGTCAATAGTAAGATAAACAAGCTGTTTCACACAATCAAAACAGTTATTAGCTTGATATTGTCATTTTATTCTTGCTTCGAAATGTCCTATTATTTCTTATTGTAACTTGAAATGCGCTGCCTTGTTTTAGGTCTGGCTGCTATTTTCATGTAAAAAGATGTACTTTGTCAGCTCCTGTAAGTTAAGTATGCTTGGTTGGGTGCTATTTGTACCGGTTTGTATCTTATTCTGAGATGAGTTTTCTCTATGTATCCAGCACAGTTATGATGTTTTGGTTTAAGCCATTTGGTAATTGAGCATTTCAAGAGGTTATTTGCATAGACTCAGAATTTGCTAAGAATATGAATTATTGAAGACTTTGATATGTTCGTCTGCTTTTGTTGATAACTATGTGTTTAGGCTTGTTGGTGGTTTGCTCAATTTTGCTTCGTGAGAAGTGTTTGAATAAGATTATTCTAGTCTTAGTTATTGAGATTAGTCATTTGGATTTTCAAAGCACAAGTTCTATTCAAGAAGACTTATTTGATGGGATTTCGTATTTCAGCTACAAAGTGAATTCATCTTAAGATGGAGATTGTTAATGTGTGATCCAAATTCTCTGGTGTGTTTGTGCCGAACAAGAGCTTTGACCCAGATGACTAGGAGACACACACCAAGCAGTGCCAGACATGGCACAGGCAGGCGCAACCAACTCTAATTATATTTCCTTCTTCATTTAGGACTCTTCTGTCTAGCCTATATATGTACCCATATAGTCACAAAGTTGAGATACACCGAATTTATTCGTGCTTGTAAATTTCGTCTTCATACGCCTATAGTTCTTACTGTAAGGATTTTTCAGGTTAAATTCATGGCTTCCGTTTCTTTCAATAATCTAGTTTCCCCGTACCTTTTATAACAGAGTGGATGTTCCAGGATGCATAGAAGAGTCGATATTGTGATTTGTTAGATACGACTTAACGGACTGCTTAATCTTGTGTGTTTTTGGAGGCGGGGAAGATATCAAAGCTTCATGTTTGCATAGGAAACATGCATATGCAACTGAACTGACCCCTGTTCGCTCTCCGCTGTGTGCCACCTGCTGAGCAACAGATCGCGCGCGAAGTTTTCGCCCCAAGCTCCACGATGCAACTTACGGGGATTGCAGGTGATATTACTGAATCATAGCAAGGACGAGGAGGATACGCGTGGCCAGCTCTGCTCAGCTTCGTGTAAGGTGGGTACCAGAAAAAAAAAAGGCAGAAAAAAATTGGGGTGAGAGAGGCTCGAACTCTCGACCTCAGGATAACTCAATTAGCTATGAGACCTACGCGCTAGCCAACTGCGCCACCACCCCACCGTGCTCAGAAGCCGATACCATATCTTTTAATTATGCTAATAATAACTTCATAGTGCACGCATTCCAATGAAATTTAATCTTCTTAAGTTTGATTTGGCTGAAGTTCAGACTGCACTTAATCATGTAGGACACGATAAGTCAAGAAAGGTGAACATTCGGAGTTCAGGGTAAAGATAGATATCTAAAATCCTTGGATGTCTCAGCTTACCCCATCTACATATAAAATTTCATGACCTGTTCATGATCAAGTTTGTTTTTTTTTAACTTCTAGCATCCATCATAAAATTTTATATGTAGATGGGTAGATGTACATCCATGATTTTTTTCTGAATTTTGAAACTTTTTAGTTGGATTGCACCAGCTCATCAAATCCCAAGATGGATATCTAAAATCCTTGTTAACATTCTACACCATCCATTTGGATAGGAGCAGCTCATCAAATCAATCCATACACAATTTTCTGTAGGCTGGAGGCCAAACCGAACCTCCCGATTTCAACTTCTCCACTGAAAACCAGAAACTTACAGCAACAGCATTCACTTGCTGACTTGCACGGTTACTTCAATCTACAGGTCTAATAATACTACTTCAAAACACAAATGGGACTCGACCAATCCATACAGATAACAGAGTAAACGAGAGATCGAGGCTCCTATGAGATTCAAACATCACACCTCTTTATTCTTGTCCGCCACCCTCTCGCCTAGCACCTTGACGAATTGCGTTGTAGGACGCTGCGGTGTCCGACGGACGGACGGTAAATTGCAGAGCATGGGCGGTACGCTGGTGCAGTTGCCAACAACGCTTCGGGGGACACGGGACTCGGCCGGTAACCCCAGCATATCCTGGACTGGCCATATCCCTGCCGCAGGTGCAGATGGGGCGACCACCTGTCACTCGGCGGTGCGCACCACCAGATATTGCTGTAGAAAAATTCATCACAGGCAGTTCAAATACGATATCACGGTGGTTTTCTGAATTATATGTATGCTTGTACCAGTATATTAGATTATTATCACAGACAGTACTGATATAGAATCATCTGTGATTATAGGCTATCATAGACGGTTTTTATCAAGAACCGTCTGTGATAGTGCATTATCACAGACGGTTGATAGTCCTAATCGTCTGTGATATGAGATATATCATAGACGTTTTTCCTTAGAAACCGTTTGTGCCTCATGAAATGCTAGCTATGCCCTATGAAATAAGCAAATTATAGATTATATCACAGCACAAGCAAATTACATATTACATCACACAGCACAAGCAAGTTGCAGATTACACCACAGCACATCCATTTTAGAAATCAACTCAGATATATTAACCAATTGAATGCACAATTGACAAATTTACGAATTTACAATTGACACATATGCCACTACAGCCCATGAAGTTGACCCCGAAGAAGCCCCTCGATGATTTGATAATAAGACAAACAAACAAGGAATGAAAGTAACTCTACTATTTACAGTGTTAATTTATGGATACTCTTATTTCCACTACACCAAGACATTAAACTCTTATTTTTCTAAATTTAGAAAAACTATCCTACGGTATACCGTCCAAACCATGTCCAACAAGATAGCAGTCAACCGTACCATTAATGCTCATCGAGGCGACCAAACCACCACGTACTCTCCCCGCAGATACATTGAACGCTCACACTGCCTCGTCGCGGAGCTTGGTGGCTGGTGCCACGCTTCCGATGGCTACTACCACCGCCGTGCGCCTCGTCCCCGCTCTCCTGCCCCGTCCCCGCGCCTCGGCAGCTGGTCTCACAGGGCACGGGCAGAAGCTGCACTATGAGTTCGTCACCAGCGGTGGGAACAGCGCGCTCTCCGGTGGGGACAGCCCTCGCCTCATAGACAGCGTAAGAATCTTACCGCTTACTTCTTCGTGTTCCCCTCGTGCTTTTCATTCTTCCGTTCCATTTTTCTTTTGCTTCCATTTGGCCGAACAAGCGAGGCGCGCTGCGTAAGAACAACTCAGCACCGTGTCCGCAACTCCGTGTCATGTCGTTGCGTCACGTCGAGAACCCAGGGTGCGGCGTGCAACAAACCGTAGCTTTTGCTGCAGTGGATCATTGCCTGTATTCTTGTTCTTAGGTTTGGCATTCTGTCGAAAACATGGCGTGCGATATGGCATTGCGCTAACTGGAGTGTACTTATGCTGTTTCTATCCATGTGAAGGGGGCACAAGTAGTATCAAACAGCCTTTGCCCAATGGAGTGCACGTTCAACCTCAAGATGTTTCGCACATAAGTTTTACGTTGTTTCACATATATATTTCATGATGTTTTACACGTAAGTTTTATGATGTTTCATAGATAAGTTCAATTGGCTTTATAATTTTCCTTCAATATAGTTTAGATGATGTTTCACACATAAGTTTCATGATGTTTCACAAATATGTTTTATGATGTTTCACACATAAGTTTCATGATATTTCATAGATAATACTATTGTCATGGCTATTTTCAACATAAGGGATTGATATAGTTGTTCTCCTACCATGAGAAACTATTAGGTATAAATTTTTATTTATGAATATCAATGCATTAACAAAATGGATTGAAGTTGAGCTAGTTACAACAATTACAGCATCAACAAGGAAATTCTGTGTGAAAAATGTGGTCAAACAACTCAAAATACATAGTAGGTTTATTATTGATAATGGATCACAATTTGTTGGTGGCCTATTTCAAGATTTCTATGATGAAATAAACATAAAGATTTATTTCACTTATTTTGGTCATCCTCAAAGCAATGGAACAGTCGACATGCTAACGACCAAATCATACAAAGTATAAAAAAAATGAGTTTTTGATCGTCTCAAAGCACGCTCGGGGATTTAGGTAGAAGAATCGTATTAAGTGCTTTAGGTCTTACACACCACGACCAATATAACTACCAGTGAAATACCTTTTCAACTAGTCTATAGGACAGAAGTTAGTAGAAGTTATATTATCTACTAAAATTCATTTAGAATCAACAAGGATCGACATCCATGATAAAGTCAACCAAGACGATCAGTGTGAAGATAACATGTCCTTGAAGGAAAATGCGATCGAGCACTTATCAGCAACCTGTCTGTATCAACAGTACCCAATTTTTGCTAGAAACGCATTTGCACTGTAGCACTTTACCTGAACCATTGGATTTCGATTGAACGTCTGAGAGACGCGCCTAATACGAGGATTGTTCATGCTCTGCATTCACACTTCTAGTGCAGAGGATCCGAGTCCACGCTGCCGATCGATCGTTGTAACTGTACACGACAGGATGCCACCCGGCCATGCGGGCACGCCGTGGTTGAGGACGGAGACGGTACAAGCGAGCCAGCTATGAAACCCGGTTGCCGCTGTAGCGATACGTACGCGTAGGCGATGGTCGGGGACCCGGCCGCGGTGAGGCGGGCGCTGGCGCGGAGCCAAATGTCCGCGCGCGGACTATTTTATCAGATAATAGAATGTACAAAAGACAGAAAAAAACAAAGCTAAGAACAAACTAAAAATCCTTATTTTTTACGAAAAGGCAGAGCCTGACAATTCTATTTAACCAGATAGTAGAATGTACAGAAGGTAGAAAAATCAAAGCTAAGAACGAACAAAAAATACTTAATTTTTACGAAAAGGCAGAGACTGCCGATTCTATTGAATCGGATAATAGAATGTACAGAAGACAGAAAAGACAGAGCTAAGAACAAAGTGGAAAAGGCTAAGAAATGACAAAAAAATAAAGCGAAGAAAAAAACTAAACTAGACCAAGGGCCTGCAGCCCCTGCTTGCATCCACAGAATCGTTTCCGCTCTGATGCTGTTCGCTGGAGAGGAGATATAAAAGAAAATCAAGACTACCTCCTACTTAAAAGACTCGAATAATTAAGACTCCTGGCAACACTTGACCAACCCATAATTAAGACTCCTGGCTACACTTTGACCAACCCTATGGAATTCACGTACAGCAGACAGACAAGGCAAAAAAGGAAGACATAGCTGATGGCAAACAAAATTAATATTTGGTTTGTCACAAGATTGATCAGACCAGTTACATGTACAATGCTCCATAAAAAATTGAATTCTTTTCACCGGTTATTTCTACACAAGTTAAGCACTGGACTGTCCAAGTAATGCTACCTACTAAACAAAATTGCCAGTGACTAACAAGTGCAAATTCCATGTATATAGGCGAGACATTTCACATCAGAAGGCAGCAAAAATGGAAGAAAGATTAAGTAGCCTAAACTCTTAAGCTCAAACTTACGAGTTACGATCTACCTAGCCGGCCATAAAGGTTATGACAGCTAGATTCAATGAGTTCGTCCTGGAGAACGACATGGATGCTAGACTAGATATGCAGCAAAGGGATTTTTGACACTCAAACCTTACTAGAAAATTACTTAGTATTGAAAAACTGGGATGTCCAGCTTCCTCTTCTTTTTGTCCAGTGGGTCACTTCGAGGGCAGCTGCGAGACTCCTCTGCATTGCGCTGCGTGATCATGCAGTTCATTAAACTTTTTCTTCGTTGGGCTGGCATGCTCCTCATCAACCGTGTTGCATTCTTATCCAGGCAAGGGCCCTTCATAGATTTAGATGCAGATGAAGCCTTAGCTTTCTTTACATTCGGTTGATGTTCAAATCTTGGAATTGAAGGAGTATCCTCATCATCTGTGAATATAAGACAAGCAGAAAGGTGAGCCTTCTTATTTTTCGAAAGGAAAAGGTGAATGGACAGAGCAAAGTAACATGTAAGATAATGTACAGTTTGAGAAATAAATTAAAGCGTGAAAGATAATGAGTACAACACTGCAGCCGTCTTACGCTTAGATATGATGGAATTAGATTCACATTCTCTAGGATTGGTCCATTAATCATTGAATCATATAAAAAATACCATGACAACTAGAAGATGAATAGAGGATGCGATTATAAGGAGGCAAGTAAGCAATCTGTGTTGCCAAGCACTAGATTGCAAAACAAAACCAGGTGTTCATAACAATTGTAGTTGAAACGCATACTTACCAAATGACTCAAACTCAAACACACCAAGCTCATTATCAGAAGTCGGTCGCTTGGGGCACGGAGATGGAGTTGAGGGTCTCTCCAGATTGGTAATTTCAGCAGTACTACGGGGGCATCTCATAGTCACATAATCCTGGGGGGATGCTCTGCATGGGCTGATTTCATCTTTTATGTTGACGTTGTTCAAAGCATCAATTGGACATCTCTTAGCTGGTTCCTCAGGAAGGAGATATTCTTCGCATTGACTGGTTTCATCTTTCTCTACCTCATCACCAGGACCAACGCTACTGCCTTCTCTAGAAGATGTTGAACAATACGCATCTATACTCTCCAAAACTGACACAGGAGATGCACCACGAGTATTCTCAGCGTGCAGGGCCTCCTCTAGCACGCTTGAGAACCACGGAAATGTGCCCTGCCTAACATAGAAGAGAATATATGCTTCCTGGTTTAGTGCACTTGTCTCAGTAATTGAATCAACCTGCAACAAAAGCGTGGCCATTACAAGGATGAAAAACAAAAAGTTTTTGTGTCATAAAAGCACTAGCAATTGACTAGTTGCACATACACGAGAGTCATTCATCAAGTGCCAAGAGCTTGGTGAGGAACGAATGGTGCAAACATAATGGCCATAGTTAGGTAGGCCAGAATGCTCAACAATGCCATAAAGATCATATTTCAGTTCCTTCTGCATGTGGAAGTACAAGCAAACATCAAAATATGCCTTGGTACTGTAAACCTATTAGTCGAGAATAGTAGAAAAACTCACATTGCCATCTGGGTTGCTGTGGAACGGCTTCAAATCAAGCTCTGATGGGTACACCACATGTTTTTCTATCTTTTCAATGGAATTATCAAGGGTGGTGAAACGCTTCAGTTGAAATGCAATGACATCTGGTGTTTTATCAAGCATAAGCCGCTTGTCCTTACAAACTCGAGCGTTACAATGTTCACAGGTGAGCTTGTTCTCAGCATCCCCAATTTGCTCTACCTTAGTAAAAGATTCCATAGCACCAACAAGGTGGTCAACTTGATCAATCTCCAAGCTGAGATCAAGGAAGGGCTCAAATGACTCCGAACAGTGACCACACTCACAGCAAGTCAACTAGATTCACAGAATAACGTTAGTTGCAATGCAAGTGCCAAGCGAACTAAATAAGTGATGGCCGAGCAAAATACCTGGCTTTTTAGTTGGCCTCCAAAAACCTGCTTGACAATACTTTCTTCATCAAAAGATGAGGGCTTGCCCTTTGACTTGGGATCTAGGGTGCACTTATGCAAGTTATCAAGCAAGCAACGTAGGAACTCATGTGCATCCTCTTGTTGTCCTGGTCTAAAATCTGAAGATAATTCTGTAAAATCTTGTCAAGGAATTCCAAATCAAAGAATTTGAATCTTCTCAGGCAAAAGGAAGACAGCAACAGTTTAGAGGATCCAATGGTTCAGCACAATATTCCAGCAAATAGTAAGGTGTACAGATTGAAATAAACTTGGAAGCGCATACATTTAAGGGTGCCAAATCATGTAAAAGATGGCTTCCAAATTTCCAGACACACCGAGCAAGTCAGCATCTATGCATACAGCACTTGTTTTGTGGCAAAACCAAGAAGCCAAGGCGAAAAAGTCAAAAGTCAAAGGATACCGCTTAAATTATCTCTGAACCTCGCTGGCCTTAGAACAGATCCAGACCTTCGAATCGATTCATCAATATGCTCTTTAAGGGCACAAAAAGAACAGAACCCATCTTTATCATCTGCAGGATACCAACAATCCTTATCACGAAACTAAAATGGAAAAGGTCTCAGACACTAATTCAATTTTTCAGGTAATAAAAAATAATTATCAGAAACTATCCATACATGAGCATGGAGTAGAGTGATCAGTGGAGCGAAGCTTAAGAATAAGTGGGACTGTATGAGTGATGCACTGAAGAATTGCGTTTAGGAAGCATGTGTTCCCCATATTCCCAAGACCGGCTCCCTGCACATGGGGAAGTTTTTTAAGTACATAACAATGACTAAATCCTAAACCATGACTATAACATATCAACCTTAGACCTTAGTACTGAAGAAATTACATACCACAGATTGGGGTTGCCCTCTGTGAGAAAAAGTCAAAGAAAGTTGTTTATCTTCCGTGTCAAAAGGCTCAATACCACTCTGTAAAGCAGAACTCATCAATACAAATGCCTCAATGTAACAAAGATTAAATCTGAAATCTCACACATAAAAATGGGATTAAAACAAGTATGAAGGCACTTACATTTGAGTTGCATTGCTTGCTGTCAAGAAGGTGCATCGACTGCTGTGTGGTTTCCATGCCCCATATATCTATTGCATCCTGTAGCACCACCCAACAATAACATTAGGGAACTTTGGACACCTAATAACTACAGTTCCAAGATAATAACTGGAGAATATATATATATATGGCATATTCTGTATACCATAAAGCACACATAATTGTGTCATATGCCAGCAAACAGCTTGAGATAGAAATACAGATATATATATGGGAGAAACTTACATTGGAACTGGGCTGCTCTGTGCTAAGGGGTTCTGATTGCAGATTCATCTCCCCATCTGGTGAATCAAAATCATCCTAAAATAGCAACCAGAAAAGCACAAAGATAAAAATTACAGAACTTCTAGACACAGCAGAACTCCATGTAGGGATGTCTTATAACAATATAACATTATAATTGCACATGAGCTGGCGGTAATGCAAATGGCACTTGATCAGCTAAGCTTTAAATTTTAAGAATTAGTAAAATCACAGAAATTGTGGTGCTTGGATTTTAATTATATTTGAATTTACATCACAATTCAATTATTAGCCTCTCAAAGAAAAAATTAGTTCAGCTTGGACTAACAAGCTAAATCTAGTTACAGGTTTAAAGATAATACATCACATAAAAAGGAAGTGACTCTTATGAAATTCTAAAAACTAAGGTGGTTGAGGTCTGGGACATGAGAGTCTCGTGTGCAGTTTTCATAAAAGAAATGTAAGAGCACAGGGCAGGAATACTATAGACACATAGCTCCCTGGAGATGATCACTGAAACAAACTGCCAAGGCTCATGCTTTGTACCATTGAGTGTTCCAATTCCATCACATAATGCACCGAACTGGGTTTCTTATCCATTAAAGGCGTTGAACACAACTTGCTTTCCCCGCCTACCAGATCAGAAATGCTCTGACATCACATTAATAAACAACTTAGCAAACATCATCAGAAGAGCCCAAATAAACTTGCTGGTACAATCAAATTCTTGAATGAAGGCTGGGGGCAAACAGCACATACCTCAGATTGAGGCTGCTTGTTTTCAGGAAAACAAGGTGCAGTCACCGTGTATTCATCATCCATTGAATCCAAGACACTCTGTAAAAGAGAAAAGGCATACCAAAATAATTACAAGTTGCTAAAGACCAAAACAACAAGTCTCAAGTTGATAGGAGCAACTAGCTCACATTGTGCTCGTGATCCGTGGCTGCAGGAGCACAAACCCCATCCCAAGGATTTGAATAGCTCTGTAAGTAAAAGCAGAGAACCCACACAGACAAATTAGCAACTTGTGAACGATAGCATATCAGGTGTTTTCGAGAGAATGATAACACACGAGAAATACAAAATTTACCTAGGAGCATAATTATAGTTCAGTACTCCCTCCATTTCTTTTTATAAGGCATATTTTGATTGAGCATGGGGATTAAGGAAAGCATGGAACCAAGGGAATGATACAAGGGAAATGACCATAGTGTCTTATGGTGTTATGTCTTGGGAATAAGAGAGATGATAGTCATGTGGGTGTTTACTAATAAATGTTGAAGAGAGATGGAAGATTAATGAGGACAAAAGAGAGAAAGGACCATTAAAACTGCATGCACACCTTATATTTTGGAACAAAATAGTAAAAATTATAGGTTTTATAGATGGAGTATCTTACAACGGAGCGAAGCGGCTGGCACATGGAGAAAAATGGTTGGTGCTGCTCATTTTTCTCGTTCCCATTGTCGGCACCGGTGTCCCCCTAATAACACAATTCTTCACAATAAGACCAATGTGTACATGATGAAAAACTACAAAGCATTGCCTTTTATTATGAGATGTACTACCACAAATGGAACAAAATAGAAGGCTCAGCTAGACGGCAGGTCGAAATCACCACCATTCCCAATTTGTTTAACCATGGGTAGACCGTCGCAACTAAATAATTTGAGCAAACAAGACGATCGCCATCACAATTTCCGCTGTCTAAGAGCGATCGTTTGCTGCCTAATGCTACGTGATAACAACCAGATCGGGGTTTCCCAGACACGAACTCCCATATCTCCTGCTTAAGATTCGACCTAAAACCGCAGCAAAAACCCTAAGGGAACACGCCTCAAAACGTTAAAAACCCTCAAAACACCACCACGACAAGTCGACCTCCCGCGAAAATCACATCCTGAGTTGGCAGAAACAAAAGAATCCAGTCGTACCACGCAAGCTACCGCCCGATAACGCGACCCACACAGAGAGTTCGAGGCCCCGGCCAACCTAGACACCGAACAGACCGAGCAAGCCGGCGAATCTCACCGGAACGGGGGCGGGCGGGCTCACGCTGACGGCGCCGTCCTGCTCCGCCATGAGAGGGGGGCAATCGCCGGCTAGGGTTTCGCGCGGGGGGGTCGGTGGCTGGTAGGTCGGCGAGGGGCGGGCGGGGAGAGCTGCGGGGATTGGTTGGTTGGTTGGTTGGAGCTGCGGAGACTAATCGGAGCGGCGGGGGGACAAAAAGGATGGCGATTTGTTGGGGGCGGAGGGGATGCGAGGAGGGAAAAGAGATTCCTTTGGGGAAATATTTTGTAGGTTTGAAACGAAGGCGGGCGCGTTAAACCGTCGCTGCGGCGGAAGGGGTTGGGAAAGTGGAAACAGCAAGGAAGGGGGACGGTTTATGAAGGCGGGTGGTTTCGCGTTTCCCGCTCCTTTGCAAGTGGAGGCCGATTTTTCGCGCGCGGCCCGCGTTGTCCGCGTCGTGGGGTCAACCCAGCCGGTCAAGTGCTGTGTGGTGTGTACCTACCGGATTTTCTTTATCTCTCGTTTGCTGAAAAAACAGAAATTTATTTGGATTGCGGGAATACAGAAGAAATTTGGCGAGAACCGGCATCAGGACGTTCGGTATGTTTCGTCGGATGTTTAGTGTAATATTTTTTTCTCGTGTATATTTCTACTGCTATCGAAAGAAAATATTTCACGCGTAGAAAAAAATGTTGCAGCGATCCGGATCGATATTTCTACTGTTATCGAAGGAAAATATTTCGCGTGTAGGAAAAAATGTTTCACGAGTAGAAAAATGTTGCGTCCAGAAAAATCGGACGTCTAGCTCCTAGCAATTCCGAAGAAATTTTTTAGGATTCCAAAGGAATCTGCTAATTTATGCTCTGTTTGTCTAAGTTTTTTCTCCAGTTTAAAAAGTTGAAAAACTAACATCTAAATAAATATGTGACTTTTTAATTAGATTTTTATAAGTTATAAGTCTCTGTATAACTAAAAAACAAAAAAGCCATTGGAGATTTTTTTTCTTATTAAGGATTGTATTTACATTAATGCCGCTAAAGATAAGGTAATATTACTCGCCACTATCACATATAAAAACGAGCAACTTTTAAGCTACTTAAACAAAAATCCAAACAATCAGAACCTTAGAGTCATTTGGTTTTACAGGATAACCACACGAAGATAAATAGTGAAACATAAGAATATGTACCCGTTCCAACCAATTTCGCAGGAATTTAAACATCTAATCCGAGCTCGAGGCAACGCTCTAGAGAGAGAGCCTGTACCTGCAGCCGCTTCCAACCTTTCACAGAGAATAAGCTACTATGCCGACACGCAGATCGCATGGGGGAATGGAAGAAGTGTAGAACACGCGCATAGATCGATTTGATCATTGGAGTCTCAAATCTTATGGTTGTTCGCCTTCTCTAATAAAAACAACACCTTAACATATAGACTAAGGGTAAAAAGGAAACCAATTGTATTTCTGTTTTCGCTCACACCCTCACTCCTTGCTTAGGCTGTTACCTACTCCCCACCACCATGGCAGCTCATTTTTTTTTGTAAACACGTAACATAATTTTATTGTTTAGTTAAAAAAACATTTCTATTACAAGGCATAGGAACTTGACTAGCCCCATTGATAGGGCAGTGGTACCTACGGATGCTTAAAAATCTCATTTCCCATCTTTTGCAATGCCACTATAGCAATTAGCTCATTTACAATGGACAAAATCAAATTGCACACATTTGCAATGGCAAACATTCCGCCCATCTAAGTTTGAATTGTAGCTGTTGCTTTGCATTAGCATTCTTGACACAAAATTAGTTGTAGACCTGTAGTCCCAAAAGAACCGCACAGTTGCACATGCTTTCAAGCCATCAGTCGAGAATCCAAAATTTAGGGCATGTACAATAAGGCCACCTCAACTGGTTCTTAGTATGTAAACGTCAGCTTTGGTCTATATGGAAGAGTGAGAAAAAGAGGAGAGAGAAGAGAGATGGCGCTTATTTAATAGACAACTTTGCATGGGAGCAAAGTAGATTTTTTTATGTACAAGAGAGAAAAGATAATTATTGCATAATATTTAGAAATAATTATTATATAAATAGGCTTTTAGATTACTATTATTCAATAGTGAGCCTTGCTATTGTACTTGCCTTAAGTGCTTGGATATTAAAGCATTTAAGAGCCTGTTTTGTAGAGCTCCAGATTCCAACTTCACCTGAAATTTGAAACTTGTAGGCTAAAATAAAGTGAATTAAGTTTATATTTCTGGTCTAAAATGTAAACAAGATGATCTATCTAAACACTCTTAATGTACTCATAGCTTCAGGTTCACGAATCTGGTGAAGCTAGAATTTTCAGCTTCATCAGATTCATGAATCTGGAGAAGCTGAATCTCTGCCAAACACACCCTAAGAATCACCATCTTCAAACTATAGGTCATGAGATACTACAGTTTACCCATACTATTTCTCGTCAAGAAAAAATACTACAGGTTATAAATACCACATTTTTCCACCAGGAAAACCATTATGTGTTTGGTAGCTGCAATATCTACCATACTGCATTTGTTTAAAGTACTTCTTGCAGCCACAAATACGTGTCGTTTGGGATAAATGCAGTCAAACATTTAAAACTTTGACTATCAATATCTTTTTAAATATTTATATCGGATACAAAAAAAATATGTGAGTATATTTGTCTCAAACAGTGCTTTTATAGTATTAAAATTTTATAAATATATTACAGTAAAAATTAGTAGTCAAAGTAGCGTTTTGTTGTACCACATTTGTTATTTCAAAGGATATTTGAAGCATAACTCAACAAAAAACCTGATGTAGGATAAAATCCTATGTGTATTACTTGATGTCCCAGTTTTATATATAGAAACCGAGCAAACAATTAAAGTACATCCACAACACTCAAAACATAAGGAGACCAACAACCAACGACCCAGTTAAAATCCCTCCAAAGTAAACCAACAAAATTACTTCTCTCCATTAACTAAAGCATTGAAGTAGACTGAAAGAGACTTCAACTCGACTGGGATGCCACCATTCTTTTGGACTTCAACTATCATATCATCCTCCCCAGTCATATTACTCCTAGCTCCAGGGGAAAAAGAGCTTAAATCTTCTCCTTCAGATTTAAGCAAAACTGCTCCATCTTGATTATCATTTCCTTCTTGTACAAAGGGCGCTAATCTCTCAGCGAGACAGATATCTTTCTCTAAACTGTTTTTACATTTGACCAACACTGAAATCGAAAGACCATGTTATTCCTATTATTCCACAAGCTCCAAAGAATGGCAGCATAAACAGTATTCAAAAAAGCATTTTTAGAGTTACTTAGCCAAAAACGAGCCACAATTCGTAGTTATGTCCAATATTTAAATAAAAAACCATTAACCATACTCCAAACATTTTTTGCTACAACACATTCAAAGAAGAGATGGTTGACAGATTCATTCTCATCACAAAAACTACAAATAACTCCTTTATTAATACCTCTTTTCAACAAATTATCTCTAGTCGTAATCTTGTTGTGGGATAAAAGTCAAAGATAAAAATGAATCTTAGGGGGGACAATTACACTCCATATGGCAGGTATAAAAATAGGAATCACACCTCTAAAATTAATAATGGCATAAAGAGATTTGACCGAATAAACACCATTATTTCTATATTGCCAAATAAAAGCATCCTCATCATCAGTAAACCTAATGCTATTAACCACCTCCACTAATTCAAACCATTTAATCATCAAATTCAATCTACCAATAAAAAGATATGGCTAAAACAAAGAGAAGGCATATTCATGTAAAAACTACAAAATGTATTAACTTGTCGGTTTAACAACGAGAGTACTAAATGGTCCATACATCTATACGCAAGTAATAAATACGGGTATTTAACTCAGTCGGATTTCGTAAACTGTCTGGCGTGTAGAATATACTATTCTACACGTAGTTAGAGAATAGCACATCTCTCTCTCTCTCTCTCTCTCTCTCTCTCTCTCTCTCTCTCTCTCTATATATATATATATATGTTGCAAGCCAAATGCTCTATTTTGGGTCTAAATGTTGTTTTCTGTTTATTATTCATGCATTTGAATAGATCACAGAGTATACTTACATAAGCACAATTGGAAGTATGGAGTAGCATATTTATTAACATAGTTGCTATTTTACTGGACTCTTGTCTGTCCACACTGTTAGTAAAACATTAGTAGGTAGGTACTTTTGTATAAGCATAACTGCCCACTAAAGACTGCAGCATTATGGAATACCTAGTGATTTCTGGGTTTCTTCCGCAGGAAGGCATACTTCAGAAATGATGAACATTATAACCACGCTTCAGAAGGATGGGTTTACCCCAAGGTACTATGTGGCTGCACTTACTGACAACGTGAGCCTTTAGAAGGCACAGGTCTATGACTATGAGCAGTGACTGACTCGGCTAGAGGTCAATTATCATGCTAAATTGAATTATGAAATACTAGAATTTTTGTAAGTGGTTGTAATTTGGATAAAATTCTGATTGGTATTTTGTCAGGGTGATAGACGGAAGGAAGATCATCGAGAATGCTCTGTTCAGACGGAAGATCATCGAGAATGCCCAGTTCATGCAGATCTACCGTAGTCGTGAAGTTGGCCAATCTTACATTACCTCTGTCGCAACAACATTGCTCGCTATGTGGCTAACAATAAGAACCAAAACACAAGTGTACTCATCTCAATTTTAGTAACACCAGTACGCAACATGGCCGTAAATATACTGACTGCCTGTAATACTCCTGCAGATATTTTGCAACGGTCCAGGGCCAGGCATTCCTCTTTGTATCGGCTTTCCTTCGCAAGGTAGCTTCTATACTGGCTCAATAGAAGATTAATACTGAACACAGTATTATAAGATTTCTAGTTCTTTTTTTTTGTTTGGGGGAGGGTTGGTGGGGTTGGTCATAGAACTGGAACTAGGAGGTCAATGTTTTTTGTTGGAATTAGTAGGTTTTTCCGGTATTTTTTAATCCATAAAGTTGTATAATAAACCATGACATATGTGATCAAGATGAACAATAATATAGTGTTAATTGTTTTGCTAGACATATCAAAGTTTGAACAGACTATCATGCCTAACTCGCAGATTTGTAGAAAATAGAACATACAAAAGAAGAGTTTAAGAAAGTACCCAGTAGCGGGACCATTACCGGAGGCAATGGTGGCGCTGCTCATGGACCGGTCGACATTCGATCGCAGACTAATCGATGTAGTCGATCTTAGTTGATGCAACAGAGGTTCGCAGCAGATCCCCGAACGGACTTCCGAAGTAGAAGATGTAGTCGATCGAATCGGAGCGATCAAGAAGGCGCCCCCAAAAACCCGATTGCGGCTATTTCGAGCGAGAACTCGCAGCGGCAAGGTTTCGAGGCTCGCTCTCTACTACTTTGTCTTGCGCGAAGTGAATGAGACGGAACACCGGAAGCAAGCAAGCAATGAGAGCTAGGAGGAGATGAAATATATCCGTGGTGGTGTAATGACACAAGGTGGAGCGCCTCCTATATAGGCGCCAGAGGATGCACTGGATGTTTCGGTGGTGTAATGGGTGCCATCAAGAGACCATTAACCAAGTCGCCATTTGCCATCAAAGGGTCATTAACCACATCGCCATAAGTAATCGACGCGTCGATTACGAGCCGACCATCAACCACGTCCGTTACTAGTAACGGCCAAGAGTTACCGGTCATAAACGCCTCGATTTAATTACTCTTTAACAAAGAAAACTTGCCCAACACATCACGTCCGTCTCCGGTTCGTTTTGCAGTGCCGCATCGCGGCTGCAAGATTTACACTTACAAGACAACATGCGGCGCACAGACGCGCATGTGGCACATCCAAACCCCTTTTCCAACCTCACAACATATGGACACATAACCTGTCTATTTAAGTTTGGTCAACCACCTCTCAATTACCCATGTGGGATTAAAGTCCTCGTAACTCCTAGTATTGCACATGGGCCTTGGGATTTATTGATTTTAATTATAAATGGACCCTAGCCCAATTATTCTAACAATCCCCACCAAATTCCAAGGCATATGTGAAATATTCTTAGTTCCACTGTTGTTTGATATACCAGTGTTTCGATGGAGACTGTTAAGTTGAACATCCACCTAGGACAAAGGCTACACTCATCCACAACTGAACAATGGACTATGCCTTGAATTGACAGTTTTGTGCGAATAAGTTTCACCAAAGTCCTTATCGGGTACTAGGTCGCCATAAGCATCCTCGCTTTGGGCGTATAAGTCATACTCCTTGGCCTTTCATGAGCTTCTAGAGATCACCCAGTCTCATAGACTGTGACTAGCAGTCGGGCTCATATAGGTGTATTCCTCGTAAGATGTTATGTAGGACAACATCTCTGCTTTGTAAGCCACTCGGAACACATTAAGGTATAACCAACCTGCCATACAGAATAGGAGAGTAATGCATCTCCAACGGAGTGGGATATGTACAAGAATACTCTCCTCCCAGCCAGCTAATAGCTTGTTTCATCACCCTACTTCACGGGATCTCCGATCACATAGGATGAGTTACTACTAAGGCGTGACTCATGTGGGTCTCAAGCCCATCTCCCTCGATGCTTCATCTATCACATTCCGTGATAGTCCCTTGGTAAAGGATCGCGCTGTGTTTTAGCCGTCTGGACATAGTCCAATGTTATCACTCCGGAGTTTTTCATTTTCCTGATAGACTACAACCGCCTCTTGACGTGTCTTGATGACTTCATGTTATCCTTAGAACTGTTGACCTTGACAATCACAGTCTGATTGTCACAGTTCAAAAGAATAGCAGGTACCGGTTTTTCAACCACCGGCAAGTCCATCACAAGCTCACGCAGACGATTCGGCTTCAACAAAGGGCGGTGTCTAATCTTCAGTGAGTTCTGCTTCCATTGTTGACCTCGTTAAGATGGTCTGCTTGCAAGACTTCCATGAAACAGCGCCACCTCCCAAAGTGAACACATATCCACTTGTGGCTTTTATCTCATCAGCATCAGATATCCAGTTAGAATCACTATAACCCTCCAGTACCCTTGGATACCCAGTGTAGTGAATTCCATAGCTTGCTGTCCCTTTTAGGTAGCGCAATACTCTTTCTAGAGCACGCCAGTGATCACCTCCCGGATTTGAAACAAACCGGTTGAGTTTGCTCACAGCAAACGAGATATCTGGCCTCGTAGCACTAGCTAGATACATCAGCGAGCCAATGATCTGGGAATATCTCAATTGATCCATTGCTATACTCTGATTTTTCCGTAATAACACACTAGGATCATACGGCATTGGAGCAGGCTTGCAGTCACTAAAACCAAAGCGACTCAAGACCTTTTCCACATAATGGGATTGCACAAGTGTGACCCCACATCATCTTCTCTTAACAACTTAATGTTTAAGATGACGTCCCGCTTCTCCCAAATCCTTCATTTCAAAGCTTTCGGAAAAAGTCCTTGACCTCCTTAATTAAATTAAGGTTCGTCCCTAAATATCGAGATGTCATCGACATACAAACACAAGATCACTCCTCTCCCCACCATAGCGGTAATACACGATCTGTCACTTCATTCACAATAAAGCCTACAGATGTCAAAGTTTGGTCGAACTTCTCATGCCACTGTTTAGGTGCCTGCTTAAGGCAGTATAAGGACTTCAACAATTTACACACATTCCCTTCATGACCCTTTACTACAAATCCATCTGGTTGTTCCATGTAAATTTCCTCCTCCAACTCTCCATTAAGGAAAGCCGTCTTAACGTCCATTTGATGGACAATCAGACCGTGAGAGGCAGCCAGTGATAGTAGTACTCGAATAGTAGTCAGTCTAGCAACTGGTGAATAAATATCGAAGAAGTCTTCGCCTTCTTTCTGGGTATAACCCTTTGCAACAAGCCTCGCTTTGTACTTATCAATCATACCATCAGGCTTAAGCTTCTTTTTAAACACCCACTTACATCCTACAGGTATACACCCGTAAGGACGATCCACGATCTCCCAAGTTCCATTAGTCATGATAGAATCCATCTCACTCCGAACCGCTTCCTTCCAATAGTCAGCGTCTTGAGATGAATAAGCCTCAGCAATGGTTTTTGGAGTGTCATCCACTAGATATACAATAAAGTCATCACCAAAAGACTTTGCAGTCCTTTGTCTCTTACTCTTGCGAGTTACTTCATTGCCTTCATCTATAGGATTTTCCACAAGTGAGGGTTTATTGTGCATTACAGGAATAGTAGGCTCAGGAGAAATGATAGGTTCTTCGCTTAAAATGCTAAGTGTTTCTTTCATTGGAAATACATTCTCAAAAAATGTGACGTCTCTGGATTCCATTATGGTGCCTTCATGCATATCATGAATACCAGATTTTACTATTAAAAATCTATACCCAACGCTGTGAAAAGCATAACCAAGAAAAACACAATCCACGGTTTGTGGTCCAAGCTTACGCTTCTTTGAGATTGGCACACTGACCTTAGCCAGACAACCCCAAGTTCGTAAGTAGGAGAGATTCAATCTTTTCTTTTCCCATTCCTCAAACGGGGTTATCTCTTTTTCTTTGTAGGAACTCTGTTTAGGACATGACATGCCGTCAATATAACCTCACCCCACCATTCCTTAGAAAGTCCCGATGTATCTAACATGGCGTTAACCATCTCAGTTAGAGTGCGGTTCTTCCTCTCCGCAACCCCGTTTGATTGCGGTGAATAGGGAGGCGTCCTCTCATGGATTATGCCATGTTCTCGCAGAATAAATTGAACTCATTTGAAAAATATTCTCCACCACGATCGACCTAACCCGCTTAATCTTTCTCTCAAGTTGATTTTTCGCTTCACTTTATAGATTTTAAAATAGTGAAACGCCTCATCTTTTGACTTCAATAAATACACGTAGCAAAATCTAGTAGAATCATCTATCAACGCTATGAAATATTTCTTTCGCCTTTTGTCAACACACCATTAATTTCAAGACAAATCCGAAAGTGAATTAGTTCTAACAAAGGCTAAGCTTCGTCTCTGCGCCTTGTGAGGCTTAAGAGTTTGCTTAGATTGCACACACGCTTTGGCACTTAGAACTTTTGACAGACGTTAACTTTGGAATTAAACTCATATCGCTAAGCGCTTCATGCAACCAAGATTAATATGACAAAGCCGGAATGCCAAACATTGGCCTCATCATCACACACATGGTTAACAACGTTATTACACAAATCCGACAAAGATAAGCGGAACAAGCCTCCGCCTCATAGCCTTTTCCAACAAATGTTCCAAACTTAGAGACAACACATTTATTGGATTCAAACACCGCTTTATAGCCCTCTTTACACGGAGAGAGCCACGACCAAGTTCTTCTTGATAGATGGGACATGCTGACGTTCTCACCGCACGATCTTTCCCAAGTAAACTTTAGATCGACCGTGCCAACACCACGAACATAAGCATGTGATTCGTTCCCCATCAAGATGGAGGAAGTCCTTGTGACCTGATAAGAAGAAAACAAGGAAATATCAGCACACACATGAATATTTGCCCCGATGTCAATCCACCAATCAGGTAAATGACATACTGAAAGAACTGAGGGTAAATTACCATAACCGGACGTTCCAACATCAGTATTGGCAACAACAACATTTGCTGATTTTTTCTGCTTATCCTTGCGTTCTAGACAGTCCTTGGCCCAATGGTCAGAACTTCCGCACACAAAGCAACCTCCTTTCTTGTTGTTGTTCTTCTTCTTAAAACTGGTAGTCTGAATGGCATTGTTTTTGTTCTCAGGCTTGTTTTTGCCTTTCTTTTGGGATTGGAAATTCTTTCTCTGCACCACATTGGCACTAGAATTTCCCTCATGTCCCTTCACACGCGTGTCTTTTGCTCTCGCCTTCTCCTCAACATCAAGAGAACCAATCAGATCAGCAACGCTGAATTCTTGTCTCTTGTACTTTAGAGAAGTAGCAAAATCCTTCCAAGAATGCGGCAGCTTAGCAATTATGCAACCTACCACAAACTTGTCAGGTAACACACATGGGAAGTTTTCGAGTTCTTTTGCAAGCGACTGAATCTCATGAGCCTGTTCTACTACAGTACGGTTATCAACCATTCAGAGTCATGAAACCGCTCCATGACGATAGTTCATCGCTCGCATCGAGACCCCAAACTTGGCCTCAAGCGCATCCCACATTTCCTTGCCGGTGGATAAGTGCATATATGCATCCACAATATTCTCACCAAGAACGCTAATGATTGCACCACGAAACAAGTTATCCGCAGCCTCAAACGCTTGCTCCTTTTCGGGAGTGAGTTGCGTTTCTCCAGTAGCTTAGGCTTTCCGCTTGCAACATGATACACGTTCATGGCTGTCAACCACAGGATCATTTTTGCACGCCATCTTTTATAATTTAGCCCTCAAACACATTGGGTTTTAGCAAAGAAAAAAGCCAAGAGTCAAAAAGACCTACGTTCAGGTTTTTGGATTGTTGGAATTAGTAGGTTTTTTCGGCATTTTTTAATCCATAAAGTTGTATAATAAACCATGACATATGTGATCAAGATGAACAATAATATAGTGTTAATTGTTTTGCTAGACATATCAAAGTTTGAACAGACTATCATGCCAAGCTCGCAGATTTGTAGAAAATAGAACATACAAAAGAAGAGTTTAAGAAAGTACCGATGAGCGGGATCATTACTGGGAGGCAATGGTGGCGCTGCTCATGACCACCGACATTCGATCGCAGCTAATCGATGTAGTCGATCTTAGTTGATGCAACAGAGGTTCGCAGCAGCGATCCCCGAACGGACTTCTCGAAGTAGAAGATGTAGTCGATCGAATCGGAGCGGTCAAGAAGGCGCTCCCAAAAACCGATTGCGGCTATTTCCGGCAGGAACTCGCAATGCAAGGTTTCGAGGTTCGCTCTCTGCTCGCTGCTTTGCGCAAAGAATGACAGAGACGGGAACACTGGAAGCAGCAGCAACAGTAGAGCTAGGAGGAGATGAAATATATCTGTGGTGGTGTAATGACACAAGGTGGAGCGCCTCCTTATATAGGCGCCAGGAGGATGCACTGGATGTTTTGGTGGTGTAATGGGTGCCATCAAGAGACCATTAACCAAGTCGATTATTTGCCATCAAAGGGCCATTAACCACATCGCCATAAGTAATCGACGCGTCGATTCTGAGCCGACCATCAACCACGTCCGTTACTAGTAACGGTCGAGTTCTTGGTCATAAAACGCCTGATTTAATTACTCTTTAACAAAGAAAAACTTGCCCAACACATCACGTCCGCCTGGCTGGTTGTACACATGCCAGTGCCGCATGCAAGACGTCACTTGCAACTGCCTCGGCAGCAAGCAGATGTGGCACATTCAAACCCCTTTTCCAACCTCACAACATATGGACACATGACCTGTCTATTTAAGTTTAGTCAACCACCTCTCAATTACCCATGTGGGATTAAAATCCTCGTAACTCCTAGTATTGCACATGGGTCTTGGGATTTATTGATTTTAATTATAAATGGACCCTAGCCCAATTATTCTAACATTTTTGCCCCCAATTTCAAGCCAACGTGATACAGCCGTAGGTGATACTGGGGTATTGTCCAAGTCCTACTCTGACAATATATGTGCACCTCGACAAATACAGGTGCACTTGATACACTCTGCACACTTGTTCTGCAGAAATTTTCATTTCTTCGTCTTTATTCTTTTTTTCTGCATAGGCTTGCAGCATGCTTAGGATAATCCTTTTCTACAAGATTCAAACATTTTTCTTCCGACACTATTGACTATTGTCTATTGGGGCATAGCAATTAATGTTTTCTCTCCGATATACCTTGTAACGACGTAAAAAAAAAATCAAAGTCAACTGACAGGAGATACTGCACAGTGCAAGCGTAGAGCTCAATTCTGCTGCAAGTTTCAGCCTCGTTGTATGAGAAAGTGTGTCGCCCTTCGTTGAATGGTGATGAATCCCAATCTGGGAATCAAGATTTCGCGTTCTTTCATGTGCTCCTCCGCTACCTTTCGCTTCTTGATGACTGGATGTAATGAAACACGCACCATGGATGGATGAAGCCATGAAGGCATGAAGCTCATCAGACTCGGAGATGGAGCTGTCTGTAATCTGCAGCGTAAAAGGATGTATGTGCTCGGCCGAATGAGATTAACCGGCCACACAACGGACCACATAGAAAACCTCCGCAGCCCAGGCCCATAGCATGAGCCCACACAATGAGGCCCACTACGCTTCCGGTCACGGAACGAAAGGAGCCCTCCGCGGCACGAAAGGACAGGTGTCCGGGTCGGATCCACGTCATCACCTGCCCCCGTTATCCTATATCCATCACGAGAGAAAAAAAAAGCAATAATAATGGGAGATATTGGAACATAAAGAGGAAATTTGGGGAGGCGACAAGAAGAACTCCTCCGAATCTCCGATCCCACCCAGCCACCCGCCGCGGCCTCGCGATCCGTACGGCTTCCCTGCCCGTCGCAAATCCGCCAAAGCCGGATCCGGAGGCCCCATCGCGAGCAGCAGACGCAAGGGAAACCGGCGAGGCGACGAGAGGCCGGGGGTGATGAATTGTTACGCTGCATGGACGGAGCAAGCGCGGAGCCTCCCCACAAGGTGCGCACAACACAACCCCGCGAGTTCCGGTGTAATCCCCTGTTGTTTTCGCGGAGGATCGAGCGTTTTAGCTCCAGTCCGTGGACCTAGGGCTTCAGTTCTACCGCGTAGACCACGCCTGATTTGGTTTTGACACCGCTTGTTTAGAGGGAAGGAAGTGTTGTGCTTTGCGAGTCTGCGACTGCGAGGCCGTTCCTTCCGTTGTTGGAGAAACTGGCTAATCGTTCTGTACTGTGAGTTTGTGACCAGGAAAGGGGATAGATTTTTTCCCTTCTTTTTTTTTGCTGTTGTATGGCCCAAAATAGTTCTCTCTCTAGTGTGGTATTGCTTTGCCGCGGCCTCGCTAGTGGAGAGCATAGAGCTCTAAGAGCTGTTTGGTCGATGGCCAAATTTAGGCATGCTCGTCAACTGTGCCGAGTGGCCAAATTCCGATTTAGCGGCCGTCGTACTCGTGCATGTGTGTTGGCATTCGGTTCATCTTTCTTCACAGATTGAGATTTTGCGCAATGCTTGTTAAACTAATGCCGATGAGAAGGGCAGCAGCCGAAATGAGTGCACACCATTTCCCCCACTGTTGAAAGCTAGTTTGTCACGAACCAAGCAATGACTGCGGTGAGTATAAGGTTAGCTTTGCCAAGGTCACTCGTGTTCTTTGCTAGGCTCACTGATCAGCTTTTGATATACGCTTCTTAACTAACGTGAGTTGAGCCTGTCAGTTCTGCTGTCTTAGTGTCTTGCAGAAACAACTCTCTCATTGCGCTCCTAAGACGACACTCCTGCTTAGGTTCACTCTTGCATACCACCGTACTCACTAACTTAGCACGCAATTCAGTATGTAAGACGCCTAAGAGGTTAAGATATAATCCACCTAAGCAATTCAAGTTCATATTCTTGGCCCTATTTATCTTCCACTTGCCTGTATTCTGGACTATCATATAGGTACTCTTAGTCAATCTGTGTTTATATGCGTTTCTTCACACTCTTTGTTGATCTACTATTCACCTGCACTGTGGACTATAATGACATCCATACCTGGAGAAGTGGCCATAATTCATGATACATAGTTCTTGCACAGTTGCATGCCAGTTTATTCAATCTTTCTTATCCATTTTATTCATTTCACATGCTTCATTTGTGATGACAGGACTATTACAAGGTTCTGGAGGTTGATTACGATGCTTCTGATGACACCATCAGATTGAGTTATAGAAGATTAGCTTTGGTAAGATGTTGTCCAACTTCTTTTCTTCGAACTGATTATAAATTTTCTACACGAAGAGTATGGATTGACTCACTGTAACTGGCGTTTCATCTCCAGAAGTGGCATCCAGACAAGCATAAGGGCGATAATGATGCCACAGCTAAATTTCAGGAGATTAATGAAGCTTACAAGGGTATTTTTTCCAGTCTATTATTTAGACATAGTTGATCATTTTGTTCCCCTCTACTCCCTAGCTATATGAATGGATGACACTTGAAGAGCTATATACAGTTTTGAATCTGGTATATTTTACTTCTTCTTTCAGTTTTAAGTGATCCAGCTAAGCGGCTTGAATATGACTTTTCTGGCTGTTACGAGATTAATCGATACACTTTGCGTGTAAGATTTTCTTCTTTAACCGAACACAACATTGTAAATGTGTTCTCTGTTGAAGTTTGTTGTCTTTTCCTCTATTTTAGGAGTACCTTACAAGATTTAAGGGTATGATACTTACCTGCAATGGCCTCGGCATAGACCATTCTTCAAAACGGTAAAGACAATTCTGTTGAACTCAGATGCCTAGTTTGTTTCTACATATTGTTAGATTTCATGCCTTGGTTACTATTAGTAGTATGCACGCTTTGATAAATTTTGTTCTTACCTGGCTATTAATATTATTTATGTATGATTTCCAGGGCCCAACATTTGAGGGAATTGGAGCCCCATTGATCAATAGGTACAGCTTGTCTGTTCACCCACTTTTTCATTACCATCTCTGATGCCCATAGGATATTTGTCTGTTCATTGTAACACCACAATGGACTCCGTCATATAACATTGCTCCTTTGCCACGGGATTAATATACACAGTTTCCTGCTGTAATTCTTTGTGGTTGACTATTTGACTTGTCACAAATACAAAAATGATTCATTTATCGGCATGAACCATGGCTCAAAAGAAGGCATAGGTGGTTTTCTTTCAACTGAAGAAAACTCCATATTCTGTAATTAAGTCCCTTTACTAAAACAACTGAGACTTCTTGTGCAATCACGAAATTTGAGAAGAACCTATGCTGAGCAATGAGCGTGTTTAGTCCACAATATGAATTGAGCATATTAAGTTCGTGTGAATCTCTATTCAAGTATGTGTACACACTAGTACATAATGGAGGGATTTGTATGCAGTTTCTATTTTTTAAATATAATTTGTATGCAAGTTTTGGTAATGGTATAATTGAAAACGTTGTTCCGAGTATGGTCACCGAATTGCAAGTTTAGGTAGCCATAGCCCATAGGGACTAAAGGTCAATAATCAATTCTGCTCCAGTGTTGTTTACCATGTAGTACAACATCCTCGTTATGGATTTCAGTTGCGATGTGATTTTTTTTATTGCAGAGCTTGATTGTATGTTGTGATTTTAGAGCGTCGTGCAGACTAAAGGGCAATTCTGCTCCAGTGTTTGTTTACCCTGTAGCTGTACTTGTTTACTATGAGCTAATCTCAGTGAAATTTCGGTAAATCCTGGCAAAATTTTGGATTTTGTCCGGGGCTGAGATTCCAAATCTCGGTGGAACTGAGAAATTTTAAAATTAGGGTTGATACAGTAATTTTGGTAAAACATCGTGAAATTTCGTCAAGATTTCGTTTTTTGAACTGGTTTCCATAGTTTTTCGACTGGTTTTGATGTTCTTTGGACCAGATTTCGCACATTTTTTTTGTTAATTGTAATGCCTTTTGAGAGGAGTACATGTGAAAAAGTTTGTAAAAAATACATATATAAATTATATAAACCTAATTCTAAACCTTAACTTGGATTTCGCCTTAAATGATGCATTTCATCTTGAAACCTAACTTGGATTTCTATATAAACTCTGAACAATAACTTGGATTTTGTCCTTGAATGATGTATTTCAACCTTAAATTGTATTTCGGCCTAAATCCTAACTTGTATTTTAGAGTAAACCCTAAATCCTAACTTGAATTTTGGCCTTACATGATGTATTTTGCTCTTAAATTGTTTTTGGCCTAAATCCTAAATCTTAACTTGGATTTTAGCGTAAACCCTAAATTCTAACTTGAATTTTGGCCTTACATGATGTATTTTGCCCTTAAATTGTATTTCGGCTTAAACCCTAAACTCTAACTTGGGAATTTTATATGTGCAAATAATTAGTATTTTGTATTCAAATAGATAGGAAATGTAGATAAATGCTTGCATGATTTTTTTTTCAATTTTTTCTATTTTTGGGAGACCATTTCACAGAGGTTGAAATTCACTGAAATGTTGGCAAAATTTTGGTTTTCCATGTTTCAAAATTATCAGATTTCAAATTTGCTTTTTGAATTTTGTTCATATTTTCGGTTGAAATTTTGAGATCTCATTGAAATTATTTCGGCTACCTCCAAGATGTGGTCCGAAAATGAATTTTGAAACCTTGCTTGGGAGTATGTAATTTCGGCTCACTGGAGTACGGCCCATTCCTTTGTAACCTATCATTAACCTTTGCAAAGTTATTGAAATAATCGAGTGGTTTCTTTCTGATTCGATGCATTCTAGTAATGAACTCTAGTGCTTTGACCTGTAAAGCGTGTTAACGCGTAAAGCTGGTTATGCCCGGACGCTGTGCATTCGAGTAATGAACCAGCTTTTGTCGCCCATCTGATACAATCGCACATGACAGCGGTGTGCGCTCAACTTGTACTGCTACTAATAAAATTGTTCCACTGTTTGATGTTGCCGTGTGACATTAATTTCATTCTCGATCTCTGGCTTAGTGGCAATCGTACCTGGTCCATGCTTGGCGCCATGGCCCATGGCTTGTAGGGCCTCGATATCGAGTGGAAACGGACGGCCGATAGGATCGGACAGTTCCGTGGGCTTGCGCGGTACTGGAGACTTGATCTGCAAGGCAATATCATGTTGGTGTCAGAAGGAACGGTCCCTCCCTCTTTTCTTTTCCTCACCCTGGTAGTAGTAATTGGTAAGGTAAATATAAATTGGATGCTCTTATTATCTGATGCATGCAATGTGATGTGTGGACAAAAGCTGCACCGGGCCATTTTGCTTTGGGACGGCGATCCTGGACCAAACGGGCGGCTGTGCTGTGGTCTGGTCACTCGATGCATCTACCGTGGGCACCTAACCTAGGGGCACTGGTTTTGTACCTTAACGCTGCTGACACAATCATGTTTTGAGGACAATCTCTCAGCCGGGCCGGGCCAACGCTCGGCCATTCCCAAGGCGCGGTTCGTTCGTTAGGCTTTGGCGTTGCGTTGGCGGGTAGGTTAACAAAGGGCATCTCAACCACAGGGCCAGACGCAACGTTCACCTCACCGGACTGTTGCGCATTAGAGCATGAAAGCACCTGTTTCCCGCTGAAACACGATAGGAATTAGGAAAGCAGCTGCATCATGTATGTGTTACGTAACACTCTTGCCGTGCCGCTTAGAGAGAGAGAGAGAGAGCGCGAGGGAGGGAGAAAAAAAAAGGAGCAGTTAAGGATGGCATTGCGCCGCAGCGCAGGCGCAAGAGTCCAACGCGGCGCAGGGGCGGCACATCGCGATTTCGGCGTCGCGCACGGCACATATCGCGCTCCGTCGCAAATCCGCGCTCGAGGCGACGAGGACGTGGCGCCTACCGTCTGCCCCGAACGGGACGACGTGACCCCCCGTGCCGATCGATCTAGAAGGTTCCCATTCTCGGACGCTTGCAGCTCTAGGCGACGAGTTGTCCCCTAAGCTACTGATTGCCGAACAGCTCAAATAGTACTAGTACACTAGTAGTGTAGTACTCGTGGTATTGGCCTTACTTACGTTCGAAAAAAACGCAATCTTCCCCGCAAGAATGCGCAAATAAATCTTGAGCTGTTAATTAATGATTAGCCGCGTCAAGCACAAATAGTGAGCTCGACTTAGACGCGAACTGAAATTTGAAGCATCAAATTCAAACCGATGAACTAGTAGATTGTACAGGAATCGTGAGAGGCTGAGCGCTACCTAGCTTGAGCTAAAAATAAAAAGGACAAAAAATTCGTAAGTGACTGGTCACAGGCCGGTGGCTGCTCAGTAGACGCAGCGGCAGGTGACGGCGGGGGGCACAGGCTCCTTTCTCACGTAACCGAAGGCTGCCCTGACCGCATAGGCCCACCTGTCGGCGAGCGAAAACATCACAACTAGCTACCCCCAATATAGGCTAATGATAATCCCTAACCTGCTCCACCCAAAGAAGCACGACACTGAACTAGTACCCCAGGCGGCCCGAGTGCCCGACCACATGAATGAACGAAGTAATGAATAACCCCACGCTAATACAACCTTTTCTTTCAAGCTAATCCTAGCAGACCACCGTGCCAACTACTATCGTTCATCTATGCTTGCTGACAAGCCAGTCATGGGTCCATCTGTCAGCCAGGCTAGGGACTTGTACAGTTATCTTTTTTTAAGAACTTCTACAATTACCTTGGATCCATGACAACCAACAAAGATGAAAGGATACACAAACATCCTGCAAAGTGCAACCTACAGATTCTGTTAGATCCTACGAGCAACCGAAGAGGCACCAAATCGGCGAGCTAAAAACGTCCAATTTGATGGTACAAGGTACAAAAAGAACGCTACAACGGGAGGAAACTCATGGAGGGCAACAACACACCCACTGGTATATGCACACGTTACGCCGAAATCACAGGCTTTCGAGTTTGATCTATTTTAATCATGATAAGATTAGCATGCGAGCCACAGAAGAAAAAGGGACACCCTCCTCTAATCCCCCACGTAGTTAATTATATAATTAATCATCATCTGAAGCACCTCACCGGCCGCCCACTAATCGCTTTCCGGCCATGCCAGTATCTCACCCCCGCTCCGGCATGCTCGCCGACGATCTCCGGTGCCGGAACGCCTTCAGCGGGGTCGAGAAGTGCCACCCCCACCGCGCCTTCGCGGCTACCCACTAATCGCTTTCCGGCCATGCCAGTATCTCACCCCCGCTCCGGCATGCTCGCCGACGATCTCCGGTGCCGGAACGCCTTCAGCGGGCTCGAGAAGTGCCACCCCCACCGCGCCTTCGCGGCCACCGCCTTCCCCTCCACGGCCGTCGCGGACACAGAGCTCGACCTCGCAAGCCCCAGCCCCTCCTCGTCGTCCTCCGCACCTCCCTCCTCCCTCGCCGCAGACTTCCAGAACGGCGGCCACCCCCAAACCCTCGCCTTCCGCCTCCCACCGACACCACTGGCAGCGACGGCGGCCACCGCGGCGGAGGAGGAGGCGGCGACGGACCGTGACCGCGCGATTCGGTGCTCCCGCTCGATGAGGCTGTGCACCCGTCCGACCGCGTCGCCGGAGGCCGACGAGGAGGAGGAGGGAGAAGCGCACGTGCAGGGGCAGGGCCGCACGTGCGCGCAGTTGGGGCAGAGGCGGAGAAGCCGGTCGCGGAGGCAGTGCGGGCACACCCCGCCGCCGGATCTCGAAGCTGGGTGCTTCCGGCACCGCCACTCGCCGCCGCCGCTGGCGTCGGCGACCGCTGCCTTCCCCGCCTTCATCTCCGCCGCTCCGTGCAGTTGCTCTTCCTTTCCGTGTCTCCTCTCTCTCCTCTGTGTCGCGCTTCTGAGAGGGGGCGTTACACAAGTCACAGCATTAGGAAGACAAAGAGCGCCACGAAATCTTTAATAAGGGGCCACAGCGGCTTAGGGCAATACAATAACAAATACATTTATTTACTCTATCTTCTTACTCAAATCACTCTATACAATAGCTATCTCTAAATAGTAACTTTAAATATTATGTATTAAATATCCCTTCTCTCTTATACATAACTATTCTATCTATACTTCCGCGTAATACTTACTACTAAGGTCATATTTGTTTGAGCTTTTTCACCGGCTTAAAAGCCAAAAAGCTAAAGTCCAAACAAACGAATAGCTTTTTATCTGGACTTTTTAAAAGCCATAAGCCTCCAGATAACTAAAAGCCAAAAGCCACTGAAAAGAGACTTTTTGGCTTATTAATATTGGTTTTAAACTAATAACACTAAAGTTAGATAAAAACATCCACCTCTATCACATACAAAAACCATTAGCTTTTAAACTGTTTAAGCCAAAAAAAACTGGTTTTAAGTTATAAGCCAAAAAGCTTAAGCCTAAACAAACATGATCTAAATAAGAGTGATCTCTCATCTCTCTCCTCTTTTCTCACTCTTCTACATAGAACAAACCTGATGTGGATATATTAAAAGTAAACTGAAGTTACCTTATTGTACATACCCTAAGCGTGTGGTTTAGTGGGTACAGACAGAAGGCTAGGAGTTTGTGATTATTTACGAGAGTATGGACAACCATAAGCAAAAATCTTCCGCGGATGAGTTGCAGATCTGTAACCGTAGAAATTGTATGAGTATATGTATAACCTAACACCACCTTCCTATAAACTTTGCTATGTAAGATAAAACAAGATGCATAGGAAAGTAGAGAAGTATAGAGAAGTAGGTCATCTTTTATTTAGTTATAACTGTAGCTTGAGAAACAAGATACATGGTATATGAAGAGTTATTGGTAGACATGTAAAAAGACAACCTATTATAGAGAATGTCTTTGGTGTTAGCATGCCAAAAATTTTATAGGTATCAAACCTTCTCAAAAATTAGCACATTTCCTAAAATTTGGTAACTAAATTGTAGTAAACCATTTGCCATAGGTGTCTAGGAAATGAATATTAAGGATCCAATTGGTAGAAGATAATCTAACCAAAATTTAGTTACAAATCAAATACTTGCCAAAATTGATCAACACTACTAAAATTTGATAAGACAAATATTGACAACAATTAAAAACAAACCAAACAACCCCTACCACTTTATTTTCCGCCCTATAACATACCGCCGTGGAGCAACATGTCTCGTTGGCTGCAGAGGATCGCCGCGCGGGACTGAAAGACAAGGCTGCTCGTGCACGTGCGGGGTTGGAATGAGGCGTGCTGGGGTCAGTCGCATGGGACCCGCGTGTCGGTTTTGGTGAAGCGGCCGGAGACGGCTGTTCCTTTTCTTTCTTTCTTTCTTTCTTTTACGCTGCGTGCTGCCCGTGTGGACTGGAGAAGTGCAGAGGAGCTGCGCTCGTCGCATCACATTTTGTTGCCCCGCAGGTACCGTCTCCATTGTAAACGCACGCTATACGGAGCATTGATCGTGTGTTTGACTATTGCAGCGCAGCGTATTGTCCATGGTTGCACGTGTGGCTCATTTTCACAGCCGCGGTGTGCGTGCGTCCGAGCCGTCTGGTCTCTGATGCGGGCATGCGGCAGAAGTCAAAATGGTTAGGCGATTTTTTCACCACGAGCACCCTATATTGATTGCCCAGCAAGTCATACTGCCCAGGAGGAGTAAACGGTGTTCAGCCACGACGTAACCTGGCGTGTGCTAGTACGTGGTACTTAGGGTTTGCACGTGGGGCGGGCTTGCCCACTAGCCTGCAAAACCCACCCCGCAATCGTTTGTGCGAAGACCACTTAGCTCAAGCGGTTACAAGCGGGCCAACCCACATGTGCAACACAGCAACGCAGCAAAGCTAAGGAATTTAATATTTATTTTAAATCTTTTTCAAAACTAATCGTCGGATCAAAAATTTCAAAAGTAGGCACCATCGCTCGATGCAGGCGATCGCCCGGTACTAAGCGACAGTGACCACGACTTACTGCTGCGAAATTTCAAATTTTAGCGGCAGAGCAAAATTGAAAATAGACCGATCGCCCAAGCAGACGATTGGTACTGTAGCATAGCTATCTGTAGCATTTTTTTGAAATTTGAATTTTGTTGTATTCAGCCGTCTTTGCGGCGATAGGAATTTCAAATATTTTTTTGCAATTTTTCGATTGAATACAACAAAGTTGAACAAATTTTTTTACTCTGATCGATCGCCGTTACTCAGCAATCGGTCTATTTTAAATTTTTTTGCTCTCTGTTAAAATTTGAAATTTCAGATTCTGGCCGTGAAGCAGTCATCTGTCGCCCAAGATCAGGCGATCACCCAGATCTTGAGGCGACAGCCTACTTTTGAAATTTTTTTGGCCCGCTGATTAGTTTTGAAAAAAAGATTTAAAATAAATATTAAATAAAAAAAATCCAAAGCTAAGGGTGTTTGAGAAGCCGTATATTTTTTTTTAGGAAGTTGCTTTTTGGTTTTTTTTTTTACTAAAGAGTAGCTATAGATTTTTATAAGATATCGTTTGATAAATAGCTAGTTTTTTAGTAATAAGTTGTAAAAATAGATCTAGCTTAACTTTTGACTTTTGCTAATTATATATGGTTTCTAACTTATGCCAAAAACCGCTTAAAACTGAGCTGTTTGGGGGTTATAAGTTTTTCGGAAGCTGAACATTCGCATCGCTCTCATCGCATAGTCACGCAATGCAATAATCCTAACCGCCATCATCCCTTCCTCCGTCATGTGCCTATCAGTTGTCTGCGTCAAATCGTCACATCTAGGAAAACCTGATCTGGTGATGAAGACAGACCATATAAGGCTAGGCTACTGACAATTGGTATTGGCTTCGGTGTCAGCAAAGTAACGGGATTAGGAATTAAGAATAAACGCATCACTGACCAGTGGAAGAACTAGAAAAATTTCTTAAGGGATTCACACTTGGTACATACAACTTTATAATCTTGTATAGTGATTTCACAACATCATAAATTCAATACATATATTTAAAATTTACTAAAAAACAACACAATTAGTTCTAAGGTCTTAAAAATACCAAACTAGCCTATTGAAGAGGTGATATTGTAGTATTTCTCAGATTTTTAGGGGTACCGGGTATTGCCCTTGGCACTTACGCTCTTTATTTTATAGGGAGCAGCATAACCAAGCCCAAGGAAATATCCTATCAATTTGTAAGCCAAGCCCTAGGCAATAAAGAAAATGAATATAAATGTAAGGCCTTTCTTTGCCTCCTTAGAAGTTATATACCTTTTCTCCTAGTGTGGCAATTATTCCTCTGGCGTCTATTATTGCTCGGAAGTGATCCTAGTTAGTTGTTGGTATTTTTTAAAACAATATATTTTTTATTAATATTACATAAATAAATATTTGGATAAAAAATTATAGAAATATACCTTTGTTACCATTTGAATTGTCGATAATTTGATTTGGAGTCTTACCTGAGAGAAAGCAAGTTTATTGCTATTCGAATTGGCAACAAAACCTCTTTCATCGGTTGAAATAGCAACATAACCTCTATGGAAACGACAACGAAGGTTATGTCGCAGTTTCAAATGCTCACAGAGATTCTGTCACCATTTGAACCAATGACAGATATCCTACCACAAAGTCGAATGGCGACAGACTCCTCAGGTTGTTTTAATGATTTTGAATTTTTTTGAAATAGGTGACTATTTTATTAATATTATAAAAATGATTTTGAAAATACTCATCTTCCAGGTCTAGTTCAGGCTTATTCTAGTCCAAAATAAGCTCACCTTCAGCAGGGACATTGAGGACCATCGGCGTGTTTCCCTTGTCTTCCCTCCTCTTAGCCTTTCTCTTGTCCTTCGGGTTGTAAGGTTTTCAACGAGTTAAGTTCTCAGACGCAACTATGTAGTTTAGCATGTATTTTTTCTGGATGGATGCCATATCGTATTTATTAGGCTCATCGATCTATCAAGAAAAATAGCATTGCTCTGACGGATACCATTAAGTAAAGATGAAGTTAGCGATATGTAAAACACAACATGCAATATGACATATCAATATTTGACATTCACTCACATGGCAATCCTTGCATATATAGTACATCCAAGCGGCAATGTTTGAATATGTGGATTGAATGATCAACACAAGATTACCACAGTCACACTGTGCACGTGAAAACTTAGGTGGTACAAGAGCAGCCTTGCAAGAAGAATCAGTGTGAGTTCCCAATTTTTTGGCAACCCACATCCGCTTCTAAAGCATCTCTCTATGTTACGACATCCCTAAGCCAAGCGAAGCGATCTCCTCTACCTCTCTTCTCCCTCCTCTCTCTCTCTCAGTTTTCAAAATTAGCTTGAATAGAATGTTGGCTGTGATGTTAGAGTATACTCATTTTTATAGGTGGTTAGTGTGTAGTGCTATGAGAATAAATTTTAGCAAATGAAAGTGCACGTGAGTCCACAAGAACGAATCTTTCGACATAGGAAAGGTAGTGAGTTGTCAAATAACTAAGAAAAATAGTATGTTTTGTCAATTGACTAAGAAAATGTGGTACAAGTTGTCGAATCACTAAGAAAAGCTAGTGCGTGCAGTCGATGCACTTGGAAAAGCTGGTGCATGTTGTCAATCAACTGAGAAAAGCTAGTGCAAATGTTGAAATATTTAGCTTCCTTACGAGATATTATGCCAATAATTTGCCAAACTCTATGTAATTGTTGAACAAGCAGCCATCACACGTGTGTATGGCCTATGCAACAGACAGAGCCTGTTGCATGTTCAACATTAGTTGCGCCTCCCAAGCATGCACTGATGAACAATTTTCACATGGTTCGTCCCACAATGACCATTCTTCCTACGTAGTACCTTAAAATGAAGCTTTTTGGTGCCCATTTTGAATGCTCTATGCATCAACCACTTCTTGCTCTTCTCTTCCATGTACTTGATGATCATAATCAAGTATTTTAGTTGCAGTTCACTCATGGAGTGCAATACTAGGGTGTTTTGATCAACAAAGTATTTAATATTGCCACGTAGTACTCCTTTCATAATAGTTACCAAAGGAAGGGGCCTCAGGCCCCTCATAACCTGGTTATACACCTCAACTAAGTTGGTGATTATGACTCCATACCATGCACCACTGGTGTCATAAAGCAATGCCCATGCCTCCCTAGGCACAGGTTCAATCCACTCCGAGAAGTATTTCATCTGCCTTGCATTCCTTCTGACCAATTCTAAAGAATATGTGGTTTTCTTATCATGCGCAATAGGAGCTTTTTCGTGACTGCAGTGGGCTTCTTTGCTGCCTCTCTTTGTGTGCTTTATCATGCTGACATCCAATTTCTTCCGTAGTATATAAAATTTTCTCTACCGATACTTATCATAAAGCCCTTTGAAAAGCTTCATTAGATTCTTATTCATGAATTACTTACATAAATTAGAACCCATGTACCTCTTACACTACATAATTTGCAAATTAGTCCATGGATATTCCCTTACTGTAGATGCATAATCGCCTTTTATAAGCTGACATGTCGATCTTGTATAATGCAAACTCGAGGACAGTCGCCCACAACACCAGCTTTTATGTTTTTTATAAACCATTGCCAACTCTTGGTGTTCTCACTCTCCACAAATGCTTGTGCGACAGAAAGAACCTAGTCGTTGACATCCAATTCGATTGTTGTCAATATCTGGCCCTTGTACTTCCCAGTCAGGAAGGTGTCATCCACGAAAAGTAATGGACTACAATATATGAATGCATTAATGCACACACCAAAAGCGAATAATGCTCGCTTATGCACTATCTTCACATAAAACCACTTCAAGGTCTTTTCCAAAATATTAACATAGGACCCAAGATTCCTTTGTTGTATGACTTGAAGCAAATCGGGCAGGTTGCGGTAAGAGTCTTCGAAATGTACTAAACCTTGCTTCCAGTACCTTTTGCTTCACCCTTCAAGTTTTAGCATAACTTATTGTGTATTGGAACTTCTCCTCTATTGTGAGAATAATAGAACACGGCTCAAAATTCAAGTTGTCCACAACCTAATTCTGTTGGTACTCTTAGGCTACCCGCTGACCTTCACTCACTACTAGTTTGTCGAACTGGTATGCATTACACTTTAACGGAACAACCTAATCACTTCCATCTTCTCGTCATCAGAACCTTCATCATCTGTTAATGCTTCATAGTCATGGTATTCAAGCTCTATCTGTTCCACCAAGGCTTTGATCTGCTCACCTTCGCCTGCAATGCCCATGGGTCCTAGCATTCGTCTACCATAGAAAGGTTTACAATCCCAGGTTCAATACCACCTCCCCTTTTTGGCTCATAAAGCATAACTCACTCAGACTTGAATGCCCAACTTCTTCCGCGTTACCACCGATGGCATCTTCCTGGTCACATGAGCCAAAGGGACTTTCTCGTGGTTTTGGCTAGCAAGACTAGTTGATATCCTCGCTACTTTGCCAATCTCACATATGAGCTTCACGAATTTAGCCTCTTCAATTCCAATAACTTCCAGTGCATGTATTGTCATGCACGAATAGTAATGCCTGGTCCATTGAGAACAAGTGTACAACCATCTCTTAATAATGTCCCATTAAAGCTGCTCTGTACGTGACAATCGACCATCATATATGGAATATCATGCAAATCAACCCATTCGCACCCATCTATGGAGCCCTTCTTCATAGTGTATTTTGAAAGCTACTCATTGAATCATACATGTCGATGATTTTGACAAATAATTTGATTTTAATGACAACTACTCATTTGATTAAATAACACAAAATAAACCTAATAACAAACATGCTACTTAGATTTATACTTGCATAGGACAGGATTTCTCTAATTTGCAATACCATGAAGAAAGGCAAAAGATTTGTACATGTATTGTACAAATCAAAATTACCATACATGCTTCATGTACGTAGCAAAAAATTCATACATATTATGTGCAAATCAAAATAACCATGCATACTTCATATACGTAGCACATATAGATAACAACAGATACTACACAAACTGCTGCAACTATGTACTAGATGCATAAATATAACTATGAAGAATTTCATTCTCCATATTCTAAATATAAGTAACTAGCAGATCTAATACTCTAAAACTAATTAGTACACTAGTACTAACTACTACGATAAAGTAATGAATTTACAAGAATAAATTTTACGACAAACTACTATAAAGAAATACATATCTACAACCACGCCTTTACACACATCTACCTAATATCTAATACAACTACGAATCTAATCTTTTTATTTGCCAACCTACTGTAGTTTTAAAATAAAATCTAAAAACAAACAGAAAACTCACTTCTACTATGGCACTCCTTCTCCCTCTATTTTCTATCTCTCTTGTCCTCTTGGTATAGATCTGATACCTCGAGCGTGAAGGTGAATTTTTTTTGTTGATCTGGTCTTTTTGTATGCATGGATGCATGCATTAGTACATTGGATTGACTTCATTGGTAGCAGAAGTGTTTGCACCAGGATTTAGCAGGTATGGTCAAAATTGGCAAGAAAAAGTCAACGAATCATATCCGGTGTGTTTGGAAAAATTTGGAGTGTATTTGGTTATGGTAAAAATTTCAAGGAAAGACAGTCTGGATTTAGACCAATACATGTCATGTTTGTAGTGTGTTGTAGTCGGACACGATTGGCCGACGAGTATAAAAGATAGTTATAGGCAGACGAAAAACAACACACAAATCAAATCAACCAACCTGCATTATACTTTTATTTACTTTTCCATCTACTAGAAGTAGTTATTGTAATTTAGATTCTTGTAACTCGATTTTTGACCAAAAAGTTGCATATCGCCGATTGTTGGTCATCATCAGTTACGCCTAACAGGTTTGATTTTCTCCGATCTTGTTGCGCATCACATTTTTTAGGTTGATCTACCTCTATCTCTAATTAGCCCTCGTCAGCTAATTAGACTTACCGTTAGCTTTGATTTGGTCGGCTTTTAGCTGATTAGATCTAAGCCGATTGCTTCCCGGGATCGGCTTTGCGTGTATTGTATATTTTACTTACCGATTGCAGGATCAAATTGGTTGGCACGCCCTAAACCTAGTGTTCGTCTGGTGTGTTGTGATCAATAAACTCTACCTTAAATTTTTGACGCTAACAAGAAGCTAATGACTTAAATCTATTGAGGTGCTATTTTGTATGTATACTGTATACAGGCATTAGTAGGGAGGATTGCCTTAGTTGGTACTCCCTCAATCCCATAAAACAGGACACATAAAAATCTGATTGGAATCCCATTTTATAGGGCGTCTTGTGATTTATTGTCCGTTTCTTCCACAATTGCCCCTGTGCATGCATGGTCGTGGTCAAGCGGGTAGGTTTGTTCGTGATTCCATGTGATTTGCTTGCTTTCCATCTTCATACGTGGTCCTTCCAGAAAGGCAACAGGTGTAAAAATGGGTCATTGATGGAAAGTCGGGCCTACCGTTAATGTCGAGCGACATCGGTGAAAATTACTACGTTGGTAATCGCGTCCAGACTAATACGCCTTATAAATTAGGACGGAGGAAGTATAAGACAAGATTGATCTGTTTACTCTGGATTTTTTTTTAAATAATACATTTTTTATTCAGAATTTCAAAAATATACCACGGAAAAAAAATTTACAGAAATATACCCCTGTCGTCCGTTGGATGGGCGACAGAGGGCTAAATAGCAAAAATAAACGGACGACAGGAGGCCACGTCACCCCCAGCCTCCTGTCACCCGATGAAATGACGACAGGGGCTAATTCAACCCCTAAGTGGCCACGATTTTTGGTTTAAATTCAAGTTGTCCACAACCTAATTCTCATGGTACTCTTAGGCTACCCGACGACCTTCACTCACTACTAGTTTGTCGAATCGGTATGCATTACACTTTAACGGAACAACCTAATCACTTCCATCTTCTCGCCATCGTAACCTTCATCATCTGTTAATGCTTCATAGTCATGGTATTCAAGCTCTATCTGCTCCACCAAGGCTTTGATCTGCTCACCTTCGCCGCAATGCCCATGGGTCCTAGCATTCGCTCTACCATAGAAAGGTTTACAATCCCAGGTTCAATACCACCTCCCCTTTTTGGCTCATAAAGCATAACTCACTCAGACTTGAATGCCCAACTTCTTCCGCGTTACCACCGATGGCATCTTCCTGGTCACATGAGCCAAAGGGACTTTCTCGTGGTTTTGGCTAGCAAGACTAGTTGATATCCTCGCTACTTTGCCAATCTCACATATGAGCTTCACGAATTTAGCCTCTTCAATTCCAATAACTTCCAGTGCATGTATTGTCATGCACGAATAGTAATGCCCGGTCCATTGAGAACAAGTGTACAACCATCTCTTAATAATGTCCCATTAAAGCTGCTCTGTACGTGACAATCTGACCATCATATATGGAATATCATGCAAATCAACCCATTCTGCACCCATCTATGGAGCCCCTTCTTCATAGTGTATTTTGAAAGCTACTCGCTGAATCATACATGTCGATGATTTTGACAAATAATTTGATTTTAATGACAACTACTCATTTGATTAAATAACACAAAATAAACCTAATAACAAACATGCTACTTAGATTTATACTTGCATAGGACAGGATTTCTCTAATTTGCAATACCATGAAGAAAGGCAAAAGATTTGTACATGTATTGTACAAATCAAAATTACCATACATGCTTCATGTACGTAGCAAAAAATTCATACATATTATGTGCAAATCAAAATAACCATGCATACTTCATGTACGTAGCACATATAGATAACAACAGATACTACACAAACTGCTGCAACTATGTACTAGATGCATAAATATAACTATGAAGAATTTCATTCTCCATATTCTAAATATAAGTAACTAGCAGATCTAATACTCTAAAACTAATTATACACTAGTACTAACTACTACGATAAAGTAATGAATTTACAAGAATAAATTTTACGACAAACTACTATAAAGAAATACATATCTACAACCACGCCTTTACACACATCTACCTAATATCTAATACAACTACGAATCTAATCTTTTTATTTGCCAACCTACTGTAGTTTTAAAATAAAATCTAAAAACAAACAGAAAACTCACTTCTACTATGGCACTCCTTCTCCCTCTATTTTCTATCTCTCTTGTCCTCTTGGTATAGATCTGATACCTCGAGCGTGAAGGTGAATTTTTTTTGTTGATCTGGTCTTTTTGTATGCATGGATGCATGCATTAGTACATTGGATTGACTTCATTGGTAGCGAAGTGTTTGCACCAGGATTTAGCAGGTATGGTCAAAATTGGCAAGAAAAAGTCAACGAATCATATCCGGTGTGTTTGGAAAAATTTGGAGTGTATTTGGTTATGGTAAAAATTTCAAGGAAAGACAGTCTGGATTTAGACCAATACATGTCATGTTTGTAGTGTGTTGTAGTCGGACACGATTGACCGACGAGTATAAAAGATAGTTATAAATGCATTTAAAAACAACACACAAATCAAATCAACCAACTCAGCATTATACTTTTATTTACTTTTCCGTCTACTAGAAGTAGTTATTGTAATTTAGATTCTTGTAACTCGATTTTTGACCAAAAAGTTGCATATCGCCGATTGTTGGTCATCATCAGTTACGCCTAACAGGTTTGATTTTCTCCGATCTTGTTAGCATCACATTTTTAGGTTGATCTACCTCTATCTCTAATTAGCCCTCGTCACTAATTAGACTTACCGTTAGCTTTGATTTGGTCGGCTTTTAGTGATTAGATCTAAGTTTATTGCTTCCTGATCGGCTTTGCGTGTATTGTATATTTTACTTACCGATTGCGAGGATCAAATTGGTTGGCACGCCCTAAACCTAGTGTTCGCCTCGGTGTGTTGTGATCAATAAACTCTACCTTAAATTTTTGACGCTAACAAGAAGCTAATGACTTAAATCTATTGAGGTGCTATTTTGTATGTATACTGTATACAGGCATTAGTAGGGAGGATTGCCTTAGTTGGTACTCCTCAATCCCATAAAACAGACGATAAAAATCTGATTGGAATCCCATTTTATAGGCTGCCTTGTGATTTATTGTCCGCTTTTTCCACAATTGCCCTGTGCATGCATGGTCGTGGTCAAGCGGTAGGTTTGTTCGTGATTCCATGTGATTTGCTTGCTTTCCATCTTCATACGTGGTCCTTCCAGAAAGGCAACAGGTGTAAAAATGGGTCATTGATGGAAAGTCGGGCTATTTTTAATCGAAAGACATCGGAGAAAATTACTACGTTGGTAATCGCGTCCCGCACTAATACGGCTTATAAATTGGGACGGAGGGAGTATAAGACAAGATTGATCTGTTTACTCGATTTTTTAAATAATACATTTTATTCAGAATTTCAAAAATATACCACGGGAAAAAAATTACCATATACCCACATGCTTGGTTGGACAGAGGCTAAATAGCAAAATAAACGACTGACGAGGCCACGCCACCCCAAATTTCTGTCACCCGATGAAAATGACGACAGGCTAATTCAACCCTAAGTGGCCACGATTTTTGGTTTCGTGGCGCGTGTGCCCTGCCGCCATTTCATCGGCGCGACAACGGCCAATTTTAGCCCTCGCCGCCATTTCATCAGGCGACGAGGCCGAGGTGATGTGGCCTCTTGTCGCCCGTTTATTTTTGCTATTTAGCCCCCTCTCGCCCATCCAACGGCCGACAGGGGTATATTTCTATAAATTTTTTTTCCGTGGTATATTTTTGAAATTCTGAATAAAAAATGTATTATTTTAAAAAAAATTCTTTACTCTGCGGACAACAAAATACCTCTCCTATTTGTTGAAGAGTTCCGGGCCTCCTCACGATTTGAGCCGAGCCGGCGGCTCGGCTCGAGCCGTCTGGCCGGCTCGGCTCAAAACTTTTTTTCGCGTTTTGATCCTTTTAGAAATTATGAATAGGTCCTTCGCGATTTTTTTAGAGAGGAAGATATTTTTCCCAAAATTCACGTTTGGGTTCCTCGTGCGCCGTTTTACGGAAAAAAAACTCCCGTTAAATTCAAATCGCAAACAAGTCCTTTTCTAATTTTTAAGGATAGCGGACAGGTCCAAAAAAGTGACAAACAGGTCCTTACTCCTTACGTCTAGGTCCTTTCTCCGTTTTTTCAGGGAAAAAAAGTTTTCGTCACCAGAAATATTTGTGCAGCTCTATCTCTAGACTTTTTCCCCACCTCGATTTCCCATCTCGATCTCTGATATTTTTTAAAGCATGTATTATTGCTCATGAACGCGTCGATCTCTCGATATTTTTAAAACATGTATTATTACTCGTGAACGATAGAGTGTTAGTCTCGATGAGAAGATGGTTGTCATCTCTAATAATTTTTGCCCTTTTCCTCTAGACTTTTTCCCCACCGCGGTTTTCAAATTCGGTCTCCAATATTTTCCAAATAATTCATTCGAAAGAGATATTTCTACATCTCTATCTCTACTTTTTTCCCCGCTTCGCTCATTATTTCGACGATTTAAAAAATAAACGCCACAAAAAAATCCCTCATTTAAATCGATACGCGCGGCGTGTTACGCCATGAGTCTCTAATATTTTTAAAACATGTCCTTTCTCCGCTTTTAGGGAAAAAGTTTTAAATCAAAAATATTTGTACAGCTCTATCTCTAGACTTTTTTCCCAGCTCGATTTCCCATCTCGATCTCTGATATTTTTTAAAGCATGTATTATTACTCCGCGAACGATCAATCTCTTATATGTTTTAAAGCATGTATTATTACTCCGCAAACGCGTAGAATGTTAAGCTCGACAAAAGAAGGTTGTCATCTCTAATAATTTTTCGCCCTTTCCCTCTAGACTTTTTCCCCGCCGCGGTTTCCCAGTTCAGTCTCCAATATTTTCCAAATAATTTGTCGAAAAAAATATTTCTACAACTCTATCTCTCTATTTTTTCCCCATTTCGATGATTTAAAAAATAAAACGCCGCCGAGAAAAAAATAATTTATTTCTACGAAAAAACGACACGATCGGCGTGTTACGCCGCGAGTTTTTAATATTTTTAAAAACCTGTATTATTACTCGGCGAACGCGTAGAGTGTTAAACTCGACAAAAAAGAAGGTTGACATCTCCAATAATTTTTCGCCCTTTTCCTCTAGACTTTTTCCCGCCATGTTTTCCAACACGGTTGCCAATATTTTCCAAATAATTCATCGAAAGAGATATTTCTACAACTCTATCTCTATTTTTTCCCTGCTTTACCATTATTTCGACGATTCGAAAAATTAGACGCCGCCGAAAAAAATATTTTTTCTTTAAAAAAACGATACTCGCGGCGTATTACGCCGCGGGAAATTTCCTAGTTGGTCCAATGCTTGACAAAAACGATACTAACTCTGAAGTGGTCTCCGTGTGAACCTCAGATCTCAACTCTCTGATGCCATGTTTTAAAGCCCGGGCCCAACCATTTGATTCGATTAATCGATTCCACAAAGAAGACCTCTTTTCGGTTGCTGCTATTTTTCTGGCAAAATAAATATCTCCGAGTTTCCAGAGGCAAATGATGTTCAGCTCCAGCTCTTCCGGCAAATGATCTAAATTCATGAGACAAATCTTAATTTCCGTAAGACAAAGAAACACAAATAATGTAAAAACGTATGACATTCATCTTCTGCAGCAAAGCCTTTTTTGGGCTCTTTAAAAACATTTCAGATTTTTTGGGATTTTCAACGCATTACTCAATTAATTAGGAGTAGTAATGCCTAGCAGGTTTACTAGTTGGTGCTTTGGTGGGCTCAGTCGCAGTATGGCATCAACAGCGTTTTGCAATATGCCTTGCGGATAGAAGTGGGCATTCGATTTTGTTTATCTAATCGGTTCGGTTCTAATATAATTTGGTTTTTGAAAATTGATCACCGAATTTCTCGAATCAAAATGAAAAACTGAACCGAATTAACAGAAATATTTTGGTTCGGTTAATTCAGTTTTTCGTTTAACCGAAATATGAATAAACATTAGGTAGATTAGATTTAGTCATTCTCATATCGTAACATAATAGGATAAAACCACACAATTTTCATAAGTCATTACAATATAAGCATAATATAACATATGAATATACCGAATATATGTATAAATGTGTTAGAACATGAGAATTGTTTAGTGACTTTAAGAAAAACATTATAAAAGTGGTATTGTACGTGCACTATTCAGTTATTCGGTTATTTCAGTTTTGGAAGCGACATCGAACGAACACCATAAACCGAACTATACCAAAACAAAAACTGAACCAAAAGCTGAAAAAACCAAAATAATTGGTTAATTCGGTTCGGTTCGGCAATTCAGTTTCGGTTTAAAAATGCCCACCCCTACTTGCGGGTCAGCGACAGTTGCAGTTGCCTACAAAGAAATGAACGCTAGTGTTTTGCGGGCTAGTAGCAATACGGGCCTATCTAGGTGGGGTGAAGGTTTGAATCGGTATCTCTAAAAATTTTAAAAAGTTAAAAAAATACTATTTAAATGAATTGAATTTATTGATTGAATTAATTTATATTTCAGTGGTTTAAGATTTGTAAAACATTAGAATTATTTATAATATATTTTTAGCAAATTTTAGGTTTATATTTTTTTTATGAAACATTTATACAAAATTAAAGAGTTTTGCATGTGAAGTGTAAAACAATTATACAAAATTATAATGTTGTAAATGTGAAGTGTACACTCCTATCCACCACGTAGCAACAACACTTGGTTGCTAAGAGCTAAGGGCATACGCAATGGTATATGTCATATGTCTATAAAAGTATACCACGAAGGATTTTAGATGATGTGAAGGAGAGTGAAGGAAGATAGAGAAAGAAGATGTCTATTACTCCCTTCGTCTAAGTATAAAGCTTTTTTTAATGGTCTTGTTCATAAATATAAAGCTTGCATGTAGGTTTAATAAGGCATTTTCTTCTATACCTTTATTTATTCTCTTTCAATCGTATACATTTATTTATTACCACTCAAACAAACTGTATCTCTTATCTTCGAAGACAATTAAGTGAGGGCATCTAACTCATTTTCTCTCATATCTTTCTCAATTTTAACGCAATCTTAATCTTTGTGCAAAGTCACAATACGTCTTATATTTTTGGATGGAGGGAGAATTTAACATATGGCCTTAGAGTATGTACAATAGTAGAGATAACTGATATCTATATACTCATCTATATTATCTAAAAATAAAACTAAAGATAGCATTTACGATAGATGACATCTTAGATTGTCTCTATAAGATTTATAATCTTTTAATTATGGCATAAAAAATGTTTATTTGTAGACAATAAATAATGTAATAATTTTTATGTTGTCTATATAGTTTTCTCTTCACGAAGAGACAGCTAGTCAGCTATACTCTCTCTGTGTGCTCATTTTCTCTTTTCCATATCGGCAAAATTCTTATATAGAAAGTATATAGACATTTTATATAACATCATTATACAGATAATCTATTAATTATATAAGAGATTGTTGCAAACAGCTATATAAAGACTAAAGAGTTTATTATATGAGTTATGGGTACATGCCCCTTACATCCGTTGTGGTCCTCCTTGTTTGCTGGCGTCGACATCTGTGCTCCGTGTGGTGCCTGCATGCGCACACGTCTCGTGCAAACCGTGCACGTCTGCAAGGAGGGAGTACACTCACGTCGGCACGTAATTGCGTTTTTGCCGATATATTTGCGTCGCGTATGGACAGACCGAGCATTTTGCCGCTTAGATGGCAGGAACGGCCCAAATAAACTCAGATTCGGCAAGCCTAATTAAGCCTAGTGTTTCATAAGAGTATGTACAGTGGCGTAGATTAGATGACAGCTATCTATAATATATTTTCATATTATCTATAGACAACACTAAAAATAATTTATACAATAGATCATCTATATAGTTGTCTATAATAGTCTCTCATTCAATTAACAGGCTGTCTATACAATGGTATACAAAACAGAAAGCTATATGTAAGACCGTCTATTAAATTGTAGACAACAACTTTCTCTCTCCTCCTTCTCCTTCATATCATTTAAAATCCTGTATGACATAGTTTTACAGATAGCTAACATGTATCATCGTACATGCCCTAATCATCGTTAGCCGTTTCTTCCCACAAACCAAACAAATTCCAACCGTATTCTGGCCTTGGAGAGGAGTCCTATTTTCGACGGCATTTTCCAATTCAACTAGGAACCAGACAACACCTGGTCGAGTAGACGAGTACACACTGTAAAACAGAACATAGCGGGAAGACGCAGAACCTCTCGTTCTCAAATCACCTGTGAACGTGCTCTTCATCATTGAGTCTTGCCTCCAAAACCATCCAAATTGTTCTGAAAGAGACCAATGCCAAACCTTCTTCCGCATTACAGTCCACCCAAAAAAATGTACAGTCTCTGTGCTGTCGAGGATTCCGGCTACAGTCTGCAAACGTCGGCAGAGTGGAAGCCAGGGTTCTTCCTTACGGACATCTAGATTAGCAGAAATACAATAGAAGAACGAACACTGATCATAAACGCTGATGTGCCGCTCGATTCCCATCACAACAAGAAATTCTTTAAGGTTAAGATACCTTGCAAACCACAGTCGCTAGCAAAACCACCATCCAACCAACCAACCAACCAGGGAGGGCAAACACAATGGCATATATCAACCCAGTCCATGGCCTGACGCGGTGTCGCCTAGCTGGTACGCCGCGGCGGTGGCGGCGGCGACGGCGGCTGCACCGCGCGGCACATGGCGACGGCCCTGTATTCAATTGGCGAGACGGCGCAGAGTCCAAGCGATCGGTGTCAAATATGCCCACGGCGGCGACGGGGATCGACTGGTCCAATCCCGGTTCCCTTCACGCCTGATGCTTAAAAAATGGAGCTCCTAATCTTGCCGTCACGTTGCTGCGCCTGCGCGCAAAGCTCGCTCGTACGCAGTAGGTTAACAAGGCTGATCCAGGGAGCTGTAGCTTTTTAAAAAAACTATTTTTTTAGTTTTTTAAATTAAAAAGCAGCTGTAGCTTTTTATAGAAGACTGTATAAATAACTAATTTTTATCCGCAATAAGCTATAAAAATATGTCTAGTATAGTTTTCAGTTTTTGATTTTTGTTAGTTATATATAGCTTTTAGCTTATATCAAAATCTGCTTAAAAACTATATTATTTTAGGAGACTCACTGGTTTTTCAGAAGTTGAAATTCCAAATAGGACTAGGTTGTTTAGCCGCTTAACTACCCGGAGCGGCGGCGTGCGCCGGACGAGTTGGTGGCGATTAGACAGCACCTGCAGCATTCTTAAAGGTAGCTAGCTAGTTCATGTTACCGGAGGCGTCAGCTTGTGGTGATCTTCTGTAGCCGACCGTGCCAGTCGTGCTGAGGGCATACACACGGATCGATCGACACGAAAACGGATACAAGAAGTGAAAGACAATCCAGTAGTAATAAACTAGTTCAATGCCCGTGCGTTGCTACGAAAAAATAAAATCGATAACAAAACATAAAAGTCAAGCAATAAAAGAAAATTATGCTCGGAACAAAAGACGTCTAGCTTGCAGTTGCAACGCGGGCGCGGCCGGGGAATAATCCAGCCGGAATTATCATCACCGCCTAATCGCCATTGCCGACCGGCCTATCGCAATTTCACAGGCCTTCGTAAACAGCAGTTTTTTCTAGTGTTAACTTTTTTTTAAAAAAAGGAAAATGAGAATACCTTGCATATCCTTGAACCTTCAAAAATTTGTATACAGTTCATGATACCAAACTCAAATTTCTCAAATTCTGATACCAAACTCAATGCAGTTGCAAGCCTGGTGGTTTTATTATGTAACCAAAGGTGCAGCAGAAAGGTACAATAAAGAATTTAACTTAAAAATTTAGTTAAAGTAATTGGTACACGGTTCATAAAAACAGGAAGGCAAAGACCACATGCAGGTTCTCATGGAAATCTGCCATTCCACCCAATTAATCTTCTATATATATTTTTGTTCTACTGCTTACAATTATATTAAACAACTTGCACAAGAGTTCGGTAATTTCAATGTAAATTCATTTTTTCCCTCCTCCATGCAATCATAATAAGAAAACAGCATATACTTGGTGTTCAGGAGTCTGATGAGCACACTATCAACCAGCAGTGAAAAATCTGTACTGATCAGCTGCCCTCCAATCTTATTCCAATCGGAATATCAATGAATTCACCTGCACATCTAGAATAAAACCACAGGGAAAGCACGCAGCACTCCTCTCAAACTCTATGCATTATAATCGACAGAGTCAGATAGCTCCTGCATGTTCATCAGACGGCACTTCAATTCCAATCGCAACCTCACTGCCACAGCAAACTTGCCTTAGAAACCAACTTGGACTCCAATCAAAACCTAAGAACACCAACAATCGCAGATCCACACACAAACCTTGCGCTACCTAACCGGAAATTTTACCAGAATGTAGCTGTATCTAGTGCCAACATTCAGGTAGATATTATGCAATCTACCCATACTTCAACAAAAAACACAAATGTTAATTTTTAGATCTGACCTGATAAATCCATGAGTTGAAGTGCTGATGGACTTCATCAACCAAAGGTCCACGGCTAACTTTCAGTGGCACCTAATTGGTAAGGCAAGCATGGGTCAAAAGGTCATGAAAAACAATAAACCTTTGCTTTAACAGCTTATGAGCAGCATATCATAGTCAGACTTAGAGACTTATAGGATAGGAGTGTGTATCTGATTGTTTCCATCAATACTACACCATGCCATTCCTATCTCTATGTTTTCAGGTCCAGTGCAGTTAAGCTAAATGATGGACCTAAAACAAACCCATGCTTTCATCATCTCCAGCCACCAGGTTGTGGAGTTAAATCAAAATTTGTGATGAAGAAACAGTGAGCAGAACTAATACAGAAATCCTTCCCAATAAAAACCTTGTTCACATACAGATCTAAGAGACATGGGGAGTTCCATAAAGGAATAAAACACATTGACAAATGCAAACAAGATTCAAGGCATTTAATTACCAATCTTGAAGAAATAGTTGGTTGAGCCCCATCTGGCTTGAAAACATAAGCTCCAGATGCCTACAATAAAGATATAAATTGGATCAATAAAATGTTGTGAAATTCAGTTTTCTTTAGTCAACAAACTTTTACTTTCCCAATGATACCTGCGAATCCATGCCATCACCAACGCTTGAACCATACCAAAGATAGCTTTGTTGAATTGGCAAATCCACCTGAAACAGTTTATCAAAATTATCTGAATTGCATAGCTGGTCAACAGACTTTCCCTAAAGATCCTTACTATGCAAACATAATAATAGCAACAGTTGCTAAAATGAACCTGGGAAGCTTTTCAACCATGCAAAATATGGTCACAGAGTAAATCTATACTCTCTTGCCAATCAGATTGTTAATTGTGAACACAAAGATTGTAGTTTTCTATTAATTATCCATACAGGAATCTATAACATGATTGAAATTCAGAGTAAACAAACCAAGTCAAGATCTTGCTATGGCTAGTCTAACATAAGTAGCAAGGTGCGAGAGATGAGTTATGTAAGGACAAAGGAAAAGCATATGCACATCGACAAATATCGATTGCAATTGCATGGCAGGATATAGAGAGACTCATGACAGGTTTGAAAACACAGGCAAGACACAAAAATAAGGTAGTCAATGATCCAAAATAAAATGCTTACATAGGCCCTGCTTTGGGAGAGCTCAGATCCCTCAAATTTCAGAGTGAAACTTATACGCTAAAATAAAGTGAATTAAGTTTATATTTTTAGTCTAAAATGTAAACAAGATGATCTACCTAAACACTTTTAATGTACCCACAGCTCTAGCTCCACAAATTTCTGGAGCTAGAAATACCCTGCTCCACCAACTCCACAGATTTTGGTGGAGCTGGAGCTGTCCCAAACACCCCCATACTCAGTTGCTAGAGAACTTTAAATCAAAGTAGTTGTATGTACCGATATCGCATTGAAGACAAGGTGGTTCTTGCAAGATGCTTTGCAAGCAAGTCAAAAGCAATGTGATTCGCAAAGTCTTCGAACTGTCAAGAGATAATTCCAAATCGAAATCGAAGATTTAGTACTCTTATGAGAAAGTCTTGTTTTTGTGTGTGTGTGTGGGTGTGGGGGGGTTAAGCAGCCATGTAGATATAATCGTAGTCTACTATGGCTTACCTGAATTAGGACCTTCTCACCGTAGTTTTTCTTCAAGAAGCTCATGGTATTCCTGGCAACCGTCAAACACACAATGATATCTATATTCAAAAGAGCTTGCCAATTCACTACGTACGGGTGAACTGTGTAGAATTGTAGGTTGTTGCGGAGTTAAATCAGCTGTATGCCACTTCAAAGCAACTTACTCCAATGATTAAAAATGGCAGAAAGAAAATAACTCTGGTGCTTCACCATTGCTCAAAATTGCACTACGATTTACCCATGGAAAGGGGGGCAACCGTCATTTACGAAGATTCCTACTAAAGGGGAGGATATGAAGATCCTGGACAGAACTGTCCAATCTATGAAAACAGACGGCTTGGATGAACCCTTTCGAGTGCACCCTCTCGAAACTCGGGCTTTCCTTCCCCGTGTAATCATACTACTATTGGATTTTTATCCAGAAGGGCAACACTATATATCTATATAGAAGCCACCACACTGTAAGTAAACACTATCGACAATGATCTCTTTGATACGTAAAGCTTCAACGGTTGCAATTACTTAATCTCATACATAGATTAGCGTTTCCCTATACATATAAAACCATTGGCAAAGAAAGTACTATCACCGCACAACCGAAAACGGGTTATGTTCCTGCAGAATGCCGAGGATTGAAACTCCACATACCACCATTGTCACCTTGCCCTTCCGGCGGTTATGCCGGTGGCGTGGCAGCGTGCCGCCCTCTCCTCTCGCGACTGGTGAGCATCCCCTCCAGCTCGTCCCAAATCCCGCCTCCCGCAAACCGATCACAACACAACGCAAAAAAACGTAAGGCGTGAAGGAAACACCCCAAAGAACAAATAGAGCAACAGATTTAGCAGAACCCACGCCGCCTCCGCCTCCCAGACGGCGACGCCCCGCCTCCCTCGCAACGTCAAATTAAGCAAGACGTTAGACGGAAAGGGCGCAGCAGAACAATTAATAGACCGACGAAGAAAAAAGAGCAACTTCGGTTACCCACCTCCCGGAAGCCCCGGCCGGCGCTATGTCGGAGGCGTCGAGTGCTGCACGCCGCCGATGAGGCCGGGCGTTGGCCACGCCGCCCAGCCGGGGGCGGAGGACCATCCGAGGAGAGCCACCTCCATTGAATCCATCCGCGGCGAGGTCACCGCGTCCCGGCGAGAAACACAGCCCCCGTGGCGAGGAGCTCGGCGGTGGGGGAACGCCGGGCTTGTCGGAGCGGAGCATGAAGTCGAGATCGCCACCTCGAGCTCTCCTCGCGGGGCCCGCATCCCGGGTCATTGCTTGGCAATGCGGGCGGGAGGGCGGCGGCGGTAGGGACGCCACGACGTGGGCTTGGAGGAGGCGGCGCGGGGCGGAAAGGCGGCAAGCGGCGCGCGGCAGGGCGACGACATATTAAGGGGCCTTGGCCCCTCATCAATTTCTTATGGTACTTACATGTCTAATGCTATTTAGAAGTAGGCCCCCATGAATCAAATGTTTGGGCCCCAACACCTATTCTTTTACGAGGAAATCAACTAATTTTGCTTTATGTGAGTATATATATAGTCATATTTGAAAAGCATAAATATTTTTGACTATCTATGTATGGATTCTCATATAGGGTGCCCCACTCATATTTTATCTTGGGTCCGCCTCAGGCGGGAGGAGCGGGAGGGAGGAAGCGGGCTAGGATTAGGGTTTGTTGGCCGAGGAGGAAGGGGCATCGCGATCGCATTTCCTACGGCCGAGGTGAGCGGAGCGAGGATTAGAGGGAGGGAATTCGGATCGGATCGGCGCTGGGAGATCGGGGCGGATTGCGCGCGGATCACTTTCGAGGGCGGGATGATTAGTGGGGTTGGGGATGCGCTGTCGAGAGATTGCAGCGCGGGGATGTCGCGTGGAGATTGAGGCGATCGGGGGCGCGACGCGAGAAAGGATGCGGCGGGGCGGAGATTGCGGCTCGGCGAGATTGCGATGGGGGACTGGATCGGGTGGGTTTTTTTTTGTGCGCGTGGGGGTGGGGGCGGCGAAGAAAAACGCACCGCTGTCACCAACTGTCAATTAAAGAATAGTAAAGATTACTTGGAAAGCTCAGGAACATATCAGTGGAATTTAGAGTGGCGTGCTTCATGAGAAATCCAAAGGAATTAACGCAGTGTGTTGCTTCTGCTGCCACTCTCAGCTAACGGCTGTTAGCTTTTAGCATAGAAATGCAAAAAAAAGACATAATTATGATCGTTTGAGCTGTGGGGCCGAGAAAAGCAAAGCTGGTCATGCAGTATCCAGAAGCAACTTGGATCGTGGGTGTGTAGTGATGTAACACACGGTACCTTGCATGCCTTGTCCACGATAAGATGCACGGGTGTGGGTGTGTAGTGGAACAGACTGGAGCCTTGTCCCATATCTTGGCAGGATTTTACTTTTGAAATTGGAAACTTGACCAGATCAATACAGAAGCGGAAGCAGAAGAACTTCGACTGCACGCAAGACTCAACAAGAACGCATAGGCCGTGAATTGTCGTTAGTTTTGGGTTGCCTTATGAGCCAACACAAATTTTACTGTTGACACCTGTTGGAAATCTAGGTATTATCTTTGTTTCAGATTTGAATATTAAGCTAATTTTGGCAAAATGATTAAAGACAACAGACAAGACAACAGGCACTACATGCTACAGAAAAATAGATCCATAAATGCCATGTATGAGACGAACGTAAAATTTACGATGGGCTTGATGACGAAAAGGAGGCAGCTAAGAGCGCGACGAATCGTAGAGGAAGTAGTCGACGTCGTGGATCGCGTCCAACGTCCAGAAGCAGGAAGAAGAACTTGAGCGGTCGCGCAGTTGCGCTGCCCAGAAACCTTATTGTCGCCCCCGTGCAGGTTCTCGCAGCGGCAACGGTTTGGAGATCCCGTTCTTCTTGCCTCGCGGTGCACGCCGAAAGGAAGGTCGGTGAAGAACAAGTGCAGCACGAAGACACAACACAGATCACAGAGGATGAAACACGAGCACAAGAGACAAAAAGCTCTTTCTGTCTGGACGTCTCCAGATTTTATAGTCTCGCACCAGTAACGGTCAATAAATTGATCATTACAGCACCATTAAACGCTAGTAACTGCTGTCATCAAATATTCATTCAAACGGATTGAAACTGATGCCATAATGCTGTTTGAATGCTTAGTTAATGACCCACTAATGTAGAGAAACCGAAGATTAAAAATGGTTTAAATGTGCCAGGAATTTAATCCACGGCACGGCGACGTCGCAAACCACAAGTCACGCGGAAAAACACGTGAAAATACGCGGTAATTCGCAAAATACGCGCGCGCGTGTGACTTTAGCCATACTCCTCACCCTCCATATGCCTCATTACAAGGCATGGTGGGAGCTCTCCCTTTTAAATTGGTATTCTCCTCTCTCTGCTAGCAATATGGTACCATTCTTTGTAGCTTTGGCATTAGAGATAAATGGGCCGCATGGGCCTCATTTCTAACAGGACCAAAGAATGGTACAAAGCCGGGAGATAATCAGATCCGATGCTTTTTCAGAATTCAACGTTCATCTCGTTGGGACTTTTCCGGGGTGTGGGGATCATTGTGTTTTGATTCGCCAAAGTATTGTAAAAGAAATTAACGGTTAAAGTTAAATTTTACAAACCGCATAAATCAAACCATACCTTACATTTTTCTACAAAGGGAGCTTACTAAGTGGTGAACAACTCCCAAACCTTATCCCTTCCTGTTCCCGACGACAATTGCATCCACCTCTTCTTCCTCCTAATGTGACCAAATCCCTTGGGCTTCCCCTCCGCCTCAACCCCCGCCATGACCCCTACGAGCATCCTCCGTCGCCGCCCTGTCAGATCGCTAACGTGTGAGCTCCACCTCTTCTTCGTCCACTCCGCACAAGCTCCTTCCTCTCGGGCGAGATTCGCGCTCCTCCACCATTGCTCTTGCCCCTGCTAACCACCACCTGTGGCCAGTGGCGCCCTCGCTGCCTTGTAGTGCCATCTCTCTTCCTCCTGTCGTCTCATCAAACCCTATCCACCCTAATATTCTCTTAGTAGTTGTGCCGTGCTGCCCGCTATGCTGCCTACCACACCTTCCTAATCCTGCGTCCGGTAGTGCCAGCGCCGCCATTGTTGTCTACCCCAACGCTAATCCTAAATCCGATAAATTTTAACTCTGAGGACTTCTCGTCGGAGATCTTACCACCATGGAATAAGTATGTATTTTTGTTGTTTTCTTGTCGGAATTTTCACTCTAGCTAAAATTGATTATTCACTATATAGCGTTTCATTGTACAATTAACCTTGGTGGTGAAGGAACTGCTCCTTGTTTGGGAGAGAGAACATAAGTGCTTTCCATTGCCACACGGCCCATACGGCCTGTACCACTGAGCCTGAAATTTCAATATCCACGACAAAGCCGACTGGTAGTTCCACCCAAGAAAACCCAACCTCGTTTACATATGGGCCGTCTATATGGTGACCGGAAGCCCAAACTGTCGCGTATCACAACACCCCAATAGCATTTTCGTGCTAGTCAGCAAACAAACCGAGTCTGCTCAATCCGTGCACGTCCAGTCTCCTCGTATCTCGTCACACTCAGTAGCCTAGCCCTAGATGGAGGTTTTTTTTATTTTGACAAATAGGTAAAGTAGCCCTTGGTCTCATCCCCCCCCCCAAAAAAAATCTAGACTCTTCCCAAGCGAATTTGCATTTCTACAACCCTCCACTGTGCTCTTGTGGTAGGGGAGCGAGAGTACATTAGAGGAGGCTAGATTTGCAATTTAACAGGGTCGATCAGCTGTAGTTTTTAAAAACTATTATTCTAGCTTTTAAAATTGAAAAGCAGCTGTAGCTTTTTATAGAAGACCGTGTAAATAACTAATTTTTATCCGCAATAAGCTATAAAAATATGTCTAATATAGTTTTCAGTTTTTAACTTTTGTTAGTTATATATAACTTTTAGCTTATATCAAAATCCGCTTAAAAACTATGTTATTTTAAGAGATTCATTGGTTTTTCAGAAGTTGAAATTCCAAATAGGACTAGGTTATTTAGCCGCTTAACTACCCGGAGCGGCGGCGTGCGCCGGACGAGTTGGTGGCGATTAGACAGCACCTGCAACATTCTTAAAGGTAACTAGCTAGTTCATGTTACCCGGAGCGTCAGCTTGTGGTGATCTTCTGTAGCCGACCGTGCCAGTCGTGCATACACACGGATCGATCGACACGAAAACGGATACAAGAAGTGAAAGACAATCGAGCAGTCTCTGCTATATAAAGTGAGAGTTTTTTCCACGTTACTTCATCAAAATTACTCATCTTTACCACTGCTCTTTAATTACTTATCTTTGTTCGTATCACTTCATCAAAATTACCCACTTTTACCACTGCTCTTTAATTACCCACCTTTGCCCGCGTCACTTCATCAAAATTACCCACCTTTGCCAATGCTCTTTAATTACCCACCTTTACTACTGTTAGTGCTCTTTGCAAATAAACTTTTTATCGTAAATTAAGTTTTCGTTGCAATGCACGAACACATGGTTAGTAATAAATTACTTGGAAAGCTCAGGAACATATCAGTGGAATTTAGAGTGGCGTGCTTCATGAGAAATCCAAAGGAATTAACGCAATCTGTTGCTTCTGCTGCCACTCTCAGCTAACGGCTGTTAGCTTTTAGCATAGAAATGCAAATAAAAGACATAATTATGATCGTTTGAGCTGTGGGGCCGAGAAAAGCAAAGCTGGTCATGCAGTATCCAGAAGCAACTTGGATCGTGGCCTCGTGGGTGTGTAGTAATGCAACACACGGTACCTTGCATGCCTTGTCCACGATAAGATGCAGGGGTGTGGGTCTGTAGTGGAACAGACTGGAGCCTTGTCCCGTATCTTGGCAGGATTTTACTTTTGAAATTGGAAACTTGACCAGATCAATACAGAAGCGGAAGCAGAAGAACTTCGACTGCATGCAAGACTCAACAAGAACGCATAGGCCGTGAATTGTCGTTAGTTTTGGGTTGCTTATGAGTAGGGGTGGCAACGGGGTCATTTCTCGTCGGGGAGTGTTTTCCCGTCTCTGTCCCCGCGATCTAAAATTTTTTCCGTCTCCGTCCCCGTTCCCCATCTCGGGGGAGAAAATCCCCCGTCCCCATCCCCGTTCAGGTATCGGGGACCCATCCCCGCAAAAATTTCACACAAGAGAAGAGCTCTTATAGCCATTTTAACTCTAAAATCATATCAATAGACAAGGAAAAAAAGAATGCATGCATTCATTGAAGATTATGTTGTTCCGTTTATGAAAATGTGAATATGATGGGCTAGAGAATATGTTTGTAATCTAATAACTAAATTGGACTAAACTAAATTTGGATCCCCAATCGGTCCTCATGGGAAAAAAATTCCCCGTCCCCATCCCCGCCATCCCCAGTGGGGGAATAATTTTTCCCGTTTCTATCCCCGCGGGGGACGATTTCTTCCCATACCCGTCCCCTAATAAAGGAATTCCCCGTCGGAGATCGAGGAATGGATCCCCATTGCCATCCCTACTTATGAGCCAACACAAATTTTACCGTTGGGACCAAAGAATGGTACAAAGCCGGGAGATAATCAGTTCTGATGCTTTTTCAGAATTCAGCGTTCATCTCGTTGGGACTTTTCCGGGGTATGGGGATCGTTGTGTTTTGATTCACCAAAGTATTGTAAAAGAAATTAACGTTAAAGTTAAATTTTACAAACCGTATAAGTCAAACCATACCTTACATTTTTCTACAAAGGGAGCTTAGCTAAGTGGTGAATAACTCCCAAACCTTATCCCTTCCTGTTCCCGACGACAATTGCATCCACCTCTTCTTCCTCCTAATGCGACCAGATCCCTTGGGCTTCCCCTCCGCCTCAACCCCCGCCATGACCCTTACGAGCATCCTCCGTCGTCGCCCTGTCAGAATCGCTAACGTGTGAGCTCCACCTCTTCTTCGTCCACTCCACACAAGCTCCTTCCTCTCGGACGAGATTCGCGCTCCTCCACCATTGCTCTTGCCCCTGCTAACCACCACCCGTGGCCAGTGGCGCCCTCGCTGCCTTGCAGTGCCATCTCTCTTCCTCCTATCGTCTCATTAAACCCTATCCACACTAATATTCTCTTAGTAGTTGTGTCATGCTATCCGCTACGTTGCCTACCACACCTTCCCGATCCTGTGCCCGGTAGTGCCACCGTCGCCATTGTTGCCCACCCCAACACTAATCCAAAATCCGGTAAATTTTAACTCTAGGGACTTCTCGTCGGAGATCTTACCGCCATGGAATAAGTATGTATGTTTGTTGTTTTCTTGTCGGAATTTTCACTCTAGCTAAAATTGATTATTCACTATATAGCGTTTCATTGTACAATTAACCTTGGTGGTGAAGGAGCTGCTCCTTGTTTGGGAGAGAGAACATAAGTGCTTTCCATTGCCACACGGCCCATACGGCCTGTACCACTGAGCCTGAAATTTCAATATCCACGACAGCCGACTGGTAGTTCCACCCAAGAAAACCCAACCTTGTTTACATATGGGCCGTCTATATGGTGACCGGAAGCCCAAACTGTCGCGTATCACAATACCCCAATAGCATTTTCGTGCTAGTCAACAAACAAACCGAGTCTGCTCAATCCGTGCACGTCCAGTCTCCTCATGATCTCGTCACACTCAGTAGCCTAGCCCTAGATGGAGGTTTTTTATTTTGACAAATAGGTAAAGTAGCCCTTGGTCTCATCCCCACCCCCCAAAAAAAAATCTAGACTCTTCCCGAGCGAATTTGCATTTCTACAACCCTCCACTGTGCTCTTGGAGTAGGGGAGCGCGAGAGTACATTAGAGGAGGCTAGATTTGCAATTGCACTTGAGATGGTGTTAGATTTGAGAAAAACAAGTCAAGTGTCTAGGGGTGAGCATTTTTTAAACCAAAAATCGAACCAAACTAATTTAACCTAATGTTTCAGTTTTTTGGTTTTCAGTTTCCGGTTTGGTTTTTCGATTTTTGGTTCGATTTTTGCCTTCTAGAAATCGATTTCACCATTCACCAAAATTGGGACCCTAATGCATTAGCCGAATCCCCTCCCCACACAACCACACAACCCACACTAGTGTTGCGCAGTTGTGCCCCATTCTGGCACTCTCACCGCCGTTCTCCTCACACCAGCGCGGCGCTCTGCCTCCTTCCTCCCTGCCCTTCTCCACACCAACGCGCCCATGCCCCACTCTCCCCATGGTCCCGCCCTTCTCCGATTCTCCCCACACCCGCGCGGCGCTACGCAGCCTCCCTCTTGTATCCCACTCGGGCTCAGGATTTGTGGCCCTTCTCCCACATATGCACCCCACTCTCTCCGCCTCCCTCCCATGTCCCATTCGACGCTCAGCCTCTAGAATCTGGATTTGTGGCCCTTCTCCCCACTTTGTGGCGTTTGGCTATTCGCGGGGCCGATGCTGAGGCTCTGGATCTGCGGCTTGCTCATAAGCCTCGAGGTTGATGACGAAGGGTGGGGCCACTTCCCTGCTTGTCGGTGGTGGAGACGAAGGAGGGCGGCTGTTGCTACCTTGCTCGGCGGTAGTGGAGACCATGGCCCATAGGCGGCCGCTGCAACCCCATCTCCCCCGTCACCGTCGTGATTGGCCGATTACCAATTGTTGGTGAGTTCCTTGCTCGTCTAGCTGATTGTTGATTATATCTCCTCGCCATTACCAACTCTGATGATGGTTTTGGCTTGAATTAGACAATTTTGGTTAACTTTTGGGACTGCTTATATCTATGATGATGAACTAGTTATCATATTTCGGTTTACCGCAAAATCTAATTAACATAACCGAATTTTTTTGTTAATTCGATTTGGTTTTCGCATTTGAACTGATAATTTTGGTTGTTAGTTTTCAAAAATCAAAATATTTTTAAACTAAATAAATCAAACCAAAAAGCCAAATACCCACCCTACAAGTGGCTGCTAGAAATGTCAAAACTTCCTCTATGCCAATTAGTGTCATGACATCTTTTCTTGTGACCTCACAAGTGAGAAAGAAACACCCGTGATGACATTGGGATTGAGGAGGTTGAGAGTCCCAATACGACATGTGCTTTTGGCTTGTCGAAGGAGCCCGGAAAAACGCATCCAGCGAGCGAGAAAATATGGCAAAATGTGGTGGACAAAATCAACTAAAAAGCATAGGCAAAGGTCCAAAAGACCCAAAAACATATGGCTGGAAACCGGAGCTTATGTACACATGCAACACATATCGATTCAAAAAAAAACCCCTCCCCCACACCGACCCTCTAATGATTATGTCATCCAAGGCGTACACAACGGAATAGATTTATGCCATTGATCATAATGATTCGACGCACCAAATGGATTAGCCCATTCAATCATCATTGTCCCCGTGTCCATTCCAATCTCTTACACCTCTCTATGCATGTGAATCTTATCCAACAAGCACTTGCGTCTAAGCAAATTTTATCCATATCCACACCCCACTCTCTCTCCCCCTTTTGTGCTCGAGTAGGCACAGAATTGCAGCATATCTCTCTCTTCTCTCATGCATGCATGCTCGCTCGCTCGTTTGAGCAGGGCATGGAATAAGCAGTGTAGCAGTCGCGTCACATGGCGAGCAGGTGCGGTATTTGCACAATTTTGAGCTGCGGGTGATCTCTGGGTGCGGGGAGCAACAGTGGCCGGTGTGCAAAAGCAAAAATGGCTGCACACCGATGAGGCGTTGCACTGCAGGGTGGTGCCTAGGTGCTCCATGCGACAAGCAACATCAGACGGTGTGGCGTGCTCCACTGCCACGATGATACTAAGGTTTGAAGCTTGCAGTTTTCTTTGAAGTTTTTATTGAGTTGTTAATTTTTAAGGTTAAAACTTGTGAAATTTGAACATTACTAAAATATTTCTAAAATGTAGAACTTAAAATTTATTGTAACTTGACAAAATCCACAAATTTGAAATTTTAAACTTGCTAAAACTATATTATGTAGATGAAATCTCATGAAATTTCATAAAATTACTATCCCATCAGATTTGAAAACCTATTGAAGATTTGTTGAAACACGTTGAAACCTTATCAAATCAGTTTGGAAACTCTTTTTGGAACTTGGAAAACATGCTCTAAAACTTTGAAATTTTTATGTTGAAACTTAGCTGAAATTCTTCAAAAACTTGTTTTTAATCAAATTTCAGATTTGAAATCGGACGAAACCTATAGTTTCATATTTGAAACACATTGCAACCTTGTGAAACTAGTTTGACATTTTTTAAAACCTAATGAAACATACAAAATGTGCTAGGAAACTTTGAAGCATGTCCTTTGAAAACTTAGTTAGAATTCTTCTTAAACTTGTTTGTAATTAAGTTTCATATTTCAAACTAGATGAGATTTATAGCTTCATATTTGTAACCCAATGGAATTTGTCGAAACATGCTAAAATATTTTCTTTTGGAACTTTTTTGAAATTTGATGAAACTTGTGAAACATCGATAAAACCCATTGAAACAATGTGAAACTTGCGAAACATATGCAAAACTTGGATAAAACTTAAGAACCATACAGAACTTCGATGGAACGTAGTGAAACTCACATATACTGTGCAGAAGCACCTCCCTAACGATAATCCTCTGCTCGTCTGCGGAACATTACTCCATTGCAGTGGGGAGCTGCAGCATACAGGAACGCATCAAGTGTTTCCGGTCTTAATTAAAAGGCATCGACTGGTCGACAAGGGGTAAATGCGTAATTAAGGGTGAATCACCCACCGTGGTCAGGCACTCAGGCTGTGTGTGTTTCATTTGATCAACCAGACAAGTAGACATGCAGTGGCAGTGCACTCCATTTACCCTGGCCAATTAACAGTTCTGGTTGTTTTGACAAGATAGAACTAACATTGCCAGGAGGGGACCACCTGTGGGGAACCATCCCCGGGACTCCACTGATTCACCCAAATGCGCGGTACATCTCAAGTGAATCAAGGGAACCTCGGGCGCTCCACGATTATACCCGTGTTGGTCCCAGGATAGTTCGCCAACACGAGCATTCTCATCTAACAGTTGACATCACAACACATACACAATTAGCGGAAGCATAAACGTATTACATTCCAAAAGTAGGACTACTGTCCATAACGACATATTTAGAGTTATTACATCGAGTAGCAGCGGAAACCACAAGATAAACAACAAAAGGGCCAGCATGGCATGCCCCCAAACCCTCGTGCAACCGATTGGGGCAAGAAGCGGCGACTAAACGTTAGAATTGTCGAAATCGCCTTAAAAGTCCCCGGCAAAGGCCTCATCCTCACCGCAGCAAGTGGATAATCCGATTGAGTACAAAGAGTGTACTCGCATAATAATATATATTGCATGTTGAGTTCTACCTACATGTGGTTGCTACATCAAGGAAGGAAAAAGGGCAATTTTCAGCATAAAGCAATATTTGGGATAAATCGTAAGCATGTATAGATTGATAAGAGTTTGCATTTAGTAAACATTTGTAAAATCTAATACATAATATAACATCATCATAATCACATTTTGCATCATGCCTTCAAGCATTCTCCAAACCATGAGTTCCATCGCTCATGTTCGACTACATACACAAGTACTCCAATACTTGCGTCTTTTTCCCACTCCCATCCCATTCCTACCAAGTCCTTAATACTCGCCCAGTGACTGACAATTTAAGCGATCGTCCTTAACCATGGACGCGGCTATTCGAATAGTTTAAACTCTGCAGAGGTATGACTTTACCCACACGACACGTCACACTCGTAAGCCAAGCTATTAACACATTTCCTTTGATGTGTCGGCCGAGGTGAACGTGACAAACCATTTTCCAGTATGCATGGTAGTGTATCTAAACCATCCGGATGACTGTGACCCTCGATCCTGCGTGCCTAGTGCTCGGTGTGTGTGGATCAAGGAGTACACCCGTTGTTGGACATCCCCAACTCAACAAAGTTCGAGGGACTTCGAGGATATTCCTTGGCGCTCCACTAAGCCCAAGGAATTCCGGCGGTCATTCCTTGACACTCCACTAAGCTCAAGGAATCCCGAGTGCACATGGTTTACATACCCTAGTCATACACAAGTACTTGGTTACACCGGTCCCATAAACGGCGTGTGATTCGCACGATAGTTACTCAAAGAGACGTCACCAGGATTTAATCCTTAGGGTCCTTAACTAACATCTCTACACATTAACCAACATTTGAAACCATCATCATCATAATAATTCTCAATCATTGCGACCAATGGACTAAGTCCATCTATCGCGGTTTCTAACGATGTTCTATGCATGGCTAAGCAATTCGTACAAACCCATATAATAAAAATAAACCCTCCTCCTAGGGCGACAATCGAACTCGAGAGGAACACGATAGGGGGATAACATCACAATGTGGTAATAGCTAAGAATTCTACCCAAACATAATTGTAATTGAAAGTAAGCATGCAATTGATAAAATAATTTCAAAAATGTAAATTTCAATTAGTAGGAGCAATCATGGTCAAGGAATAAAGTAGTGCCTTGCTGCTCGTTCTTGACTTCGAAAGTGTAGTCGTACTCGGGAGTGCCTTCCGAAGCGTCAACACCTAACGAGAAGACCCAAGTCCATAAACACCAAATCAAGAATCCAAAGATGCACATGATTAAAAGATGTATGAAATGCTCATGATGCACAATACTTGATTATAATATGAAAATACCAATTTAGTCTTGCGAAATTTGGACTTGGTTGTCAAAATTTCATGTGTTAGAGGCATTTTATTGAATTATGTCCGGAGTATCCGGACATTTAACCCCGGAGTGTCTGGGCTGACCCCCTCGGTGTGACGAGTTCTGGCATATCCGGACTATCCGGATTAAATCCCCGGAGTATTCGGATTAAATCCCCGGAGTGTCCGGGCTGACCCTCTCGGTTTGCCCTGTTCTAGCATATCCGGACTATCCGGATTAAATCCCCGGACTATCCGGGTTAAAACCCCGGACTATCCGGATTAAATACCCGGACTATCCGGATTGAGAGGTCTGTTTCAAAATGGCTATTTTGCTATTGGTTTCTAAACTTCATAGCAATGCACTAGGACTTCAAAAGGGTATACTAGGGTGGGATCTTACCACTATGGGGTTACTTTTGCACGTGGTGACGGTTGGTTTCGGCGAGGGAATGACAAGAATGTCACAATGCCGACTTTCACGGTTTGTCTCCTCCTAGCTCGTGTAGACGACAATGACTTCACTTGCTTGCGCTTGCAGCAACAACTAGCCCTCCTCCTCAAGCTTCCGTGCGACATGCATGCCCCGATTCAAGGTTTGAGGATGGATTCCATGGAAAGGCAAGAAATGAGTCCCAAGAGCAAAAATTTCAGAACAAGGGAGGAAAAGAAAACGATTGCCACTTACCAAAAACTTGTTGCCTCAAGAATCCACTTGGATGGATTTGAAGCTCTTGATCTTGGCTTCAAGGTGGTGTAACATGCACAAGCTCAAACTCAAGCTTTGAGTGAATTTTGTGGGGAGAATGGCAAGGTGTTGAAGAAGAGTTCTTGCTGTTTTCTGGGTTTGGGCTGAGCAAATGGGCAGTATTGGGAGGAGAAACCAAGGTGTATCACCTTATATATGGCTGCCATTCATGTCTTACATGTGGGGCTAGGTCCCACATGTCATAGAGTAAGTAGAAGAGTGGGTAGAAGTGATTGGAGTGAGAAAAGTCATGGAGAGGATGTGCAGCCCACAAGTTCCTATGCAAGGTAGATCCCATGTGTCATTGACATGTTAGGTAAGTGGGTAGAGGTAGGTAAAGTAAGAAGTGTCATAGTAGATATGTGCAGCCTACTCCCTTCTCTCTTATGATCATGGCCCACACGTCATTAACTAAGGTAAAATACACGTGTGCAGTTTGGAAAATGATTGTTATGATTTTGTTACTCCCTCTTTATGCAAGATGAATGTCATAACACTTGTATGATTATAATTAAATGAGGATTTAACTGACATCATGGAAGACATTAGCAGTCAAACCTCACTCAACGGATTGATGAAAATTGGGCATTACCACCTATCTCATGTTCTCTGTTTCTTCGTCTGCTTGAACAAAAAACATTTGCCGTCTGATTTTGATTGGGCAAAATAGTCTAAAAAGATATGCTTCTCTGCTTTTTTTAATAATTTTACAAATATTAAAGTACGAATAAAGGGTAGATAGTGATTACTTATCCTTTCGCTTGTTTCAAGATTTATGTAGCTTGTATTAGAAAGGAAAGCATTGAAACACTGCTCCCGTAAAAAACATTTTTGGTATTTAATGTAATTATAAAGATAGGTTAGAAATTGCCAAAAAAAAAGCCTTCAGAAGATGCCACTAAGAAAAGGTAGATGTAAATAAAGAAATCGACAGGAGATTAAAAACAAAAAGATTCAGATGCGAACGGGGACTATATCATTGGAAAGTTTGAGCTATCACGGAGAAGAAGGCTTGAAGTTCAATTCAAAATTGAGTTTAATCAATACTGCTTTGCATTGGCACGTTAATAATCAATACTCCGCATTGCATGGATGTGGCAAGGAACATATCATCTGTTGCTTTTCTGTGGTCAGGGAAAGAAATATTTATGTGAAAACATTCAGGGTGGAGGTAGCCTCATGTGCCACTCGTCATCACCATCATCCAATCAGACGATTGGGGATAAGACGAAGTCTATGTCCCTCCTAGTCTAGTAGGGACCCTCATCTTCCGGGCACTATGATAAAACCACCTTCGGACCAGTTAGAATCCCATTTAGTACGCATGGTGTTCGTCAGGAAATCACCCAGCCGAGTCAAGTGTACCTGGAAGTTGAAGTAGGCGAAGTTACTATACTTCCCCTCTGATACTTTTTTTGGTTGAGGGTGCATGCCATGGAGGAAAGCGAACAGAGGGGGCCATAGCTTGTGCGCACTATTATTGCATCGTTCACGAGAAAATGGGTAGGCGAGCGATGGCTTGGGCCGTCAGCTACAAAGGCTTGAGCCCGTATAGGCGAAGCACCTCTGACACGAAAGTAGTGCACGGAAGCGATGACTTGCATCGAGATAGGCCGCAAAGACCACCTTTTCTCTTTCCCAGGGATGTGGCTCTTCGTCATCGTCGCTAGGACGCCGGACTAGATTAATGTGTGCCACCTTACGGTCACACACCAACTACTCCAGGAAGGCTAGGGAAACCAAGGACCTTCCTAAGAGGTTCACCAAGATGCCTTTCTCTAGCCTTTCCACCTTTTGCCATGCACCGGTATAAGATCGATGATACCGTCTAGAGGTGAACAGATGACTACAAAAATTTCTTCTATAAATAGTTAAAATCTCATTTAATACTTTTATATCAAAAATTAAATGATAATAGATGCGGAAATGCTTAACTAAGGTTTTGACAATTAAAGTCTAAGTCAACTAGGCTCACTAAGTGCACGAGCTAATTATGTTTCTAACAATAAATTACAATTCTAAAAACAAGCAAGCAATTTAATTCTACGAATGTAAATAAGGAATTGCAAGCATACACAAGGAGACACAATACTTTTTATCGTGGTATTCAGATATTTGCCGGTATCCCCTAATCCACGTTGTGGCAAGCCCAAATCACTTTGGACCGGCTCTACGAATTAAGCACCCGCCTCGATTCCATTAGTGGTAGCTCTTTCCTCCTCCGGGTAGATGAGCTTCGACCTTCACAACTTTGTCGGGCCTTCTCACAATCTCCTTGAGAAGGTCACCGCGTATGACGTCTTCATATGCCGTCTAGGTGTTGACAAACACCAAGAGTAACAAGTCAAGCCCTCTAACTTGAGCTTCACCAAGTACAACAAGTGTACAATAGTGATCATCGAGTGCAACACATGCACAAGGTTTCTCTCAAGTGCAGCACATGCATAAGAGACTTTCAATCCACTCCTAATTGTAACACATATAATTAGAGCTCACTCTTAGCTCAAAAACCAAATTGGAGAGTGTAACACATGCAAAACTCAATCACAAAGAGCAACAAGCACTCCAAAATCTCAATAAGCACAAATGCTAGCTCTAAGACTCGTTTTATAACCTCTCTAAAGAAAACTAGCTATTGGAGGGCAAAAATCTAGGAAACTCGGTGCTACCACTGCACCACCCTACTAGAGCTGGTAGCACCAATCTCAAGGCCAACAGTTAGAAAAACTAACTGTTACATAGAAAATTCGGTGCTATTGGACCTAGAGCGGTAGCACCGGGCCATTTTTAATTTTTCAGCTCAAAAACACCCCCTCTGAAATTTTTACACTGCCTCTGGGGTAGTACTACTGGGCCATTTTTAATTTTTCAGCTCAAAAACACCTTCTTTAGAATTTTTACACTATCTCTGGGAGGTGGTACCACCCATCTTGGGCTGGTAGCACCACACGGGTGGTGCTAACGCCTATCTAGGACCGATAGCACCACTCGGGCGGTGCTACCGCCCATGTAGGGCGATGCTACCACTATTTTAGTACTAAAGTGCTCATAACTTTTTACTTCGAACTCTAATTTAAGTGATCTTGAATTCTATGCAAAGCTTATCAAGAGGGCTATAATCTTCAATTATTTTTAATATTTAAGCAACCATAGATGTTTTTAAATATCATAAAAATAAAGACTCTAATGTAGTCACTCAAGCCTAAAATCTTATTTTCAAAATCCTTCACAAAAGACTTGATCAAAAGCGTGACTATAAAGTGAAATGAGTCAATAAGATCAAATCTTGAGCCATGTAATAGTCAACTCATAATCTCTAGCTTATTTGCAAAACACATTTGCAAATAACAAATCAACATTTTGCAAAAACATATTTTGCAAACACAAAGCATAAACTTTACTTAGCCTTGTGATGATCAACACATGATCAAGTAACAAGCTAAGATTCTGATGCATGAGCTCTCTATTTGCAACATATGCAAATATCTAGCTCCATGCAAAAACCAAATCAATTAAGATTCAACAAGAAACAAGCATGAGATCCTTTATTTGCAACACATGCAAATACTTAGCTCATGCAAGAATCGGCCAAGAGAGTGACCTAGAGTGAACCGGATTGAGTTCATCGACACATGATAAAGCTCAAGCTATAAGACTCGACCCCTCTTAATAGTATGGCAACCTACACTAACAACCCGGTTTCCCATCCAAACACCGAGATCGGTAAAAAACTAGAAATATATCCTTAATCCTAACTAGTTATACCTTTACCTCTAACACATCCACTTGAAGTTTTTATGATTTTTATCTTCTCCTCTCTAAGCTAGGTAATTTTTTCTTGTTCATCAACATATGATGAACCTTCACTAGTTTTACTTCACTTCGGGATTCATCTTTGAAGCTTATCAACACATGATGACTTCTTCTCATTCCCGATTCTTCATTTTATTGGACTCAACCTACTTCACAACTCATGAAAGATTGTTAGTCCAATAAACACGGTTGCTTCAATCATCAATTACACTCTATTAACACATAATGGATGTCCTCATGATTGATTGAGCACAACCCTAATCAATTTGAATGATTTAAAGGTGTTTTGAGTATTTTGATGCAATTAATGCTTCATTATACTCAAGAACTTTTCACTTGTCCTTAACCAATGAAGAAACACCATCAACACATGATAAAGTGTTCTTTGATTGATTGAAGGACAACCAAACTTGATTTAAATTTTATTTTAATTGATATAAGTATATATTAACTACACAAGTTTCATATACTCATTTTGATGGTTACTAAGTAATGATTCAAATTATGTTGGAATGATGGAAAGGGATCAATACTTTTAATACCATCAACAATAGAATAAACTATATTAAATATGTGCATATAATCTTAGATAGCATTTGAGTTTATCCTATATTAACATAAATATCCTACAAGTACACAAGTTAAATATACTCAAGAGATTGTTTCAAAGTAATGATCCTTAATATAGAAAGATGAATTAGATCAATACTATAGAAACATCAAGGTAAAGTATGAACTCCCTCTAAATATGTGTATTCATGTATATATGAAATTGAAAACATTATGGACATATTAATATTGATAATATGGTGAAGTTCATCCTTTATCTTGAATCCAAAGAATGCATCTAGAAATAATAGAGCTGTATTGGATGCATACTTTTGGGATTTCCATTTTTCAATAAAATGAGACTTTGATATTTCCATCTTTTTCATCCAAAAGTGACTAATAATAGTTAAACTCAACAAAAGAGTTAGTCTCATAAAAGGATTTATAATTAATTAACAATTGAGACAAATCAATATTATGATTATCAAAATGGTTAGTCTCAATATTAAATTTGTCATTAACACCAAAACTAAATTAATGGAGTTTGAACTTTTAACCGGTCCAGAATTCGCACTGGCCGCTGCTAGGGGATGGGGCTCGAGGAAGATGCCACACCCCTCTAACCTAGGGCCACCACCAAGTCCAACCTGGCCAGGTCGAGGAGGAAGGCTAGAGGTGTCCGTCTGACCACCCGCATCATCCTTGGTGCCCTAAGACCAACTACTTCTCTACTCAACGCTGACACCTTAAAATTTTGGGAGATAGGAAAGGAGTCAATGCCCCATAGCCAAAATAGCCTTAGGTTGGCTCTAGAACGACTAGCGGGTACGGCTTATGTGACGAAGGAACAAGGTTGAAAGAGAGTTAGGAGATAGAAGGCCAAGAAACAATGGAGAAAAAGCAAGAAGAAAACACTTCTGCAAAACCAAGTGTGCCTTTATAGAGCATGGATGTGAAACGGCTCGAACGCAAGGAGGCATGATTTTTCAAGACAGATGCGACACACGTGGGACCAGGTCGCACAACCACAATGCTTCAAATTATCAGACACGCGGGGCAAATGTCATGGCCCGATATTGTGTGACACACAATAGCAAACACCGGCGTGCATAACGAGGCACCCCTGAGCCATTTACCTGCGGTGTTTCAGTTTCCCACTAGCATGCGAAGAAAAGAGGGGGGAGAGGCAAATAACTATGCCCACAGTTCGGCATGTGGCCTCGGCCTTCACTTCGGGAGCCCTTGCCCATGAGAGGCTACTGTTGTGGGCACGCCTTTTGTGATCTTTTACTGGTCCATAGCGGCTCACTATCCGATCCAAATCAAACGACATCTAGGCGCATCAAGCCTCCAGTCCACGTGACCCTCACCCAGCCACCTGGCGTGTAGCTAAAATCCCCAGCTGAGTCCTCCAAAAAATGATGCGTGGGTGGTGAACAGGAAAATACCTTTTATACTCTTTAAAAGTATAACACATATCGAGAGCATAACGGAAAATACATAGGATGCCCTGTAAATCGGCTCTAAATAGCCCTTACATTGGTATAGTGAAGCCAGGGCATTTATAACATTTGCACTCTTCTTTGCTGTTTAATACGTAACTATAACACTAGTTGACAGAAAAATGTGCATACAATAACTTTTACTATTTTTGCACTACTTTATTTTAACCTTAGGAGTAAGCTATAACTAATATAATCTTAACTCTGTAATTCAACTTTAATTAATATTGCTTTGCATCGACGTGTTAATCAATTTGTGAGTTGTCATATCGCATATTTAGAGATTCATTTCTATTTGTTATTGTTTTGCTCCAGTGTTTCATCCAATATCAGCTTTTGTTCAAATTTACCTATCGTTGGCTTTACCGATCTGCTTTAAAAAAATTAGCTAGCACATGACATATACTGTCCGATAACCATCTCTGTAACGACACGGTGCTCCCCTCGTGGATTTCCAGCGGCAACACAAGCAAAAAACCGTCTTTTGCGAATCCTTGTCAGCTAGAATCTGCCTAACTCCATCCAGGCATCCCACACGCTACTTCTTCTAAAAGAAATCGAAAAGATTGGAAAAGGATCGTGGGATTCAGATCAGGAGTAGGACCAACCCAACCAGTACGTGTCAAGCAGGCGCATAGCCCATGCTAGAATAGCCATTTTCTCGAGCAATCATGCATGCCGTCACCTCGGGCCGGCTGTTTTATCTCTATATCACTTGGCGTCAGTCTCAGCCATCCACAGCAGCCGGCGGTAGAATACTAGTATAAAAAAACTCGAGGTTCTTTCCTCCTGGCTGAAGGCCATCGCATTGTGACCGGCACTAGGATTACGATTTACGACTAAGTAGCACTAAAGTATAATCAACTTGCAGGAACCAAACGATTTCAGATGCTTAAATAATGCGGCCATTTTTGTCGTGCCCAACCGACCGTTTCCGCATTGCTCGGCAGCCGCCATGGAATGGCAGCAGCAAGCCATGCCGGCAATTTCGTTGCTTATTAATATCGAGTCCCTTGGGCGATTGCACTGCATGTGCTGCTACATTGAACCGGCAGAAAACGAATGAAATGTCCACTGATCTGATGAACGACTTAAACCATGAACTGTGCGGGCTGGGAAATGGAACAACATTCTGAGTGAACTTGCAATCACAGTGTCTCGAACCTGGGGTTCATGATAACGTAATCTGACGCACCCATGCGTCAGTATTCACAGGGGCCCTGAAAGCCCATCTTTCTGGATGGATCTTTTGGGTGGGATGCAGAAAGGAGTACGCTGCTGAGAACGCCTCTTTCTTTTCTAGATGATTGCGGAATGACTTAACGCCGGAGGAACCAGGAACTGAAGCCAGTAGTGTGTGCAACAATGTATGGTGATGAGCAGATGCGATGGACGCACAGCTTTATATTAGTAGCCTTTTAATCCAGAGCCCGCTTTTGAGGTGTCTCCCGAAGTGAGATGCCAATACGCCATCCCACTAAAACCAGATACCAGCAGGGGATGAACTGATCGGGCACTAGCCTAGTGGAGGTACACAGGCACCAAAAGTTCTCAGATAAATAGCAGTGCCTCATCCAATTACATTAATTAGACGATGAACAAAGTCCATTATTAGGTCAAAAACTCGGCCAAATTATTGGCACCTTGGTCTCGATTACGCGAGATTTCTCGGTGCTATAATAATAGCTTGAGCCCGTGAATCAGGGCGATGGCCGGAGTACGGAAATCTTTATCAGGAATCCGGCCGTGTATCATGTATGCATGTGTGGTTGTGTGCCGTGATGCTTCAAGCAACGTACGCCAATGTGTCCAGCCCTAATTCTAATGCATGCAGCAGACTGGACTGAACTCGAAAGAAAGCTCGGTGGGCGAAACAAAGCTTCACGTCAACGTTTGCTTGTTCGTTCGTGCGACCTGGGGTAGTAAGTAGTTTATCATGCTAGCTAAATGGCGAATCGTCTCATTGACCTATGAATTGCAATTGTTCGTCACTACCTGCTAAGAGATTACGACCGGCTCCAAGCGGATGATGCGACGTATAACCGCCGAAGGGCTAATTTAATTGCTGTATTTTGACTTTTGCTGCAACGCTACAGTGATTAGTCACAGGATTTTTCACCGATGCATGTCTCGTCGAGCTGACATGATCATCCGCAAGTGAAACCGGAGATGGACCGAAGAAGAAAGAAAATTCGACGCGCGTTACACCAGCGTGCGCTCGAATACCGTCGCCTGAACAGTACAAATCAGTGTGTACTCAGTACCAATGAGGAACGGCAGTAGGCGACGGCTAACACAGCTCAGACGTTACAGGAGTCGGTGACCAAACCACAAAACGCCTGTAGCATCACTTGCCGAATTGGGTGATGGCCAAAACACAGCCGGGTTAGGCACAAAACGGCAAGGTAATGGACGGCTAAAAATCCGCGCTTGAATGGGCCACTTGAAAAACACAGGTTAGGCCACTAGAAAAAGGAACCTGCTTCCAGAACGCGAGGCATCTCAGAGATGCGCGTCGCTCCATCCAAAAGATATATTAGTATATGGCAGTATACGCATGGCAAAGGGTGCATCTGATACCTTTTGATCCACTCGGGAGGAATGGTGCGAGACTGACTAATGGATGCATTAGGCGCGTTAATGGCGTCGTTAGTGGTAACTTTTTTTTTGGGGTGCCCTTTTTCACTTTTCTGCGGAGAAACATGGGCTTACTATTTCCCACCGTTCATGTTGGAAGCTGAAACATATATATGTGTAGAATCCCCTAGAGATAGCAAGCGCTAATTGCAAAGTGAAAAAAGCACTAATGGAAATTGTGTAGTACCTTTCTTCGACGACAAAAAACAACTACTACTAGTAGAGTAGTAGTGCGCAGTATTTTAGAGTGGATTTGGATCACACCCGGTCGCAAGTTGCAACCCGAACCGGAATCATTACAAATCAAATCATATTGCTGCTGATAAGGTCCCAATTGAGTGCAACAGTTGATATGTAAATTTCTAGTGAAAAAGACAGGGCGGTACAAGACAATTCGAACTGTGCTAGGATTCCACTGCTGCGTAGGATTTGTAAATTCGATCGACCGTACATGTGTTTGCTGTGTCGGGTAACAACCCGAATCCGCGACAAGTTGATAAGAACGAGCACGAGAGCTCTCTATCAAATACTCGCCGAGTCTTCCTCCAATCTGTTTACTTACCACCGCTTTGCAGTACTTTTCCCAGGTCTACAAAGACTCCAAGGCTCATTCCCCGGCGAACCGCTTTCTTCCGAGCCTTCTCCTTTCCCTCCTCCCTTCCATCCACATTCTTATCGATTCGCCTGCACCAAGATGGCAATAGATCATGTGTCCCCTCTCGCCCTGAAGATCAGAGGCGCCATGGTAATGTGTTGATTGATTGCCGATGGTTTCTCTTGCTGTCTGTTGGTTCTTGATTGATCCTAATGGCGGTGCCTGATTGAATGTGCGGTGCATGCGTGCAGGGAGAAGGGGAGTGCGACGACGGGGTGGAGAACCAGCGGTGGCCGCCGTGGCTGAAGCCCCTGCTGGCGACGAGGTTCTTCGTGCAATGCAGGATCCACGCCGACGCGCACAAGAGCGAGTGTAACATGTACTGCCTCGACTGCATGAACGGCGCGCTCTGCTCCCTGTGCCTCGCCCACCACCGCGACCACCACGCCATCCAGGTCAGTATATACAAGCCTTCCCACATTCCAATTTCTTTTCCTTCTCGTTCGATTCCTGACGGTTTTCTTGGTGGCTGACGCGTTATACGCGCGGGCGCGGGAGCAGATACGGAGGTCGTCGTACCACGACGTGATCCGGGTGTCGGAGATACAGAAGGTGCTGGACATCACCGGCGTGCAGACGTACATCATCAACAGCGCGCGCGTGGTTTTCCTCAACGAGCGGCCGCAGCCGAGGCCCGGCAAGGGCGTCACCAACACCTGCGAGGTCTGCGAGCGCAGCCTCCTCGACTCCTTCCGCTTCTGCTCCCTCGGATGCAAAGTACGTACTAGTTCATACGCACCGATCCACCTCCATTCTCGCCCCAGTCTCTTGGACCGGTGCATTGCAAGTTAGTTACCAACATGGCATCCTTTTGCTCTGCAGATTGTCGGCACGTCCGGCGGCTACTGCCCCAGGAAGAAGCATCACGGCGGGGGCGGCAAGAAGAAGCGGTCGGCGCTCAAGGACGCGCGGTCGGACTCGGAGGGCTCGTGCACGAGCATCAGCGGCGGCGGCAGCGACAAGAGCAGCGTCGTGCAGAGCTTCACGCCGTCGACCCCACCGCCGACCTCCGCCAGCTACCGCACCGGCAACAAGCGCCGCAAGGGCATCCCGCACCGGTCGCCATTCGGCAGCCTCATCGTGGAATTCTAGGACAACACACACAGCGAAGTGTCTGCCCTGATCAACACTCTGTGGTGTACTGTATACATGACTTAGCCAAGAAGGTAATAACCGCACGCCCCGAATGGCGAGCCCTCTGTTTCCGGCGGCGGAGGCGTAATGCCGGAGAGAGGCAAGAGCAGTAAGCACACACTACTATAGCTTGTTTTCAGTTCCAGGTTCTAGATACAGTTTCAGTTACAACTAGTTAGTACTGGTGAAGTCCTAGTACTAGCTACTTACAACGACTAAGTTTTGCGACCTTGTAATATAGCCACCAGATGGTAGATGTACATAGATGTATCACAGATTCACAGATGTTGGGTAGGAGACTGTGAGGTGTTCATATGTGCATGGGCCGTGTAATAAAAATAAGAATGCTGCTCCTATTTATTGCCGGAATGGCACGGTTTGATGGCGTTCCGAACGCCGCAGCTGCGCCGGACGTGATTGATTTGTTTTGAGTGGCACATCATTCATTCACATCGCAGTGTCCGTACTCGGGATCCGGCATTCTGCAGGGAACCCCAACGCGGATGCCGCCGCGAAGCTGCTTTGTCATGGCCGCTGGTACGGGATTCCGGGGGCATTTCAGCCATCTCAGCCGGTTCGAGCGACATGCCGGCGTGCGTGCTGTCATGCGGGCGTCAGACGTGGGGAGTGGAGGCTGGCACGTGTTTGGACAGTTCGCGCGCGTGAAAGGGGCCTCGCGCGCGGGGTCGGTATCTTCTGGAGCGATGAGTCAGGGGGCATATGGACGACTCGGCTTCGTCCACCCGGCGCGGACGCTGACGCCGTGCCGTGCGACGCCGTCTAACTCGACTGACCCGCCATTTGTCCACGAAAGCGGCCGCCCCTGACGTCGATTTATGCCTGCCGTCGTCGACCGCCTTTGCTTTCCCGCACCCGTTCCCGTCCGTCCAGAAGACGCCGTCCCTCCGATCAACGTCGAGCATTTATCGGGCATCAAGCCGAGTTCCCACGGCTCCAGCCAGTCTCCCTCTTCTGCTCTCCACTCGCGGCAATCAACACGCCGGTTTTTTTTTCTCTCGAGATGGACGTACCGCTTCAGTGACAGCTTCTGCTGCTGGCAAGTGGGACACGCACACCGGATTGCTTGCTTCCGATCCCAAACTGATGAGAGGTGGACTGCGATCCTTGAAGGCCTGAAGCCGGAGAAGGTAAAAATGCGTTCCCATTTGCAGCTAGCAGCTGCTTGCAGGTGGACTCTGTTCGGAAGATGCTCGCGCAGATCAGGTGCGTCCAAGCTACAGCCCGTGCGCTGCACTTTGCGCAGAGTCGCGCGGCATCTCCATCTTGAATGGCAGCGTTTCGTTTATTCGTACAGAGCATGCCTCGACAGCATTTCGTGCGCACACTTGCGCCCTGTGATCCCGTCCACTGGAGAGGAGAAAAACGCCTGCACCATATGCCATGACACACTGACGTTGCCAGCCACCATCCAACGCCCTCACGCCACCCGTGACTTTTCTTCGAGTTTTTCCTGTGCGGTGATGTCATTTGCGCCCTAGCTTTCAACGATTCGTCGCCACCGAGACATGGACCGGTTAGACCGACCTCGCCGTCCTGTGCCCCCAACTCGTGGGCCACTCGCGGATGGATCGGAGTCGATAGGCCGTGAACGACGCATGCGAGCGTGCCGTTTCGCGTCGGACGGTCGGTTCTAGCCTTTGTGGAGTCGCCGACGCCGGCTTTACCTAGCGTTGGGATTAGGTTCTTGCGACTTTGTGACCTGTGAGCCGTGACTATGCATTGCATTGCGCCATTGCCCATCCTGGATTTGGATCACTCCCGCCTTTGTGGTGTGGATGGTTCGTCGGCTTTGGATAAGGAAAGCGACAGGGATCCATTGTACCTGCACATTCCATTGCAAGATAGTGGGGGTGGGTGGGGTTTTTGGTTGGTTTGCCATGCGAAGTTTTTGGAGAACTTTTCTTCTCCTTTTGCGCTAAGGAGCCTTAATGATGGATGGGTGAGCGGGTACTGTCGAGATCATGGACGCCGATACACCATATAGATAGATATGAATAATACGGTTACAGATCATGCTCCGGGCTAGTTTTTACTGCCCTCTTGTTGGTGACGACAATCCCATTAGCTTGATGTATAACTAATCGCTTCCATTTGATTAGATACGTTGTGAAAATGACGGAAACATTGAAGATACATGAAATGTTTGTGGGCAATAGATTCTAAGCAATCTCTAGGATGGGGAGTTTGAACAGGGCAATAAATAGTTTAGTAAAGCAAAGGAATGTACTTTTTAATAAGAGGATTAGGAAGAACCTCGCAGCTTTAAGAGAGACCATTAGCTTGTTTTGCCTTTTACCTCCTTTTCAGGCACCAAATTTTCCTTCCCCTGTGAGAAGATATTAGGAAGAAAAGCATCCAGCTCTTTGTCATCTAATGGGGAAGATTGCGAAAGCCCTTACTTGGTGAGTGCAACTTGAGATTTTTTTCTCCTTAGATAATTGATTCGAGAGAAGACCACACTATACAGGGGCTTAAGCCAAACTAGGCCCCAGGTTTCCAACCAGCAAGTGGCCGAAAGCTCCCTTCTTCAGAGGTCGTCGCCAAGGGCGAAGATAACAACCAGGTCCCGCGGAATTAGGCGCGAAAACAAACGGCGACGATCGCAAGTTCGTCGCAAGTGATGCCAGAACCAACACACACTTCAGTCGCGAACACAGTTCCGTTTGTACCCAAAGCGCACGCTGGCTTGAGAATCTCTGCATATTCTTTGTTCTGTCGTGAAGAGGATTCCGGATCTTGACCTTCCATTTCACTCCCCGGCGGTGCCTGGTCCGCATCTCTGCATTTGTAGCACCCCCATATAGAAAATGCAGTACTACAAAAAAAAAAAAAAAAAAAGGAAGAGCAAAAGATCGAAGGACAGCGGAAGAATAAATAAGAGGGGCTATATTTGAAAATTGTAGAAAACAATTCGGTGCTGAAAAAAATATGGTGCTCCTGTGGCTCAAATCTCAATGCCACACGAAATAGCTATGCTGACGTGTCTCCTGGAACAAAAGGAAAAGCAAGGCGAGATATAAAATATCTCAGCAAATCACACCCAACACTAAAAGCGACAATTAAGATAAGGGTTCCATGTAGCCACGGGGTAAATGCGATAATCGAAGAAAATGATGTACTAATACAAGAAAAGATCACGTAATAAAAGTATTACTGTGATAATGGATTAATAGTACTTGATGGAATAACAATAATTAAGTGTGGCACCGACTTAGGAAGCAAGTCACAGGTCATAAGAGGTAATATGAAACTAGGAGGACATGGAATGAAATGTAATTGTAGGGAGTAAATATGTGATTGTAAAGGTGATTTTTGATGAATAACATACCGGGTTAAATGGGAATAGTCGGGTACCCACCACAACTGTAAGATAATTAACATCCTAAGTTATCCATTGGTGTCATGACAGTATTATCCGACACTCTTACGTAATCCAAGAGACAAACTATCCAGATGATCAGTAATGCAACGGTAATTAACAATTGTCATCTCAGGTACTGCAAGATAAGATGCTAAAGACAACATAATGATCTAGCAATGAATCGGTAACATAGTAACAGTTAACGTCAGACAAATTCACGTGAATTCTTATCAATTTATAGGTAACTAATTTGAAGGTGGAACAAACTAAGGAACAACGGTGTCACGTCATAATGGGGGAGGGGCTTGCGTGCTAGTTGCTCCGGACGTAGTGGTTTCGTGGCAGCAGAGATCGTGCAGCAGCGAGACTTATCCGGGGCAACGCAGCGAGGCAACAGCAGTCAGCAGCAGCACGTGCATACACGAGTAGAGAATTTTTTTTTTAATAATACATTTTTATTGAATTTCAAAATATTCCACGGAAATTTTTTTTCAGAAATATCTCATACGCACGCGTTGGACGTGCGGCGAAACTAAATAGAAAAATACACGACGACAGTGCGGGGCGCTGATGTGGCCTTTCGTCGCGGCACGCAACGTCTGACAGAGGCGAAAAAACCCTGTCGCCTGACGAACGTGCTCTGGAGGTCGTCGCTGACGATTTAACGAGCGACGACAACAGAATCTTGATTTTTTGTATTTAATATTTTTGTTGACAATTTTGTTGTAAATTGGTTGTACATAATTTGTCCCGTAATGAATCGGAAAAATTATTTTATTTCGTTAGTGATATGCATTTCACTTAGAGGTTTTCGTAGCCTCGTAAGGTCCGCGAATATGGCGAAAAATGACGGGAAAAAAAGCACGGTGGCGTCATAGCGTGGCATACCACTTGATGCGGCGAGATGGTCGGACGTTGGCCTAGCATTTTGTTAACAAAATCGGAAAAGGCACTCACAGACGCAACGAGCGGTAATAGTGGCCACTTAGGGGTTTTCGTAGCCTCAGGGACACAGCCGGACATAGTCCAAAAATCTGAAAAAAATCAATGGCGGCCTCGCAATGCGGGCTACCACTTACGTATGGGCGAGATAATGGGACGTTGCCTCGGCATTTTGTTGCTAAAATCGGAAAAAGCACTTGCGGCCCACGAAACCATGGAAACTTTTACGGCGTCGAAAAATTTTGAAACTCTTTATGGAGGTTCTGATATATCGATGATATTATCATAAAAATTTCAAATGATTTTAAGATATGAGGATTTTTAAAATTCAAACAATACATATATAAGGGCACATACATCGAAAGTTCGGATGATAAAATAAGCAAAAGATTAGATGATATTACAAGGGCATTACAACGGTGGCGAACTAACTAACGAAAGCACTTGCGTCATGGTGGAACAAATGATCGTTCGCCTATCCGGGTGCAACGAGAATGATTTAAGACATTTTCGCATATTACGACCCGTTCTAATTTTGCGGCGTGTCATCGGACCTTGCTCAATCCCTACTATGAAAGAACTCCATGGGGTTCCGGTGCTCCCAATGCGCCCATTGGGTGGCCTATGCCGTGCGTCTGGTGTATAAGACTTAAATTTTGGTTGTTGTTTATGTGGATTTCGCCTCCCATATGGGCATGTCATCCGATTCGGCGTCCCCTATGTTAATACCACGGGTTTCCGGATGGTCTGCGCAATGAGTCAAGGATTTGTTGCGTGTTGCGGACTTCGGCGGTTGCTTCCTTGTCCCTTCTTCTTGAGAAGAGGAACCCTCTGCACTTCTCTTTGTGTTGGCGTTAGGAGACATGCGGAGGCGCTTGCTCTGTTTCGCTCGCACTCCACTATATGGTGCGAGAGCTTTGTGTTGGGCTTATCCTTGAACAACCAAAGCGTGCCTGCGATCATCTGATATACGCCTTGGTGGTTGAATAACACCGTGGGCGTACTCGGGATTGGCTTTTACAGGCGGTAGTGGCACCACGGAGAGGTTGCTCCCCGATTATCCCATCTGAGAAGCATGAGATGTGGGTGGTGCGTCTCGGGTCCACCCACTTGAAATACCAAAGACCGTTCTTCCTCGGCCAAGGGGCACGGTAGAATCTCCGGTCCGCTAGATCACCGTGGCGGTATCAACCATCGCCTCCGAGGCCATGTACGCATAAGCGTCGGGGCTTCGGGTGGCCTTGGAGGAGGTTCCTCCTTTGACTTGTTGATGTTACGCAAGTGTCCTTTTGAACTCTGTGTGCGATGAACTTGTTTAGAACTACTACTTTGTGAGTTCAACATGAGTATGTCGCATGAAACTCACCGATCGGTTGGCCCCTTGCACACCGGCCCTAAGCTCTGGTCGATCTAGAAAAGGGATATATCCTGGCGGCCTCTCCCACCGGGTGAAGTTCTCAGGCGAAGCGGGGTAGTTGTCGTGGCAGTTGTTGAGAAATTCGTAGTCACGTCATTCCGGCCCGTCGATCCATTGGAAGAAGCAACACCGGCCCTCGTGCTGAGAAAAGAAAGAACGATGTATGAGATGGTAGTGTTACCCTGTATTGTGTGGACGCTAGTAGGTTTACCTTGTAGGTGCGGCACTGCTGATGATGGCGTGGTGGCGTGTCTCCATGGGTAGATTGCATCATCTTGGCGGTGAGGTTGCGATCACATTTCGGTCGGGGCAACTCCGGAGAAGCTGGGCGTCGGCAAACTCTCATCCGGATATTCGAAATTGGATGACTTACGCTTCTCAAGAGGCGACGATAGAACGACATTGTGGTTTGGTTGTGTTGGATGTCTACCCCTCGGACTGTTTTATAGTGGTAGTGAGGGTTACTCCACAATTCAGCTCTTCTTTGCGGCGTGTTGCGGCGTGTGCGGCGTGTTGTCGTTTCATGGCGTGTTGCGGCGTGTTGTCATTTCATGGCGTGTTGCGGCGTGTTGTCATTTAATGGCGTGTTGTCATCTCGGCTGGTAAAGGCGCTAGCGGCGAAGTAGTCTGTCATATTTGGAAAAGCATTGCGTGTGTTGTCGTGTCGACTTGGTAAAAGTCGCTAGCAATGATAGTCATCATCGCTAGAAAAAGTATTGCGTCTATTGTCGTGTCTTCGTGGTAAAGGTGCTAGGTGTGTGACAAAGCGTCTAGCTGATGAAAGGAACAACTAAGTACGTAAGATTAAGTTTACAAAAAATACAAATGCAAGTGCAACATATATCAAATGAAACACTTAGTACATAACATACTAGCAATAATAAAAATCAAAAGAAACTCTTGTCGGCCTCGCTTCGGGAGGCCTCCTCCTCGAACACGGTCATGAGTCGTCAAGCTGCGTGGTAGGCGGTGGGGCCTCTATGACCTAGCCGGGCGTCGCGTGCCGGTTTGAGTAACTGCGTCGGTGGTGGCGCTCGACGTGCTGGTTGTGATGATGATGCCCCACCCCAAAGGCGTCCGTGGAGAGGTAATCACGGTAGTCCTCCGGGTCTAGGGCATCGCCATACAGTCGTCGTAGTCGTCGGGAGCGTGTCGGATCGTCTTGTGAAGTGTGCTGCGGGCTGTACCAAATAAAAATTGTTTTGAGCATTGTAATACGATTGTAACACTTGAGCAGTGCATTCCAAGACTCACAAAGCTGACCGACTCTGAGCGTGCCCTCTCGCGACTGCGGGCGGGACCGTGTGAAGATGTACTGGCGCACCCGCCTCGCTAAGCGGCACGCCTGCGGAGCGGTGAGGCCGCACCGACGGCTTTCGGCGCGTGTCGAGCTGTCGAAACCTCCGACGCGAGGGTGGCGTCCTCTCTCGTCACGGGCTCTTCGGTGGTCAGCCGACTGTACAAGCTGCGAAGGTCCATGTGGTGATGGTGCATCACGTCAGTCTGCAAAATAAATTATGAATTAGTTAGCAAAATAAATTACGAATTAGTTAGCAAAATTAATTATATCGAAGGTATGGCATAGCGTACCAAAATGTGCGAACAGAGTCCATATGAAGGGGTACATATGCGCTACCACGGGCGTGTCTAGGGGATCGAGGTCGACCGCGTACAAACGCACACGAGTCCGGGAGTGTACCACGCTTGTGATGCGTCCTTCGTCGTGCGGCGCATCCTCGGCGTAGGCGTCCTCGAGGGCTCCTCCCTCCTCGGCCAAAGGCGACGTCGTGCGCACCGGGGGTGGTCGCAGTCATCCTTCCCCTACGTGCTGTGGGTGAAAAATAAGTATAAGCGTTATTAGATAGCATTACACGTAACAATTATAAAAACATCAATCTGAGGAACTTACGAGTGGACGCGGGTGGGGCTGCGCGGTCGTCTGCAAGGAACACTGTCGTCGACCAAACCGCCTCATCACACGATGGGCGGCGTAGCCCTCGGCGTGGGCGTCGAACACGAGGTGCCGACGGGTGAACCAATCTTGTCGTCTCGTGTGCAAAGGGTGGACGAGCCACCGTCACACGGCGCTGCACCTCGCGTCCGCGTCGGCGTCCGGCGTGACGTGGTGCGTCGGTGAGTGGTCAAACGCCCGCGACAAGCTGCGGGTAGGCTACCCGCGATCCGGTCGCGCCGGCTAGCTTTGTAGTCACGGTAGAACGTAACCATTAGTACTCGAAAAAGTTAAACAAAAAGTATCAAACACGTGATTGCAATATCTTACCGTCGCGGCACGGATGGTGCCCATGGTCGGACCGTCGGCGTCATCGCTTTGCTGCGTGCCCACCAGGCTGCGGTCGATCTGGGGCGGCGATCTGGAACCTCTCGTATGCCCACAATCCAGCAGCGGTGGACATCCTCCGAAGATCGAGCGTCGGCGAACCGTGTACACCCGACGCGAGTGCGGTAGGTGGCGCATAGCACGGCCGAGCCCCACGATCTTGTGTACGGCGTCAAGGGTGCGTCGCGATCGCCCGCGAATCGCACCAGTCGCGTGGACACGCTATCCCCATGGGGCGTCGTGAACATGGTCGGTAGAACAGCCACGAAGATGCGCCTCGGTGGCGGGCGAGCCTCTCGTCGTCCGTGGCTCGACGATCTGCTCACGGCCGTAACATAAAGCTCACTTGTTATTTCAAGCGATGCATACACAATTTAGTTGAAATGCTACTCACGTGCACTGGCTGTACAAGCCACCTCAAGGTCGGTCCGTGCGTGTGGTCGAAGGTCTCATACACGGCGGTGGTAGTACACCCGCAAACATGTGCGACAAGCTGCGGCGACCAGCAGGGGAGACGTCACCTGGCACCACACCGCCGGCGATCGGGAGGCCGAGGAGGTAGGAGGCGTCTGTAAAGTGATTGCCATCTCCCGACGAGGAGATGGAAGGTGTCGTCTCCGGCCTCCACCGATCCACCAGGCGGTGATCGGCGACCGGTCGTCTGAGGCCCGTGTCCCAGGACCTCCACCATCCGGGCGAGGGGCAAGACCCGGCTCGGCCTAAAACATAAACATGTAATTGATATCGGTCTTTGCGGTAGTCATGGTGCTGAACAAACATGTTTACAAATTTAAATCTTGGTATGTTACACAGGATCCAACGGATCGGCGTCCGGTGTCTTGCTGTTGGTCTAGGTCGAAGGGCAGGCGGTACCTGAGGTCCCTCCGTCATCTGGGACGGCGGTGGCTATCTTGAGGGCACGGTGACCACGGTCGACGTCTTGAGTCCGATAACTTCGTCGACCACTCGTCATCTCCCTCTTGGTGAGCCATACGCAATTTACAAAAATGAAAGTGAGAGCGAAACACATATGTAAGCAGAAGAGTCAGTAAAAGTGCGCAAGCATGACAACAATATATTGAAACAGATCGCACATAAAAAGCGGAGAAGTTCATTACAACAATTTATGAAGCCACAACACTGCATAGCTGACTAGGTACAAAGTGCAGTTCATACAACACGTTACATCGCTTAAATTTAAATTTGATGTACGACATATGATAATACAAAGCGCTTGTCATCACAGTGCGATGAGGTCTGCGGCGATCCTCGTGAGGACGATCCTTCCCACCGTCGGGTGACCGCCGTTTCCTCCTCCGTCTTCTTCGTTTTGTGCTCATAATTCTTGAACATATGTCCTCGTTGGTTGCACAATGAGCATTTCTTCACGCGTTTGCCGACCGACTCATCCATGTCATTTCTTATCGCCTTGTTCTTGACGCATACCTTTCCCTCTTCTCGCATCAAAATCGGGGACCCGAACCTTTCATCCACACTAGGAGTTGTGGTGAAAGAACCCTAACACCATAACCATAAAGCTCCTCGCCCCAAGTTGCCATCACCCTTTCCTTCATGTAATATTCAGATAGGTATGTACCGAGTTGCATTCCAAATAAAGCACATGCACTATAACATGAGAACATGGCCTATGCAAAAGGTATGGCTTGTTGCACGAGCATTTGCACTCGGCTTGTAAGATGCACTCTGGTGACAACCCTCTGGTTGGTTCCACGCCTTCCTTTATCCTGCGGATCACCTCGAAGCACGATTATCGTGCACCAACTTTGATAGCTCTATGTTTGGCATATACGAGCCTTCTCATGCATGTATTTAGTGATCATCGAAGAGAACAAGAACTTCTCATCTCTCATTACTATCTCGGCGGTGCATGCACATCCACAAAGTACTTGGTTGTACCCTCGGCCTCCTCGACAATTCCTACCAATGGAAGACACCTCATCCCTCGCATTACCCGGTTGTAAACTTACGCAAAGTTAGTGGTCATCACAAGTATCGGCACCATGTGTGTCATATAACGATGACCACTTCTCTTCGATTAATGCTTGATCGGTCAGAAATATTTGATTGGCCTTTGCCTCAGGCGGCGGTTAGTCGCCTCGTCCTCTGTTGGCGGGGAAAAAGAGGCTCACTTTGCTCTTGTGTTCCATTGGCGCTCTTGTTGTTAAATGCGCTCCTTGTGTTTCCTTATCGAGTCATCAAGATTTTTCCACGAGTTGAACTTTCTCTCTGGTTGGAGTTACATAGTCTTTTGAACATGTTCATCGGTTGCTTGTTCTTGAATTGCTTATAGAAGTTTGCACCCAAATGCCTCATGCACCATCGACTCTGCAAGTCGGGCCATCGAATGACTCATCTTCCCCTGTTGCGGTGGTTGATAGCACTAAGCAACCCGGCATGCTGTCATCAAACACGCTTTACAAATCTGGGCGAGTTTTGACCACCCGATCTTTAGGTTTCGTAGGAACCACAGCCAACTCTCGTAGTTCTCGCTTTCTCTGAAGGCAAAACCTTGAAGAGAATCTGGTTGTTCCCGCCGACACCCACACTTTGTCGATGTTGCCCTCTGTATTTCCGGTCAAGAATGTGCCGTCCACGCACAACAACAGACGGCAGATGTTGAATGCCTTAATGCAAGCGCCGAATCGAAGAACACTCTCCTCGGATGCATTTTAGTTGGCCACTTGTCGACGGACAATCTTGATAATCATAGTAGGTCCCGAGATTTCTTCCTGAATACAAGCCCGGCGGTCTTGGGGAGGTTGTGGTGCGAGTCTTGAAACTTCCCAAACCTCGTTTCTAGTGCCTTACCTTCGCCCTCCACGCCTTCCGTAGCTAATTGTGTCTTGATATCATTCTCGATCGCTCGGATAATAGCACGGGGCTCAAAACTCGAGTTCTCCACTATCTCTGCGCACATGATGTTCGCGACATACACAGATGATAGGTTCTGTGAGCCATCATTTGTTTCCTCGATCATACATTTATCTTTGCTCAACCTTCAAACATATCCAATGGGTGCCCCATTTGGGCTTGTCTGCGTGCACTCTCCACGGACACCCATGGATCTCACACACCACGTCGTAGCGAGGTTGGGGTGGATTTCTTAACCTTGAAAGTCCTTCTTAATGATAGAGCCCAATCTTTCACGGCATCTGCCTGACCTCTTTTGTCGAATACATCTTGTTATGCCTAACCTCATTATCCTTTGTCTTGCCAAGGCATCTCCCTCATTTCATTGACAACCATATTTTCAAATTCTGCGTGCTCCACTTGGTTTGGCTGGCGGTGCGTGCTCCACTTGGCTCATCGTCGTCCTCCTCTTACCTTTCTGCTTGTACTCACGGTCTTCCTCTTCCATCCTAGTTGTTATTTCCTCAATTTGCTCACCTTCGTCTACCGGTGCGCGCTTCTTGGCCAACATTTTCATCATCCTCCGGCCCGACACATTCACCAATTTCTTGAACATGTTGCTCATGGCTAGATCCCCAATTTCAGTGTCACCGGCCGAGCTCATTTTGAGGTGACTACACTCACCGGCGTCCAAGCTAACTGCTGAGGGGCAACATGCCTCTCATATGCTCGCACTAAAAGCACTCGATTACATCCCGTTGCTCTGCCCCCCACATATGATCTCCACGATGCGGTTCCTTTAGCTCAACTAACTCCCGATAAATAGTGTCGTTTAGCACACTACATAGGCAAAATACCTTCAACTCACACTTGTCTTCTTCCATCAAGAAAAGTATAATACAACCATTTCAACACGGAACCAAATGTGCGCTCCTCGAGCCTACTCAAACTTCGTCCACATCTTGCATGTTACTTAGATCTGCACCCTCCAAACCATGCATTACAACCCCATCTCCATAATAAATTCTAAATGGAACTGGATTACGCCATATCTGCGAATCCATTCATTCACCCACGAATTAATTATCTTAGTAAAAATACTATGACGTAACATAACTATACACGCATGGTGCGAAAATATATATCTAACCGTAAAAAACATCTACATTCCTAATAATTCATATCGATGTAGTTATATCACGTAAAAAAATTACATTTCCATCAATATGTCCGATATACTCCTATCCGTAAAAACTCATTCCTAACAATATATACATTAGTATCGATGTACTTATATATTAAAAAATACTCATTAAGTAACTATATTTCCTTCAATATATACCGATATACTCCTATCATAAAAAATATCTAAATTTTCTAAACTAGAACTAGTGTGACCTATCAATTTACCTACATTTATCCGTAACCTAAATCTAAAACTATTTCTAATCTACCACTATTCTTTGCTACAATGCTCTAGATCTAACTATTTCTAACATATCATAATTTCTTTGCTAAGAAAAGTAAACAACAAAATTTTACCTCAAAAGCAGTGGCGCAGAATCTCCCTTCTTCCTTCTCTCTTCCCTCTCTCCCTCTTCCTCTTCCTTCCTCTCTCTCTCTGTTCTCTTCCGGGCGCACAAATGAGAACGATGCACGGCAAGTGGCTCATATAAGCTCTGTCGCTTTACCATCGTGCGGCGAACCCCGCCCACCTATCGCCGACCATCGATCGATTTTCTCCTTTGTCGCTTACGTTAAATGCGTCAGGCGACAATTTTCGGCTCTGCGCGCCGTTCGTAGCGTGCTTGACAATCTGCGTCGGCGCCGAGGCACACGCCGCAGTGTATTTTTCTATTTAGGCCCACATCGCGTCCAGCGTCGGCAATATATTCTGAATTTTTTTTACGGTGGAATATTTTTGAAATTCGAATAAAAATGTATTATTAAAAAATTCCACAGTAGATGGGGAGGTTTTTTTAGCCTTGTGAAGTTTTTTTGGTATGCATAGGAGTGTATACTTCCACCTCTAATATATCACTAGAACAATAAGCGCGGTATGCGCCTGGCGTAACGGAAAAAAAAAATTTATGTTTTTTGGAGAAAAAGCGGATCACGAAAAATTTTTTGCATGCGGCGTGAGCGAAAAAACAAATTTGTGTTTTTCTCGAGAAAGCGGACCATGAATTTTTTTTTGGAAGCGAGGAAAAGCGAACGCGAAAACATTTTTTCGGAAAAAGCGAACCGCAAAACATTTTTTGAAAAAAATGGAGAAAGGACTAAGCGTGGCGCGCGTCAGCGTGAGCGAAAAAACAAATTTGTGTTTTCGGAGAAAAACGGACCATGATTTTTTTTGGAAAAGCGAGGAAAACGAACCACGAAAACATTTTTTCAGAAAAGCGAGGAAAAGCGAACGCGAAATATTTTTCGAGAAAGAGCGGAGGAAAAAGTCTAGAGATAGAATTTGTACACATTTTTACGGTGGCGAAAACATTTTTCGAGAAAAAGCGGAGAAAGGACCTAGGCGTAAAGCGAGGACACAGATATTACGTTTTGGACTGTTAGTTATCATGAAAAATTAGAAAAGGGCTTGTTCGCGATTTGAATTTAACGGGAGATTTTTTTAAGTAAAGCGGTATACGAGGACCCAAATGCGATTTAGAAAAGAAAATCTTTCTCTCACAAAAAATCACGAAGGACCTATTAAGTAATTTGCGAGGACCTATCCGTAATTTCAAGAAACACAGGGGGTTTTTTGCAAAATGGGCAAAGTGACAGGTGGATAGGCTATCTTTGCCGGAACTTTGCAATCTTTAATTCAAGGGATGATTTAAACAAACTGTTATATCTTTTTTTATCATTTTTTGGTATATTTTAAAAATAAATCTAAGATATGATATGGTTAAAAAATTCATCGATACCCTTTATTTTTGCTATATACACTTTTCTACATATAAAGGACTATATACATAAATCATGCTATAAAGAGTAAACTATAACAATTTTTTTATAAAACTTACTTTGAAGTATGTTATAATCGATATTAGAGTATGTTCAAAAAGATAAAAAGCCATTATAACAACATCATATATATATTTTAAATTTATCTTCTTCCAAATAAATTTATAAAAATAACTTTCTCATCAACATGTTTGTCAATTAAACACCTTGATTAGTCATTTAATTAATTACTTAATTATTAAATCATTAATTAAGCTATTAAGTGACTAATTAAGCCACTACAGAGCTATGGTAGCTCGGCATCTACCTACCGAGTTGGGGTTGCTCAATAGGACTAGCTGTTGAGTTCATGCTACGCGGCAGGTGACCCGCTAAGTCTTGCAAACAAGAGCAATCAAGATCATATCTTTGAGCCATGTGATGATCAACACATGATCAAACTAATTTGCAAACATATTTGCAAACCTTATTCATATGCTCGAAGATAAGATTCATTAAACCATATTTTACAAAAACTCATATTACAAACATAAAATATAAACATATCTTAGCCTTTGTGATGATCAACAGATGATCAAGTCATAAGCTAAGACTCCGATACATGAGTTCTCTATTTGCAACACATGCAAATATCTAGCTCTATGCAAACAACCACTTAAACCAACTTGCATAAGCTACTCCTTTTACAACACATACAAATCCAAAGTTCTATGCAAAAATCAAATCAACATTCAATAAGAAGTAAGTATAAGCTCTCTTATTTGTAACACATGCAAATACTTAGCTCATGCAAGAACTAATCAAGAAAGTGAGTTAGAGTGAGCCGGATTGAGTTCATCAACATATGATAAAGCTTAAGCTATAAGATTCGACCCCTCTTAATAGTACAACAACATATACTAGCAACCTGATCTCCCATCTAAACACTAAGACCGATAAAAGACTAGGAACACATCTTTAGACCTAGCTAGTTATACGTTTGCCTCTCGCAACCACTTAGAGTTTTCATGATGACCGGTCATTTTCTCTCCAATTGGGATCTTCATTTTGTTCATCAACACATGACGAACTCTTCTTGTCTTAGCTTGGGATCATCTCTTGATGCTCATCAATATATGATGACGTACTTGTCTCATTTATCCATCTTAACCTTGGACTTAATCTATTTCAAACTCATTGAAAGTGTTAATTCAAAACACATGGTTGTCTCAATCATCAATGCACTCCATTAACACATAATAGATACTTCCAAAATCTTTTGAATCTTTTTCTTTGATGCTTGACCACAACCCAAAGACAATTGATTAAAAAATTAATTACATCTTGAGTATACTAATGCAATTAATACTTCATATACTCAACAACTTATGATTACGCTAGGATCAACACAGTGAACTATCAACACATGATTAGTTCTTTGTTGATTGAATGGCAACCGAACACAATTTAAATTGTCATGAGTATATATTAATTACACAAGTTTCATGTACTTAATTCGATAGAATCTAAAAGTAATGATCTAATTTATATGGAGTAGTGGAACAGGATCAATACTCTTAAGACCATAAATTATATAATAAACTCCATTAAATATGTGCATACAAATAATTGAAATTGAATCAATATGCATATATTCAATTTTTGATATTGCTTTGGAGTTTGTCCCATATTAATATGAGTATACTACAACTACACAAGTTATATACATACATACATACATACATACATACATACATATATACACACACTCAAGAGTTTATTTCAAAATAATGATTATGATATAGAAAGATGAATTAGATCAATATTATTGAAACATCAAAATAAAGCATGAACTCCCCCTAAATATGTACATTCATGTATATATGGAATTGAAACATTAATACACATCTTGAGGTCTAAATAATGGTAGAGTTTATCTTTTTAAAGACCATGTGGAGGTCTATCCTTGTGTGTGATGAGTAATTGACAAGATTTGAGATTGGAGTGATTTGAAATTGAGTTTGATTTGAATTGGATCTTCAAATTGAAGCAATTTGAGTGTTGGTTGCTTTTCCTAGTGCTCTCGGCTTAGGGGCGATGTAGGACCATTGAGCATAATTATGATTGATTAATGATTTTGTTTGATGTAATGCACTCATGTGAGTGGTTGCATGGATTGACCTTGAGTCAAGTCGTGGACTTGTGCTCGGATCGTTGTTTGTTTATTCATGTGCGAGTGTTGCTCGAGGCTGACGTGGTCGATGGCGTGGCCGGAACTAGGTTCATGGAGGCGGAGGTTGGGACTAGGTTGAGAGAGAATCGAGGTCTTGGTGGTCGAGGATGTCATGTGGGGCGTTCGGGCTAGAGAACATGCACATGGAGGTGGTTAGTCACGTGTGTAATGCGGCGGGTGGGCGTCTGGCGTGCAAAAGATTATATTGGGCCATGTTGGGCCAAGTGGAATTGCATACAAACTGTATTGGGCCATGTTGGGGCCAAGTGGAGTTGTATACGAATTCTTTATGGTTGCTCAGTATAAATAGGGGGAGGTGTCTCCTGTTTATGGGTGCAATGAATTAGGGTTTGTACTTCTGTTGAAGTACTGTTAGACAAAAGAAATAAAGCTTTTTGGCGGCGGCTGGGTTGTTCGCCGTTTTTATTGGTCTGGCGGCTGTGCTCTGTTTCCGACGGCTGGCTTTTCTTGACGTCTGCATGCTTGAGGCGACTTGATTCTGCGGCTCTTTGTTTCTGGGCGGCGCTTTATTTCTGCGGCCAAAGTAATTTTCTTTTAGGCGCTTGGCTCGGTGGCTCATCATTGATCTCTGCACGAGTTGCGGAGAGCACTTCTTTGGGCGTTGCTTGCATCTTGCGAAGGATTGCCGATCACAAAAGTTGCTGGCTGTAGCTTCGTGAATGCATGCATGAAAAGCAGACGTCCGAGCGATGCAGTAATTTCGGTGCTACAGTACCCGTGTTGCTACAGTAAATCGCGGATTACTGTTCACACATGATGCGCTATGGTACCGATTTCCGACCCTGTTTGCCCAATTTCGATTTAGTAGATTGAATCATTGTCCTTTTATTCAACAAGTTTAATTTTGATTTGATCCATCTAAAACCTTCTTAGGGCATTAATTTAGTGTTCCTCAAAGTTTTGTTGGTTAATCTTTTGTAGATCGTGATTAATCACGAAATTAGGGTTTGCTTGATTTTCGTCATATTCTATCACAGCAAGCTTGTAGGATTTATAACTTTTGATCCGTAGATCCGATCGACCTAATTCTTATTGCGTTAGTTTCGGATTTGAATCTAGTTTACACAGTTAAAATTTCACGTCAATCCGACGGTTGGATCTTCGGGAATTTCATTTTTACTGATAATGTGTCAATCTGTCGCAACTCAGTCCGACGTGAAAAACTAGGATTTGCTACAGTAGTCATGCGGCCAAATCGTTCCGGTGTGAACTTGTTTCACGATTCGGTCCGGCGCACACACTAAGAGTTGGTCCGGCGCACAAACAAGTTTTGGTCCGCCGTTTGGTAGTCTTTTGATCCGGCGTTTTAGGGTTTTGTTGAGCAATATTTCATAATTAATTTAGGGATTTTGTGAATCAAGTAAATTTGATTTTATCTTCCGCTCAATCATTCACCCCCCTCGATTGTCGCCATCCGATCCTACAAGTGGTATCGAGCCGGTTTTGCTCTTCCATAGATCTTGACGGTCTCGAGAGCCATGGCGACAGAACAAGTATTCCACAAGCCTCCAATTTTTGTGGTGTTGATTTTCCTTTTGGAAATCCGGATGGAGTCATACATCACTTGCGAGGCTTCGATATGGCGAAGGTGAAGCTCCCATATGAGGTTCTGCCGATGAGAACGTCCGGTAAGCAATATGGGCGGCGTTGAGGCAAATGCTAAGGCGAGAACATTCTCATCTGAGGACTTCGGCCCTTGATGAGTATGATCGGTTCTCACCTTCGCTCATACGAGATTTGTGTAACCTCGATGCTTACCATGAGGGCACTACTCAAATCAAGACCGTGAGCGAGACGATTCAAGCGAGTACAACAAATTTGAACAACGCTTGGTGAGAGTCTCGATGAGTGCTTTGGTCGGTTTACCAAGATTTTGGCGACCTCCGGCGATCGGTTGTATATACTACGACTTCGGACAATGCTCGGCATTTCTTGACCGCTCGACCTTCGGGTTTGGGAGATGAAGGTGACCACCATCAAGGACACCATGATTTGTCGACTCGACTCTTGGCGGGCTTTATTCCGCCTCAAGACTCATGAGATTGATGTCGTCTCTCGGAAGGCGAAATCTCGATCGATAACTTTGGTCACCGATCCCATTGGGTCCTCTTCTGGATTTTCTCTTGACTTTGCTACGGTTTTCTCTCTCCGCTCTTTGCGGCGTAGCGATGAAATTCGGAACAATTTCTAGAAAATGAGCTTGCTCTTGTCGCTCAAAATTTTCCAATATTTACAAGAGTGAGAGAGAGGAAGAGAGGTGGCATGATCACTGCTTGAGTGTGGTGGCCCCAACCACATTGAGCGAATACGCCTAAGCCGGAGAAGGGCAAGAACGATGTCGGCGGTTTGGGCAAAACGACTACATCGATAAGAACCGCAACAAAAGCCTCCGGTTAAGTGACCGGCGCGAGAAGAAATACCGCAACTTCTCCAAGAACAAGAAGCTCTTCAGTAGCGTCCTCGCCGCCTCGGCGACATCAACCTCTCCGACACGGAGACATGGAGCGGCAGCGAGGATGATCCTAAGAAGAAGAAAGCGGCGGCGACTTCTCGGCATGTGCTTCATGGCGCGCCATTGAAGTGAGCGACTCCAGTTTGTCTGACGACACGGATGAGGTACCCACCTCTGACGAGTTAAATGATGCCTTTTGTAAATTAGGCAAGTTTCATGCTAAGGCTAGGTCGAGGTGTTGAGAGTTAGAGAAGGAGGTAGACCGTTTGTTTGGGAGTTAGCTTCACTTAAATCATGTTCCTCCCGAGACTCGGCAATTGTACACTCTGTGATGCTTTGCTTGTGGAGTGGAGAACCTAAGGACTTTGCATGATAGTGTGCTTGTTGATCTTGAGAATCAAGTCAAAGAATGCTAGTCTGTTGTTATTGATATTCTGCGATGCTAGTTTTTCATGCTCACACAAATGCTTCTGTAATAATTGCCCTAAGCTACTTTGTTGAAATTGATGCCATGGGTTGTCACCTTAGGAAGATTTCTGCTAGAAATGATGAACTAGAATTGCATGCTTCTAAGGACCCAGTCAGCTCATGTGAGGGCTGTAAGCAACTAAAACTTGACAATGATGCTTTGAATGTCAAGTGTGATCAACTTACTAAGGATTTACTAGTTAAATCATAAACTGGTTGCTTGCTATGTGTTGGGGTTAATGATGACGTGGATAAGGTCCACGCAGAGTTTAGGAAGAAATTAGAAGAACAAGTCCATAGGATTAGAGAAGCATCGTGCGTTTCTTGTGAGTCCCTCAAGCTTGAGGCGACCATGCTAAGGGAGAAAAATAGGCGTCTTTGGTATCTCTTCTTCTCTTTACGGTTCTTCTTCTTCCTCTCACCCTGTTCTTCTTGTGCTTCACTTTTCCGAGAGTGTCGGTATCTTATGAGCACTCTTGAGAAATTTGTTGGAGGCAAGAAGAAGCTCAATCTCATTCTAGACCGGTCAAAGATTAGCGATTCAATCAAGGTCTAGGATTTGATTACTTGGAGCACGCTAGGACTCATCCTCCTACCATTGTGCGTAGTTCAAGAGTGGAGAGATAGTGGTTGCTCGGGTTGAGCACCACGTGTTTAGGTCTGTTGGTGTGGTCCACGGGACTTGACCGAAGGATGCTTCTCTTGTTATACGCCTCTAACAAGGCAAAGTACACATGCACCTTCAGTAGAAGGATGGTCACCTAGTAGATTTACGCTTGGTAGCGCCAAGATCACTCGGCGTGGCGTGTTGATGCTCTTAGGGGTATTCGAGGTCATCCCAGACTCTGAGTGCTCCTAAAGCGCCTTGCTACTAGAACAGTTAGAGAGTCGCTTTTTTTGAGCGGCGTCGGGACTCGGTTTTCATCTTTGTTGATCGAGTTTTAGTCTGGAGTTGCTCGTGGTCAGTCTTTCTGCCGTCCTCTTGATATTCCTCGTTTTTCCCATCGAGGTAGATATCAGCGGCATGAGGTGTTTTCGGGTAGGAGATTTAGGCAGCCTCGTTGGGATGGTCCGGCCTTTGCACCACGGCTGGCCAAACCAGTGTCAGCTCCTACACCTTCTACTAGAGTTGCTTCTTCTGATCTTGTGAGAGTCGAGCGTCAGAGAGACACTAGAATCTAGTCTTCTTCCTCTGTGGCTGGTACTTTGAGACGTCGTGTGATTCAGTATTGGGTTCCCAGGTCCTCACTTTATCCCAATACTGAGTCTTCTCTCTCTCTTTGACTTGATCGGGTTAAATCGGATGGGGAAGGGAGATGTTTGGATTGTTGATTCCGGTTGTTCTCGTCATATGACCGGAGACTCTCGTTGGTTCTCTTCCTAGTCCGAGACCCGGTGATGAGTTGATCACTTTTGGGGATGCTTCTTGGTAGAGTCATTGCTAAAGTCTAAATGCTGCATTAATGAAAATTTTATTCTTAAGGACGTTGCCTTAGTGAGTAAGCTGCAATATAATTTGCTTTCCGTTTCTAAGCTTATTGATGACTCTTTCGAGGTAAGCTTTAAAAGCAATGCTTGTAGAATCGTCGATTCATCAGGAGAGTTAGTTTGCGTGATTTCTAGATTTGGAAGAGTCTTTCGTGCTGATTTTTCTGTTTCTTCCGGAGACTCTCTTGGTGTTTGATTGCTACGAGTCCGTGATCTCTCCTTCGGCATAGGAGACTTGGTCATCTAAGAAGCGATCAGAGTCACAGATCCTTCTTGAGGCGAGTATGTTCTTTGCTGACCGATTCTTTGTAGCAGTGCTCTGGATGAGATCGACCTTGCGGGACTTTGGGTTAGAGATAGAGAGTGTTCCACTTTTCGTGATAACACTTACGCTATTTGCATTGCCAAGAACCGGTCACGACACTCGGGACCAAGCACATTGATATTAGATATCACTTCCTTAGAGACCATGTGGAGAAAGGAGACATAGTGCTTGAGTTTGTGGAGAGTGACCACCGGTTGGCGATATCTTTACCAAGCCTTTGGATAGCTCTAGGTTTGTTGCCTTGAGAGTGAGCTTGGAGTTGTGTGCCCTACGGCCTTCGTGAGGGGGAGGCGATCTGTATATTATGTATTATATTTTATTTCAGTTTTTCCTTTTGTATTGCTCGGGTGTTTATGGGTTTTATTCCTTAGAGTTATGAGTTCACATCACTTAGACTTCGGCATGCTTTGCATGGACCTCTCATCTTGTGTTTTAGGTTGCTATCATGCTTAATTAGTTGTTCTCTTCTCTCTAGGTTGAGTTCCTCACAGTCTTATAAGTCTAGCAGATGTTGGGCCCCTGGGTAGGCAGGTCATGTGCACTAGGGGTGAAACCGGGTCGGATCTGAGCGGATATTGCTCGTCCGTATCCTAACCCATATTTTTTCGGATTGAGTCGGATCACGGATATCCGGATCTGGATCTGAGTCGGATTATTCGGGATTCGGATCTGGAGCGGATACTGCGGATTGATTCGGGATCGGATATCATAATCGGATAGTAGTATAGTACATAATTGTGTATGGAAAAGAGCGAATGAAGCATTAACCTTACAACATTAGCTTCAAGTCATAATTATTTCAACGTGGGATAGTAGTATAGTTAGAGGTGCAATTTAGTGGCTCAACTAATTCCAGTAATTTGAATAGAAAAGAAGTTTATCAAATAAGTTGAACAAATCAATTTAGGTAAAAGCATTATGTCATCACTCTATTTGTTTGTTGATAGATTTGTTGAAGTTCACGCTTAATAACAAAGAAGTGTTTTTTAGTGCTGGTATCAAACAATTATTCTATCTATCCAATAATGAACCAAATTAATGAAAGAATAACTGATTTTATCCGGATATCGGATCGGATATTTACGAATATCGGTCGGATATTGCTCTTCCCATATCTAACCCATATTACATGAGATTTTTAGGATACGGATCGGATATTGCTCTTCCCATATCCTAACCCATATTACATGAGATTTTTCGGATACGGATCAGATATTGCTCTTCCCGTATCCTAACCCATATTACATCGGATTTTCTAGATACGGATACGGATAGTATCGGTACGGATTTTAAACGGATTCGGGATCGGATCGGGCGGATATTTCCTGTCCTGTTTTCACCCCTAGTGTGCACTCCTTAGTTTGGGATCTAGAGGCAGCTTTCCTATGTTAGTCATTGGGGAAGATGAGAGCAAGTCTGAGCCATAGTGTTCTCTACCATCTTTTCTATACTCTATAGACACCCAGTTCGTAGTTTCTTGACTTCTTCCCTCCATTCTGTGTTTCTGGCTTTAATTGAGTTCTTTTCGATCTTTCTTGAGCTTAATCTTGCTAATAACTCAATTTGAACCAGATTTGTGCTTAAAATAAAATCACATGTTGAGGGGGAGTTTAAAAATCTGTCTCATGCATTGCATATAGACTTGATTTTTCATTTTATGAGCTTTGTCTATTATGCACATGATCCATGTTTCATTTTATACACCATGCTATATTATGAAGAAAATTACTTGCTTAGATATGTCCAAATTCATTTATCTTGCTAAGCTTACAAAAATTGAAAAATGAGCGTTAAAAGAAAATTTTGATAAAACATGTTGCGTTTACTTGCTAAGTTTCTTCTCTAGGTGTATTTGCCATGATTTGTGAAATTCTGGAATTCTTTAGAGTCCCTATAGCAACTTGGGTGAATCTTGTTTGATCCATACTTGAGTCCTTCACTAGCTTAACATGAAAATGCTAAAATGAAAGTGAAGCAAAATTGACTCTTTTTGTGCGCATTAGACTCAACACCTCACATTCACAAGACGGCTTCTCATTGCATTTGAGATGAACTTGGAATGTGTTGTGTATGACCAAGATCATTCTCTTAAGAGTCCCTCTTGAGATGATCGATTATGGCTTGAGTCAATTGCTTTAAAAATGCAAAAAAAATATATATGTGGGTAAAGAATGCAAATAATGTCAAACATTTGCACCCCGCTATGTCTTTCAAAGATTCAAAGAAAAATTTGCATACAATGAAAAGAAAAGGCTCGAAGGACCTTGTGTGCACTTCTAGATTCCCCAAAGTGTTGAGTAGGTTGAACTCTAGGTTTTCCATTTGATCCTTTGAATGGCTTTGCTTCTAGTTTTGAAACTAATGACAAGTGTTGCTCATGTTCAATCATGCTCAAAATGACATGGTTTTAATTAAATCTTGCTAGCAACATGATCATTTGCACTTGAACATGCCTTAGCTTAGTCTATTTTTTACCATAACTTAGCTTGGTGTCATAACTTGTCTTGTTGATCACATGGATAATCTTCAAAGCTCCCTTAGGCTGCATTACTTGCATAAAAACAACAAAAAAAGGGGGGAGAAAAGAAAATGTCACCTTGATGCCTATATTGCCAAAAGGAGAAATCGTAGAAAAGGCATCATTTAAGCACTTGATTCTTCTTTCTTATGATCTTTGTTAATCTTTGCTATCGTTCATAGATCATAAGTTGCCAATTTGGTCATGTTCTTCATTTCTATTTCTTTGATCAAGTTTGGCTTTGCATTCAAATTGCTTTCTTCTCTTCATTCAAACTCAATACTTATGCCTTTTCATGTGTTTGTCAATATACTCATCAAGGGGGAGATTCAAAGACCATGTGGAGGTCTATCCTTGTGTGTGATGAGTAATTGACAAGATTTGAGATTGGAGTGATTTGAAATTGAGTTTGATTTGAATTGGATCTTCAAATTGAAGCAATTTGAGTGTTGGTTGCTTTTCCTAGTGCTCTGGCCTAGGGCGAGTAACCTAGGACCATTGAGCATAATTATGATTGATTAATGATTTTGTTTGATGTAATGCACTCATGTGAGTGGTTGCATGGATTGACCTTGAGTCAAGTCGTGGACTTGTACTCGAATCGTTGTTTGTTTATTCATGTGCGAGTGTTGCTCGAGGCGAACGTGGTCGATGGCGTGGCCGGAACTAGGTTCATGGAGGAACTGAGGTTCGGGACTAGGTTCAGGGAGGAATCGAGGTCTTGGTGGTCGAGGATGTCATGTGGGACGTTCGAGCTAGAGAACATGCACATGGAGGCTGGTTAGTCACGTGTGTGCGGCAGGTGGGCCGTACGCGTGCAAAAGTTGTATTGGGCCATGTTGGGCCAAGTGGAATTGTATACAAACTGTATTGGGCCATGTTGGGGCCAAGTGGAGTTGTATACGAATTCTTTATGGTTGCTCAGTATAAATAGGGGGAGGTGTCTCCTGTTTATGGGTGCAATGAATTAGGGTTTGTACTTCTGTTGAAGTACTGTTAGACAAAAGAAATAAAGCTTTTTGGCGGTAATTTGGGTTGTTCGCCGTTTTTATTGGTCTGCGGTACTGCTCTCGCTTTAACACGGTGGCTTTTCTTGGCGTCTGCATGCTTGAGGCGACTTGATTCTGCGGCTCTTTGTTTCTGGGCGACGCTTTGTTTCTGCGGCCAAAGTAATTTTCTTTTAGGCGCTTGGCTCCCGGTGGCTCATCATTGATCTCCTGGCACGAGTTGCGGAGAGCACTTGCTGGACGTTGCTTGCATGCGCGAAGGATTGCTTCGATCACAAAAGTTGCTGGCTGTAGCTTCGTGAATGCATGCATGAAAAGGAGACGTCCGAGCGCTGCAGTAATTTCGGTGCTACAGTACCGTGTTGCTACAGTAAATCGCGGATTACTGTTCACACATGATGCGCTATGGTACCGATTTCCGACCCTGTTTGCCCAATTTCGGTTTAGTAGATTGAATCATTGTCCTTTTATTCAACAAGTTTAATTTTGATTTGATCTATCTAAAACCTTCTTAGGGCATTAATTTAGTGTTCCTCAAAGTTTTGTTGGTTAATCTTTTGTAGATTGTGATTAATCACGAAATTAGGGTTTGCTTGATTTTCGTCATATTCTGTCACAGCAAGTTTGTAGGATTTATAACTTTTGATCCGTAGATCCGATTGACCTGATTCTTATTGCGTTAGTTTCGGATTTGAATCTAGTTTACACAGTTAAAATTTCACGTCAATCCGACGGTTGGATCTTCGGGAATTTCATTTTTACTGATAATGTGTCAATTTATTGCAACTCAGTCCGACGTGAAAAACTAGGATTTGCTACAGTAGTCATGCGGCCAAATCGTTCCGGTGTGAACTTGTTTCACGATTCGGTCCGGCGCACACACTAAGAGTTGGTCCGGCGCACAAACAAGTTTTGGTCCGCCGTTTGGTAGTCTTTTGATCCGGCGTTTTAGGGTTTTGTTGAGCAATATTTCATAATTAATTTAGGGGGTTTTGTGAATCAAGTAAATTTTGATTTTATCTTCCGCTCAATCATTCACCCCCCCTCTGATTGTCGCCATCCGATCCTACATCTTTTAACTTGAATTCAAAATATGCATTAAGATGTCATAAAATGAATATAAGTGCATACCTTGAGTTTTCCATTTTTCAAGGAAATAAGACTAATCAAAGATATACCTAATAAAAGAGTTAGTCTCATATTTATATTTATCATTGTGGTCATGAATATTATATCCAAGAAATGCAACAAGATACGATAATATGAACTCAAATGCATATCTTGATATTTCCATCTTTTCATCCAAAAAAAAAAACTAATAAGAGTTAAGCTCAATAAAAGAGGTAGTCTCATATAAATATTTGTCATTAATTAACAATTAGATTTGTCATTAATTAACAACTGAGACTAATCAATATTGTAATTATCAAAAGAGTTAGTCTCAATATTAGATTTTTTATTAACATCAAAACCAAATTAATGGAGCTTGAACTTTCAATTGGGCCAGCCCATCACATGGCAAGTATGGCATACATGTGCACGGGCTAAGGCTATGCCGGGGCTTGTGGCCAGGCACAACGGGTGGCACGGTATGCTTGTGGGAGTCTTGCTTGGGCCAGCACAGCACACTATAGTGGTGACAGGTATGATGTAGACACGACACAGTTTTAGCACAAAATATGCACAAAGGCACACGACAGGGCGAGGCAACAATACAGTAAGGCACAGTGTCGTCATGTTCGTCTCATGTAGAGAACAGGAGACAACAGAAATAGCAAATATGTGGGCAGTGAAGTATGTGCTCACCGACCATTGGGAGGAAGAAGACAAGGACGTGACCGAAGAGGAAGAAGATGGCGGCACCATCCGATCTCGATGGTCGTCACCACTTTGGCTCCGTGTGTCCTCGGATCCTTTCCTATCTCACAATAGTGCAAATGGACTGGACCTTAGCTGGCACTGCACGAAGGTGGCACAACATACCAATGGACCTTGCTTGGGCTTGGTAGAGATGAGTCGGACCAGCACACTGTGGCATGTCGGGCTAGTTAGCCCGGGGGTAGTAGGCACGGTCTAGGCCCATGACCCATCGTGCCCGTGCCCATGCCATTCTGGCTTGGCACGGCACAATGCCCAGGTCTAGGCACATCCATGCCTAAGGTGAATGATGTTAAGAGAAAGGAGCCCAGAGGCGATGGCTGTTGGCATAGTCGTGTGGCGGCAAGCACAACTAGTGATGGCAGCTAAGAGTTTGTGCTCATGATGGCTTCAACACACAAGAAGGAACCCTAATGTCCTTGTAATTTTTTAAATAATAAAATTTAAAAAATACAAAAAATAATATGCTAAAAAAATTATACAAATATACCTCAGTAACAATTTGAAATGGTGATAGAGCCTTTGTTGCCAAATCAAATGGTGACAGATAACCTAGTTGGACACCACAGTAGTATTCTATTATTCTAAATGGTGAGAGAGTTTCTTTCGCCAGTAAAATGGTGACAAGAACCTTTTGTAGGGACAATAAAGAAAACCGAAATTACCTATTGTAAGGAGGTGTATGCAAAAAAATTACCATCCTTGTGATTTTTGGGGAAGAAAACACCTAAATTAGCCATCTATTGAAATAGTATAATATTTTCCTTTAGGGAAGGAGAGCAAAATCGGGCATTTTCTGTCACTTAACCGATAAATTCATTGTATGTATGTAATGAGGTGAAGTGGTATTTCTTATTTGAACAAACCAGGTGAAGCTAGACATACCATTTCAGTAAAATAGGTGTGAATTGTGTGGAATATAGTGTTTGGTTTGGTGCCTATGTTCGGCTTACTACTTCTATGGTACAAATGGCGACATGAATAAACCATGAACGAAACTAGAGTTAAGATCCATTTGCACCTTTTGGAATTGAAAACACAAGGGGGATGGAAAAGAGATCATGCTTGCGGTCATAGACTTTATGTAGCATTATCCATTAGTACCTTCCCCTTGCATTTTGCTCGGATGTTGGCCTTAATTTTCATTTAATCACTGTCGTACACATCCATCTAAAGTGAGTGTTCCATCTGCACATTAGGGTTATCCTCACCTCGACCATCGACGCATTTCCCTTTGATTTTGTGAGGATGTAGGCCTTGCCTTTATTCCAATTACTCTAGTAAACATCCACCCAAAACTAATCTTCAGAGTCGACCTTAGGCTCCTCCTGGACTTGAGCCGCGACAGCTTACTCCTTCAGCTTCTTTTTCTAGGATAAAAACTCATCGTGGGCCTTCTAAAAATAAGCAGATTCATGACGATAGGCCGATGCCTTTCCTTTGTCTTTACCAGTCTAAGGTGAAGGTTTCTAATGGGTGAAGACCTCAGACGTGACTAGGTAGTTCAGCCAATTTTTTTGCTCGATGAACACCCTTTTATACTTATCCGACCCATCGATCCATTGGAAGAAGCATTTCTCAGAATCTTGGGATTATATGTGGATGAATTTAAGAGGTTTGAAAACATGATATACATTGTGGAATATGTACACACACAAGTGACATTGAACTTACACAGATGTCCAAGCAAGTGTAGAAAGCCCGACCAGTGGTATCTAGATGCAATACTGAATGATCTATGCTTGAGTACCACTGTTGCAGTTTAGGCATGGAAACACGGGTGGCATAGGTGCATCCTCGAAAGAACAATCTAGGTAGACTCCCATCTTCTTGGCAACTCACTTTCGCTTCTGAAATATTGCCGCGTAGTTTGACATCCTGAATCCCATTGGTGTGGTGCAATGATGGGTGTGGCGGTGTCTCTAGTGGAGTATTGGTTGTAGTGGTAGAGTGTTGCCCTGGTGAAGTGTTGGCTATGGTGGTGGATTGTCCCCAACTTTTGTAGATGGTTTGTGCATACTTGTGCGTCGTAAATAATATGTAATGGCGGTGTGAGCTGTCAACGCACATAGAAAATGTGATGTGACTTGTCAACACTCACTGAGCAAAGCTGATGGGACTTGTCAAATCAATTAGCAAAGTTGGTGGGAGTTGTCAAGTCACTGTTATACAAGGTTGTCTGATCTTTATGATGTGGGATAAAGGATAACTTATGAAATCACTTGATGAATACTAGCTAATCCCTCACTGCTAGATGTAACGGGCTTGCAACTCTTTGATTCACCAATATCACACACGTGTTTGACTTCATGAGACTATCAAGTGAAGTAATATCTATATCTCAATTTCCAGTTGAAAGATATAACGATATTTAGAAGAATCAACGCCCAATTCCTTGTCTATTGTGTATGCAACGTTACTGAGGAAGAACATACGTATATGATGTATATTATCAATTGTTGTCTTTCTTTACAAAAGAGAACAATCCAAATATATAAGAGAGACTATGGTGGGTGTGCAACATAACCTAGGGCCGACCAAGGTGGATCCCATCCACTTGTTCTTTATCCCTAACTTCAATCACGCTCCACGTAGTAAAACTGAAACTCAAAAACTTTAAAATTGAAACATCAATATTCATAAAACGCAAACAATATGTTTCATAAAGGTTTCAATCAAAAGATTCACCTAGTTTTAGAGAGCTTCAATTATGTTCCATATAGTTTCAAAACTGAAACATAAAGCTTTGAACATGAGTTTCATGTTTCAAAACCAAACAAAAAGTGTCATAAGGTTTTTAACCAAGTTTCAACCTAGTTTTAGAGAACTTCAATCAAGTTTTGAATAATTTCAAAACTGAAATCAAGTTTGAAAGCTAAAACATCAAACTTAAAAAAAATGAGTTTTGTGTTTTGAAACTAAAATTAGGTTCAAATGGGTTTCAATCCAGTTTCAAAGAACAAACTTTAAGTTTTAGAGAGTTCCAACAAAGTTTGATAAATCTAAGTGAGTTTAAAAAGAGGTTCAAGCAATCTTCACTTTAAAGTCAAACAAGATTCAATCAAATTTTGAAAGAAACTAGCAAGGGATTTAGAAATCATAATGCTACATTCGTGGTACCTGTTGTGGGAAGCTATTGGGGAGCTCACCAATAGCGAGGAAACTAATTGGCTGTATGCTGGCGTTTTCGCTTGCCGTGCAAGTAGCTATCTCAGCTAGCCCATCCGCACCATGGCTACTTGTAAGTCATCGTCCGCCACCATCCCATGAACTTGCAATAGTGCCCAATCACTTGCCATGGCTTCTCGCTGCTCACAGCTCATGTCCATCACCACCACATGAACACATGGCAGCCAACTCGATTGCTCGTTGCTTGCTACATGAGCCTGCATGTGAGTTGGGCACAATCATGAGATCCGCCAGTGACGACGATGAATCGGCCTATGGAAAAGGTGGAGTTAAAATAGGGGAGGAGATGAATCGGAATTGAAGTTGAAATGAGTCAATGAGTTCTAGAATGTTCGATTTGAAACTTTATGGTTCATTAGAAGATAAATCGAACGATAAAGACCTGTGCTGTCAATTTACTATCCAATGGTACACCATTGGTTAGTTCTTCTGTTTCATATATCATCCTTTTAATATAAATTATACAAATCTTAAAACAAGTAAGAAGGCACGTAATCGCTTTTACTCCTGCTTTATGCTTTAAGATTTGTAGCGCTATTACTCCAACTAAAAAAGCACGAAAAATTCTGAAAAAAATTGTAGATGTACTTCATAGATTACTCTACCTATATATAAAATTGTAGGTTCAAATTCATTATGTATCAAGAGTTATAAAAAGAAAATTCTAACGAGTTTAAATTCTTTAAACTCGTCAGAATTTTCTTTTTTGTAACTCTCGATATATAATGAATTTGATCTTGAACTTTATACATAGGTAGAGTAATCTATGAAGTACATCTAAGCGCATCTTTTATGATTGTTTACGCAACAGTTGGGATCGTTTAATTGAGCAAGCGCTTTCTTTGGGCCAGCGCCAAACAGTTGATGGGCCGGGCAACCTTTTACGCCGAGCGGCCGCGGTCGAGTTTGAGCCGGACGTGTGACCTCGATTCCTTTCGTGGGCGGTGGCTGCGTGCGTCTTTTTGGCTGAATCGGCTGCGCGACGGCGGCGGAACCAGGCGCCCCCACGGAGGCAGTTGCACTTGAAACTTGCAACCTCGTCGCTCGCGACCGCGGACGGTGACGCGCAGCGATGAACAAGCGCCTTCGCATGCCCCCTCTGCGTCCGAATGCATCCCAAGACCGTGCGGGACGACGACGAGGAGCGCGCCGCCGAGGCTTTACGTGCGTTGCGGGGCAAACCTTTTCCGCACGTTCCCAACGCCGGCACCTCTTGGCCCGGTGGGGTTGGTGTCACCAAGCGCCCAGGTGAGACTGTGAGAGCCCAAACACTATCCCGGTTTAGAAAATTTTGTACCCTTGATTAATTTGTGTGCCGATGCATTTGAGGAGGTAGAAGACATGTAGTAATGATACTTGTACAAACGTACGGCAGCCTGCCAGATCGACGATGAAACACCCTAATTAAGATTTTTATTTTTACTGTTGTTCTGGGACTGAGATGGATGGATGCCTTCGTCAATGCAGCTAGCCTGATTGTTCAGAACATGACAGTTCACGAACCATGCCTGCCAAACATGTGGTGCAAGCATCTAGATACAACTGACAAAAAATAATATCACAGCTTCATTCTGTCCATCTGAGTATACACATCTAGAGGCTCTTTAGAGGATAAATTTTGGCATTATTATTCAAAAAATAAGAAGTTATAACATAATCACTTAGCAAACATGAATTCAAAGACTAAGAAAGATGAGGAAAGTTAGGCAATGGCCAATGGGAGCAGAATATGCTCAGCTTTACCAGAAGCATAACCTTCATGTGGCCTGATTATGCTCGATAGTTGAAGGACTGGTTTTTAGCTTTTGTTCCCAACAACTTTAAGCTTATGGCAGTCGGGACTCGGGATGACAACTTGCTCAGCTTTGCTAGAAGCTTATCGTTCACGTAGCTTGATAACGTTAGGTAGCTTAAGGATAGGTTCCTTTGCTATCAGCTTAATTATCAAACATATTTATTCTTACGGTTGTCGCTACGGCAACTTTCTCTTAGTAAGTACTTTGTGGCAATTACGCTGCCATGTTAGTACTAAGTTTAAGAATCTGGTGCGCACTAAGAACACTGTTGCTTGCAAATAATGCTGCCAACCTGTAATTCAGAACCCGATGGCTTCACCAGTAAGCGCAAGAAAGGCTGACAATTCCCCATATTTAGGAAAGCCCAGCTCAAGTGCGAGTGTCTGCAGCTTTACCTTCGGATCGAATCCAATCGTAGTGCCTATTTTGCACTAGTTACCACCAACTAACTGTAATTATTGTACCTTTGCTTGAAGTATACTGCCATGTTGCTTTCTGCTATATCTTATTGTCCATGCTCCTCTGATAGAGAGACAAAACAGCGGTATTCCCCAGATGCCACTAGTAACCCCACCCTTTACATTACCCTTCCCATTTTGCTTTCAAACAGTTGCTGAATCGGTGTAGCATGTGCCATATAGCTCCACATTTTATCTTTTCCTAGTGCCCATTTTTATTTTATTGTGTAAAGTGAGGTCCAGCAAGTGGATCCCGTCCTTTTACACCTCATCAAAACTAAGGAAAGTCTGAACTTAGTTGTCCTTGTCCATGCTTTTCCAGCAAAGCAATGATTTTTAACTATACCACGAATCATTGATCCCATCACTAATTTTCATCCTTACGGTACCATGTTTTTATCGATTTACCTTATATGAGAACTGTCGGGACTGAGAAATCTATGCCTAGTCAATGGATGATCAACAAAGCCCCTAACTCGAGCTCGAGCCGCGAGATCTTTGACCACGACGAGGACCGCGCGGCTCCCTTACGACCTCAAGCTAGGGGGGTAAGGAGTCAGCTTCCGCTCGAAGAGGTCAAGCTCGGGATACGAATCGTGCATTCAACTAATGGTTATGAAGGCCTTTAAGTGGTAGAGTTAAGCCGGGCATGGGCGGCAAATCCGGGGCGGTTACAGCCCACCTTCATTGCGCATGAAGCCACTCTCCCGGGAATCTCTCCGAGAGGTTTCCAGTAACAGTTAAGAGGGATATATAACCCCCTGGGACGAATGTACTCAAGGACATCTCAACATACATACAAGTACTCAAAGCTCTGGCGAAGTTCCCATAGCGCATTTATCACCGCAGGTTTTCGCACAAGCCCATTCCTCGACACCTCTCACCACCGTCGTAGAGGGTCCCATCCCACGGACGGGCAAAGGCACGCGTAAGCATTTATAAGGCCGAGGAACGGACAAAGACAGGAAGGAAGTAGTAAATGTATGAGGATCAAGATGATGACCTCCTTTTACCTACTCCCTGCTAGCTGCCTATATAAGGGCCTCCGGTGCATGGGAAAAGGGACGGCATTCGAGAGGAAAGAACTTATAACTCAAGAGCTTTGTATTAGCTTCACACCTCTCTAAACAATCTAGCAGAAGTAAGGCTATTACCCGAGCCAAAGGGGGCTTCGAACTCGGGTAAAATCTTCGTGTCATCCGCAGCTCATGGACGCCGAATCCTTCGCGTAGAGTCCCTTAGGTTTTCGCCTCTAGGTTTAGCTGGCCACAAGACGCCTTCTTCCAACTAAACCCGGCTCAGATCCTCCGGCCCGCTGTGGAATACGCCGGCAATGCGCGAGTAGGGGCTAGTGGTTGGCTTTTTCCGCTAACTCCCCGCGGATTTCGTGTTCGCGTTCGAAGCTCGCATTAGAAGATGGCGGATCCTCAAGACCAGATATCGCGGGCGAAGCGACGACCAAGGCGCCTCGGCCACGCGGCCGAGGGACTCGTTTCACCCGCCGCAGCGGCGCATTGCTTCGGCAGAGCCGGAGCAGCCGCGGCGTCGCAGGCCGGCCTTGGAGGCGCCACCTGCCAGTAACTTGCACGCCGCTCGTGCTCTTCGACCACCCTCCGTGGAGTTCGCGGAGATTGGCAAGCTCGAGCTACCGGAACACCTTCTTGTACTCAAACATAGCTCGCACATAAGTGTGCGCGGGCCGCGGAGGCGAAGGCCACCGCCCTCAAGGGTGGCTAAGGCAAGGACGAGGCCGGACCTCGGCGGTTCCGCCGCGGGGAAGAAGGCGCGAAGCGCGAGGCCTGGGAGGCCAGCAGAGTCCTGCCGCCAGAGCGACGACGAAGCGAGACCCCGCCTCCGGGAGCACCACCGCCGCCCGGCGAGATGATCGCCATGAAGCGGGCGCGACGACCGCCGTGACTGGCGAACGATCGCGCGTGATCGGCGCGATGACCGCCAGGCGCCGTGGGAACGACCGCCCGCGATCAAAAGGAGGGCGAGCCCCATCGCCCAATACATAAAACCAATACCCATGACCGGACAACCGCCGGGTCATGGGCGAATGATGGAGAAGCGCTCAAGGAGAGCCGCTCGATGATGATCAAGATGAAGATCCCGCCCCGCTGGCTTTTCAGCAGGCGGATCACACTGTGGCGTACATCCATGGTGGTTCATCCACCATTCCCTCCAACGCCGCTTACAAACGGCTAAAAAGGGAAGTATGCGCGCGGCGCCGAGCTCGTGGACGGGTCCTGGACATCAAATGGTCGGAGTAAACGATCACCTTCGCCGGGCCGACCACCCGAGGGCACCTCACCTAGGGCATCTCCCCGATCGTGGTAGCACCCACGGTCCGGAATGTCTACGTGGGGGTGCCGATGGACGGAGGCACTCCATCAACCTCCGTCCGCTGCCGGCATTCATGGCGCCGCAGATCCCGCGACAGATCTCGCGCCGACCCGCCGTTTTTCGGGTAGCCCCATGCGGCTTGCTCCCTTGGGTCAAGTTTGCCTCCTCGCCACTTTCGGGAAAAGGATAACTACCGCACCGAGATGGTGGATTTCGAGGTCGCCGATTTCGACCTCCATATAACGCCTTGCTTGGCCGGCGCTGGTCAAATTCATGGCGGTTACCCACTATGCTTACATGATGGTGAAGATGACGGGCCCGGCGCCCCATTGTCTGAGATTCACCGCCGTGCTCGCACCGCTATCAAGAGTCAAAAGTTGGCGGAGTTCGCCGCGAGTGGACTCTGCCACTAAGAAGCACCGTGCCTTCCTCGACGTTATTCTTGATGGATCCTTCAGCTGAAGGGCGGGTGGGGTTGTCTGGTCTCCCCGACGGTGATACCTCCAAAGACGTGGTCGCCTCGAATTCAAGGCCACCAACAACATTGCTGAATATGAAGGTCTACTAGCAGGTCGCAGACGCTCATCAGCGCTCTAAGTCAAGGAGACTCCTGCTGGTCATTAATCACACGAAAGGAGTTCCAATGTTCACCCCACCATGGCGCGCGTACTGCAGAGGTCCGGAGAATGGAGTGTCATTTTGAAGGTCTGGGTATACTCATGTCCTCGGCGTGACAATCACCTTGCGGACGGGCTGCCCTACTTGCATCCTCAAGGGCTCTGCTCCGGCCGGTCTTCGAAGAAAGACTCCGCGATCCCCATCGCACCCACGATTCGATGGGGATGATGGTGTCATTGCCGCGCCCCGGTCCAGTGGGGACGACGCAAGGCCACCTGCCCCCGGCTCAGTGGGGAAGGCGGTGGTGCCACGACCTCCAATTCAGGAGGAAGGCACAGCGTTCGCGCCCCTGTGTCCGGAGGGAAGATTATGGCCCGCCGAGGCAAGACCAGGGGGAAAGCTCGCCCAAGTACCCAGCGAAGCACCGAGTCGCCACCCGATGGATGGACCCTATCCCGCCTTCCCTGCGTGACCAAGTGATCCCCGACGATGATGCCCCAAATTGAGAAGATTGCACGAAGGCCAAGTGCTATACTCGTAGGTGGGGACCTATATCGCCAGAGCGTAAACGGAGTTCCCATCAAGTGCATCACTCGGGAAGAGGGGCACCGCTCTCGATATCCATGGAGGCGTCACGCGGGAGCCATATGTCCGCCAACTCTAGTCGGCAAGGCTTTCACCAAGGATTTTATTGGCCTCCGCCCTCCAGATGCTTGCGAAGCCGGTGAGGACGCGGCTTGTCGCTTCTTCGCCAGTAAACCCACCGACCAATTTTAAGCTCGCAAACCATTCCACTCTCCGCCGCCGCTCATGCTGGGGCCGGATATCCCGGTCCGTTCTCATGGGCCAGGGGCTTCACCCACCTCTTTGTCGCTATCGACAAGTTCACCAAGTGGGTCGAGGCCGAGGCAAGCAGCGGCCCATCACGCCACCGCCGTTTATTAGTTCATGTGCGGATCTTCACCCGCTTTGGAGTCGCTTAATCGCATCATCACCGATAACGGCACCCACCAACAGCGGCTTTTCGGAATTCAGGAAGAGATGGGCACCAAGGTATGTTTCACTTTGTGGCCCATCCCATGAGCAATGGTCAGCGGAGCGCGCCAACGCTACCGGTACTAAAGGGCCTCAAGACAAGGGCGTTTGATCGACTCCACAAGCGGGTACAAGATGGACGGAAGAACTCCGTCAGGTTGGTCGCTTCAAGACCACGCCCTAGCCGTGCGAACCGTGAGACACCCTTCTTTTTGGTGTATGGCGCCGGCCGCTCTCCCTCCGAAGCCGGCCGCCTCCGCCTCTCGCTTTCAATGAAGAGGACCAAGAAGATCTCCGTGAGAAGAGGTTAACCTCCGGAGGAAGTGCGGGATCGGGCCGCTTTGCGCGCCTCCTGTTATCAAGAAGCCTCAGCGATACCACGCCACCCGGTCTCTGAGAGAACATGGCGCGATGGGTGACCCGGTCTTCACGAAAATTCAGACGATGCACATAAGTGCCTCCGATGGGAGGCTCTTCAAGGTGGTTCAGATCTCGCCCGGCGGTCCGTTTAGCCATCGAGGACGGCGAGGAGTCGGCGAACTCCTACAACATTGAGCTATCACAAAGTTCTATCCTTAAGGGAATTAGGTACCAAAGAGCTTGCTCGGTCAACCGAGGTACGCCCTCTTCCCATTGGTCGGCCATTTCGGCGATCAAGGAGGTGGTGTTTAGAAAGCTTTTTGCTTCACCATTATTTGTTCCTTTTTGTTGTGCTTTGAGTGGCGATTGCGATATATGTCGCCGGTTCTGTGCGTTGCTAATTCCTTCGTGAAATCCATGGCGATCCTCTGCGTCAGGTACACTTAGCCCGGGCGATCGGGCGGCCTGGTACGGTGCTCGACGCTGCTCAACACACCTCGATGGCTCTCTGAAGCACCGCTGGTCGTCACCGCGAGCACCGCTTACCGATACCACCCCCAAAACTCGCGCTTTGGCACATGGCGTCATGGCTCGATTTCGGGCAGTTCACAAGGACTTAGAATCCAAACAAAGCCGCCGTGACACTTCATGCTGGAACTTAGAATGTTTTGGGCTTACCTTGCGTATGCCCTTCCAGATGTTTGCTCACCTTTCCGGTAGTCATCTGTGCGCGCAGGGTAAGCATAAAAGTGTTGGCTTACTTTCACGAAAAGCCCCTGCATCTTCGCTGGTCGCCCAGTGGCTTGGGGATCGCCGCCTGCCCCAAGCTGCTCGCCTCCGCGCGCCTCCAAGGTTCTCGCCCGGCCACCGCTGGTGGGGTCGCCCGGCCAAGACCGGTCGCCTGCGGCTTGGGGGTCGCCGCCTGGGTTCTGCCGCCTCGCCTCCGCTCAGGCCTCGCCTCGCGCGCCGCTGGCTCGGTCGCCCGGCCATACGGGTCGCCTGTGGCTTGGGGGCGCTCGCCGCGGCCCTAATGCGCCGCCCAGCCTCCAGTTCCTTGTCCCGCGACATATGAAACAAGATAAGCGCCTATACCGCATTTTTGGCCATTTCACGATCATATCCTAAGATGGGTCGAGCCACGCTGCGGATTGTCGCAAGCGTTGGAGACCAGCGCTCCAGATGATAGAAGAAGATGTGCTAAGGTGTTAACGCCCATGAGGCCAAGTCATCGAGTGTCGCTTAGGCCGCTACGCTCTGACGGCTCAGACGCCTCGGGTTGGCTCTGTGAAGTACCGCTGGTCGCCTCCGCTGAGTGTTGCCGGCCTAAGTGCACTTCCAAAACTTCATTGTCTCGCCACGCTACGCCGTGGTGCATTCTCGCGATCATCAGGTCTAAGTTCCGAAGGTCAAACTTGCGATAATCTCGCGCGTAAACTTGACGGCCTTTTGTTGCGGTCCTGCGTTCCTTATTCGACCTAAGGCCATTTTCCGCCACGCTTTATGTGGTCCGCGTAATCTATGTTTGCGATCGCAGTGGGCACATAAAATCATTTGGCAGGACTTAGAAACGCTACCCTAATTTAGACGTCTTTAAAAGCGTTTTGCCTAAGTCGAATGACGGCCATCTAACAAGCAAATGTAACGGATTCAATCCTTCGAAAATAAGCAAACACATGAATAACGATTAAACATCTAACATTCATCCAAAAGTTGTCCAAGGTCTTTCTGGACGCAGTTCATCAACGAAGCAAAAAAAGAAGAAAGCGCCTTTCACTCCTCGCCCTCGCCAAAGTCAAGTTCATCGCCGCCCCACCTTCGCGGCCGAGGGTGGAGACATCCATGGCCGGCCGCTCCACCGCAGATCTCAGTTACGCAGCCTGGCAGCCGCAAGCGCCTCACCGAGCCGCCGCTGCTGTTTCTTCGACGCGCCGTCACCACCGCCATGGGATCAAAGCGCGCTGGCGTCTGGCGCAAAGAAAGGCCGTGTAGGTCGCTGACCATGATCGCGACTGCATCCTTCGTGGCGGAGCGAGCGGCTAGGGCGGCGGAGTCCTCGAAGCGCCTGCGGGCTCGGTTGGTCGCGTGAGCAAATTGAAGCGCCGAGTCTCCAGGCACGTTCGACGTCACACCTAAGGGTTCGAGCACCTCTTGGTGCGCCTGAACGCTTCAAAGATGATCGCGAGGTTGCGCCGCAACCGAAGGATTCAAGTTCCGAGGTCTTCAGCGCCGCCTCGGCCTCCGCTCAGTCTCGGCCATTGCCGCTGCCGCCGGGAAGGTCTGCGTTGGTCGTGCGCCTACCTCTGCCGCTTCTCTTGCCGCCTCCCGCTCCCGCTCGCTCGCCACCGAGGCAAGCTGGGCGTGCTCGGGCACCATGCTCGAGGCGGCGGCAAGAACGGTGCCTAGTGCCGCGCGCATGTCGCTTACCCGTGAAGAGTTCACGGCGCGCCATGGCGGCAAGAAGTGGCGGCGCGAGGGCGAGACTCTCGGCTGCCGGTACGGAGGTTCTCGCCGGTGGCGGTGGTGGCGAGGCGCCGCGCAGAGGCTCTGTCGTCTCGCTGGCGCGCGGGTGTTGGCACCTGCGCGCCCGGGCCGCCTGGTGGCGCCCTCAACTCAACCGGCCGTCGGAGCGTGAGGCCACCTGTTGAGCGGTGGCTCTGGCTCCCGCTGCTGGTTGTTTCGCCAGCAATGGGCGCCGGAGGAGAAGGTACGTTGGTAAAGGCTCTGGAGCCGGTGCCGCGCGGCGGCGGCGCCGAGGTGAAGTCGCGGCGAGGCGCCTGTGCCCTTGCCCTGAGGGGTACCGCCACGGCGGCCGGGCGATGTGGTTGTGAGTCCGTGGGTCGGCCCTCTTAGGGTCCGAGCCCGTGAATGTCGCCGCGAATGGCGCTTGCGCTGCCCGATCGCCGGCAGCAGTATGTCCTCGATCACCGCCGCCACGGGCGGATCAGGCCGCCCTGTGGAGTCCATCGACGGAGCGACTGACGATCGCGATCCCGATCGTCGACAAGAACCATCGAGATTGGTTCACGCCTTCATTTACAGGAGAAACGATCTATTCTAACAAGTGCCTGACATAATTCTTCACCTTCTTTTTTCCCTTATTCGTTTTGAGGTCTGACGTCTAAACTACACCTCCATGGACCATGGTCCAGTTGTATGAAGCTCATCTAGAGTATAGAATGGATGTACCACAGCTTCTGTTTTTGTTCTTTTTAGAAGTCATAAATTCCCCCTCACCAACTTTGACATGCTATTGAAGAGCGAAACCATTTGTTGCATGCATGTTTTCGTGATTTAAGCTGGGACTATTGAGATAACTTAACAATCACTGGACAGGGTATGGACAGATACACTGGAACTGAAGTATTCGTTTGACACAGACGGGGCCCAAATAGATTCATTTGTACAGTGTTCCTAATCCACGGATAGTACGACATTGTTGAATAACTGTTTATGAAAAGTGTAGGAAAGAAGTGCACACTACATGTGTAGTATCCCTATCCATCAAATAGAACCGTCTAATTGTTGCATGCATGTATTCACTGCAACCATAATGCTGTTCTATGGTGCAGGTCGTAAGCGAGTGTAAAAGAGGCAAAGCAGGACCATTTGTAACTCGTACAAAGTGGCTCCGTCAGACTATAATGAGCTAGAAGTGGAGCAGATTGACGCAAATCTGAAGTCTGTGTTACCAAGATGAAATCCATGAGGTCTGTTTGGTCTTGAGTAAATCCATATGTCCGCAAGGATATTTTACTTTGTTGTCAACCACGAAATTACTAAGATCATAAAGTGATCCCTACTAGTGGGACTGATGCTTTAGGGAAAAGAAGACATCTCGTGCCTCATGTTCTTGTGGTCCAGCAATTCTATCCGATATCTTTATTCTCCAACAAATCTTCCGTTAACTTATTTTCTTGCACGTATCCACATGAAAAGACACGGAAAAACAAGAAAAGAGGATAGGAAAGTTGTATGTGATTGAAGTCGAGCAACTTGTGTATAAGAAAATAAAGGGAATAACACACATCTATCTTGGAACTAGTACTGCGTTCTGTCCTCGTAGCCCTTAACTCAGTTGCAGCTAGTCTATTCTGTTATTTTGTATCGAATGTTTCACACTTGCCTTAGGTCATGGTGTCACCTTTCTTCATTTTGATTGCTACGGACTATATGGGAGTCGTAAGGAAAGGAATCGAAGGACAAAATGGTATGGAGAGATTGAGAGAATCAGGGTAGACGATAGATTAGCTTTAAATATGCAAATATGTCCATGCGTTCTTTCCACATGATACCTTTGATACTCCCGAGTTGCACATTGGCTATGGCTCCATATACTAGCATAACAGCATAAACTCACTCATCTGTTATTTAATTTCCTCCCTATGCCTTTCGCACAATATGCTTGCTTTTTCTTCTTGAGTTCATCTTTATGATGTTCTTTAATTCATTTTCTCTAAAAAGTTACTCGTCTTCAGTGTTTTTCCCCTTTACCCAGCTTATCTGATCTTATTCGTCATGGATTTTAATTCTTAATGCAAACCAAGAGATAATGCTTCAGCCCTGTGCTTCTAGTAGTAGTAGTAGTAGTAGTAGTAGTAGTAGTAGTGTTGATAATACTAATAATAATAATGCTTCGTGTTGATACTTCGTTCGTTGCAGAGGTTATTCAGTATGTGAAAACCTTGAGCCTTATTCGGTAGTCTTCTGTTGTTTACCAACAAAAGAGACCTCGGTTAGGTGGTCTTCATCTTTCAATTGAATGGAACAGCACAGCTTCCTTGGTCCTCATGTCCCCCAAATTTTTTTTCTTCAAGTTCGCATCCTGTTGCTGTCATATATTGCCAACCGACTATATGACAATGATGTGTTCATGCCCCCAAAATAAAATAAATATACCTATTAAATCAGATCGGCCTTCACTATCAGGACCATCAGATCAAATTATCTTTTCGTCGTAAGACAATTTGATATGCTCATAAATCCTTGTCCTTTCTTCCTGTGTACAATCTCGAAGCTTTTCATGTTTTTCTTATTCCGAAGATAATCCAGTTCCTACCAGCAGTGGCTTCATGTAGGCTTGCCTTACAGTACTAGGATGCAACTTACGGCTATACAGAGTAGTGAATAAAAAAAAATGCATGCTGAAACGATTCCATGCCTTTCTCTGAACTGGGCAAGGTTAAAATGGCCCTGAGAAGTAGGATTCGGAGACCAGGCTCTCGTGCAGTTGTACCAATGCAAAAAGATTAATGACTTGTGTTGACAGAATCGAGGGTTGGATGTGTCGGAAGGGGGAGAAGTAGATGTGAAGAAAGCAGCCGGAGCAGTAGACTGGCCGCCGTTGTCTGAACTTACTTGAAGCTAGGGAGAAAAATGCCAGAATGATGTGTGACTTCAAGATTCTCGGATCGTATGACCAGTTGACCACACATGTAGTTGATAGGAGAACTGGACATATGTACTGCGGTCTTTCACAGCTTTGCTTTCATGAAAGTTACTCCTGTGACCGTAAGTAATTTTTCATGCGAATCATATGTTCTCTGATTTTTCTACTGCATTTTCTTTTTTTTTTTTTTTGAACGGAAACGGCAGGAGCTCTACCATGTATTAAAGAGGGGGCAAAGTACAACTAAATAAGCAGCGATAACAAGAAAAGCTAGGAGGAAGGAGAAAAAGAAAAAGAAAACAACGAAAAACAAAGAAGAGATGGCCTAGAACTCAGGGGATTGCACATGCGGGGGGCTCTGGGAAACAGCGGAAAAACAAACGGCGAAACACTAGAGAAGCTCGACAAAGGGCTGAAGAATCCCCGCTGCGCGTTAGGCAGGCACCGCGCTCTCCCACCTTTATGGCAAGGGACTCCTACAGGTGCAGGTCGCTGTTTTGAAGGGGGACATGACGCATCACCGCACGTGCCGCATTGACATCCTCGACAATTCTGTTGAAGACCGAGGTGAAGGGGTGATACACGTTACTGAAGATTCGTGCATTTCTTTCTTTCCACAAATTCCAGAACATGTATATGACGAGGCCATCCACCTGATTGTGAAAGGATTTTAGCATTGCTCAACGAATTTGATGCCACCAGGATGAAGGTGAAAGACCTGCCTGGGGGAAGACAGGGTTAGAACCTATGTGTTGGAAAATCTTCCTCCAAACCTGTTTGGTGAATGGACAGAGGAGCAGCAGGTGCGGTGCAGATTCTGGGTCCGATCCGCAAAGAGGACAGAAGAAACCATTCGGCCAGCCCCTAGCCGCTAACCTGTCCGTGAGCAACATGTTTTGAAAGAAGAGTCATGTAAAAATTTTGCACTTATTTTCCACGGTGGCCTTCCAAATGGACCTGTAGCTATTGTCTAGTATTGCCCCCTTGTACTGCACTAGGTAAGCTAACTTCGCTGTGTACTTGGTGATCGACCGTCCACTTCCACCGAATGTCATCTGCAGTGTCCAATCTAAGGTTGACCTACCGGATAGGCTGCCACAGTAAGAAGTATTCCCATAGAGTAGTGGCACCCCCGATTCTACTGCATTTTCTGATCACTGAAACATATGTTACCTTAAGTCTCCTACTTTTCCTATTGATTTGGACTGACAAAAACGTAGGTTACCTTTAAACTAAGAACAAAAGCACCTTGTGCAATTACTTAATAAGACATTTGGTCTAATACATCTTTAATCTTCGGTCACCAAACTAGTTACTACATTTTGACTGGAGGCCAACTTGAAGGAAAGGCTTCATCCGTTCATCATAAACTAAAGAGATATAATTGCTTTTAGGCACCCCTCTCAATCTATTCAAATGTGAATGATTACATTTCCTTCCCTGCTTTAGCTATTAGGATTTAGGAACTCACACTGAATTGCTGCTGCTGCTGCATCCCTTCATTCAGTGATTCAAAGTCTTATCGTCTTACCATCCAAGCATCTCCTTTTTCTAGTATTCCAAAGGAGACAAACGACTGATCAAAAAAAAAAGAGACAAACGAGGTAGAGGAGAAGACAGGAGCACCAGCAGCAGAGGGAAATGAGAAAAGGAAAGGAGAGAAGCACTGTGGCACCAAAAACACAATGGCAAAGAAGGCCCCAGTCCCAACCACCACCATCTCCTCTCCCTCTCAGGCTCTCATTCCCAAAATACTTTGCTTTCCAAACAAGCAGGCTCTCGATCGTTTGGCTCTCGCTTCTATCAGTAGCAGCAGTTCCTCAGAGGCTCACAAGATGAGAGCAGTAGGTGATGACAGCATCAAATGATCTCTCCCTCCCGTCTTCTCTCACATTTCCCAACACCACGAAAGCAGTAGAGTACCAACGTGCAAGCACAGGCAGCAGAGCAACACCTCTCTTGCTTGAGTTGCTTCTCTCATCACCACAATTTGTTGGACCAGAAACTCAGAGATCCTCTGCTGCCTGGTACTAGAACTTGGCAATCTGAAAGTTGTCTGAGATAGTAAAGATTTACTGCTCGTCCTTGTTTTTTGGGGGTTCTTCTGCATCCTCTTCTTCTTCTAGTCCTCTATTATTGTTGCTTGGCTTCTGTTTTTCATGGCGGCAATGGCCTCTTCTCCTCCAACGACTCTTGGGTCGCAGCCTGCGTGGGTGCCCTATGAGCCAACCAGGGATTGCTCCCAGGGCCTGTGCAGCATGTACTGTCCCCAGTGGTGTTACTTCATCTTCCCGCCCCCGCCGCCGGCCTTCGACATCGCTGGCCCCAGCGCCGACGATTCCTCCGGCCCCGCTTTCTCGCCCCTCGTCATCGCCATCATCGGGGTGCTGGCAAGCGCGTTCCTCCTCGTCAGCTACTACACCATCATCTCCAAGTACTGCGGTACCTTCAGCTCCCTGCGGAACAGGGTCTTTGGCTCCAACTCAGGCGGCAGCGGCGGCGGCGGCGGCGACGACGGCAGCCATGGCAACTCCCGGAGCCAGGAGCCGTGGAACGTCTCGCCGTCGGACGGTCTGGACGAGACGCTGATCAACAAGATCACCGTTTGCAAGTACAAGCGCGGCGACGGGTTCGTCGACAGCACGGACTGCTCGGTCTGCCTCGGCGAGTTCCGGGACGGCGAGAGCCTCCGGCTGCTGCCCAAGTGCAGCCACGCCTTCCACGTGCCGTGCATAGACACGTGGCTCAAGTCGCACTCCAATTGCCCGCTCTGCCGCTGCAACATCGCGTTCGTCACCGTGGGTATGGTCTCGCCGGAACCAGAGGGCTGCGCTCCACGGGAGGACCGGAGAGACAGCCACGAGCTGGTTCTGACGATAGACGACTACTCAGAGCGTGTGCGCGAAGAGCCGCAGAACTTGGTGAGCAGTAACGGTGGTGGCGACCAGGAGGCGAAGGATTGTCCTGGTAGATCCGAGGAAGCCAGTGGCATAGTTGAGATCAGAGAAGACGGCGTGCCGTCTGTAAGGGCGTCGTCTTCGTTGTCGGACACGCATCGCGAGGCCCGCATGTCCATTGCCGACGTGCTGCAGGCCAGCCTAGAAGACGAGCTGATGGTGGCCAGGGAGAGCGGTCTCCTGGCAGGCTCCTCGGGGTCCTCAAGACGGTATCACGGGGAGCACAGCAAGGACGGCGGTGGCCGCAGCGGCCGGGCATTGCCGGATGCAGCAAACCCTGCGCCGACGAAGAGATTGGCGCCGGTTGGGAGGTCATGCTTCAGCAGCAAAAGTGGCAGAGGAAAGGATTCAGTTCTACCAATGTGAAGCACTAATTTTCAGAAGTTCTTTTAACTAGAACACATGACATGATGTGATAATGATACCTTTGTGTGTGCTTCCGGTGGAGAAGAAGGTGCGCAGTTGCATCCAAGTCTGGGGATTTCATCGTTATGATCTCTTCTTGTGATGCCACATGCTGCAGAAATCCTCCTCTGCAATGCCTGGTGACTGGTGAGATCTCCTGCACCTTCTTGGTGTCTCTACTGGATAAATTGTATAGGGATTGGAAAGTTCATCTCTTTTTTTTTTCTTTCTTCCATCTTGCCACTCCTCTATACGATTGGATTCTGCTCCAGAGCATTCTCTCTGGATTAGTGAGTTAAGTAGTATTAGGCAAAAGGATTTCTCCCAATGAGAAGTGTGCCCGTTTCAGTTCTTTCCCCTTCTTTCTGTGTGCATTTGCCATTATATTTCGAGGTGCTAGTCAATGTAGAACAAATCATTTGGGGATGTGGGTGGAAATACAAACCATGGCCACTCCAGCTTGATTTCTCAACTCAAGCTGAATTCGAACCTGATTCGGTTCTGCTGTGCAGATGCTTGGTCTTGTTAGGTCACCAGTGCCTTCCTGCTAATAATGCCGACCGAATAGACATTGAGCGACACATCATCCCCCTTCATTCAGAATTATGTTACGCACAACATTGTGGGTGGGCCTCCTGTGGTTAGGTGTCGGTCTTCTAATAACGTGTTTTTTTCATATGTCAAATTGCAGTTGGGAGTTTGGTCGATACAGTAGCTAGATCATCAACCGCGTTTATCTATGGAACTTGTACTCAACCCAGTCATCTCAGATGTCACAAACATCTGGAGCTTTTCTAGTCTCCTAGACTGCAAATGGCCTCCAGATGTTTCTGGAAGCAAGACATCTGTTTTCGATGGTAATCATTCTTAGTTGGCATTAAGCTCTTTGTTTAGTGTACCGATGCTCAAATTTTACAAATTCGGGTTGCTTACTCATCCATACATTTGGGCGTCAAGCCCCTTGTTTAGTGTGTACTCATGTGGAGTTTACGCAATGTTTTGCCCTCTCCTTTCCTAGAAAGCCGGTGATCGAATCCTTGTTGCTGAAAGGTGGTTGGTGCGTGCGAGTTTATCTAACTAATCATCTGCTGCTTGGTGCAACTTGTGCTTCCATCTTGCATTTGATCTGTCTAGTTATTGCAAGCTTGTAGCCTTATATTCGTATTCGATAAAGAAGCCTAGTCAGCAAATCAGCATCGCTCAAAATGTTTAAGTACTCTCGATGAAAGGCTGGATTCTGCAGTCTACATAGAGAAGTGATTCGATAACTTGAGAGCAGGGTTGAAACTATGCACGGCATGAGCCCATCGTCGAGTGAATTGGAAGTGAAAAGACGATTGGCCGGACGGTCCAAAATGTCGGGGTTTTCGCTTTTTCTATGTCGTTGTGGCAGGCTTGCACATGGCATCTGGGGTAAGAGACAGAGAAGAAGTCTTTTGTGTTGGTGGTAGATCTGATTAGAGATGCCAATGTTAACTGTGTATCTTTTCCGTGTGGATGCAAGGATGAAATTGAGACGATGTTTGGATCAGGAGCTACCTAACGGGGAAATGGTCGCTTTTATAGCCTGTAAAATTCGTTTATAGCAAATTTAGTCTTTTTTTCGTTTAAATTTGTGAAATTAGTCTCCTTAATGAGCTCGGAAGGCGCATTAGGCGATATGAGTCACCTGCCGTGTTAGGAAAGCTCGGTAACTTTCTTGGCAGGCAAATTCTGTGTTTGGGTGACGCAGAAGAATCGGCGACAACTACCCCGCCTAGTTGCCACATGATGAAAGATTTCCTGTCACTTCCACGCTTGCATGCCGTGGAGGGACGAAAATTAATTAGCAAATTTGATTAATTTGTGATTTAATTGAGTATTAATTAAGAAATATAATTAAATTAGTGATTAATTAGTGGAGATGATTCCTGTCAATAAATGAGAGCTTAATAGGAATCTGAGCACAGCAGATCGCCCGTCGAGCTCCCCAAGCGTGGAAGTTGGCTTGTGGGTCAAATCTGTGAAAAATCTCGGAAGACGTTATTTTTGGAAAAATACATTTGGATGGGCTAATAAAGCAAAAAAAAAAGTTCGTTCTTTGGCTGTCTGCTGGACGAATTTGCACTGTCACCTGGATGAAAGGAAATATGTAGCACTAGTAGCAAGTAGGTTCTTTTACGACTCCAATGAGATTGCGTTTCAACATAGTTTTCTTAGAGGATTCTGTCCATATAATACATCTGTTAATGTGGGAAAAGTTCCCGTGCTCTTCTCGCTCCGGCCGGCTCGGCTCAACATTTATTTTTCACGTTTTGGTTCCTGAAAAAATCCATAATTACGTATAAATCCTTTTTACCTTTTTTTACGAAGAAAACTGACGGATACCCAGACATAGGTATCCCCAGCGGCCCAGGAGAAGCATATGGGCCGTCGCCACGCCCGAGCCTCGAACAAGAAGTCCTACTCGAGGCCCACTTCCCGACCAATCCGACCCAAAGGGTGGTCCGACCGACCCAATGAGTCGGACGCCCTCGAGCAAATGCCAAAGTAACCGAAGGTCGACCGACCACCCTCACGAGGGCTCTTGCCCCGACCAAGTCAATCCCAGAAGCGGTCCCACCAAACGCTACAGGATGGGTGCCCCACAAGCTACGGCAATGGCGACCCGAGGACGCCCGACCAACGGGTCGAACCAACCAGGAGCCTCGAACAAAGCTCGGACCATCTTCACCAAGGGCCAGACGTCAAATCACCAAAGAACCACCTCCATGCGGTTACCTACCAAGCCGACGCAATGCTTATCACAACCGAGCCAAGATCGGGTGCCATGCGCCTTCCCAAGGCAATGCGGATCGACACGCCTGACGTCAAGACTGACATTGCGCAGAGGGCGTGTACGCCGTTCTTCGAGGAATGCAGACGAGCCGTCACTCTGCGTCTCCACCAACTCAACACGGGACGTGCGACTACCTGTCAAAGGTCAAGTCCAGCAACCAGACACCGAGGCGGAAGACCAGACTCCCAGGCGTAGGGAGCCCCATCCATTTTTTTCCTTACACGCTCTATGTAACCCGCTTCCCTGGCTATATAAGGGGAGGCTTGGCCCTCCGGAGCGGGGCGGCCGAACGTCACACGCACAAGTGTAGCAGCCAAGTGCCCTTACTAAGAGCTTGGTCGCACTCGTAGCCCCCCTATCCGACCCCCATATACGAGGCGCTCGCGTAGCCCTCGCTTGTAACTCGACGAGCTCAACAGCATCAATAACAACACTCGCCACCTCGCGAACTGGAGTAGGGACATTCAGCCCGAACCAGTATAAACCTTGGACCCTCTTTTCTCTCTTTGGGTCTAACCATTCAGGGAACGGGAGCGCGCGGCCCCTTAAGACTTACAAATTTACTTGCCGGTTCTCGAAACACCGACAGTTGGCGCGCCAGGTAGGGGCTTGCGCGTCATCAGCGTCTCCGGACTCCCATTTGTTTCCTTGATGGATTCCATCGCCAACGGCGGCACGCTCGTGCCTGGGAGCCGAATCCGCTTCGGTTCCCTCGACTTCGTCGTCACCGCGGCGGGAGAGCTCAACCTTGCTCCCACCGCGCCCCAGGGCCAGGCCCCCGCTGGGTGCCTGGACCACGTCGCCTACACCCTCGACAACCTTCGACTCGAGGCCCCCACGCGGCCTTCGAAGTCGACGCCCACCGCAGACCTACATTTCGTGGCAATGGTCACACGCACCGCCTCTGCCCATGAAATATTGAGGGTTCCTCCGACACGACTCGGCTCGACGCGGAGCAAGCCGGAGGACCATACTCCGCTGAAAGTAACGTGGCGGACGAGCTAATCGGTCGGCCGCTATTTCCCGAAGCCAAGAGGCCGGCCACGGCCTCGAGGCGCCAGAAGCGGGCGTCAAGACGACCGGCTTTGGGTCTCTTCAGCCCACCATGACGAAGCTCCAAAGAACGGGAGCAAGAGTTACGAGCGGCGACTTCGGAAGGCGAGGATCGACCCGTCGGGCCGACACCTCGTGCCCAAGCAGGTGGCTAGCGGCCTACAAATACAAGGCCAGTATCTGGAAGAATCGGGCGGCGCAGCCCGTCACTACCGTGCTTCCTTCCTAGCTAAAACTTTGCCATGGCCGCGATGCTACTCGCGGCATCCCGAGCCGAACGAGCCCGAGGCAGGGGCTACCTACCAAGACTCCGGGAGTGGTAGAGCACGCTGTCAGACATCTGATGCGCCCCCTCGTACTCAACGCCGAGATCTCATTCGCCGCCAGAGCGACTTCGCCATGAAGCCGGCAAAAACCGCGACCGCGACTTGAGCAAATTTCAGGCCTCCTACACTCAAGACGACAGCGCGGCGGCGGCGCCACGATTACATGACACCTCGACCTTACGAAAAAGGGCGGTCGCCGTCTGCGCTCCGTTCATAGTCATGACAATGGCCGTCGGCGTCCGACCACAAATCCGAGCCGGGAAGGCCCGGGCCTCAGTATTCTTGCGGGAGATCCGCCATGGATTTCTCGCCTGTTCCGGCACCCGTCGACATAGCCAAATACACGGGAGCAACGAACCCCGGTGTTTGGCTCGAAGATTACTGGCTCGCCTGCCGAGCCGGCGGGGCTACTAATGATCTTTTCATCATTGAGTACCTCCCCATTTATCTGGCGGACTCGGCCCGAGCCTGGCTCGAGTACCTGCCCACCGGAACTATTAGGAACTGGGCCGACTTGAAGAACGTCTTCGTCGGAAACTTCCAGGGCACCTACAAGCGCCCTGGGAACTCTGGACCTAAAAGTCGCAAGCAAAGAAAATGGGAGAGACGCTCCGGGACTACATCCGGCGCTTTTCCCAACAATGTAATGAGCTCCCCGATATCAGCGACGCCGATGTCGTAGGGGCGTTCATTTACGGCACTGCGTGCAGGGCTCTGGTCCACAAGCTGGGTTGCATCAAACCCAGTACCACTAAGGAGCTGCTCGACATTGCCACCAACCACACCTCCGGCGAGAAGGCCGTGTGGGCCATCTTCGACAAAGGGAAGGCCAAACGAGTCGGCTCGTTCGCCGTTCTTCCGACCACTCCGACAAACGGAGACGGAGGGAAAACAGTTCGCGAGACCACATTTGCGCCGCCGCCGGCCGCCGGACAAGCGCCCGTGCGACAGCGCCGACCACTTCGAAAAGTTGATGGAGAGCCGTGTCGCACCACTGGTACCCGTCAACACAAGTACCGGATCGCGAAGTCTGGCGCTTCATCTCCGAAACCCCCGGCAGCCGGGGTAAAGGGAAGAAGCGCGACCCAACGCCGGAGGTCGGGGAGGAGAAGGCAGACGGCGGGTTCCCGGAACCCGATGGATGTCTCATGATCTTCGGCGGGCCGGAGAGCTACGCCGACAAGCGGCGCCAAAAGATCACCTACCGCGAGGTGCACGGTGACCCTCGGTCCCAAAAGTACCTCCGGTGGTCAGAGTCTCCGATCACCTTCGATCGGGCAGACCACCCCGACCACATCCCGCACCCGGGAAGGTACCCGCTTGTCGTCGATCCCATCGTGGGGTCGAAGCGACTCACAAAGGTGCTCATGGACGACGGTAGCGGTCTCAACATCATGTATGCCGAGGCGCCGACGCCATACGAGTTTCGCTCCAACCCTGCAACCAAGCAAGGCACCTTTCCACGGTGTCATTCCAGGCCAGCAAGTTTACCCCTTGGCAGGTCGACCTGCCCATCACCTTTGGGGGGCCCGAGAACTTTCGCACCGAAAACCTCACTTTTGAGGTTGTGGGGTTCGCGGGATCCTACCACGCCATCCTGGGGAGACCGTGTTACGCTAAGTTTATGGCGATCCCCAACTATACTTACCTGAAACTGAAGATTCCAGGGCCACGGGGCATCATTACCGTGTCCTCATCCTTCCAGCTCGCTTTCAACTGCGAGCGAAGCAGTTGCGAGCTGGCCTCGGCGGTCATCGCGTCCGCCGAGCTCGACAAATACCGGAGGGAAGCCTCCGAATCCGTCCCCGGCTCCAGCAAGTCGGGGTCAGGGTCCTTCGAGTCTGCGGAAGACACGGCGGGGATCGCGACGATCTCAAGACCGGCCAAGACCGTGCGGATAGGGTCCGCCCTCCCCGCCAAATAGGAAAGCACGCTCGTCGACTTCCTCCGGGCTAATCGAGATGTCTTCGCATGGAAGGCCTCCGACATGCCAGGCATCCCAAGGGAGGTCGCTGAGCACACCTTGAATATTCGACCGGCGCAGAAGGCCGTCATGCCCCTAACGCCGTTTCGACGAAGAAAAGCGCAGGCTCATAGGGGAGGAGGTAGCCAAACTTTTGGAGGCAGGGTTCATAAAAGAGGTACGCCACCCCGAGTGGCTCGCTAACCCTGTTCTTGTAAAAAAGAAATCCGGGCAATGGAGGATGTGTGTTGATTACACGGGCCTGAACAAGGCATGTCCCAAAGACCATTTTCCTTGCCCCCGGATCGACCAGTCGTCGACTCCACCGCCGGGTGTGAATCGCTCTCTTTCTCGACGCCTACTCAAATATCACCAGATCCTAATGAAAGAGTCCGACCAGCTCGCGACCTCTTTCATCACCCCGCTCGCCTGCGTTTTGTTACGTAACGATGCCCTTTGGTCCAAAAACGCGGCATTACTCATCACGGCGGATGTATGTACATTGTTTTGATGACCAAGTCGGCCGTGAACTGTCGAGGTGTACGTAGATGACATCGTCGTCAAAAGGAAAGGCTGTCCTCGTCGACTCGAAAAACCTTTGCGAACCTCCGGGTTCAAGATAAAACTCAACCCCGGTGTCGTCTTGGGGTTCCCAAAGAAGCTTCTCGGCTTTATGATATCCGAGCGGCATCGGTTAACCCAGAAAGATCTCACGATCATGAAGATGGGCCCTATCGCCGACCTAAAGGGCGCCCAAAGTCGACGGTGCCTCGCAGCTTTGAGCCGCTTTGTCTTCGCCTCGGAAGCGGATGCCGCCTATAAGCCGCCAGAACCGACCGCTTCGCTTGGACACAGAAGCCCTCGATCGATCAAGGCCTTCGACATCACCTTCGGTCCCGACGGCGGCGGTGCCATGCGAACCTCGCTCCTCTACGTTGCCGCCACGACCAAATGTCGGTCTGGCCTTCGTCGTCAGCGGCGCCGAAGAAGGTCCGTGCCCTCAAGGTGCAAATGACCGGTCTACTTCATCACGAGGTACTCTGAGTCCAAAGCCCGCTATCCACAAGTGCGAAGCTTACTCTCACGCGGTTCTAATCGCGAGAGGAAGCCGATCCACTACTTCGCCAAGACCGTCTCGTGGTAACTTCTTCGCCGCTAAGCGAGATCATCCGCAACCGCGACGCCGGAGGATAGCTGCTGGCTCGAGCTCGGCGACCTCGACATCTCGTTCGTCCCCAGGACGGCGATCAAGTCTCAAGCCCTTGCAGACTTTGTCGCGGAGTGGACCGAAGCCCAGGCGCCCCCGGTACTTGAAGACCCCGAGTATTGGACGATGTACTTCGACGGGTCCTACACCAAGAACGGAGCAGGTGCCGGAATCGTTATCGTTTCCCCACTCGGCAACAAGCTCCAATATGTTGTCCGTTTGCTCTTCGACGCCACGAACAACGTCGCCGAATACGAAGCCCTCATCAACGGTCTCTGGATCGCCACCGACCTCGGCGTACGACGGCTTTATGTATACGGCGACTCCAAGCTGTTGGTTGACCAGGTCATGAAGGCCTCGGAGCCCCGAGACCCCCGCATGGCAGCATACTGCCGCGAAGTGCGCAAGCTAGAAGAAAAATTTAAAGGTTTCGAGCTCCACCACAGCTACCAACGCTACAACAGCGAGGCCGACCACCTCGCCAACCTCGCTTCGGGCAAGGGACCGGTTCCGCCCGGGATCTTTGCCCACGACCTCCTTCAACCGTCCGTCCGACCGACTCCAAGAATGAAAGCAGTGGCCGACACGCTCGGCCAACCCAACCACCGATCAACGGCCGCCGCGACCGCCGTCGAACCAAATTCAAGACGATTGACGCCGAATCCGATTGAGAAAGCCCTACGCCGAGCGATTGATGGATCGGACGCTTCCTCGAGACCGATCGAGGCGGCCGCCGCTCGTATTGAAGTCCTTCGTCCGGTCGGTGAAGACCTTTACAAGAGGAGTCCCACCGGTTCTCCGAAGTGCATCCCGACCGACCAAGGCAAGGAGTTGTTTGCCGACATCCATGGCGGGGTGTGCGGACATCACGCGAAGACCACGGTCCCTCGTGGGTAAGGCCTTCAAGGTTTTTCTATTGGCGATCGCTGCGGGCGACGCCGAGCAAATTGTTCGTGACTGCGAAGGGTGCCGATTCTTTGCAGACGACCTTCCAAATTAAGCCCTCCAGACGATTCCCATCACATGGCCATTCGCGGTCCGGGGCTCGACCGCCGGACCTTTCAAGAAAGCGCCGGGCTTCACCCACCTCTTCGTCGCGGTGGACAATTCACCAAGTGGATAGAGGCGGCCGATCGCCACCATCACGTCCGCTAAGCGCTCGACTTCTTCCGCGGCATCGCTTACGGTTTGAGTCCCGAACTCCATCATCACCGACAATGGTACGTAGTTTACGGAAGGAATTTCTTGAGTTCTGCGACGACTTCAACATCCGCGTCGATCGGGCGGCGCCGCCCACCAAGAAACCAACGGCCAAAGCCGAAGGGCGAACGGCATGATCCTTCAGGGCCTGCCGCGAATCTTCAATCGATCAAGAAATCGGCGGGCGGCGGTGGGCGAGATGCCCTCCGTCCTTTGGAGCCTGCGGACCACTCCGACCAGGTCGACCGGCTTTACACCGTTCTTTTTGGTGTTCGACGCCGAAGCTGTCCTACCGACCGACCTAGAATATGGCGCTCCAAGGCTTCAAGCCTTCGACCAAGCTCAGGGACTCGACTCGCAGCAAGACGTCGTCGACCAGCTCGACGAGGCTCGCGATGTTGCCGTCCTCCGATCCGCCAAGTATCAGCAGACGCTGCGGCGCTATCAGAGTCGCCAGATCCGTGGTCGAGCCTTCAACGAGGCGACTTGGTCTCTGCCAAGTTCACCCAACGCTAAGAGCATAAGCTTTCGCCTCGTGGGAAGGCCCTTCACCGCTAGGAGGTAATTCGACCGGAACCTACCGACTAAAGACGCCGATGGCAATGTTTGTTTCAAATGCTTGAATATCGAAAAGCTCAGCGATTTTTTTTCCTAAGATTCATTTCTTAGCCGAAGGCCCCATCGGCCCGACAGCCCGAGAACCCGCCGGGGCTTCTAAGTCTCGTAACCTTGTTACGTAGCGCCTCTAATCGACCTAAGGTCCTCCTCAGGAACCACTTCGACCCGGCCATCGCGGCTACGCCTTGTAAAACTCCAAGAGTTTTTCTTGACTACGGCCGCTAGAGTCGTAGTCCGCGGGCCGAAGTGGTCTTCATGCGGGCGACCCTCGGACGATCCGCAAAGGGTTTCTTTTCAAGCAGTCAGCGATCATCAGGCGTTCGGCAAAGGAAACAAACATGGGAGATAAACTGTCAAGCACAATGAAGCTTCTGAAACATGCAACATGCGAGTTCAGACAAAAGTACGAGGCATACATTACGGGCAAATTACATCAAAAGTCCACAACTTATGCTAACCCTAAAGCAGAAAAGAGTGCAAAAATCTACAAAACAGCGGGCCGGACCATGAAGACGGAAGGAGCCGCTCCGGTGCCCGAGATGCCTCGCCTGCACGACGAGTTCAGGGGCGAGCGCGACGGCCTCCTAAGGGTCGGGGCCAAAGAAGGCGTCGTCCCCGTCGCCCTCCCCGGAGACCTCGCTCGCGTCGGTCTGCTGTCCAGAGACCTCCAGTCAAGCCGCCCGCCACCGTTCCGCCGCTTCAAGACTCGGCTCGCACGGCCGCTCGCCACGGATGTGGGAGACGGTCACGCCGGCGGCAAGCACACCTACCGTGGTGCAAAGACGCCAAAGACGTACTCGCCGTTAGGGCGGCGACCCTCCTCGCCAGCGGCGGAGCGCTCCGAGAGCCTCGGGCGAGCTCTCAATGCCTCGGCCGCTTGAGGCCGAGGCAGCGATCACACCACCGTGGGCTCGCCCGGCCTGCGTCACCAAGCGCCCAGGTGGCCTCAGGCTCCGCCCATGCTCTCGAGGGTGGCCGGAGCATGGAGAGGAGAACAGCAGCGAGGAGTCGAAGTCTTCTGCTACGGGCAATCTCCTCGCTGGCCTCGGCACACAGGCCATTGGGTCATTGCCTGCCTTTGAACAGACCAAGCCGCGCTGCGGCGGCCACCAGGCTCCCTAAGGCGGCGAGAAGAGCCCACAGGGACACTGTGGTCGCAAGATGGGACCGCACAGTGCCCAACCATGCTTACCGCCTCTCTCAAGAAGGCCGCCTCCGCGCTCAGGCGCCAGAAACTACCTCGTGGCGCTTCGTCGGCGTCGCTTGGCCGACGGACTGCAGAAGCAAAGACCAAAAACGGACGTCAACTTGGCGACTCCAACATCCCACTAAAACGGCTAGAAAGGGATCTACCCGCGGCGAGGGCTCCATATGTAGAACCTTGGCGAAGGCAGATCGAACCCGCCCCTCGCCGCCGCGCCGGAGGAGCCCCCCCCTATCCGAGGTTTTATGGAGGGCGAACCCCCAGGGCTCCCCTCTGCCACTCGCTTGCCAGCCCTCCCGTCGTCTCCACCACCGCTAGCCATCACACCCTCAAGAACCACAACCAGAAGCGGGTTCGGGAGACGAAGAAGGCAAGAAGAAACAGACGCTAAGGCTGGGGGTGATTACCGCTTTACCTACGTCCCGTATTTATAAGGGCGGATTCACCCAGCCGAAACCGCCGTCGCCTCGCATGCTCCGCAGCGCCGCCTGGCGCGCTCCCGGTCCGACGCAGTGAAGCGACGGGCATTAAAATCCCACTCCGCATTAAATGCGACAAAGCGACACGGGTGCGGAAGAAGCGCTGCCATACCGACCGACGCGACCTTCGGTCTTGGCGCAGGGTCGGTTATACGGACAACCTCAGAATCCGCACCAGCGCCAGCAAGCCGCACGACGACCAACCCAAAGAGATAAGTCGCTGACTCCCGCCTCTTTCCGATTGTTTCAAATGACCACCGATACGCAGCGGACCACGGCCGTCGCCACGACGCTTCGGGGCTCGAGAGCAAATCATTTACATTCATACGGTGGCGGCATCCGACCGACCATTCGCTCTAGCGGGTAACCCGTCTGACCTAAGCATCTACGCGCCTCGCCCGGTGGCACGGTTTCAAGAAGCGCCATGAGGGGTTACCCTGACGCGAGCCACAAGTCACGGAACGCCCTTTTCCCGCTTAAAATGTGAATGGGTGCTCCTGCTTCTCAACGCCGCCGCGATTCATACGGGTCAACGGTCCGACCGACCATTCGCCTCCCGGCAGTAACCCATCCGCCCAGCACTACGACCTGTTACCCACGGCCAATCGGTTTTAAGTAGGGCTTCAGCGAGCATACTACGGGCGCGACGCCGCAAGTCGACGAGCGCCCCTCTCCGCTTAAAGTGTGAATGGATGCCTCTCAAGCGCCACTCATATTCATACGGGTCGGACCGACCGACCACTCGGCCGCCTCTAGCGGGTAACTCCGCCGACCCAAGCGCTGGCGCCTCGCCCACGGCCACGGTTTGAGGCGCTTTCTTGAAGAGGCTACCGTCGGTCGAGCCGCAAGTCGATCGAGTCACTCTCCCCGCATGAAACATGAATGAACGCTTCCGACCTCGGTTCGTTAGCACCTCCTTCGCTTCCCTCGAAAATCGAACACGCCTCGTCCGAAAAACCCCGACGGTTTCTGTATACGGCTCCCGAACGCAAAGGAATGGCTCAAACTCGCCAATAAGAGCAAAAACGAACCCCAATCCATTACATACTAAAGTTTTTTTTACATCTGTAAAAAATAAATGTCTGACATTATTCATACTCCCGTGGAGGACGCTCTGGGCGATATCCGGTCCGCGATCGCCGGGCATGTGGCTCGACTTGAGCGCTGAAGCGTCGACCTCTCGTCGGTCCGGTTCCTGACGATCCCGCTGCTAACATTGTCCAGGTCGATACCATTGTAGAAGGACATGGCGTTAACAAGCGCGGAAGGTGGCTCCCAGGGCAGCACTCGTCTTCACCGACTTCTCGACGTGTTCAAGACACGGGCTAACTCGACCAGAAGCAAACTTGTGCCTCAGACGCCCGAAAGCAATTTCGACAGGCATACCACTTACCTTCCCAAGGCCGCTTAACTCGGCGACCGGCTTCGCCTGGCTGTCCTCCGCCTCTTTTCACGCTGACCGCCGGCCTCTGCCATGATCACTGTGTCGCGCTCCCACCGCCGCGCCCGCGCCTCGCCACTTCACCGAGATTTTTCTGCACTCAAGATCAAGGCGAAAATTAGAAGCTACCAACAATGGCACCTTCCGAATCAACCTAAGCAATTTTCACGGACGCGGCGTTCGCCATAGCTTGAGCCTCTCGGGGCCTCCTCGCGGACTTTTCGCGCGGCAGCCTCGAGGGCGATGTCCCGAGTGTTGCGAGCCTCCTCCTCGAGCCAGGCTGCCGGCTGCTTTCCAGATTGGCTTCGCTAGGAGGGACTCCAATACACTCGCCCTCGTGGATCGACCGACCGGTGCTCCTCCAAGGCTGGCCCCTCTCGCTTCGCGCCCGCGGCCTCCTCTCGCCGACCGGCCAAAGCCATGGCTTCCCGAGCTTCATGTAGCTCGAGTCTGGTTGGTCGCGGTCCCTTTCATGGCTCTCCGCCGTCTGGTGGCGGAGGAACCGGACTTGTTCTCTGAAGGCCTCAGAGACGCTGCAGAATCACCGACGCTTCACTACAAGATCCAAGAGAATTCAAAAGGCGGGAAATTTCAACACAACTCATCACACTGTTAGGTCAACTCCTCCGGCGACGGCGTTTCAAGACTCGCCGGAGGACTCGAGGAGGTGACCCGAGCTCGTCGGATTTGCTCCATCTCCGTTTTGGCCATTGGGAACCCTCCCCGCAGGATTCCCACTCCCAAAGTTCCGCCCATTATCCAACATGAACGATGCTTCGCCAGATGGATCGCTGCCCGCCAACTAAGATGGACGGCGGCGGCTGAGGGTTCCTCGTGGCCGTCCCGCGCACTTGGCCGACGGCGATTCCTCTCGCCACCACCACCGGCGGATTGGCGTCCACCGCAAGCACCGCCTGCGGCTCCTCCCCTGGCCGACCCTTCGGCGACGATGGCGACAAAGCTTCCAGCGCCAGGATCGGTGGTGCAAAGTCTGCTTCACCATCATCGCCTCGATCTGGCGCGGGCGAATCGCCGACGGTCGTCTGCTTATCACCGCGGCTCCTTGGTTTGTTCCGGTGACAACCACCGGCGCAACTCGATCGCGTCATCATGCGGGCGCGACCACCGCCGCTTCGCTTAATTGCCCGACCGGTGGCGCTTCCCCAACTTCGGCGGCGGAGGAGGGCGCTGTTTCGATGGCAATTCGCCACCTGTCGCAGCTTTCCCGCGAAAATCCTCGAAGCAAGGGCGGTCGCCAAACAAATAACGAAATCGACGCACACGGCAAAGGAAGTAAAACTAACCGCGTTGAGCGGGTGCTGAACAACCGCGCTCTCTTCGCCGGCCTCCCTGGCGAGGGGGAGCCATCTCTCCCCCCTCCGGGGGTACCTCCGTCGGGGGTGTCCCTGCTTGGGACGCCGCGACGATGGCCTCCGTGTCGACGTCCTCCATTGGATCGTCGCCCGACGGCAGCCCGAAGTCATACGCTTCGTAAGGATCATCGAGATCCCGGCCGTCACTGGAGGACGACCACGCGCCGACCGAGGAGAGGACGGTCGACTCGGACACATCCTCGCCGCGCGCGGCCATGGCCAAGCGTGTCTCCCTCTTCTCCTTCCTCCCCGCCTCCTCGCTCTTCTTCCGAGCTGACTTCGGCTTTGTTGGCATATGATCGCCGCCCTCTTTCTCCCAAGGCAAGAATGCCCGGAGGATGCTCCAAGTAGGCCCTGAAAGAGGTGGGAGCTCTGTTCAGGATAGAGCGCGAGGCATTAAGGCACGCAGGGAAAAGTAGGGGAGCCACCCGACACAAATTCGGGGTTTTCTCACGAGAAGGGCTCGGGGCGCCGCCACCGCCACTGCGGGTTTTCACGACTAGGACGGCGGTCACCCGAGCCTCCACCTCCGACGAGGGGAGGTCCGAACCCACCATCCTCATGGGATCGGACGCTCCCACATACTCGAACATCGGGTGAGGCCTGTCCATGAGGGGTTGCACGCGCCTCGCCATGAACGCGCGGACGACAGCGTCACCTGTCAGGCCTCGCCTCTTCAGACCCGCAAGCTGCTCGAGGATCACCACCATCTTCCTCTTCTCCCTCGCGTCCGGCCGGTTTCCATTCGCACCGCCGTCGGGTCCCTCCGGTGAAGGCCGGCGCTGTTTCCACGTTCAATGTAGAACCATTCGAGTGCCATCCCGATTCGACGAGGGCGCTTATGTCGATATACTCCGCCCCGATTGACCGAAATTTGGATGGCGGCGCCGCCGACGACGCCATATGCGCGCCATTGCTTCCTTCAATGCCGCGATATGGAAGAAATATTTCCAGAGGGCCCATGGGGCTCGACCTCAGAAAGCTCTCGCGGCAACAGTGGATGAAGATCGCAATGTGCAAAGACGCCGTGGGGTTCGGGATGGTGCGCCCACCTTATAGAAGTGAAGAAGCCAGCGGACAAATGTGTGAAGGGGAGGCCAACTCATTTCGAAGAAGGACGCGCTACGACGACCTCGCCATCGCCCGGGCCGGAGCCACGGCTGGCGTCGGACCTCCACCGAGATATGTTGCGCGGAAGGAGGAATCGCTTCTTCTCCAGGCCAAGGACGCGAGCATCAGCAGCGGAGCACTCCGGCCAAGACATCTCCGAAGGGGCGGGACCGACGAGCGAGAAAGGGACTAAGGCGAGGAAACTTCTTCCTAGGTTTTTTGGTCTCCCTCACCGCCGCCCTCGTCTTCCTCTCTTTCGCAGCGAAGAACAGAATAACTCGGAGGAATCCGCCCCAGCGGCTCTCCCCTTGGGCTTATAAAGGGCGCAACGTCCGCCGACCGGACAAACGTCAACCAGACGGACAAATATCGCGAACGGAAACGGCGTGCGTTTCGCTCCCCCAACCGTCGCGATGGTTCAACTCAAGATCGTCCTCGATTCTTGATCGCCCCGCATTTAATCCTCGACAGACAAAGACCAGCGAAAGGCCTCTACAGGCGTAGTGGCGCCGACGCTCCTGCCTCGCCTCAAACTACAAGGGTCGCCTTACGACAGAAGGAAAACACGCCAGGACCGCTACGGTCCCATAAGCCACGAGAAGGCTTACCGACTTATGCTCAGGGCTCGACCAAGCGTTATGGGCTCCGAACGCCCAGGCCACCAAGTGGATGTACACGCTGCCCCGAGTGAAAAATCGAGCGAGGGACGAGGATAAGGTGAGCTCCCAGTGGGCCTCTAGTTGGGACGGCAGACAACCCAATCGCCTTTAATCGTGTTCGAGACCATACTTCACACTCACCCGCGAGCCCGCCGACGGTGGCGGCCGTTCTGCGCTCGGTCGGCGGACGACCGAGTCCGGCACGGATCGAGTAAAGAAAGGTTCTCATGGGTCGCCTCAGATGGCCTGGACGCCCACAACGGATAACGCTCGCTCGGAAATGGTTCTCCCCACGGAAGCCACCAGGCCCACTCAACAAACCCGCTATCGCCGCGACGAGCACGGCGTTCAAGCCAACGTATGGCAAACGCTTAGCTCACCCTTCAGTCTGCCGCACCGCGGACGGGCGATTCGTAGAAACGCGGCCACCGCCTCGCTTCAACGAAAGCATGGGACGGACGCTTATCTCTCTCCTAAATGTCGACCTTGCAGTACATCGATCACGATGCAAATGGGCGCTCTACACGAGGTAAACCCCACCAGCTCTCCGACCGCCGGGGCTCGGGCTCCATCCAATCGGATGCGCACCAGCGTTCCAAGGCAGTAACGATTTTGCTTGGACATTAGCAACCGAGGAGGCCGCTTCGTCCGATCAAACCCTTGTACAGGCAATTTTGACCAAGAGCTTGAAACCCACCAACCAGAGTTGCCCCCACACACGAGGTAAACCCCCGACAAGCTCTCCGACCTGCTCGGGGGCTCCATCCACCGGATGCGCTCGCGCGCACCCGGGCAAAACCGACCAAATCTGACCAACCGGGCACCAGAAATCACAGAAACCGGTCGATCAGTCCTAAGACGCCAAAGATCCAGCCACATCGAAGTAGCGGCCTTGGCCAGGATCCGTCGAACAGGGTGAACCCCCGGCCGGCTCTCCGACTCGTCCAGGGGCTCGGGGGCTATTGACGGATACCCAGGACATAGGTATCCCCAGCGGCCCAGGAGAAGCATATAGGCCGTCGCCACGCCCGAGCCTCGAACAAGAAGTCCTACTCGGAGGCCCACGGCTTCCGACCAATCCGACCCCAAAGGGTGGTCCGACCGACCCAATGAGTCTGGCCGCCTCAGCAAGATTTAAAGTTAAGCTCGAACGTACCGACCACCCTCACAAGGGCTCTCGGTTCTCGACTGTCAATCCCAGAAGCAATCCGACCAACGCTATAGGATCTGGCGCCTACGTTACCAAGAATGGCGATTCGAGGATCGCCCGACCAACGGTCGGACGAACCAGAGCCTCGAACAAAGCTCGGACCATCTTCACTAAGGCAGACGTCAATCACCAAAGAACTACCTCCATGCTTTACCTACCAAAGTCGACGCAGCGGCTTATCACGATCAAGCCAAGATCGGTGCCATGCGCCTTCCCAAAGGCAATTCGGTCGACACGCCCGACGCCAAGACCGACATTACGCAGAGGGCGTACGCTGCTTCCAGAGAAACGGACCGAGCCACTCACTGCGTCCACCAACTCAACACGGACGGCGACTACCCGTCAAAGGTCAAGTCCAAAGAACTGCAGACACCGAGGCGAAGACCGTGACTCGGCGAGGAGCCCCATCCATTTTTTTTTCTTACACGCCCATGTAACCCGCTTCCTCGGCTATATAAGGGAGGCTTGGCCTCCGGCGGGCGACGAACGTCACACGCACAAGTGTAGCAGACCAAGTGCCCTTACTAAGAGCTCTTGCCGCACTTCGTAGTCTCCTATCCGACCCCCATATACGAGGCGCCACAGAGCCTCGCTTGTAACTCGACGAGCTCAACAAAGATCAATAACAACACTCGCCACCTCGAATCGGAGTAGGGACATTCACCAACCAAGATAAACCTTGGACCCTTTTTCTCTTTTGGGTCTAACCATTCAGAACGGAGCGCCGCGACCCTTAAGACTTACAAATTTACTTTTTACCTTCGAAACACCGATAAAAACCTTCAGAAAAATTGTAGATCTTTTGTGAGAGGACCCTAGATAAATAATGAAAAAAATACGCCAAAAAATACTAAATTATTTCTTCGAAAAAACAACGTGCGCGTCATATTACGTCAAAAAACAAAAAGTGATTTCTTTTGTGTCCTTTCAGCCGTTTCGCTCATTTTCTCGAAGATTTAAAAAAAAACACCACCGAAAAAAATTGTTTCTACGGAAAAAACCACACGCATGGCGTGTTACGCCGCGAAAAGAATTCTAGTGTGTAAACAAACCAACCAAACCATCCTACCAGCAATTTTTTTGAAGAGAATTGCTAATTTGAGGTGACAAGTGGTCAGCTCCTTGGTTTCGCCATTTCCCTTCCCTATTCTTTTTTTTAAAAAACAAGTAGGAGCATATTCTTCTTTCCCCTACTTCTCTCTCTCAAAGGCTTTCTCGCTAGCGTCATCCCACTTTCCTACTCTATTCTCTTTCTCTCAAATTTCAAAATAGATTTTAAACTTCAGATTTTTTCCAATTTTTTTAAACAAGTATTTTCAACCACTTACAAAAAGTTTTTTAATCAAAATTCTTCAAATTGAAAGTTTTGAATTAAAAGTTTTAATAGTTGACACTTTTCGATTTGAATATTTTCGAGCTGAAACTTTCTAAGTTGAAAATTTTGAGTTGAATTTTAAATCAAAACATTCAAAGTGAAAAACTTTTGGATTGAAACTTTTCAAATTGAAAGTTTTTGGAGTGGAAACTTTTTGATTTGAAACTTTTGAGATAAAAATTTTCAAGTAGAAACTATCAATTTTGATCACTTTATAAAGCTTTTTAATAGAAACTTTTTGAACCTAAAGTTTTTGGAATTGAAGTTTTCTAATTTGAAAATCTTTTAGTTGAAAACATTTCGAGTTGAAACTTTCTAATTTGAGAAATTTTGATTAAAAATTTTTCGAGTTCGAATTTTTTGACTTGAAATTTTCTAGTTTTATTTTTTTTCGAGTTGCTAATTTATTTTTTTAAGTTGAAAATTTTGAATTTAATTTTTTTTTGAGCCGAGACTTCCTATTTAAAAATTTTGACATTAAGTTTTTTTAATTTTAACATTTTGTGTTAGAGAGTAAGGAAGGATGGAAGTGGAAGTGCGTAGGGAAGGAAGAAGAGAAAATATAGTGATGAACGGAGAAGATGACGTACGAAATCTTACGAGAATGTTCTTGTATCTGTTAGGGTGTGTTTGGCAGGGATTCAGCTTCACCAAATTCATGAAGCTGAAACTGTAAATACATTAAGAGTGTTTAGATAGATCATCTTGTTTACATTTTAGGCCAAAAATATAAACTTAATTCACTTTATTTTAGCCTACAAGTTTCAGATTTCAGATGAAGCTGAAATCTGAAACTCTACCAAACAGGCCCTTAATTTGATATTTACCTTCAAACTAGTTGTACTTTTTTTTTACATGTGGTTGACTAGTGTGGCTGACATGCCCGAACATTCAGTTAGGATGGGCTTGGCAACTGGCTTGGGTCCAGCAGACTCGAGCAAAGGTTAGTACAGGCCCACATGGTCAGATCTGCATGACCTCGTAGAATTCGCACGGGCCCATCTGAGGCTTTTTAGATTGAAGCCCTGCCCTTCGTAAAATGGGCTCTCATTTTGGGGAACCCAACATGGGTGCCGAACTGAAGCCCATGCGTGCCCATTAAGAGGCTTGCCGGTCGTGTTGTTGTAGTCTACCACGAGGCCAGAAATTCCTTTAGGCCCGTTTGAAATTTAGGATATTCCTGAAGGTATTTCGACTAGTTTCTCGCAAAGTTATGTCACGTCTCAGCTCAGAGTTGTTGCTAAGCTACTAGGAGGGTAGCACAGACAGGTGAAGTACAGTACTGTGTAACAAAAGAACGTTTTTCTCAGAAGCTGGAGCCAACCATCATATCCAGAGTGACCCATAACATTGCAGCTAAATCGACTGGCCAGGATGCCCACTACACCGCCATATTCCACCGGACTCGGCAAAATGTTGCGCAGCAAAAAAACGAGGAGCGCGATGTACACAGTGCTACAGCGACATGAGGCGCCGTGCGTGATTCGCGTCATGGCGCTAGTGTCGCTTCTCTCCTCGCCGCCGCCGCCACCGTCGTCGATATGATGCCTATTGCATGACGGCGAGCTGCTGCTGCGAGGTGACCTCCGCGTCGATGATGCAGAGCAAATGATGCACCGCCGCGGCGATGTCGTCCACCGTCGTCAGGCTGCAGCCTTCCTCCACCTGGAGCGCACACGAAAAGGATTAATTAAGCATATGAGATAGCACGCACAGACAAAGATCATTGGGTAACAACGCAGTGGGAAGATTTTTCAGGATACTACGCCAAATATTTTACAAGATGGAATAATGTCTTTAAAAGTGAATCCGCTTTGTATATATGTACGTGCATCGAGCTAAGGAACACCAAAGACATCTCATTCTCGACTGGATATAAACCATCGTTTAATTCTCTACGCTCGCCTACTAGTAGGCTGTATATTGTTCTTTTCCTTTTTCACGTGCATGAACTTTGTTCATTTTTTATATATTTATCTACACTGCAGGGTCTCACCAACAGTTTCAGGTCAAAAGAACATAGCACAGGCACATACATGTGGAATGGCCGGTCAGGGAGAGGGAGGGAATCTGCTACTAGTCGTACACTACCCCGTAGATTCCACAGGGGAACTACCGTACACTGCCACGGCTAATATAGCACAAGGGAGCAGCAACATGTACACTGTCCAGCTAAGCTAAGCTGGCTAGCCTTTTCTTTTCATTTCTCGATGCCAATCTCTCAACCTACAGCCAACTTAGCTCAGGACTTCAGGAAAAGATTCTCCCTGGCAGTGTTTTCTGTCTATTTAGACTGGCAAATTTCTGGCAATATTTTTTCATGAAGTGTCACACTACAACTGTACCACAGCTTGGGATTAGTGTTTACTACGACTAGAAATCCAAGCTCCAAGGAGACATGACAGCATGGACCAGTCCTTAGCTGCAGCTCACCACACCAGGGCCCGAAGAGAGCAAATGGTTTTCCCCTCTCAATGAAATCTACGGTCAAAGGGGAAGCAAGAAAAGACTCTGGTGTCCAGGGCTATCTAGTCAAGACCATCCTTTCCCCTCTCATTGAAATCTACGGTCAAAGGGGTAGCAAGGAAAGACTCTGGTGTTCAGGCCTTCAGGGTTATCTAGTCAAGACCATCGGATTCTGAATCAAAGTTTTCAAACTTTTATGTCACTTGATCGAACTCGACTGCGTTGATGTGATGACCCATTGATGTTTGGTCTATCAATCCATGGGCAGCGCTGGCAGGGAAATATCTGACACTATTTCTTTTCAGATACGAAATCAAACACAGAGAGTCGCTACATTAATTAGTTCTGTTTTCAAGCAGGTGCAGGCCGGTGACCTCATGATTCCTGAATCATGTGTACACACACACATACACAAAGTTTCGCAGTGGTATCACTCGATCCGAGAGCCTAACGTGAGAGCTAGCTGTGGCACAAATGCATTGGCAGTACGTGTTTCAATGGGAGATGCGTATTGCGAAATGCACGATTGAATAAATAAGCGCGGTACTCGGCGTTTAGAAAGCTGAAATCACAGCGGCCGCACACGTACGCACGTACCTTGACGCTGAGGGAGTAGAGCACCAGGGAGTCCAGCGCGGTGACGTTGAGGTGCAGCACGGTGAACCGGAGCGCCTGCAGCCCGGCGATCATCTTGAGCAGCTGCCCCGGCCGCCGAAGCGACATGATGCGGACGTTGGCGTGCGTCTCGACCAGGTTCACCTCGATGTCGGCCACCCCCGACCGGTTCTCGGTGGGGAGCGTCGCCGACGCCGACACCGCGGTGGAGTCGCGCGGCGAGTGGAACCATACGTGCTGCGGGTACGTGAAGAACTGCGCGAACGGGGGTGCGTCGGACGCGTCCTCCGTGACGCTGCTGCTGCAGTTGCTCGTCGACTCCATGCAGGTGATAGCGTTGGTGCTGCTTGTATGCATCGGCATCGCGTCCCATTTGGCCTTGTGTTGATGGACCAGCGTTCGCTTCTGCGCTTCCATGGACTGCAGCTGCTGCTCGAGCTCCTTCACGAACTCTATCGCTCCTCCCACGATCGATGCTTGGTCACCCTACAAGAGTTTAAAAGATCACCAAAGCATTAATTGTCAACCCACAAGAGTTTAAAAAATCACCAAAGCATTAATTTTGTCAGGGAAGTACATGAAATTCGTCGAACAATCAATAGTTTTTTTTAACGTCCACACGAGCTTCAAAGCACCACTAATTTTTATTATAATATATTTATAAAAATAAAATTACAAATATGTTTTTCAAGACAAATCTATAAATATAATTTTCGTACATCCAACTTTATTTTTTAAAATATTGACAATGTTTCCAAAGTTGACTGCCCAAAACGATAACCGTAACTGAAGGGAGTAATTTTCTGCGAGAGCCGGAGGAAATTAACGATATGGGAGACACATTAATGCTGTGCTGTTGTCTGGCCAAGAATGGATGTTTCTCCTGAAGAAAGATCGAGCAAGCAAAGAAAAGACAGGGCCTGTATATATAGGCACATATTTGACCTGCAAAGGAGAGCACCATGAGACATGACTCATGAGTCCTCAATATATATAGTAATGGCGGGTCTCTTTCGGCCAAGCAAACATTCTTTTATCATTCTTGCCAGCTGCTCCGGCATCGCTTTCTTGTTCTCTGACGAACGGGGAGCACGAAGATACAGAACGAAAGAATTAAAGGAACACTCCACTCGAAGCAATGTCTGTTTGCCAAGAATGAAAGCGACGAGGGAGACGTGCGGTCGCGCGTACGTACCCTCTGGACGTAGGACTCCGGCATGAGCGACCGGAGCATGGCGAGGTACTCGTTCATCTGGCGCCGGCGGTTGCGCTCCACGGCGATGTGCGTCATCCGCTGGCTCTCGGTCTCCTCCCTCGACTTGCAGCTCCTCGCCCGCCGCCGCCGCTTCCTCCTGGCCGGCGCCTCCACGGCGCCGGCAGCCAACCCCGGCGCCTCAGCCGCCTGCACATGCGCGGTGCCGACGACAATGCCAGCGTCGCAGAACGCCGCCGCATCGTCGAAGAGGAAGCCCGCGGCTGAGGCGGCGTTGAAGGTATCGTACATGAGCGCGGCTTCGCTGGACACGCTGCACGGCATGTCAACTAGTGTCATGCTCTCGTCTCGTCGATGGGCTAGCTCTCTCGCTCTCGGTGCGTGGGTGGCCGCTTCTCGGTGTCGCTATGCTTTTGGCGACGAACGAAGTCGCGTATACCACGCTACCACCCCTCTACTACCTATCGCTTCTTTGCTGGTGCTGATGCTGACTTAGCTGTATGTAGTTTCTGAGATTCTATGCGCCTCGCGTTGGTGGCATGCCGCATGCGCTTGATTATTTCAAGTGGTGGGCTGAGTATATGGGGAAAGGATAAGGTTTGGGCGCTCATGCATCCGCTCGCGTAGGAACAGTAATCGATGGACGCAGGTGAGAGCTGTGCTTCGGCAGTGGCACAGGCTTCTATGGCTGAAAAAAAAAGGCTCGGATCGGCTTAATCAAAATTACTCTGATTACATTAGTTAATAGATTTAAAATTAAAATAAGTTTGTTTCAAGTGAAAAAGGTTAATGAGATTCGGTTCGATGCTCTATAGTGACTTGTTAGTTTAAATTTAAAATAATCATTTAAATAATAAATAAAATGATTGTATGTTGAATTATATTAATTTTAAAAGAAATCGACAGTAGACATTAATCTTAACAGCCAGACCGACTCTCTGCCTGCTCCCAGTAGAATAGGCAATTAGGCATCAAATGATAAAAAAAAACTAGTTCTTTTTGTAGTATTACTAGTATCTATGCACTGTGATTTGGTGCAGTGCGCCCGCTATGCTCTGGGTTGAGTAGTCAGAACTCAGAACTCGGAAGTGAGGAGCGCTGAAGAGTCAGAGAAAAAGGCAGGATCAACTCAAGTGGTAACTGGACTACATTCTTTTTTTTTTTAAAAAGAAGACAGTGGTGCAAAAGAGGAAAACCTGAGGGTCAGGCTTGTATGGGTGCAGCGAGATCAACTTTTTCAATAGGTGAAATTTATTGATTAAATTAGTTTTCATTTTGGTGGTATGGGATCGTTGAACTATTTGTATCATACTTTTAGCAAATCGTAAATATACATGTTGAATTTATAATGTTACGAAATTATTGTACAAAACTACAGTGTTGTCGGTGTGAAGTGTGCATCTCTATAAAAAGTTTTCTAGTTCGATTGTATGGGTGGGATCGTAACCTTGTGCACCTGTACCTCTCACACTTCAAGTTAAGAAGTAAGGGCGGGCTTGCATGGGTGGAGTCGCAACCAAGGTTCACAAAATCACAAAAACCGGTTTTCGATCGTACCAATCCGGTTCGATATCCAAAACCAGTCAGTCCGGTCTAATTAAAAAATTCAAAAAAATTTATGTGACATAAAACCGATCGATTTTCGATCAAAACAGACCGGTTTTAGATCAAAATCATGTGGCAACATCACAGTGATCAGTACCCACCAATTGGTCGGTTGATTTTTGGTCAAAACCAGTCAATTTTTTATTTTTAAAAAATTTTGAATTCTTAACCCTTCGATTTTTAACGATTTTCAAGCAATTTTTGAATTATAATTTTTGAACGGTTTTTTTTAAATCAGTTTTGTAAACCTCGGTCGCAACAAGCCTTGTGCACGTACGTCCAACCCTGCACTCTTGGAGAGTCCTCCGTAACTCCAATTTAAAAAGAATATTTGTACTTGAATTTGAAGTACAATAGATCTCAACCCTGATAGACGGAAGAATCTCAAGGTGATGCATTCGCTTAATTAAGAGCGATCTGCATGATGATTTTGCAACGGCCCGGCCTGAAAAGCCACCGAAAGCGTTTGTTTTCCAAAATGCTTATACGAGAGAGCAATGGAATGGAGGTGCATGGGCGACACGAGGCAGAGATACCAAGGTCACATGGATTAACAGTGGAGGAAAATGACAAGGAGACAAGGAGGCTACATGAACAACGTGAGTGAACTAGTACTTCTGTGTTGCGAGCAATGACCGTAAGCGCCAGAGCAATCAATCAACCCTCGCCCGAAATTCAGGGCTTAATTGAACTCTTGTGACACCATATTTGTCTAATGCTACTTTTACCGTAGTACCGATGGCTGTCCTTGTCCAAGCGATGGAGACACAATGAATAGTAGGCCGCTGGAGGAACCCAACCGGACACAAATCATTGGCATGCAGTAGTACGAATTGATTAATCCTGATCTAAATGTTCCAACTTACAACTCAAAGGATGTCACTACACTGAAAATCAACCCTTTTCTAGTCATACTCGTTTTTTTTTACAAATTTACCACCCTTGTGAAATCATTTACATATTTAGTCCTTTCTTCATCACAGAAGGCTCTCTCGCATCCGGGGAGCGCGGCAACCATCGAGTTGCGGGAGCAAGCTGGCTAGCGTGGGACTAACAGCTCCCACAGTCGTGCAGCATGAGAGGAGGGCCAGTTCTACTGCCCGGGAGCGCGACAGTTGGGTTGCCGTGGCCAAAGAGCACGGAAAGAGGGCTACCGTGAACGGAAAGTGCAGTCGGTAACAGGGCTAATTTTGTAAATGCGTTTACGAGGTTATATATGCAAAAAAAAAAAGAGAGGGGCTAAAAAAGGGATGACTACATATACCGCATTTAGTTTTCCAGTACATCTAGTTGCCACCACACATATGCATGTAGTTAGAAATAAAGGCTTTTGTCTTGCGGGGAAACGATGTACAAATTTTTGGAATCCAGTACCCACAAGTATATAATACCTCCAAAATAATGTTTTCTTTCAGCTCTTTCAACCAATCAATACGACCTCACAGAGCAACTTTTGCTAAAACTAGATCATTTTTTTGAAAACTTGCTTCAAATATAAAACTTTGGGTATTCAAGGAAGCCCTTGTTATTCCCAATAAGATTGTCCAATAATAGATCGATTCGTCCAAAGCTTGCCTTGCTCGTTTCACTTGCAATAATCCGATTAATTCTCCGGGTGAAAAAACATTAGGCATTCCATCTTTGGAAACATGCACTTCAGATGTTACTTACCGTATAATAATCTGTATATGTATATTATGGATCTATACCCATTAGGATCGATAAACCTTTTGGATATTATTAACCAAAGAGGTATGACTTTGAGCTATGGTTAGCTCGGCTCCAATCAATAATCCCCAGGGGACCCCAAGAATTCTTTGTATACGCTAGTTCCAATCCTCAATTCTCCCTTCGAGATTCGGTGATAGTGAATCACTTGAACAGGCTTCAAAGATTCGTTCCACTTTTGAAAGTCCTTGCGTAATGTCACTAGATCTCGATTTTTCGTATATAAATGTAACTAACCTATTCCCTTTGTAAAGGATTTTCTCCATAATGACATTGAATAGTTGCTCCTATATTGGCCAAATAAGGCTTAGTTGTTCTTATAACAAAGGAATCAATATTAACAATAAAAATTTGACATTATTTTTTTATGTGTGATTTAAATAGACATACATTTTTGCAAATAAATTGTCCAAGGTGAATTATTGCGGATGTCTCCTCTCAAGAATCATGATGGAAAAAGTGCCAATTCAAATGGAATGGATCCAACATGATGTTACTATCGAAACTCGAAATCCTTTGATTTTCATCTATTAAAGAATATTTAAGCCCTTGCATTATCTGGAAGGTTTGTTTCAAATTGTTAAGGAACAAATATTTTTTAACAGGATCTGATTATGTGTTCACAAATAGTAAGATGAAGAAAATTTTGATATACTAGGTACAATAGCAGCTAAGGGCCCAAAAATATCTCGAATAAGAATCTAGGATTCGATTCTTTTAACGTGTTGGGATATTTCAAATTCTTGAATAAACCAATTCGAGAACAATTGTATGCCAACAAACTCATCAAAGATTGGTATTCTTTATTTCGATTCAACGAGGTGCCAATAGCTTCTTTATGTTGGCTAAGTGATTGAATTATTGCCTTGGAATAAAAGGAATTGGTATTGCTAAGATCTAACATATTATTGGGAATTGGAGCATTGTGTGTTTGATCTTTCCAAATAATAGATTTAATATGCAGAACATAGATATAATACAAAATACAAATCAACTCGTTTGATTTCATGTAGATATTATTTCATTTGTGTAGAGGATATTCATATACTATAGATGAATCAAATAATATATGGACAAAGAAAGACTACTTTTGGATACAAAATTAATAAAATAAAGAAATCTATTTTTAAAAAATTAAATAAAGAATAAATCATGTATACATCTAAATAAATCGTGTATACATCTAAACAACCTTTTCTTAAATTTAAGTAACCCTTTCAGAATCCAAGCAAACTTTTGGTAAATCCAAACAAGCTTTCCATAGCATCCTTAGAATGGCTCGGGGATTGAATTGATTATAGATACATGAGTTTAACTAATCGATTTATTAATGAACAAGGAAAAATATTGTCAAAATGAATAAATAGATTAACCTTGAAACAACAATGATTAATTACTCTTGCTATAAAAAAAGGGCTCTTATTTTATCTTTCTTACCATGGTGAGGAGGATGCTAGATTTGCAAATTCATTTAGAATTGATCAAATTTTGTATAAAAAGAAGAGAGGAAGAGGGCTAGAAAAGTGATCAATTCTCGTGAGACCGATCTGTCCTAAAAGGTGATTGTTGCTGCTTGGCACACTTATCGTCAGCAAGTTTGTTTCAGGCCTATGCTGCCTCGAGATTTGTACCTAGAAAGCTTGTCTTTTTTCTGATTGACCCTCTTTTTGCAAGTTTAGTTCTTGTTCGAACAAAATTGCAAATCTCTCACCCTTTGTTTTACCGTGGGAGCAGCGGCAGCAGTAACACCTTGAAAATTTTAAAAATAAGGAAAATGAAAAATAAAAATTTAAAGAATTAATTGACTAAATTTTTAATTAAAACCATAGCAAGATTGAAATATTGCCTCTTATTCTAAACCTTGGAATGATCAACCTCAATAAGAGGATACGCTGTATATATAAAAAGAAACAAATTGAGAAAAATGTGTGTTTGATCTTTCCAAATAATAGATTTAATATGCAGAACATAGATATAATACAAAATACAAATCAACTCGTTTGATTTCATGTAGATATTATTTCATTTGTGTAGAGGATATTCATATACTATAGATGAATCAAATAATATATGGACAAAGAAAGACTACTTTTGGATACAAAATTAATAAAATAAAGAAATCTATTTTAAAAAAATTAAATAAAGAATAAATCATGTATACATCTAAATAAATCGTGTATACATCTTGACGAATACTCATACCAGGGGTACCCCACAACAAAGTATACATGATCGTATTTCTCTCAGTCATCCGGGCTCAGAACCCGAATCAGCGATGCTGCCAAAGGCTGGAGAGGGAATTACCTGAGTCTCCGTCCCCACAGCAAGATGGGATTATCATTGAATATTGATTGGATCACCAAATAAACCATCTTGGGCCCGGCCTTAGTCCCAAGGGGTCACGAAGGACCCTCGGCCTCGACCAAGCCTCCCAGGGGCGCTCCGACTTGGTCGTTGGTCGCGCCTCACAGTTCTCGACTGAGCCAGGTCGAGCCCCAAAGAGCTCCAGCTTGACGGCCTCCGCCACATCACCGGTCGGCTCCAAGCCGGTCACCTGCCCCATAGACACGACGACCATGTCGGAGCAGATGGCTCTTTCCCAAGGTGGCTAGGGGGCCGCTAAGTCAAGCACCTGTCCACTCGCCCCGCCAGTACAAAGGAGAACCGCGCCTAACCCGAGCGGAGCTAAGGCACAAAGATAGACGGCCAAAGATTCGACAAGCACAGCATGTGGCAGCGCCTTTCCAATGAAGTACCGTCCATTGTGTCTACCAACCCGGCAGATGGGTAAACAAAGAACCCGTCAATCACTAGGACCAAGACCAAGACTCTGTATGAGCATACCCCTACCTCTTTTCTCCAAATTTTCGTGTAACCTACCCCCTCCGACTATATAAAGGGAGGCAGGGTCCCCGGCAACGGGGCGAACTCTCTTTTCTCCATATCCCATCTCGCTTGCTCTCCCGACCCAGGCGATCGTTTGAGGCTCCAGAGCTTCCCCGTTCGGACGAGCGCTAGGGGCCTGCCCTTAGCTCTCGCATGTAATCTACCCTACTCTAAGCAATGAGATCCACCACCACAAACTGGAAGTAGGGACGTTCAGCCCGAACCAGTATAAATCTGAGACTCCTCAGCCCAATTCAGTGTTCATCCGAGGCTTCTTTAGCCTAACCATTCGAGGAGAGGGGGCGCGTGATCTCCTATACTTACAAATTTACTTGCCGGTTATGCGAAACACCGACACATCTAAACAACCTTTTCTTAAATTTAAGTAACCCTTTCGTAAATCCAAGCAAACTTTTGGTAAATCCAAACAAGCTTTCCATAGGCATCCTTAGAATGGCCCGGGGATTGAATTGATTATAGATACATGAGTTTAACTAATCGATTTATTAATGAACAAGGAAAAATATTGTCAAAATGAATAAATAGATTAACCTTGAAACAACAATGATTAATTACTCTTGCTATAAAAAAAGGGCTCTTATTTTATCTTTCTTACCATGGTGAGGAGGATGCTAGATTTGCAAATTCATTTAGAATTGATCAAATTTTGTATAAAAAGAAGAGAGGAAGAGGGCTAGAAAAGTGATCAATTCTCGTGAGACTGATCTGTCCCAAAAGGTGATTGTTGCTTGTTTGGCACACTTACTGTCGCAAGTTTGTTTCGTGCCTATGCTGCCCGAGATTTGTACCCAGAAAGCTTGTCTTTTTTTTGGTTGACCCTCTTTTTGCAAGTTTAGTTCTTGTTCGAACAAAATTGCAAATCTCTCACCCTTTGTTTTACCGTGGGAGCAGCGGCAGTGTATCACCTTGAAAATTTTAAAAATAAGGAAAATGAAAAATAAAAATTTAAAGAATTAATTGACTAAATTTTTAATTAAAACCATAGCAGGATTGAAATATTGCCTCTTATTCTAAACCTTGGAATGATCAACCTCAATAAGAGGATAAGCTGTATATATAAAAAGCAACAAATTGAGCAAAATGTAAAAATGCGTTGAGAATAAATATTTGCATAGAAATTTCTTATAATCCAAAAAGTTTCTTGAATTATATATTGGTTTTCAAGAAATCTCTTATTGTATCGATTTCATTTTCACTTCATTTGCAAAACTCAAAATATAATGATAAACTAAATCTTAACATTTACTTGTAATTATTGATGCTTTATCTGAATTTTTCTGGATTTATTATCTTTTCCTGGATTTTCTTCATTTTGCTTCAATGGAGAAATTTTTTATTTGATCTCAAGTAATAGAGAAGAGGAAAGAATAAAAACCTGTAGCAACAAAATAAATAAAAATCTTATTTAAACTAAGGAACCTCCCAGCGACTTAATTCTAAAATTTAAAAAGTCATATCAAATAATAAAATGTGAAATAAAAGCCAATTAATGGACCCTTACTAACAACAGTAAGTTTGTTAGATTTAAATAAAAATAATCTGGCATTATATCAAGATTAAAATTTAATCTTATCTTCTTGAGATATAAATACATCTACAGTAAAAATATTAGAAATAAATAATAAACTTTTATATAATTAAAAATTCAAAAAGCGAAAAGGTAAGATTCCAATAATCGGGATGTCAGAATTTTCTTAAATTAAATACGAGATATTTAGAGTTTAAATTTTTACTAAAGAACCATGTATCTAAAATGAACTCCTAAAAAAGTTTCAAAAATGTTTGATAAGAAATACTTCCCAGAAAATTCAAAAACAGAAAACTAAAATTTGTGCACTAAACTTTGTCATAATTTTTATAAATTATGTACAAGGTATTTTTGCTCGACCTTTTTACAGTATGAAAAAAATTACACATCCATCTCCCACAAAAATTCTCACAATTTTCCCAACTTATCTCGTAACCGATTCAATGTACCTTCTTCAAACCAGATCACAACCAAACCTCACTTTTGTTTTTCCTTCACTTACTTGTGGGCCCATCAGTAGCTGTAGCCCCTTCTTCCCCCACAACTGCAAGCAACCACACTGTGGCTTCACTGGTGTCACTGTGTTTGGTCAAGCCAAGCAATAAAAAGGCCAGCCGCAACCACGCCACGCCGCCTGGCCATCTCGTCATCGCTTCGCGCCCATACTACCTCTAAACTTCCTCAGTCACATCGCCGCTTCGCCATGTCTGGTTCGATCCTGCCATCCTATCACCGCCTGACCATGCCGCGAGCTCACCCACAGTACCATTATGCCACAACCGGACTCTCACCATGCCCTACCATCTCTGCCACAGCAAGGAACTTCGCAAGCTTCGCTGCCAAGGTGAGGGGATCCTATGTTGCTTGGCCACTCAATGACCTGCCTTGCACCATGCCCTACTCCTCTAGCCCAGCACAAACACAGGGCCATGCCCAGTACATCTTGCCGCCCAAGCCATACCCTACCCCCTCTAGAGCAACAGGGCCATATCGCCAACCTTAACTTCACGAGCTCGCTCATGTCTTCCTCCTCTATCGCAAGACAAGGTCTTCCTACTATAAAATCCCATGGACACAGCTTAGTGCCCTCGCAGCCACCTTGGTCCTCGTATCTCCCTTCACTCCCCCACCGCTTCCCACTTTGTTCAGGCATCCACAAAGCGTTGCCCATCTCTTCCTTTGCCGCAAGTTCAAGCAATACAACTGAAGATCAATCACCCAAATCAGCAAACTATTTTCCAATTCCTCAGGCTTCAAGCACCATCTGGACACCCTAAACATTCCCCATCTGTCAATTCTAGCTTCTGTTGCCCGAACCACCACCGCCTCAATGTGTTGTTCTTCCTCTTTTGTTATTAATGACAAATCGATATCGAGACTAACTTGTTTATTTAGAATATCTTTGCCAGTCTCATCGGTGGGTGGCTCATCTCGTATAAATTGTATACTTTGGATTCACCCCCATATGTGTTGATGGTGTTCCTTGATTAATTAAGGATAAATGAATAGTTCTTAAGTATAATGAAGCATGTGTTGCATTATTGTACTTAAGACACATTTAATCATTCAAATTGATTTAGGTTGTGCTCAATTGATCTAAAGGCATCCATTATGTGTTAATGGAGTGCAAGAGATAATTGAGACAACCATGCATCTTGGACTAACTATTTGTATGAGTTGTGATTGAGTTAGGTCCAAAGATGAATGAGATGATGAGAACGGGACAAAGACGGCATCATGAGGTGATGGGCGTCAAGAGTAGATCCCGAAGTTAAAAGAGGAGTCGAGTGATGATCCCGGGGGAGCATATGAAGCGATGATCATAAAGACCCCAAAGGGGATTGCTTGTGCGCGGCGGCAAAGGTATAATTAGATAGGCTAAGGACTTTGTAGTCTTTGAGTCTAAGGTTTTTATCACCGTACTATTAAGAGGGGTTGTCTCCTAGTTTGAGTTTCATCATGTGTTGGTGATCTCAATCCACGTTCACTCAAGCTCAAATCATTTTGATTTGGTTTTTGCATAAAGTTAACTATTTGGCATGTGTTGCGAATGGGTTAAATTTATGTTTGGTGTTATTGGTTTATGCTCGATTTGCATGTGTTGCAAAAGGAAGAGCATATGTATTTGGTTTTCGCATAATGCTCGATTTGCATATGTTGCAAATAGGATAAGCTAATGCGTTGGCTTTTTACGTGAAGTTCACTTTTGCATGTGTTGCAAATGTTGAAGCTTCATATTTTGGTTTCGTTCAAAACAATCTTTCAAAATCTTGTGGTTGCTTGGAGCTAAGTTTTGCATGTGTTGCAAAAGGAAAGAGCTCAAGCATGATTTGATGTTTGTGTGTTTGTATGGAGCTAGAGGCTTGCATGTGTTGCAAGTAGAGAGCTCATATGGTTGAAATGGTTTTGGTGTTGCATGGAACTAGAGAATTGCACGTGTTGCAATTAGAGAGTTCATGCACCTTGATTTGATGTTGTTTGGAGCTAGACTTTTGCATGTGTTGCAAAGAGTAGTGCTCAAGCATGAAATTGTGTTTATTGAGTTATTTGCAAGTTCGTTGTCGAATAAACCGAGGTTTATGAGTCCGAATTCCGAGAGCATGTGGTAGGGCTTGCAACGTGTGTTGCAAGTTGACTGGGTCTCGTGTTGACCTTCACATGGCTAGGGAATTAATCTCATAATCTCGGTTTGATTTGCTTAAACGTTTTGCAAATGGATTTGGAGTTGAGTCGAAATGTGTTTTTGCAAGTTGATTTTGGTGATATTTAAAAATATCTATGGGTGCTTAAATCATGAAAATGGGTGGAGATTGTAGCCCTCGTGATAAGCCGCATAGAATCAAAAATCACCCAAATCGGAGTTCGAGTAAAAGTTATGAGTGCTTTTTTGTTCTGAATTTTGTATAGGCGGTTGGACCACGGCCGGTCCGTCGGACGGCCAGCATGTGCAACCGGATTAGCTCGGCTTGTTTTTCCATATTGTTTAGTGAGCTCCAACCTTGCAAACTGGCAAAATGGAAACACTACCTTCCCCTGATGCTCAATGTACTACCCATCCAAGCCCAATCATAGCCGTTCTTACTCCCGGCCAACACCCGCTATTTCTGCCACCTAGCCCTCGGTGGCAGCCCTCTGCAACACTTCATTCCTTCAACCGAGACCTCCCCTGAGTGTGCCTCCACCCCTTGTGCTCCTCACGGCTTCGGGCTTCTGCCAATTCCCGCCAAAGAAGATGCCCTAGAGATTGCACTGTTTTGGCTCTCTACATTGCAGGGCCGACTGTCAGCCATACATTCACAGCACCTATTCAACCGGTAATACGCTTTCTTGTGAAGAAGGCGCATTCTGTTAAATTCTCTGAGAATTAAACCAACCTACATATTTCCAATAGCAATAACTTTCGCATTTTAACTTCAATTCCAGAAAAATAAAATTTATAAATTTATTTCAATTCATTCAGTTTCTAAATATGTAAAAATATTTATTTTTGAATCAAAGTTTAGGATTTTTGAATTAGAATTGTATAAAACCCTATTATGGACTATAATAGGAATTTTGTAAACCACAAATGGTAAAATAATAAAATAATTTTTGTAAGTTTCTGAGACCATAATAAACCCATTTATATAAAAATAATTACTTTTTGAAAAAATTTAATACCATAATAAACCCATTTATATAAAAATAATTACTTTTTGAAAAAATTTAATTGTTTGAAAATAAAACTTGAGTCTACTTTAATCTAGTCACTATTGCAAGTATACAAACCATAACCTCTTAAAATCAGGAAATAAAGTTTTAAATATACCTGAGGTCATGAATGTTCCATTTTTGTAAAAATATTTAGATTTGAACTCAGTTTGAACCAAATTTAAATATAGAATACCTTTCAAGCATGGAAAGTCAAATGGCTAAAATTTGGATCAAATGAACTCAAATATTCACCAAACTAGTTTGGTTATACTCCTAAGGTCACAAGGAACCTAAATGTATAAAAATATTTAAGTTTTACTATAGTTATCATTAAATGTTCAATAGTCGAAGTTTCAATGCTGGTATTATCCGAATAGTCGTAACTTTCACAAAAAAACTTCAAATTAAACAAAACAAAATCCTAGGATATTAAAAAGTGATATCCTTGCTGTTTATGTAAAAATAATTCATGTTTGTGCAATGTTAAATTAAGATCATATTAGGCCTTAATGATCACTTATATGAAAAACATCTTGGATAAAAATGAAATATCAAGAAACCAACTTTAAAAACACTCTTAGAGGCCTCTACTACTAATTTCTAAAAAATGGTTATATTATCTTACAAATGCAGTCGCAAACTTAAAACAAAAACTGAACCGTTATCGCGTAGATTTTTGAAATACTTAAGCTTTTTCGGCAGCCCGTACAATATCTCGTCTAAATGCAAAATTTGGGAAGATTAACCTAGAAACACTCTATAGTCTATGGACTAACATATTCTAGAAAAATATTTTATTTACAACTTATTTTGCATCTAAATCCTTCTAATGTAATAACGCTAAGTGTTATGGTCACCAACAATACATTATATGAATAGTTACGCTTAAGAAACATTTAGCTAAATTACTGGTGTCACAAAAATCATAGTGTAAGCATGTAAGTGTAGCTAGTAGCCTTATTTTATAGATCCCAATATGTATAAGACACCTTGCATGCAAAACACATAGGGCTAAGTACTCTGCACCTCACTAATCCGATTCCTTATAACGAAAACCTTAATACCATATAAACTATTCTAGCAATGAATAAAACATCTCATCTAAATCCTAAAGTTTATAAAAATCAATTTATGGATGTTTGCCAAAATATAGACTACCTTATTCTGAAGAAATAATCTCTTTTCATCACACTTTGTGTATATTTACTGTCAATAGAATAACCCTAGGTATTATGATCTCTAAATCCGTAATACGAGTAAACGAACTTAATAATAAATGAGAAATTAATGCTTAAGATAATTGTACCACCAGAACCTCCTTAAATACCCCAGATATATAACTAATATCCTGACCTAACAGAGCTAACATATTCAAAACTAATTCTTATGCAAAGTTAATTAAGGAATAAGTACTATTCCTATATATATCATACAACAAAGTGACTAATGTTTAATTCTATTAATCTAGATAATTTTAGCATCTTGAATTTGAAATTATAAATATAAGAATACATAATTTTACCTTCTTGAATTCGTAAAACAAGAATATATAATTTATGAAAGAAATCGTACATCACTCAACCTGAAAACTGTTAATGATATGAATGTGTGTATGTATATATATATAAACAACTGAAAACACAAGAACGAGAAGTCATTCAACCCAAACCCTAAATCATGTCTATTTTCTATAGTAAGCCTTTATTTGATTTCATGTTTGTCTTCTTTTTGCCTTTATTAAAGTTTATTATTTGCTATATTTTCATTGAACAATGTGTAGAACTTGACGGTATTAATTCCGTTGTTGACACCATCAGCTACGACCATGACTTCATCATAAACAATAGTTAAGTAAGGCAAACACCCTCCTTTGATCATATTGATCCCATTGTTTTACAATATTATGTTGTTTTATCAAACTATATGCATGTGTGTATGTTTTAAACTTGCTATGTTGTTGGTATCGGTAGTTAATTCCAATTGTATGCATTTCCCCTACCTCGTCATTTGATTATCTACCATTGTAACCTAGTTATGGAGTAGACAATACTTAATATCACTTGGGTAATAGTCACAAATTATCTTATGTACATGCTTAGACATGCTTACTAGAACGTTTTTAAATGATGGGGCACATTTTTTGTCTAGTTTGAGCAACCTTGTTTAAATGGATAGGAACCAGGTATGGTTCCCTTGTAGTTCGGTAAAAATCCAACCAAAAATTTATGATTTAGACGCGGGTAAGTTATTACTTAAATTTGGACGTGAAAAGGACCTCACGCGTAGATAGGGAGAAGATTCTCGCTTGGGTCAGTTAAGGATCGAACTTGATACTATCACGTAAGTGATTTCGTACAACCACAAGTGCTGGTATTAGACAGCTTTAACCTATTAAGTTACGTAGATTTAGCTTTGCATATTGATAGGCCGAAGTAGTAAGGGCACACCCGTAACGGTGTTGCATGTAGGTGCTCCCTTCACCGAGGTGTTAGGGCCCAAGCATTCCAATACAACGGTGCACACCTTGCTATGGGGAGAGTTCACGATAGGGCACGATCAGTTCAGGATCTCTGGAACTATGGAAAGGGTTTTCTGTCACCGTCGCTGGTGCAAAGTTAGGTCTATGTAATATAATAGTTATGTCATGACTCTCTGCGGTATATCAAAAGAAGTGTGCTAATATCGATTGCACAAGGAGTCAGTCATGTCTTGTGGGTAAACCTGTACACTCTCTGCAGAGATTAAAATCTAATTAATTAGTCGTGCTCACGGTCATGAGCAAGTGTCAAGTATAGTCTTGTTCTTTTCTGAAAAACTCTTGAAAACGATGTTGAAATGGGTTGGTAAAATTGTGAGCCAAGGGTGGTTGTTTTTACTCGCTGTTCACAGCCAAGGAGGGCTATGGAATGATGTATATGAACTTTACTTACTGTTAATTAGTTTCTTATTAAATGCTCTTTACAAATTTGTTACGATTTGATGAAACATACTCTTGCAAACAAAATCTGCTTTATGCTGAAAATGAGACTAGTGTAGAAACTTGTATTCCTTGTTCTTGCCATGCATTTACTATCTTTCCATACACTAAAGTCTTGTTGAATACAAAAGTACTCAATCTTGCTTAATATGTTGTTTTAGGCTTTGAGGCTGCGAAGAGTATCTTTCAACGTAAGATGCGGGAACTCCCAAGCGATCTCTCTAGGGATTATACCTTGTCAGTTGCCTGAGGGTTGGATGGGCACACTACAAGACTTTTGCTTCTTCTGTTGCTATATACTCTGAATTGTAAGTATACATAGCTTTCGCTTTAATAATATTGTGTATGGTTGTGATTCCAATTGTTGTAAATGTGGGTACTAGCTACTAATCATAGGACTAATATTGAATGCATATAGATTCTTATTTTCGCATTTATGTGAAAATGAGGTCATTACAGGCAGTCACCTACCCATACTCTTTTACCGCTGTAGGTGAACCTGCTACATTCCCGTACAGTAGTAGACGGATATGTTGCGATCCTATATCATTTTAAGTGACAAGTGTTGCCTCTGATATTTACAGGTTTGGGAAATAGGTTATATTTGTAATTTTGTTCCGATAAAAATCAAATTTATAATAAAAAATCAGATCAAATCGCAAAAAGGAAAAAGGGAAAGAAAAACTCTTGTACCCATCACTGATCACTGCTTGTGACGTGGTTTTCGAGGAGATGTCGCTCATCGCATGGATTCCCCTGACAACTTGGACCATGCGGTCCAAGCTAGAGCATAGTAGTAGAACTATAGAAAGAAGAGAGAGGCACGCCCACTTTCCAGCTTGCGACATACTTCCTGTATTGGATCCGCCCCATGCACGCTACACACACTGACGAGGCAAAACCGGCCATATCGCTCTGCTGCTGTTCACCGCTGCATGTATCCAAAACCGGCCATTTCTAAGTTGCAGCATGTGGTAACATCGACATGATTGTATATTACCGATCAGTGTTCTAAATAGCTACACTATAGTTAAGCTATAGTTTTTTTTACTTCAAATATAAATACGGATTAATGTTCCGCTATATTAGTTATAAGCACTATACTAAGTAATAGCTCAGCTATTCGATATAGCTTGTAGCTCTGCTATCCTATATAGGTACCATAGACTAAAACATTGGATCAATATTGAAATTCAACATTATTAAAGGGCCTAAATGCAACTCTTATAAGATTAAACTATGAAAAAATATAACAAAAAATCTCATATCGTCCTTTTTAAAATGCGACAAATGATAGTCTCCCTGTTAACTAGCTATAGATGCTATAACTTTTTTTTTAAACCTTACCGTCCGAAACGCGTATTCATTCACGATCCTCCGGCCGTCTCTGCGCGCAGCAGAACGGCCTCGGTCGATCGAGTCACGGGGCTTTTCGCTTTCGCCACATGAGGCAGTAAGGCACTGCTGCCTTCTGCCATCGAGTTCACGGCCGGGAGCGAGCGATGCGCCAGCCGCCGGGCTGCGCGCGCGCTCAGGCCAGCCACAGTGGTATGTGCGCTGTGCCGGCCGTTTTTGGAGGGACGCCGCAGGTTGCTGACGCGCGCGCGGCCCATCGGCCTTGCATGTCCCCGGCGGAATCAATGCGCTTTGGTGCCACGCGAATGGCCGCATGTGCTCGGCCGGCGACGGATCGACGACCGATCAGGTTCAGCTAGAGGTCGAGCCGAGACGCCGACTCGTACGGTGGTTAATGCCGTTCTGCTCGTGCCGCTCCACGTTCTCGTGCGCGCTCGCGCTTTGACCGACCGTTATCCGCAAATCAATGAATTGCATGCGACGACGTATACGCTACGCGCCTTCCCGTTCCATCAATTCATCTCTCTGTTTTGATCTGCTCTCGCTACGTGCCGTTTCGGTGCTGTCGAGAGGAAGGCCGCACCTATGAAGTTTGCACGTGTACGAATAGAGTTCGTATGAAGCTTCTAAGTGGCTGTGATTTAAGCATTACGTTCGGTCGAAAAACGAATTATCCGGGTTAATACAGTATTTCCTAAACGGCGCTTCAAACGATCTGACCCATTAATTTTTAATCAATCATCGATCCATAAGACCGTAACCACTAAAGTTACAGGGCTGTAAGTATGCACCAGATCTAAATATAGATGCATGGGTGGGTCTAACTAAATAGCTTACCCGCAGGTCAGATGATCTTCATTAATTATGTGCGTGCCAAACCCGGCCGGCCCGAGCCGTAGTACTCTCCCGGACAGTGAAAAGCACTGATTGGCAACAGTGTGCGTTCGATGCGGAAGAGAGAGAAGACGGACAGATTGGACGGAACCACGCACCGTGTGCCGCAAATGCATATGATCCAAGATCGGCCGGCTTTGCGTGCATGCACTTCGTACGTTTGGAAGGACGACGGCTAGCTTCGGCGCCCCGGCGCGCGCCCCTCAGGTTCAAATCATGTGACGCGACGTACGTACGTACGCGCGCGTGAGCGTGTATTTTGCCGCTGCATGGCTACTACTGAACATATACATGCATGTAATGCAATGATGCATCGCTCTTGCTCGATCGGCATGTAGCAGCTGCACCCGTACGCGAGCGCCACTGTGCACTGCCCTTCGCTCGAGGGCACCCTACCTAGCTGCGGGGACGCATGCATGCTGGGCTGATAGCCAGATCCATGCACACTGACAGATCGATCAGCTTCGTGATCGTCATGGCTGTGGACAGTCAGCAAAACCTGGTGTCGTCACGTGTGCTGTATTGCGAGGCTCTTGCCATGTTGGCCGGGCACTATAGAGTACTATAGTTTCACAGTTCACGCTTACGCGCGACATTATGTAGTAGCGGTCGATCTCGATCTGAGCTGGCTGTAGAATTAGGCCGGCCGTGGCCGCGTGGCGCGTACGGAATCACAGTTAACTTGCATAGTGTTAAGTAATTACTCACTCCATTATTAGGCATCGATTTAAAATACTTACGGTTAGCATTTTAAAACTTTAACAACTAATACATATATCAAAATATTTAGATTTTTCACGTGGGAATAGTGCTACTAGATTTGTCATAAAAATACTTCTATATCATAACTTTAAATTCTTGTTACTAATATATAATTAGTTGTCAAAAGTATGATAACGAGAAGTAAAAAAAAATGACATAGCATTCAGAAGTGTGTGTTTTCTCTCAACTGTAAAAGCACCAGTGACTCGCTAAATAGCATGGAGCCATGGACCTCTGGCTCTGTGGTGGGGGCTGTGGATGTCCAAGCAAAGCAACAAAGCGTGACAGGTCACGACCAACAGTACCAGCTATGCATGCAGCATGCATGTTCCAATTACCTACGATCGACAAGGTTTAAAATTTATGCGAAATTTCAAAATTTTGGCCTAAGATTTTAGATTTTGGTCAGAGACGAGATTCCAAATCCCAGCAAAATAAAAAATTTCCTTTTTGTCATTTATGTTTTCCGGCATTGCTATATAGTCAAGTTCGATTTCTTCCTTTCCACAGTCCCAGGAGGTTCTCCAATTCATAATGTTACTTATGCTCATACAACCATTGAAAACAACTGGAGCAGTTGGACTCACACACTTGAGAGACGAAGGTCATCTACCTCATTATTTGGAAGGGTGTTAGCGGTAAACCATCTTTATCCTCTCAAGTTTTTACTCTTGATACTCTTTGTTTTACTGGCACTTTTTTGTTGGCAGGCACCAAGAACATCTCGTGCAAGTCTTGATTAGAGGAGCTCGTTCTCAAGTGTGTCATATGTGTCGTGCAAGACACTTTTTTGTAGGCAGCCACCAACCACATACCATTTTTTAGTAAGAAAATGCACTGACATGTCTTGTACTGATAAGTAGTCATGTGTGTCAATTGGAAAAATATTACCTACCATTACGGCAGGTGTAGTTTTGCCCCTCCACGTGCATGGCCCCACAGCATGCGGGTCCCACGTACAGGGGCAGAACTGTCCTTTGCCGTAACGGCAGAGGATGCACGTCCGTGTCAATTTTACTTCATATTTATCATTTGCGATGACAATTTATATTGATTGTTTACCAAATGTAATTGTTAGAATATGAAAAACAGTCGAAATAATGCCGAAATGTCTAAATTTAGGGTCTTTATGTGTAAAAACTTAGTATTTTACATTCAAAAGGATAGAAAATGTACATAAATGGTTGCGTATTTTTATATTTTTTTCCAATTTTTTAGAGCCTCGGGTGAACATTTTTCGCTCCGTTCGAATTTGTCAAAAATTTGGTAATTTTGCTTGAAATATCGAAAATCCTGGTACAAAAAAATTCGGATTTGTATTTTGCATTTTGGATTTCGTCCAAAATCTCATCAAAATTTCGGATTCCAATCACCTCCGTCTGATAAACAAAATTTGAAACTTTGCACCTAACCAATGTGTACTCCCATGCATCCCAACACTACACATGTGGTATGCTGATGCAGTTGGGAGAAAATTTTACTGTTGTAGCTTCTTAAATTTTTTTTAAAAAATTAGCCCCCGATAGATTTTTTTCCCAAAATTGCTCCCGAGCCTGCAAAAACTACGCTCGGAAGGTGCGGCTCACGGCATGTAGTGGACTGGGGGCACTGCAATGCCCCAATGCGATATGTGGCAGTGTTAGAAAAAAAAAGAGAAAATAGCATGCAATAGACCAGAAGGGTTGTATGCTACAGTAAGTTTCACTATTGCAGTTTTTGCGTACGGTGGCCAATTCTGAAAAAAAAGCTGATGGGAGCTATTTTTTTAAAAAAGGAGCTACAAGAGTAAAAACGCCCAGTCGGGAGAGCTAATGCATTCCGGCCGGTTCATGCGTTGTTCTCTGTGCGCGCACGTGTTTGTTTGTTGGGTGGGGGTGGGGTGTTAGAGCATCTCCAATGGTGCACCACAAATTTGGTTATATAGGATGTCAATTCAAGATTTTCTTGGGTGGAAGAGAAAATGAGAGAAAGATATAGGCCATTACTAATGTATAGCTAGGCTATAACTGATTCCAAGACGCTTATTATCTATTACATGTGAGCTAATATTTAATTTTATAAACTATATTATAGTTAATCTATTGAAGATGTTGTCTATAATTATCTATAGATGATATGGATATTTTTTATAGCTAGTATCATTGGAGATGCTCTTAGCTAGAGTGAGTACATGATTGGGTACAAAAGCTGTAGCGCCCGTGTGCGCGTCGATGCTTGTGCCATGATTCTCAGGACCTCATGCATCAAAAGAAGCGAAATGGCATGCACGGAGTGTACGTACGGTTGATCATGCACGATGGTGATGTAAGGCCGCCCTCCAGCTTGCCGCAGGGAAATCGACCGGACGAGAATCTGAGCCCAGAAAGTTCCACGGCCGCGATCGATATCGCCACCGGCCAGTGCCCAGTGGCAGATCCAGCGTACAGTGATTGGGGTCAGGTGACGCAAACACCATCTAGCTTAATCCACGAAGACGTTAACAGTTCATGATGAGGTTACAAAGTATCTATACTCCTTTAAACTAATCTAGTGGTGATAAATGACGTGTTTTTCACTTTCTAGCCCCCACCATCTCTCCTCAAATTCCTCTTGCACTCCTTAAAAAGTCTCTAACAAAAAAAATCCGATAATAAACAAATTAACTACTAAAAAATATACTTATTTTAATAACCTCTCTTTATAGTGTGCAACTGAGGTGCGACGCAAACAACGGTGGTGTAAGCTAAGCTCGACAGTATAGACATGGTTTAGGATGGTTGGGACTGAGCTTCCCCAAGACATTACGGTGAAAGGTGAGAGCATAGCGCAAGCTAATTCCAACGACGACAGCTAAACACACTAACTAATATTATTTTTATCTAGAAAAAATGGGTATCCGGCTAGTTATTATTAATACATACCCATAATAATCTTAAATGTGCTTCCCTACCACCGGCACGAGCGGACACCAACGCCAGCCCCACCGGTCGTACGTGGAGGCGAGGCAGTTTACGGTGGGCAGCCGGTAGCGCCCCTGGATTTCCCTTTCGCCCATGTCGCGCGCGTATGCCGCGTACGTTCGGTCGGTTGTCGTGTTGAAGCTGTTACTGCGAAAGCTAATATGGCGTACCGCGTACGTCAATCTGGAGGTTTTGGTTTCCCAAACGTTGTCTTGTCTGTTCCCCGTGCGTGCTTGCCTATGTGTTCGTACCAGTTGAACCACCGTCACTGGGAGAGGAGGCGCGGTTTACTTGTGTTGATATCCTTGCCTTCGAGAAATAAATAAATAAATAAAAGTGGACGGAATTTGACAAATAAAATTCTCAGTCACAAGCAGGGACTGCAGCTGCAAGTCCTGATTTTGTTCGGGCCAAGCACTAGCTACTTGTCTCCCTGTCCACCTTAAACAGGCGTCAAGTCGGCCCATTTTGCCCACCACATGGATTTGAGCCGGCTGAAATTCACCGCAACAAAGCCTAACTACAGGCCTGCCTCATTGAGCCTAAACATAACTAAACCTTCACTCGATCAAACCGACAAAAGGTACCCGCATGAATGCCAGACAAAGGAAGTTGTTTCATTGCATTTTCGACAAGAGCTTCTGTTCGATAAAAAGAGGTTGATCGCTTGGTGCGAGAGACACAGGAGTAACCAATATTTTATTAGATCGCCGAGTAACAGGAAAAAGCGTCAATTGAAGTTCTTCTTTCCTCCCTAAAACAGACTTCAGACCTCTGCTTCCAGCTGTGATATGATGCTCACAAACACTTGAAAGCCTTGGGCCATATCTGAAAATAGACAGTACTCGTTCTTCGCATGGTAAGTCTTGAGTAAGCCTGCAGGAACCAGTAAGCATTAAATGAACAATTACATTTGATAGTCCTAGCTCTCTTTATGTAACTGTAATAACAGAACAATAAAAATAGGATGCCAAATTGCACTCGAGCAAAATGTATGGTAAACGCAGTTCAATCTATAGTGTCAAGCATGTGAATACAAGGGATAGTGTTCCATTGTTCACTGATAATAGGACCAACAGAAGTAAAGAAAAATACATTTCTTGGTGAAGTGCTTACCATATCCAGCAGTTTGAACATCAAATCCTTCATCCTGTAAAGGTGTCATTATGACTTCACTTTAGTTAACAGAGATTGGTTACAGAAAAAAAAAGTGTGTGCATTAGTTTTCTCTCAAACCTGTAATTCCCTAATCAATGGCAAACTCCCGGTGATAGAATATGGTTGTACGTGACCAACTATTTCCTCAGTTGCTTTGCATAATGCTTTAAAGCCCTGAGACTCCAAATTACAAGCCACCCCATTCATCACATCTCCATCAAAAGTGATTTCAAGCCTAGCACAATAAACAGTAAGTAATGGCAACCATACCCTCCATCATGATGGTTACTGCTAAAACACAAAAAGTAAAAATGTTTCACCTTCCTCGCAGATTTTCATCAGGAAGAACATATTTGGACACTGGGCCATGAGTATGAAGCTTTGTTTCAAGTCTCTCATTTATATCATCTACGTACTCTTGTAACTTCTTCACTACACAAGTTGTGCTGCATGATAATGGCATTGGCAACTGTCAATTTAGCACATGCAGGAGAAAGAACAATACATATCTATGCATAAGAGGGCTTACCTATAGAAAGGAGTCAACCTGTAACATAAAAAGGAAACATATGGTCAGGACTCAGGAATGACAAAGTTCGTGTTCATCACTTTTCTAGCCGCTGACAAACTTTTTTTTTTCAAACTTGGCATTCTTCCAAATGCAATTGCAAAAATAGCTCCCTCCCAGACCGCAGAAGCGCCAATAGGTGACACGTGTCACCTACCGTGCTCTCGTATTGCGATAGGAGGTACCACGCAGTAGGAGCTTTGCCACCTTGGTAGCATAAATGAGCTGTTTTAATTAAGCAAAAGGCATTAATTAAGCGATTAAACAAGTGATTAATTAAAAAAGAAATAATTAATGATTAGATTCCTGCCAAGCCATGGGGCCTCGGTAGGAACTTGCCACGGCCCACCAGAGCGGTAGGTGCCGGCTCTTCCGCGGTTAGGAAGGGGGATATTTTTGCAATTGCATTCAGAAGGGGGCGAGATTTACAAAATAGTTCATTAGGAAGGTAGAAAAGTGATGACTTCCAAAAGTTCTATGTTTCAATAATAAAAAAGAAAGAGACAACAGAAGCAAATTGTTTGCTGAATGTTGTGAAACCCTGGTGATCCTAGAATTTTTCTCCCTGCTGAGCAAGTTCCACCCTTTTGTATAGCAAGATCTTTTAAATTTTTATTTACATGTAAACACATTATCGACTAAAGGAATTCTACATGCAATTTCAGTAGGACGCTGTACAAAGTACACATCAAGTGAAAGCTTAGTTAAACCATTTGATTTGAAATGCAATTAAAGGGTATCTAAGAACCACATAGCAAGAGTTGGACCTTATATCCCCTGAAATTGTACACTCTCCAGGAATTTGATTCAGACCCCCACCAGGATCTGCAAAGCAAATTTGTTAGGAGCATGAATAAAAATACCCAAATATTTTCTTTTCACATATAATAAATATTAAATACAGGTAAAAGTTGGACTTACAGCTCCATTTTGTTGGCTTCATCGTAGATGGAGTAGCAAACTTATAGACCTGCTCTTTCTCGTGTGGAGGGAAGTCATTGTAAAACCTAGTTTGTATTTCTTTAAGTGCTTCCATATTTAACTCCATAGCATTTATGGCCTGAAGTAAAAAAAAAGCAGATATAGAGTTTTCATATTTCAAAATCAATGCTGTATTTTGCTGTCTCCAACAATTGGAAACAACTTGAGAAATATATATTTGAATTTGTTTGTCCTGTAAGCTAATTGAATGCCTCTATCCTTGATATTATGAAGACATGCTCAGCATTTTTCAAAAATTATGATTCAGGGAAGAAAGTTGCAAAGAATCCTATAATAGCAGAGTTGTCGGTACTTGAATTTTTATTGCTATTGCTTTAGATAAATTGGTGCTTTTGCAGCTTGCACTAACTACAAGAATGCAAGCTTAGTTTAACAACTGTACACTTTAACAGATCATAGGTTATAAAATATTTACAAATAAATAAGCAGATGCTTTATACATTGTCAACTAACCATTGCATATCATTCCACCTCTGTAAAACTATCGTTTTGGTTCCTTAATTCAAAATGGGTTAAAAAAACATTGCATATCACTAAAGCTACAGAATGATCGTCTCCACCAAAAAGAACGAAACAATTACCTTATGTGCGAGGCCACTGTGGAACAGCTTCCCTGTTGCCTTCAGATGCCATGGAATCATCCCACCGGTGCCAATGCATGGCTGCTTATCAGCTGTATCTATCCAAAACCTGCACGATACAACGCAATAGCAACAAGCAAATCAGCATCTATTCCCCGCGAACAACACCTTAGATGGACATTCCATCAAACAATTCAATACTCACAAGGGTCCAGTCTTGAGCTTGTCAAGCAAACCGTCCTTGACAAGGCCATCAACACCAATGCCAGAGACCGATGAGTTCTCCTCATTGGCTATAAACACAGCAACGACGGAATGCTTCAGTGCTGGCTTCACCTCACCAAGACGACGCATCAGCTGAGCAACCAGTGCGACATGACCAAGGCAGTCGGTCGTCCCACGCCCCCGAAGCTTGTCCTTCTCATCGCTGTCAAATGTTAGTGAGAAGGGATCGAAGTCCTGCGGAAGTAGAGGCGCCCAGTTCACCAATTAGAACTACCACAAGAGTAAATTTTGAGGTACAATTGGTTAGAAATCAAGTACTGATGCAACAGAAAGAGAACGGGCAAAAATAAACAGCACCAACTTGGGGAAAGGAGAAAATTTTACAATAGATACAACACAGAAGCACTATATCTACCAAAACACTTCACAAGCCATCATGAAACCCAAACAATATGCAAATTTTCAATCAACATACCACGTCACGTATAGTGATAAGAAGATTTGATCGAACATTGCCATTGATACCTTACACACAACCACGATACTACAAAGTGGCCATTACCACGGAGGAACCATCAGATCACACAAGTGTGGATCTTTGATTCTTTTCCACGGTAAAACACACCAGGATCACCAATTAATTGGAGAAGAATGCAAGTTTAGCAATCACCAACTAAATAAAAAAATCACAAAATCAATAAAGGTAGAACGGATGATAACCGGACAAAACAAAGTGCCAATTTTCCCAGCTGAAACACCACCAAATCAAGCAAACCCTCAAATTTCTTCGCCCAAGTACCGTAAACATGAGAAGCGATTTTCACATCATCAAAGAAAAATAAAATCTGGTAGCAACCCACCCAATCGTTAGGGTTGGCCGGGACGACGTCCATGTGCATGCCGACGAAGGAGACAACGAGGCCGGGAACGGTGCCGGGGTACTCGACGATGACGTTGCTCCGGCCCTCGGCGTAGCTCACCTTCCGCACGATGAGCGGGCCGCCCCCGGTGTCCGTAGAGACCGCGAGGAGCGCGTCGACCACGTGCTGCGCCACAAGGTCCTCCTGCGGGACGTGGGCCGGCGGGTCGTTCTGCAGGCGCTGGGACTCGCCGATAAGCCTCGCGAGGAGGGCGACGAAGGGGTCACGGTCTAGGCCGCCAACGGCGTCCTTGAGCGGCGGCGCCGGAGATGCCATCTGAGACGTGCCCTCGAGCGGCGGCGTCCCTTGTTCGTTAGCGAAGGGAATCTAGTCGAGGAGGAATTTTCTGTGTGTGGCCGTGTGGGGGCAGCTGGGCTGAGGCTTTTCAGAATCTGGGACTCAATCCGCCCGCCTCACAACATAAAGGACTCAATTCGCCCGCCCTTTAGGATTTGACACTGGCGATGCGAATTTCTTCGGTTTGAGTGTTTCTCAGCCTTTTCTCCCGTTTTCCTCTATTTCCTACTCTTTTCTAATATTTTTAATTGACCAGCCCACCTAAAGTACCTCTTTTGCCCTTGGTCCTCTTTTCTTAGGGTCATCCCGTGAATCGCTCTCTCGAGTGAAATCTACTGCTCTGGCGAAGTGGCGAGTGCTTGTTCTTAGCGATCACGCGCGTGCCGCAGATACGACTCCGAGTCCGACGCACGCCTCCGCTCCATTACGGCCCAGACTCCATCAATGGCGTTGTCGTGAGCGCCGGTTCCATGCCGCAGTCAGAAGCGGCCAGTGCTCCATCCAACCGCCGCCTCGGCCTCGACTCCCGCCCGTCTCGTCGCAGTAGATGTCGCAGACTCCTTCGCCTCTCCATTCGCCGCAATGGCTCCAGCTCTGCTAGGGTTAGGCAACGAGGGCCCTTGTTGTTCTTGCGCCATTCCCATTAGATGAAGCGCAATTGCCGCCAGATGATTGATGTGACCGGGTTGCCATTAATCCTTTGCCCGATGTGCAAGGACGTAAGGATGATTGCGTTGACCGCAGTGAACTCAAAGGATTATCTTGGCCAGCGATTCTTCAAGTGCCCCAGGAACAAGCAATTCGTGAGTGTGTTTCTTTGGCAAAATTCTTCGATGATTCTGACAGTTATGTTGTGCAATGCTTATGCCTTATTAAATTGAGCAGGTCCCAGGAACATGCCCAATTTACATGTTGCATGAGGCCTATGTGAAGCACCTACAGAAGCATGGTTTTTTGGGTTCAACCTCATTCTTGGATGTTGTCCCCGACCGGTGGATAAAATTGATCGACTAGAGATGGGGATGGAAGAGATGAAGGAGTTGGTTATGAGGAACAGAGAACCGAGAGTGAATTATGTTTGTTTTGTTCTAGGATGCATCAATTTAGCTTGTCTCGATATTGGGCATCCTATTGGTTGTAATGAGATCTCTGTTGTAATGAAGTAGATGATGTGTAGTCTAAGTACACGTATGGAATGTGTTTCCATCTACCTGCTTGATGTACTGAATATCTATCTATTTTAATGGAATGGCTATGTTGGAATGTTTCAGATTGTTAAATTCTTGTGTAGATATGAGTGCATGAATCACTCAATGATACCTAGAAATACCACAGTAACAGAAACAATTGCTGGTCTTTTAGCTGAATCATCAATGACACTCATGAATATGATCTGCTTTTAGCCGAATCATCAATGACAAACATGAATATGATCTGTTTTAGCTGAATCATCAAGGATATGGTCGGCAAGTTAGCAAAAAAATCCTTTGTAGAGAATTTGTTTTAGTCATAATAGAGCAAAGAATTTGTTTCGTAATACAAGGAACCTGGAATAGCTTGCTAGGTACTTGGACTAAATCACTTGCCCCAAATAGGATTTGAGGAGAGTAACAAGCCTACAAAGAACATTGAAAAGAAAGTGCGGCTCAAATAGAGGACCCGACCATTGATATGTCGTGCGAATGGATTTGAACTACGGGAGAGAGCAATGAAAATAAGAGAAGCTTCAAGCCGTGGGCATAAAGTATGCATTCATGTATCGTGCATTCACAATTTAGTGCACAAAACAAGAAACAAAATGCAACTAGTAAGGCCGTGAATTTCAATTGCTTCCTTAGCATTTAGACTCTTAAGAGTGTACCAAGCGAATGTTGACACTACAAGTAGCTCGAAAACAAGATGTCGATTTCGTGCACCATATTTATAGGTGGTAAATCGTTAATGCAGATAAAGTGCATTGTATTATCAAGATGTTACCCAACTGTTCACCATCAAGATGCTAGTGATCACTATCAACATGGTATTTTGATTAAAACAATCACAAACAAAGGGCTTCAATAAACAAAGACTTCAAATACACAAATAAATCAACACATAATTAAAGGATTCAATTGCCGAAATGATTTCGATTCTCATATTCTTCATATTGTCACGCAAACCTTAACAGGTCAAGGACATCATCTGTTTTAGCTGAATCATGAAGGAAACCTTAACAGGTCATCCGGTCCGACCGGCAAGGAAACGGTTGCACCGGACAAGAAATCTAGGGTTTTGTTTTTCTAGATGCCCGGTTGGACCGATCACAACCCGGTCGCACCGGCCATGCACAACCCGGTCGCACCAGCCATTCACATCCATTAGTTACAGCATGAATATACTCAACCATTGCAGTTCAACACAGGCTTGGTGATGCAGCACTTCAGAGAGTTATCCTTGTTTTAGTCACAGCATGAATATACTCAACCATTTGATCAAACAACACAACAATGCAAATATCGTAAGCAACAAAAGCCCAAATATAGATAGTTCCATTAGATTAACTAAGAAAGCATCCATTGGCCCAAAATGGTCCGAAAATTCAACAAGTTTCAAAGACACTAAGATTACGTACATCCATCACTTTCTTGTTTCCAAAAGCATCCAAACTCAGATACAAAAGCATTCGCCAAACTAAGATTAGACATGTGGATCTATTTTTTGGCTTCCTTGGAGTGACCTTCTTAGTCTTAGCTCTCTTCCGAGGGAATGTTTTGTCCTCGAAGGGTGGTATGGTGCTCATTTATCGCCGCCACTTGTCCGAAAAAAAAAGATTCAAGAATAAGCAAAAGCAGACTAGAGACTAGCAAAATTAAAGCGCTAATGCATAGTTTTACCTTCTAGTCACAGCCCGTGGCTTGAATTGCGTTGAGGTGTCCCCAATGACTTTTGACTTAAAAATGAGAAATGTACATTTCAAAGAAACAAAGAATATAGGCTAGTATGGAATTGGTTTTTCTAGTGTACAATGCTAATGCATGGTTTTACCTTCTAGTCACAGGCCCAGGGCTTGAATTGCTTTCAGCTGTCCCCAATGGCATTTGACTTAAGAAAATGTAAATGCAGTTTGAAAGAAACACTAATATAGGCTAGTATGGAATTGGTTTTTCTAGTGTACAACGCTAATGCATGGTTTTACCTTCTAGTCACAGGCCTTTGACTTTCCTGTGTTGCTACCTTCTGTCTTTTGGAAGCACTAGTGCTAGCCTGACCTAATGGCCTCCCTTGCTTTGCTTTCGGCTTTTCTGCATGAGCATCATCAACATATTGTTCACATGTAAATAGGCAACATACAACATATTGTTCTTACCTCTTTTTGTTCCATTAAAAGAGCACTTTGAGGAAGATGACCTATGGCCAAATGCAAAGCATTTCTTGCATTGCACACCGCCACTTGCCTTTGGTCCTAGGTTTGTTCCTTTGTTCTCTAGGCAACCAGGTATTCTATTCTTCCTTTGTCTTCCCATCGTCTCTTTGTCGAGGTGGCAACAACTTGAAGCCAAGGTCCACATTGGCCCATTGTGACTTGTCATTAGTGGCTGAATAACCCCAAAGATATGCTAGCCTAAAGTGATACATGAATAGTATGGATGCGAAAATTGTTCCATATTAGGATTTCTATGGGTACCAATGAGTGCCAAAGCATGTGGGCATGGTTTTCCGAGACTTGCCACTCTCGCATGAGCATGTATGTTTTTTAGATTCACCACATGTCTAATAATCTTGTGGGTAGAAGTGATCTCTGTCACCTCTGCTTCATCCCTACCACCTTCTCTGACCTTCAAGTGACCCAATTGCCTAGACATTGCATAGAGCTGCCGAACTACAACAGGGAGCATAATGCGGCCTTCAAATTTTTCACCTATCCTTCTCCTTTTTGCATATAGTTCCATGAACTTTGATCGAGAGAGTCTGCAAGGTCAGCAATTGGAAGATCCTTAAGATCCTTAACCAGTTGTTCCAAACCTCGCAAGATTGTTGGTAATATAATCACATTTTATCTCTTCGAAAATTTGCTCCTCATCCATAGTAAATTGTGATATTGATCCAACCAAGGCTTCACCTCATCACTTGTCAGTATAAATCTTGTTCATTAAGTTTTCATGATATTCTTTGTTGGAAAGTCCTAGTCTGCAGGATACATGCGACCAAATGTCGGTCCTTGAAAAATCTTGACAAAATTCTTCATCAAATGCAAAAACATTCCCTATGTTCTAAGGGTAAACAAATTTTCATCAAGATTCTCTAGGCCTTTACAGCATCTGAACTTATAGCCGGTATGGTGGATTTCAATGGCTTTTCAGAGTCAGCCAGATAAACCATGTCCAATGTCGATGGTCTCAAAGATCAAAAATCCAAAAGCAACCGGAACATCCAATTGTGTCCATCTAAGGAAGTGGTCGAAGACCCAATTGGAGATCAGGGGTTATGCGAGAACGTTTCCGGTGCTCTTTTCTTGCTACTTCCACCCTTCAAAAACCATTCGAATGGTTATAAAAAAAATTCTAAAAAGTACACATACACAAAATTTAAAATATAATTTCGATCTACACGTTGAGAAACAAAAAGATAAATTCTACTAAAAGGAAGAAAGATACTTTCATGCTTTTTCTTTTGATAGTTGCACAAATATTAAATCGTGATTGAATATAGATGATGATTACTTATCCTTTCGTTTGCTTTAAGATTTGTCCAACTTACATTAAAAGGGAAAGTATTGAAGCACTGCTCAAAAGAAATTCAAAAATAAGAAAAGATAAAAAGCTACTGTTCACTGAATTTTATCTTTTTCTAAATGCGTAGGTCTAATTTATACTTGAAATTTTTGTGGAATGGTTGATTTTTATAACTATATGCATCGTTTTCTGAGCAGTAAGAGTATCAGTGACATAAAACTTGTAGGAGTTATGCATATGTACCATTCGGTAGGCTGATGGGGTCTTAGGGTATGCTTTAAAATTTTAACTACCCAATCTGGTATTCCTAAAATAGCACCCAAAGCCCATTTCTTCGTTTCCTCATTCAACGAGCGAGCAACTATTCCCCATTTCCTCATTCGACATTCACAGAGAGACTTAACCCTAAATCCCCATTCCCAATCGAGCCGAAGCGGCGACGCCGACGCAGCCGAGGCGAGGTGACGACCGTGAGGCGAGGCCGGGCGGCGGAGGCGGAACTGCATGACGACGCCAGCAGAGACCGCAAAGCGCAGCTGCAGGAGGCAGCCGCCAAATGCAGGCGGATCCGACCATCCGGGATGGGGGGGCGTGGTGGCGCAAGCTGCTGGCGTGGCAGAAGCGTGGCGGGAGGCGGCGCCGGGTGTGGGCGGCGTGGGCAAGCATTGCTGCCGTACGGCCGAGGCGACGCCTTCAGGCGCTGGAGGCGGGACACCGTGACCCGACCAAGGAGCCCCAGGAGGAGAGGCGTCGGGGGCTCTCTGGTGCCGAGATCTTGGATCGAGGACTTGAGGAGTGAGGGGCGCTGAGAGCCTGAGACGATGCCGACCGGGACCAGTGAATGTGATTGCCGACTGGTATACTCCCTCAGTCCCTCTTCTCTGCAAGAGCAAAAACATTGTATGGATAATGTGTATGAATAGCCTGACATTTGTATATATGATGTGTTTTAGGTTCATTGCCTTCATGCCTTGCCCTATGTGAAAGAAACATTCATCGCCCTTTTTGAATCTGTTTAGGTAATTTATGAATTTGATTTAGGATTTATGGGATGCGATGGTTGGAAATTTAAGTTGTGATTTCTTACTTGTGAAATGTGAATGTAGAGCAAGAGTAGCCAACATGAAGAGGAATAGAGATATTCTTTCCTTTTTAGGGATCGAGAAGCAAAGAAAAGGGATATTTTATCTTCTTCGTCAACACCCGATGGGCAACCTCAAGAACAAGAAGAGACAAGAGCAACTGAAGGAAGTGGGAATCAAATTGTTGATGTGATTGCTAACAATGCACCAATGACAGCACCACCCCGAGTCGAAAGTCTTTGAAGCTTCAAATTCAATTCCTACGAGTGAGGAGGAGGGCGTGATTTATGATGTTGACCTTCTTCCTCATGATCCGAGAAAAGGATACCAATTGCGAGCTATGCTATCAATGATCAAGATGCGATTAGGAGAGGATATATTGCAAAAGGTCCATGCCAACCTTATACACATGATTTCCCATTAGGAAATATCGTAAAAAAGACGCCACTTGATGTGAGTTGGTTTGATAAGTACAATTGGGTTGAATATAGTGTCGAAAAGGATCTTGCATTTTGCTTTATCATTATTTGTTCAAGGGGAAAACTAAGGGGTGGCAGGCTTTGTTAATGGTGGTTGGAGGAATTGGAACAAATATGACTCACTTGACAAACATGTGGGTAGTATAAAGAGTATCCATAATCAAGCGCAAGAGAAATTCAACTTCTTTGGTAAACCAAAATCATCAGTGGTTCATGTTATTGTGAAGCGATCTAAAGAGGAGAAACTACTTTACAAATCTAGGTTGACTTATTCACTTAGATGCTTGAGATTTATTTTGCATCAAGGATTGGCATGCCGTGGACATGATGAAAGTGAACTCTCTAGTAATCAAGGAAACTTTCTTGAACTGTTGAAATGGCTTGCGAAAGTAATGAAGAGGTCAATAAGGTTGTTTTGAAAAATGCTCCAGAAATTGTCGCTTGACTTCGGGGCCATACAAAAAAATTATTACTTGTTGTGCCAAGGAAGCGACTAGACACATAATTGAAGAAATTGGTGATGATCACTTAGCTATTCTAGTGATGAGTCTAGTGATGTATCCCAAAATGAACAACTTGCTCTTTGCTTGCGTTATGTTGATAAACTAGGAAGGGTATGTGGCGGTTCCTTGGAGTAGTTCATGTAGCCGATACCACTTTTTTGTCACTTAAAGATGCAATTGAGACTTTACTTATGGATCATTCGTTGAGTCTTACTCAAGTCCGTGAGCAAGGATATGATGGGGCTAGTAACATGAAAGGTGAGATTAGAGGGTGAAAACATTGATTATGAATGAGTCTCATACGCTTATTACGTCCATTGCTTTGCACATCAACTCCAATTAGTTCTTGTAGGCATTGCTAAGGGCAATGCCGATTGTGTTTGGTTTTTGAGCAACTATCAAACTTGTTGAATGTTATTGGAGTTTCTTGTAAGCGTCATGACATGCTTGAAACACTAGAGCTCGGGAAGTTTTGGAAGCCTTTGGATTTGGGTGAAATTAAAAGTGGACGAGGATTGAATCAAGAAATGGGGTTGGCTAGGCTTCTTGATACTCGTTGGGGTTCTCATTATAAAACTATTCGCACATTATTGATATGTATTCTACAATCCATAAAGTACTCATAAAGATCGGAAAAGACCCCACCCTAAAGAATGAATGGGGAAAAGCCCATGCTATGGTGGCGACCTTTGAGTCATTTGATTTTGTTTTCATGGCAAACTTTATGCTAGTAATACTTGGGTACACAGATGAGTTGTGTCAATCTTTACAAAAGAGGATCAAGATATTGTTAATGCTATGTCACTTGTTGATTTGGCTAAGAACAGTTGCAACATATGAGGAGTCATGGGTGGGAAGACTTTCTTCATGAAAACATTACATCATTTTGTATGAAACATCGCATTAAAGTTCCAATCTTTGGATAAGAATTATATGCCATTTGGAAGATCAAAGCGTTTTTCCCAAACAAACAAATGATGATCATTATAGAAGAAAGTATATCTTGGCATCATCGATAATGTTCTTCAAGAGCTTAACAGTCGGTTTGACAAAGTTAATATGGAGTTGCTTGTATGCATGGCTGCCTTGAATCCTCTCAACTCATTTGAAGCCTTCATTAAGGATAAAGTAATTAGGCTTGCCAAATTTTATCCCAATGAGTTCTCAAGTACAGATTTGATCAGACTTCCTTTTCAAATTGATAACTTTATTGATGATATGCGAAAAGATGATAGGTTTAAGGACCTCAAGAATCTTGGTGAGCTTTCTGTTAAACTTGTTCAAACCAAGAAGCATGAAATTTACAAGTTAGTGTACTTACTTCTCAAATTGGTATTGCTCCTACCTATGGCAACGGCGAGTGTTGAAAGAGTATTTTCTGCTATGAATGTTGTGAAGAACAAGTTAAGAAATAGTATGGGCAATCAATTCTTAAATGATTGTTTAGTCACATTTATTGAGCGAGATATTTTCTTGAAGGTTAGTGAAGACGATGTAATCAAGTGTTTTCAAGCCATGAAAAGCGTAAAAAGTACAATTCTAATTTTCATTACATATTCGTAATCTTACTGTTCATGTAAGGCCTTAATTCAACTATATGTCTTTGTATTATTGGTAAATTTGGAATCTATGTGGTGAATTTATGCTATAAAATTGTGTATGTCAACTATTCGGTGTCAAATGTGCACACCCATTGCAAATTTCCTAGTTCCGCCCCTGTGTACCATAGAGCGTGCACCGTGAGTGTACGAACAACTTATATATGCCGGCGCCGGAGATGCGTGCTATATCCATTGTTGTTTAATGTTGGTTTCAGTTGGGTTTTGTCTTTCAGAGAACGTTGCAGGGACAGGGAGTAACAAGTGTGTAACTCATGCTGACAAACACCGTCCGCTGGCCCAACGACGTAGTAGTAGTACTCTATATAACCGATAACAAAATGTGGAGTGAGCATTGAGTGTGAATCTGATGTCCACTGTAGTCCAGGTGGTATGTTAGTTCGGCAGCTTGAGCCGCCGCTAATGCCAATGTGTGTATCTGGACAGGTGGGTAATGTGGTATGACTTGTAGCCGAGATGGACAGTACACATGTTTGGCCCGTACCCAAGGCCTCGTAGGATCCCACTTCACGTTTTCCACGCCCAACCATCTGAGCCCCAGGGCAGGCCGCCGAACGCATAGCTTCCAGCACTCAACCGACAGCCATCACCGACCGACCCACCTTCCGCTGGCTACCGCGCGTCTCCCATACGTCGGCCCGTCTCCCACACGGACAGTCGTACCCACTACACGGGCGCGGCGCAAACCCAGCGCGGGCCGAAAACCTGGTTTCCCGTCCTGCACCGTGGTCAGCCGATGAATCGACCCGCAATCGTCGCACGCCCGCAGCCGGTGTCCCTCTCCTCTTCCGCCACCTATGCGGCGAAGTCCAAAAAGAAAAAAAAAACACTACGCGGCGGAAGAAAATTTGTTCTCACCAGCTTGTTAACTTTGACGGACGGCCCGGTGTATGGTGCCTCCGTTGCTGCCCACCCAGGGAACCAGCCGTTGCTGTCTGAGCCCTTATGTAGCCTACTAGCAAATTTTTCGTGGTGTAACACGTCGCGCGCAACGTTTTTTCGTAGAATTTTTTTTTTTTTTGGCGGCGTTTTAATTTTTGAATCGTCGAAATAATAAGCGAAATGGTTGAAAGAACACAAAATTTTTCGTAGCGTAACACGACGCGCACGCCGTTTTTCGTAGAAAAATTTTCTTTTTTTTTCGGCGACGTCTTATTTCCTAAATCGTCGAAATAATGAGCGAAACGGGGAAAAAAATAGAGAGATAGAGTTGTAAAAATATCTATTTCGATGAACTATTTGGAAAATATTGGAGACCGAGCTGGAGAACCGCGGCGGGGAAAAAGTCTAGAGGAAAAAGGGTGAAAAATTATTAGAGATGACAACCTTCTTTTGCTGAGTCCAACACTCTACGCGCTTATTGAGTAATAATACATGTTTTAAAAAATATCAGAGATCGATGAGCGAAATGGGAAAAAAAATAGAGAGATAGAGCTGTAGAAATATCTCTTTCGACGAATTATTTAGAAAATATTGGAGACCGAGCTAGAGAACTGCGGCGGGGAAAAAGTCTAGAGGAAAAAGGGCGAAAAATTATTAGAGATGACAACCTTCTTTTGTCGAGTCTAACACTCTACGTGCTCACCGAGTAATAATACATTTCGATGAATTATTTGGAAAATATTGGAGACCGAGCTAGATAACCGCGGCGGGGAAAAAGTATAGAGGAAAAGGGGCGAAAAATTGTTAGAGATGACAACCTTCTTTTGTCGAGTCTAACACTCTACGTGCTCACCGAGTAATAATACATTTCGATGAATTATTTGGAAAATATTAGAGACCGAGCTGGAGAACCACAGCAGGGAAAAAGTTTAGAGGAAAAAGGGTGAAAAATTATTAGAGATGACAACCTTTTTTTGAGTCTAACACTCTACGCGCTCACCGAGTAATAATACATGTTGTAAAAAATATCAGAGATCGATGAGCGAAACGGGAAAAAAAATAGAGAAATAGAGCTGTAGAAATATCTCTTTCGACGAATTATTTGGAAAATATTAGAGACCGAGTTGGAGAACCGCGGTGGGGAAAAAGTCTAGAGGAAAAAGGGTGAAAAATTATTAGAGATGACAACCTTTTTTTGCCGAGTCTAACACTCTACGCGCTCACCGAGTAACAATATATGTTTTAAAAAATATCAGAGATCGAGATGGGAAATCGAGTTGGGAAAAAAGTCTAGAGATAGAGTCGCACACATATTTCTAGTGACGAAAACATTTTTTCCCGGAAAAAAGGAAAAAGGACCTAGACAAAAAGTCTAGAGATAAAGCCGCACACATATTTCTAGTGACAAAAATATTTTTTCCCGAGAAAAACGGAGAAATGACCTAGACTTAAGTAGTAAGGACCTGAATGTTACGTTTTTGGACCTATCCGTTATCCTGAAAAAATAGAAAAGAGCTTGTTCGCGATTTGAATTTAACGAGAGGTTCTTTCCGTAAAATGGCGCATGAGGGACCTGAACACGATTTTAGAGAAAAAATCTTCTCCTCACAAAAAATCGCGAAGAGCCTATTCGTAATTTATAAAAAGACCAAAACGTAATTTTCTTTTTGGCTCAAACGGTCCTTACACCAGCGTTTCTTCAGCCTTTAGGAAAGGTAGTATTTTTTACCCTAGTTCAACTGAGTTTTGTGTTCTGCTTATCTTTACGAGTCCGGCCAAAAAAAAAAACTTGTATGGCTCGAATCAAAATTGATTCAATTATAGTAGTTAACGAGTTTGTTGAAATGGAAATATTAACGAGGCTCAGCGTAGTAGTGGCTTGTTAGCTCAAATTTAAAATAACCACTTAAATGATAAATAAAGCGATCTTATGTTAAATTATGTCAATTTTAAAAGGAGCTCCCTATTGCACTATTTGGGGCGTGGGCGGCAATCATCATTTGCATTAAACCCCTCTAAATTTTATTGAGGCAACGATGATGCAGCCACTTTACATCAAACACTGCAAGTCTACAACACGCTCAGCATATATATTTTTACATTGTTATGCAAGTGAATCGACTCATCCATTTAAAAAGAAAGCAATACAAACTGACAATGGGTTTTTTGATAAACAAGAACGAATGTAACCCCCAAATATACAAATAAAAATACGCCCTACCACACAAACAGGACACGCCGGGAAGAATAGATATCCCACGTCAAAATGGTAACAAAAAATATCAGGAAAATTGTCTGCTCTGAGCTGCCCACTGCTGAAGTACAAACTTTCAGAAAAGTGGGATCTATGTAACATACAGCTTTGTGATCATGCATGACGCCGTACAGAGACACAAATCCATCAAATAACTGTTCAAAGGAGCCCAGGACATTTCGCTCGTCACTAAGTCCTTATCTCGTACGATCCGGCCCTCGTGATGTAGCGAACCCACTCAACAGTGTTGTAACCACTCTTCTCCCACACCTGAAAAATGCATCAAAAGATATAATTTTACATATCAGATAAGTTACAAGGTTTCATAGTAACACTTGCTGCACGTACCTTAAGGAACCGAACACGTAAACCAGAAGCAGTGAACATCGGAACCTGCAGGACCGAGACATCAGACATGGCATTAGAGGGTAGAGCTGAGAAAATAGTCAAACGACATAACCATATGATTAATATGGTATAGGAATACATCATATTCTATCAGCATGACAATGCATGAGCGGATATTTGTCATCAAATTACTTAAAGGCAATGCCTTGAACAAACATACTCCAAGGCCAACAAATTATGTATCACTTTATCTTGTATACGCTCGAGTTTAGTTCACAAACAATGAGCTATTTGTGTTCTTTGCTGACATTGCATTTTCAGTTGTAAATTGTAGAGCTGATAAATAAAATGGAGTAGAGGGAACATGATAGTCATTTTGCTGAGGATTCTTTAAGGAGGTAAAATATAACCTGGAATTCCATCTGAATTGGTGGCCTGTTCCATGACTTCTTTTCCCCCATTGTAGAGATCAGCTCAACTTCTGCACTCATGGTCGCCTCAGTCTGTCCAGGGAATTTCCTGATCCTATAGTTTTGAAAGTATGTTATGAGTTCAAATATGTTGGTCAATTTGCAATAGTTGGCAAGAAAGTAGCCCTTCAAGAGTAAAAACTCCCAATATATGCACCATAGGCCCTAATGTAGCATTGCATGCAAATAGCTCAGCAGGCCAAAATCAAACCAAAATCAATAAGTTATTGTTTACGCTATGCTGAGCAGCACCAAGCCCATCAACAGACAATGTACACATCGTCTTTGGTATAACACAAATGTTAGAAAAAGTTGAGTCACACTAACTTCCACACCAGGGAATCAACAGACAATGTACACATCGTCTTTGGTATAAGAGAATTGTTAGAAAAGGTTAAGTCATACTTACTTCCACACCAGGGAATCAATTGAAGCATTATATTTGGCTTTGCCGGATGTTGTTTGGAAACTAGTCTTTGCTGTTTGCTTTGGAACTGGGACTTTGACGACAACACCAAGTGCAAACATCTTAGCACCAAAAACACTCTTAACCTGCGTAATAGAGGATCATCGTGTCAGAAAACATGATTTTTGACTTCACCTATTTACATATGCTCACTTACTTTCACATTAATCTCCATGCGTGTTCGGCCCAATTCCTTAATTGTTGGTAGAACCCGGAATGGAAGATTTACGCCCTCCGTGATTCGATATCTAAAACAAAATGTGTCCGTCAAAAGCCAGCCAAACATTAGAAATCTGTCATTTGCAGGGGAAAAAAAAAAAATTACAAGCATAAATAGGAATAAAAAGATTACTTCATCAATTCAAATTCACCATCTGGTGGCACAAAGCTGACTGTCTTTTCTGAGTTAAATCTTGTTAGGTTGACACACTGGTGGAATGTGACATCATCAAGTTCTATGGTCTTCCCACTGTAGAGGGAGAGAGGATGCCCAATCAGTAGACAATTTAGCCAAATTAACAAAAGTTAGCTCAAACCAGTAAGCAATATTAACCAGCAAAACAATCAATATAGATGTGCAAAGTTTTTTTTTATGTACTTAACAATTTAGAAAGTGATACCTCTTTGCAGGCCTGGACTTCAGTTGGGCTTCCTTTTCAAGTCCGATCTTGTCATTTAAGCCCAACTTCAGATCAGGCATTCCAGAAAGGAAGCACTTCATAAGAATCTTTCCTGTCACGTCACAACGTAGAACACTGCCTACAGAAATGTAAGTCGATACACACAATGAACATCAATTAACTCAAAAGTAAAGACAACGAAAACCTCTCAGAGCAGTACAACTAAATTTTGATTTTGATTGGTCCATAAAATACCTTTAGAAGACATAAGAAGGTTTACGCTCTCAACAATGTCCAAGAAAACCTGATAAGAGTGGGAATTATTCCATTAGTGTAACTTGGTGTACTAAAAGAAATGGCAACAAAGAAAAGAAAACAGAGGGAGGTATGGGCCATTTTGTCTAACAGCCAAATTTAGTAAATGTGTACAATATGTGTGAGAACTGAGATGCATTTTAAAATATATGTAGGATGTTGGCATTGCTAGCGCCCCATGCTCTGCTGGAACCATTAGAAATGCTAGTGCCCTGCCTATTTTTTTTTCCCCAAATACAGCTGAAACTTTCCTACATATTTAATTCAAGCACCTCATTTTTCTTGTACACAAGACCCTCTCTTCTCCAACCGACAGCGCCGGTGACTTGCAGAGTGGCATTTGGAACAGGCTTATCCGAAGGCTATCAGTGCAGAAAAAAGGAAATAAGATTCAGATGCTTTCATATAAACAAAACAAAACCAGCAACATACATCTTTATGTAATTTAACCCAATATCATCTAATTTCAAATTCATATTTTCTGACCTTGGAGGAAAATGGTGACCGAACACCTTCTTGAGTTATATACAACTTTAAGATTTCAGGTGAGAGATTCTGAGGATAACCAAAGTCCATAATCTCTGCACAGTTAGTAGACAGTCACTCAATAGTACAAATAAACAGAAACATCAATTCAAGCAGCAAGCAAAGTCCAAAAATAAGATGCGCCCTTACCATCAAGAAGTTCATAGATTAAAACAAAGTTATTCCTAATAGCATCTTCATCAAAAGCTCCACCAAAGTAGGACTTGAAGAGAGCCACTGCCTGATAATTTAAATAATCTTCAGCAGAGATAATGATGAATGAATGAGATGGACATAGCAAATTGTTCAAAATACTAGAGGCTGATATGTAGATCACAGTAGGATCTCTGTATTGAATTGCTAACTGCAGTTTCATTACTCAATCATCTTGACCTGAAGTTTAAATTAAACTAATTCCCAGCCAATTCACCTCATCCAAACAGGCCCTTAGGAAATCATATAGAGCAGAAAATGTTGTATTAGTCCTACTAGATTATTTCCAAAAGTGATGGACATGAAACATCCCACCATGTAGTCATTGAAAAGATGACTTTTCGGTATCACCTATCGACGCCTCCCAGTACCCTGTGAACTTCAGTGCCAGTAGTTCCAGAAGTATCATCATCACTTGCCCGTTAGGAATAGAAAATTCTAGTTGCCAAATAAAGCCAACCTTCAGATACCATCACTAGATGGTATGGTAATCTAAAGTACCCATATTCAGATTGTATATTCCCATGCAATTTCACATATTGTATGGATCATTAAGTAACTAATACATTCTTTTGCTCCGAACAAATTATTATATAAAAAAGACTGTTTGGGAGAAAATATCACATAGATCAATTTCTAGTGGGAAAAAACATCAGTTGCCTTGTTCAGCCTTATATTCATCAAGATCATAATGTGGCTGTGTGGATTATATACATTTTATTCCAAAAGTATTTAAAAGCCAATAGCAAGTACATACCTCCACAACAAACTTGAAAGCACAAGCAACATTAGCATTACTGCTAACCACGATCACAATATAAACATTACTGATCCTCATGTAAAGGAAGGAACAGCCTCCTATTTGCCGAACAGGGCATGTGCCAAGTTCTTTTGTTTGCATAATGTGCATCCTGAATGCATCAACCATATTTCCCCTGCATAATTGTACATGAACACAATAGGGTTTAGTCACTAAATGTAGATGCAACCACGTAAGCAAAAAAAAACATGGGATTTAAAATGAGAGAAGCAAAATGAACATGCAGGAGTTGTTTCTCGTTTGAATACAATACTTGCATTTGGTTGATACAGAATCCTTAGCGGTAGTTTACAATTTTTAGTGTCCCTACGAAAATAATGTCTATGTTATTGAATATGAAATGATACTTGCTCACTACTTAACCAGTATAGACCTTTTGCAGCCTCAAGCTGTCAAAATGAGTCCTAGTCCCTAAAGTTATACCGCATCTGTAACTAAAGTCAAAACCCACTGGGAAAGATCAAATGAACTGTGCCGCAATCTGTTTGTCTAAACTAAAGTGCCTCACTCACCACAATTGCGAGTTTAAATGTGAAAAACTAGTACACAGTCGCTTGTTATTGAGATAATCCACAATTAGAACGCAGCTTCAGTTGAACCATGAACCATCCAAGGCGAAACGGAACGAATTATCCTATTCCGCCAGTAATCCCTTCGCTCGATGCCGGAAGCAAGTAGCATCAACAATCACAAGCAAGAGAACAAAACACCATTCCAAATTCCAATCACTTGGGATCACCGCAACCGAGTCAAGGCAAGGGCCCCATTTCAGCACGCAACGAGTCAATCACCAAAGCCTGGCTGTCAATTGAGATCCTCCAAGCATAATCTCACAAGCCACCCAGTAAAGCCCTCGCGATCTACAAGACGGCGAGCTAGAAACGGAACTAATCGATGCCACGGCTTCAGATCTACCATTCCAAAACCAGGGCACATGAGGAGGGTGGACGGTACAACGGACCCGACATCGTCGCGGTAGAGGCGGTTGATGAGGACGTCCCCGCGGAGGTTGAGGAAGTAGATGGCCGACGCTGCCACCGGCATCGTCGCCTCGACGCCCGCTCCGCCGCCCGACCGTCCGGCACCACCGCCCTTAGCCGGCGCCTGGTCCCACGGTGCGCCGCCGACTACCAACCGGATTCGGTGATCTGGGGGGTTCGGGGCTCGCCGGACGGCGAGAAGGACGGGATGTGACGCGGGTTTTGGTTAGATCTTGGGTCTGCGCAAGGAGCAAGTCTTCTTCCCGTCCGAGAGTTTTTCGTGTCGTTTTTCAGAATAGACCTCTCCAGATGGCTAATTTGCCTGGACGACCTCATAACCTCGGTTGGTGATTTCGCTGCGTCTTGGTCCAGCTGAGGGTTTGTTTTCGGTTGGAGGGGTGAACTCTCGAAATTTCGAACAATTTTTGATTAACATTTTAAAACTAAATTTGATATTTAGAATTTTTAACTGGAATTTTGGTCAAAATTATCGAAATCTTCACGAAACTCAACCTAGTGAAAACAGGTCAAAATGTTGTTAATTTTTTAAAAAAATTGTGAACGGTTCTGCCATATCACTAATGTTCCTATAAAAATTTTAGATGATGATCAAGCATGAGAAGTTTTTAAAAATTCTGAAAGTGTTCTTGTCCTGATAAAAGGTTGACCAGTAAATTTTAACCGAATGGAAAATGGTGCAAACCACATTATAAAATTTTAAAACTTTTTTGTGAATGGTTCTGACGCATCAATAATATTTCCATAAAATTTTTAAACAATGATCAAGCCTGAGGAATTTTTAAAATTTTGAATAGTACTACTGAAGGCTGACCATCAAATTTAAACCAAATAAAAAATAGTTCAAAAAATTTTATAAAATTTTAAAATTTTTTGAGGATGGTCTTCATGCATCACTAATATTTTCCTAAAATGTTCAGATGATGATCTAGCTTAAGAAATTTTGTAAAAATTGTGACAATGCTTCATCATGATAAAAACTTTACAACGCTACATGTATTGCTTCCATAGATTTGATTTAGCAATCAAAACAAGTTTAAAATATTTCAAACTTTTATAGAAAAGTGTCAAGGCAATTCTTAAGCTCTCCTAAAAATTTTGGATTATGTTTACACTCGAGCGAATTTATAAAATTATGACATGGTTACTGTCTTATGTTTATTCGATTTTTGAATTTTTAAATATAACAATAAAGTTAAATTCTTTTGAAAAATTTTATATGTGATACTAGACTATCAAATATAGTACCATAAATTTTTTAGAGTATGGTCAAGCTTGTAAATTTTATAAAAATCTAACAGTGTTTTTACTATTTTTATAAAATGCCACATAAATTCGGTTTTTCAATAAATTTTCATGAAAGATGATATTCTTATGGATTATTGACCCAAATCTAGTCATCAAAAATCCTTAGATCTCAATGAAATTTGCTGAAATTTATAAAATTATTATAGCAATCTGAATTTTTATTAATTTTTTTATTCAGTCGGGATTTTTAATTTCATCCCTACAGAAATCCGAAATCTTGGATAAAATTTCTGAAATACAGGGCGCTCCATTCGAGAGGCAGTCATCTACTGCACAACAAGTTGCACCTTTTTAAGCAAAGTTTATCTCTACTACAGTGGTGGCGGTGGTCCATTCTCTCCTTCCCCTAGGCATACCCACGAAACGGAGAAAGTTTTAATTCGGTTGTGTCGGGGATTGGATAAATTACCATAAGGGCCATCAAGCCCCGGCAGCCCTTCTTCAGCCGACCATGCTTCTCTTTGATGTCGTTCCAAAGGAAGGTCCTCGAACGGACCAGTTGTCAACCATACCCATCCGCGAGCATGCGGCTTAGCCCTCCGAGTATGGTTGCTCGGGCTGGCGGCCAAGATCGGCCACGACCAAGAAAGATCCCCGAGCATGCCCCGAAGGTCATGCTCGGTACATAAACAACGTGGTAGCAATTGCGTTAGCAGATTCGCCACGATCGAGCCCATCACATCAAGACAAGGGTGGCGAAGTCAAGGGACGATCGGCGCCACCCGAGGACACGTAAGGGCATGACATTCGGATGTGGTCGTTTTAAACCGCCTATAAATACCTCCTCAGAACACACCAAGAGACACGGGACGTAGAGGACACACACACCATCTTAGAAAAGGCATGTACAAGCATAGTAATACCAACACTCTTTTGTAATCGGGTATAGGCAAAGTTAAACCCGGCCAAGCCCTTGTAAGCATCAAGATAACAAGCAAGGAAGCACTTTGGGCGTAGGGATGTGTCGGTGTATTTCAAGCCAGCAGCCCAAGTCTCTGAGCCAAGGTTTGGTTAGGTAGGGGTGCCTTTGGTAGCCAAGCAAACCCTAACAGATGGAAACCCAAGCACCTCTCACACTAACGAATTCTAGAGTCTAAAATCCAGATGAACACGATTTTACCTGGTTGGGCCCCCTTGAAGAAGGGTAACAACCTTACTTCTGCTTGATCTTGGATTGATATTTTGGGCTTGATTCTGAGCTTGTTGGTGACCGGCTCCTCTGTTGAGTCTCTCTTCTTTCTTTTCTTTTCCTCTCCCCTCATCGTATGCCCTCAAGTGCCCTTATATGCAGGGCTTACGAGTCGAGATAGAGGAGGATGTCATCATGTTTATCTTACATGCATTTATTACACTGTATCTGTTGTCCGTTCCTTGGCTAATTAATGCCAGCGCATGCCTTCGCTCGGTTCTTAGGAATGTGACCTCTCGAGAGCAGTAGGTGAGGCGTCGGAGGAACGGGCTTATGGAGAATTCCTTGGGACCGACATGCCTAGTCTGGCGGGCTGTCTCGACCTGTCTGGCGGTGAAGAAACTTGGGATGAAGCCACCGCATCCACCCTTTTGCATGGCGGTAGAGCAAGCGAGGCGTGCTTTCGCCCGCATGCCATGTGGGGTTGGCGTCGGCGGCGAGCGTAGTCACCCACTGCTTCGCCCGCGCGCCACGTGGGCCGACACCGGTTAAATGGGCGTGCTTCGCCAACCGCCGCTAAACGCCGCGTGAAATTTGGCGCCGGCGGCGGCGTGGTCGCCCACTGCTTCGCCCGCGCGCCACGTGGACCGACACCGTTGAAATTTGGGCGTGCTTTCGCCAACCGCCGCCGAAGCCGCCACGTGAAATTTGGCGGCGAGCGGCGAGCGTGGTCGCCCGCTGCTGCGCCCGTAGCGCCCGTGGGTGGCGTTACGTGGGCGGGGTGTAAACACCCACTTTGTCGAGCGCCACGTGGGCCACGCATGCTTTGTCGGCGAAGAGGTACCGGGTGTATAATCTGCCGAAACAGTAGCCGGGCCCACCCAAAACGCACATCGAGTCTTTCAAAATCCTTACATTAAATGCTGGGTGCATTCTTGGATGGGGCCACCACTCATCGAGGATCGATCGCCTCGATTCCTTCCGCATCCATTGATTTTCCTTGGGACCGGCGGCGCTAACCTTGTCCTTTCGTGAGCCGTCGGTGCGAGTGGGGATACATATAGATCCATCCGCCCCAAGTAGTTTACGCTTTTAGCACTCTTTGTAAACTTCGTCTTCTTCCTCTAAGCTTTTCTTGCCTCTTGTCACTTTTGCCTCCATGGCTCCTCCTGCTTCGCCTTCCATTCCTCCCTCCAGCGTAGATTCTTACACAGTAGGGAGGCTCCACACGATCGTACCAGAGGGCCCTCTCTTCTTTCGGGCTGGGACCCCCACACCACAATGCCCGTGGCAGATCATCATCACCGTGTGGGGCATCATGGCGGGCTTGGTACCGCCTTTCTCTGATTTTTTTCTCACCGTTCTCCACTTCTATGAAATCAATCATCTTCACCTCACCCCCAACTCCATTCTTTGTCTCGCTATCTTCGCACACCTCTGCGAAATGTTCTTGGGGGTGATGCCAAACCTCCCCCTTTTTTGCTATTTTTTCCTTTGTCGCGCCTCCTCCGACGGCGAACTTCTAAGAGGCTGCCATTTTAGCCGGGGCGGGATGGTGCTCGCTATCTCCCCTCCGGCCAGTCAAATTGGAGGGCTGGCGCCTTCAATAATTGTCGTCAATGGCAGCAATGCACATAGATATCTGGGGTGCCGTCGGACGTGGCGATCATCAAAGCTGAACTTCGCCCGTCGAAGAGCAGCGAAGCTCGAGCAATGGCGGCCGCATCATCAACTTCGGGCGCCGGTTTAAGCGGGGCAATGGTTGTTAGGGATTTTGTATCCGAAGACTTAGCCCCTTCGCCGTCGTATTCGCCCGGCATGGTAATACCTGACGGCAGCGACATCACCGCACCTTTCGTAGTAAGTCTTCATCTTTTTCTTTTTATGCTCCTTAGTATTGCTCCTACCAGCCGCGGTCTTTTTCTAACTTTGGCGGTCGGGGAAATTTGGATGGGCCACGCATCACCACGTGGCTCTCTGGGCTCATCTTGCGGTTCCAACTAATTTGGACTTCCCTTCATCAGCCACGACCACTCATGAGCTTAGAGTCTGCGGGCGCTTTGAGGATCGTCGGGTTGTTGCCGCCAATGGACTCCACCGGCCTCGCCTTTGTGCCACCGCGCCCCGGCGATCGAGGCACCTCCCAAAGCCGGACGGCGAACAGCGGCCACTCGTTAGGATGCTCCAAGCCGGACGTGAAGAAGACCCACCGGGTAATCTCGCCGCCACGGTGCAAAGGTGGCGGTGACTTCTGAGGCCGCACCGCTCATGCTAATTGCGGCAAACCGCGCTTGCGGCCCGCCCGCCTGGCGCCATCTCCACCTCGGCGCCACTTCCCTCACCACCGGTGCCACCACAGCGGCGCCCGGCTCCGGCGACCACGGCGCCCGATTGCCGCAGCGGCGGCTCTTCTCAAACTCCTCTGCGGCCGATCTCGCCCTCGCGGCGCCACCACCTCTGCTCACAGGGACCCGGCCGCCACCCAAACAAAGCGGTGGAGGTCCCCAAAACCCGGCACCGAGGCGACACCAAGGCGGCCCCTCAAGATGTTTCAAGGCGAGCGCCACCGCGCTGCGGCGAGACTTCCGCCAGAGCGCCGCCAACCGCCACTACCACGGGCTGGGGCGGCGGGCCCGACGCCTTGATGCACCTCACCAACTTCGCCTCCGGGACCATCACCACCCAGCCCAGGCTCCGTGAGCTCTTCACCGAACTCGAACAACTTACACTTGCTTGGCGCCTCCTTGCCACGGCCATGGGCATGGGGCTCAGACGGCGAGGCAAGCCGACGAGGGCCATCGATGAGCTAGCTCGGGAGTGGGAGAGGTCGGATCTGGATGGCCGAGAAAGGACCACATGACCATACAGTCACCATCTTGACAAAAGGCGAGAAAGGGCCGAGGCGTATGAGGACCTCTGAATATGAGGTGACCGCCTCGGCGCAATCTCGCCGCCATGCTCAAGAGAGCTTTTGGTAGCATCAAAAGATGCTGGAACCTCTGGGCGTGGTCTTTGGAGATGCCCTCAAGACATTGCCTGCAGTACACCTGACGAACCCAGCCGCGGGGCGCTCCGGGGCCCGTCGCCACAGCCTGCCTTCGGCCGAGGAGGGCAAGAGGTTCTGATGATGACCGCCACCTTCGTCTTGGCTTGTTGGGCGGTACCGATACTTCCTTGGACCGATGGCGGCGATGGGCCGGCATCATGGGGAAACGCCACCTGGCGGAGAACGCGTGTCTGACGTAGCCGCGAATACTTGGTGACATTGCAAGTACAACAATGACCATGGATGTTGCCACCGGTGGCGGAGGAAGAAAACGCGGCGACATCGGCGTGGGCGATGGTGAGGGCTAAGCCGCCACCCTTTTTTGCTTTTACCTCTTTTGTTGATCAATTTCCTTTTATGCGTAAAAACATTTCAATTAACTTTAGTTGTAATGGATGCTTCGATTTACCTTTATGTTTGTTTGCCATGCTTATCCGATATTGCATGCTAAAATTGCCAGTGGCTGACCCACAACTTCGGCTAAGGCACCAATTAGGCTTTTGAGCCTAAGCAATGTCCCGAATTCTGCAAAGGTTGCATGCAACTAGCCACAGATGTAAGCATTATCGCATAAGTTACATAGGGCTTAGGCAAAGCCGACTTTGAAGCGCAATAGTTTGTGTTTGAGCATAGAATGATTTTCTTTGTTAAGATTTTATGCGGGGTTATCGTTGGTGAAACCTCTTGAACTTAAATCCTTGTGATCTCTTAGAATCGTACCCAGTGTGGCGCAGATAGTAAGTCCCGAGAGTGGTCTTGGGCGGTGGCTCAATCAGTGACAACCAAATGGTGCTTCTAAGAGCCAACTTGGGGTGTCTGAGCCATGTTTGAGCTCGTGCCCAACTTACACTCTGGTCACTGACTTTACTAAACACTCACATTGAAGACTCTTCCTTTATCACCAAGGAGCCGTCGGGTTTCGACATCCATAATAACCATGCATAATTTGATTAATTTTAGTATTTTCATAGCGAACAAGCAAGAGTATTACTTAAAATACTTATAAAACTACGCATTAGTGGCGCCCAACCCAAGCGATGGGCGATCAGCCCCAACTGGCGACCACTTGAGCCTTGAGCGACCAGCCCCCAAAGGGCGACCACTTGAGCCTTGAGCGACCACCCCTAATTGGCGACCACTTGGAGCCTTGAGCGACCCTTAACTTTCTTTCCAAATTGAGCCACGACTTTAAAGTTTTACTCACGCACATCTGCGGTTATTGTAAAGATAAATAAATGCGGTAGAGCGCATTCAATCTGATTATGACAACAAAAGTCGGCGCATGGGGTAATATTGGTTCACCGTTTTGGCCTCCACATGCTGCCGTTCCTTCAAACCTGACCCATGGCCTTTGTCGTGGCGGCGAACTACCGGGGAAGGATACTAGGCGGCGGTGTTTGTGGTAACGACCTCGGTTACGAGAGCCAACTTAGGGGTGTATGAACCACATTTAAACAACATCTTTGAATCCGCTCCTGTTTGCCGTTCTCGCTTGAAACCACGGATACGAGGCATAATTATGGACCGGCAAGGGACCGCCAAAACCTAAGAACCAATAGCCTCCATGCACTAGACTATCCCGCAGGGCGCACAAAGAGATGGAACAATGACAAAGTCGAAAATCTTTAAGACAATAACATTATCGACAACCAATGACCGCCGATCGGTGGGGATAAGTCTATCACGAGGCGATCAAAGCGAATCATTGGGTACTACAGGTTTTCACGGATAAAACTTTACAAACAACTCCACATTGTAGGAATTTGCCAATTCTCGGCCGTCCTCGATGGCTAAGCCGGACCGCCGGGTCGAGATCTGAGACCACCTTAAAGGGCCCTCCCAGGGAAGCGGCTTATACAACCCGGCATCTTTGAACTCTGCATAAAACGGGTCACCCATGCTAGTGTTCTCTCGAAACCGGGTGGCATGGTATCGCTGAACTTTCTTTGGTATCGGGCGGCGAAAAGCGGCGATCCTGAACTTCTTCGAGAGGTTGACATCTTCTGCGGATATCTTCATGGTCTTCCTCGCTGAAAGAGCGCGGAGAGCCAAATGGCGGCTTCGGAGGGAGAACGACTTCGCTCCATACACCAAGAAGAAGGCGTCTCGCTTGATGCTTGGCGGGTGTGGTGCAAGCGACCACAGCCGGGTAGGAAGTTCTTCAATCGGCGCTCCCGCTTGTGGAGTCGATCAAACGCTCTTGTCTTGAGACCCTTCAATACTAATGCATTGCACGCTCGACTTGACCATTGCTCTTAGGGTGGGCAACAGAAGCAAAGCATACTTTGGTGCCCATCTCATCCGCAATTCGAGAAATGCCGCATTTGGTGAATCGAGGTTCCATTATCGGTGATAATGCGATTAGCGACTCCAAAGCAGTGAATATCCCATGCATAAATTTGACAGCAGCGGAAGCCGTGATGGCACGTTGTAAGTTCAACCATCATTAGTTGTGGTTTTGATGTTAATGACAAATCTAATCTATTGTTAATGACAAATCTCGTATTAAGATTATCCCTAATGCGATATTATTATTAATGACAAATCTTGTATCGAGACTAACTTGTTTATTTAGAATATCTTTGGTTAGTCTCATCGCATTGAAAAATGGAAAACCCAAGGTATGTATGCATTCATCATAGTATTATTTGCGTACTTTGGAGTCAAGTTAAAGTATGGATATCCCGTTAACTTAACCACAATGTGCATCATGTTTCCCAATCCATATAATACATGGATGCACATATTTAGGGGAGTTCACACTCTAACTTGAAGAATCAATTTAAATGATAATTTAAATTGAGTTCATTTAATCGTGTTAATCATTAGAGAACACTTCATCATGTGTTGATGGTGTTTCATGATTAAGAAAGGACAAATGAATAGTTCTTAAGTATGATAAGGCATGAGTTGCATTATTGTACTTAAGACATACTTAAATCATTTCAATTGATTTAGGGTTGTGCTCAATTGATCTAAAGGCATCCATTATGTGTTAATGGAGTGCAAGAGATGATTGAGACAACCATGCATCTTGGACTAACAAGTTTCATGAGTTATGTTTGAGTTAGGTCCAAAGATGGATGAGAACGGGACAAGAACGGCGTCATGAGTTGATGGGCGTCAAGAATGGATCCCAAGAAATGAAGTCAAGTTGATATCCGGGGAGCAAATATCGATGATTATAAAGACCCCAAAGGGGATTGCTTGCGATGGCGGCGAAGGTATAAGTAGATAGGCTAAGGACTTTCTAGTCTTTGTGTCTAGTTATTTATCGCCGTACTATTAAGAGGGTTGCCTCTTTAAGCTTGAGTTTCATCATGTGTTGGTGATCTCATTCGCGTTCACTCGAGCTCAAACCATTTGGATTTGGTTTTTGCATGAGGTTAACCATTTGGCATGTGTTGCGAATGGGTTAAACTTATGCTTGGTTGTATTTGGTTTTCGCATTATGCTTTGATTTGCATGTGTTGCAAATAGGATAAGCTAGTCGTTGGCTTTTTGCGTGAAGTTCACTTTTGCATGTGTTGCATTAGTTGGCGCTTCATGTTTTGGTTATAAAACAATCTTTATAAAACAGTGAGTTTGCTTGGAGCTAAGTTTTGCATGTGTTGCAAAGGAGAGAGCTCAAGCATGATTTAGTGTTTGTGTGTTTGGAGCTAGAGGCTTGCATGTGTTGCGAGTAAAGAGCTCATCTGGTTGATTTGGTTTTGATGTGGAGTTGGTTTTGGTGTTGCATGGAACTAGAGAATTGCATGTGTTGCAATTAGAGAGTTCATGCATCGTGAATGATGTTGCTTGGAGCTAGACTTTTGCATGTGTTGCAAAGTAGTGCTCAAGCATGAAATAGTGTTTATCGTGTTATTTGCAAGTTAGTTGTCGAATAGGCCGAGGTTTATGAGTCAGGAATCCCGAGAGCATGTGAGTGGGGCTTGCAGCGGGTGTTGGCAAGTTGGCCGGGTCTTGTGTTGACCTTCACATGGCTAGGGGATTAATCTCATAAACTTAAGTTTGATTTGTATCGTTTTGCAAATAGATCTTGAGTTGTTGGCGAAATGTGTTTTCGTCATTTGGTTTTAGTTGCGGTTGTGCAAATGTGTTTTGCAAATAAGCGTTGGAGTTATCGTTTGATTCTAGAGCATGTGTTGGCATTTGCAAATGTGTTTTGCAAAGTGTCGAAGTCATGTGTTGATCCTTACATGGCTAGAGGGTTGAGCAGCGTAAGTTGATGTTTGCTTGCGGAATCGTTTTACGCAATTTGGTGAATTCTTTGAGCATGAGCTAAGTTGGTGCAAGTGTGTTTTGCGTGTGTTGATCATCGTTGATCATCTTTAAGGCTCAAAGAACGGGTTTGGTTTTGGAGAATTGGATTTGGAGTTTATTCGATTTTCTCTGTGGTAAGCGATCTGCGATGATGGAAGTGCGGTAGTCTGCTTAGCCGATACTACGGCGATTTACTGCGATAGCTTTATTCGATGTCTGATGTTTTCCGAAGTGCGAGGCGGCACTCTGCTTCGATGGGGCGGTAATATTATAAAATCGGTACTCTGCGCCTCGAGGGCGGTAATCTGGGATTTGTAACCAGATTAATACCGTTGAGACTCTGGTAGGTACTCTAAGCCCTTAGAGGGCGATAATGCCGCATTCATTGAATTGCCCATTTAGCCCCCAAGCGGCTAGTTTTCTTGGTGGGGCTATAAATACCCCTTGGGGGGCTTGGGGCTTAATGTTCTTTGGTATTGTTCTTTGTGTTTTGAGGTTGTGGGAGTGAAGTGCATGTGTTGCTCTTCCCATTTGATTCTTGAGCTAAGAGTGAGGCTAATTGCATTCGTTGCAATTAGGAAGTGGTTTAGGTACCTCTTGTGCATGTGTTGCACTTGAGGAGGCCTTGTGCATGTGTTGCACTTGGTGATCACCGAGGCGCATTCGTTGTGCGGTGAGGTTCAAGCGGAGGCGGCTTGTTACTCTTGGAGGTTCTTGAGCTCCTAGATGGCGTGGCGTCGTCTTGTGAGAGCTCTCAAGGTGTGAAAGCCCGGCAAGTTTGTGAAGGTTCGGGTTGAGCCTCTGCGGCGTGAAAAACCACGACTAGTGGAAAGAGGCGGAGTGCTCGGCGGGGCCGGTCAGTCGTCGGGCTTGCCTCAACGTGGACTAGGGAGGCCGGCAAGTCTCCGAACACCACGGAAAAACGTCGTTTGTCTCTTGTCTCATTTACATTCAAGTATTTACATTGTTGATATATTCATGATTGCTTGATTGTAGAATTGCTTAGTATTATTGATTAGTTCAATTTAGCAATTCTAGCTTAGAGACATAATTTAGTTAGTGCACATAGTGAGCCTAGTTTATTTAGGCTTTAATTGTCAAAACCTAGATTATAAACTTCATATAAATTAATTAGGTTTTGATTTAGGGGTTGAATTAGGCGATTGTTTAGTGAGCGATCGAATTTTAAAAGCGCCTATTCACCCCCCTCTAGGCGCATCCTCGACCCTACAAGTGGTATCGAGCCACGGTCACTCTCATTTTAAGCTTAGTCTAGAGAGTAAAAGGATGGCGCCTAGCGGTTTAGTGCACTCTCACGATCCACAAATGCTTAATGGCTCAAATTATGCTTCATGAAAAATATTTATGATTAATCATTTTAAATCCATGAGCCCACAAATTTGGTGGATCGTAGATGTCGGCATTTCTTCTCCACTAAATGAAATTGCTCCAACTAAAGGAGAGGAGAAATGTCTACATCTCGGCGCTCAAGCAACTAATGTTTTATTTAGTGTTGTGGCGTAGAAATATTTAATCTCATATGCAACCTCTCAAGCGCTCATGAAATGTGGATCAAACTTCAAGATAAATTTGAATCATCCACAACAATTGAGGATTGCAATAAGGATGAGGAAGTGTCGGTTGATGATCATTCAACGTCTACATCAATTGGTGAGCAAACAACTCAAATCAACCTCAACCTCGCCTCAGCGGCAGCGATTTTTCAATTCCATCAAAAATTCGTTGCTTTATGGCGAAAAAATAAGAATGAGGTAAGTGATGATGAAGGTGAGCCCTCTTATGATGAATTAATGAATATGCTAGAGGAGCTAAATGAATTTCTTGGAAAGGAGAAAAGAAATATAAAATTTTGAAGTTAGAACATGAATCACTTCAAAATGATTATGATGTTCTAAAAGAAAATCATGAGAAACTCCTTTTGAAGGAATTTAGTAAAGCTAGTGTAGATATTGCAATTCAATGTGATTTAGTTGATGAATTGCCTCACTCAATTCCAATTATTAACAATTCATCGAATAAATGCATATCCACCTCTAGCGATGATTTGCCTTGTTGCTCTAATGAAATTGTTTGAGTTCTTCTATGTGTTTAGAAGTTAATCTTGTAGAGGAGAATAATGAGCTCAAGGCTCAAGTCATTAAGTTGGAAAATGACTTGAAGAGGTGCGTTAAAGGAAAAGCCCTCCTCGATGAAATCTTGAGCAAGCCAAGAGGCGCCTCAAGACAAGCGAGGACTTCGGTACATCTCCAAGAGGAGAATAGCAAGGCGAGGCTGCTAGCGTCACACGAAGACAATCAAGTGCTTCAATTGCAACAAGAAGGGCCACCTCGCCTCAGTGTGCCCTAACAAAGTGGATGTCAAGCCACAAGCATCAACCATGAGGCATCTGGGCATTGAGCACAACAAGAAGGTCAAGAGAGGACCAAGCGATGCGTGCTTCAATTCTTAGGGAAAAGGACATTCGGTGAGGATTGTCCCAAAGGTACTACCCTAAGCCCATTCTCATAAATGATAATTATTTGCTTAGGAAGGACAAGAATGGCAATGTGTTAGCCAAACTTGTCAAGTCCCTATCTTGGCTCAAAATAATATTCATATGCATAGGAAGAGTAAATCTAATAATGGTTTTGCTAAAGTTGTTAGAACTCCTAAGCCAACTCAATATAATTCAAACCAATTGCTTAGGAGAAATAACAATAGCAAAGCCTTTGCTAGATTTGCTAGATCCTCTAAGCCATTTCATAATTTCAATTATCATATGCTTAGAAGAGATCAAACTAGAAATGGTTTTGCAAAATATCAATGTCCTCCATGCCCTTCCATAAAAATAAAAATACTTTGCCTAGGAGGAATAATTCTGTAAAACTATTTCTAGTAATGTTAGTCAATTTAAAAATGCTAGAATTAGGGCCATTTGGGTTCCTAAATCAATTGTGACTAACGTTATCGGACCCAACAAGGATTGGGTACCAAAATCGCCTAAAAGACTTTTAAGTGATAAGAGATGGATTGGACGCTTGCCACTCAAGAGGAGAAGGATTACATTCGTCTACAAGTGGTGTCAAGCATGAAGAACAACAAGTCCATCATGAGCCAATGCCATCTCGGTAACAAGTATTTAAATTGATTCTCATATCGTATAGCCTTGTGTAGGTTGTATTGTAATATTCTTGCTAGAATCAATTTAGATTGCTTGGTATGGACACTTGCTCTCGCCTCTCATCTATTCTCTTAATTGCTAATCTTGAGCAAGTGTAGTAGTGGCACATTTAGGGGGAGTGTTAAATCATATCCATGTGTATCACATCCCTACATGTGCCCATATTAATATAAGTGCATATATACATTTTCAAAATCAACCATTTAGCCAAAAGTCAAAATTTTGTATACTATTAGTAAACTTGTGAAAAACTAGTTGCAAAATGTATACAAATGCTTTTGAAATGTTTCTCAAAGGTTTTGGCTTCACAAAAATCTATGTTGAAAAGAAAATGAGTTTTAACTCCAAAATCTAGTTACTAGTATCTTGATTTTGATTTAAACTATAATTTTCATAGAATTAAAAGTAAAAGGATTTTGAAAGTATTTCCAAAACAAAAATCCTAGAGTTGGTCATTCTTAACAAATTTCGTGTTCAAAAGATTTTCAAAAGACCAACCTATCAAAAGATATTTGATTTTGAAACTTCGTAGAAAAACTATACTTGACTGTAATGGTCATACTATTGCACTTAGTGAGTTTCACCATTTGGATCAATTCTTGTGTAGAATTGTGATTCAAAATGGTATTTTAGACTCATACACATAATTCAAATCTCATATTTCTTACCCTTGCTTTCATTTGAATTCTTGTGTTAATTGAATTTGACTTTTGCTCTTAATTGGACTATTTGATTCAAAAGTCAAAATTCAATTTTAAAACCCTAATTCTGAAAGGCTTTGTAAAAGTATTCTAATATGTATTTCAAATGTTTTACAAGCTTTCAAAATGAAAATCCTATGTTGAAATCTAATTTGGCTCAAAAACGATTTGATTTGATCCAAAAACGCCTATTTAAGCAAATATGCTCAAATCATGGCATTCGAGTTGGTTTTCACCATAAATCTTGGCTATAAACACTCTTGATACACCAATCTAAGCCATGAAAATCAAAATTGCATGAAATCCAAACCGAAGTGCAATTTGAGGCTTTTTGTGAAAATCAATTTCCTTTTATGCCTCAAAGCGCAAATTGCCATATCTTTCGAAATAAAATTGATTTTGAGAAAATTCTTTTTGCAAAACATTTTAATTAGTCTAAAGTTCATCTCTGCAAAATTTCAAGTTTTCGGACTTCGTTTGAATCATTTTTGCCAAAAATTACAAAAATCGGGGTTTTGACTGCCGGGGCAGTTGGACCGGTCCTGGCGATTACACCGACCATGGGGCGGTTGGACCGCCCTAGGGCGGTTGCACCGGCCATGGCAGGTCAAGTCTGAAATTTCAGATTTTTCTCGACTTAGCTTTGGGATATCTTTTCATTGGTACTTCCTTTTGCAAAAATTCTTTTTGCAATAGCTTCTACTATCCCAAAGTTCATTTGTGGAAAATTTGAAAAATTCTAAAATTTGTTTGATCAAGTTTTCAAGTAGTATCAGTTATGAGCACTTTAATTGATCTAAAGAGTGATTTTCACTTGATCTTTTGAAAAGACAAAACTTGTGCAATTCAAATGCAAATAACTCCATGATTCATTCATTGTACATCTTGGGGAGTTTATTTATATCAAGTTTTGGGCACTTTAATGCTTCCAAGTGAGATCATGTCTTTATTGTGCTCGATACTAAATCTTTTGGATTTTATCGATTCTTCTTGAGCTTTTCGATACGTAAGTATAGTGCCTTGATTATATTGCTCGATACCCATCGGTATTATCGATAATTCTTTCAAGTGGTATCAATTCTTCGTGAGTTGATCCTAAGTGGTATCAAATTGAGCATTTATTCATCCATATGCTTACAAGTGGTATAATTGAGATTCTCCAAGTGGTATCATGGATCTTATTGTTCATTTTTTAATGATATCCTTGATTATTTGATTTCCTTTTAAGTGGTATCATTGAGTTCCTATTTTCTACAAGTGGTATCATTAAGGTCATTGCTCATTCCTTCTAGTGATATCCTTGGTTAAATAAATCTTTTCAAGTGGTATCGTTAAATTCATTTTTTTCTACAAGTGGTATGTTTATTGCCTCTTTGTAGTATCTCTCCGATACCCACATTCTTGAGTAAGAGTTTCCTCTCAAAATTAAAATTGTAAGTTCAACAGCTTAAGATTTCTCTGTGTGAGAGTCTTTATGTGTTGAAATATATAAAGAGGAAAATCTCAATTGAGCATTGTTCTTCAATCAAAATCTGAAAATGCTCAAATTCTTTGGATTTTCAAGCAAAAGCCCTTGAGATTAATTTTACAAGTGGTATCTATTGTCTCAAGTGGTATCTATTCCTTTGGGTTCCTCGTTTGTCCCTATTAGGCAAAGTGTTGGATTCTTTAAAAGAATCATATTGAAATTTGCAAAGCCTAATAAAATGAGGAGTGAATTATTTGAATCGTTTCAAATAAACCGTGCGATACCCTTCATTGCTTTTTATGCTTATTTGTATTTACAAGTGGTATCCATATTTGCAAAGTGCTTATTTCTTTTAAAGTGGTATCCAAAATCCGAATATGGTCTATTCTCGAGTTTTTCTTCTTTTAGTATCGAGCCATATTTCAAATGAAAACTTGTTTTATTCCTTGTATATCCTTTTCATTTGGGATTTCATTGCCTATCTTTTTCATTTGGCTTAAGTTCTTCAAATTCCACTCCAAGGTCATAAGTATGCATTCTAATTCTTATATGACCTTCATTAAAAAGAAATGGTTAAATGCTAAAAGGGAGGATAATTAAATAAAAGGGAGAATGTTTTTCAAATTTAAAAATGCCATAAGGAAATAATGATAAATCTTATTAATGATAAATGTTTAAAAAGGAGAATGTCTTTCAAGATAATCTTTTAGTTTTCCATTTTGGTGTTTAATGCCAAAAGGGGAGAATTATGGAAGCTTAATTTCATTTGGCATTTGGTTTAAAAAGAGAGCTTAATATGATTAAGGGGGAGAATTAATTCTCATATGCATTCTAAAATTGTCAATGCCTATATTGTTGAAAATATGCATATGTATTCAAATAGCTTAAACTCTCTCGATATGTTAGTTAAGCTTGGATTTGTCATTAATCACCAAAAAGGGGGAGATTGTAAGTTCAACCATCATTAGTTGTGGTTTTGATGTTAATGACAAATCTAATCTATTGTTAATGACAAATCTCGTATTAAGATTATCCCTAATGCGATATTATTATTAATGACAAATCTTGTATCGAGACTAACTTGTTTATTTAGAATATCTTTGGTTAGTCTCATCGCATTGAAAAATGGAAAACCCAAGGTATGTATCGCATTCATCATAGTATTATTTGCGTACTTTGGAGTCAAGTTAAAGTATGGATATCCCGTTAACTTAACCACAATGTGCATCATGTTTCCCAATCCATATAATACATGGATGCACATATTTAGGGGAGTTCACACTCTAACTTGAAGAATCAATTTAAATGATAATTTAAATTGAGTTCATTTATCGTGTTAATCATTAGAGAACACTTCATCATGTGTTGATGGTGTTTCATGATTAGAAAGGACAAATGAATAGTTCTTAAGTATGATAAGGCATGAGTTGCATTATTGTACTTAAGACATACTTAAATCATTTCAATTGATTTAGGGTTGTGCTCAATTGATCTAAAGGCATCCATTATGTGTTAATGGAGTGCAAGAGATGATTGAGACAACCATGCATCTTGGACTAACAAGTTTCATGAGTTATGTTTGAGTTAGGTCCAAAGATGGATGAGAAGCGGGACAAGAACGGCGTCATGAGTTGATGGGCGTCAAGAATGGATCGAAGAAATGAAGTCAAGTTGATATCCGGGGAGCAAATATCGATGATTATAAAGACCCCAAAGGGGATTGCTTGCGTGGCGCGGCGAAGGTATAAGTAGATAGGCTAAGGACTTTCTAGTCTTTGTGTCTAGTTATTTATCGCCGTACTATTAAGAGGGTTGCCTCTTTAAGCTTGAGTTTCATCATGTGTTGGTGATCTCATTCGCGTTCACTCGAGCTCAAACCATTTGGATTTGGTTTTTGCATGAGGTTAACCATTTGGCATGTGTTGCGAATGGGTTAAACTTATGCTTGGTTGTATTGGTTTTCGCATTATGCTTTGATTTGCATGTGTTGCAAATAGGATAAGCTAGTCGTTGGCTTTTCGTGAAGTTCACTTTTGCATGTGTTGCATTAGTTGGCGCTTCATGTTTTGGTTATAAAACAATCTTTATAAAACCGTGAGTTTGCTTGGAGCTAAGTTTTGCATGTGTTGCAAAGGAGAGAGCTCAAGCATGATTTAGTGTTTGTGTGTTTGGAGCTAGAGGCTTGCATGTGTTGCGAGTAAAGAGCTCATCTGGTTGATTTGGTTTTGATGTGGAGTTGGTTTTGGTGTTGCATGGAACTAGAAATTGCATGTGTTGCAATTAGAGAGTTCATGCATAAATGAATGATGTTGCTTGGAGCTAGACTTTTGCATGTGTTGCAAAGAGTAGTGCTCAAGCATGAAATAGTGTTTATCGTGTTATTTGCAAGTTCGTTGTGCGAATAGTGAGGTTTATGAGTCAGGAATCCGAGAGCATGTGAGTGGGGCTTGCAGCGGGTGTTGGCAAGTTGACCGGGTCTTGTGTTGACCTTCACATGGCTAGGGGATTAATCTCATAAACTTAAGTTTGATTTATATCGTTTTGCAAATAGATCTTGAGTTGTTGGCGAAATGTGTTTTCGTCATTTGGTTTTAGTTGCGGTTGTGCAAATGTGTTTTGCAAATAAGCGTTGGAGTTATCGTTTGATTCTAGAGCATGTGTTGGCATTTGCAAATGTGTTTTGCAAAGTGTAAAGGTCATGTGTTGATCCTTACATGGCTAGAGGGTTGAGCGCGTAAGTTGATGTTTGCTTGCGGAATGCGTTTTACGCAATTTGGTGAATTCTTTGAGCATGAGCTAAGTTGGTGCAAGTGTGTTTTTGCGTGTGTTGATCATCGTTGATCATCTTTAAGGCTCAAAAAGCGGGTTTGGTTTTTGGAGAATTGGATTTGGAGTTTATTCGATTTTCTCCTGTGGCCTGCGATCTGCTGATGGAGGTGCGGTAATCTGCTTTTGCATACTCACTGGCAGATTTACTGCGATAGCTTTATTCGGTGTGCGGTGTTTTCGAAGTCTTGGCGCACTCTGCTTCGATGGGAGCGGTAGTACATAAGTCGGTACTCTGCGCCTCGAGAGGCGGTAATCTGGATTTGTAGCCGTTAATGCACCGTTGAGACTCTGACCGGTACTCTGAGGCCCTTAGAGCGGTAGTCCCGCATTTATTGGTTGCCCATTTAGCCCCCAAGCGGCTAGTTTTCTTGGTGGGGCTATAAATACCCCTTGGGGGCTTGGGGCTTGTGTTCTTTGGTATTGTTCTTTGTGTTTTGAGGTTGTGGGAGTGAAGTGCATGTGTTGCTCTTCCCCATTTGATTCTTGAGCTAAGAGTGAGGCTAATTGCATTCGTTGCAATTAGGAAGTGGTTTAGGTACCTCTTGTGCATGTGTTGCACTTGAGGAGGCCTTGTGCATGTGTTGCACTTGGTGATCACCGAGGCGCGTTCGTTGTGCCGGTGAGGTTCAAGCGGAGGCGCTGCTTGTTACTCTTGGAGGTTGCCGACTCTAGATGGCGTGGGCGTCGTCTTGTGGAGCTCTCAAGGTGTGAAAGCCCGGCAAGTTTGTGAAGGTTCGGGTTGAGCCTCGCGGCGTGAAAAACCACGACTAGTGGAAAGAGGCGGGTGCTCGGCGGGGCCGGTCCGAGTCGTCGGGCTTGCCTCAGCGTGGACTAGGGGAGGCAAGCAAGTCTCCGAACACCACGGAAAAACGCGTCGTTTGTCTCTTGTCTCATTTACATTCAAGTATTTACATTGTTGATATATTCATGATTGTGATTGTAGAATTGCTTAGTATTATTGATTAGTTCAATTTAGCAATTCTAGCTTAGAGACATAATTTAGTTAGTGCACATAGTGAGCCTAGTTTATTTAGGCTTTAATTGTCAAAACCTAGATTATAAACTTCGCATATAAATTAATTAGGTTTTGATTTAGGGTTGAATTAGAGCGATTGTTTAGTGGCGATCGAATTTTGTAAAACGCCTATTCACCCCCCTCTAGGCGCATCCTCGACCCTACACACGTCTTTGCTTGACTTGACCCACTTAGTGAATTTGTCGATGGCGACGAAGAGGTGGGTGAAGCCCCCTGTGGCCCGCGGGAACGGACCCAGGATATCCAGCCCCCAGACCGCGAACGGCCAAGAGAGCGGGATGGTTTGCAGAGCTTGGGCTGGTCGGTGGACTTGCCTGGCGAAGAACTGACAAGCTTCGCATGTCCTCACCAGCTCGCAAGCATCCTGGAGGGCAGTAGGCCAATAAAATCCTGGCGAAATGCTTTGCCAACGGCGTTAATGGGACATATGGCTCCCTTTGCGCCTCCATGGATATCGAGAGGCGGTGCCCCCTTCTTCGAGTGATGCACTTGTAGAATTCGTTTCTACTCGTGATATAAGTCCCCATCCACGAGTATAGCATTTGGCCATTAGTGCTATTTTCTCGGTGGCGCATCATTGTCGGGATCACTTGGTCCCGCAGAAGGCTAGGATCGGATCCATCCACCGATTTTCCGGCCAAGTGTGGCGAGCACTCGGTGTTCGTCTGGTACTTTGTTGGGCGAGCATTTCCCTAAGCATTGGCAGCACCGCCGCCTTCCCTCCGGACACAGGGGTGAAGCGAAACGCCTTCCCTCCTCTGAGCGGAGGTCAGTGGCGACAACGCCGCAATCCCTTTGGCCGGAGGCCTCGTGACCATACCATCGTCCCCACTTTGAATCGGGGCTGCGGCGGTGACACCATCATTCCCATCCGAATCATGGGTCAGAATGGGCGGTCGCGATAGTCTTTCTTCGAAGACCGGCCAAGACGAGGCAGCCGAGGATGCAAGGCGTGAAAGCCCATCCGCAAGATGATTATCACGTCGAGGATATGAGTATATCCCAATCCTCCAAAGCGTCGCTCCATTTTCCTGACCTCCGCCAAGTACGTCGCCATGGTGGGGTCAGGGCATTGATATTCCTTCCTCGCTTGATTGATGACTAGCGAGTCACCCTTGACTTGAAGGCGCCGGATACCTGGCGGCTGAAGCAATCGCAAACCACCGCGATGAACCTTCATACTCGGCAATGTTATTAGTAGCTTTAAAATCAAGAGCAACAACGTCTTGGAGCACATCACCAGACGGGAGACTAAGATAACGTCGACCTCGGCGCCTCAATCTGAGCGAACCATCAAAAATAAGGTCGGGGAGGCGGCGGGGCTTCTTCCGCTTCAAGAGTGGCGGAGTCCACTCGACAACGAACTCCGCCACTTTTGACTTTTGATAGCGGTCACGGGGAACAAACTTAAGATTGAACTTCGCCCAATTCAAGCGACCATTTGGCAATCGACCTTCCTTCACGGTTGAACAAGATTTCTACATAGCGGATAGGCCGTGACCACGATAACTTCCGCCCTTGGAAATAATGGCGTAACTTCCTAGACGCCACGGAGGCGCATCTGACATCTTGAGCTTGAGGATATCGAGTTTCGCTTCATGCAACACTTCTTGACATAATAAACCGGCTTGGACACCTTCCTCTCCGCCACCAACCACGGTGACCACCTCGAGGCGTGACAATATCTAAGCGGCGGTTCACCTTGCGTGGAAACCAACCTTTGGAGGAGAGGTAAGGTCCGCTTCAAGTCTTCAAAGGCCTTGAGCCTCGTCGGTCCACTCAAAATGATTAGTTTTCTTCAATAGTTTAAATAGGGTAGGCTCCTTTCTCCCAATCGGGCAATAGATAAGCCCGAGGAGGCGAGCGACCGACCAAATATTGAACTGTTTGAGTCGTCTTTGGCGGCTTCATGTGCTCAATCATTGCTATCTTATCCGGATTGGCTTCAATCCCGGTTGGATACCGGAACCCCAACAATTTGCGGAGGAACTCCGAACACACACTTCTCTGGATTTAACTTCAAGCAATTCTTAGAAGATTGGAGAAGGTTTCTTCTAAGTCTTGAATCAAGTCTTCACCTTTTTGACTTTCATGACTAGATCATCAACATATACCTCAAGATTCGTCCTATCGTGGGCGGAAAGTAATGTGCATAACACGCTGGTAAGTGGATCGACATTCTTTAAACCAAAAGGCATCTGATATAACAATAAACACCCATAGGGGTTACAAAAGCAATTTTTCTTCATCCTCCACCGCCATGCTAATTTGATGGTACCCGAGTGCGCATCCGAAAGCATAATAATTCACAACTTGCCGTAGAGTCAACAATAAGGTCGACTCGCGGCAAGGGATAGAGATCCCGGGCAAGCTTTGTTGAGGTCGGTGAAATCGACACACATTCGCCATTTCCCGTTGGATTTTTTGACGAACACAGGATTGGCAAGCCACTCAGGGTGAATGACCTCCCTAATGATCCCTGCGCCCAATAGCTTCTCCACCTCCTGCCGAATAACATTTTGCCGCTCCGGAGCTTGCCGCCGGATCTTTTGCCGGCAAAGTGCGCCGGGGCGTTACCAAGCGGTGCTCGATCACCTCCTGGGGACCCGGTCATATCGGACGGTTGCGAGCAAACCGTCGAATTACACCGGAGGAAGGTGGCAGCGCGTCTTCCTATTGGCGAAATTGGCGCCAATGTTGGATTTTGCGGGACTCGCCCTCACTCGAGGCGACCACCTTAACTCGCCCGCAGAGCAGGCGAAGCGGTCCGGACTGAGGGCTCCGGCCGGCGGCATCGGCATGCCCGGACAAGTGGCGGCACTCATATCAGCGCAAACTTATGACGCGTAGAGCTTGGTGATCCACTCGAGCGGTTATGGGGCGGCGGTTCAGCATCTTCACCACCATATATGCATAATGGGTCACCGCCATGAACTTGGCGGCGCCGGTCGGCCAAGCAAAGCATTGTACGGAGATCAAAATCGGTGACTTCAAAGTCCACCACTCGATCGATAATTATCCTTTTCTCCAAAAGTGACGAGGAGACTTTTGCCCACGGGATTACACTAACCCGGGGCTATTCAAAAAAGCAGACGGATGGAGATCTGCGCGGGATTTGAAGAGCCAGAAATGCCGTAGAGGACAAGATGCTGAGAGAACTCCCTCCGTCCACCAACACACGACCCAGCCGGACATTCCGGTCTGTGGGCGACACCACAATCGGGAGATGTCGGTGAAGGCGTGTCGAGTGGTCGGCTGATGAAGATGATCGTCTCCTCCGACCATTTCAGCATCCGACGCGACCACGAGCCCGCCCACACACACCTCCTCTTCAACCGCTTACAAGCGGTATTAGAGCGAAGCGGACGAACCACCATAAATATCGCCAAGGTATGATCCGCTCTTTGGAAAGCCCGGTAGGCGGGGTCTTCACCACGATCACCATCACGAGTGGCGCTCATCATCACGCAGGGCGGCGCTCTTGATCCGCCGCTCTACCATCCGGTCCACGACACGACGGTATCCCGGTCATGGGTGTCGATTCGATGAATTGGGCACCAAGGCCCTCTTTCCTTCGCCCGCGGCGTCGTTCCCTCGACCGCTGCGGTTATCACGCGATCGCGGCGATCACCACGCCGATCACGGCGATCATCATCCGCCGGTCACGGCGATTACGCGCCGATCCGGCAGTCGCGCTCCGGCGACCGGAGCCGCCAGCGGTCACGCTCGGCGGCCAAGACCCGCGGGTCTCTCTGCCTCACGCTTCGCGCCTTCTTGCCAGCGGGCGGAACCCTTTGAGGTCCGGCTTCATCCTTGCCTCGGCCACCACAGGGACGAGATCTGGCCCACTCGCCTCTGCGGCTGCGGCGCACTTATGCGCGAGCTCTTCGAAGTGGTGCCAATAGTGCGGGTGGCCATCTTCTCCTTCATCTTGCGATCGCGACGCCTCTTGGCGATGGCGACCGATTGCTCGAAATATGGGGAATCGTGTTGCGGCAATGGCGAAACCGCCGGATAAAATCACGCGACTCCCCTTATCTTTGCTCCGGGCATGCAGATCATCCTCCACGCCCGCGCCGCGAAGAGCCACGAAATTGGCGGCGAAGAGGCCACCACAGTTCCTCCCACGAGTGCATCGATCCTCGCGGGAGGTTCAACAACCAAACGGGCGGAGCCGTCAAAGCCGTCGAAATAATTAGCCATGACTTTTCGGACCAGCCGCCGCCGCACCACCGTGGTGTAAATTTGCAAGAACTCCTCGGGATTGGTAGTGCCGTCGTAACTTTCTATAGGCGCCGGGCGAAACCTCTCGGGCCCTCCACAGGCGTAAATCACGGAGAACGCTGATATCCAGCGCCATAAACAAAGCCGGCGCCCACCGAACTCGGCGGAGCGAGAGATAGGACTCTCCGTGGTCGGAGGAACTTCCGTCTTTGGAGGCCGCCCGCTTGCGCCCTGTTCTTGAGTCGGGCGTGGCACCGGCAGCTGCCGAAGGTCGCCCGCTCACGCCGGGCCCGTCAAGATGACTCCTTATGTCCTCACGGTTCCTTTCGGAACCGGGACCGGCATGCTTGGCCCTCCTCCTGCCACGCCTCTCTGGGACTAGGGCGCTGCCACCAGGCGGTGGAGCCTGCGAGCCCCGGCCAGCGCCTGTGGGGTGAAATACCACCGATGCTCTGCCGGCCGAGGGGCCCTACCCGAAGTTGAGCTGCACCAACAAAGTGGCAAGATCCCGCACCACGGAGTGGCCGGGAGTCTCTGCAAGCTCCACCGGGAGGTGGTCGAGAGAAAGACGAGCGGCATCTGGTCTGGTGGGGTGGCGCTTCCATGGCGGCCGTCGCCGGATGCTCCACCGTCGGCACAGGAGCATCGCCCGGCACCTCTGCTGGGTGGAGCGAGGCGGTCTTGCGGTCGGCAGATTGCCGGGACACACTCAACATGGTGTGACTCTTCTCCTTCTTGATGCTTGAACCCTCCATCTCCAAATGCAGGCTGGAAGAAAAACACCAAAACTTCATGGGAGAGATGATCGGAAAAACCGACTCTGAGGCCCCTACAGCGCGCCCACAGCGGTGTATTTCAAGCAGCAGCCCAAGTCTCTGAGCCGGGTTTGGTTCGGTGGGGGTGCCTTTGGTAGCCAAGCAAACCCTAACAGATGGAAACCCGGCACCTCTCACACTAACGAATTCTAGAGTCTAAAATCCAGATGAACACACGATTTTACCCGAGTTGAGCCCCCTTGAAGAAGAATAATGACCTTACTTCTGCTTGATCTTGGATTGATATTTTGGGCTTGATTCTGAGCTTGTTGGTGACCGGCTCCTCTGTTGAGTCTCTCTTCTTTCTTTTCTTTTTCCTCTCCCCCTCATCGTATGCCCTCAAGTGCCCTTATATGCAGGGCTTACGAGTCGAGATAGAGGAGGATGTCATCATGTTTATCTTACATGCATTTATTACACTGTGTCTGTTGTCCCGTTCCTTGGCGCTAATTAATGCCGGCGCATGCCTTCGCTCGGTTCTTAGGAATGTGACCTCTCTGAGGCAGTAGGTGAGAGGCGTCGGAGGAGCAGGCTTGTAGCGAAATTCCTTGGGACCGACATGCCTAGTCTGGCGAACTGTCTCGACCTGTCGGCGGTGAAGAAACTTCAGATGAAGCCACCGCATCCACCCTTTTGCATGGCGGTGACAAGCGAGTGCTCGCCCGCATGCCACGTGGGCTGGCGCCGGGCGGCGGCGTGGTCGCCACTGCTTCGCCCGCGCCACGTGGACCGACACCGGTGGGCGGGCGTGCTTTCGCCAACCGCCGCCAAACGCCACGTGAAATTTGGGCGCCCGGCGGCGAGTGGTCGCCCACTGCCGCCGTAGCCCCGTGGACCGACACCGGTGGGTTTGGCGTGCTTTCGCCAACCGCCGCTAAGCCGCCACGTGAAATTTGGCGCCGCGCGGCGGCGAGCGTGGTCGCCCACTGCTGCCGCGCCAGCGCGCCACGTGGGTGGCGTTACGTGGGCGGTGTAAACACCCACCGCTGTCGGGCGCCACGTGGGCCACGCATGCTTTTGTGCGGCGAAGAGGGTACCCCGGTGTATAGTACGCCGATAGGATGTTATCTCGATCGTGAGAGGCCCAAACTAGTATAAAAATCCTCTTGTTCGCCGCCCTCTTTGGTAGCTCGACCTCCTTCCACGGCACTCTTCAGATGCGAACCCTCTACGGGAAAAAGGGCTCGGTTGATCCCTCAATCAACAAGTAAGCTCGGCGAGGGGCCTATTCCCCAAACGCTGACAGGTTGTATATGCATTCATGCGTGATCTGCAATGTATCAGACTATTATCTCAATCAGCCGATTCTATTTCCAAATAATGCATGATCGATTCTTTTTTCATATACTGCACATATACAGCTTCTGAGTTATCTTGTGCCTTTGAGTTGCCATATGAATCCTTTCTATCAAATATTTACTTGCATACGTAGATATGATCATCTTTTCTTTTTATCTAATCACATATGGACTTGATTCCAGTCGGTCAGTAGCATGTGTACGACCATGCATGGCACAACTAGATAAATTTGTTATCTCTAATTCTAATTAGGAGTTAGTGGTGGCACGTCCATTCTCCATCCTCACCCCGACAAGTGTGTGCACCCGTGTGGCTAAGTGAGAAGCGAGTAGTGGGCACTTCGGTGATTGGATTGGATCATCTCGTTGCAAGAGGTAAATAAATATATATGACTCATTTATTGCTTTTCTTTCTCTCATTGATCTGGCATTTGAATCAGCGGCGATTGCTCCTGTTACTTTTCAGATTGGATTGATTGATTCTCTTTTGAAGAAAGCAGGGTTCTGATTTATAGAGTTGGGTCTCTTCTCGTCTTTTTCCCTTTTGTTGCCTTCCTTATTTGACGATTTCTTAATCTGGATTTTATAGATATCTACCCAGTTGTTGAATCTATATACCCCACCGCTTCTTGCCTCTCCTACAGATGTGTTGAACTTATCCATTGAACGGAGGTAATGGGCGACCTTCCTGATCTCGTCAATGCAGCGCATAGGTAGGTCGCCGGTAGTAGACAGCGAGATAGGCTAGCGGCGCTACTGGAGCTTGCCGTGGTGGATGATGTTAATAGGTTGAGGGAGGCACTCGCGGGAAGAGGCGAGGAGGCGGTGAAGTTGGTTTCTGGGGTGGGGCTATGGTATAGCCGGAGCAAGGAGTACGAGCCACGCACGCTGCTGATGGTGACAGCCATATACGGATGAGATCTACCTCTTCAATGCTTTTGCGCCCATGAGGCATCAGGTGATGCCTTTCTCGGTCAATCGATGGATTTCGAATTATGACGTTACAAATTTACAATCCAAGTACTGTGATGTTATTATTTAAGTTTGTGAAATTAAAGATAATTTTAAACTCAAGTTTGTAAACAGGTGCTTGGAATTTGTATGTTTCGATGAATTGATTTAAATATTTAACCATTACACATTCAAAGTGAACATTATTATTCAGATAAGGTTAGTGCTCTTTACAAATAAATTTTTATCGTAAATTATGTTTTTGTTGCAACACACGGGCACATAACTAATGGTACTAAAATACGATCTTCACGAAAAACATATCCTGGATCACATAATACCCACAATATAGTTGGAAGAATTTCCAGGAGAAGAGCATGTCCACCTGTCACCCTTGGCGATTTTGCGAAAACCCCTTGCGTTTCTTGAAATTACGGATAGGTCCCTATAGATTACAAATAAGTCCTTCGCGATTTTTTGTGAGGGGAAGATTTTTTCCCGTTTATCGCGTTTGGGTCCCTCGCTCGCCATTTTACGGGAAAAAACTTCCGTTAAATTCAAATCGCGAATAAACCCTTTTCTAAATTTTCAGGATAGCGGATAGGTCTAAAAATGTAACAATCAGGTTCTTGCTCCTTACGTCTAAGTCCTTTCTCCGTTTTTCGCGGAAAAAAATATTTTCGTCAACAGAAATATGTGTGTAGATTTTTTTCCCATCTCGATTTTCCATCTCCATCTCTGATATTTTATAAATCATGTATTATTACTTGGTGAACGCGTAGAGTGTTAGACTCGACAAAAAGAATGTTGTCATTTCTAATACTTTTTCAACATTTTCCCTCTAGACTTTTTCCCCACCGCGGTTTTCCACCTCGGTCTCCAATATTTTTCAAATAATTCGTCGAAAGAGGTATTTTTACAACTCTATCTCTCTATTTTTTCCCCGTTTCATTCATTATTTCGATGATTTAAAAAATAAAATGCCACCGGGAAAAAATGTAATACGGGAAAACGACACGCGTGGCGTGTTACGCCGCGAAAAATTTTGTATCCTTTCAGCCGTTTAGCTCATTATTTGACGATTTAAAAATAAAACGCCATTGAGAAAAAAAAAATTTTTCTCTGAAAACGACACGCCTTGTCGCGAGTCTCTGAGATTTTAAACATGTATTATTACTCGTGACAGCGTAGAGTGTTAGACTCGATAAAAGAATGTTGCCATCTCTAATAGTTTTTCGCCCTTTTCCCTCTAGACTTTTTCCCCACCGCAGTTTTCCAGCTCGGTCTCCAATATTTCCCAGATAATTCGTCGAAAGAGATATTTCTACAACTCTATCTCTCTATTTTTTCCCCGTTTCGCTCATTATTTCGACGATTTAAAAAATAAATCACCACCGAAAAGAAAAATAATTCTACGAAAAAACGGCACTCACGTCGTGTTACGCCGCGAAAAATTTTGTGTTCTTTCAGCCGTTTCGCTCATTATTTCGACGATTAAAAAACTAAAACGCCGTCAGAAAAAAAAATTTACAAAAAACCGGACCGCTTGGCGTATTACGCCGCAAAAAATTTTCTAGTTCTAATAATGGCTAATGTAAACTTAGTCTGAACAACACTTACACTCCACACGGAGGTGGCTTTACGAGAGTTCTTCAAAGATAGTGCTGTCGGACTATAATATAACTTGGGCAAGATTATTGTTGCCTAGCTCAGCATTATTCTGGGAAAGGTACATGGGTATGAGAACTTAACTGGGATTGGGCCCAAGTTCTTTATCTTAAAAGTGTTTTACCACCACGTTATACGGTTTTTCCCTTTCTCCAATCTCCATATATGGTCTGAACACTGGTTTGGTGATAGCATTTCAGTTTGGTTCAGCCCCACAAAGTCTTTGGGCAGATCAGATCAAACAGTTGTTATACATTACTCAATTTCTCACTGTCAAATATGTTTGAGAGGTGCTTACATGTTTTTCTTTTTGACAGTTGCACAAATATTAAAGTATAAATAAAGCGTAGATGGTGATTACTTACCCCTTCGCTTGCTTCAAAATTTATGCAACTTTTATCGAGTGGAAAAGCATTGAAGCACTAGTCAATATGTTTTGATTCAGATTTCTATGTCAGTGATGTATTCTCTAGCTCGTCGATAAAGTCTCTCTCTAAATATTTCTTAGTCGTGTTGTCTTGACACCAAATGAGGCAAGATAGTGGTGCTGAGGTGGCGTTGACGCAAGAGGGGGAGGGGAATAGACAAAAGCAATGACAGGCCGTCAATGCCAGTGGGGTGATACAGATTGGCATCGCTATGGTTACGATTGGGGATGAGGGTTGATTGTGCAAGGTAAGGAGAGAACAAATCTACATGGTTTAGATTCAAAAGACTAAAATTTGATTTGGTTTAGAAGAAGAACAAGGGTCTCCTTTAGAAGTATTGAAAATGAAAGACTTGACCTTATAACAGATCGCAATTTGCGCTATACAAATACTTGTGTGGCATTTGCCCTCCACAAGTTCATGGATGTTTCATATGCCCTCTTCCCGGTGACTCGGCTTGGCATGGACTCTATAGCATGCTATCACCATATCACGACTATGAACTAGGTGCAATTACTTGGATCCATAACACCTTACACCGATTCGGCCCTTACCTTGCTACCTTCCATCGTCTGGATTCGACTCATCTCAAAGAGTGAAACGAATACGATCGCTTTACATGCATACCCATCCCAAATGGCAGCTTAACCCATGGGCCATGGTGGAATACCTCAGACTAACTGGCATGCAATGGGGTTGGCATCAACCAAAAGAGAAAAAATAATCAAATTAGCGAGAAGTAGAGCTGCTAGGGGGGCATGTCAAACAATCATACATTTGTAAGGGGTTTGTACATGTTAACAGACGCTGAACTCTTCCATCAACGAACTCCTTCCTCTTCGCTGTGACTGCGTCCTCGTCCGCGCTCTGCGCTCGCTCACACGCATGTAACCGATTCCTAGTTTAGCTGCATGCACTTGTACTCCAACCATGTATATAAACACATGACCAGCTAATACAGAATTTAGTTGCTCCATTTCTTTCATGGTATCAGTGACCGGATTGATTGATCCTCCTTCCGTTTCGCCATACTTTCCGCTGCCATGGACAACTCGCCTACTCACTCCTCCACCTCTTCCGGTTCTTTCGCCGACGGCGGCGGCGCACCTCTGCCGCCGGCGTTGTCTCAAGTTCTTCAGTCCATCAACATCCGCTCCCACGTCCCCATCACTCTCGACGTCGACGAGGCCAACTACAGCCAATGGCGATGCTTCTTCGACTCCGTCCTTGGCAAGTTCGGCCTTGAGGCTCACGTCCGCTCCCCCACGCCGGCGTCAGACCGCGACGTCGAATGGCGCATGGCGGATCACTGCGTCGTGAACTGGATCTACACCACCATGTCCAAGAGCGTCTTCGACATTGTTCATCGCCCTCGGCTCTCCTCCTTCACCCTCTGGGCGGCCGTTGAAGGACTCTTCCGCGACAACGAACTCCAGCGCGCTGTGTACCTGGAAGCTGAGCTGCGCAATCTCCACCAAGGCGACATGAACATGCACCAATACACTACCAAACTCAAGCAACTCGCCGACCAGCTCCATGACATCGGCCACCCCGTCTCTGAGCCGAGCCAGGTCCTCAATCTTCTTCGCGGCCTTCACCCCAAGTATCGCCACGTCAAACCGGTAATCAAGGCCAAATTTCCTCCACACACCTTCATGTCCGCTCGCTCCTATTTGCTTCTTGAGGAACTCAGCGAGCAGCAAGAAGCCAAGCAGGAGAGTGCCCTGGCTCTCACCGCCGGTCACTCCACCAATGGTGCGTCGTCCAGCTCCTCCGACAACACCTCCGGCTCCAACACTAAGAACACCAAGGGTGGCCGCCACTCCAACAAGAAGCGCGGACGTGGTTCCGGCGGATCCAACAGCACTCCGGGCGTTCCCAGCAACGGCGGCACTACCCGCCCATCCGGCCAGCACGCGCCTTGGGCCGCCGGCTACAACCCCTGGACCGGTTTGGTTCAGGCGTGGCCGATGCCATTCCGGCCTCCTGGCGCGGGTCTACTCGGCCCTCGTCCACCCTTCCAGCCTCAACAGGCCATGCATGCGGCACACGGCTTCTCCGCACCGCCGACCAACCCCGCCAACGTCTGGGACCCGACGGCGCTACACTCCGCCCTCTCCAGCGCCGACGTCGCCACTACTCCACCAAACTCCGGCGACTGGTACCTCGACACCGGGGCCACGGCACACATGTCTCCTTCGTCTGGTAACTTTCCTCCTTCCCTCCTCCACCCATCCAGCTCCGTGATCACTGTCGGCAACGGCGCAACGCTGCCCGTCACCCACCAGACACACACCACTATACCTACTAGACACACTCCTCTTCTGCTGCGTGATGTTCTCATCGCCCCTTCTCTTGTTCATAACCTTTTGTCTGTTCGTCGCTTAACACGCGACAACCATGTTTCTGTCGAATTTGACCCTCATGGCTTCTCTATCAAGGACCTTCTAACCAAGGCGGAGATGCTCCGATGTGATAGCCAGGGCGAGCTCTATCCTCTACGGCGACGCGTCGACCAAGCACTCACTGCCTCCGCGCCGTCGACGATCTCCCTCTGGCACCAGCGCCTCGGACACCCTGGTTCCCCGGCGCTCTCCCAGGTCTTAGCAACTTTTGATTTCGCATGTAATAAAACGGACGCCCACACTTGCTCCTCCTGTCAGCAAGGCAAGCATGTCCGTCTGCCTTTTAATTCTTCCACTACTCGCACATTCTTTCCCTTCCAAATTGTGCACGCTGACGTCTGGACGTCACCTTGCTTTAGCCATTCTGGTTTCAAATATTATCTCGTGCTTCTCGATGATTTCACGCATTACATTTGGACTTTCCCGCTACGTCAAAAATCCGAGTGCCTTGATACGATCCGCACCTTTTTCGCCTACGTCGCAACCCAGTTCCGCCTTCCCATCGTCGCGCTACAGACGGACAACGGCAAAGAATTCGACAGCTACACCATGCGCTCGTTCCTCGCCGCGCACGGCGTGCAGTTCCGCCTCTCCTGCCCGCACACCTCGCAGCAAAACGGGAAAGCCGAACGCATCCTCCGCACCATTAACGATTGTTTGCGCACTCTTCTTCTTCACAGTGCTGCACCGACGTCTTTCTGGGCCGAGGCGCTATCCACTGCGACGTTCCTTCTTAACAGGCGACCATGCCGCGCCACCGGAGTCGTCACGCCGCATCAACTCTTACTCGGTGCTCCACCTGACTACACCCAGCTACGCGTCTTCGGCAGCCTGTGCTTCCCCAACCTTACGGCAACAACAACGCACAAGCTGCAGCCCCGATCGACTCCATGCATTTTCGTCGGGTACCCCGCCGACCATAGAGGATACCGCTGCTACAACCCGGCAACTCACCGCGTCATCACGTCTCGACATGTCACCTTCGACGAGCATCACTTCCCGTTTCGCGAGCTTCCCCAGCGTCTGCCGCCGGTCCCGCCATCGGCGCCTGCACGCTTCGACACCGATGTCATGCTCCTGCCGGTCTCACCATCGCCTCCCTGTCCACCATCCCAGACCGGCCACGCTGCGTCTCTCCTAGATGCCATACCACCCCAACCCAAGCGCGCGTGTACTGCCTCCTCGCCTCCACCAGCAACCTCACCTGCCCCCACCCTGCCACCGCAGCTTCGCGTCCCAGTCACCGTCGCGCCTTCTCAGCCACCATCATCCCGCCACAACATGGTGACTCGCGCCCAAACTGGCAGCCTCAAACCCAACCCCAAATATCGCTCAACACCACCTCCGTCTCCCCATTGCCGCCTCGCGTCCACGCCGCCCTCCGTGATGTTCAGCGGCAGGCGCCATCTTGCGAAGAGTTCCGGCTCTTCAACACAACAAAACACGACACTCGTTCCCGGGCCAGCCGGCGCCGCGTCATCACGAGCAAATGGGTATTCAAACACAAAACCAATCCCGATGGCTCTTTAGCTCGCTACAAAGCCGATGGGTTGTCTTGTGATTTCAATCGGCGTCGAGCCTCGACTTGACGAGGCGTTCTCGCCCGTCGTGAAACATGCAACCATTCGCACGGTGCTCACTCTTGCGGCGAGTCGCTCTTGGCCAGCGCACCAGCAGGACGTCTCCAACGCCTTCTTGCACGGCACTTTGCGCGAGCAGGTTTTCTGTCAACAACCTACAGGCTTCATCGACCCCGCACGTCCGGACGACGTTTGTCTTCTGTCACGCTCCCTCTACGGCCTCCGTCAAGCCCCGCGCGCCTGGTTCGAAAGCTTTGTGGGTCATGTCACGAGCATGGGCTTCGTTCAGTCGCGCGCTGACTCATCGCTGTTTGTCCTCCGTCGTGGTCACGATACGGCGCACCTCATCCTCTACGTCGACGACATGATTTTGACCGCCTCGAGCTCCAGCCTACTTCAACGCATCGTCACACAACTTCAGCACGCCTTCGCGGTAAAGGACATGGGGCCAGTACGCTTCTTCCTCGGCATCGATGTACAGCGCAACAGCTCTGGCTTCACCCTTACGCAATCGAAGTATGCAGAAGAGCTGCTCGAACGCGTTGGAATGGCGAACTGTAAAGCCTCCACCACACCCGCCGACACCAAAGGAAAGTCGTCGTCCACAACAGGGACACCGCTCGACGCCAGGGCGAGCACGAGCTACAGAAGCCTCGCCGGTGGTCTGCAATATCTCACGCTCACCCGCCCTGACCTTACCTACGCCGTGCAGCAGCTCTGTCTACACATGCACGCTCCCACCGATGTTCATCAAGGGATGCTGAAACGGGTCTTGCGATATGTCCGAGGAACGACACATCTTGGCATCCAGCTCTACCCAACCTCGACACCAGCAATCACCGCGTATTCGGACGCCGACTGGGCTGGCTGCCCGGACACACGACGATCTACGTCAGGCTACTGCATCTTCATTGGCGACACGCTGGTTTCCTGGTCTTCCAAGCGCCAAACCACGGTCTCCAGGTCCAGCGCGGAGGCTGAGTACCGGGCGATCGCCAATGCCGTCTCTGAGTGTTCCTGGATTCGACAGCTCCTCGGCGAACTTCACTGCAACGTTCCCAAGGCCACCGTGGCGTTCTGCGACAACATCTCCAGTGTCTACATGTGCCGCAACCCCGTTCATCACAAGCGCACTAAACACATCGAACTGGACATTCATTTTGTCCGCGAGAAGGTGGCCGTCGGTGCTCTCCGCGTTCAGCATGTTCCTACTTCGCGACAGCTTGCAGATATCTTCACGAAAGGTTTGCCCACGGCGTTGTTTGAAGAATTCCGGGACAGCCTCACCGTCGGCAAGCCGGCCGTCGTGACTGCGGGGGGGTGTTAACAGACGCTGAACTCTTCCATCAACGAACTCCTTCCTCTTCGCTGTGACTGCGTCCTCGTCCGCGCTCTGCGCTCGCTCACACGCATGTAACCGATTCCTAGTTTAGCTGCATGCACTTGTACTCCAACCATGTATATAAACACATGACCAGCTAATACAGAATTTAGTTGCTCCATTTCTTTCAGTACAAATTCACACCGATTTCTCGAGGGGTATTTGCAATTTTTCCTTAGTTATCACAGTACATTTCCAAAACTTCTCTCTATAAATTACATTTTCATTTCGTTCACTATTGTTTTCAGACAGGTTACTCAAAACCAAACAAACAAACAACCGATGAACAAATCAGTCGAGCAACCTCAAGTAATCCCTGAGGTCGGTCGGGAAGCAGGAATACTGCCTCCAGAACCCCCCGTGAATCTTCACCATCCTCACCGCCTTCTGCTTCGTCGAAGGTGCGCTCTCGACGTGCAGCAGCCCCAGCAGCTTCGCCACGGCGCCGGTCAGCACCATGTCCTCGAGGACCTTCTCCGATGCAGCCAACACGGACACGAGCCACAGCACCTTGACGGCGAGCTGCGTGGCCAGCTCCGACACCCGTAGCATCGTCCTCGCCACGGCCGCCACCGACAGGTCGTGCTCCGCGAAGGCGAGGCGCCCCGGGGGGCACTTGCACAGGCGCTTGAGCAGCAGCAGTATCCGCTCGGCGAGGTGGCGATCGTGTGCGTCAGCGAGGAGCTCGACGAGGACATGCACGGCGCCGACCTCCACGGCCTTGGCGCGGCCGCTCCGAGACCGCTCCACGACGTCCAGCAGCACGTCGAGCGCGCGCGAGCTGAGGCGCGTCGAGGCCTCGTCGGACAGGAGCTCGAGGAGGGACTTGAGCACGTCGTCGACGTCGAAGCCCGAGGTCCAGTCGCCGGCGCCGGCATTGGAGATCTTGGTGACGATGTCCATGGCGTGCAGCCTCGCCTCGGCGCTGCCCCGCTGGAGCAATGCCATCACGGACCTCATACACTCTGGCGCAAGAACGAGCCACACCGACGCCTCATCCGAGAGCGGAAGCACGGCTAGCACCGCGGCGGCCTCCTCGCAAGACGTGAACGCGGAGAAGTCGCCGCCCACGCCGCTCTCCGCAAGCGCCTGTGCCATCACGCGGCCAACCACTTGGATGCCGCCCGAGGCGACGAAGTCGCTCTGCATGGCCAGGTCGCCCGCCATGCAGGCCCTCATGTTCTTGAGCGCGGTTACCTTGAATGGCGTCTCCTCGAGGTCGGCCAGCGCCGACCGCAGCCGCTCCTGCTCTAGCATCCGCGACAGCGGCGTCGCCAGCTCATGGGTCGGACTCGGCAATGACGATGCCGACGGCGACGAAGACGACGACGACGACGGGGGAGCCGCAGTCGAGCCAGGAGGAGATGACGCGCTTGAGGGTGTGGTTGGGGGTGAGATCAAGGTTGGCAAGAGGCTGCATGGTGGCCGGGCAGGTGGTCTGGCCGTACGAGAAGAGCCACCGCTCGATGCTGCGGCGGTCGTACGTCACGCCGGTGGAAACCGTGACGGGGTCCTCCATGAGCTCCATGGAGATGGGGCACAGGAACAGGTGGGGAGGCTCCATGGGCACAGATCGCAGTGCAAACCACGGCTAATCAAGTCTATGGCGCGATGAGGTTATTTATGCACTACATAGGCTGGCAATTGCGCAGGTCAATTGTCAAAGAGGCAAGAATGATCAGAGATGCTTGCAATTAGTGGTGAGGAGGTTATGCAGCGATTATGACTTTATTTTTATTTATTGTGATGCATAATTACTTGCAAATTGTGAGTATTCACGATGTTAATTTGTCGAAAATTGTGGCACAAGAAGAAAAAAAATACTTTCTGAAATGTGAAACGTGCCTAACGATCGAGTGGTTAAATGCAGATGGCAGAGAGGGTTGGGCAAGGGCAATAGAGATCTTGGATCGTCAATATTGGTTTCATTTTATTTTCTGCTAAGTTCATATTTAGTTCAAGTCTTCTGTTTATACTGATTTTAGTTGCGGTCGGTTGAGTGCTTACTGCTTAGCATGACGGCTCCCAGTTTTTCAGAGTAAACAGAGTGGGATGACAAAGCTTGTTCTAAGTCAGATGGCGGAAGTTTTAGGGAGCAACAAGAGAACAGTATACCGTTGTAATGGTGTAGCAAGAAGTTTAATACAGTTTTAGCAAATTGCAAAAGAACATTTGAAAAATTTTATGTTTCAGCGAGTTTCGCACATGTATAAAAGTTTCTAGAAGATTACAAGCCAAAGTTTCAACTAGTTTTAGATTTTTGAACTCAAGTTTCAACACATAAGTTTGCAATAAGTTTAAGTAAGTTTAAACTTGTTTCATTAGAATAAACAACACAAAAAGAGCAAAAAAAAAACTAGCATGCTCACCTCGCCGCCATCCCGCTCTTGCCACTCACCAACACCGCCACCGCCTCACCCTGCTCACCCAATGGTGAAGCCAAATATCAAAATAGCACATGACACGAGGCAGCGGCAAAGTTGAGCCATGAGACCACGTGGGTAGGGTCGATGTTGTACCATTTTGTGACCTAGATGAGAAGACAGGCGAGGGTCGTGGGATCTAGCAGATCTCGTCACGGCGTCCTCCTGTCATGCTGCCTCCACCATGTCGGTAGCCTTCCTCCTCTACACGTTGTGCCACCTTCGTACTACCGATTGCCACCCTGCCAGCCTTCGACAAATGACCGCTCTGTGACCCAGATTAGGAGGTAGCGAGGGTCGTGGGCTTTGGCGGATCCTGTCGCTGGTGACAAGGAAGACTAATGGATCCAGTGGGTCCCATCACCGGTGTCTTCCTCCCACCATGTTGTCTCCACCATGGTTTTCGCTCCACCTCCGGCTCGCCGCTCACAGCTCTTGCACGCACGTCACCATTGCTCACAAATTCAAGTTGTGAGGGAAGAAAGAGAGGTATGGATAAGACATATCGCTACCACAACTCCTTCTCGCCTGCCCCTACCGCCGCTGTTGAGCTCACTCGCTTGCTTGCTGCTGCAAATGGGGAGGAGAGAGAGGGATGGATGTGTGAATGCAGATGAGTTGAATAGATGAAGACAACATGTGAGCTAGACAGGATAAGGCTTCATAGTGTAGGATTGGATGGTTAGTACTTATGTTGTCGGTTTGGGAACACACAATATGCCGTACATATTTCTGAAAGTTTCAACATTCAAAGTTAAGAATAAGATACCTTTTTATTATTACTGTGTTGCAATGGGTTGGGTTGGCCATATGCAATGCAAAGATGCTTAAACATGTATTTAGAAGTGAGAGAGTTTGCCTCAACCCTCAAGAACTTGATTACAAGCACCCGTCAAGCATCATACTTTGGTACATTGCAGATAGACTGTTGTTGCTTTCAGGAGAAAATAAACCAGAAGAAAACAAAATTTATTTTGTTTGTGCAATTGTGGTGACGCACAAAAATTTAACGTTGGACTAAGCTGTGTCTCTTTGTCCTATACTACGTAGGTTTTTTGTTCACGTGTAAGAGTGAACGACGGGAGAGAAAAAGAGCGAGAGTCGTTGTCTGTCCGTGAAGAGGTGACCTGAGTTCATGAAATAAAAAGATACAGATAACACAAAACATCATTATATGAGTTGCTCTTTATAATAAATATTTCTTATGTAGGAATTAAATGGTTGTAGGATCGCATAGAGGCGACTTAAGAGAGAAAAGAGCTCTCTTTAGTGTACTATATAGATAACATATAGAGGTATTACATATAACTGATGTCCATAACATCGTACATGCACTAGCAAAATTTATTACCGTCACTCCACAGAAGGAACGAACTTAACTCCCATCTCAGTGACTTTGCAGTGCAATTCATATCTCAGTCCACAGTTTCAACAATCTTCTAACCTGCAAATTTGACAAGTTAGGTACACCACCAAACAGAGGCTTCCAGATCGATGAAATTGGACTGGTCCCTTTTTTTTAAGAAAATGGAAATATTACAATCAAGTATTAAAATGCAGCTCATGATCGCCAAGAATCATCCCAAACCGTTGACTTGTCCATATTAAAAATGCTTCCGGAGAATTACCACCGACCGCGTGGCATTATAATATCGCCGGATACTTGGTACTAATCTGCTGTGAGATCGTGGAAGTCGTACAAGTTATCTGTTCTGTCAATTTCTTTTTACCTGACGATCCTATCGTAGGCGAGCGTATCTCGGAGATTTGATATGTTCATCTTGGGATCCCCTGTTACAAGGTTTACCTGATCCCTCTACAAGCGACTTTGAACCTGGAAGAATCCACTTCTAGATTGCTGATCAAATGCTCTGAAATATAGGAGGGTAAATTCGAGTCTATCTCAAATTCTCGTGTAGTCAATACGTCGATTCCAGTTGTTCATTTCAGATCGAACGGTTGAATGGAGGCGGGAAATTCGATTGCGACGTGAATGCAGTTTCAGTCTCTGGAATATGGAGCTCCAGCTTCAGAGTTTTATTCTGAGTTAGCTTAGCTTTGGCTTTAGTTTAGCTCTTGTTCTGGCGGTGGCGAAAGCGAATGGCAGAAATGCTCTGGTCGACGGTGCAATATCGTTGACCGAATCAACAAAATGTGGAGTAGTATTTGCAACAAACCGGCGCAGCGACCCAGAACCACACGGGAGACAGAATGATACATCCACTAGCAAAAACATGATCCGTTTCAAAGTTGGTTTTCTTGTATGGCAAGTGACACTTGGATATCATGGTTGAGATGTGACCAGCGAATCAACTGCTGTCGTTGTGCTTGATTATTTTTGTTTTGCAAGCTGTATTCGATTGTGGTTACTACTTGCCTCCCGTTTTGGATGTATGATCTAAAATCATACTACATTCCTGTAAGATTTGCCATTTGCGTGCAGCCTACACAAGTACACATCATAAGAAGTAGGTGTTGTGAACTTTTTGCTTTAGAAAACTGAAGTTTTCCAGCATGCTCGCAATGTAAATATATTCACAACATGTTGTGAATCACACTGTCACAGGCTACAACTGTCTTGCATGTACAGCACTGACCGAATCGTCGGATAAAACTGGGTCTGCAATACTTTATGTGAGCGTCACTCAAGCTCATGTATTCGCACATGTGACGTAGGAACTATCAAGACTCGAGGAAGCCAACCTTAAGCACAAAATGAGGGGCGAATTATCATTTTCTTTGTCATGAACAATTCCAGCATATTACAGGCATTCCTGACATGAACGAGAAAAATTGCATGCCCCCAAAGGTGTTCTTCCTTCTCCAAGGATGGAAGAAGCACCAACCTCTATAACAGCACAGCGAGGTGGAATTTTTTTTTTGTCGAATGTGAGTATGTAACCAATTAACGCTGTGGACGGCAAAACAAAGCAAATTTTGACTCTGTTTGCGGAGGGATTCCTCCCCTTCTGTCTGTCATTTCTCTGAAATCTTAGTCTACCCCAGAGTCAGCTCAAGGCATTCATGGACTGTTTTTGTGCTGAAGCTGTGATCTGGACCAGCGATGATCTCCAATCGGAGAATTCAGCTTTGACAAATATATGAAGCACATCATCTGTCTGCTATGCTGTTGATATTTCTCTCTTGATGAGCATACATGCAATTGCTCAGAGGAGCTGAGCAGCTGAGGTCTCTTGATGTATCACCATAAATATTGACATTGTCATTGTTTCAGCTGAACATCACACATATGTTCCAGATGATTTCCAGATTCTCCCTTCTAGAGAAATAACCATGACAGTGACATCATCATGGTATTTTCTTCGATCCCCTTGAGGTATATCTAATAACTCATAGAAGTCCATACCTAGGAAGCCAAAGTTTGAATTAATATCTTGATCTTGCTGATGAAGGTGAGAAAAAAAAGGATACACGCATATTACATTTAAGACAACAATGGGAAACAACACCGATGTATGACTAGAATACTAGATGCGTCAACACGTGCCAATGACTGAATGTCCATGATTGTATCAATGTGAAATATCCTATGGTTGAGAGCAAATTATTTAATGCACCGAAGTGTTCTTCACACAAACAATGAAAAGTATGTCTAGTTTAACTGGGAATTTAACAGGATTTTGGAGTTGAATTGGATGCTATGCAGTAATTCTAACTTTTAAGATACGATATTCTCTGAAAAAACCTGTCAGAGAAAAAGAAACTATCAGGACCTATCATTAGAAACATTAGCTCCAAGCCAATGCAGAGTTTGTGTCATAGTAAAAATGTAAAATGTCACTGTCTCATTGACAGGTGACCCACGTGTCAATGACACATTGCAGTAACATTTTACTGAAGCAGAGACCAGTGAGGGGCATAAGTATGTGACCGCTTTGTCAAACAAAACTTCATATGAAATTTAAATGGTGCAAAGACAATGGATATTTGCTATGTCACTGAAACAATCGAGTGTTAAAATTGGGCAAAAAAGTTTCTTGCATGCCATGGACCGATATACCAAGTGTTGACAACTGAGACAAACATGTACAAGCACATGAATGTTTGCACACAATCACACACAATCATGTCAATTCTGTGCAGGTGTAATGCTAAGTACAACTAGAAACAGTCACATGCAAACCAATCAGGACCTGAAAACAAAAAAGATATGGTATGGAAGAAGAGGCATCACAGCCAAAGCCTACCAGCTTTCTTTGCTGCGCGAGAGAGAAGCTCCTCAATTAAACTCTGTGCAGGATCACCTTCTGGAAATCTCTCCATGAAATTTTCAACATGCAGAACTACCTCCTCGTTGCTTAGGTACTGATACAAGCCATCAGAAGAAAGAACCAAAAACTGGTCCCTTGCAGTAAGCTTGTGATGGCGAAGAGAAGGTGTAGATGATATATATTGTGCATCACCTATATACTCATTGCGGAACATCTCTAGCAATCCATTGTTCAACTTTGCCTGTATATACATGCACAATTTTTTAATTAATATTTATCTAGTTTTCTTTTTTTATTAGCATTGGACCGACTGGAACATCTGACGGATAGTTACTATCATAGTTTCAAATTAGAAGTACAAACTACGGGCAACAAATTCATACCCGTTCTAAAGTATGTTAATTAGCTCGCACAAGCAAACAGTTAATAGGTCAAAAACGAACGAACTCTGAAATATGAGACTCAAGTTAAAGAACATCCAACAAAAAAGTATCATAGTTACCTGTTTCAGGTATCCAGCACCAAATGCTCGAGTAACTTTTAAACGACCCTTTACTCTGTCATTTACAATACATTGATCATCACCTGGATGTTCACGTCTGATCCTCTGCACTTCCTGCAGATTAACACGAAGAGTTCGTAGGCATGAATAATGCATAGGCTAAAACAACCAACTGCCTTCCCCATGACAAATTTAGACGACAAATGACGTTAGTGGAATCTGACAGGAAAATGACCAAATGGTGAAAGAAAAAAAGGTACAGTCAATTAAAAATATCACATCAAAGACCCAAAAAAAAAGAGCTCTATATGATCTTCGCATGAGGACATGAAACCTTGGACGCTGCCTTTCAACTATTTGCATCTGTTAGAGACAACTCAAATATCCAAATAGGTTTGTTAGAGATATGCTCAACATTCAAATAGGAGTTCACATCTAGCACAACTCGGACTCTTTTGGTTATGTAAACCACCCCATGTACATATATTCTTGAACATAAATTGTGGATTGTCTTCCATAGTTTTTTCCTCTTTCATGGGGTTTTTTCACGTTAAATCTTGTCTCCCATTTTTGCTCTTCCTAATCCTAACAAGTGGTATCAGAGTTTAGGATTCGAGATCCAAGCCACTGCCCTCAGGAGGAGGCGACTCCCAGGGCCGGCACCAGTACGGCAACAGGCGGCATTGGCAGCAGCGACTAGAAGAGAAGTGCTGATCGCACGAGGAACCAGGTGGCTGCATCGACCAGCTGCTGTGCTGCCTTCATCGATCCGCACGGGATTGATTTTAAGCTCCTCCTCCGCGTCTCGGCGCTGGCCCTCAGCGCCTTCTACCCCGGGCACATCCCTCTATTTACCCATATACATATAATCTTGAACAGAAATAATAGATTGTCTCCTGTGGTTTTTTTCTTCCTTATTTGTGAGATTTTTCCACCTTAAATCTTGTCCTCCTTTTTGCTCTTCCTAATCCTAACAGCATTGAAATGCTTACCATGATAGTTATAGGAAAAGAGCAATGGTCTGACTGTTAGAACGCCGTACTGCTGAAGAGCATGCATTCAGAGAAGTCAGCACATTGCACCCAAATAATGACATAAGCGTTGCCGTACCGGAGCACATGATCAACAGTGGATACAAAAAGGCAACTGGATCAACAATGGATCTCTTCAACTATGTCAGCAGAGATGCTTGAGTGGCAAATACAATGGTTCGGCTATGTCAGCGAATAATGTTACCTCTTCGATGCTGGTGCTATGATCGGTCGACAGTTGCAGTGCTTCGAGCCCAATTAGGGCGCATCCGGCGGGCCTTGTCTCGATCTCCAAGCCCACCCCAATGTCCTCCATCCGCATGGTTCCAAGCGCGCAACCGTCGTCGTCATCCGGGCGCTGCGCCACAATGGCACGGCTGTCCCCAAGGTTCATTACATACACGTTGTCGTCCCTCACCAGCGCCACGAGCAGGCACGCCCCGGTTACCGCCAGCTCCGGATGGGACCCCATCGATTGGTCGGTCATGTCCAGGTACGCCGCCTCCACCGCGGCCAGCGCCCGGGTGAGCGCGCCAAGCACGGCCCCGTGTTCCCTCACCGCCGGCGCCGGCGCCAACCTCCTGGCACCCCAGTCCCTGCCGCTCTCATCGTCGCCCTCAGCCTCAGCGTGGGCCCACATAGGAAGCCGCCGCTCCTTGAGCCTGGCGATCGACAGCGCGAACCGGCCGGAGCCCGAGAAGTCGAGCTCGTTGTCGTCGTCGTCGCCGTCCGCGAGGAACTGCCACAGCCGCTTGGTGTCTGCGTCGGCCTCTTCGTAGAAGATCCCACGGAGCTCGCGGAGGAGGAAGCGGTAGAGGTTGGTGACAAGGAAGTCAGGAGCCTCGGGGCCGTTGAAGCCGTCGTAGATGCCGACGAAGAGCCACCGCTGGTCCTCGGAGACCACCACGTGGACGCGGTCCTCCCCTGCGCGGCCGTGCGCCCACTGCACGCCGTCGTCGCGGCGGAGCGGCACCACGAGCGGCCGTTTCTTCTCCGACACGCTCCGCCGCAGGCTGCCGAACGACGGCTTCCGGAACCTCCTCGAGAGCCCTCTCAACGAGGAGGTGGGTTTGGTGGGCTTCGCGGGAAGCGGGCCGGAGAAGGGCGCGGCGGGGTCGAGCGGGCCGGAGAGCTGGGCACCGCGGTCGATGGGCCCGGAGAGGAAGAGGGGCCCAGAGGAGAGGTTGGAGAGCTGGAGCGGCGCGGAGGAGAAGGACGACGAGGTGTGGAACGCCGAGGAGTAGTTCGCCGGCATGGCGCCGGCGGCGGAGGATTGGTAGAGCGGAACGGGCACGGAGGAGTTGGCGGAAAGCGCGGCGCCGGAGATGCCGTGGCGGAAGGAGGAGGAGTGGGCGGCGGAGGAGGCGTAGCAGAAGGAGTGTCCGAGCGCGTCGTCCAGGCACGGCTCCGCGTCGACGGACGCCGGCGTCGGCCGCGAGCACGCGCACGCGGTGAGCAGCCGTGACGCGCCGCTGCCCATGGCATCCGACGCTCCCCCTCCCTCCGGCTCGGCCCGTGCAGGGGACAGGGAAACACGCGATGGGGAAGAAGCACTAGCTTGCCTAGCTACGAGGAGTGGGCCTTTTTTTACCAGCACGCCGCACTAGCCGAGGCGATGGCAGCGAGTGCGGATTATTTAGCCACAGGCAGGCACCGAGGACCCGTTTCGCATTTTGGTGCTCCTCAAGGGGCTGGAATGAAACTTTTGTCACACGCGAGTCTACTGCAGATGGTTAGGCCACGAGGGGCTAAGTGTAATCCAGTATCTCTCACCGGGGCGAGAGTGAAAATTGTCAGGTGGTGCTGGTGCTGGTGCTGGTATGGTGAGTGGCCGTTTTGTCCGCACCTGCTCCCCTCACGCCGCAGAGCAAAGGGGGAGGGAGTGAGCCAGTGACGTGGCGGCGCGGTGTTGACGTGGAAGGATGGGTCGTGGGAGAGTAGTCAACGTTTGGCCCTAAGTCTGCCACTCCCTCTCGGGGCTAATTACGGCGAATGGGACTCCACCGAGGGGCAGGCGCGTAAATTCGCGCGGCGCGGGCGCCGGGTGTCCGTCTCCGGCAAATTGGATGTCTTTGGCGGGCCAATTAAAGCCTAGGAAGCAGAAATATTCGTCTATACTCGTATCGTAATTTTTTTTTTCAAACCTATCCTTTCCCAATGTACTGTAAATTTGACCTCTAGATCTAGAAGACACATATTTTTCTACGGTATCTAGGAAGCGCTGAAGGTAACTAACACTCATCTAAGAGCTCGGTTGATTCAGGGAGTAACGTGGCCCACTATAGCATGAGAACTTTCGTATTACCTAGGTGCGGCAACAAGGAGCTGTACATGTTGTCACAGCTCTTCTCGCACTCAACCGTTCGTTGTCGCGTCCTTATCTTAACAACGGCTAATTTCTGCACTCTCTAGACGCTGTAGTTAATAGATGTCACCTATCGTATCTTTTATAGTGGAAGAGATAATTAAATTTATAACTACACACAAAGATATTTGAAAAATTTTTTACAGAAAGTAGACAAGAGACACGATTTCTAGGAAATTCGAACTGGCCGGTGGGCTCCGCTCCTCCTCGTCTCACACTGATACGCTCTGGTTAGTGGAGCGAGGTGTTTTACAAAGTTAAAAAGTTTCCTAAACACGAGGGGAAGGGGAGATAAGAAGATTACATTAGTCCAACGGAACGGAGGAAGTATCCAATGTAAGTGACATAGCATACTTTAGTGTAATCGTTTCCATCCGGTTTCTAAAAGCTCTGTTTATCGGGTCAAATTCAGTGAAACTCGACACCCGACACTTATCCATGTTTGTGTAGGCTTTTTTTTTTTACTTATAGCTTAAAGCCAGATTTTTGACTTAAACTGTTTAAAAGCAATTAGCTTTTATACATGATAAAGGTAAATAATTTTACACTAATTTCAGTTGCATTAATCTAAGACCAACCATCAATATGCAAAAAAAAAATCTCTCTGATGGCTTTTTGATTTTTAGTTATATAGAGTTTTATAGCTTTTTAATTAGCTTCCTCTCAAGATGAATTGCAACTTTAGCCCACTCCACCGTGCTCCTGCGCTCAGTGGCGTATCCACCGTCGGGAAGCCCCATCTCTGATCGGCTGAATCCTCCCTCCTTTTAGTATCCCTAATGTTAGAAAGAAGTAGAGATATGGCGCCATAGCGACAAATCGACAGATTTAGCAATTAGCAACTGAGAGTAAGATGTAAGAAGAAAAGTAAAAAACAATACTGCCACACAAGTGAACCATCAAAATTAGTCATAGGCTCCCTTACTTTCATGGGTTTTCACTTGGTACAATACTCAGAATCCTTTACTGTAGCGCAGCACTAGGAGTCCGAGAGATGAGCAGTGTCGGTGTTGTCTCGCAGGCGACAGACCGACGCATGGGCGATTGCGGACGGCAGACACAAAGGTGGGCGTGACCACGTGGCAGGTGGCTGATTCGCGAGAACTCGCCATGCATGACATCTTAAGACCGATGGGTCTTAGAAGACCCGAGTCGAGGCGCCAGCGCACCGAACGAGTGGCAAAGTGTAGCCGATAGGCGGTAGAGGCCTGAGAAGAGTTATCGGCCGCTTAGAATGCAGGGTAGAATACGCATCGCCAGAGAGCAGAACATGCATTGTCGGGAACTGAGCGGAACGCGCATCACTAGAGGAGAGGAATCGGCCGCTTGAGCGCCGTCTAGCCGACGGCTGAACACGCATCTCTAGAGCCCAGAAAGGAACCAAGGCTCCCTCCGTCTAGCCGGCAGCCGAACATGCATCGCCAAAGCCTAGATAGGAACCAAGCCCAGGTATGAAAAAATTACCCCAAGTCCCAATGCAATGCCTCATGCCTGAATACCTTTTGTTATGATAACTGATGTCTTATTTTTATATTCTATTGTCCAAGTCTATTCTATTGACTATTGATATTTTTGTCAATCCGATTTAATATGTATAAATTTGAAATTTGGTTGAGATAGATCGATAGATGTATCATTAGTATGTTTATGTTAAATCAGAACTTCGATATAAAAGTCCCACCTCTACTTTTATCCTGGATTCGTCACTGCCTGCACTTCTCTACCACGAGAGGCAGCCTCTTACGCTCACCAGTCATGGCAGTCCGACTCTCCCGCCTCCTGCATATGGCTGTCGCGGCAACGCATGCTCCAGCGCTCGGCGGCCGACTCGCCATGTACCTCTCGCCCGCACTAGTATAACCGAAGCAGATTTACTATTTTACTCGCTCAATTGAACAAGGGGAAATGGTGGAGACGAGGGAACAGACGAGTTCTCCGGGGCATTTCACGTGAGGAGACAGGAGAGCACACAGAGGGGGGGCATTGGGCGAACGGCGAGGCGAGGGGCATTGGATTCGGAGAGAAACAGGGGTACCTGGCAAGTCAAAGCTCACAGTACTGTGATGGATGCAGTGCGCCGAACTGCGTTCCCGTTATTTTCCTGCTGCGTACTTAACTCTGCATCTCATTGAGAAAATCTCAGCAGGCAAAAGACAAACGCATGATTGCAAAGTTGCTTTGGAAAAAAAATCAGAGACTTCACCTGCGCCCAAGGCAGACAAGGAACCAACCTTTGACGAAACAGCACGTTAACATCAGAACCGTCAAAAGACGGGCGGCTAATTCCAACACAGAGCAGCATATGTACGGCGCATTATGCATTACACATCGTTGTAAATGGTCGAGACCGGCCAGACGGCTGTATATGCCTTTACTATAGCATACGGTAAATACTCTCTCTCCGTCCAGAAATATATAACAATTTTAGAAAACGTGCAGTCAAACGTTTTTTAACTTTAAATATTTATATATAAAAACCTATTTAGACTGGTCAAATGAAAATTGTGTCAGTAGGTTAGCTATGAAAAACATTTTCATAATATAATCATCTAAATAGGTGACACCGTGACACAAAAGAGAACCCGGATAATCTAGTATTATCGATGTGTTTACGTAACAAACAACACGGAGCTATTTGGTGCATGACAGCGCAGAAGATCCGGTCAGGATAGGGGCAGGGGTCGTAGGGTCTGATCCTGCGTTTCCACCCCTCTAGCAGCCCTCTCACTGCACATGCAAGCTAAAGGTCTAAAGAGTGCGAGCGACACTGCTCAAACCCACCAATCTAAGAGAAAACAAACTGTTTCCAAGCAACAACTGGTTAAGTCTATGAGGAAAGCATAATCTATTGAACCTATACAACTTAAATATAGTAAGTCACAATTAAAACTTTTGCTTCAGCTAAACATAAGGAGCGGTAGGCAAGTAGGTTTAACCTGTATTGGGACCCACGTCGCAGCGCTCGGTCAAAGGGGTTGACTGGGCTGAATGCTTTGGGGTTAAGTTTACTAGGCCACCACAAGGAAAAGCAATACTAAATTCAGAAAGTTCAGAACATCATCTATTTCCAATTCAAATTTGCCAAGTTTTTGGGAGTGGTTTTTAAAAGAGGCGTTGATGTGTTATTAATAAATAATCATCACGAACAACCAAGGAAGCGCTCAAATCAGACACCGATAATGAATGCTGATTATTGATCCAATACTCCAGTCAACCATCAGTGAGCAAGTGATACGCAATCTCTTGAATCTCGATTGCTCCTATGACAAGGAATACCTTCCTGTACTTGGAAGTATGGGACGCAAGCTAGGAAACTAGAGATTATGACTAAGCAGATCACTAGTTTTATGTTTAGGTGTTAATTTTTTTTATGTAGTCTTGAGGGAATTTCTTTTAAAGAAAGTTTAGGTATCGAAGTGGGAACCTGCTTTGGTTTGTCCACTTCCCACCAAGAGGTCCAACTCAAGTAGTACTACTCAACTGGGAACATCTATCCGTGAGAAAGGAATCTTGGACTTTTGCTAGTCTCCCTGCATTAAGATAACCATAGATTAAATTAGAATAGAGCAACATGGGAATAGGGGCTAAAAGCTCTGCAATAACAATATATTTTCTGAAGTTCAAGGCAGGCAAATAGAATAATGCTCAGGGCCTAGCCCAGCTGCCCAGGTCTATGTCAACACTCTGCCTGACTATCGGAAGCAGGAAGCATCATCAGAATTCACATCTTCAGAACTGAAGCAAGATGGCGCGCAAGATGGTGCGGAGCCGGACGGCCCAGCAAGGAAATCACATCGAGCCCATAAACCCAACTCGCATTTTGTCGGTCCTGACTGGGTTAGTGAATAAGGCAAAGTATCTCTGTCATGTTGAGCTGTAAAGGAGGCGGGAGGGCGTGTGTTTGGCGTGAGGTCCTGTAACTAACTATTTAAGGGATGATCTGGAACGAACGAGGGGCGAGTGGGTGGTTCTTTTCTTATCTGTTCTTGGCGGCGATTGGCGGCGGGGATAAACATTCCTCTTTGTTTATCAATACATAGAACCGATACATTCTCCATTTGATCCTCAATCCACCCAGTGAGATAGATACCTCACATCTGGTATCAGAGCCAGATCCTGCCAAATTTTTCATCCTGGAGAGCGGTCACGGACATTACACTCGATTGCAAGCCAGGACGGGAGCGATGGCGCCACCACGGAATGACGATCCTCTTGCGACCATTCTGGCCAAGCTGGAGGAGAATAGCAAGAAGGAGGAAGAAACTCGCCAGTTGGTCTCGGAGGTGCAGCAATATATCAAGCGCATCGATGAGTCTGTGCGGAAGTTATCGGAAGATCATGAGAAAATCGAGTGTTGGAAACCTAAAGTGGAAGATCGGGTTGCGGATCTGCATGTCTCGGTGACGGAATTGAAGCAGCAAGTCGGCCGTGCCTTGACACAATGGGGATCCAATCCCGAAAACTTCAAAGAAGAAGGTGATCGGGGTACGTCGGCTTCCGCCCAACTGGAAGGACCGCGAACTGCGGCGACGTACGGGCACATTGGCCACCGCGAGAACATTTTCCACCGGAGTGTAGGCTCTGGGGCCGGCGATGCCCCGGCGCCTCCTCCGGTCACAGGTACCCGATCTCACACCCCTGCTAGACAATATCCATTCCAGTACAGTCCTACATCTGCGTCAACTTTTGCTTCCATGGCACAAAGCTTGGGAGCAAATCTTCCACAAATCAATCTGCCTTCATTTGATGGGTCTAACCCTAAATTGTGGCAGAAGCGTTGCGAGAATTTCTTTACCTTCTATTCTGTACCGGAAGAAATGTGGGTTCGTCTAGCTACCCTGAATTTTGAAGGTCCCGCCTTATATTGGATGCAATCGATGGATAACAAATTGTTTCTAATGAACTGGGAAGAATTAGGCCTTGCCTTGTCCAATAGGTTCGGTCGGGATCAACATGGGTCGTTAGTTCGTAGATTTTTTCATATTCATCAAACCGGCAGTGTGGCTGATTACATTGAACAATTTGATGAATTGGTACACCAATTGCTTGCTTATGATAATACCATACATATGGAATTTCTTACTGCTCGATTCATCGATGGTCTTAAAGATGATATACGTTCTGTTGTTGTAATCCAACGCCCCAAAGACCTCGATACTGCTAGTTCTCTTGCGACCTTGCAGGAGGACGTGTTATCAGCAATCCAATCTCGTCGTGATGGCCGCCGTGCTGAAGTTGCCACGGTCGGACGTGCTTTCCATCGACCAATGCCGATGGCTCTGCCTCCACCACCAGTTGCTAAGCCAGTCTCAACTTCATCTCTGGAGGAAAAGAAACCAGGGTCTGTCTTGCGCAACCGTCATTCAGATGATCGCATGTCGGCTTTGATGGCTTACCGGAAGGCGAAGGGTTTATGCTACAAGTGTGGTGAACGGTGGAGTCACACCCACCGATGCTCTGCAACTGTTCCACTGCATCTAGTTGAAGAGATGTGGGCATTGGCTGGAGATATGACTGATGACACCAGATCAGTTTTGACAGAATCCCCTCGAGCCTGTTCGACAAAATCAACACCTGACCAGATTTTGGCTATTTCTTGCGAGGCAGTGAATGGATCAGAAGGTGGTAAAACGATCCGTCTTAAGGGCCTAGTGTGTTGCCAGGAAGTCTTGATGCTGGTCGATTCCGGGAGTTCTGGTTCTTATGTCGGCAGCCATCTCTTACATGTACTGCCTGGCGTTCAGCCCATGCCAAAGTCAGTGCAGGTTCGCGTTGCCGATGGAGGAATGCTAAATTGTACCATGTTTATCCCAAATTGCAGCTGGCTGTGTCAAGGGCATACTTTCATCTCAGACCTCAAAGTCCTGCCACTAAGTGGATATGACATTATCCTTGGAATGGACTGGTTGGAACATTACAGCCCAATGGAAGTTCATTGGCGTCAGAAGACTCTGTCGTTTCTGTACAAAAATCGACAAATTCAATTGCAAGGTATCATTCCAACGGTCAACTGTTGTCCGACAATATCAGTACTTCAGCTCGATGCTCTGATCAAACACCAAGCAGTTGAACATGTGATGGGCATTTCACCAGTTCTGGATGACATCAAAGAGCCGATCCAACACCCCAGTATTCAGAAGATTGTGGAAGAATTTGATCACCTCTTTCAACCACCCAGTGGTTTACCACCTCGACGTGCTTGTGACCATGCGATTCCACTCTTACCTGGAGTGCAACCTTTTCGCTTGCGACCATATCGCTATACCCCACAACAAAAAGATGAGATCGAGAAGCAAATCCAAGAAATGTTATCCACCGGCGTCATTCAGTATAGCTCTAGCCCATTTGCCTATCCTGTTTTGTTGGTAAAGAAGAAGGATGGGGAGTGGAGATTGTGTGTAGACTACCGAAGATTGAATGCACATACTTTGAAGAATAAGTATCCTATGCCAATACTGGATGAACTGTTGGATGAGCTAGCAGGTGCCACGGTATTTTCCAAGTTAGACCATCGCTCTGGATATCACCAAATCAGAATTAAAGAAGGGGATGAGTATAAAACTGCATTTCAAACACACAATGGTCATTTTGAATATAAAGTCATGTCGTTTGGGCTGACTGGAGCTCCTGCCACTTTCCAAGGCTTTATGAATTTTGTGTTAGCTCCGTTGTTGCGTAAGTGCGTGGTGGTGTTCATTGATGATGTATTAGTGTATAGCACTCAGATGGATCTTCACTTGGAGCATTTACGTCAGGTGTTTGAACTGCTCAGCCAGCACCAACTACATCTCAAACTGTCTAAATGTTGTTTTGCTCAATCCAGGTTGGAATTCCTTGGTCACATCATCAGTGCAGGTGGAGTGTCTACAGATCCTTCCAAGATCCGAGTGATCCAGCACTGGCCAGTACCTACCTGTGTTAAAGATGTTCGCAGTTTTTTGGGGATGGCCGGATACTACCGCCGTTTTGTGCAGGGCTTTGGATTGATCAGCAAGCCACTTACTACTTTACTGAAGAAAGGGCAGCAGTTTGTGTGGACTACAGAAACACAGAACTCCTTTTCGGCGCTAAAGCATGCTCTAATGTCGGCACCAGTATTGGCTATACCAGATTTTACACAACCGTTCGTTATTGAATTTGACGCAAGTGACAAGGGCATTGGCGCCGTGCTGCAGCAAAAGGGTCATCCAGTGGCTTTTATTAGTAAGGCCTTGGGACCGAAAAATCAAGGTCTTTCTGCGTATGAAAAAGAGTTTCTAGCTATCTTATTTGCTGTGGAACAGTGGAGGTCCTATCTTCAACATGCTCCATTCGAGATTAAAATGGATCACCAAAGTCTGATACATTTGCTAGATCAACGAATTACTTCTCCACTCCAACAAAAAGCTATCACAAAGCTGTTGGGCTTGCAGTTTACCATACAGTATAAGAAAGGTCAGGAAAACCGAGTTGCTGACGCTTTGTCAAGGCGTCCGGATTTTACTGGTGAGCGTGAAGATCAGTGTCTAGCCATTTCAGCCATGTCCATGAGCAAACCTGTGTGGTTGGAATAGGTAGTGAACGGTTATCACAGTGATGAAGCCACTCAGAAAATACTGACGACGTTGTCGGTTGGCCAACAGATACCATATTTCACTCTGCAGTCTGGTCTGTTGCGATTCAAAGGCAGGATTTGGATTGGAAACAATCCCGAATTGCAACTCAAGTTAATGCAGGCACTTCATGACAGTGCACTAGGTGGCCACTCTGGTTTTCCTGTCACCTACAGGCGTATTCACAAACTGTTTGCTTGGCCCTCTATGAAGAAGACTATATACAAGTTTGTGACCAACTGTTCCGTTTGTCAGCAGGCCAAACCGGACAGAGCTCGCTATCCTGGTCTTCTCCTCCCGTTGGCTGTACCAGATCATGCTTGGCAGACAGTGACGTTAGACTTTATTGAAGGCTTGCCTAACTCACATGCTTATAACTGCATTCTTGTGGTGGTGGATAAATTTTCTAAGTTTGCTCATTTTATCTCCCTAGCTCATCCATTTACAGCGTTGACGGTGGCTCAGGCGTATATGACCAATGTCTACAAACTGCATGGCATGCCTTGTGCAATAGTTTCTGATCGTGACAAAGTCTTCACCAGCTCTTTATGGCAAGAACTCTTTAAATTGTCGGGAACTTCCCTCCACATGAGCAGTGCGTATCATCCTCAATCCGACGGACAAACAGAGCGAGTCAACCAGTGTCTTGAAGGCTACCTTCGTTGTTTTGTTCAAGCATGTCCCAAGCAATGGGTGAAGTGGCTTTATTTAGCAGAATTCTGGTACAACACAAATTATCATTCTGCTCTCAAGTCTTCTCCATTTGAAGTTCTATACGGTCATTCGCCAAATCACTTTGGTCTGGTATCAGCTGAACATTGCACGGCACCAGACTTACAAGATTGGCTTACTGACCGTGCACTTATGGTTGAATTAGTGAAGACCCATCTCCAAAGAGCACAACAGCACATGAAACATCAGGCAGACAAAAACAGGTCCGAACGTCAGTTTCAGGTTGGCGACATGGTCTATGTTAAGTTCCAACCTTACGCTCAAACATCTGTAGCATCTCGAGCCAATTATAAGCTGGCTTTTCGTTACTTCGGGCCTTATCGGATTCTGCGCAAAATCAATGCGGTGGCTTATGAGTTGGAGTTACCTGAGAAGAGTATGGTGCACCCAGTGTTTCACGTGTCTCTTCTCAAACCAGCAAAGGGGATTCCTCGTCAGGTCGGTGATTTCATTCCTGATTTTCGTCAGAACTTACAAATTCCTTTACACATTCTAGATCGCCGTTTATGCCGACGAGCTGGTAAAGTAATTCCGCAAATTCTTGTGCATTGGTCCACATGGCCTGCGTCTATGGCTACCTGGGAGGATGAACATGCACTGAAGAAGCGCTTCCCTGCCGCTCCAGCTTGGGGACAAGCTGGCCGTCGAGGGGGGAACGATGTTAGCACTCTGCTGACTATCGAGGCGGGAAGCATCATCGAATTCACATCTTGAGCTGAAGCAAGATGGCGCATAAGATGGTGCGGGCCGGACGGCCCAAAGAAGGAAATCACATCGAGCCCATAAACCCAACTCGCGTTTTGTCGGTCTGGTGGGTTAGTGAATAGGGCAAAGTATCTCTGTCATGTTGAGCTGTAAAGGAGGCGGGAGGGCGTGTGTTTGGCGTGAGGTCCTGTAACTAACTATTTAAGGGATGATCTGGAACGAACGAGGGGCGAGTGGGTGGTTCTTTTCTTATCTGTTCTTGGCGGCGATTGGCGGCGGGGATAAACATTCCTCTTTGTTTATCAATACATAGAACCGATACATTCTCCATTTGATCCTCAATCCACCCAGTGAGATAGATACCTCACAGTCTATTGCCGGACTGGAGGACTGATGGACTGAAATATTGAAAATGTGTAGAAATATGGGCGTTTTGGAGAACTACAACATTGTTAAAGAAGGTAAAGAAGTCTGGTACAGCTTTTGCAGACACAGACAAGAAATTATTCACAGTTGTTTAGAGAGAGAAAAGATCAAGAAATGTATCATCAAGCTAGCCCTCTTGACGGGCAAAAGCTAGAAGATCCATTGTGGTACCACCGTACCAGCAAGAAAGCAGCAGGAGCCAAATCCACATTTCTGCAAAATAATTTGTTCTGCAGGGTGGCAAAAAGCACAGTTTGGAGGGTGAGCCCTACCAAAAAAAAGCTGTTTTCCCTTCGGTAACACTAGTACTTGCAACCTTGTGCCCAAAAAAAAAAGTGCAATCCCATGCTATAATGTAGCCTGCAGTCCTGCACGCAGAAAACATAAATTGCATTATTAATTAACAGTGCATCAACGAACTCCTTGCAGCTTGTTAATCTTACAAAAATAGCGATAAATGATAGAACAAGACATCAAATTTATTGTCGCCCATTGCATAACAGCAATCTAACCATAAGACCTTATCAGTCCAGCAGGTTAAAAGTTCCACCATGCGGAATGTGTAATGTCCCAGATCCAGATCAAAAATAGCAAGAGAACTGATATTTGCACATTGGAGTATCCAGGAAAAAGATTTTGACAAAGCAACAAGACATAGCATGGCATTAACATTAGGAATAGTATAACACAGAACAAGAAATTGCCGTTTGATCAATTTTCCATTAGAAACCATTCAATCAAAAGATCAGCTATAAGAAAATTCAACACATATGTAGCCAATTTGTCAAAATCAAAGATGATTTTTTTTGAGATAATTGCTTATTTGCCACTGAAAGTTGGCCGGTTCCCCAAACTGCCATCGCAAAATTGTCTTCCTTCATTGCCATCCGATCTCAAATTGCCTTCCCAAAATGCCACCGCCCCATTTGGTCGTGGAATCGACCGCTTGTTTGCACGCGAAAAGACCGAGTTGCCCTGTGTGCTAACTTGGACGGCGAAATGAATTCAAAACATTTAAAAGCCTAGAAATATTTTATTTAAATTCTAAATAACCCAAGGAACCACTCCAAAAAATTTCATAAATTTTTGAATTTATTTAGTGCTTCTAAAAATCAAAATTTAGATTCTTTCATTTAGATAGAATCGCTAAAAGATTTTTCAGAAAATCACAGAGCTGCTCATGCTCTCAAATTTTTACAGAAATGTTAGTACTCTCTTAAGATCATCTCCAAAAATTTTCATAAAATTTTAAGCACATTTGATAGATTTAAATTAGGCAATTCTTTCATTAAGACAGAATCACTAAACGATTTTTCCAGAAAATCACAGAGTTGCTCATGCTCTCAAATTTTTACAGAAATGTTAGTACTCTCTTAAGATCTTCTCCAAAAATTTTCATAAAATTCTAAGCACATTTGATAGATTTAAATAGGGCAACACACTCAAAAGGAGGGCAATTTGGTCTTTTCGCGTGTCAACTAACGGTCAGTTCACAGCCAAATGGACGGCGGTGGCATTTTGGGAAGGTAATTTGAGATCGGATGGCAATGGAGGGAAGACAATCTTCGCGATGGCATTTTGGGGAACCGGCCAACTTTCAGTGGCAAATAAGCGATTTACTCTTTTTTTTTTCAAGAATTCAAGTCATCAAGATCTTATTCATTCTGAAGACATTGTTACTCAGGCCTGGGAATATTGGTCAATTCCTAACAGCATGATACTGAAGATAGATAGGACATGTGCACATGAGTTTGCCAGGTATTTTCAACATTTCATTTGAGCAGCACCATGTAATTCGGTTCAATCAAATAAGCTGAGAATGACTGCCTACTATCATGAACCCAGTAAGATGATAGAACTGCAGAAGCTGCAGTAGACAGAAGATTGTGTGATCAAGGTGCAGCAAAATGATATGTCACATCAAATTGGCGAAATCAGCTCAAACTTCATAATATTGTCATACTCTTCAAGTGACAAAACCATGTTAATCAAAACAGGTGCTAGGGATGGTTCAGCAAAATAAAGGTCCTTATATTGTAGAAAAGAAAATGGAAGCATTGATGCAATACAAGTAAAGTAACTACTTGAAAATTTTAGGAAATTCGCAATAAAGATGATAGACCCTCAACCCTATGGCCTGATACAAATCCATAACGTTATTATATTAAACAAGCACCAGATATCCTATACTCAATGAATATCATTGTCATGATGCTTATATAAGAGCAGAGTACAACTGGATACTAAATGAGCATGTGATCTTAGCCAACGGAATTTATCCAACATAAGAGAATCCAGAGGTCCGAATAGGTGACGTCACGAAAATAAGTAAGGTGTGAATAAAAATTAAAAGGAACGTGTAAATGGAAGGAACCAGCAAATGAAACGGTTACTGCAGATCTGCTACAGGACAAAACAGGAAGGCACTAGCTCCAGATGACATTATTATGTCAATATAAATACAAATATGTCTGATCTATCCAGGAAAGCTCTTACATATAGCACTGTAAATGTCAAATTCTATGTTATTCAATCTTCTCACGATAGACATGAATAATGTAGCTATTGAGGAAGTCACCACATGTCCTGTAGAAAATTTCTGCACCACAAGGTTCTGTGCTTCTTTACCCATCCTAACTGCTAGATCATGATCATTCACCAACCTAGACATTGCACTCAAGAATTCAATTGGTTCACAGAGAAACCCTGTCAGTTAGTTTATAACTGTCTCAACAGGACCGCCACTGTAGCATGCAATTACAGGTTTCTGTACTGCCATAGCTTCTAGAGGAACGATGCCAAATTGCTCGTCCTGCATGATAGAAAATATCCGGTTCACACTTGTTGGAGCAAAACAGCTGTACCCATAAAAAAAAAATTCCAGACAAATATCTTTGGAGTATATAAGACACAGAGGCGGTTAAAAAGAAGTTCGTTTCTTTCAGATGTCGAGCATGATGTAACAAATTTAACTTGGTCAGACACCCCTTCAGTCACTGCCAACCTTCTCAACTCATCAAGATATTCAACATTTTCTTTCAGACATTTATCATATCCACCTTAAGCACCAAGTTGTAAGACAGTAGAAAATGATAATAAATGTCAATAAGAACATTAGGCTTCTAATCAAAAGAAAAATGAGCACATTCAAAAAGTTAAACTGCAATCGTCAAGGTTGCTTCATGCAGACCATCACTTGATGCGGAACCAACAGAATGAAGCAAAGCAAATGTTGAAATGGCGCGATTAAGGTTCTTTTTCCTTTCGAACTGGTTGATTGAGAAAAAATTCAACCTGCAGGGAGAATAAGTGTTAAGCATTGAAAAACATGGCATGTTTTATTCGGGAAACTGTGATGACAGTGATTTCCCGTAACTAACTGAAATTGGAAAAAATGACACCTAACTGAGCTATATACAGATATACAAGTAATGCTATTTACTTGTAAGCACGAGGTTCATCAAACTGCTCCACACAGTGCTGGGTATAAAACACCAGGTTCTATTCCTCTGGCATGAAGACCATGGAAAGTCCTTGCAAAAGTAGATGCAGTGAACTTGCTGTTGACTAAAATCAAATCGGCCATACCTGATATTAAGAAAAACAGAAATCACCAACTTTAGCATGAACTAAACGTGTCTAGGTATATTAGCGGAGAATGAACCGTATGAAGTACTAATCTAGTGAAAGAGGCCATACCAGTCGTGACGTCTTCGATCATGTCAATTGGCTTGCAATATAACTTCCGAAGAATACTAGTGTGTTTTGCAAGCAACAAATCAGGAAAATGGCAATAAAATACAGTCTGAAAAGATGCACAAAAGCAAAGTTTATTGAACAACTAAGGTACACAAAGAAGTTACATAAAATAGAAATTAGTACCTTGGATGACGCCTTTAGTTTAAGCAGTGGAATCACAACAAAAACCTGGTCTGCCAATATGATGTCAAATGGGGGCCACCAAAGGAGCACACACAGCGCAACAAAAATACAGTGGAAGTTTGTGCAGACAGCATGAAAACGGGAGAAAATATGGTGAGACAAGAAATCACCATAGACAGTTACTGGAAATTGACCTGGAGATTAACTAGAGGGCACAAGAAGTCAAGAATAAAATACTTATAGATTACTTAATCGTCGCAATAGCCAGTAAAAAAAATTGGCAGTAGAAGACTTAAATTTGTTTAATGCCTATGCATCATTCTATCAGAAACAATCAATGATCTGCAGAGTAGGATGCCAAAGGATTTGGAAATTATATGTGCAAATTGAACCACCAAAGGAAATGAAACTGCACTACAAATTTGAAAATGAAACAGCTACTACAGGTGCATCAAGACAAAGACAAAGCACAGAAAGAGCAAAGAAAGTACTCCCTCTGTTATTTTTATGAGGCACGGTTTGACTTGGTGCGGACTTCAAAGTTGAACTTTGATCATTAATTTCTTTTATAATACTTTGTTCATAGCTACAAAATCATAACCATAGGAAAGTGCTTTCAAACATGAATCTAACGATATCACATTTGTGTCATATAATCTATATGTTGTTAGACTAACTGTTGGTCAAAGTTAACAAATTTAGAATATTGAAATGTGTGGGTGCATTAAAAAAATCAACAGAGGGAGTAGTATATAGATAATGCAAATCAGGGAGCTTAGATGGTAGGAACCACCCATAAATAAGGAGAACAGAAACTTAAATCTCAGTTTCGGGATTCGATTTGCGTGGTACAGAACAAGGCAGATTGCCAATGTCAATCAATGGTGGAAGGACAGAAGAGTGTAGGTGGAATGATTCAGAGGGCTTTTGACATATATTAATGGCTTTACAGACTAATCTAAGCCACTCAAATCTATTTTAATGGTCAAGGTTGCTATTGCTCATTCGCCCATTTAAAGAGTGCCAGGGTGGTTCTGTTTGATATATTCCCTGCAGTAATATACTCATAGGAGTAATAACAATATACCCCTTTCTAGATAACAGTATACCCACTTCTAGAGCATCGAATCTTACCAGACACAGTCTCCTCAAAGCACCGAGTTTTGTCATGGTGCGATGTGAAAATGTGAACTTAGTGGTCATGGGCAGTAAGCTGGCATGCTGCATCAACTACCAGTCTCTCTGCCCCACCTGCAAGAAGAAAGATGTAACCATGGTATATATCCTCAGTCTGGCCTAGTTATACTTGAATTATTAGCCACATAAAACATACAACATATGACAATACTCCTAAACATGTCAAATAATCTGAATTAAAACATCATAACCAGACACTAATGAAGGCCCAGAGTTTGGCCCTGCAGCAGCAGCAAGCCAGCATGCTGTACGGAAATATTTTCTCATTGTTATAAAAAAAATTAGAGCATCAAACACATGTAAGGCTATAGTTCATTCTCTGCTTAGTCTACAAAACGTTTTAAGGACATACTCCCTCCATTCCAAAATATAAGGCACGCACGCATTTCAAGATTCAAACTTTAAAATCTTTGACCAATGATTTGTCTAACTATATAAAAATTTTGTGATATAAAAGTGATACCATTGAATTCATATTTAAAAGTACTTTGTAATGATAGTGATTTTGTTTGTATGAATGATATTGGATAAGAGAAATCAAAGGTCAAAGTATAGTTTAGGAGACCGTGCCAAGTTAAACCACGCCTTATATTTTGGAATGGAGGGAGTACGAAGTAAGTTTTACAATTCCCAATATCTGTAAATCACTCGACATAAAATGAACCACACTATCTTATCTGTGAGACCCTCCATGAGAAGCAAATTCCATTATCTCTCGGCACATAAGTTCTACACCTATATTGCTATCTGCTTATATCGAACACAATGAAAAGTTGGGGTACTCCTAAGAATGAAAAGAAATGTGGTGCGGATAAAATCCACTCCATCCATGCCCTGCATCCAATGCAGATACCAACTCGGTAGTCAAATTAAACATCTGAAGCAAATTCCAATGGAGATGTAAACAAGCTATAATTCATCCAAGAAGATATCTAAGTACAAATCCTGGTTGATGAAAACCAACTTCTTCTTTTAAAAAATCCATGCTCTGCATCCAAGCAGATACAAATTCAGGAGTCAAAGTATGACCTATGATATCTAAGTACAAATCATGGTTAATGCAAAACCAACTTCTGAAGTAAATTCGGAAGCAAATTCTAATGCAGATGTGAGCATGCTAGAATTCATCCAAGCAGATATCTAAATACAAATCCTGGTTCATGAAAACTAATTTCTAAAAGAAAAAAGAAAAAAACTCCAAAAATAGCTCTATGATCTATAAGTTCACTAACCTCCCAAACTTGATAATCTAAACCAAGTTGGAGAAGACGAATTCCTAAATAACAAAAGTGCTTAAAATATGCGTTGTTCGTGGGATTTTCTCCTTTTGTTTTGCACTTTGGATTGAATTATGAGACCACTCATGGCTATTCATCAACACTTCTTCCTTTTTCAAAATAATTTATCGATGCAACCATTGTATTCTTGAAGAATCTCACAAGAGGCAAATTTTCAATTATTTCCTCACAAAGAAGAGGGAGTCGCTACATCACATCGGCGCACTCACGTAGTCACAAATGCATCATCAAGACATCAAGCAATAACACTTCGCCCTAATTCCCTATAATAATCAACCCTCTCGGCGCAAGCACTCATGCTGCCACTCCAACTAAGCCACGCAATGGAATCTCCCGTCGAGTAAGGCTCCTGTAGCAGAATCGAGCCTACACGGTTCCCTCGGCGCGATCAATAACGGCAAGTCCTCACAGGCCGATCGAACCGAATTCAAACGCAAAAATGCGCAACAGAGAGGGCGTGGAGAGAGACCAGATACCGGTTCCGAGATCGTGGTTGAAGATGCCGACCTTGAGCTGCTTGTGCTGATGCGACGAGTCGCCCGCAATCCCCGCCGCTCCGCCCGCCGGCTCGTGTTGGTGTGATCGATTGGGCCAGTAAGAACGTATTTGGGCTGGCGTGGATGGAAGCCTACGCCAGGTGTCTGCTCTTTGTCCCACCCATTTGGTACGAGAATTGGGCTTTAATGAACTGGACCTGTGAATGTAGGCTAGGCCGGGCTGGGCTAGCCTAGCCCTTGTCATGGTCGGAAAGACTATGAGACTGTTTGGGGAGCTACGGTTAGATTGAAAAGCTGCTGTTAGTTTGCTAGGCTATAAAGTAATTGTAGCTAGCGGCTATAGCTTTTGTTGAGATATTATTTGGTAAACTAGCTTTTTGATGGGCTTTTTTGGGGAGGAGATCGGAGGAGGTCGAGCGGACGGAGTCGGAGGCCAAGCGAACGGCGTCGAAGGCCGAGCTGACGGCGTCGGTAGCCGAGCGGGAGGAGGCCGAGCCAATCGAGGAGGGAGGCGACCGAGCGAACGAAGCCTACAGCTGAAGCATGTCTGGGGTGCTGTGGCTTTGAGGACTTTTAAAACGAGTATCCGGTTTTGAGCCGTTGTATTTCTTATTATTACGAGTTATTTCTTTATAAGCTTTGAGAACTGTGAGATGGATGTGTTTAGGCTTAACTTTGCTATGATTACTTTGATCCCAAAAGAAAAACAATGCTCGGAACATTAAACGCCGCACCCATTAGTCTGTTGAATTGTAGTTATAAAATTATCACTAAGGTGCTAACCAATAGGATTGGTTTGATTTGCGATAGGATTATCTTACAAAATCAAACCGCTTTTATCAAAATAGATATATCCTTGAGAGTGTAGTAGCGCTCATGAAGTTATCCATAAAATTCATAGAGACAGAGAGAAAGGTCTTGTCCTAAAGCTTGATTTTGAAAAGGCTACGATAAGGTTAATTGGAGTTTCCTTTTGGATGTTTTGGCTAAAAGGGGTTTTGGGGAGAAATGGATGACTTGGATTTAGTTAATTCTGGATAAAGGCTCTGTGGGAGTTAAAATCAACAATGTTGAGAGTAAGTTTTTCCAAACTGGAAAAGGTTTAAGACAGGGTGACCCTTTATCTCCTATTCTTTTCAACTTAGTAGCTGATGTGTTTACTAGAATTTTGATTAAAGCTGCTAATAATGATTTGATTAAAGGCTTATGTGATGATTTTTGTCCGGGTGGTGTTGTAAGTTTACAATATGCGGACGATACCATCCTGTTCTTGAAGGATAAGGAGGAGTATGCTTTACACCTTAAGTGGTTGCTTATTTGTTTTGAGCAAATGTCGGGTATGAGAATTAATTTCCACAAAAGTGAGCTGGTTTCTATTGGGTGTGATGACAATGAGATCAAGAGATTTGCGGATGTCTTTTGTTGCAAGATTGGCACTTTCCCTATTAATTACCTGGGCATTCCTCTGCATCACAATAAAATTAGTAGGGATGATCTTCAACCTCTTATCGACAAAATTTTGAAAAGAATTGCTGGATGGAGAGGAAAATTATTATCTTGTAGTGGCCGTCTCGTTCTCATTAAATCTTGCCTGGCTAGTATCCCTCTTTATTTGTTATCCTTTTTCAAGTTTCCTAATTGGGCTTTAACTCTTATTAATTCTCATATGGCCAATTGTCTTTGGGACGATTATGAAGGTCACAACAAATTACACTTGGCTAGCGGAATTTAGTTTGTATGGAAAAAGGTTTTGGGGGTCTTGAAGTGCCTAACATTAGAGACTTAAATTTGTGCCTTTTGGCCTCTTGGGTTAAGAGATTTTATGCTAATGATAATAAGTTTTGGATTAACTTGATCAAGTACAAGTACAACGGATAATCCCAATATTTTGTGGCGGATCTTGATCATGTTTCATTTTTTGGAAGGGTGTTATGTGGGCCATTCAAGCTACCAAATTTGGCTATAAGTGGTTTGTTGGGAATGGTACTCGAGTGAGGTTTTGGGAGGACATCTGGTTTGGAAATTCTTATTTAGCTGTTCAATTTTGGGATCTGTATGTGATAATTAATGAGAAAGGGTCTACAATTGCTGATATTTGGGATGGCTCTAATGTTAAATGCACTTTCAGAAGGACTTTCTCTGAAAACATGTTGGTCAGGTGGTTTGAGTTAGTAGGAGTGGTTCAATCTATAAGGCTTACTTCTGAAGAGGACGCTTTGGTTTGGCAATATAACAGTAATGGTGTTTACTCTGTTAAATCCCTTTATGCTATCATAAATTTTAGGGGGGTTTTACCAGTTTTTATCCCCGCTGTCTGGAATTTGTTTGTGCCTCCTAAAGTTCATTTCTTTCTTTGGCTCATCTCTCACAACAAATTAATGACTAGAGATAATTTGCTAAAAAGAGGTATGAATAAAGGTATCGATTGTAGTTTTTGTGATGAACCTAAAAGTGTTGTTCATGTTTTCTTTAACTGTGTGGTTACTAAAAGTACTTGGTGTCTGATTGAAGAGTATTTTGAGTTGAATATTGGCTCAAATTATGAATCTGTGGCTCGCTTTTGGCCTAGTAATAAGAAAAATGCGGCTCTGAATACAATTTGTGCGGCTGCTCTTTGGTGCTTATGGATTAACAGAAATGATATGATTTTTCGTTTTCAGTGCTGGATAAGTGTGAAGTCTATTTGGAGAAGAATGCTCATTTCACTAAGGGACTGGAGGCCAATGTACAAAGAGAATATGATGAACACAATAGATCGTTTCTGCAGGATGCTGGAATTCAAACTACAAGCTCCGCTTCCTTTGAGCAGTTGAAAATTGGAACTCCGGTTGAAAATTCCTTGCATATCTTGAAGTCCCGTGCTGATTCATCAAGCGGTTGATTGATGATTAATGTAAATGGTGGGGTGCATGTTTTGAGTATTACTGTGGATGTTCACTAGATGTTTATTTTCTTGTCTCACGTTGTGATGGTCCAGAGGTTAGATGGTGATTGGCTGAGAGAGTTGTGATTCTGGCTGGAAGAAGTCCAGAAGTTTTTGGGTTTTTTGGCGTTGATCTTCTTCACGTCAGGTTGTCAGCTGGAACTAGTGTCTAGTTTTTTTTGGTCCATGCAGCCTGGTTGGGGGAGTTTGTGTGCGGCATGGTTTTGTGCTTAAGAACATGTTACTTTAGTTTCTTTTAATGGAACCGGGATATCTATGTTGGATATCCTATTGATCTAAAAAAAAATTCAAAATAAGGCCCTACTTCATATATTTTTGTGTCATTATGTGAAGATTTTGCCGAATATTACACTAATCTTGAATTGTTGAAGCACGTTTGATTGTACCACTAATAGTCTTGAATTGGTCTTAGGGCAAATCTGGTTTTCATATGACCTATTGGAACATCATAAATTAAATCGTGAAACATTTTTGTTCTAACCATTGGAACATTCAACTCTTCTGGCTTAATAGTGTAATTACTGTTTCGCTCTTCATCTCTCCCTTTTCACTGTGCTTAAACACCGATACACCGTACACATTTTTACCTGATACGTTACCTACAACAATAGACGTCATACACATGAGCTGCACTTTTTGCTTTCCTAAAGAAAAGACTAAATTGCCCGGATCACAAAGCAACACGGTTAGCAGTTGCCCTTCATGCTCTTCTAGAGGCCAAGTTGCACAAAATCGGGGACCAAAACGGTCAGCAGTTGAGTAGCATGTCGTTGAAAATCAGGTCCTAGCTTGCTTCAAAACTTGAGCTGCTTGAAGGGCAGCTAATCATTTCCGCAAGATCATATATCAGAATGTAAAAATCAAGCTTCACCAACAAAAAAAAGAGAGCAAGAACTACGAAACTCCAAGCTTGTTCCCAGTAACTAGTTCCTTATCATAACATACAGTCAACTGTACAACTGTCCCTTCTTTTTTTTCCCCCGAATGTCGTCACAGTGGGAGCCAGGGAAACCGAGCAAGAAAAGCACAAACACCCAAGTGTTCCATTTCCCCCCAAAGCAAAGGGGGTAGGAAGCATCAGCAAAAAACACTCATACATTATGCCCACCAGTGTCCACATATGCAGGGTTAAGCATCACACAGTTAAGTGGCAACATTCTTGGGAGGACACGGCGTGGGTTGGGCGTCAGGACACAGGTAGGAGATCGAGATCAGCTTTGATCTGTATTTCTCTGCCCCATCGTCGTGGTTTCCATTCGCTGCAGGGCTGCTCGGTGATTTGACCTTCGGGTTCTGGGGTGAAGCTGTCTCCGGAACGGACTGGGAGATTGCGATCAGAGACTGACGAGCAGCTTCCTGAGTGCACTCTGTTGGCGCTGCAGGCGAGGCCATCAATCAAAAGCTGCATTTCAAGTGTAAAAGGAAGGCCTTCAGAACTCTAAAGAACTGCAACATGAATAATTTGGAAGCAGACAATGTGTACATAACATGGTAACCAGTGAGAGACAATCAAGGAACAAGGGCAGATTCATTAGTTTATTTACTTCAGGTAAAAAGTTAGATAATCAAGGAACAGAGCAAATTCACTACCTATTGAGACCGGTTCCAGAGGGCTCTCTATATCCATCATAGTAATTGGCAATATACAAGGGAAGGGAAAAACCATCATTTTGTTATTGAGATGATTTCTAACAGTTCAGGGTAGTTCTCATAACATAATAATTAGTTAGTCTCGTAAAGAAAGCCCCCTACTGAGGAGTGTCTTAGTCTTGAGGTAGCTTCAGAATTCAGATATTACAGCTAATAGGTAAAACAACCAGTCAGCTGCACTATAACTTCGGTAGTTTTCCTTTGGAAAAGCATGGATGAATTTCCATTAATACCATTTCATTTTGTGAAGATCCATCAATATCATTCATCAGAACTCATGCAGATATTACACTTTTGACTCTGACAGCACTTAGACAGTTGTTGCTACAGTGTAGTACTGATACATCCATTGCCACTTTGCCAGAGTGAAGAACTAAAATGGAAGGAAATCAACCAATGAGGCCAAGATTATTATTTTGCCGTCCAAGTGGCAACACGAGTAGCAATTTAAACAACAAAATACTGCCTCAGTACTATAAATGAACAATATGTCCAAAGAGAAAAATGCACCTTTCCACAACGTTAGAACCATGGGTTTCATTAAGGTCACTTGAATTTGTTGACATACTAGAGGAGGTGTGAAACTTCTCTAATAAATACAGTTTTGGATGAAATGATCGGTGCATTTTACTTAATACAACACTAAGAGAGAAGGACATCTCTGACTCAAAGGCATCCTCAGATCCATTTATCAAATAACAGAATTAAAACAGGTGGTGTTTGGCAAACTAATTTAAACCGTGGTCATGACCTGCACCTGCAGCAATCCTTCGCTCTTTCACTCAGCCAATCAAATTAGAGAGCCTATGCGTAAAGGCAGTGCTCATGTATAAGCAGAAAATACCCAGATATTATGTCAGATTTCCAAAGGCTATACATAAAACTAGACAAAATTTCACACGCTGATTTTTATATCATATACATGATACTGTTGCACTAATTGGTTTTGCCTCACTTGATTATTTGAGGTAAAGCATAGATTTCAAGAATAACAAAGATTCCTCAAGGAAATGGAAATATATAAAAGAAAATTTTGGGACATGCACTACAGTTTGACAGTTTTTTCTGGAAGAGGTGCTTCCATGCACTTTCAGGACCTTTCTTCTTACAATCTATACAGCTGGACCACTAAATACTTCCTCAATTGATACTGATAAACAGCTAAAATATTCTAATATCATATGCAAGATGACATAAGATTTTTTATCTGCTGCTGAAAAGGGAACTTGCGAAACTTCCTAGCTGTATATCTCTTTTCACCTCACATGATTGAAAGAGGAAAAAATATAAGCAAAAATGGAAAAGAAGTGCCTAATCTACCTGTTGTTGTGCTGATTTTTTTCCACTAAGCCACAAACTTTAATTAATATGTCTGGGCTACTGATACCTCTATGTAAGGTACAGGTTGAGAGCCAACCGTTCAATTTGTTAGGTTCATCAAATGAACAGACCTCTAGCAACGCTAGAGATTTGTGGAAGAACTAACCTGGAATAGGTTGAAAATCTTGAAATGACTGCGATAGAATGACAAAAAGAACAAGGAATGTCACAAGCAATTTCTATCTTTTCACTATCAGCCTCTAACCTTGATAGAAGAACCAACCTCTAGCCTCGTTAGAGTATAGTTTCGTTGACAGACCTCTAACGAAGATAGTGGTTGGTTCTTCCCATTATCCCCAGGAAGGTAGGTTTGTTTAGCTCTATAAATACCAAGAATTCAAGGTTTATTTGATTCACTTATTCGCCAGCAATTCTCTGTTTCAACACCAACCATTCACAGAACGGAGCCAGCAATAGCAAAGGGTTGGACACCTCCTCCATCGACCTAATTTTGGACCAACGTCATAGCCTGTGAATAGCCTTGAACAGCTAGCCAAGATGATACTACGAGTTTCACGGCCTAACAGAATCCAAGTATCGTGCTGCACCCAACCCATCCATGCCACGGTACAGGCCATCTAACAAAACCGAACAGCTCTCTACATCTTGCAACCAGTGGCGGAACCAGGAATTTTGGAGACTCAGGGGGAGCTTTTAACACAAATATAGAGCTACAATATTATGATTCAACATAACAAATCATCCAAAATTTCACATTCAGTTATCTACGAATCGAAATCAGCTGCTAAATTCTATGGTGTTTTGATGATTCAGGGCAATTATGTATGTTTCCAATTCTAATTGTTCAACTATCACTATCAAGTACTCCATAATTCCCAATCAAAGATGAATGAAATATTTCAAGATGAGAAAATCAAAGAGAGAAGTACTTGTCCTGTTCCCAGGGAAAGCGGTCTCTTCAAAAACAAGCAAACAACGCACTCGCCTGCGTGCGCGGTGCGCAGCCGAGCGCCCAGCGCCTCCTTGGCTTCGCCCGCCGCGCATCTCGTCTAGCATAAAGACGGAGTCGCTTCTCGCTTCGCCGGTTCACCAATCGCGCTTGCGCTCCCTCCCTGCCTCCCTTGCCCCATGGCAGTGGCGGAGTCAGAAATTTCTAAAGGAGGAGGCCTAAGAATCAAGTGAATCTGTACTAGTGATTGATATTCAAAGTTTAATATATAGTAAGTACAATATGTAAGACTTATAACTTGCCAAAAATTTCAAAGTTATATATATATATAAGTCTCTTTTCTACTCTTAGGAGTAATTACTCCTTATACCGTATCTCACAATGTATAGGGTATCTCGTACGACGAAGGGTATGTATGCTTAGTATACGAGTATATAATAACATCTAGGTGGTATGTATATTTTTTCAGAGGTGGTATGCATATTTTTTGGATATACTCCTTTTTATGTGTGTATACGAAGGTATTTACAAAATACGCTAAAAATCATGGACTCTCTTACAATTATTTCATGTGGCTCATATTGGAGTATCTTATAATTAGTGTATGAGTGTACCTAAAGTGATAAATAAGTATTTTAAGTTTGTTTAAGTGGTATTTCAGAAGTGAGATTTTAGAGGTGAGAGTAATTACTTTCAAAAGTAAAAGATATTATATTATATTTTATATATATATATATATGCCCCGTTTGATGAGCCGCCGGGGGGCCCAGGCCCCACCACGCCCCCCCGACGGCTCCGCCTATGCCCCATGGTGACTCGGTGTTCGGCGGCGCCGGCTCTGGCCACCCCAATCCCCTAGCCACTTAACCAGCTCCCAACCCCTTTCCCCCCACAGGAATTCACAGCTCAAGCAAGAAATCTCAAGATCCAACAAACCAAGAAAGGAACACATCACCTACCCGACCAAGAACACACGGAATCCTGAAGAGCTAGCGCAGTTTTGATCGAAACATACATACAGCTTGCAATAGAAGTCAAAGACGGATCAAAGAGATGGAGATACCGAGGCGGGTTTGGAGCTTTGGAGAACTCACCGGGAGATGGGACGCCAAGGGAGAGAGAGAGAGAAAGATCGTTTTGGCGATTGTCGAAGGAAGTAGCCGGAGAGAAGCAAGACGAAAGTCGTTGACGATATCTTGTATTTTAGACCTACCTGGCCTCGCGGACGGCGTGTCCTTGCGGTGGACCCGGTCTAGATAGACCGTTCCAAACGTGTCCACCGTACATTGCGCGATGACCGGTCCGAGATCGCCTCCGGTCCATGGACCGAGCGTTACAACATTCACGATTCAGCCTCTCGTTGTCTCGACCTCTGTAGCGGATAGTGATCGGCAAGCTGATTGCGAAATTAGCTTCCTAATTAGTCACGAGGATATAAATACTACGGGGCACCGGTAGAAGCACACGGCTGTGACCCCCTGTGGGTCTCACCACCGTGGGGCAGACCTGTCGGTGGGCTTGTGTTTTGCGTATGATTCGTGCGGTTCCAACTTCCAACGGTGGTCGGTCGCACCGCCGACAGCTGCCTGCGTCCGCGGCATTACATGGCGGTCGTGCGAGTAACCCCGCTCGGACAAGCCTAGAAGGATGGTCATCGTCGCGCGCGTCACGTGTCCAGTTGCTATTGGATTATATTACGAGCTGTTCCATGATAGACCTGGGCTGGGCTGCTTGGTCGAGCCCAGGTTAACTGCTGGGTTTTTTAACCCAACATGATTTTTTTTGCGCAATTAGGCCATTGCACCATCTTGCATTCGTCATATAACTCCGTTGTTTTATGAAAATATAACTGTACCTGTTATATAATTGATTAATCTACATCGTTATAATTTAGTCGTAACAAAATAAGCGGTGTAGATCTTCTCTTTTTGCTCTTGATTAATGAGAGAATTTCTTATCTACGTATGGATAAATCTACACCGTTATATTCTGATCTAGCTGAAATAAGTGATGTATATAAACTCCTTTTCTCTTGATTAATGAGAGAATTTTTGCCTTTTCTGATTTAAAGATTGTTTTATGATTTCTCATACCTCTAAAGCAAAAGAGAATACCTTGAATATCACCGATTACTTCTAGATATAGATACATTCTTCTGGGCCATATGGCGAAGCACTAGTCCACATACTTTAGTTGCGCTGGCCCAACAAATCCATAGTTTGTAATTGAGCTTCGGTGTGTTGAACAGGTTGGGCCGGCCGAACAAATTTCATGGCTGGAGTTTGTACAGTATACAGCTTTTACATTACCTGCATCGCGGCATCCTATCAGCGTTGTTTTTTTTTTCTCCTTTTTTCATTACTATAAAGACATACACACATCGTCACGTATAAACACCATACTTACATACACTGAATACGTCTCCTTATTGCAGACCTAGAAAGGCAGAGGCCACAGATAAATCTACGACCTCACAAAATTCTTATTAATATACGTGCACATTTTGAATGAATAAAAACATGTCTTCCTCTTGAAAAATCAACATTACATTTGAAACGTCTAAAGAAGACGAAGAGCTGAAGTCTAGACATCAGACTGTACATCAATTAAATCAAGACAAAAATAATTCTACACACTCCACCCCACACACGCGCGCGCACACAAAAAAAAAAGAGTTTGAAGTCTGACCTGGAAGGAGAAGAATCGAAGTCTACCCACTATAAGTGTGGAACAATTAAAGCAAGACAAAAAAAATGAGAGATCGTCCAATTCAGTTTACATGGAAAAACAATATTGTTAGTAGCCTAGCACTGGCATCCTCTACCTCCAGAGTCTTGCTCAACGGCATCCCAAGACCTTCAATCCAACATAGGAGAGGTTTGCGTTAGGGGGACCCTCTCTCTCCTATGCTATTCATCCTGGCTATGGATCCGCTGCGCAGTTTAGTTTCGAGGGTCACCGCTGAGAACCTGTAAGTTCAAGCTCCATTGGTTTTGGCGATTGATTTAATATTAATGTTTAATCCTTATTTAATGATAAACCTAATCATTATGAGACTAACATGTCTATTGAGCAATTGTTTAGTAGTCTCATATTTGGAATAGAAAATGGAAAACCCAAGGTATGTATGCACATTCTTTCTAGTATTACGAGCTGACTTTGGATTCAAGTTAAAGTATGAATGTCCCCATTGTATTAACCACAAAATGTGCATCATATTTCCCAATTCATATATTACATGGATGCACACATTTAGGGGGAGTTCACACTCTAACTTGAAGAGTCAATTTAAATGAAAATTTAAATTGAGTTCATTTGTCTTTTTAATCATTAAAGAACACTTCATCATGTGTTGATGGTGTTCCTTGATTAATTAAGGACAAATGAATAGTTCTTAAGTATAATGAAGCATGCGTTGCATTATTGTACTTAAGACACATTTTTATATCATTCAAATTGATTAAGAGTTGTGCTCAATTGATCTAAAGGCATCCATTATGTGTTAATGGAGTGTAAGAGATAATTGAGACAACCATGCATTTTGGACCAACTATTTAATGAGTTGTGATTGAGTTAAGTTAAGTCCGAAGATGGATGAGATGATGAAAACGGGACAAGGACGACATCATGAGGTGATGGGCGTTAAGAGGAGATCCCGTAGAGATTAAGAGAAGAGCGGAGTGATTATCCCGGGGGAGCGTAAGAGTGAAGATCATAAAGACCCCAACAGGGATTGCTTGCGTGCGGCGACGAAGATATAACTAGATAGGCTAAGGACTTCCTAGTCTTTGAGTCTAGTTTTTATCGCCGTATTATTAAGAGGGGTTGAGTCTTAGCTTGAGCTTCATCATGTGTTGATGATCTCAATCCCGTGTTCACTCGAGCTCAAATCTTATTTGGATTTGGTTTTTGCATAGTGCTAACCATTTGGCATGTGTTGCGAATGTGTTAAGCTTATACTTGGTTGTTGTTGCATTATGCTCTGATTTGCATGTGTTGCAAAGATGAAAAGCATGTGCATTTGGTTTTCGCATAAAGCTTTGATTTGCATGTGTTGCAAATAGGATAAGCTAGTGCGTTGGCTTTTGCGTGAAGTTCACTTTTGCATATGTTGCATTTGTTGAAGCTTCGTGTTTTTTTGTTTTTGTTTGTAAAACAAATCTTTCTTAAATCAAAGTGTTGCTGGGAGCTAAGTTTTGCATGTGTTGCAAAAGGAGAGAGCTCAAGCATGATTTGGTATTTATGTGGTTTGTATGGGGCTAGAGGCTTGCATGTGTTGCAAGTAGAGAGCTCATACATTTGACTTGGCGTTTATGTGTTTGTATGGAACTAGAGGCTTGCATGTGTTGCAAGTAGAAAGCTAATTCATTTGATTTGGTTTAAGTGTAGTTGCATGGAACTAGAGAATTGCATGTGTTGCAATTAGAGAGTTCATGCACCTTGATTTGGTATGGCTTGGAGCTAGACTTTTGCATGTATTGTAAAGAGTAGTGCTCAAGTATGAAATATGTTTAATGTGTTATTTGCATGTTCGTTGTGCGAATAAACCGAGGTCTATGAGTCCGGAATTCCGAGAGCATGTGAGTAGGGCTTGCAACAGGTGTTTGCGAGTTGACTGGGCCTCGTGTTGACCTTCACATGGCTAGGGGAATTAATCTCATAGACTCGGGTTTGATTTGCTTAATATGTTTTGCAAATAGATCTTGAGTTGATCGCGAAATGTGTTTTTGCTAGTTGATTTTGTTGTTTGCAAATGTGTTTTGCAAATGAGCTTAGAAGTTATGTGTTTCGATCCTAGAGCATGTGTTGATATTTGCAAATGTGTTTTGCAAAATATCGGGGTCATGTGTTGATCCTTACATGGCTAAGAGGATTGATCTCATAAGTTCGTGGTTTATTTGTGAAATGTATTTTTCGCAAATTCAGTTGAGATTCTTTGAGCATGAGTTAAGTTGGTGCAAATGTGCTTTGCACAAGTGTATGATCATGTGTTGATCATCTAATGGCTCAAAGAAAAGTGTTTGGTTTTTGGAGAAATGATTTTGTGTTGAAAATCTGAATTTCTCAAAGAAGCAAGACTCTGAAGACGTTGAAGGTGCGGTTGTACATAAAGCCAAGCACTATCAGCTTATGGGAGCGGTAGTGCGCTCAGAATCGATACTACTAGGGCTTGTAGCGCCGGTAGCTATTTGGCAGTGTGCGTGTTTTCTGTTGTGCCGTGGCCGGCACTACCGCTCGGGGAGGGCGGTAGTACCGCAAAGTCGGTACTACCGGAAATGCGATCGTTAATCAATCAGTTGGGACTCTGGCCGGTACTCTAAGACCTATCGAGCGATAATCTGGGTTTAATTTTCTGCCCGTTTTGCCCCCAAATAGCTAGTTTTCTTTGGGGGTTATAAATAGACCCCATGGGGGGCTTGGGCAGGTGGTTGCTGTGCTTGTGAAGTCTCTTGGCTCTTGTGTGAGTATTTGGAAGGTGGTTTGCATGTGTTGCATCCCCTCAAGTTGATTCTTGAGCAGAGAGTGAGCCTAATTGCATGTGTTGCAATTAGAAAGTGGATTGTGAGTCTCTTGTGCATGTGTTGCACTTGAGGGAGATCTAGGTGCATGTGTTGCACTAGGTAATCACCGGAAGCGTATGTGTTGTGCTTGGTGAAGCTCAAACGGGAGGCTCGGCTTGTTACTCTTGGAGGTTGCCGACTCCTAGATGGCGTAGAGCGTCGTGCGCGGGAGCTCTCAAGGTTGTGAGACGCCCCGGCGAAGTTTGTGGAGATTCGGGTTGAGCCTACGCGAAAGCGTGAAAAAACCACATCTAGTGAAATTGAGGCGGGTGCTCAAGCGCGGAGCCGGTCCAAGAGTTTGGGTTAGCCTCAACGTGGACTAGGGGAGACCGGCAAGTCTTCGAACACCACGGAAAAATATCGGTTGTCTCTTGTCTTTTTTACATTCAAGCATTTACATTTGTTGATATAATATTGATTGCTTGATTGTGTTAGAATTGCTTACTTTAGTTTGATTGTTTAATTTAGCAATTCTTGTATAGAGATATAATTTAGTTAGTGCACTAGTAAGCCTAGTTGATTTAGGCTTTAATTGTCAAAACCGAGTTTATCGCTTCCGCATTATCGTTGTGTAGGTTTTGACATAAGGGTTGATTAGAGCGAATTATTTAGTGAGCGATTAATTTTGTAAAACGCCTATTCACCCCCCCCCCTCTAGGCGCATCCTCGATCCTACAAAACCTCATCACACGGTTACCTATCAGGTCAGCGAGGATGCAGATTTCTCTCTATGCTGATGATGCTGTGGTCTTTGCCAGCCCTATTCGAGAGGAGCTCAAAATAATACAGGAATTGCTAAACATCTTTGGGGGAGCGATAGGACTTCACACCAATATTCAAAAGAGTGAAGTGTATGCCATTAGGTGCGACACCCTGGACATGGCATGTATCCTTCAGGATTTTCTAGCCATTCCCAAAGCTTTCCCATGCAGGTATCTAGGTCTACCGCTGCGGCCTACAAAGTTGAAGCGTTCTGACCTACAACCGCTTATTGATAAAGCAAAAAAACGCTTGGCTGGGTGGAAAGGAAAATTGCTATTTAGGGCTACCAGGATAGTCCTAACGAACTATGTTCTAACGTCACTTGTTGTCTACCATCTCACAGTGTACCCACTTTCAATATGGGTCACAAAGAAAATTGACAGAATTCGAAGGAGTTTCATTTGGAGAGGAGAACAGAAATGCAGCGGAGGGCACTGCCTTGTAAACTGGAAAGCAGTATGCAAGCCTAAGACCCTAGGAGGTCTCGGAATTAAGGATTTCACGTCCTTCGGACGGGCGCTTCGTTTGCGCTGGTTGTGGTATGCCTGGGCAGATCAGGCTAGGCCATGGACAGGTACGACGCTGCCATGTGACGATTCAGATCGTGCATTTTTCTACGCAAGCACCACGATCACGCTAGGAAATGGTGAAACAACACGATTCTGGGACTCTAATTGGCTCCATGGGGTGTCGCCGCGCAACTTGGCACCATCCTGCTATCGGCTAGTCCGGAGGACAGGAGGATCAGTCAAGGATGAGCTTATCACCAGGAACTGGTTACGGCCGTTGCGGAGGATCACCTCAAGCACACAACTACAGGAGTTTGTCTAGTTTTGGCAGGCGGTCCGACAGGTTCAGCTTCTCCCGAATGTGCGTGATAGTATTTCATGGAAATGGACAACACACGGAGAATATTCGACTAGCACAGCATATAGGGCGCAGTTTATTGGTTCTATTCCAGACAAGAACTACAGGATTATTTGGCATGCCAACGCGGAAGCGAAATGCAAGTTTTTCACTTGGCTATTCTTACAGGACAGGATTTTCACGGCCGACAGGCTTGCTCACAGGGGATGGCCTCATAGTGCCATTTGCGAATCGTCCAAACACCTCATCCTACTATGCCCGTTCGCAAAGCAGGTTTGGACGAAAGTGCTACACTTCATGGGCATAAACCACATTGCCATAGAACCAGAGTTGCTTCAAGTAAGCCCTTCTGCTTGGTGGCGATTGATTCGCTGCTCGATTCCCGCCCATCAACGCAAGGAGGCGGACGACATCCTTATGTATGTCATATGGAATCTCTGGAAGGAAAGAAATAACAGGATTTTCAATAACCTCTATGGAACTATGCAGTCCGTGGCTAATACCACCGTTGATGACATCCACAATCGAAGGATCACGGTAGCTTCTCAACCACGATAGCGCTACGTGTCCTTCACCCGAACGGGTCCACTCCTTCATAGTTTCATGGTGTCATAGGGTTACCCTAAGAAGGGTTAAGACTAGGTTTTTGTTCGCAGTTGCGATTCTATTTTGTCTCGCCTCAAAGATTTGGACTTGGATCTGAACCATTGTATGTTGCATCTTTGAATTTCTACTTTAATGCATGGCAGAGCTCCTGCCGTTTTTTTTTTTAAAAAAAAGTAGCCTAGCACTGGGTGGTTACTACGCAGAGCCTTCATCTTGCTTTCAAAAGCAGTGTTTTTACTTCTTTTTAAGAACATTGAAGCACTCCCCAAAGACTTTCCTCTGAAGAGATTTAACAAAACCAACTTATGCCTGTTTTTTGGGAAATGAAAACACTGGGGCAAGTTGCTTCAGATCACGTTTTGTGCAGGAGAAAAACTGTACATATATTTTAGGTCATGTGGTTGTCCAAAAGGGGTTTAAGTGTGGAGCTTATGCTCCCCCGAGATACTGAAAATCTTCAAATGTACTATTTCTCTAGTCCCCAGTCCCCACAACACTCAAAGCTGAACGCTACTTTAATTTTCTGTCATGTTTTGTCAAAGGCAATCATAATATTTAATCATTAGAAATGGATTTCATATTAAAAATAAAGCATTTATTTCGTAATTTATTTGAGTTCTGTATATATATGTGATGTTTCTGTCCTTACATTATAATAGAAAAAGCCAAAAAGGCTACAAGAAAGAAAAGCAGGGAGCAGACCTAACCCTAATACCGCCACGGCACGGTATACTGGATTCATTTTTCATAAGAGGAATTTGCTGCCGGGAAATCAACTTTTTTGACTTATCATCAGCTGTTTTTACTGTGTCTGAAAGTTGTATTTGCGGCAAGTACAGTGAATTTGAAACAAGTGGTGGGGGAAAATCGAGTTGTGTTTGCACAATGCATGAATCCATTTTAACCGTCAGAATAATTCAGATGCTCATTGTTCAGTAACAACAAACAAGCAAGTCATTTTCTGAGCATAGGAGGAAGCAATCAGGCGTCATAGGAAAAGCAGCAAGCAGACCTACCATAGCACATATACATGGATCACACTACTTATCCGGACGGAGAAAGCTTATCGCACTCCCTGAAATGCATGGCAGCCACTGAAGCCCTCCAAAAATCAAGGCCATAGGACAGGGCCGCGAGCTAGTTGGCTGTAGCCATCAGAGTTCAGAAGTATGCTGTCTTTCAAAAAAAAAAAAAGAGTTCAGAAGTATGCATGCCATTTTAATCAGCTGCCTGCGAGATGTACACTTTTCAGCAAGCTACCGGACAGTCGTCGATCGCAGTGCTGAAACAACGACGGCTCAGCTCATCCTACTCGTACTACTGCAACTCCTCCATCCTCGTCGTCTGGACTGCACTTCTTCGTCGGATTCGATGCAGTGACAGCTCACGCAGCTGCCACACAGTCCCCTGCACCCGTCTGTCTCGTCGTCGTCCCCGCGAGCGCAAACGCATGGTGGACAAAGAAAGGGGACGTGGGGTGGTAGCTAGTGGGGCGCAATCGGAGCGCGACAGGCTTTGCAAATGCAATGATAGGAACGTCACCTTGGTTTCAGGTAAGAGCCTGAGAGGTAAGTCATCTAATGTAACCAGCCACGTAAAGTGCCTGAGGTATGAGAATAATTAGGTATATATGTCAGTGTCAGTTTACATCAAGAAACCGGTATGCCTAGCTAGCTAGCTTTGGCTAATTAGCAGTAAGCGATCTCTTTGTGTCTTTGTTGTGACAGATTGGAGAAGGTCAGGAAGAAGTTGTTTTTTGTTTAGAGTGCCATATATTTCATCCATCGCGAGAAGAAGACAAAGTTTGTCTTCAAAATAGTCTAAAACTTGTATTCAAAAAGAAAAAGAAAAGGTAAAAGGTAATTAAAATCAACCGGTGTTTCGCATTGTAAATTGTAAAGTAAACTGCAGCCGCCGTCAGACAATCTAGAATGCACTTAACCAGAGTACCCTTGGTTACCTGAAAACGTAGCTGCGTGTCATACATGCCTTTATGCTAAAATAATAGGAGCGCATGGAGTGCAATTCATCAGAGAAAGGGAATCCTGAGGAAAGAAATGATTGGTAAGTCTTAATCCCCATTAGTTAAATCGATTGGCAATCACTGTCGAGCAATTTAAATTCACTCGTCACTGATCATTACTCATCTGAACGCACTGAAACAGAATAAACTTGGTTTACCTGAAAAATCGCACGCCTGGCAAATGCAGGCATGACTGGTACAATACTTCTCTCTTTATACCAAAATCACAGCAGGCCTGTTAAGTGCAATTGTGCATGAGAGAAAAGGAACGGAAGACAGTATGATAGGAATGGCCTAATTCACAGTATACTTTAAATCGATATCTATGCTTTGGAAAGCACGATGCAGTTACTTGCTTTCCCAAATATCTGAGTCACTCGTTTAAATCTGGATATATTAGACAATTTAGGCCTGGTCACAGGTCATGCAACACACCTACATGTCGCAGTGCTGATAAAGTGGTGATGATACACGCATACACTTCCGAAATCTGTCGTTGCATATGGCCCATATTCCCCATCATCATATCCGGCTTACCGACAAGAACATTTGGGTACATTCGACGGTACCCCCCACAAAAAAGCTCAAACGAATGACAAGGAACACACTGTCACACACTAAACTACTAAAGGGACTTGTTGCAGAGGAACGGTAGGTCAGAATCCCTTGAACTATGCAAGTGTCTACCCGAGCAGGACCAGCAAGGAGAAAAGCTTCAAGGAAAATGGAGTTGATCGATCCACTGCACACTTGCTCCCAAATTGAGGCGGCAGTGCCGCACATGTCGAACTAAAGACGTACGTACGCTCGATCGTCAACATTCAAAAAAAATATTTGGCGAATAGTACATATTGCTACTGGTTTACCATCGCCGAAATCTTTGATACATATGCTTGGTAATTGGTTAATTGACCTTGAGAAAGGTGCAAAGAGACTGATTTTTGTAGGGAGTGCTGTCCTTTTATAGGCTATTTGGTGTACGCGCAACGATCTAATCTTTACGAGAAAAGATTATTCTTCTTTTATGCAGGCTACGTTCAGGGGGACATACTGGCTGCGCTTTTTAGGCCTTATTGCAGCCTGATGATAATAGAGAGACCATTCGACAGATATGCCATGCATTGGAGGTTGTGGCGTTGGAATTTTTTGACAAGAACGGATGGTGAAGCAATTATAGGATTTGCTTTTAATTTTACGCTCCTTTGTCGCTTTTTCAATAATATTTACGGATGTGATATTTATAAGGACTTTACTGTGTGTAATTGCAAAGCCGGATTTTAATCCTTTATCTAAAAACGTACGCTCGATCGTTCGGTCAGCGAGCAGGTTGGTCGGCACGGACATAGCACCGACTGTGGAGTAGCTCGTGGTGCGGTCCTAACCCTTTTAACAAGTCCAAAGAGTTGACACACGAGTTGCACCTGTACGCGCGCGCAGCACAGTGCATGATTCGGTGATAAGATGACCAGAGAGCCCTGAAATAGTCTGCCCAACGTTTATCGTGTCGGGAGACAGCGCCCGCCCGGCCGGCGGCTTTCACCCCGCGTATATGACGTGGTTGAAGGGAACAGCTAAACTACTGTAACATGACTTCAAAATTTTATACTGTGTAAGTAACTACTGTAGCAAAATTTTATATCACGGAACTAAGAGTCTGTTTATTTTTGCTTTTTTATTATGGATTTTGATCATAAAAGCAAAATAAAAAATAAACAATCCGATTCTAAGAATCGATTCTCACAATACAGCCCACCATATATACTAAAATCCACAATCCATTTCATATGTGCTTTTGGAGAATCAGTTTCTCTACGGCCACAATCCAGAATCGACTTTTAAAAATCCAAAGCAAAAAAAAAACAAATAGGCCCTAAGTAACCACTACATTTCAGATTATGGAATTGCCATTTGGCGCACAAATCTATAGCGAAAGAAGAATCGATGTAGCGCGTTGGTGCGGTTGTAGTCGTATTAGACTCGCACCTCCTCCAATAGCTCCCTAATGCGGTCTTTCAGGATTAGACATGAACCTACTTAATGCACTGACTGCAGGGGCGGACCCACAGCTGGGCAAGCCTAGGCGCCTGCCCGGGCTCCTCTGCCAAGAAAAGATGAGGTATGCATATATGTTCAGGCGACACAACAGCTTGGAGATAGGACTTTTGATGAAAAATTGTTAGGCACAATTAATTTTAGTGTATTAATGATAAGTCCGCTCAGACTCTTAAAAAATCCTGGGTCCGCCACTGACTGACTGTACTCATGACCATCACAGATTGCGGATCATCCTAGTATTGAAGCTTCACAGCAACATCTGTAAGGTATCCACACGTACGGGAAAAGGACACCACACGCTAGAGTGCTAGTGTTGGCTACGTGGTTTTGGACGAAACAGGTATAGCAGCTAGGGTTTTGAGAATTTCGAAATCCTATAACCTCTTTTAACCTTAAAACCATCACCCCTCTCTTTGTATAGACATCACACTATGGATTTCTACATTAAAGACCTATTAGAAACTCAAAACCCATCATAATTAATATCACCATCCGAATTAATTTACAACCCTTTAAGCATGCGACCCCATTGGATTATGCATACTTGGGCATGTCTCAAGTACACTTATTTGACCATTAATTGGTAGCGGTCTCTAGCAGTAAGTGCCAACTCCCGAGTATGTGTAAGGATCATATCAGACAAACATTAACAATGTTTAGTTATATGTATTTTCCTTTGCCTCATGATATCGGTAAACTCAAGTCGAGTATGTGCCATCCTTGTTTAGTTAGCTCGACCACTCTTTCTTGATTATGCGACTCGAAATCCCTAACTATGGTTAACTCTTTCTCTGTGAGTAGTGTGGCCATACATTTTCAAAATCTGACCACGTCAGAGACATAGAGATATCTCTCCCGTGGTATGAAGGGGCAAATCCTATCTTGATCAACCATACCTCGCAGTATACTTTACGACAAACCCAAAAACCACTTTTATAACTACCCAATTATGGAGTAGCATTTGGCAATACCCTAAGTAAGTCATTATACATCTCGAATATATGCGCCAACCTCAAATCTAAGGATATAGCATGCACATTGTATATGAGACCAACGATGATAAGTAAGATTACAATGCTCTCGTAGTGTCTTAAAATGGGTCAATTCAACTCCATATTTTTTAATATATGTCCATATTATTGGTTTCATATCTCTATATCCATGACTCGTGGAATATAATCATCAACCAACACATATGCTAGTCTATTTATATGTATCCTCATATGTTTATCAATTAGATATCACTTTTAGAACAATCATTACAAGATTATATATAGAGTTTCACAAATAAATCGCATACTTGTCAATAAAATAATAATAATATTATTCAAGAAACAAGATAATAAATTATAAACTTAAAAATATAATCATCTCTATAATTATATGCACGATATATCTCCAATAGTGTCACAGCGGCAGAAAAGATAGAGTAGAATCATGGCTCTGAGGCCCTGCCCACCATGGGCAGACGCATGACCAGTCATGGGCATTGGATGCAGGGTTTGAAAAATAATGAAAACCGTAGTTTTCGATCGTCTTTATTACATTCGAGATTCAAAATCGGTTTAGTTCAAAAAAATCAAAAATTTATGCAACATAAACCGGTCGAAAATCGGTGAAAACAGGTCATGCAACACACCTACATGTCGCAGTGCTGATAAAGTGGTGATGATACACGCATACACTTCCGAAATCTGTCGTTGCATATGGCCCATATTCCCCATCATCATATCCGGCTTACCGACAAGAACATTTGGGTACATTCGACGGTACCCCCCACAAAAAAGCTCAAACGAATGACAAGGAACACACTGTCACACACTAAACTACTAAAGGGACTTGTTGCAGAGGAACGGTAGGTCAGAATCCCTTGAACTATGCAAGTGTCTACCCGAGCAGGACCAGCAAGGAGAAAAGCTTCAAGGAAAATGGAGTTGATCGATCCACTGCACACTTGCTCCCAAATTGAGGCGGCAGTGCCGCACATGTCGAACTAAAGACGTACGTACGCTCGATCGTCAACATTCAAAAAAAATATTTGGCGAATAGTACATATTGCTACTAGTTTACCATCGCCGAAATCTTTGATACATATGCTTGGTAATTGGTTAATTGACCTTGAGAAAGGTGCAAAGAGACTGATTTTTGTAGGGAGTGCTGTCCTTTTATAGGCTATTTGGTGTACGCGCAACGATCTAATCTTTACGAGAAAAGATTATTCTTCTTTTATGCAGGCTACGTTCAGGGGGACATACTGGCTGCGGTTTTAGGCCTTATTGCAGCCTGATGATAATAGAGAGACCATTCGACAGATATGCCATGCATTGGAGGTTGTGGCGTTGGAATTTTTTGACAAGAACGGATGGTGAAGCAATTATAGGATTTGCTTTTAATTTTACGCTCCCTTTGTCGCTTTTTCAATAATATTTACGGATGTGATATTTATAAGGACTTTACTGTGTGTAATTGCAAAAGCCGGATTTTAATCCTTTATCTAAAAAACGTACGCTCGATCGTTCGGTCAGCGAGCAGGTTGGTCGGCACGGACATAGCACCGACTGTGGAGTAGCTCGTGGTGCGGTCCTAACCCTTTTAACAAGTCCAAAGAGTTGACACACGAGTTGCACCTGTACGCGCGCGCAGCACAGTGCATGATTCGGTGATAAGATGACCAGAGAGCCCTGAAATAGTCTGCCCAACGTTTATCGTGTCGGGAGACAGCGCCCGCCCCGGCCGGCGGCTTTCACCCCCGCGTATATGACGTGGTTGAAGGGGAACGGCTAAACTACTGTAACATGACTTCAAAATTTTATACTGTGTAAGTAACTACTGTAGCAAAATTTTATATCACGGAACTAAGAGTCTGTTTATTTTTGCTTTTTTATTATGGATTTTGATCATAAAAGCAAAATAAAAAATAAACAATCCGATTCTAAGAATCGAATCTCACAATACAGCCCACCATATATACTAAAATCCACAATCCATTTCATATGTGCTTTTGGAGAATCAGTTTCTCTACGGCCACAATCCAGAATCAGCTTTTAAAAAATCCAAAGCAAAAAAAAAACAAATAGGCCCTAAGTAACCACTACATTTTACAGATTATGGAATTGCCATTTGGCGCACAAATCTATAGCGAAAGAAGAATCGATGTAGCGCGTTGGTGCGGTTGTAGTCGTATTAGACTCGCACCTCCTCCAATAGCTCCCTAATGCGGTCTTTCAGGATTAGACATGAACCTACTTAATGCACTGACTGCAGGGGCGGACCCACAGCTGGGCAAGCCTAGGCGCTGCCTGCTCTCTGCCAAGAAAAGATGAGGTATGCATATATGTTCAGGCGACACAACAGCTTGGAGATAGGACTTTTGATGAAAAATTGTTAGGCACAATTAATTTTAGTGTATTAATGATAAGTCCGCTCGGACTCTTAAAAATCCCGGGTCCGCCATCGATCGATCAGACTCATGACCATCACAGACATGGATCATCCTAGTATTGAAGCTTCACAAAGAACATCTGTAAGGTATCCACACGTACGGGAAAAGGACACCACACGCTAGAGTGCTAGTGTTGGCTACGTGGTTTTGGACGAAACAGGTATAGCAGCTAGGGTTTTGAGAATTTCGAAATCCTATAACCTCTTTTAACCTTAAAACCATCACCCCTCTCTTTGTATAGACATCACACTATGGATTTCTACATTAAAGACCTATTAGAAACTCAAAACCCATCATAATTAATATCACCATCCGAATTAATTTACAACCCTTTAAGCATGCGACCCCATTGGATTATGCATACTTGGGCATGTCTCAAGTACACTTATTTGACCATTAATTGGTAGCGGTCTCTAGCAGTAAGTGCCAACTCCCGAGTATGTGTAAGGATCATATCAGACAAACATTAACAATGTTTAGTTATATGTATTTTCCTTTGCCTCATGATATCGGTAAACTCAAGTCGGTATGTGCCATCCTTGTTTAGTTAGCTCGACCACTCTTTCTTGATTATGCGACTCAAATCCCTAACTATGGTTAACTCTTTCTCTGTGAGTAGTGTGGCCATACATTTTCAAAATCTGACCACGTCAGAGACATAGAGATATCTCTCCCGTGGTATGAAGGGGCAAATCCTATCTTGATCAACCATACCTCGCAGTATACTTTACGACAAACCCAAAAACCACTTTTATAACTACCCAATTATGGAGTAGCATTTGGCAATACCCTAAGTAAGTCATTATACATCTCGAATATATGCGCCAACCTCAAATCTAAGGATATAGCATGCACATTGTATATGAGACCAACTGATGATAAGTAAGATTACAATGCTCTCGTAGTGTCTTAAAATGGGTCAATTCAACTCCATATTTTTTAATATATGTCCATATTATTGGTTTCATATCTCTATATCCATGACTCGTGGAATATAATCATCAACCAACACATATGCTAGTCTATTTATATGTATCCTCATATGTTTATCAATTAGATATCACTTTTAGAACAATCATTACAAGATTATATATAGAGTTTCACAAATAAATCGCATACTTGTCAATAAAATAATAATAATATTATTCAAGAAACAAGATAATAAATTATAAACTTAAAAAATATAATCATCTCTATAATTATATGCACGATATATCTCCAATAGTGTCACAGCGGCAGAAAAGATAGAGTAGAATCATGGCTCTGAGGCCCTGCCCACCATGGGCAGACGCATGACCAGTCATGGGCATTGGATGCAGGGTTTGAAAAAATAATGAAAACCGTAGTTTTCGACCGTACTGTTACATTCGAGATTCAAAATCGGTTTAGTTCAAAAAAAAATCAAAAAATTTATGCAACATAAACCGGTCGAAAATCGGTGAAAACCGCTCGATTTTCGGAGAAATCAAACGAAAATCGCTTAAAAATTGGTTTTCGTTGAAAATCATACTAAAAACCGATTAGTTTTCCATTTTTTTATTTCTAAACCCTACAGGTTTTTATATTTTTAAGCGATTTTCGACTCAATATTTTTTATTTTCGAATTTCGTGCTGTTTTTTAAAAAATGGTTTTGTGAATCCTGAGCAGAGGGTCGACGGTCGACGGGGGGGCCGGTCTAGGCCCCGCGCGCGGGTGAGTGGAGCGTGACAGTTGGGATGGCGGCCACGCGTGCGAGCGATAAGCCAACCGCAGGGACGGGGCGCGCGGGGGCAACCAGGGCAGGGAGAGGGAGACGTACGTCCGTTTTGATATTCTCTTCCACTCACATTCGCGCGCGCTGCGGGGGAAAAAAGCGGGGAGAAAACCCCAGAAACCCCATTCCCGCCGGGAGATCGCGGGGGATTCGGTTGTCGACGTGGGCCGCCGGGACTTGCGAGGCGCCAGTGTGTTACTGTGTTTGGCGTTTTAGCGTGAAAAGATCGATCGGGGTGGCCTCTTTTGGTGGCCTAACCGCATGTCGCAAAAGGCAGCCGTTTTCCCCTTAGTTGATGTTTTATCATCGCCAATATATCGTCATGCATGCATGTGATTAGCAGCTAGCGTGCGTCGCATTGGGTCTGATCGTTCTCAAATAAGGTTACATATTTGGTTTGGTTTTTATAATGGGCTAAAGTTGGTGACGGATTGGAGCGTTTCGCCAGGTAATCTTTGCTTGATGTATACTCCGTCGATTGATGCATGCCCTTCAGGATTCCGAATGGCCACTAGCGCTACATACGTTTGTGACTTTGTCATTGCAAATGTGTTGCCATCGGATGTTTGGATCGGAACGTGCAATTCGTCGGAGGCTTCCGGCAAAAAGAATATGTAGTTCGATACCATTGGCGAAAGCGGCGTAGTTACCTTTTTCTGTGGGGTAAAAGAGGAGGCACAGAAACTAATCAGTTGTTTCAGACTTGCAAGGAGAGGAAGTTCCGATCTTGCACGTTTTAGGGGCAAAATTGCTCCGATCGTACAAGTTGAAAAATAACGTCGGGTGTCTTTTGCATGTGGCCCCCGGGCCGACACATGCAATCACACATTGATGTACTTCCCAAATTACTAATTACTCACTTAGGTCATAAATATACGTTGTTTTGGATATTGAAATAGTCTTGAAATTATGTATTTGACCATTAATTTTATAAAATCCAATAAAATTATAATATTATGAAAGTATTTTTTGAGATAAATCTACCTATATAGTTTTCATGTGTCTGGTGTAAATATTTTTTAAAAATATCGATAGGCAAAGTTTTAAATGTTTAACTGTATGAATCCCGAAACAACATATATTTGTGACTAAAGAGGGTATTCCCTTTTTTAAAAACAAACATTCCGATGTCAAGTATTTTTTATGTGAAATCTACAATGAGAGGTTCCTATTTTAAAATTTGAATCAAATGTTTCCATTTGTGCCGTGCAGTATATATACGCTTTTAGCGGAAAGAGATGGCCATATAACATAACTGTCAAAAGATGTGGTGGCTCAGCAAGCGGAGAGGCTATAACTAGCCATACATCGTACCTGAGCAAATTCGACCTTGCCCATTGAGCTTGCAGGCCTTGAACTTGCTCGAACCTATGTCAGGGCTGGTTTGTCAAGGATCATAAGCCCTCATTACCTAGTCACCCTGGGATTGACCCCAGTACAACAGATTATGAACAATGAGTATTATTTATGTTAGGGTTAGCAAGAGCAAACGGAACACAAAATTTTTACATGAAAAACCCTTAATCTCTATACAAAACCCTTCGAGGATGAAAAAAAGGAATGAGGAGACAAATGCACTATTTCATTCAATGTTTACATGTATATGGGGTGGCTTATATATAACCAATTGAGAGTCTAAGTAGTTGGAGATAAGGAATCTTATTTTTGGATAAATCCAGATATATGGAAAGATTGGATATTGAGGAATCTGAGATTTTCTCAAACAAACCTTCCCTTGACTCAAAATTTATAGTGAAAATTGTCTTGGAAAACCCCAAAGGGTAATTAAGCACCATGAATACCAGTCCAAGTCTAAATAATATTTAAACTTAGTATTTGAAAGTGTCTTTGTAAGCATGTCAACAAGATTGTCATCAATATGTATTTTCGCACAACTTGTCATGCAGTAACAATATCACAACAAGTCCATGCAATGTTTGAACTTGGTATTTGAAAGTGCCTATTGTGAGCATGTCAACAAGATTGTCATCAGTATGTATCTTTTCCATAACAACTTATCCTTCAGCAACAATATCATGGATAAAGTAATACTTTATATCAATGTACTTGGTCTTATCATGATACATATCATCATTGGTCAAACAAATATCACTCTGACTATTATAATAAACAAAAATAGTTTCTGTGAAATATGAAGTTCAGAAACCAAAACTTCTAACCAAATTGCTTCTTTTACACCTTCAGTAACAGCAATATGTTCAGCTTCTGTAGTAGAAAGAGCTACAATATGCTGTAAATATGCTTTCTAACTTACAACAGAATCAAGTAAAGAGAAGATATATCCAGAAGTTGACCTTCTTTTATAAAGATCACAAGCACAATTAGAATCAACAAAACCAACAACATTATTTATCTTCACTTTATTCTTATAAAAAATAAAGTTAAAATTAGAAGTCCCTTTCAAATAATGAAGAATCCACTTAATAGCATTCCAATGCTCTTTGCTAGGATTATGTATAAATGTGCTAACCACACTAACTGCATGAGCAAAATCTGATCTAGTGCAAATTATAGCATATATGGGATTTCTAATTGCACTAGAGTAAGAAACACGAGGCATATAGTCTTTATCTTCTTCATTAATAGGACATTGACTCAAAGATAGTGTGAGGCAAAAGGCCTAGAAACAGGTTTCCTATCGTTGAGATTAAATTTATCAAGAGTTTTCTCAATGTAGCATTTCTGAGATAGAAATAATGTACCAGCTTTGCGATCACATTGAATTTCCATCTTAAGAATTTTCTTTGCCGGACCAAGATCTTTAATCTCAAATTAATGACTAAGTTGAGCCTTTAACTATTTAATCAGTGACTTGTCATGAGAAGCAATAAGCATGTCATCAACATAGAGTAGCAAATAAACAAAGCATCCATTTAGAAACTGTTTGAAGTATATACAGTTATCATAATTGCTGCGAGAATATTGTCTTGCAATCATAAAGGAATCAAATCTTTTATACCACTGCTTAGGAGCTTGTTTAAATCCATAGAGAGATTTTTTTTCAAATGACAAAGTAAATACTCTCTTCCAGGAGTAGCAAAACCTTCAGGTTGTGTCATAAAAATCTCCTCTTCTAAATCTCTACTATATAAAGCAAGAGTTTCTTCCCACGTCACTTCATCAAAATTACCCACTTTTGCTACTGCTCTTTAATTACCCACCTTTGCCACTGTTAGTGCTCTTTGCAAATAAACTTTTTATTGCAAATTGAGTTTCAACTATTGTACATTCAGATTGAACAGTATAATCAGATAAGATTAGTGCTTTTTGCAAATAAATTTTTGTCATAAATTGAGTTTTCATTGCTATGTACAGACATATGACTAATCTCTATGTAAGAAAGCAGTTTTAATATCAAGTTGCTCGATTCCAAATAAAATAAAGCAATAAAAATGAGCAAAATCCGAATATTTAGTGGCATACTACAGGAGAAAAAACTTCATTAAAGTCAATACCTTCCCTTTGGTCAAAACCTTTACCAATAAAACGGGCTTTCCATCTTGAAGGTTCAGCTCCAGAAATACTATCCTTCTTCTTATATAACCATTTGCACTTTAAAGATCTCTTACCTTTTAGAAGCTCAACCAAATCCCATATACAATTTTTATGAAGGCTCTCAATTTCTTCATTCATAATTGTTAACCACTTAGAAGAATTTTCACATGAGATAGTTTTGGAATAACAAGAAGATTCAAAAGTACCACAAATATCTTGCAACAAGAAGAGCATAACATGCCCTATTATCAATATCACAATATCTAACATACAATTGAATATTCCTCCTCAGTCTATCTTGAGTAACACAATAATCATTAGTGCTAGATGATGCATTATCAGAAATTGGTTGTGAAGTTGAATAAGTCAAAGAACCAATATCAATGGTATTTAAAACTATTTCAAATTCTGCATTTCTTACAGCAGTTTTAGAAATTTCAGATTCACTTGTGAATAAACAACCAATATATCAATACCCGATGAGATTAAAGCATCTTCATGAAAAGTAACATCATGACATATGATTAATTTGCCAGAATCAGAACATCATAAACGATATCCTTTGACAGTAGAACCATACCCAACAAATATGCATTTTCTTGCTCTAGGCTCTAATTTTTCATCATTAACATGAGCATATGCAGGACAAAAAAATTCTCAAATTGTAATAATCAATTGGTTTATCTGATTAAACCTATTCTAGAAGCTGAAAATTAATGGCAGAGTTTAGAAAGTGATTAATCAAATAACAAGCTATAGAAATAATCTCGACCCACAAGAAATGCTTATGCCATAAACCTATATTTGAAAGCATGTAACATGGTCTTTTTAGAAGAGTGTGATTTATATGCTCTGCTACACTATTCTGCTAAGCCTTTCCTAGAATAGTTAAGTGTCCTGCAACACCATGATTAATACAAAATTGATCAAACTCACCACTACAAAATTCCAATCCATTGCCAGTTCTAAGTTTCTTAATTTTATTATCAGTTTGATTTTCTACAAAAACTTTCCACTTCTTGAATATTGAAAAAGCTTCATGCTTATGTTTTAAGAAATAAACCCAAACTTTGCTAGAAAAATCATCAACAAAGGTCATCATGTACTCACAATTTTCAATAGAAGAAAATCTAGAACGACCCTCAAAATCAAAATAGATATACACATAATCATAATGAGTTGAAACAGTAAAACTGGCCCTCTTTTGTTTGCAAAAACACAATGCTCATAGAAATCAAGTTTACCAATATCAGTTAAAAGTCCTTTATTGCATAAAAGATGCATACCTTTCTAACACATATAGCCCAAGCACATATGCCAAAGCTTGGTAATATGAGCATTTGATGTATTAGTAGAAACAGATGCAGAACCTGTAACCGTAGATTCTTGCAAATAATAAAGACTATTGATTCTATTATCTTTCATAATAGCAAGGCTATCTTTTGAAATCTTAAGAACACATTTTCACTGCTATACTTATGACCCAAAGATTATATGGTGCCAAAAGAAATAAGATTTATTTTCATTCTGAGAACATGGTGAATATTTGAAAAGGTCCTAACAATACCATAATGTGTTTTAATTTGAATAGAACTGATGCCAATAATTTTTAGTGGAGACTTATCAATAATCAAAACTTCACCACTACCAACAAAATCATAAGTAGAGAACCACTCTTTAAATGGACAGATCTAAAAAGTGCAAACTGAATCAATAATCTATGTAGCTTGGTTCTTCAAATTGGAAGTGATGATTATAGCCTCACTATCGGATTCATTTTCAACAAGACTAACCTCAACAGGTTTTTTAAATTGTGTATTTTTGTCTCCATATATTGTCGGTGTTTCGTAAAACCGGCAAGTAAATTTGTAAGTCTAGGGGCCGCGCACTCCCGCTCCTTGAATGGTTAGACTCGGGAGTCCAAGATGTATCTTGGTTGGTAGAATATCCCTACGTCCGATTAGAGCGGTGGCTTTTATTGCTCAGGGTGCAGTGGACTACGAGGGATTACAAGCGAGGGCTAAGGACAGGCCCTTAGCACTCGTCCGAGTGGAGGGGCTCGGGAATGTTCGTCGTATGTTTGACCTGCTCGAGATCGGATGTGTTCGCTTGAGTCGGATGGTGGACTTGAGTGCGAATCGATCGCCAATGCCCTTTCTAAGGGTCCGCCTCCTTTATATAGGCGGAGGGCAGTTACATGGGAGTTTAGAGAAAATGGTAGGGTATATGCTACGGAGTCGGTCTTGATCTCGATATCGACAGTCTGTTATCCCACGCGGGTTGGTAGACACAACAGACGGCTGTTCATCGGAAGGTCTTTTGTCCTCTCGAGTGCTTGTTAGGTGCTTGACGCTCACATTTGACTGAACCGCCTCGGGAGCGTGTCTTCCCACCTGCAGACGGAGTGAAGGGACAAGCGCTTGACTTTGGCGGCCCCCTAGGCACCTTGGGAAGGAGCCACCCACTCCAGCATGGCTGTCGCGTCCATGGGGCAGGTGACCTGCTTGAGGTCGGCCGGTGACGTGGCGGAGGTTGCTGAGTTGGAGGTCTCTTGGGATCCGACCTGAGGCCAAGTCGGAGCCTGCGGGGACGTCCGACCCGTGGCCAGGTTGGAGCCTGCGGGAGCGTCCGACCCGAGGCCAGGTCGGACCGCCCCTGGCGGGCCTGGACGAGGCCAAGGGTCCTTTGTAGGCCCCACGAGGCCTAGAGCCGGGCTCAAGACGGATCATTTGGTGTTCCAGCCAATATTTAGTAATAATCCCATCTGTGAGGGACGGAGACTTTGGTAATACCCTCTACAGCACTCTGCATCGCTGCCAATCTTGCCACCATGTTCGTACGACTGAGAGAGAGAGACGATCTTGAAATAGATGTATACCTTACTGTGGGGTACCCCTGGTATAAGTATTCATCATATATCTTGTTTTAACTTAAAACAATAAGAAATATCATGATCAGATGTCTTGCAACAACGATAAAAATTGATGGATTTATGGTCTCTTGATTTAGATCTAGACTTTGATCTATGAAAATTGCCTTTATATTAAGATCTACCTCTAACAATTAAACCCTTAGCATTAACTTCAGAACGAGAATCAATATCAAATTTTTCTTGGACAATAAATTTGATTTAATATTATCAAAACTAAGGGTATCATGATTGCCATCAAGCATAATTTCCTGACAATGTTTAAAGGTAGCATGCAAAGAGATGATCAATAGAATAGCCTTATCTTCATCATTAATCTTCACCTCTTATTTCTCAAGATCAATGATGAGAGGTTCAACTCGTTAAGATAAGATTGTATAGAGGAACCTTCCGCCATGCAAATATTGTGTACGGAAGTTCTTTGAGGCGTAATTTGTTGGCAAGACTTCTCTTCATGTACAAAGCTTCCAATTGCTGCCACAATTTTACGGTGGTAGTCTCATTAATAACTTCACACAGAATATTTATAGATAAACTGAGTTGTATGATGGAGAGAGCTTACTGGTCAAGTTCCTCCCATTCATCATCTACCATTATCGCCAGTTTAGCTTGTAGTGCTTTTCTTGCGCCTACCTGTGTGAGAATAGTTTTCATTTGAACCTATATATAGAAAAACTGATCTTACCATCGAATTTCTTAATGTCAAATTTAGTGGATGACATGGTGGAGAAAAGTGCAGATCAAAATGTATGATAGGTTAGTTCGGAAAAAACTTCCTAGTACACTTGGGTGCACATAGCAAAATCTACTAAAAATCAAAAGCTGAGGCCGAAAACCACTAGAGCCAAAAGCCGTGAAGCCAAGCCAAAAACTGGATTGAGAAGTTGAAGTGGCTTCGGACCCAGAACCGTAGTTCATTCTAGTTTTGAGATTGAATTGAACTGAAGTGACTCGATGTCCCTTGTTGTGAAATGGTAGGCAATTAGATGAGTTCGAGAGATCCAGCGGCTGGAGGCGCTCAGTGGGGGGCCAGCTGGAGGCAACCTAGCTAGATGAGGTTGGTGTGGAAGTAGGAGGAGCACCCTAGAGGTGGACGGTGGTCAAGGTCATGTCAATGAGAGCTCAACAAGCAGTGGAAGACGAATGAGTGGGAGGTCACTGGGAACAGAATCTGATCGGAGAGAGAGGAAGCTGTGCTGGCAGTGATGGCGTCGCTTGGAGAGTTGGCGCTGAGGCTGGAGCCGAATGAGGGTAGGTCGGCGGGGCGAGCCAGCTGCCAGCGGTGACGGAACGGCAGATGCGCTAGGTGGGCTTGGGCAAAGGTGGTTAGCTGGGAAGGAGATGGCCCGGTCAGAGCGGAAGTCGATGATTGGCCAGAACGATGGACGGTGTCGACCAGGTGGCAGCCGACGCAGAGGCCGGCGAAGGGAGCGTCGGCGACGGTAGCCGAGGCACAGGTGGCCAAGGACTCGGTGGCACAGCAAACACGGTCAAGGAACCGACGCGATTGAAACCGGCGACAAACCCATGTACGTGCGCACTGACACCACTTTTTAGGGTTAGGAAGAGCAAACGGGATATAAGATTTTTACATGGAAGACCTTTATGGGAAAAATCATGAGAGACAAATATACTCTTTCGTTCAATGTTTATATGTACATAGGGTGTCTTATATAGCCAATTGAGAGTCCGAGTAGTTGGAGATAAGAGCTTTTATATTTGTATAAATTCAGATATATGGAAAGATTAGATATTGAAGAATCCAAGATTATCTTTGACAGTTTAATAAAGTGCCCATTGCATACAACTATAGACAACTATTGCTACGTGGGCTCTCTAACGACAGATTTTCTGTCTCGGCCTCTGCTTTCTTTGCAACCTTCTGCCTAGAGCAGTGGACACCAAGAGTCCACGACCACGAGAAGACGGGTGAAAGATTTGACAACTCCTGACGACTGATACTCAAAACAGGAAAGCACCACAGCAAGCTGGCGCGCGCGCGCGTGTGCTCCGATGGCAACCTGGTATCGCACCTGCCAGCGGACGAGACCACGATGAGCTGTAAAACACGCAAAACTGTAATGAAACTGGACGTCAATTCGTGCACTGTTTGACTGTTCTCTGAAATCGGCAAGGCGGCAGGCTGAACACCGGCGGATGGGTCGCTGGTGCACCGCGACAATGACAAATGCGCACGATAAGAAGTGGTAACTGGTGGCGCATTGGCATCCACTGCCACGGTGCCGTCAGTCCAACATCTGTTGACGCATCCTCCGACACCAAGCGGCAACGCTCACCACCACCCACCCACACAGCTGAACTCATGGATGACAGTAAATATGCTCTCTCATTAAGACTTTTTTATTATTTTGTGTGGTGCCAAGCTATCTATTGAACTATTACTAAAAATTAGTAGGGAGATACAGATACTAAAAATTAGTAGGGAGATACAAATACCTCGTGGTACCTCCTAGGTTTTGTAAAAACTCTGACGCTCTCTCTATCTCTAAGACACTAATTCTGCACCTGCACTTGCAAGCCTCTGCCCATGCAACATCTGATATTGTTCCCTTGTACTTCGATGGTTTCTGGTATGTATACCCTCCTGCACCTTCTGAGTGTGATCCAGATATCTGATGCATATCAGCATAAGGCCACCATTTCAGGTAATAATTTCTAAATCGGTATCAGGTACTTACATAATTGTTATCTAAAAGAATCTACTAAAATAATTGCAGGAATATTGTCTCTGGTTAATGGCGACAACATGTTGAGATCGGAGTGATAACACGATCGAATAATTGAAGATGATTTTATTCTCAGGAGGAGAATCACTCTAGAACCGATTCTTTCACGATGCACTAGCCAGTAGCTATTCCCATGTTTACTATTTAGTAGAAGAAACTACGCGCGGCAGAGTTCACTCCGGCGACATATTTAGGAGCAAAGCAGACAAGAGTCTCAGCCTTGGCCTTCATTTACTCAAACAAATGAATGTATGTGATAATATGAAGGAATGCCTGGCTGATCACGACTAAGCATGGCCGCCTAATGTAGAATGCTGTTCCCTTTGTGGATTGCCAGAGAAAGCATGAGACGCATCTTTGACGTGCATACCTCCTGCCACAAGATGGATTGTTAGGGTTAGAAGTACAGCAAAATAACTGAAAATAAGATTTAATATAGAAAAACTATTATAGGAAAAAAAATACGGGAAAATCATCCGCTATAATGGTTCAATGTTTACACGTACAGGGGTGTGGCTAATTGTATAGTTAAAAGAGTCCTAGTTATTGAACATTGGACTCCTAACAAACTACTAATAAAAAATAGATTTGTTGAGATGTTTGAGTTATCTCTAACAAACCTCCCCATTACTCAAAATTTATAACGAAATTATTTCTGGAAAACCCCGAAGAGTAATAAAGCACTATGAATACCAAGTACATTAAAAGGACTATTAAATAAGAAAGGCTCGAACAGTCAATCCAAACACTTGTAGTTCAAAAAACAAATACTAGAATAGTCTTATCCAAATGCTTCTAGCGAAGCAAGATTGAGCAAATCACTAGTAGATCGAGAGAAAGACTAGAATAGTCAATCCAAATACACAACTATCAACAAAGTAGATGAAAGAAACTGGGTCTTCAATGATTCATGATCCCAGTAGAGTTTGAGTCACAACTAACCTCCTGAAACAAATGCTCAATCATCAAATAGTATAAGACAAGACATCACCTGTGGTGCTAGGTAGATAGCGAAGAACTCATATCGTAGATTTTTGACAAACTCCACCTGGAACATAAAATTTGGCAAATAAACTGTCTACTGAAATTCTATGATATGGTTGAAAATTGCTCTTGCAAAAATGTCAAGATGAACTAAAACACTTGTGCCATCAATGGATTATAAATTGCAGTAGACCACTCATATCGATCAAAGCTAACAAAACAACGTTGTAGTATCCACGCAGAAACAAACTCCTTGCACTTTAAACTTTCATATCCATGCAGAAACAAACTCCTTGCACTTTAAACTTTCATCTCAAACTGATATTGGAGCAAAACCTTCACTAGAAAACCCCTGAAGATTATAATGTTACCATCAGTGTGTCATCAAATTCTAAATTAACGTTGCCAAAACCTCCATAATAGCCGCTCAAGCGATACAAATTACGATGTATTCAAATGGTGAATAAAACATCAAAATAATGGTGATGAAACACCAAATTCAATTGTCTCCTCAACTAACCTTTTTTTCCTCCAAAATAGACGATGAAACATCAAAGAAACCGGCGATGAAACATTGAAGAAATCACCAAGAAACTGCCAATGATAAATCTTGTATGAATATTGCTAATAATAGGCATAAAAGCCTGAATTGCAAAATAAAATCTACCAATAATAGGCATAAAAGCCTGAATTTCACTTAAATCCGCCATGAATAGGCATGATGGTATGAATTGCATATAAAGTACTGCTAATAATATACATAAAATCCTGGATAGATAACCTCTTAGCAGTCATTATCGTATTAGCAATTCCTTCACCAATGATACCACAAACAAATCCAATCGACCCATACAAAATAGGAGATCGAGCTTTACAACTTCAGGAAGCTATAGAAGCTAGAGCCCTTGGAGTCCACAGAGCCCTAGCTTAAGAAGCTAGAAGCTGGAGCTAGACAGAAACCAAAATTGGATTAAATCCACTTGTGAGATCTATTTGAAATTCAGGAGAACAAAGCTTGTCATGGATGCTCTCGGGTGTTCAGGAGGCGGTTTATTGGCGGACGGTGTTGGCGCGGAGGGTCCAAGGCAGACAGGCCAGCAGGCGCCCATGCGCCAGAGGAAGACGAGCTGAAAGTAGGCTACTAGAGGATAGTGTGAAGGCATAGTTGGGGCCGATGTAACATCCCAAAATTTGAGTTTTGAACTGTTTAAAAATTAAAATAAACCATTTGCATTTTTCTAAAATTAATTAAAGCTTAATTTGAATTTTTCATTTTGTAAAATAATTAATCTGGCTAAACTATACATTAAACAAAAGATTTATGTAATTTTTGACATTTTCTAAATTTATTTGCTATTTATAGAATTTATTTGAATTTCTGTGATTTAATAAATTAAAAATTAATTTCCATTTTAAAAATACCCACGGGCCGAATATCTCCGCCCTCACCCATTCCTATTCCCTGCTCAGCCCGCATCGCTCGACTTGTTTCGTCTCCACCTCAGCTCGGTCTGCTTCTTAGCTGGTGTGCCCACTCTGCATTGTTAGCCCATCTCGCCTAGCCGCATGCCACCGCTTGTGTGGGACCCAAATCGTAACAGCCACCGAGTCCACCTCCCGTACGCCGCCGCCTTCAATTTTCACACTTTGCAAGCTTTCCACAACCCCTATTTAAGGCGTCGACCCTCATGCGAGGTTCCCCATTCTGCCCCATCCAAAGCCCTCCTCGCCATTTCAATTTGGGAGCTACACCACCAAGACCTCTGCACCAGGAGCAGGACGTGGAGCGTCCAAGACTCCTAATCCAACCACCAGGACTCCACTGCCTATGGAAAGAGGCCGTGTGAACCACGTCACCATTGAGGATGCCGAGTCTGCATCTGCTACGGTTTTGTTCGATTCTTGAGCTACGCATTTATTTATTTCTTAGTTTTGCTGTAAATCATTAATTAAAGACAAAGTTTCTTAAAACCATTTTATTGGTGCAATCACCTGGTTCTAATTTGAATACGAATCAAGGTTGCCCCTAAGTTTAAATATTAATTAGAGGGGTAGAATTTCTAGCCAACCTCATTGTCTTAGACACCAAATCCTTAGATGTGATACTAGGAATAGATTGGCTCTCTAAGAACCAAGCAGTTTTGGATTATATGAATAGAGTGATCACCTTAACCAGTCTAAATGGAACTAAGTTAAAATTTCAATCGCTTGTAGCAAGCCTGAAAGGATAAATGTTTGCAATGCCAAACGAATAAATTTGAAAGATGTGCCCATCGCTAGAGAGTTTCTAGATGAGTTGCCTGGGATGCCACCAGACAAGGACATAATTTTTTATCAATCTAGTTTCTAGAACATCACCCATCTCCAAGATTAAAGAGCTAATGAATTAGCTAAGGTGAAGAGACAGATTAAAGAGATGCAAGACCAAGGTTTTGTCCTATCAAGTTCTTCACTATGGGGAGCATCAATTCTCCTTGTTGAAAAGAATAATGGTACTTAGAGAATGTCTGTAGATTATCGCTCGCCCAAAGAGGTCACCATATTGAATAAGTACCCTTTACCAAGGATCCATAATTTGTTTGACTAACTTCAAAGAGTAGGAGTGTTCTCAAAGATTGACTTAAGATCAAGGTATCACTAGTTGAAGATTCTTCGAGAGGATATTCCAAAGACAACTTTTGTGACTCGGCATGGATAGTATGAGTATACCGTGATATCCTTTGGTTTGACCAATGCTCTTGCCTACTTCATGACCCTGATGAACAAAGTATTTATGTAATATCTGGACAAGTTTGTTGTTATATTCATTGATGATATTCTGGTATACTCGAAAAGTGAGGAAGAACATGAGGATCATTTGCACCTAGTTCTGACAAAGCTAAGAGAAAACCAACTCTATGCGAAGTTCAGTAAATGTGAGTTCTAGATGAAAGAAATTGCTTTCCTAGGACATGTAATATCAACGAAAGGAGTTGGTATTGACCCTGGTAAGGTACAAGATATGCTCTGTTAGGAGTCACCTAAGACGATACCCCAAGTTCGAAGTTTTCTTGGAATGACGGGATATTATCGTCGTTTCATAGAAGAATTTTTCAGAAGAGTTAGACCGCTCACTCAGATCTTGAAAAAGGAAAAGAAATTGTTTTGGACATCAGAGTGTGAATAGAGTTTTCAAGAGTTGAAAAAGTGTTTGACACCAGCTCCAATGCTTGTCTTGCCGGATATTAGAAAGAATTTTAAGATATTCTGTTATACATTCTAACAAGGACTCGGTTGTGTGCTAATGCAAGATAAGAAAGTTGTGGTGTATTCTTCGTTACAACTAAGGCCACATGAAGTTAACTATTCTACAATGATTTGGAATTGGCAGCCTTAGTGCATGCTTTGAAGATTTGGCGACATTACCTCATCAGTAACTGTTGTGATGTTTACACTGATCACAACAGTTTGAAGTATATTTTTACCTAAGGCGATCTTAATATGAGACAAAGAAGATGGTCAGAGTTGATTAAGGACTATGACATTGTAATTCATTATCATCTAGGTAAAGCTAATGTCGTAACTGATACTTTGAGTAAAAAGAGCTACTGCAACACCTTGATGATTAAGGAAAGTTAGCCAACACACTACGAGGAATTCTAAAAGCTTAAATTAGAAGTGGAACACGAGATTACTTAGCCACTTTGGAAGTGCGCCCTACATTGGAGGATTAGATCAGAGAAGACATATTAATGATACTGATATCAAGGAGATTAAGAGGAATATGAAGAAAGGAAAAGCCCCAAATTTTATTGAGGATGAACAAGGTACTATTTGGTATGAGAAGCGTATCTGCTTATAAGATCAGAAAGATCTTAAGATCTTGTTACTCAAAAAAGCTCATGAGACTTTTTACTTTATTCATCCTGGAAGTACTAAGATGTATCAAGACTTTAAGGAAGGGTATTGGTGGCCCAATATGAAGCATGAGATCTCAAAGTATGTTGCTCTTTGTGATGTCTGCCAAAAGATCAAAGAAGAATATCAGAGGCCAACAAGATTACTGCAGCTATTAAAAATTTAGAGTGGACGTAGAAAGAAATTGGTATGAATTTTATTGCCGGACTTCCCTAGACCCAAGGAGGTTATGACTTGAACTAGGTAGTAGTGGATCGATTGACTAAGGTAGCTCACTTTATTCCAATTAAGACTACCTACATAGGAGATAAATTGGTAGAATTGTATATGTCAAGAATTGTCAGTCTTCACGGAGTACCCAAAAAGATAGTGTCAAATAGAGGAACCTAGTTTACCTCTCGTTTTTGGTAGAGTTTGCATAAAGCCATAGGCACCCATCTCAGATTCAGTACTGCTTATCACCCTCAAACCGATGGACAGACTGACCGTGTGAATCAGATCCTTGAAGATGTGATAAGAGCTTGCGTCTTAACTTATGGCGCCAAGTAGGATAAGTGTTTACCCTATGCTGAGTTTTCCTATAATAGAAACTATCAAGCCAGTCTGCAAATATCTTCTTTTGAAGCCTTATATGGAAGAAAGTGTAAAATCCCTCTCAACTGGAAGGAGACTGGAGAAAAATAGTTGCTTAGCCCACCATACTTCAAGAAGTTGAAGAGCAAGTTCAACTACTTCGGGACAGGTTGAAGATATCTCAAACCAGACAAAAGAGCTATGCAGATAATCGTCGTCAAGATTTAAGTTTTGAACCTGATGATTACGTATATTTTAGAGTCACCCCTCTTAAAGGAGTTAAGAGATTCAAGTAAAAGGAAAGCTTGCCTCTAGATATGTTAAATTGTTCAAAGTCTTAGAACAAATATGAGAGGTTGCCAACAAGATTGAGTTACTTCAGTCTTTTGCTGTAATCCACGACAAGTTTCATGTGTCGCAATTAAAGATGTGTCTGTGTGTGTGCCAAAGGAGCAGATGTCGTTGGAAGCTATTAATTTGAAAGAGGATCTCACCTACAAGGAGCAACCGATGAAAATCTTAGATGTGGCAGAACATATTACGAGAAGAAAGACCATCCGGTTTTGCAAAGTTTAGTAGAGCCACCATTCGGAAGAGGAAGCTACTTGGGGAGCGAGAAGAGGATCTGAAGACCAAGTTTTTTCATCTATTCTCTAGCTAGCCTAAATCTTAGGATTGAGATTTCATTTAAGGGGAAGGTTTGTAACATCTCAAAAATGTGAGTTTTGGAATGTTTAAAAATTAAAATGAATCATTTGAATTTTTCCAAAATTAATTAAAGCTTAATTTGAATTTTTTCTTTGTGTAAAAGATTTAATATAAACAAATTATACATGAAACAAAATATTTTAAGCCATAGTTGGGTTTCTTGTACTTCAAGAAAATTTTCTATAATTTTTGAGATTTTTCAAAATTTACTTGATATTTATTTGAATTTATGATGATTTATTAAAATAGAAAATCATTTTCTATTTTGAAAATACCCTCAAACCGAATCTCTCCGCACCCGTCCATTCCAATTTCATGCTTGGCTTGTCTAACCTGTTTCGCCTCCGTCTTAGCTCGGTTTGCTCCACAGCCAGCCTGCCCGCTCAGTGTCGCTGGTCCATCTCAGTGCAGCCGCTTGTGCTGCTGCCATGCCAAACCCAAACCCTAACCGCTGCCGAGTTCTTCTGTCGTACGTTATTGCCTTCGGATTCTACGCTTTGCTTGCTTCCCACGGCCCCTATTTAAGGTGCCAACCCCCATGCGAGGTTCCCCATTCTGTGCCTCACTCGATGCCCTCCCCGCCGTCGCCCAAGACCTTCCCATCGCCTCGTGCGAGCTTGCTGAAGTGTGCTACCATAGCCGAGCCTTTCTTTCGCGTTGATTTGTGCCACTGGTCAGTTTCCGCCATCTCTGGTTGCATCTTTGTATTGCCAGTGTTGTCCTCTTCTAGATCCACCGAAAATCCGAACCGATCCGATCGAGTTTTGCCATCAACCGTGCTCTCTTCCTTGGGTTCGGTGGGATTCTGCCGCCGTCATTTGCCAAAGGCAAGACGCTGAGCCGAGCTGACATGGGGTCCATGTGTCCGCTCGCATGAGCAGCCACGTCGGATTGGTTTGCTACGTGTGTGCTCGGTCAGCCGCCACGTCAGCCCTACTCCTGTTGCGGTGAACCGAGTGCATTGTGAGCCGAGCGTAGTGTCATTGACCTAGTCCACCAAATTCCAGCCAACATTAGCATGATACAATAGAGTAAATTTTTTTTAGAAAAATAATTCCAGAAAATAATCTTTTTCTATTTTTCTGAATTTGATCTTTCGGAAGCCCATTATCTCTCGTACGAACTCCGATTGAGGCGAATCAAATTTTAAAATTTTTCTAAAATCAAGCTCTACATTCCAAAGTTATTTATTTTCAATTTTAAGTTTGTTTGAGTGTTTTTTTTGTTATTTATTTATATTTGTTGCTTTCTTTTCCAATAGATGCTAATCTCGAGGGTGCGAATGGAAAATTTGAAGATAAAGACTTAGGAGTAGATCAAGAAGGCAAGTCATAAACTTTGATCAATTTGAACCTATGCTTTCAAAATAAATTTTTTTATGCAATTGCATGCTATTTCTGTACAATGATTAATTGCTGGCAATAGCTATATACCTAGTTGATATTACGCCACCTTGATTATTAGAATACCATGTATCCAATGTTAATCCTAGGTTGAGACATTATTAGTTAGAAATGATCATATTACCAACATTGGGTTAGTGTAGCTATGCTTATACATGCTTAGTTGTACGATGGGATTCATATCACATGTCGAATATTTTTAATTGTGACTTAATAAGATATTGATTGTGGCTGATACCCATTGTTGTAAAATTTACTGTACCATAACAGGGTGTGCCATTGGTCTTGGTTATACAAAATAGTTTTTCCTTGGACAAGTGATTGTGCAGTAAAAGGGGGGTGCCGTTAGCATATATGGGATGTTGATGTCTTGCATGAGACAACTTAAGGACTTAATCTTATGCATCATTTAACTGGGTCTAATTGTACAACCACATGTTTGGTATGGGATAGATCTAACTGATTAATTTGTAATGTCTAAATTTGAGTACTACCAGTTAGTGTGAGTAAAGTAGTACAGTCTCTATGGAGTGTAAAACTATTCGAATAGCCGTGTCTGCGGTCATAGACGTGTCTGAAAATTTCACATGAGATATAGGTTGTTTCATAAATGTTGGAACGTGGAATTGTTGGGATGTAAACGGGGAGTTCACTGTTATTTTTGTTGTCTAAAAATAACATTGATAAATTTAGTGGTTTAATGATGGTTTTAGATTGTGTTGGGTGAAGCCTCACCATTCTATTAATGTTGTTTACCATTGGTTTATCAGTTATTTATTATCTTTTCATAATTATGCTTTCAATCTATTTATTGTATTTAAATTTAAGTTATTACTTTCTTCATAAAAACATATGATTATTCCTTGTCAAGCCTTGCATGCATATATTGCATCTTTTTCCTACAACTTGTTGAGTACTTTTTATACTTACTATACACCTTTGTTGATCAGTTGCTGAAGAAGGATAAAAAAGTACAGAGTTTTATAAGGAGTATTATGAAGACTACATAAACTAGGAAGACGTTCCCCCAGACGATTGCCTGTGGCATGTCGAATGATTTAAGTTATTTTATTTTCGCTGCAATAGTTTATTTGTTTCTTAAGCCCTTAAGGCATAGTTCTGTAAACTTTGATCATAGGGTCCGTTGCTTTATTTAATAACAATTTGCTACTTTCTTAGTTAATTTGTTGTATGATATGGTATTTCATCTATGTTGTCATTGTGTGCACTAGCGTGATTCTGAACTAATGCAGTATACACAGAGAGTTTCGGATTCATAAATCCGAATTCGACAACCAGCGGGGCCGACCGTGGAGAAGACGGGACGCCGAGGTGGCACACCGATATCAGAAGCCGAGGCGGTCCGGTGTTTGCCGGAGGAACATGGCTGAAGGCGGATGACTAGGAAGTGGGCGATTGAGGCGCCGATCGAGGAGGTAGTGAATCGTCATGGGCAGATGGAGCTCCCGAGGTAGTGGGAGCGGATGCCGGCGTCGAAGGTCGGGGCGTGTCGAGGCGGAGTTGGCTGGTGGCGCTGATGCGTAGGCCAACAAGAATGGCCAAAGATGAAGTGCCGGTTGCGAAGAGATCCGGTGCAGAGGCTGAAGGCGACGATGGCAACGAGTGGGCAGAGGTGTGGCCGAAGTTGTTGTCGGCTGGCGACCGCGATGCGACTGGAGGTGGACGGTTGTGTGATGGCCGCCCCCGGGAGTCTCCTCATTTCAGGGGCAGCAGATCGATCTAAAACCTCAAGGCTTACCACTTGTTAGGGTTAAAAGCACGGTAAAATAACTATAGACAAGATTTAATGTGAAAAACTCTTACGAGAAAAACCACGGGAAAACCATCCACTTTATTGGTTCAATATTTACATGTACTGGGGCATGACTTATATAGTCAAAATAGTCCGAGTTGTTAAAAATTAGATTCCTAACAAACTCCAGATAAAATTAGATTTGTTGGGAGATTTGAGTTATCTCTAGGATGGATCGGCTCGCAAAAGGAAACTGAAGATTGCAAAAGAAATGCTGTTGCGGTAAAGCCGTTGCTCGATTGGTTGAGGCACTCGATGAGCACTTAACCCACCCGCGTTCGAGCGCAGCTCGACGCAGGCGCACGTTGAGGCAAGTGCATGAGCGGGTGTGTATGGAGTAGGTGTGTGTATATGTTGTTTGTCTATTATTCTTTCTTTTATAATAAATACAAGGTTCGTGGCCAAATTTAAAAAAAGAAAAAAGAATAGAAAAGAAACGACGCTCTTTGCCGTGCTGTGTGGCTAAATTCGGATTAATACCAAACAAATTAGTGCTTGTCGCATGCCAATAATCTTACCAGCTAATAAAGCCACCAGGAATTACTGAAACAGAACCTGTTCGACCGCATCACCCAATTACAAAAGGTTGAGTAAGGCGTACAGGAACTACCAATAACGAGCTGAATTTCTGGCGTGCTATTATGGGCTCTGCAAAAGGGCAAGAAAAAAAACGAAAAGAGGTAAAAACCAAATAGACAGACAACAGTCACCGTCGACGGTGACGTACGTCTATCTGTGATCCATCTACCTACACTAGTGACATCACGTGAGCAAGACGCGCACACTCCCTTCTGCTCTGCGCATCAGCTGCAAGCCAAGCCAACCTGCCCGGGCACTCCCTGAACTCTATAAATGGCACCAGACTCCTCCCCTCGGATACAACGTCCTCCCATCCCCTTCCTCTTGCTCGGCCTCCTCACGGTAGCCTCAGTTTGTCGTTGTTGCTTTCAAAATCGACAGAGAGGCGACTGGTGAGGACTGCCCGAGCAAGGGGGAAAAATGGTCAGTGCCTACTCTCTAGCTAGCTAGCTCGTCGACATTAGCATGCTGCAATTAACGTTCGGTTGTTTTCTGTAGTTGTAGCCACGATTCAGTTTTGTCTCGCTTTTGTTTTTGAGAATCTTTTGCTTCTGCGCCAGTGAACTAGCAAATTCAGTAATGAACATAAGAAACATATACATAGACTGATAGACGACATTAATTGGCAACTGACAATGTATTACTTGATGGTTGCAGTCTGCGAACGACGGAGACATGAAGATAAGAGTGATCGACATGGAAGGCGAGGAGAAGTGCTGCGAATACACCCTCGACGGCTCCGTCGACATCAAGGGGCAACCGGCGGTGAAGGGCAAGTCCGGTGGTTGGCTGGCCGCAGGCCTTATTCTTGGTAATTAATCTGCCGATCACTGGTCGTCTCCTTCCACGCAAAGGCTAGCAAATTTTTTTTTTTTTTGATGATTGGACTTTCGAGTTAACTTCCTCAGTGTTATACATAGAATACTACCTCAATATTAGTGCTTTGCTACAGATAAAAAATCATAGTAACTCAACATGGCAAGCCACTTCTATTGGGCTCGGTCTACGCGACGCCCTCAGCCGAGCTCCGTCCTGGCACATGTACGCCTCTGTAGTCGTATTTGATGCCCTCAGCTCCACCGTTGTGGCCCCACGACCTGCCTCCACTCTATCTAGTCTGCACCCTTAGCTCGCCACCTTGCTCCACTGAGGATGGAAGAGATAGCTTCACTTGTCAAATTAAGATCGTAGATCGTGCGAAGTTTATGTGACTTAGTTAGGAACGTTGATGAAGAGAGAAAGTTGTCGACATAAGATGGTAGCTAGCTAATTTGTTGGCATAAGGGATCGAGTTTGTTTGGCTCCACTTGTCGGCAAGGATTCCCTTGACATAAGTGTGAGGAGAGGGGCAAGCGAACTATCATTAACATTCTTTTAAGTATTTAGAGATTGAGACATGCAAGTCGGTCAGAACTCTGAATTAGTGTCGTCGTGGATTAAAGTAGCTGGTAGGCACCCACTCTGTATGCGGAATTCTGCATGCTGAGGTGACATCGGCCATGCAACCACCAGAACTGGGGGTTCCGCGTCACGGGGAAGGCTACTTGCACGCATTAGTGAACCCTGATGACATGTAGATCTCAGCATCCACGATATAGGAGCGCCGGCGATCGATCTGTAGGGGTATGTGGACAGCATCGCGCTGCCACAATTAAACGTTATTGTTGGAATCAAAGCGATGTGCTTTGGCTGGTCAGTCGGTTCTACATTGCTATCAGGGGAAGTGTCAAAAGGCAATTTTTCCCTCGCACTGTCTGAATGCCTGTCGCTTTTGTTAGCACTGCACTACTAGCTACTATGTACGTGCGTTGATCTGTGATTACTGATTAGCCATTAGAACTGAACTGACGTGCCGGTGGTGGTGTGTTTTTTCTCCTCCTTTTGTGCAGTGAACCAGGGCCTGGCGACGCTGGCCTTCTTCGGCGTGAACGTGAACCTGGTGCTGTTCCTGACGAGGGTGCTGCAGCAGAGCAACGGTGACGCCGCCAACAACGTCAGCAAGTGGACCGGCACGGTGTACATGTTCTCCCTCATCGGCGCCTTCCTCAGCGACTCCTTCTGGGGCCGTTACAAGACCTGCGCCATATTCCAGGCCATCTTTGTCCTCGTAAGCGCAACCACACCCAGTACATCTATCTGATCGATCTGACCCTCTCGGCGCGATCGAGTGAGTAAGCTAGGCGGCTCGCCTCGAACGGCATAGCGGTCCGGTTTCTAGCTACTTCAGTCCGAGTCTGAACTGTTGGTGGAGCAATCAATGGTTGCAACACTACACATACGTATAACGAGAAAAACACGCGCGCTGTTTTCTACTTGCAATCTCCGTGCTAACGACCGCTCTTTTATACCATCTCACCGCGCGAGACACGCTAGCTGTGCATTCGAGCATAATGTGTTCGAAACACAGTGATAATGTGCTATCAGCCACTACTTGTTTGTAGCTCGTACCGGCCACCGCGGACGCAAGCAGCGGCGCAAAGGGGTCAAAGTATCAGCATCAACTGATTTATCCCTGATGTTAGTCTCGTAGCTCTTTTCCGATGGTCGTTAAGACGTTGCACCGGCCGGCCGTCCAGCATATATACAAGAAAGTGTACCTCTATTTTTTTCGTACATACGCCGCTGAGCACCACCCATTTCGTCGGTCGGCGTACGCAAAGTTGATCTGAAGTGGACGTGTCCATATATAGAGCGTTGTACATGTATAGTGGCGGCGGTCGATCGATCGGCCCAATTAACAGATCACTGTTGCAGGCATCAAAACTCAAAGATTGGACGTACGTCTGACTTGTACACCTGTCGCGCTTGCAGGGCCTCGCGCTGCTGTCACTTTCCTCGCGGCTATACCTGATCAGGCCGGCCGGGTGCGGCACGGAGGGCACGCCCTGCCAGCCGCACTCCGACGCGGAGCTGGGGATCTTCTATATCGCGCTGTACATGATCGCGTTCGGCAACGGCGGGTACCAGCCCAACGTCGCCACGTTCGGCGCCGACCAGTTCGACGAGGAGGAACCGGCCGAGGCGCACTCCAAGGTGTCCTTCTTCAGCTACTTCTACCTGGCGCTCAACCTGGGCTCGCTCTTCTCCAACACCTTCCTGAGCTACATCGAGGACAAGGGCTACTGGGCGTTGGGGTTCTGGGCCTCCACCGCGGCCGCGGCCACCGCGCTGCTGCTGTTCCTGAGTGGGACGCTCCGGTACCGGTACTTCCAGCCCGGCGGCAACCCGATCGGCAGGATTTGCCAGGTCGCGTTTGCCGCGACCAGGAACTGGAAGGCCGGCGTTCCGCCCGGCGTGGAGAGCCTCTACGAGGGCGACGAGAAGGCGGATTCCGGTGGCAGGAAGCTTATGCACACGGAAGGCTTCAGGTACATTTTTGAGCTCTTTTACTGTACATTAAATTTAATATAAACTGTTTATTCATTTTAATCTAATAAATTAGATTAGTTAGAGTAAAGTATTAAAAATACCTTTAACCAATCAATGGTTAAATCTGATTTCTACTATATGCTATCAGTATAATATATACAAAATTTCGAACATTTTTTTCACTGAAAAGAAGTCAGGACGTGCTTAAATTTACGAAAAGAACTGCGCATTCTAGTGAGTCGTGAACGCGTCAAATTAAGCATTTTGTCACATGCGCAGATTCTTGGACCGCGCGGCGCTGGCGAGCACCAACACCAAGCTCAGCGCGCGCACCCAACCGCGCGACCCGTGGAAGCTGTGCACGGTGACGCAGGTGGAGGAGGTGAAAAGCATCCTGCGGCTCCTCCCCATCTGGCTCTGCACCATCCTCTACTCCGTCATGTTCACGCAGATGGCTTCGCTCTTCGTCGTGCAGGGCGCCGCGATGCGCCGCACCACCGCGTTCTCCGGCTTCTCCGTCCCGCCCTCCAGCATGTCGGCCTTCGACATCCTCACCGTCGCGGGCACCATCTTCCTGTACCGCCGGGCTGTCTGCCCGTTCGTGTCACGGCTCACCGGGCGCCGGACCGGCCCCACCGAGCTGCAGAGGATGGGCGTCGGCCTGGTCCTCGGCGCGATGGCCATGGCTACCGCCGGCACGGTCGAGCACTTCCGGAAGGCCAGCGCCACGGCCGCGATGAGTAGCGATCTGCACATCATGTGGCAGGTGCCGCAGTACGCGCTGATTGGCGTGTCGGAGGTGATGATGTACGTCGGCCAGCTCGAGTTCTTCAACGGGGAGATGCCTGACGCGCTCAAGAGCTTCGGGAGCGCGCTCTGCATGATGTCGATGTCGCTCGGCAACTACTTCAGCGACGTCATCGTGAGCGCGGTGGCCAGGTTCACCACGGTGCGCGGGCGGCCCGGGTGGATCCCCGCCGACCTGAACGAGGGCCACCTCGACAAGTTCTACTTCCTGCTCGCCGTGCTGGCCATCGCGGACTTCGCGGTGTACCTCGTGTGCGCGAGCCGCTACAGGAGCGGCAAGGTGGACGGAAGGAGCGACGACGACGAGGAGGAGACGGCCGTCCAGGTGGCGGCGCCGGTGTACGTATGACTCGGCCCGTCTCGATGCCCAGCCAGCTGGGCGCCCGGGTGCCGTGTGGTTCTTGAGATGGAGACTGCAACGACTTTCTAGACGAGCATTGTTTCAGCGCGACGGGTCTTTCATTGATGATAGGACATGCTTGGGGGATGGTGATATGACTAAAGAATAAGAGCCTGCTACAGATGTACTCCTATTCTGTCACGTACGTCCATGTGTTATCGTTCACATTTTTGGCCAATGTAACAAGAGAACATGACTGTTACTGACCACTTATGTTCTGTGTACTGTCGACTGTTTATTGATACGCAGACTAGTCTGCTACCACTTCATCTGTATGCATAGCTTTCTTCGTTCCTGCTGACATGTCACTTGTTTGCTTCTGTTCACAAAAGTATGTTGTCTGTACTGTAATACTGTTTACAACGAGTTGTTGAAATGAAGTCGCAAACTGCTAGAAAATCGAGAAAGGAAAAGATAAGATAAACTACGTTCTGGTTAGAGCCCAGCTAGAAAGCCCATCAAAAGCGAAGAAGTTGTCCCCACAAAAAAAGAAAAAAGAAGCTAAGAAGTTGAAGTCCTGTGCTAGGCCGTTCCATAGAGAGGCCGACCCAATTACTGTAAGCCCAGAGTCCTCCTAGCTAGCAGTGACTCACACCCACTTTGCCAAAACCCTATCACTGCCATGGGGTCCCTCCATCGCCGCAGTCACGCGCTTGAACAATTGGCTCGACAGCGGGCAGATTTTTTTGTAGTCTTCCTCCGGCTCAGTAACTCGTCCCGGAATGAAACGAAGAAAACAATAATCCCAAAAGCGCCTCCTCGTCAAAGCCTGCGTGACATGACGCAGGCACGCAGCTGCTAGCAATCCCAAAAGCGCCAGCATCCACTAAAGCTCACGCGAAATCCCAAAACTGCCGCCGCGCACGACGACCGCCTCGCGCACCACCGAGGGGTGTTCTCGTCCATTCGCACCCACGCGAGTTTTAGCTCCCCAGGCGGCGTCGAAGCGAAGGGAAGAGCCCCCCGACCCCCGTGCCCTAGCGTCCCCACCCTCGATCTCGCCGTCTCCCCGCAGCCGGCGCCGCTCGCCGGAGACTCTCTCCTCCTCCGCCGCTCTAGACCCTCGCCTGAGATCCCGTCCGCCGCCGTGCCTCGCCGGAGCCATTCGCCGCCGCGAGGCCTCGCCGCCGGCGGGGTGCTTGAGGTGGCCCCCCCTCCGATTCGAACTCCTGGGCCACTCTCGGGCCCCTCTCCGGTTAGGGTTTCCGCCAAGGTGAGGGAGCGACCAAGTAGATTCGACTGCATATTGCTGTAGGTTTGGCCTCCTGCTTGTGCTCTGGGTGCTCTGCCTGGGGGTTTTAGCATTTTAGGCGGGATTTGCGCTGAGGGGATGGGGCGGTGGGTGGCTGCCTGTTTGCTTGAGTTGTTCTGGTTTCGAGGTTTTGTTGCGTGCAAGTGGTGATTTTTTTAGTAAAGTAACGCGGAATGGGTTTGTAGTTGGGACGGCGAGAATGTGGCTGCCCTGCACGTTTGTGTGATGCCTCGATGTTAATTTCTGCTATCGTGTGGTGAGTTTGACCATAACATAGAGTGGCGGGACTAACATGGGCTCAGTGTCTTTGGCTAGCGCTGCTCGGGTCCGAACTGCGGTTGGCGTTATGGTTCATATGTATGAATTTTGCATTTCTTGTGTCGAAAACTGCTGCAGTTTGCTTCGAAATCAGCAGTGTGATATGTTTTTCTTTGTAGTGATAGTGTGGTTGTATTCTGTAATTCCATGTGTACCATTAGGTATTTTGCATCTGCACAAGCTGTATGAGCTTGGCGTAAGGTCAAACTCTCTGGGTGGTAGGAGGTGGGAATGTTGCGTTGTGACTGTCAGTGGTTTCGAGTGTTAGTTGAAATGTGTACCGAATGGACAATGTGATATTGGATAGCTGTGGAACAAATGTTCGGTATGTCCAATGCAAATGTGGCTGTGACATGTGGCTCCAGGATGTCCGTTAGTTGATTCGGTGATCGAAGCATTAGTCTTTCAAAATTAGGCTTTACGAGCTTGTATATAATTGAGCAGTTGCAGGTTGAAGTAGGACTAGCTGCTTGGTTGCAATTTGCTGTGGCAACATGCTACTGTGACATTGGTGTACTAAGATGAACATTTTTCATTTCTTCTTTTCACTATTATTTGTTGGAGGTCTGGGAGGTTGTCTCGTTTGGCTGTGATCCATCTTCCCCACTAGAAATTTGGGATGTCATGGGGTGTTCAAACTTTAGACAGTTAAAACAGCTCTTATTATATGATGGGATGTCTTGGAGACCCGTTTTCACCATTTTGCTCTCTTTTCTTTGTACGCTTTTCTTAAAATTGGTAGATCTTTTGTCTCATATACTAATTATGTGACAACATATGTACTGCACAGTTGGTATGCCATTTTGCTGCATATGCCCTAAGGCATGAGATAGTCCTCTGCAAAGGATTGGGAAGATGGCATCAAAAGGTCCCCGGTCAAAGCTAGATCATGAAACAAGAGCTAGACGTCAGAAGGTTAGCTTGCAGCATTGAAAGCAATAAATGTGCTGTTATTTTGTATTGGTTTCTGTTATTATTTAATATGTTAGGATTATGAAAAATCCATTGTCACTTTGCTTTTTGTTACATTTGCTGAAGCTTTTATCTTTTCTGTACAGGCTCTTGAAGCTCCAAGGGAACCTCGAAAGCCAAAAGTTCACTGGGATCATGTTCTTGGAGAAATGGTTTGGCTGGCAAAGGTTAGTTGCTATCAGTACAATTGACAAATTGCAATCCTTCTTCCTCACTGAGCAAAGTTGCATGATTTTATCACAAAACTATAATTATTCTATTTCATGTACTGCTATCAATGCCTTGTACTTAGCCTCATTATTATTACATGGCTCTGTCAAGGCTTGAAAATAAAAAAGAATTCCTCCTTCTATTGGCTTGCTTAATTTTAAATATCTTGCAGGAGTTTGATTCAGAGAGAAAATGGAAGTTGTCCATGGCTAAAAAGATTGCTCAAAGAGCCAATAAGGGTGTAGTTGACCAAGCAACAAAGGATGAGAAAAAACAGAAGGTTTGTATTGTCTATGATATAGCTAATTTATATTTTATAGTAGATTTGATTGTTTCCATAATGCTACTGGATGGACTTATAGTATCATAGTGACCCCTTAATTTGTAATGCAGATAATGTATCAATATTCATGGATTTTTATGTTAGTTTGGTGATCGTTCTTTTACAGGAGGAAGAACATCGCCTGAGAAAAGTCGCCCTAAATATTTCTAAGGATGTGAAGAAGTTCTGGACCAAAATAGAGAAGTTGGCAAGTTCATTTTTACATTTTTAATTTTATGGCTTACTGTACCACTTACTTTTGAATGTCAAGTGTGCCAAGAAATTGAATTATATTATTTTTATGCCGGGGAATGTAGGTTCTCTATAAGAATCAACTAGAGGTTGAGGAAAGGAAAAAAAAAACCCTCGATAAGCAACTTGATTTCCTTTTAGGCCAGACTGAAAGGTACTGCCATCTATTCTTAGTTGATTTGTTATGGCTATTTCGAACTTCAGCACTTTTATTGTAATTCGTCAGCCCTCGCTACATTCTAACCTTCTGTTATTTGGTGTGAACTTAAGATATTCGACAATGTTGGCTGAAAACCTCGTGAATGTGCCTTATCTGGAAAAACAAGAAAATGGACCTTTGCAGTCAATTCAACCATCCCAGGTGGAAGTAACAGAAGAGAACATAAATGCATCAACTCCTAATGATCTTGGTGTGTAGCTTTATGAAATATTCTGCATGCCTTAGAAATCCTATTTGTCCCTTTGTTTAGCATTTAACAATTTATAGGTACAGATAGTATGGAAATTGATGATGATTACAATGGCTCCTCGGATGAAGAGCCGGTAAGCTATTATTTTAATTTTCCTGATCCATTTTTTTTGTTCACAGGAATACAACTGTATGAACCTATGGATGCCAGTACAATTTTTTTGCTGTGAATATGAGAAACATATAGTTTTTTATTGCCCATTTTTATTATTTTATTTTCTGTTTTATGTTACTACCTCCGTGTCAAAATACAAGTTGTTTTAGGGTCTGTGTTGGTCAAATACTTTTAGGTTTAGCCGTGTATATAAATAATTACCTAGATTGACAACATGAAGTCGATGTCATTAGATGCATCATGAAATATAGTAGTTCATAATATACACTTATTTTTATTTAAAATAACAATTTTGTAGAAATTTCTGGTCTAAGTTGTTAAAGTAGACTTGTATAGGGTGTTATTTGCTATTTTACCTTCTACTGTACATGTATATTTTTGGCCCATTGGCCCATTCAATTGAGCTAGCTGCTATTCTATCATGGTATCAGAGCCAGGCTTTAGCTCTAGCTAGGGTTTCTCAGCCCGGCACTGTAGCAGCCGGCGGCGACAGTCCTCACCGGCGACGCCACCGCCGTCGCCGGACCTCCCTCCGGTGGCGCCCTCTTCTCTTCTCTTTTTCGCTATCCTCTGTTTCCCTCCGCCAGTCTTCTGCCAGAGCTTCCGCCTCTCCGTTCTCGCCTCGGCCGCTCTCGCCGGTGACGTCACCGCTGTCGTTGCAGCTCCCGCGCGGCGACGCCTCCTCTCCAGGTCGTCGCCTGCCACCTTCGCCCTTTTCTCCAGGGGCTAACGTCTCCTTCCATTAGTACGCCTCTAGCCGCTTTCCAACGCCGGCGTTCGCCTCGCCGACTCCTCTCCATGCCGCCTCCATCCGCTGTCTCTCCTTGACCCCCTCCGGCGTCGGCACTCTCAGCCAGCAGCAGAGCATGAGAAAGTCTTGTGTCTCCATCTTCTTGAGCAAGATATATATATGAGTATATATATATATATATATATATATATATATATATATATAGACACACTCTGCTGCTCAGCTCCATTCCGACGTCTGAGATGGCCACAACATCTCGTTCCTCGGGACCGATGCCTCTCCCGTCTGTCATGTTTGATGGGACCAATTTAAGGAGTGGTCCACAATGCTCCAGTCTCCTTGACACCCAGCGTCTTTGGGGTCACCTCACCGAGCTTGTCTCGCCGCTTGATTCAGTTAGCCTGATTCACCTATGGTCGGGCGAGATGGTGCTCGGTTCTGCAGATGTCCTTGCCAGATATCTGAGCAGACGCCGATCAAGACGTCGCCGATCTGCAGACTCTCGAGGGTTGCGGCGAGATGAGGCTCGTCCTGTTCTTTGTCATCTTAAGCAAAGATGAAGGTTGAGCTTGCCATGGATCCGCCGCTCTTCCTTCTTCTCGATTGATGTGGAGCGCGTGCAGCTCGGGCCACCGAGCAAATGATGCTTCTACACCTCTACACCGAGTTGGCGAGCTCTTCGTCGGCCAGGACTCCATCGTCGATGCCTTCTACCAGCAGATTACTGATGTGTGGCGTCAGCTTGACTCCTTGAGCCTCCCTACAGTCCGACCTGCGACTGCTGTGGCCTTCATCGGGACCACAAGAGTGTTGTTCGCCTCGTTGAGTTCCTCCGCCGACTTCGACCGGAGTTTGAGCAGCTCCGTGCTCAGCTGCTGGCCCGTTCGCCTCGACCATCCCTAGTTGAGGCACTCACTCTGGTCCGTGCAGAGGAGACTCATCTTCGTGGCGTTCTCTCGTCCTCCTCGTCGGTCTTGATCGCTTCCACACCTCCTCCTGTGACTATTCTCTCTCCCAAAGACCTGCAGAGGCTCCGCTGTTGCGGCAAGTACCGCTGGTGCAAGGGTTCATTGACTCCTCTCGCAAAAAGACAGGGCACACCATTGAGCAGTGCAGGAGGCGGCCTCAGAACCGTAAGGGTGGAGGTGGCGGAGCTGGAGGTAGTGGAGCTAGTACCTCTCGCCCTGCTGACAGCCGTACAGGATGTGACTCAGCGCCTTGAGCGCATGGAGCGCCGCCTGGGGGCGACACCTTCTCCAGAACCGTCTGTTGCCAGTCTTCCTTCAGGTATATAGTTGCCCTGGATTCTTGACTCTAGGTCTTCTTTTCATATGACATCTGATCCTACTCACCTTGGCCCACTGAGTTTTTCAGCTATCCCTATGTCCGTCAGAACGGCTGATGGTACTTCCCACTCAGTTGCTGGTCGGGGCACTCTTCGCACTTCTTGTTTTCATGTTCCTTTTGTTTCACATGTTCCTCGCCTCGATTCTGACTTATCTCTCACTGCCACCACGATCTTGATTGTCGATCATTCTTGAGGTCGACTCTTGTTCTATTCAGGATCGTCTCACCGGACCTCGGTTGGTATCGGCCGCTCTGTCTGTGACTCTCAGCGTCTTTGGGAGCTTGACTGGCTTCGCCTTCCCTTTGCTTCCGTCACGTCCACCTCCAGCAGCCAGTCGACTGTCATCTCTGATGTCACTGTCCTTGCCACCCCTGCTTCCGCCAGTTTTGCTCAGTGGCATCATTGTTTAGGTCACATGTGTGGATCTCGTCTTTCTTTGTTAGTGAGTCGTGGTGTTCTTGGGAAGGTTCCTGGTGATACCTCCCTGTTCTGTATGGGCTATAAGCTTGGGAAGCAGTTACAGCTACCCTACCCCACCAGTGACTCAGTGTCTTTTCAGCCGTTTGATTTGGTTCATTCTGATGTATGGGGCCTGGCTCCCTTCGTTTCGAAAGGGGGTCATCGCTATTATGTGATCTTTATTGATAATTTCTCTCGTTACACTTGGATCTATCTTCTGACCTCTAGGCATCAGGTGTTGTCTGCCTACTAGGCCTTCGCTGCCATGGTCCGCATACAGTTTGACTCGCCTATTTGTGTCTTCCATGCTGACTCTGCTGGCGAGTACCTATCCACCTCTCTACATCAGTATCTCCTTGAGCAGGGTACCCTTCCTTAGTACTCTTGTACTGGTGCTCACGCTCAGAATGGTGTCTCTGAGCGCAAGCATCGTCACCTTCTTGAGATTGCTCGAGCGATGATGCTGTCTTCCTCTGTTCCGCCCCACTTTTGGGCTGAGGTTATCTCTACTGCTGTCTATCTTGTGAACCTTCAGCCTTCTACTGCTCTTCAGGGTGCCACTCTTGTTGAGCGTCTCTTTAGCATAACTCCTCAGTACAGTCACCTTCGTGCATTCGGGTGTGTTGTCTTTGTGCTTCTTTAGCCCCGTGAGCGGACAAAGCTAACTACTCAGTCTGTTGATTGTGTCTTTCTTGGCTACGATGCTGAGCGCAAGGGTTATTGCTGTTGGGACCCTGTGGCTCGCAGGATCCGGGTTTCCCGAGATGTCACCTTTGATGAGTCTCGATCCTTCTTCACTCGTGATCCTTCCTCTAACCCGCACTCTACTTCTGATTCGCTCTCCTTCCTCACTCTACCTGATGCTTCCTTCTGTCCGCCACCACCCTCTCCTCCGTCCCTACCTTTACCTCCATCCTCGTCACCATCACTCTCACCTCCCATTCCAATCCCCTCGTCCGCTGCTCCATTCTCTCCATCGCCACCTCAGTAGCCTTCCTTTGCCTTTACGCCTCCTCCTGTCCATTTCCACTACACTCGTCGTCCCCCTCCTCCCAGTTCCTCCTCCCTTCTAGGTCCAGCTCCTACTCCCACTTCCGAGTCTTCTCCCTCTTCAGAGTCCTCTCCCTTTAATTTTCCTAATTCATTTTTTTTGTTCACAGGAATACAACTGTATGAACCTATGGATGCCAGTACAAATTTTTTGCTGTGAATATGAAAAACATATAGTTTTTATTGCCCATTTTTATTATTTTATTTTCTGTTTTATGTTACTACCTCCGTGTCAAAATACAAGTTGTTTTAGGGTCTGTGTTGGTCAAATACTTTTAGGTTTAGCCGTGTATATAAATAATTACCTAGATTGACAACATGAAATCGATGTCATTAGATGCATCATGAAATATAGTAGTTCATAATATACACTTATTTTTATTTAAAATAACAGTTTTGTAGAAATTTCTGGTCTAAGTGTCACCTTGGAGACTTTGTCAATGTCCTAAACGACTTATATTTTGACATGGAGAAAAGAAAATTTCCATATCCAAGTTTAGCTTAGACATAGCTGCCCAATAGAGGATTAAGAAGACCAGCAATCCCTCCTAAAAGGAAGAAATCCTTAGGGAGTACTACTTTTTGATACTGCTTTGCTGTATGGGTAGTGAGGGATTTCTGTTGATTAATTGTTGCTCAAAATAACAAAAGATATAATTCAGTTTGTCATATAGTTAAGTATTTTTTTTGTAAGCTGCATAACAATACAAGAGCTACATCTTTCTTCTCTTTGGAACTGTTGTTCATTTTTCTGTGACGTATGAATCATGCTGAAATGTGTTGGTGTTGCAGGAAGATGATGAGCGCATAATTGATGAGGATGAGGCTCAAATCACAGAGGCTGAGCGCAATGAAGAATTAGCTGCTTTGCAGGTAGAAGCTGATCTACCACTGAATGACATTCTTGAGATGTACACAAAAACCAAAGGTGATCTCCAAAATCAGTTCTCTCTTTTGCCTTCATTCACATATAGAAAGAGAATCCTGTTCATTACTTGGCACTCAATTGATAATTTCATCAGTTCAAGCATTCTCAGTTAGCAGGGAAAGCAGTCCAGGTAGGAAAGACATTGTTAGTAACTCAGATTCGAAGAAATTGATTAAAGGTGAGATATTCAGATACCTTTATCATGGCATTAGGAATCTGAAATACTGCAGACTCCTTGATGGCCTTTCTTAAGATTGAAGCGGATACTTGTTTGGTGTTTTTTCAGATTCTTCAAACCAGGCTAATGGCTGTAATCGTGAATCTGGTTATAGTTCAAGTGATGAAGGCAATTGTTCTGAGGAAGTGGATGATAACCGCTCTTACACCGAATTTGTGAAGAAGAATCATGTACAGTTGCTTTCTTGATTTCTTTTAGTGTGTGTGTGTGTGTGTGTGTGTGTGACAGAGAGAGGGAGTACCAAGGTGTAGAATGTTCTCTAAATGTGCTACCAAACTTTCTGAACTTTTCAGGGGAAAAGCAATGGTAATATCTCCTCTGTTGATGAACAGGTACATTTTAATCATCTTTGTTAGTGTTGTAGGATTTTTCTCCTTTATTCCAGTGACAAAATGTTTAAAAATCTTAATGGTAAAGTAGGAATAAGCAATCGATGTGAGACCGACGCTCTTGATTTACACAGGCCAACTAACTTTTGCACATAGACAATGGAGGCATAGGTTATGGAATTAAGAAAACAATTAATAAGTTTGGAGCATGCTTACCCCTATTGAATGGAATAATCCAATTGCTCAACCTTCTCCACAGCTTAAAAAACATATGCAAAAGTGGGGGAAAATACAATAAATACGCTCTTGATTTCCTGTCAGATTACAATTCCCAATGAAATGGAAATATAGTTATAAATTGTGAACCGGAGGAGCAGTTGGCAAGCTTTCACTGGTTGAAAGCTTTTTTTGAAAATTGTCAAAGTTGGTGTTGAAAGAAATGCTCAAAACATTATTCCAGTGTTTCTGCTTGGATCTTGGCATGTTCTGCTTTGGGTTCTCAAAGCCAAGTATATCTAGGTCAAACAGTCTGTTTTTTTTCTCTGTACTATCTGTGGAATTTATTTTTATGTACTTAACATAGTAATGGCAGATAACTGATATGTATCTACTATTTTCAGGAGGACAATGATTATGTTGCTATGGATGAAGGAAAGGTAGTACAACCATCTTCATCTGTTTTCGTCATTGCTTTCTTATTTTGTACAGATTTCGGATCCTATTAATTGCATGGATGATGGAAGTTCCTCTTTGGAAAACTAGAAACACCCATTCATGAAGGAGTTGTCATAAGCATCAAATTCACTCCTCCCCTTCTCTGTGTGTGTTTGTGGGAATCTTTGTATTCACTGATCTCTTTGACAGGATGATGAAGCAACTTTGTCTGAAGAGGAAGAGTTGGCAAAGAAAGAAGACCCTGATCCTCTGGATGAGGTGATCTCAGACATCAATTACTAATATTATTGAACTGTTCACATTGTCATGTTAGCTGCTCTAGTTCCAGGTTCTGTTGCAACAAGATTGAACTTGTCAGTAAAAGCTACTCTTGCAATTGATTTGCTATCTATGTTATCTACTGTAACTACTTAAGGTTAATGGTTTTTTTTTCCAGTAGTTTACCTGGTTAAGCTTAGTTCTGTAACTTCTGTAGGGCATTCTCTTGATATGGCATCTAGAGAGTGAATTGTGAAATTCTGATTTTGGCTATCTGCTACCATGACACAAACTTGTTTTAGGATGGATAACATGCACATAGATAGCGGTTTATTTGACAAAACATGACAAAAGTGCTCCCCACAAGTTTTAGAGGGGATTTGGTTTATCTGGTTGATGGGACAGTGAATATTATAGCATGCAACTGTTAGGGATTTTTTTAGGAAAATTTCCTCAGGTGTTGTAAAGCAGTGAGTTTATGATTTGCTTTGGAAGCCAAACAATTGTGTGTGAGGCCACACCACTAACAATAAATGATGAAGTGTGAATTTTGCAAATCAGGAGGGGCGTAAATAAGCAATTTCCATTAACGGTACCTTATTCAAAGGCCCAGTGGAAAATTCTAAAAACCATAGGGGGCATTACCCCATTCAAGGGCCTGTTTGGTAGAGCTCCAAATTCTTAATTTTTCAGCTCATACTCATGATTCTCCAAAAATCGACCTTGGGAATTTGGAGTTGGCTAAGAGAAGTGTTTGGTTGGAGGTTAGCTCCCAAAATCCAGAAAGAGAGGATTGGAGGCAAAAAGACCATGCTACCGTGGTTTTAACCCTTGTAGTTTGTTGGTTTCTTACTCCTTTCTATTTGTACACAAATTTATGAAATTTCTCCACAAAACTTGCATCCATATAACACATGTTCATTCAAGCGACTGAATTGAATTACAATTAGAGTTTGAAATATCTGAAAATGTACAGAAAAATATCAATTACAATTTCTAAACATGAGTCAATTCCAAATTTAGGCGAGATGCCAGCTCTCTACTTTCTTCCCCTTCCTCAGGGAGCCAAATCCTACTCAAAATTCCCTTTCCGCCATGAATCCACCCAATCCTGGTGCAAGAGATTCATGCAGGTGGACTTTGAAGCAATCAACTCATCTACAACATGAGAAGCCATTCAGATGGACAACATCTCCAAAGTAAACGCATCATGGGGAAAAAATAGCATGAAGCAACAGATTCATTCGGGAGACAAAAAAATTATTACCATCTGGCATTAGCCATTCTATCACATGTTCTTCCCAATTTTTCAGCTAACAGGGCTACAAATGCATATAGCATCACTGCAAGATTAGGAAGCAGTAGCATAATCATGGGAAAATTTAACATCAACTATAAGACACCATTCATTTACTCCTAAAAATCCAAGATCCTGGAGCAAATGACCTCCTCTACACATCTCGACCCAAAGATCTATAAATTCGAAGCCAAATACTGATATATTTTTTCTTCTACAGGCATCCTATAGCAATCCTATCACCATCGGTTCATGGAAAATTTGCAGTCCATTGAATATGTAGGCAATTGGTGGCACTCTCATCAGTAAAAATAGTGGACAAGAAATGAAATAAATTGTTCGTGAAAGCAATGAAATAATCACAAACACATACTCAAGAAATTCTAGATCTGTACAAATCCAAAGTAGGACAAATCCTAACAAATCACAACCAAAATAGTTCATAATATCCTACACATTTCCCTCTAATTACCAATTTCAATATATATCTACACAATACAAACCAAAGAGGGAGGGAGGACAGGGAGCAAGGGCAGCAGTAGGCTCTTACCTCCACGGGTCTGGGGGAAGAAGCGATGAGGGCGTGTGGAACCGATGACGAGGGACTGCTCCGGCGATGACCAGACCCGACTGAGTGCGTCGGCGAGGGAAGTAGGACCGAGTGTGGGGGCAGATGGAGAGGGACCGATTGCCACATGGAGGAGATCGGTGGTGATGGCCTCCGGAAGCGGCATCGACTAGGTCACGGAGATCACTGTTGATGAGATTTCAATTGTCGAGGTGGAGACCAGTAGCAGGCAACACATGATTCTGTTCTCCCTGTCTAAAAATAAGAGTGGCAAAGCACAATATGGTATATGATTATGGGGTTAGACAAAAAATAGAAAAGATTACCCAAGGTTCACGTTGCTGTTCCCTGACAATAGCGCCTTTTTCCCGGTTCCAAGGTTATCGTATCCACAGAGAACGGACTAACTTCGCCCAGGGTTCATCAATCTAAAAATCATCTAACTGCCCATGGTAAACAGATATGAGTGATGAATGTGATCCAACTTAAGTAAAAAAGATTGCTAGGCACTGAGCAATTAACCTAAAAGCAAGAAAGATTAGGCTAGGGTTTGGTCAAGACAACTAGAATCCAAAGGAGCAATGTTGAATTGATGGAATAATAAATGCTAGATCAATCACTAAGGTGGTTCTCACACCATACAGTCCAAAGCAGCCTTTTTCACCTTCGCACTTGTCATGCGCTAGGGTTAATCTAAGTGTGGCAAGTCCTGCACAACATGATATAGCTGCGCTTACTATATCTAAACACCATGTCTAAACCCAGGGCTAAACAATTGACATAGATAGTTATCAACTGAGAAACAAGCATGATACCAAGAAGACACATAAGATGATGACTATAGATCCACAATATAACAATCATTGTATTAAAGCATAAAATTAGAGGAAGTACAGAGTAATTCTTACAACTGAGAAGATTACAAAGACCGCGAATCTCGACAGCCTTCTGGCATAGACACTTCGGATCCTGTCTCTGATTAGAACTATCCCTAATTATAGCCCTCTAATTAGAGAGGCTAATTAGAACACTAATGAGAAGCTAATTAGAGCCTCTCTAATCTTTAATTTAGATCTAATTGCATAGTGGATCATTGCTCTGACCTTGTCGGAGCGACAAGGGAAGAACTCGAAGATTGGATGCTTTGGAGGGCGCACCTTGGGTCCTATTTAAGGGCCAAGTAGCTGGAGGGTCGTGGCTTGGAAGTGGAGTTGGAAACAACCAGAATAGGAAGTTTGAATTCTGAATCTCCTTAAAATTTGAGTTGGTTTGAACTTTCCTTCTGCGTAGTTAACCTGCCGGAGGACATGATTTGGTCATCTAAACTCCAAATAAGATTATTTTTGACTCTAAATTGTAGGCCATGAAAAGATCTACAACTTTCTAGTTGTGGATTTTCTTAAAACACCGTCTTCTAAGCCAAAATCATGTTGGAAGTTAACTCTTGCGCACATCGATTCTCTGCACAGCTTGTCTTTCGGGGCCCATATCTCCCACGTCAGAACTCCAAATTAGGTCAATGAGGACTCTAAATTGGACTATTTGATGAGATCTACAACTTTGTAGTTATGGGGTTTTCCCTTTTGAAACCGTTTTGGTTGCGAAAATCGCGTTGCAAGATGACATATAGATTCTGTCCAGTTTGTTAGTGTGGCAAATATGTAATCTCCCAAATTTCTTATCTCTTTGGCTTTTCTTTCTTCAAGAATTGTGTGGAAGCATCCAGAAGCAAGAGAATAAGTTTTCTTATTCAATTGTTGGTCCCATCAATGATTTCTAATTGATTTCTCCTTAGAAATTGGCGTGCACGTAGCAATCCTCACGTCTTCATGTTGTCAACCCGTCGAAAGCTCGGTGTTTCCATCATACTTTTCCTTTCGAACTCCGAATTGGGAAAATGATATATGCATTTCGACTGTCTCGATGAGGGCATCATCTTGAGAGCCTCAAAATTGGGATTTGAAATTGACTTGATCATTGAAAGCTCAATGAAAGGATCTTTATAACCCGTCGATTTACCTGTTTAGGAGTGGACTTCTCCAAATGAGTGATTTTGCATGAAAAGTAACTGAAAAGTTATGTTTTCCTATAATACAATACTTTTCCATGTATATCCTTAATATTGATGATTGTAGCACAATACGTAGCATTAGCATTGAAAAAGAATAGGAAATGACTCTGTGAAAGAGAGTGAAATATGTGTAGAAACAGCGTCAACGGCCACCATGCGGGCAGAGTGGAGAGAGGAGCGACACGTGAGAAATGCGGGGGAGAGAGCCGAACGGGAGAGGTGAGGTGGTGCTTTTGTGTAATGGTAAGTGGTGGGTAATTTCATCTCAACCCCAGGGCTAATTCTTGTGTTGAGTGACCCCAACCTCACTCCACAAAATTGAACTACGGGCTGCTACGCTCCTCAAGTGATCCTGATTCTGAAAAATGAGGAGCCGTGGCATTTGTCTGGGCTCCTGCTGCTCCGGTTGAGAATCCGGGAGTAGGAGCCCTAGAAAACAGGCCCTAAGTTTTGTGTATCTAAGACCCTGACACACCCTGGTATGATTTGTGATCTCAGAGTTAGGATTATTGCGTGTTAATACAATAACCAATTGTATTTATTTTTTTATTTTGTCAGCGATAATGACATACTAATTTCACTCTCTGTATTTACTACAACAGTTATGCTAATTCTGGATCATTGGTGTTATTTCATTGAAACACAGATTAAGTTACTGCAGAAAGAGAGCGAGATCCCACTAGAAGAACTTCTTGCGAGGTACCAAAAGGTATGGATATATTTTCTATTTGCTTTCTTCAATTACACTTTATTGTGGTCCATCTGTAATGCCTTTTTTATATATTTAGGATGGCTATGCAGATGATGGAACAACTGAATTGGAGAATTCACTAACATATTCTGATGGAGAGGTTAATACTGACATGTCTCTGGATGATCAATCTGCGGACATTTTGAAAGTGAACAATGACACATTTGAAGATCACAAAACCACAGGGATACTAGGAACTGAGCATGTGAGCAGTGATGCTCTTCAACTACAGACACCATCGGAGCCTAGTATACAAGAAAGTTCTGTTAAAGAGGACGAGCAAACTGATGTTAAGACAATGGCTGATGAGGATACCAGTGACAATGTAATTGCTGAAGCTGCTGCTGCTGCAAGATCAGCAGAACCAACTGGCAACACCTTCTCAACAACAAAAGTGCACACAAAATTCCCGTTCCTTCTTAAGCATTCTCTTCGGGAATACCAGCACATTGGGTTGGATTGGCTAGTTGCTATGTACGAGAAGAGGCTGAATGGAATTCTAGCAGATGAAATGGGTTTAGGGAAGACGATCATGACTATCTCCTTGCTGGCACACCTTGCATGTGAGAAGGGGATATGGGGTCCCCATCTTATTGTCGTGCCAACCAGTGTTATGCTAAATTGGGAGACTGAATTTCTCAAGTGGTGTCCTGCATTTAAAATACTGACTTATTTTGGAAGTGCAAAGGAGAGAAAGCAAAAACGTCAGGGTTGGATGAAACCAAATTACTTCCATGTATGCATCACAACATACAGGCTTGTTATTCAGGACTCCAAAGTGTTTAAGCGAAAAAAGTGGAAGTATCTTATTCTTGATGAGGCTCATCTCATAAAGAACTGGAAATCACAAAGATGGCAAACTTTACTAAATTTTAATTCGAAGCGACGTATTCTTTTAACTGGAACTCCTTTGCAAAATGACCTTATGGAACTTTGGTCTCTCATGCATTTTTTGATGCCGCATGTGTTTCAGTCTCATCAAGAGTTCAAGGATTGGTTCTGCAATCCAATTTCAGGAATGGTGGAAGGCCAAGATAAGGTAAATAAAGAAGTTATAGATCGGTTGCACAATGTCCTTCGTCCATTTATACTGCGCCGACTGAAAAGGGATGTTGAGAAACAGTTGCCAAAGAAACATGAGCATGTTATATATTGCCGACTTTCCAGAAGACAAAGAAACCTGTATGAAGATTTTATTGCTAGTTCAGAGACACAAGTAACACTGGCAAGTGGGAATTATTTTGGTATGATTAGTATCATTATGCAACTTAGAAAGGTTTGCAATCATCCAGATCTTTTCGAAGGCCGTCCAATTATTAGCTCATTTGACATGGCAGGGATAAATATGGAGATCAGCTCTTCTGTTTGCATGGTCCGTGACAAGGGGCCATTTTCTCAGGTTGACCTATCTGATATGAATTTCGTATTTACTCAAAATGAATTTAGTATGACTTCTTGGGAGGTGGATGAGGTTGCTGCTGCTTTTTCTGCAAGCATCACCTCCAGGGGCTCTGGTCCAGAGATTTCTTGCTCTAATAAGGATGGTCAGAGAAGTAATGGAACCAATATATTTGAAGAAATTCAGAAAACCCTGCAGGAAGAGAGAATCAAAGAATCCAAAGAAAGAGCAGCTTCCATTGCATGGTGGAATAGGGTGAGATGCCAGAGCAGGCCTGTTTATGGCACAAACATTAGGGAGGTTTTGACCATAAAGCATCCTGTATCGGATGTTCTTGAAAAGAAAAACAGCCCTTTGTGCCACATGGATTTTTCATCGAGTCTGGCAGATCTTGTTCTTTCATCAGTGGAACGCTTTAACAAAATGCTTGATTTTATTGAATCATTTACTTTTGCAATTCCTGCTGCAAGAGCTCCTACTCCTGTTTGTTGGTGCAACAAAGGGAAGTCTCCTGTTCTTATTGAACCAACATACAGAGAAAAATGCATGAATGAGTTTTCTCCCATTCTCTCTCCTATAAGGCCTGCAATTGTTCGCCGGCAAGTGTACTTTCCTGACAGGCGTTTGATACAATTTGATTGTGGGAAGTTGCAGGAACTTGCTAATTTGCTGAGGCGTTTGAAGTCAGAAGGACACAGGGCCTTGATTTTTACTCAGATGACTAAGATGCTTGATATTTTGGAGGAGTTTATTAATTTGTATGGGTATACATATTTGCGGCTAGATGGTTCTACCCAGCCAGAAGAGAGGCAGACTCTAATGCAGAGGTTTAATACAAACCCAAAGTTTTTTCTTTTCATTTTATCCACTCGTAGTGGTGGTGTGGGAATCAACCTGGTTGGTGCAGACACTGTCATCTTCTACGACAGTGATTGGAACCCTGCAATGGACCAACAAGCCCAAGACAGATGTCACAGGATAGGACAAACTCGTGAAGTTCACATCTATAGACTCATCAGCGAAAGCACTATAGAGGAGAATATTCTCAAGAAAGCAAATCAGAAGCGAGCTCTTGATGATCTAGTGATACAGCGCGGCAGCTACAATACAGAGTTCTTCAAGAAACTTGATCCTATGGAATTCTTTTCTGGGCACACATCTATACATGCGGAAGATGAGCAGAATGACTGCTCTACAACTGCTGGATCCTCAAACGAAACTGGTCTGGCGCTGTCAAATGCAGATGTTGAAGCAGCTATTAGACATGCAGAAGATGAAGCTGACTATATGGCTCTCAAAAAGCTGGAGCAGGAAGAGGCTGTGGACAATCAAGAGTTCAGCGAGGAGGTTGCTGGAAGACTGGAGGATGATGAGCTTGTAAATGAGGACACGAAACCTGATGAGCACACACATGAAGAGCATAAATATCACTTTTCTGATGTGGGAAAGGACAAACATCTTGCTTTACCTATGAATCAGTTAGATGAAGAAAAGGCCCTAACATTGGCTGGGGGTGACGGAGATATTGACATGCTTGCTGATGTTAAGCAGATGGCTGCTGCGGCTGCAGCAGCAGGACAAGCAAGTTCATCTTTTGAAAATCAGCTCCGGCCAATTGATAGATATGCAATGCGGTTTTTGGAACTCTGGGATCCAATAATCGACAAAGCTGCTATAAATTATCAGGTAAATGTTGAAGAGGAAGAATGGGAACTTGAACGCATTGAAAAACTCAAAGAGGATTTAGAAGCAGAAATTGATGAAGATCAGGAACCACTTTTTTATGAAAGTAAGTGATTTTATGTTGATGTTAGCTTATGCTAAAGCTGCGCCACTTTGAAAAATTCATTTAGTTGGAGCTAGTGCTCTCCTTAAACCCATGCATCCTTTGTTTCTTATGATTCAGAATATTGACATCATTTCAATTGCAGCATGGGATGTTGATTTTGCCACTACAGCGTATCGCCAACATGTTGAGGCTTTAGCTCAAAAGCAGGTCGGTTTATAACTTGTATTATCGTGTGCCTTTTGTGCATAGTGGCTAATGATGTATATGGTGTAATACCCACAGCTGTTGGAAGAACAGGAAAGACAAGCTCGTGAAGCAGCCAAAGAGTTGGAGGAAAAGGATGATAACATGAGGTAGTGAACTAGCACTTATGCTTCCAACATATACACAATTTAATTCTTAATGGGTAGAAGTACACTTTTTGTACTGCTTTGTACAATATTCCTCTGTTACAATTTTCCTTTTTCGTGTCCATGTGCTGAGTTAGCATGTTATACATGCATATTTTCCAATTACTATTGGATGTATCTGTTTGTTTGTTCAGCTTTTGACTTTTTGTCCTTATATTAGCTCTTTACGGTACACCCTCTTAACACTAGAGAGGATTAGAGGTAGGTGGAGGTTTGAATCTCAATAGTTGATTAATCAAGGTTAGTTTTGGCTTACTGCAAATGTGACTTACAAGGAAAAACCAACAAAATTACACCTAAAATAGTAAAGTATTAAATGGGTGTATCCTTTCATACTATGTTAGTATGCTCAAATTCCGGCAGCCGATTTTGGGTGCTCACAAAAAAGATGTGACAGCCATTATTCTTGTTAAGTTTGAAATGTTTAGTATCATAATAATTGGAAACTTAAAGTAAAACATCTTGTATCTGTATTTCATTATTTTTTAACAGGATAAAAATTAAAATATCATTTTTGAGTTTTGAATAATCAGTTGTTAGAAATATATAAATCTCAAATGAAATTTCAAATTCAAAAGCAAGCTGGAATTTCTAACATAACAATGATTTGATTTCTATGCTGGATTAAATTTGACATTTATTTTCTTCCAAACGAATATTTTAAAGTCTACTCTCATGTACAACATATATCCATCAACAGGCAGTGCAGGCATTTATGACGGTGTAGGTCAATTTATAGCATAATGCTATTTTTCTGGAAGGACAGTATTAACTGTAGTGAGTTCATTTCCAAACAAACATTGATTTGTTCCATTTATTACTTCCAGTTAGTGTAAAGTTATGACGTGCAAAGACTATATTAGCCTTTAGAAAGTCATTAATGACTTATTACCCGTTGCTTGGTGAGAGAATTATTAACCCCTAGATCAAATAAAATCAGCAGCCCTCATTGAAAGTGGTGTACCGTAAAAAAAAATCCTGTCCTTGTATACATAAATGACAGCTTCCTTTTGTCATCCTTTTACAGCAGCCACTGCAAAAAGTCAAGAAATAACAAAAAGAAAGCGGCTAAGTTCAAGTCCTTGAAAAAAGGACGTTCGTCGTCCGAGTCGGAGGTCATGCTTGAGGAAACGTCTGTAGATACAATGAGTATCGATGACAATGCACCCTCACCAGAGCTTATGATTGGCGAATCAGCACACCATTGTTCTAACAAGCGTAAGAAGATACTGTCTACAAATGAGGAAGAGAACAGCAATAGCAGAAGCCGGAAAAAGTTAAAGAGAAACTCTAAATCAAAATGTGTTTCGGAGGCCTTATCACCTAAACACTTGTTTGAAGGCAAGCAGCTTAAGTTGAAGGATGAAGCTAACAATTCTGATCCAAATTTAGTGAGGATTAAGAGTGATGGCAGAATTTCCATCCCTTTCATGCCAGTAAAACGTGTGATGGTAATCAAGCCTGAGAGGTTGAAGAAGAAGGGGCTTATATGGTCTCGAGATTGTGCTTCAGATCCATGGACAACTGAGGAAGATGCAGTTCTTTGTGCAACTGTACATGAGTATGGTCCCCTTTGGGAACTGGCTAGTGATTTTCTTCATTCCATACCAGGTGGTGCATTTTATAAGGGAAGATATCGTCATCCTGTTCATTGCTGTGAGAGATTCCGAGAACTATTCTGCAAACATGTCCTGTCAGCAACAGACAATTCAAACAGCGAAAAGGTTCCTTCTGGGAGTGGGAAGGCTATCTTGAAAGTATCTGAGGTGAGTTAATTTCTGCACTAATTTTCAATGTTGAGAAAATTTTTAAATGTTCACATTTTGACCAAGGTTATGGTTCTGATTTGTTACAATTAGTCTGAAACGGTGCATGTGTGAAACATGCAACAGACTGTAGATCATCCATAAAAGCCCTAAACTGAAATATCTTGGAGTAAAATGTCCTATTGTTTAGGTCATAACTGGCTGTTTTCAGAAACCCTATATGGCCTTGCATTTCTTATTGCTAGCCATGGTAGCCGCTAATCGCCGACCAGTGGTCTATTGCTGGGATTCTAATCCTGTTTCTGACCAATAAGCAAGTCAGCATAGCTCTGCTGATCAGTAATCTTGTGCTGAATGCCTGAATCCGGTATCCTAGTTCATATGCTAGTAGGCAGGCAGACGAGCGCACCCCCCCCCCCCTCCCCCACCACACACACCGTGAAAACTCTGCAAAACTCACGTGTACAAGTTTTGAAAAATTTTCAAAAAAATTATCATACGTAGGGGAAGTAAGCTTCTACAATCCTGCAAAATTTGAAGACTAAACCTAATCGCAGATGTAATTGAGTTTGGTCTTCAAATTTTGCACGATCGTAAAAGTTCACCTTCCCTACGTATGATAATTTTTCAAAACTTGTACACATGAGTTTCATAGAGTTTTTACGGTAAGGGGTGTTTACACACACACACACACATATCTATGCGTGTGTGTCCGCGCGTGTGGGTGTGTGCAGGCTTAATACAGTACTGATGTAACATGGTTTCATGCATATGTTTCTCGTTTCCTTTGGTTATATATCTTACTATTATGCTCCAGGCGTTTTCGGTTATATTGTGTACATCTTTCGGCATGTTGTTAGGCACAATTTACATCAAACTTATTTTGTGTGCAAATTGATGACTTCTTTCAGGATCAAACTCAGATGTTGTTGAATGTGATCAGCGAACTTCCTAACAATGAGTTGACACTTAACAAACATTTCATGGCCGTACTTTCTTCTGTTTGGAGATCAAAATCTGGTCGTGAGCCCTGCCGTGTTACAACTTACTGTAGTGCACTCCATAAGCCTGGTACATTGAGTGTGAACTGGTCCAGGACAAACTTTAGACCAAGCTTTAATCTAGTAAGGACAGCCCTAGCAGAAGCTCACGTTCATTGTCCAAGATTGGTAATTCCAACGAGCAATCAGGAACCCCGCCGGAACTATCTGGAGTTAGTATTGGATTTCCTGACAGATCAGCATGCTTATGAGGCAGGCTTTCCGTCTGTAGTGAATGTGTCCATTCTAGAACCAGAACCTCTCAAACGCACTGTCGAACCAGTGGAACAATCATTACTATCGGGACTTTCTCTTAGACATGCCGAGAACAGATTCAGGTCAGTGTTGACAACAAGTTTCAATTATCTGTCGTTGTGGTGTTGGTGACCATTATTGTCCTTGTTTTGGAACTGAGTTATAGTTTGAATTGCTTGAATCTTCATATTATGTAGCCAGCTTCTGGTACCTGAACTAATGTTAATGCATAATGTACATTCATCTATGCAGGATAGCATCAGAAGCTTGTTTTGAAGGGGAAGGTTCTCACTGGGCATCATCTGCTTTCCACATATATGATGCTGGTCGGCATAAATCCGGTTCAAAATCCATAGGAAAGCACAAAACAGCATCAGAATCTGGAAAACCTCCCAAAGCCAAAATTCAGAGGACTACTGAACCGCAGGAATTGCCAATTGTTACAAATAATTTTCTCCGGACGCCGGGTCAACTTTTGCCAAGTTCAGCTGAGTTCCGTGTTACCGAGTCCCTATCTGACCTTGGCATCTGTGATTCTGAATTCACCTACTTTGAGGATCTTCCTCAAGAGGCTGACACTGAGTTCGCCCCATACCAGTATGATCCTGGTTTCCTTGCTGGTATTGAGTTGGATCCTCTTTCAGATTTCACAGACATCGGATGAGAACAAATGGACATACTGGTCTGGATAGCATGCCCCTTGTATCAAGAGGACAGAAGATTGTCTCTGGCAAGAGCCCAAGGATGTGCATCGAGTTGCTCAACCATGCATAGATTTGCTTGCGAGCTTGATCATAATTGGCGGGAGCAACGCAGTTGGCTTGTTGAGGTCACATTGATCTGACAAGCTTGGGGGATGGGTTTGCACTAATGGAGGCATTGGGTACATCCTATACATGTATGTATATTGGTAGTCTAGGATCTTAGGATGTAGAAATGCGTCTCCCTCATTTGTGTTGAGGGAAGACCTTGTAACTTAACCACACTTGGAAATTTTGTTTAGCAAATGCCGTAGAAGGGAAAAAGAGGAGGCTTTCGGCATCACCCAATCGCTATTTCTTGTGTGTTGCTCATTGGCCGTTTAATCCAGTCATTTGGCTGCCTTGGCATTGGAAAATTCTCAATTTGAGAGGTGTTTCTATGTATTTTCACTCGATACAAGTTGCATAAATGTTGAAGCAAGCGAAGCGGTAAATAATCATCATTTATTTTTCATCGGAATGACTAGCAATCAGACGTCTGATCTGAGATTTTCTTTCGGACACCTGCAATATTTTTTACCTTGTGTGCAACATTTGTAGGTACTATGTGTAATAAAAATGTACGATGACAGTAGGAATGTCGACTCGGATTGGTGCAATATTTTTTACCTACGTGTGCAATAATTATAGTCACCATGAGCAATAAAAACACACGATGATAGTAGGAATGTTCATATAAGTGAAATGTTGCACGGGGTGACCAAATTTGTTACACGTGTTATATAAAAATATTGCGCCGACACGTCCGACGAAAAAAACTGGGCCGGATGTTTGATTGCTAGTAATGCCCTAATGTTTTAATATTTGTGTAACTTTTAGAAAGTGATGTATAAAAGCATCTCTCAATTTTCAGATGTTAGCTCTGCAGTGGCCAGAATCCCCTGATCGAGAAATGGATGTTTGGGATCAATCGCTCATTTGAAATTGGTATTCCAATTTCATTTGAATCGAGGGCTTCGAAGGGGAGGTAAGACCTTTGACCTATAGGTGCAACCGTGTCCAGGGGCGGACCCAGGAAGAAATTATAGGTGGGGCAGGTTTAAAGTAGTATTAAAACGCTAAAAAGAATACAATATACGTAACAACAATAGTACTATTAAAGAAACATACATAAAGAAACAATTCAGTTCTAAGTTAGATTCAGTTCTAAGCAAAAAGCACAGAACTTCTAACTTCAAATGCTAATCTACATCCAACAAATACTTTCATCAGAGTTAAGGGCGATAGGACTTACCGACTTCTTGAATCGCTCAACTAGTCGAATCTGACATGTCGCATTTCATGACCTCATAGCAGATGGGCTCGTCTCGTCGGCCGTCGGGCGATGGCACCACAAATCCACTCACGGAAGGCGGGAAGCGCAAGAGATCGGGCATCTTTGTGAAATGTCAGCCAAAAGGATCTTGGCTGCAAGCAGCGGACAAGAAGTCAAAGTACCAACGTTTCTTGCTTAGTGCAACGTTCAACTTTCAAATATGTTGGGTCTATGCATATGCAGAGGGAACATATTCATGCAAATAAAGTTTGGTGCAACCTTGGTGCAACCCAACTAACAAAAGTTTCAAAAATTCGAAAATAATCATGGATGTACATCTCGGCTTACCCCATCTACATATAAAATTTCATGATCAAATTCGTCCTATGCTAAGAGTAATAAAAAATAAACTTGATCATGAGCAGAATGACAATTTACAAGGTCAAGGTATGTTGTATATCTTCGTATAGGAAAAATATCACTTTGCAAATAAATGTTTGATGCAACCTTGGTGCAATCCAACTAACAAAAGTTTCAAAAATTCTGAAAAAAATCATGGATGTACATCTCGAAACTTATCCATCTACATATAAAATTTCATGATCAAATTAGTCAGCTAGTTCTGTTCATGATCAACTTTGTTTTTTGTAACTTCTAGCACAGACTAATTTGATCATGAAATTTTATATGTAGATGGGATAAGTGAGATGTACATCCATGATTTTTTCAAATTTTTGAAACTTTTGTTAGTTGGATTGCACCAAGGTTGCATCAAACATTTATTTGATGGATATTTTTCCTATCTGATATATACAACATACCTTGACCTTATAAATTGTAGGTGCGGCGCAACTGCCCTTAGTTGAGTCCTCTCGTAGTGCTGGTAATTTGGTAATGCGTATATTGCTAAAAATAAGTGGATGTAAACCATATTTGCAGCAGAAATTTCTTGCCCTACCACAACCTCCCTTCCTCCTCAATTCTATCAGAATTTATCCTTGTCCCGACAGCCTCCTCCGCCGGACTCTAATCTCTCTGTTGCCGTCGCGTGAGTCTGCCTCTCCCAACACTAGCTGGCCCAATTTGTCCGCGACGTGACGTGAGGATGATGATGATGCCGCGCGGCGTGGCACGAGGATGATGATGCAAGCCAGGCATAGTGGGGGTGGGGGGCATAGAGGCGGACCTAACGGTGAGGCACTTTAGCTCTTGCTACAATTTACAAGGTCAAGGTATGTTGTATATCATATAGGAAAATATCGCATAAATAAATGTTTGATGCAACAGTGCAATGCAACTAACAAAGTTTCAAAATTCTGAAAAAATCATGGATGTACATCTCAACTTATCCCATCTACATATAAAATTTCATGATCAAATTCGTCCTGTGCTAGAAGTTACAAAAAAAACAAAGTTGAACAGGAACAGGAACATCAAGTTTATATTTTTATTACTCTTAGCATAGGACGAATTTGATCATGAAATTTTATATGTAGATGGGGTAAGCTGAGATGTACATCCATGATTATTTTCAGAATTTTTTGAAACTTTTGTTAGTTGGGTTGCACCAAGGTTGCACCGAAACTTTATTTGCACAGAATATGTTCCCTACTGCATATGCATAGACCCAACATATTTGAAAGTTGGAACGTTGCACTAAGCAAGAAACGTTGGGCACTTCGGCTTCTTGTCTGCGCCACGCAGCCAAGATTTTGGCCTTTACCACGACAGCTCCGATCGATCTCTTGCGCTTCCGCCTTCCAGTGTGGATTGTGGTGCCATCGCCTTGACGGCCGACGAGACGAGCCCATCTGCGAGCAGTCATGCGACATGACATGTCAGATTCGACTAGTTGAGCGATTCGATAAGTCAGTAAGTCCTATCGTCCTTAACTCCTGATGAAAGTATTTGTTGGATGTAGATTAGCATTTGAAGTTAGAAGTTCTGTGCTTTTTGCTTAGAACTGAATCTAACTTAGAACTGAATTGTTTCTTTATGTATGTTTCTTTAATAGTACTATTGTTGTTACGTATATTGTATTCTTTTTAGCGTTTTAATACTACTTTAAACCTGCCCTACCTATAATTTCTTTCTGGGTCCGCCCCTGCATATTTGTGAACTTTGTGGTTTGGAGATACGCCCGTATTTGAGGCAAAAGGGTGAGGAGAACAGTGGATACGACTTGCAAGTTACAACTGAAGCAAACCTCTCCGTATTTTCTTGTTATAAGAGTTGTGGGCCTGCTACTCCACTCACAAATAGTTTTTATTTTAGACATCGAGACGGTCTTCAAAACTTATATCCAAAACGATATCTAAAACTTTAACTTTGGCCACTAATTTTTGCTGTAATATATTTTAAAAATCTAATAAAATTATAATAGTATGAAAGTATGTCTAGAGACGAATCTACATATATGATTTTTATGCATCCAATTTAAATATTTAAAAAGATATCAACAGCTAAAGCTTCAAAAACTTGATTGCACGTACGCTAAACAGAAAGTTGTGAACCGGAGAGAGCGGCATTGCGATATGGGGGCTGTTTGGTTGTCTTCTCATCTCGGCTTAGCTCAGTCTGAGTCGGCCAGTCAGAGAGAGCAAGTTGCATAGATGCAAAGAGATGGTGTTTGGTTGAGTGCATGAGTTAAGCCAGGCTGTGAGAAGAATGAGGAGAATGTGTTTGGTTGACTGTTTATGTGCCTCCCCATGCCTTGCATGCACTCCAGCTTGTATTCCACCAGCCAGGCCCATAGGAAACGACCAAAATCTACGTTTCCCCACACCGACTCAACTCATGCAATTGCATCTCGGGGGACAGGCTCCACCCCTCGTGCAGCCAACCAAACAAGTGTCTTTTGTATCTATAGATGCAATTCTTTTTGGATGCGGCCAACCAAACAGCCCCAAGCTTCCGTGTCTTCATTCTGACTCTGGTGGCCTCAGAAAAGGTTTCAAGCTGAGAACCTGCAGGCTAAACAGTTTGACGTATTCCTTTAGCACGCAGAGTCACGGTTGTCAAGAAGACCTGAATCGCGTTATGTTGGCATGTTACCACCCCTCGCTAATTTCTCGTCACGCTTAGCTGCTACTGCAAGCTTTCGCGCTGGTGTTATATTCTTGCAGTAGCATTATGATACATCTCCTGGCCTTGTGTTCCGTCCTAAAATAATCTCTCTAGGTTGTTTTAAGCTTTGTATTTGAATGAGTCCTGGAAAAGGGGCGCCAAGTGATATGATATATGGGGCAAAGGATGTGTAATTGGCATAGAAGTTTACCTCGTCTATTGGCCCTGCGTATGGCCAAGTAAAGCTTGCCTAAGAATAATTGTCACATCTTCTGTTGGATGGTTTCACAGAAATAAGAAAGTAGTTCAAATAATCACTGCACATTTCCTGACAATATATGTACGTTTGGTTTACGATCTTTTTATTGGAGGAACCATAGAAGCACAGAAGATGAGGAGAATTGAGGTTTGGCATGGTTTCTTTACTACTCCTAACACAACCTCCCTTCCTCCTCAATTCTATCAGAATTTATCCTTGTCCCGACAGCCTCCTCCGCCGGACTCTAATCTCTCTGTTGCCGTCGCGTGAGTCTGCCTCTCCCAACACTAGCTGGCCCAATTTGTCCGCGACGTGACGTGAGGATGATGATGATGATGATGATGCCGCGCGGCGTGGCACGAGGATGATGATGCAAGCCAGGCATAGTGGGGGGTGGGGGGCATAGACCGGGAGCACGGTGGCGGCAGTGAGGTGCAGTGGAGCTTGGCTGGGCATGGCACCAAAGCCGACGAGGTGGTTTAGGCTGAACACTGAGGTAGAGGCGCGATAGAGACCAGGGCCCGATTGACTGCCACGGTGGAGCCAGGGCGTGGCGGCGTAGGCCGAGCTCACTGGCGAAAACTAATATTGAGTTGTATGTACCAGCCAGTTCACCCAAAAACTTAAGCTGATGAGGAAGGATGGGCCGTGCTTTATATTTCCAACACTCCCCCTCACGTGAAGCGCGCCGAGGCGGCACTCAACGTGAAATAGGCGCGCTAAATTGCGCTTACGGGACTCTCGAGACCTCGTGCTCTGAAATAGTTGAATGCGGGGCGCTAAATTGCGTCTAGGTGATGGGGAAAGGTGGGCAATTCTTATACTCAACACCTCTTAGCTCTAGAAGTGACCGCAATTATTTTTTAATTGCGTCAACCGGTCTTGAACTCGAGACCTCTTGGCTCTGATACCATATTGAGTTGCATGCACCAGCCAGTTCACCCAAAAGCTTAAGCTGATGAGGAAGGATGGGCCGTGCTTTATATTTCCAACAACTAAGCGTATGGTTTTTTTTTGAGAGATACTTCCATGCTTTTCCTTTTAACAGTTGTATAAATATTAAAGCATGAATGAATAGTAGATGGTGATTACTTACCTCTTCGCTTGTTTTAAGATTTGTGCATTTGTATTGAGAGGAATGTATTGAAGCACTGCTCTTTTTTTTATCCATAGGAAAGTATAGGCCTTCAACCAGTAGATTGGCGTTCAAATGATGTGAATTCTGTAAGAGATCGATTCAATTGTAAAACAGTGTTTAGTTTTCTTGTTCTTTGTACCCAGCAGTGACTGATATTACAAAATGCTATGATAATCAGTGACAATCAAGAACCTTGGGAGCAAGTTATTCAGGGATAAGTCTGTTTATGCTCTCTGTTGCGCAAGTATTACAAAATTAGTGAAACTGTCTACTGTGGTGCAGTTATTCAGTGACAAGTCGATGCATGAGTGATTTATGTTGTGATCTCGGATGAATATAACGAAAATTACTTGAAAAGTTATTGCTTCGAAATTCCGTCTGATGCTGGAACCGTTGCCTTCAGCGAATTAGACGTAATTTGGATGTAAATTTGGCATTTTTGTGGGGCACATGAGTACGTTGGGCCAGGCTTCACTGCCATACAAATAATTGATGCAGTTGCATAGAGAGGTGTTAGCCTCTGAAATATAGATAGGACAAATCTGACAAAAGAAACATCTTACATTTTTCGAGAACTGTCCTCTCTATATGTTCCAAATTAAATCATCTGATCATTCTGCCTATTAGACAAAATAACAAAAATGTCTCCATCTTTTTGCCCATCGTCTACCTAATTTATTATGAGGTGTCATCTGATGAAAACTTAGCATTCTTACATTCAGCAAGAGCCAATGCAGCAGAAGGTAAAGGATTTAAGCACAACCGCTGGACATGTCTGGATTAGCATCTCCATTGGTATAGGGAAACACTTATTTTTATTTGCGAATGATTGCAGCGTTTGGAATTACACTTTATTTGAATGCACATGCATGTACATCAGTCCATGCTCAGCAAGAAATAATATACAGATTGTTACAAGACACGGGCTTCAGTCTTCAACCTGTCAAGGAGCTCATCAACAGATGAAAGAATGACACCCGCTTTTCTCTTTGGTGGTTCGTTGACCTCAACCACCTCCATGTCAGATCTGATATCTACATTCAGCTCTTCAGGGGTCACTTTCTTAATAACTTTTGATTTTGCCTTCATTATGTTTGGTAGCGTTGCATATCTTGGTTGGTTCAGTCTCAAATCAGTGCTGCAAGAAAGGACATAATTCAAATATAATCTCAGAAATGGAAATAAAACTACACTGCAGCACTACGAACCAGAGATATGGTAGGTGAACGCTAAATCACTCTTAGCTATGCTACATGTAGCTTGTGAAGATTATGCAGGAGTAAAGTTCTAATAATGAAAATAAAATGCTTGAGTATTGCTCTTCTCTGACGGAGAACAATAAAATGAAAATAATATACAGAAGCTTGTTATGGAACCGACGTGATCACTGCTGGTAAATCCAAGCAGATGCTTTCAATTCCGACGTCGACTTCTCTCTCCACAGTAGCTTTTTGCTTCTCCTTATCCAATATCACCTGCCAAATTACACGCAGCTTTGAGCCTTTGACAAAAGTTTTCTCTTGAACAAAAACTTGGAAAACCAGTTGAATAAGAATCTGACAACTAAAGTTTTTCCTTGAACAAAAACTTGAAAACCAGTGGAATAAGAATCTGACAACAAAAAAGGGGTATGGATAGCTGAGCACAATGCAACAAAAGAGATGATTAAGAATAATTTCTTTGCTACTGTAAAGAAAACCCAATGAACAATTTCCTCAGATTTGCTTCCTTTGCTGTTCCACCCTGTTTGGCCAACAGAAATGAAACCAGATGTTTGTCTGGACTCTGGAAAATGAAATCAATGCTTCTAGGAAGTCCAGTGGGGTTGAATAAGAACTTGAAAACTGTGTCAACGAAGTTCTTTCTAGAATCTAAATGCAAGTAGAATTCATAACACCAGTTATTTATTGTAGGAATTATTCAAATCGAAACGAAAGCTTCCCACAGTTGCATAGCTTATTTCGTGTATCAAAAGGTTAGATGTTTGCTAACAAAATCCAGTAATCTTACTGACATATAGGCTCTGACCCCACATGTTAGTGACACATTCAAAGATTTCCCTAAATTCCTGGGGCATATAAGGAATTAATCCTATATGCAATGACAGTAACTCCGTTGGTGACCATATTTTAGGTGACATTACCGAGTAATGAAATGAATAAGTAACCACAAACCTTTGAGGCAAATGTTCCCTGTGGCCAATTGAGCAATCCAGCTAGCATTTGTCCTGTTTGGTTGCAATCATCATCAATTGCCTGTTATAACAAAATAACATAGAAACCTATGATTATTAACATATATACTCCAAAGATGAACTTTTTAACAACCATTTTTGTTATTTGTCCTTTGTTCTTATTTCTTTGACAAAACATGGCCGTAAAGATTTTGAAAACATGCCAAAAAAATAACTCATGTCCTACTAGGTCAAACCTAGTAAGCAACTAAGCCAATAAGGCAAAAATGTGGACATCCTTGTCCTTCAGGTAACCACACTTTGACATATAGTTTTGTCATCCTAATTTGAGGAAAAGAGTGGTTCTTCTGACTGAATCACGTCACTATCAAGTGGCCATTTTCCCGTTATCTTGACCAATGAACATCTAGGGATATGTAGAATTCTACTAGTACTCCTAGAAAGATAAGCAAATTGTTCTGTTTTCAACATCTGAGTTAAAAGTGTCATCTGTAAGTATAAGAAGCTTCCCTGAAGTCTGAATTTCCTATCTGAACTATCATAGATTATGGAGTATGGACAAAATGACAATGAAAAAGCTTTTCAAGCTTAGTTTTACTTTTTGCAGCTACATCAACAATAACTTGGTAGCTAAGCCAGTTTCCATAAGATAGTTCGACTGCCTTCCTTCTCAACACAAATTAAGTTGAGGGACGTATTTGCTTAACTTCTAACAGTGAAAACTAAGGATTCAGGTGTTATGCAGCAGATGTTATGATGTTGAGCATGTCAAAAAGACCACAAGAACATGATACTGAAGGGAGAAAATAAAAAAGGAACCTGTCACAATTCTGAACAGAGATTTCATCAGTACTCATAACATTATGAAGACACATGTAGGACCAAATGTTATGGTTGCTGGACATGAGTAGATTGCATAAAGCTGCAGCTTTGCATCTCAATATCATACAAAGCTTGTTTAAGTATAACGAATAAAACTAAAGCAGGAGCTAAGTCAGCAAACATTGCTCACATTAACCATACAATAGCTACCAAAATATCAATTTTGGTGAAAATCGGTATACTAAGCAACTGAGTTCGCACAATACTCGCACAAAATCAAACCAAATCAAGAAGCTTCGACAAATCTTCAAATCAAGAAATCAAGCTAAGCCCAAATGTCATCTAAACTCTTCACAGACATCAAAGCTTAGGCAAATCACACTAAATCGAAGGCAACCCATCCCCAAAATCCAATCCTCAGCACAAATTTGCAATCCAATATGACACGGCGCCTACCTGCTTGCCGAGGATGACGAGACCGGGCTTTTCTTGGAGCGCGACGGCGCGCAGGATCTTGGCCACGGCGAGGGGGAGGAGCGGGCGCGCGGGGTCGGGGTCGTGGTGGACGTGGATGGCGCGGTCGGCGCCCATGGCGAGCGCGGTGCGAAGGGTGTCGGCGGACTGCGCGGGGCCTACGGTGGCAGCGACGACCTCGGCGGCGGCGCCGGCCTCGCGGAGGCGGAGAGCCTCCTCCACGGCGATCTCGCAGAAGGGGTTCATGGACATCTTGACGTTGGCCGTCTCCACGCCCGTCCGGTCGGGCTTCACGCGCACCTTGACGGCGTAGTCCACCACCCGCTTCACTGCGACTAGGATCTTCATGGCGACGGCAATGGCGTCCTCGGCTGCCTCTCTATCACCGCGGGGACTAGGGAATGATGAGCACTGAGCAAGCAGCCAACTAACTAATTGCGAGTTTGAGCGTCTCACTGCTTCTGACTCGTCAACCCCACGAATCGGCCTCAACCCCACGAATCGGCCTCGTTTTACTGAGAAATTTTGATATTTGGGACTCAGTACGCATGCCTCTCCAGAATTAACACTCAGTTCGCATGACTTTCGAAATTTGACATCCGCGCCTGCGAACTTCTTCATTCAAGTGTTTTTCTCCCCTTTTCTTGAATTCACATGTTACCGGTGGATTTTCCTTCTCCCAGGCCATGCGAAATAACACTTCTGCCCCTCCCTTATGTCTTCTTCACGAGCAAGTGAAGAATCTGAACCTAATCAAACTGAAAGAATGCAGAATCCAAATGCATGTATCAGTCAACACCTAGACAACTCGAGATGAATCTAACATAACAAAAGACTGGATCTTGACGACAAAACTGAGCAGAAACGGCATCGTTTAGGCATGTTGGTATCCAATCACGCAGGTATCTAACAAAAAAATTGGTCAAATACGGAGAATGCAACTGGACATAGACAACAAGAAATTGAATAGCAAAGACGTTTCTTCAGGGAGCAAACGATGCAAGCAACTCAACAACAGGGCATGGCAATGGCGAGGGGAGGAGAGAGTGTCTGACCTTGGCTTTGGGGATGACCTGGACGGCGACGTCCTCGCCCCTGTGCTCGCCCTTCTTGGCCTTGGCGGCACAGGTGTAACCAAGTGGCGCGGCCGACCTCCTCGCCGAGTTCGTGCTTGGCAAAGAAATGCCGAAGAAGCTCTTGTCGAGCCCGGCTCCGGCTCACCACCCTCGGGATGGACGCTTCGTTGGGCTTCACTGAGCCGTTGCCGCCAGCCAGAGCGCGGATGTGCTTCAGCGGCGAAGAAAACGCCGCTTGAACCCGACAGCAGGTGTCGACTCCACTCCTTTTTGGTGAAGAGCAAGTGAAGAAGACATAAGGGAGGTAGAAAATGTCATTTCATGTTATGGGAGAAGGAAAATAAACCGGTAACATATGAATTCAAGAAAAAGGAGAAAAACACCTGAATAGAGAAGTTCGCAGGCGCGAGTGTCAAATTTTAAAAGTCATACGAACTAGGTGTTAATTCTGGAGAGACATGCGTACTGAGTCCCAAATATCAAAATTTCTCCGTTTTACTTGATCCCTCCGAGTGTACGGGTGTATTTCCATTCGTCGCAGAGATCGTGAAGATATTAAAAATTAATGGCTACCTCTAATTATTACCTCTAAATACTATATCCTACCTATACTAAACTTGGAAGAAATGCCGGCACCACAGACCTCCCACGTCACGCGAGCTGAGCCATGGAAGAAATGCCGGCACCAGAGACCACCCACGTCACGTGGTGGCCATGCCAAAATGAGCTCAATTTTTTTTTTGCATTTTGGTTCTTTTATAAATTACGAATAGGCCCTTCGCGATTTTTTTGTTAGTGAAAGATTTTTCCCTCTAAAATCGCGTTCGGGTCCCTCGTACGCCATTTTACGGAAAGAACCTCTCGTTAAATTCAAATCGCGAACAAGCCCTTTTCTAATTTTTCAGGATAGCGAACAGGTCCAAAAACGAAACATTCAAGTCCTTACTCCTTACGTCTAGGTCCTTTCTCCGTTTTTCCTGGGAAAAATATTTTAAATCACTAGAAATATGGGTGCGGCTCTATCTCTAGACTTTAGACTTTTTCCCAACTCGATTTCCCATCTTGATCTCTAATATTTTTTAAACATGTATTATTACTCGGTGAGCAGCGTTTAGTGTTAGACTCCGCAAAAGAAGGTTGTCATCTCTAATAATTTTTCAACCTTTTTCCTCTAGACTTTTCCCTACTGCGGTTCTCCATTTCGGTCTCAATATTTTCTAATAATTCATCGAAATAGATATTTTTGCAGCTCTATCTCTCTTTTTTTTCCGGTTTAAGCTCGTTATTTCGACGATTTAGGAAATAAAACATCGCCGAAAAAAGAAATTTTCTCTTGAAGAACGGCGTCTTGTGACGTGTCACGCCGCGAATTTTTTTTTGTTCTTTCAACCGTTTCGCTCATTATTTCGACGATTCAAATAATAAAAAGCATATGGAAAAAAAATACTACGATACTAGAAAAATTATTTCGATGATTTAAAAATGATTCGCGTATTTTCTCGACGATTTTAGAAAATATACCGAAAAAATAAAATTATTTCATCAAAAAAACATCGACGCAGCGTGTTGTGCCGCGCTCTGTCTCTAATATTTTCCTAATAATTCATCGAAATCGATATTTTTGCAGCTCTATCTCTATTTTTCCCCTTCCGCTCGTTATTTCGACGATTTAGGAAATAAGACGGTAGAAAAAAAATTCTACGAAAAAAATCATCGTACCTGTGGCGTGTTCGCGTAAAAAAATTTGGGTTTTTTAATAGTTTAGCTCATTATTTCGACGATTCAAAAATAAAAAGCATCGGAAAAAAAAATCTACGATGCTAGAAAAATTATTTCGACGATTCAAAAATGATTCGCGATTTAAAAAATGATTACGTGTATTTTCTCGACGATTTTAGAAAATATACCGAAAAAAATATATTTTTCGAAAAAACATCGCTACCGCGTGTTACGCCTGGCCTTCGTCTCTAATATTTTCCTAATAATTCATCGATATAGATATTTTTGCAACTCTATCTCTCTATTTTTCCCCATTTAACTTCGTTATTTCAACGATTTAGGAAATAAGACGCCGAAAAAAAATTTTTCTCTGAAAAAACGAAACTTGTGACATGTTACCTTCTTGAAAAATTTGGATTCTTTCGGTAGTTACTCATTATTTGACGATTCAAAAAATAAAAATGCCAGGAAAAAAATCTGCGATGCTAGAAAAATTATTTTGACGATTCAAAAAATGATTCCGCATGTTTTCTTGATGATTTTAAAAAATATACCACTGAAAAAATAAAATTATTCCTTCAAAAAAACATCGCACGCGACGTGTTACGTCGCGAAAAATTTTCTAGTTTAATATATATAGGTCAAAATTAAGGTAAGAATGGCTTCAATCTGACCTTGTGGGATGCAGATTTGTTGTGAAAAGTTTGTTTGATTGGTTATATGAAAAAAAAAGAGTTAGTCATGTGGCAGAGCCAGGCTAGCTAGACATAGGGCTGTAAACGGGCCGAGCTCGAGCGAGCCTGGCCTGTCAGGCTCGGTAGAAGCTCGAGCGAGCCCGAGTTCGGGTTCGAGCTCGGAGCCAGGCTCGAGCTCGGCTCGGCCAAAGCTCGAAAAAGCTCGAGCTCGGCTCGATGAAGCTCGAAAACAAGAAAACGCACACAAGCTCGTCACAGGCTCGTCACAGGCTCGATAACAGACATCAAGATTCAGGCATACAAGTGCAAAAATCTGAGCAATCAATTTAGTATCCTTAAGCATTTGCAATAGCAACTGTACAGGAATATGTATGTACAATACACACCGATTAACAGAGAGGAAATCCTAAAGAAAAAACAGCTAGTGGAAGCAATATGCACCAATCCATCCATATGTGAAATACTACCAGTCATCTAAGTATCTAACTGATGAAGGTTTGCATGACAAATGAAAATATGGAATTGAAATAACAAGCTAAAGTAAGCTAGCCACAAAAATAATCCAAATAATTAGAGCACGTAGTCAACACTAGCAACATCGGACTTCATTCTCTTTTGTTGCATCCTCAACCCCAGTGGCTGGTCCCACTCACCAAAGCACTAATATGGTATCCACATGTTAGTCAGCCTTCCATTTCTCTTCTCTTTTTTTCAATCCATGAAATCCTCCGATAGCCTATGAAAACTCTAGACAGACTTCATTTTCCCGTCAAGAAACCGAGTTATTCCACCTTGCACATTTTACAATGCCAAACTAATAACCAAACCTATAGAAGTGTATATATCAAAAGCACATAGGCAAATCGTCACGAAAGGTGATACCTTTAAAAAAAAACATGGTGTTACTCTAGTTCATAAACCTAATCCAGTACTCAAAGAACCAACAGTTCAACTGTTATGCTAAGCATCAAGGACTCCCAACTTTACTTCCACACTCCATTACTCAAATTTAGACTTATAAAACTCCAGCTGCCCTACTGAACAAAGTAATAAAACAGTGAGCCTTTACCATGGATAGCAGTAATAAAAGCTACAGGACCACCCACCACTCTACCAGCTGCCCTATAATTCTGCAACTATACTAGTTAAGACCTTCCAGTCCATATCGAAAATGGAGTTGCTACTGGGGCCTGGGGGACAATATTTCTGCAGAGCGTTCAGGCAAATTTCCAGCACATGTATCATGCATGTATGGTGTTTAGTTGCAATGATACAACAGCCATCTTAAAAAGAGCATAGAACCTTATGAGAATTCCTCTTACAGTCTTACTAGTCTGTGATAGATTTAGATAAGGGCAGAAATGAAAGATTAAACACAGATTAAACTTCTAACAAATAATTAACCATCATACGAATATCATTCAACACAGATAATTAACAAATAATTAACCATCATATGAATATCATCATATGATTAAACTTCTAAGTTCTAACAAGCTCACACAGATGATAGAAGTCACAGAACTAAGCAAGTGACACAGTCTTAGCTAATCATATGATGACATAACTAAGAAAGTCACATAGATGACATAACTAAGCAAGTCACACAGATGACTACACCAGTGTGGGGAGGCTCCAGCTCTAAGAAGTTAATGACACGACAATGCATTGACCAATCTGCATCTATGTAGTGAGCAACTAGGCTCATGTAACACAGTGTTTGATTAGACGTCCAAAGATCACAAGTGAGGCTTATCTTCTTAATGTCCTTAAAACCCTTCTTCAATTGTTCCTTCTCAGATTCATACAGCTTCATGCATTCATTTCTAATAGTGACTCTAGACACCTTTTTGTATCACGAGGATTTAGTGATTTTAGCAAAGCATTAAACCAAGTATACTCCACAATATTAAATGGTAACTCATGAACAATGATCATCTTGCAAATGAGTTCACGAATTTTTGCAGGATCATGATAACCAGGGGCAACCACATAAGGAGTTTCAGTATCAACATCACCTTCTTCAGTGCTACGGAAATTGATGGTCTTTTGTTGGTTGGATTTTTGTTGCAGCTTGTAATAGTCACACTGATCAAGATGCCTCTTGAAATGTGAAGTAGTACCACTGCTTATCTTTGATAGCAAACCTCCACATGCTTTGCACTTCATCTTGCTTTCCATCTCTCCTCTTTTTTTCTTCGATGGAACTTCACATTCCTCAAAGAAGTTCCATATTGCGGACTTCTTCTTCCTTGTAGGTTTAAATCGGTCCACTTCTTGATCAATGTCTTGTTGATGTCTTTGGTCTTGCTCCTTGGTTTTTGGTTCCCTCTTTCTCCTTTTGCCGGTGAATCAATAGATTGTTGTGTTGATTGCTGATTTTCAGACATCTAGAACAATTTGCATAGTGTTAGCCAATTTATCATGCTCAAATTTCAACACATTTCAATTAATTTGGTTTTCTTCTATGATTGCAGGTATGTTGATTCTATTTCATGTCTTTGTCTCTTGTTCATTGAATCATAGCACTGCTGCCTAATCAATCAGCATACATTATCTCATTTCTTTTTTGAACAATCTGATTGATTAGGCAGCAGTGCTATGATTCAATGAACAAGAGAAAAAGACATGAAATAGAATCAACATTTAATATTGTGCAGAAAAGAACATGCTCAGTGAAACATTAAAAAAAACACCATCAATTTCACTATCAAACTAGAGATCTGTATTTATCATGCGTCTAGTTTTTAAAAGGGATGCTACAAGGCACCTGATGACAGAATTTTTCCCCCTTGAATAGGTTACATGGAGTTAATTACTTAGTTCATGTTTCTCTAATTCTTAGGTAATTCTCTGCAATAAAACCTTAAAACAGGACAAGCAATGAGAATCGAAGACCGAGGACGTTTGCTACTTTGCTCTTTCAGAGCTTGATGTGAGGGATTATTCTTGATAAGAAGTAGCACCACCAAGAAGCATTTGCCGACGGCTCTAACCGATTACCAAGCATTTGTTTCACCATTTGTTTCACAACTTGCAACTATCACAGCATAGCATTGCAATACTCCTTAACTTCCAGATACAACAATAAGAATAGCACATTCCATAGAAACCTCAGTAAAAATATTCAAAGCACCATCCTGATGTGAAGCACTAATGAAAACTTGGCAATATAATGCAATGATTGATTTGAGGCATATATCTTGGAGTAGGTATACAAAAGCTCAAAGAAATAGCTCACCGTCGTCGAGCTCCAAGGAGAACAAGCAACTCGGCAAGGCGACAAACCCTAGTCCCGGCGTCCAGTGATCTTGGGCTCCGGGCGCCCGGCGTCCCGATGATCGCTTGCCCGGCTCCGTAGTCCCGGCTGGCGTCCGCCTCCCGCGATCTTGCCGAGCTCCTTCCTCCGAACCCTAGAGCCGGGCGCTTGGCCGTCACGGATCACCGCCGGGTGGTGGGTCGACAGGGAGATGCTCGAGCTGCGTGAGACGCGGCCTCACGGGATGGGGAGGGACTAATGGGGAGGAATCGGGACGCAGGCACAGGGCTCAGATCGCCTCGCTCGCTCGCTCGCCTCGGGGGAGGCGGGAATTGGGGAAATGGGCATTGGGGATTGGGGAATCGGTCACAGGCTCATAGCTAGGGGCGTGCGGATTTGTGGAGAATGGAGTCTGGCCTCTGGCGTCTGGGCCCGGGGGGAGACGGAACGGGAGTGGCTGCGTGGGACGGGAGTCGGGAGTGGACGGCTGAACAGAGTCACGGGTCAGGACTCAGGAGAGACCGAGCCTTAACGAACGTTCGAGCTCGACTCGCCAGGCTCGCGAGCTTCAACATAGGCTCGAGCTCGGCTCGTTTTGGGCTCGAGCCGAGCTCGAATCGAGTCTGGGACGAGCCGAATCCGAACCGTTTGCGAGCCTCGAGCTTTTTTTACAGCCCTAGCTAGACACCCCAAAAATGATATACCCTTTGTAGTTAGATATAATTAATTGTGTAATCAGAAAACGATCAGTGTATATTAAAGTTGATTAAGGGTTAATAACATAAATAACTACTGCTAGACGAGGGTACAAATTTTATTTCCGAACCATGTCTTAGTGGCGGCCAAAATCTGATCGAATTTCAAATATGGCATTTTTTAAGTTGATAAAACTAAAATTTCAACTGAAATCATCGACATTTCGGCCCTTTTCAACCTCTGTGAAATGGTCTCCTGAGGCTAGAAAAATTTAAAAATATATGCAAAACTATGCAAGTATTTATCTACATTACCTATATATTTGAATGCAAAATACTAAGTATTTGCATATAAAATACTAGTTGAAACCCTGTTGTTATTGATTAATTAATCTCTTGTGCTATGGTAGGCTTGAGGTTGAGCGTAGGATGAGTAGTAGCTAGGTGCTATGATTACACTACAGTTTTTCATTGATGTATTGATCAGTTAATATTATGCATAACTTATCTATTAAAGCCGAGAGAATTGCAGCTCATTCGGCCGGCCACGTCACCCAAATTTTCGCAGACGTCCATTGCTTGATCCGACCGTCCACACGCCGGTGAGGCTCGCTGTAAGTGCGATGAAATCCACCCAGACGCCTCGAGAAGCCTCTTCCGTCTTCCCCATCTCCCAATGCTAACCACATAGCGCCTAGGCGCGTCCTCTTCGCCCTCACGCCTCGCTACCTCTCCTCAGCATAGGCGGCGCGTCTCCACGCCTCGCCTCGCCTACCCCAAGAAGCAACCCCTTGCGAGCCCCACGCCTCACAGTTGCGCTCCGCGCCCTTCTGGCCGAGCCAGCGTCGTTTAAATCGCCTCTGCTGCGCTCCCATTGCCATTCGTCTCCGCTTTCCCCACCTCGCGAGCTCGCCCTTCCTCTGCACCGTCCGTCCCGGTCCTCTTCACAGAGATCGCTTGCTACCTTCTTTGCATAGTCGAGCGGCGAGTAGCTTCGAGGCACCGGCGACGCCTTGCTTCGGCCTAGCGAGCAAGATCCTGCCATCAAGGACTTCTTGGAGGACCTCGTCAGGTCCTTAAAAAGCCGTTTCTTGCCTCGCAACACATTTGCTCAAAAGTTCAGCTTTTTCACCGCAATGCTGCGTTCATGTTTTTTGTCGCGATCAGGGGCAGGTGGTGAGCTTGTTGCGAACACGCAAACATGGACATCACGTACAAGGTGCTCGAGTTAAGCTTTTTACCCTTTGTTTTACATCACTTTTGTTTGGCTTCGAAAGGAGAGGAGATTAATCGGGTTGCTTATCGAGCAACCATGGAGGAGGGTAAAAGCTTCAAGTCTGTGTTAATTGTGTTCTTGCGAGAGCGAACATCGGCCGGCATGTGAATGGCTGCATAGCACCCTCCGTGAAGTCCAATGTGGTGAAGCACTCATCGGTGAAGAAGAAGATGATGAAAAATAATACTGTTGCTTAAGTAGTTGTAAGATCGAGGATGAGCCTAGAGGGGGGGGGGTGAATAGGCTTTTATAAAATTTCTAACACTAAATTCAAGTTTAATGATTACTAAAACAATTGATGGTTTTCCCAATTTAATTCTTAACAATTTTAGTGATCACAAGATAATGGCACTACACAAGTATTTTGGTTTGCTAATCAAGTAACACACAAGAATCAATGAGCTAGAATATCACGAGAATAAAACAAGCAAACCACAATTTGATCATGAGAGAATTTTTCCCGTGGTCTCGGAGACTTGCCTGTCTCCCCTACTCCACGTTGAGGTAGCTTGAATTCCTTCAAGCCGGCTCCACTCGCTTGAGCCTTCCCGATCACTAGTGAAGCTCTTCCCGCTCAGGGTAGGCGAGTTCGTGCCTTCACAACCGCCTTGGGTCTTCACACAACCTCCTTTGTGAAGATCACCGGAGCCTCACGCCTCAAGCCGTCTAGGAGGCGGCAACCTCAAGAGTAACAAACTTGGCGGGCTTGAATCTCAAGAGTGCAATCAATATGGCTCACTAATGCAATGCACTCAATTTTAGCTCTCCAACACTCTAAAATCAAGAATTCAATGCTCTAAAGGATGGAGAGAGTTGCTAGGGCTTAGAATGTATTCAATGGAGTGTCCAACCCTTGTCCTAGCACAGGTGGGGGGGTATTTATAACCCCCACCAACTCAAACTAACCGTTATTTCCTCTCACTCTTGATTTTGCGCCATTTACTCACAGCCCTCTAGGGGCGGTAGTACCAAGACTGCTGATATAACGGCTATTCGGCGCAATAATTGCACTGACACGTAGCCGTTACGGCGTTTTTTATATATGGCCGGTACTACCGCTCATAGGCGGTAATACTTTTCCAACAGAAAAAGGACACGCTCGGAATAATGCTACTGGCGGTATGGGTGTGGTAGTACGCATTTGCGATACTACCGTAACCAGCCCGATAGTCTTGGTAGAGAATTTCGAAAACCTACCCTCACGGAAAATAGCTACATCAACAAAACCTCGGTAGTACGCATCACAGATACTACAGCTTGATCTATCTTGATGTCTTGCAAGCCTCGAAGATTTTCGGAATATCGTTTTAACTCTTGAATGCACGACTATATGAATGATGAATTTGAGCCATATCTTATGCACTTTCAAAATTCAAAGACCCATATCAAGTCCTCTTAATAGTGCGGCTACTATTCTAAAAAATCCGATCTTTTTCCCAACTCCGAGATCGGTGAAAATTCTAGAAAATACTTCTAAATTTTATACCTTCATTTCTTTAGCTTCTTTTGCGCGTACTCCTTCCATTTCATACTTGTGACACTCCAACGTCCATTGAGGGATACATTTATCCTGATTCCAACTTACTTGCACAAAACATCGTTAGTCTTTTTCGCGTGATTGTCATTAATTATCAAAACCATAATCTCATGGGGACCTAGATGCTTTCAGTAGTTAATATTGTTCTTGTTGGAATGTGCCGTTTAATTGTCCTTTCTTTATTTGTGGAATTCGGTGTTGCTTGCAACTTAAAGAAAATGGAAGGAGATAGTGGACGACTGGATGCGCCTACACAATTCCAGCGGTGATGGCGGCAGTTCAATCGTCAGTATGTCACTGTGCAAAAATATTACCTTGTCTTTAGCTCATGATTTTTGTAATGTTTTTCGTAGTTATAAATGGGTGAAGATGAATGGTTTATGATGGCAGCTGATGGTGGCTCCCCTAATAAAATCCAAGGAAAGAACCACCAAAGCGCTCAGGTAACAGTCCTTGTTTAGAAATGGTGCTAAACAGCTACACCACAATCTGCTTTTATGATTCCCTTATGCTCAGAAAGTTTCTTCTCGATAACAAGTATTGTGCCCAGAATATTCCCCTCTCAATTATTCCTCCATAGTTTACTACCAAACAATCACAGTTCTGACAAAGTAATTTTCCATCTTTTCTCATGCTGAGTAAACTAAGAATTTATGCAAAACCATTAGTTATTTGTTATAATGACAACTCTGTATTTTAATAGACCTTATTATACTTTTAACTTCTCTTATTTGGCTGTAAACTCCACAATCTGCTTTTATGATTCCCTTGTCTGTAGAAAGTTTCTTCTCGATAACAAGTATTGTGCCCAGAATATTCCCCTCTCAATTATTCCTCCATAGTTTACTACCAAACAATCAAAGTTCTGACAAAGTAATTTTCCATCTTTTCTCATGCTGAGTAAACTAAAAATTTATGCAAAACCATTAGTTATTAGTTATAATGACAACTCTGTATTTTAATAGACCTTATTATACTTTTAACTTCTCTTATTTGGTCAGTAAACTCTGTAACAATGACACCTTCCTTGCTGAATCTTGATGCAACCTTCGTGTTTGAGTTCAAGTATTCCCCTAGCCCACAGAGGCACAGTGAGTGTGACAAATATCTTCCAAAGGACATTGTATTTTAGCTTTCATCGTTTTTAGCACCCATAATAATGTACTTACCAAGATATGTTCTCCTATTTCTGAAAATTTAGATATTTCAAGCTCAGAGAGGATTAATAATGGGATCGAGTCGACAATGGAGGCAAAGCGTAGAGCAAGCCACATCAAAGCATATCAAAATGCCAGGCAGATAAGCAACAACAACCATTCTACTACTTCATCCTCTGCTCCAGCTGTGAGGCTATATAACCAGATCTTTCTCTTTTTTTTTGTAGCCTCAATTGCTATCAAACAGACGTTGTGCACAGTATTTTGTTTAAAATAGAACTGGCGAGAACAAAAGTTGTTTAAGCACCATGGAGAAATTACACAGGTTCTTCCTCCTGCAAAAGCTGGTCATGGAGATAGATATGGTTTTGTTCACTTTAAGGAGCAACCCATGGCTATGACAGAGAAATATGAGCTTGATGGTGAGCTTTCCCTGTTGGAGCGGTGTGCCATATCATGGCTTGTTTATTTTGTTTGGTGCGTTCAAGGTCACAAATATTTCTCCAACAGGTTAGCTCCTTGATTGCTCACTCGCAAAACCTCTTGCTGATAAGAAGGATGATATAGTACCAGTGCCTAATGCAAAGGAGGTAAATGGTTACTTACTGTTATCAGAGTATTATCTCCAAAAAAAAAGATTATGAAATGCCAAATTGTTTGTCAGCGTTTGGCGTCTAGTAGTATGTCCCAATTTTCTTATCCTAAATATTGGTACATCAACGAGATTTTCTTACTGGCATACCTTCGTGCTAGAGCAGTGTTTTCATTTTCTTTAAAGGAACCTATTCCCAAATATATACTATAGTCTCAACATTGTGTGGTATGCAAATGTTGAAATAGTGTATTGTAGTCTCTTTTCTATACTAATAATACCACTAGCTATTAACTACCGAAAACACCCGAGGTAGTGGCTTCCCATTGTTTTGCTGAACATATCTTTATAGAACTTCTAAATAGTTGTTCTTAAAGAATGCCTTGTGGAGCTGCATATTATGCTTTCTTGCATATACCTTTGGAATGAAATGAATTTAAGAAGTGCTAAGAGGAAGAACTATCGTGCTTAGTAGGTTGTTTTTATTAATATTTTTGGATGTAGCCAAAGGGCTAGACTTCATCTTGCCTTATTTGATCTTTTACATTATCTTGAACCTCCAAATGCTTGTGTATACTATCTTGTCTACATGAGCCGGGAAATGCAAAGAGATAAGAGCTTACTTTGAGATCTTGTCTTTGCCTGGTGTGCATGGATTATGATTTATGGTTGAGCTTATTTGAAGTTTAGTCTTCATTACATTTTGCTCACTCTAGAGGTGAAAGATGCAGTTGTCTCTCTAAATGCTAAAAGGAAAATCAGTATGGTCTCTAACCCCACCCTCGTCACTAGCATAACATTCCTTTCTCGGTCTTCGCATACTTGTTCAATGTTGTGAATATATATGTTCCTTTGATTAAACACAGTATGATCATTAGTTTCTTTGCTCATTTGAAATTTTATTGTTTTCTATCTTGCGAGAATAAAAGGATATTCCAACAACTTCTTAACCCCGAATTGGGTTGTATATGATATTTTAGTGTTACCTCTTTCTATTACCAATCAACAGGTTAGACATTATCTCACGGATCATCTTTATCAGCGAATTTTCCTTTGATCGATTGTTTTTGATTGATCAGTTGGTTTGGCCTTTGCTACATGGTTTCAGTTTATTGAGATGTGAATGTGGTTGTTGGTTATTATTAAATCAATCATGGTTAGGCTCTTTGAAATACATTTGTTCTTGGTCCACCCAGATGCTATTGGCTTAATTTTCTTTGGGAAAGCTTTGGCTATATAGCCGCAATTGCGATAACTTTTGACTTTTCCTCCGTAGAATATCAAATTGTTTCTTTGATCTGTTCTTGTTCTTCCGGATTCTGAGTGTTCGGATATGTTTTTGTCATGTCTTATTTCTAAGGATGATACATAGATATAATTAGAAGATCGCTCTATTGACGTCTATCTGGAGAATATCTTACTTTTAGACAATATGGCATTGTTTGGCTTGTTTGTTTGGTAAATTACTCATCTTCAAGATTATTGAGTTTCTTTGGTGCTCTCGACCTCTCATTTCGGCAATTTTTAGGAAAAATTGCTTACTCGAGATGGTATGTGCGATTCTGTGGTTTATATTTATGTGGAATCTTCTGTTTGGCGTATGGAGTCCTATTTTTAGTATTGGTTAGGGGTGTTGCATTGTTTTATTTAGCTTCACGTTCCTCTTTGACCTACTATTTTCATAATCTGGGACAGATTGAACGCTCTGCTAACATTATATTCTTGTGGAATAGGACGATTAACAAGGTGTTAGATCCGTAGATGATGATAACTTCATTGATGATAGTGGGGTTTACCGGTGGCGCTATAAGCGGTGACAATGATGGGCACTCTCCTTGGCATTATCCACAGGTATTCGTTCTTAATTGCTCAGATGCTATAGGCCATTCTTTTAGTTTCAGTTTTAGCCAAATTATTGTAAAGGCTGAGCCAGGTATAATTATTTTTTTATATGTCACTACTATGCAGCAAAAAACTTCATCAAGAATTCTTTGATCATGGAGTATTCGCTCTTCTAAAAGTCCGGCTTGAACCTTTACCTAATGGAAGCTTGCCAAATATGAATGTTCAAACTGTTGTTATGAGGTTACTAGCCGATGTAGGAAAAATTGCTTTCGCTTTTTTCCTTTTGTACTATGGATCTTAGTTTTAGCGTAAGACCATAGTTTTGCTTTCTTTGTGTTGTGACTTTGTCATTCCACATGACCTACATTCTTGTGAGAGGCTTGTGTCTATTTTTATCAAGTTTCCCATTGGTTTGGGGCAATATGACATAAGGGAGCGACTTAGGAAAAGTGGTATGGGAAATGTATAATTCTTATTTGTCGCATTCTAGAAGGTTCGTTTTGATTATCTATTGTGTACTAGCTACTAACTCTATCCAATGATGCATATACGAGCCATTTTGTTTTGTCAAAATCGATGAGTACAATACCGGTAATACAAAACTAGCCAAGGAATTCGTTAATAAATGGGTGATTCTTGCTCTTTCTAACCATTAGTATTTGTATGATTGTTTGATGCTAAAGGTTCTTGGTCTATAATGACTAACTATCAGCAATAATAATAGAGTCGGACAGAACTCAACAAGAGCACAAAATTTGAGGATATGAGCAGATATGATGATGAAAGGGCTCTTTACAGGCAGCCTCAAATGAAGAAGTGAGTGCTGCACTTCACATTTACTTATCTCCCAATAGAAGACCTAATATCTAGATGACAATATTCTAATCTTGAGTTTTCTTTCTCTGTTTTGTATCCTTCTCGGCTATTCTCTCCTTTGATGAAGACCTTTGTCAGGTACCTCTGGAATGGAATCCAGAGACATGCTCTTGATGCTCTAGGCCAGAAGCGTCGCCTTTGGACTTTGTCATTCGTCCACAATCAAAAGTTGATCTGGAACAATTAAGTCCTCGTGCGAAGTAGGTTGTCCAAGACCAGCACCAGCTGAAGGTTTGTCCCCACCTTCTAATCTTTTTTGTTGGCATATTATACCCCTGTGAATTCTAAAATCATAACAATTTCAGTTTTCCTTATATTTTATTGGGTTTTGCCAAAGGGAAAATGACATCTATGGTAAATATTTATTTTGTTTTCTGATCACTCATCATAATTGATTCGGTATAGCACACCCGAAAGCCACCTTATTATTGATTGGCTGCCTCAAGCCATCTGTTGTGGCGTGGCATAACCCGCCTAGTGTATTTGGATAGCCAGTGGCAATGACAATATCTTGTATTCGATTTTCTTGAACGCATAGGACCCCTGTCTTCCATACTCATATTCCAAGAGCCTAGTTTAGCCTAACCTAGTTATTTTTTTTAGCCAAGCTAGGAACATGCAGGTAACTAAGTCCTGTTTATTTAGATTTAGACTTTTTGCCTTATAGTTTAAAGTTAGCTTTAGAGTTTAAACAACTTAAAAGCAATTGGCTTTTATATGTGGTAGAGGTGAAAAATTTTATCCTAACTTCAATGGCATTAGTCTAGAGCCAACCCTTAGTAAGCAAAAAAAAAAAAACTTCTCCAGTGGCTTTTAGCTTTTAGTTATATAGAGACTTATGATTTTTAAACAAACACAGGTAAAAAATCACCCATTCATTTAGACTTTGATTTTTTTGGTTTTTAAGCTGACAAAAAAAAACCAAACATACATGGCCTAAATAGATCCTAAGGTTCTATCTACTTGTGTTTCCATCTAGGGCATTGGAGCTTGATTCCCGAGTATAACTACTACTCATAGGTAGCTACTAGTGCGGAACACGCGCTATACCCCGCCGTCTAAGCTGGTGGTAAATTGTGTCTTTAATTGTTGTGAGCAGATAGGAAAGGCGATGATAGGAGTGCATCGTCGGCGTATGCTGTGTTTTAGGATTGTTTGTTGGTTGATCGGTGCGATGGTGGGTCTGTGTAGCCACTTGTGCTTATTGTCCTTGTCGTGTATAGATAGGGAGAGACTTGTGTACAATACGTTAGTTAGGGCTTTGAAGCAGTGCCAGCACTATGAACTGGTGTAGGGTCGAGGATGCGCCTAGAGGGGGGGTGAATAGGCGATTTACAAAATTCGATCGCTCACTAATCAATTCGCTCTAATCAACCCCTATGTCAAAACCTACACAATTATAATGCGGAAGCGATAAACTCGGTTTTAACAATTAAAGCCTAAATTAACTAGGCTCACTATGTGCACTATCTAAATTATGTCTCTAAACTAGAATTGCTAAATTGGACAAACAATTAATACTAAGCAATTCTAATGCAATCAAGCAATTGATAAATACTCAATAATGTAAATGCTTGAAAGTAAAGAGACAAGAGACAACCGATGTTTTTCCGTGGTGTTCGGAGACTTGCCGGTCTCCCCTAGTCCACGTTGAGGCAAGCCCACACTTGGACCGGCTCCCGCTCGAGCACCCGCCTCTTTCCACTAGTCGTGGTTTTTCACGCTTGCGCGTAGGCTCAACCCGAACCTTCACAAACTTGCCGGGGCTTCTCACACCTTGAGAGCTCCGCGCACGACGCCTTCCTCTGCCTCTAGGAGTCGGCAACCTCCAAGAGCAATAAGCCGCTCCTTCGCTTGAACCTCACCGGCACAACAAATCGCTCCACGGTGATCACCAAGTGCAACACATGCACAAGGACCTCACTCAAGTGCAACACATGCACAAGAGCCTCTCAAACCACTCACTAATTGCAACACATGCAATTAGTGCTCACACTTAAGCTCAAGAAGCAAATGGAGAAGGGCAACACATGCACACAACCCCCACACACTCACAATAACTCCAGCAACCTGCCCCAACACCCCAAGGCCTCCTTTTATAGCCCACAAGCCAAAACTAGCCGTTGGGGGTCGAAATGGGCGAACTCGAAAATCCGGTTACTACCGCCCTACTAGAACCCAGTAGCACCGACCTCACAGACCAACGGCTACAAAACTAGCAGTTACCAGAAATCCGGTAGCACCGACCAACTAGCAGCGGTGCTACTTCACGCAGTAGCACCGGCCACAAGCCCGGTAGCACCGGACCTCAACAAACCACAAAAACACACCCCTCTGGAATTTTCACACCGGGGGGTTCGGCCGGTGCTACCGCTCCTCCGGTAGCACCGGACCACCATGGCCGGTAGCACCGGCCCTGAGGCACAAGAACACCTCCTCTGGTAATTTCACACCGGCCGAGGCGGTGCTACCACCCACCTAGCACTGGGCTACCACCATGCCATAGCACCGGCTTCACGAGAAAACATGATTTTCAATCCCAAAATCATTTCTCCAAAAACCAAATGCTATTCTTTGAGCCATATGATGATCAACACATGATCATACACACGTGCAAAACACATTTGCACCAACTTAACTCATGCTCAAAGAATTTCAACCAAATTGCAAAAACACATTTACTTAATCAACTCAAGATCTATTTGCAAATCGTATTAAGCGAATCAAACTCGAGTTTATGAGATTAATTCCCCTAGCCATGTGAAGGTCAACACAAGACCGGTCAACTTGCCAACACCGTTGCAAGCCCCACTCACATGCTCTCGAATTCGGACTCATAAACCTCGGTTTATTCGCTGTGAACTTGCAAATAGCATAATAAACACATTTCATGCTTGAGCACTACTCTTTGCAACACATGCAAAAGTCTAGCTCCAAGCAACTTCAAATCAAGATGCATGAACTCTCTAATTGCAACACATGCAATTCTCTAGTCCCATGCAACACCAAAACCAAACATCAACTAAAACCAAATCACACGTTTTAGCTCTTTACTACTTAACACATGCAAGCCTCTAGCTCCATAAAACACACAAACATCAAATCGTGCTTGAGCTCTCTCCTTTTGCAACACATGCAAAACTTAGCTCCAAGCAACACCAAGGTTTTGAAAGATTGTTTTGAGCGAAACCAAAACATGAAGCTTCAACTAATGCAACACATGCAAAAGTGAACTTCACGCAAAAAGCCAACGCACTAGCTTATCACATCTTGCAACACATGCAAATCAAAGCATTATGCGAAAACCAAATACAACCAAGCATAAGTTTAACCCATTCGCAACACATGCCAAATGGTTAACCCATATGCAAAAACCAAATCCAAATGGTTGAGCTTGAGTGAGCAGCGAATGAGATCACCAACACATGATGAAGCTCAAGCAAAAGAGACAACCCCTCTTAATAGCACGGCGATTAAAACCTTAGACTCAAAGACTACAAAAGTCCTTAGCCTATCTAATTATACCTTCATGGCAGCAGCAAGCAATCCCTTTGGGGTCTTTATGATCTTCACTTAATGCTCCCCCGGGATTATCACTCAACTCCACTTCTTTATCATCTCATCCATCTTTGGACCTAACTCAATCACAACTCATAAAATAGTTAGTCCAAGATGCACGGTTGTCTCAATTATCTCTTGCACTCCATTAACACATAATGGATGCCTTTAGATCAATTGAGCACAACCTAAATCAATTGAAATGATTTAATTGTGTCTTAAGTACAATAATGCAACTCATGCTTTATTATACTTAAGAACTATTCATTGTCCTTAATTAATCACGAACACCATCAACACATGATGAAGTGTTCTTTAACGATTAACAAGACAAATGAACTCAATTTAATTTATCATTTAAATTGATATGAGTATATATCAACTACACAAGTTTTCATATACTCATGTTGATGAAAAGTAATGATCCATTTTATGTAAATTGTATGGAAATGATCATTACTCTAAATCATCAACTATAGAATAAACTCCACATGTATATGTGCATAAATGTGATTTACTTGGAGATAATATGCACATATTCAAGTTGATCGTATTGGAGTATATCCTATATCACCATGAGTATACTTATAACTAGGCAATTCAAATATATACTCAATGATTTAGTTTCTTTGTCTTGATCCTTATGTGTATCAATAAAGAATCGATCAATACAAAGAAACTATCAAGTTAAACTACAAACTCCCCCTAAGTATGTGCATCCATGTGATATATGGATTGTGAAACATGATGCACGTTTTGTGGTTAATATAATGGGGACATTCATATTTTAACTTGACTCCAAAGTATGCGACTAATACTAGAATGAATATGCAAACATACCTTGGGTTTTCCATTTTTCAATGCGATGAGACTAATCAAAGATATTCTAAATAAACAAGTTAGTCTCGATATAAGATTTGTCATTAATAACAATATCGCATTAGGGGATAAGCTTAATATTAGATTTGTCATTAACGCAAGATTAGATTTGTCATTAACGCAAGATTAGATTTGTCATTAACACCAAAACCATAACTAATGAAGGTTGAACTTACAATCTCCCCCTTTTGGTGAATAATGACAAATCCAAGCTTAATGAGCACATTTTGGTTAAAACAATCATAATGAGAGAATTTAAGCTAATTGAACACATATGCATATTAATTCTCCCTCTTAATCATATTAAGCTCTCTTTTTAACCAAATGACATTAAGCTTCCTAATTCTCCCCCTTTTGGCATTAAGCACCAAAAATGGAAAAACTAAAAGATTAACTTGAATTACATTCTTCCCCTTTTTGGCATTTAAACATTCATCATAATTTTCCCCCTTTTTGGTTATTCAATTATTCTCCCTTTTGGCATTTAACAATTTATTTTAGGGTCTTATCTAATGGAGGTCATACAAGAATTTAAATGAATACTTATGACCTTGGCGATGTATTAGATTTTAGATACCAATTGAAAAAGGTAGGCAATAAAATCCCAAATGAAAAGGATATACAAGGAATAAAACAAGTTTTCATTTGAAATATGGCACGATACCAAAAGAAAACTTCGAAAAGAGACCATATTAGGGATTTTGGATACCACTTTGAAGGAAGAATAAGCGCTTGCAATTATGGATACCACTTGTAAAGATTTGCATTAAAATATGGATACCACTTGTAAAAGAGATAAGCATTTTGCAAATATGGATACCACTTGTAAAATTAATCTCAAGGGTTTTGCATGAAGAACCAAAAGAACCAGAGCATTTTCAAATTTTCATGAAGAACAATGCTCAACAAGAGATTTTCCTCTTTTATGTATTTCAACTCATAAACAATCTCACACAGAGAATTCTTAAGCGGTTGAACTTACAATTTTGGCTTGAGAGGAAAAATCTTAATCAAGAATATGGGTATCGCAATAATACTACAAAGAGGCAATGAAATACCACTTGTAGGAAATAATTGAATTCAATGATACCACTTAAAAGAAATCCACATAATCAAGGATATCACATGAGAGAAGATCAATAATAACCATGATACCACTTGGAGAAATGAGAAACTCAAAGATACCACTTTGTAAGCATATGGAATGAATAACTGCTTGATTTGATACCACCTAGGATCAACTCACACAGAATTGATACCACTTGAAAGAATTATCGGTAATATCGATGGGTATCAGAGCAATATAATCAGAGCAATATAATCAGAGCAACATATACTCACGGGTATCAAAAACTCAAGAAAGATCAATAAAGTCCAAAAGATTTAGTATCAGAGCAAAATAAAGACATGATGTCACTTGGAAGCAATTAAGTGCCCAAAACTTGAAATGAATAAACTCCCTGAGATGTTCAATGGATGAATTACGGAGTTATTTGCATTTGAATTGCACAAGTTTTGTCTTTTGAAAAGATCAAATGAAAATCACTCTTTAGGTCAATTTAATGCTCTTAGACTGATACCACTTGGAAACCCCTTCAAGTAAATCGAGAAACTTTTGAAATTTTGCCAAAATAAACTTTGGGATCATAAGAAACTTTTCCAAAAGAATTTTTGAAAAAGGAAGTTCCAATCAAAAGATATCCCAAAAGCAATTTTGAAAACTCGAAAATTCAGAGCAGACTGTTCGGGCAGGTGCTACCGCTCCCACATGGCGGTAGTCTGGGACTCACGTCTACTGTGATGCAGTGGTGCTCCGCTCTGACGACTGAAACTTTCGATTTTTGCAAATTTTAGCAAAAACAATTCAAATGAAGTCCAATTGATTTGAAACTTTCCAGAAATAAACTTTGGACTAATTAGAAGGTTTTCCAAAAGGAATTTTCTCAAAATCAATTTTATTTTGAAAGATATGGCAAATTGCGCTTTGAGGCAAAAACGAAAATCGATTTTCACGAAAAGCCTCAAAATGCACTTCGGTTTGGATTTCATGCAATTTTGATTTTCATGGCATAGATAGGTGTATCAAGAATGTTTATAGCTAAGATTTGATATGAAATCCAACTTGAATGCCATCATTTTGACATATTGCTAATCTAGGCTATTTTGGATCAAATCAAATCATTTTTGAGCCAAATTAGATTTTAACATAGAATTTTCATTTTGAAAGCTTGTAAAACATTTGAAATACATGATAGAATACTTTTACAAGTCTTTTCACGAATTTGGGCCTTTTGAAAATAAATTTTGCCTTTTTGACCAAAATAGTCCAAATGAAGAAGCAATACAAATCAAGGTCAAAACAATCACAAGAAAAAATTCAATTAAAGCAAGGGGTAAGATATAGATATTTGAATTTTGTGTATGAGTCTAAAATACCATTTTGAATCTAGATATGGCACAAGATCCGATCCAATTGGTGAAACTCACTAAGTGCAATAATATGACCGTTACGGGTCAAGTATAGTTTTTCGGCGAGTTTCAAAATCAAATATCTTTTGATAAGTTGGTCTTTTGGAAATCTTTTGAACACGAAAGTTGTTAAGAATGACCAACTCTAGGATTTTTGTTTTGGAAATACTTTCAAAATCCTTTTACTTTTATTTCTATGAAAATTATAAGTTTAAATCAAAATCAAGATACTAGTAACTAGATTTTGGAGTTAAAACTCATTTTCTTTTGAAATTAGTTTTTGTAAAGCCAAAACTATTGGAAAACATTTTGAAGGCATTTGTATACGTTTTGCAACTAATTTTTCACAAGATTAGTAATAGTATACAAAATTTTGACTTTTGGCTAAATGGTTGATTTTGAAATTATATATATATATATATATGCACTTATATTAATATGGGCACACGTAGGGATGTGGTACACATGAATATGAATTAACACTCCCCTAAATGTGCCACTTCTAAACTTGCTCAAGATTTGCAATTAAGAGAATAGATGAGAGGAGAGCAAGTGGCCATAACAAGTAATCTAAATTGATATTCATTAATATTGCATTATAACCTACACAAGGCTATATGTTTAAATAATAATCAATTTAAATACTTGTTACCCGAGATGGCATTGGCTCATGATGGACTTGATTTTCTTCAAGCTTGACACCACTTGTGAGCGAATGTAATCCTTCTCCTCTTGAGTGGCAGCGTCCAATCCATCTCATATCACCTAAAAATCTTTTAGGCGGTTTTGGTACCCAATCCTTGTTGGGTCCGACAATGTTAGTCACAATAGATTTAGAAACCCATATGGTCCTAATTTTGGCATTTTAAATTGACTAACATGACTAGGAATAGTTTTGCGATAATGATTCCTCCTAAGCAAAATATTTGGATTTAAGTGAGAGGACTTAGGAGGGCATTGATATTTTGCAAAACCATTTCTAGTTTGATCTCTTCTAAGCATATGATAATTGAAATTATGAAATGGCTTAGAGGATCTAGCATATCTAGCAAATGTTTTGCTATTATTTTTCCTAAGCATATGATCATCATGATTTTTCTTATTCTTAGGAAATTTAGCATTTTGAGCAAATACATTTCTAGAATTACTCTTCCTATGCAAATGAATATCATTTCTAGTCGGCATAGGGGACTTGACAAGCTTGGCAAACACATTGCCATTCTTGTCCTTCCTAAGCAAATAATTTTCATTAACAAGAATAGGCTTAGGAGTTATACCTTTGGGACAATCCTTACCGAAGCGTCCCTTTTCCCGGCAATTGAAGCATGTCACGCTATTTGGCCCTCTTTTGACCGATTTGACTTGCTCCTTGCCGGAATGCCTCATTGTTGGTTGTGGCTTGATCTCCACTTTATTAGGGCACACGGAGGCGAGGTGGCCCTTCTTGTTGCAAGCAAAACACTTGACGATCTTCGAGTGGCGTGCATTGTGTCTTGTCTTGCTATTCTCCCTCTTGGAGTTGTGGCAGAGTCCTCGCTTGTCTTGAGGCGCCCTTGGCTTGCTCAAGATTTAAATCGAGGAGGGCTTTTCCTTTAACGCACCTCTTCAAGTCATTTTCCAACTTAATGACTTGGGCCTTGAGCTCATTGTTTTCCTCTACAAGATTGGCATTTAAAGACATAGAGGAACTAGAAGCAATTTCATTAGAGCAACAAGGTAAAACATCGCTAAAAGTGGATATGCATTTATTAGATGAATTTATAGAATTTGAAGTTGAGCATGGCAATTCATCTACTAAATTACATTGAATAGCACTATCCACACTAGACTTAGAGAATTCCTTGAAAAGAACTTTTCATGATTTTCTTTAAGCACATTATAGTCATTTTGAAGTGAGTCATGTTCTAACTTCAAAATTTTATATTTCTTTTTCTCCTTTCCAAGGAATTCATTTAGCTCCTCTAGCATGTTCATTAATTCATCATAAGAGGGCTCATCTTCATCGTCACTCACCTCATTCTTACCTTTCGCCATGAAGCAACGAATTCGCGATGGGAGTGAATTTTCATCGTCGCTTGAGGCGGAGGTTGAGTTTGATGGGGATGCCGGTTCACCACTTGATGTTGACGTTGAAAGCTCATCAACTGACATATCTTCCTCAATGCAATCCTCAATTGATGTGGATGATTCGAATTCTTCTTGAAGCTTGATCCACATTGCATGAGCGCTCGAGAGGTTGCATATGAGATTAAACATTTCTACGCTCACAACGCTAAATAAAACGTTAGTAGCTTGAGTGTCTAGATGTAGACATTTCTCCTCTCCTTTAGTTGGAGCAATATCATTAATTGGAGAAGAAATGCCGACATCTACGATCCACCAAATTTGTGGGCTCATGGATTTAAAATAATCGATCATAAATAATTTCCATTGAGCATAATTTGATTTATTTAGCATGAGTGGATCGTGAGAGTGCACTAAACCTCTAGTTGCCATCCTTTTTACTCTCTAGACGGTTAAGCCTAAAATGAGAGTGACCGTGGCTCTGATACCACTTGTAGGGTCGAGGATGCGCCTAGAGGGGGGGTGAATAGGCGATTTACAAAATTCGATCGCTCACTAATCAATTCGCTCTAATCAACCCCTATGTCAAAACCTACACAATTATAATGCGGAAGCGATAAACTCGGTTTTAACAATTAAAGCCTAAATTAACTAGGCTCACTATGTGCACTATCTAAATTATGTCTCTAAACTAGAATTGCTAAATTGGACAAACAATTAATACTAAGCAATTCTAATGCAATCAAGCAATTGATAAATACTCAATAATGTAAATGCTTGAAAGTAAAGAGACAAGAGACAACCGATGTTTTTCCGTGGTGTTCGGAGACTTGCCGGTCTCCCCTAGTCCACGTTGAGGCAAGCCCACACTTGGACCGGCTCCCTCGAGCACCGCCTCTTTCCACTAGTCGTGGTTTTCACGCTTGCGTAGGCTCAACCCGAACCTTCACAAACTTGCGGGGCTTCTCACACCTTGAGAGCTCGCGCAAGCAGCGCCTCTGGCCGTCTAGGAGTCGGCAACCTCCAAGAGCAATAAGCCGCTCCTTCGCTTGAACCTCACCGGGCACAACAAATCGCTCCCACGGTGATCACCAAGTGCAACACATGCACAAGGACCTCACTCAAGTGCAACACATGCACAAGAGCCTCTCAAACCACTCACTAATTGCAACACATGCAATTAGTGCTCACACTAAGCTCAAGAAGCAAATGGAGAAAGGCAACACATGCACACAACCCCACACACTCACAATAACTCCAAAGAACCTTTGAACACCCCAAGGCCTCCTTTTATAGCCCACAAGCCAAAACTAGCCGTTGGGGGTCGAAATGGGCGAACTCCGAAAATCGGTGCTACAGCCCTACTAGAACCCAGTAGCACTGCCCCTCGGGCCAACGGCTACAAAACTAGCCGTTACCGAAATCCGTGTAGCACCGACCAACTAGCAGCCAGATTACTCACCGCTCATGATAACACCACCTGCCCGATAACCGGACCTCAACAAACCACAAAAACACACCCCTCTGGAATTTTCACACGGGGTTCGTGTGCATCTTCTAGCTCCTCCGTGCACGGACCACCATGGCTGTAGCACCGCCCCGAGGCACAAGAACACCTCCTCTGGTAATTTCACACGGCGGGAGGTGGTACTCCCACCACCAGCACCGGGCTACCACCACCGGTAGCACCGGCTTCACAGAGAAAACATGATTTTCAATCCCAAAATCATTTCTCCAAAAACCAAATGCTATTCTTTGAGCCATATGATGATCAACACATGATCATACACACGTGCAAAACACATTTGCACCAACTTAACTCATGCTCAAAGAATTTCAACCAAATTGCAAAAACACATTTCGCAATCAACTCAAGATCTATTTGCAAATCGTATTAAGCGAATCAAACTCGAGTTTATGAGATTAATTCCCCTAGCCATGTGAAGGTCAACACAAGACCCGGTCAACTTGCCAACACCGTTGCAAGCCCCACTCACATGCTCTCGAATTCGGACTCATAAACCTCAGTTTATTCGCACAACGAACTTGCAAATAACGCAATAAACACATTTCATGCTTGAGCACTACTCTTTGCAACACATGCAAAAGTCTAGCTCCAAGCAACTTCAAATCAAGATGCATGAACTCTCTAATTGCAACACATGCAATTCTCTAGTCCCATGCAACACCAAAACCAAACATCAACTAAAACCAAATCACACGTTTTAGCTCTTTACTCGCAACACATGCAAGCCTCTAGCTCCATAAAACACACAAACATCAAATCGTGCTTGAGCTCTCTCCTTTTGCAACACATGCAAAACTTAGCTCCAAGCAACACCAAGGTTTTGAAAGATTGTTTTGAACGAAACCAAAACATGAAGCTTCAACTAATGCAACACATGCAAAAGTGAACTTCACGCAAAAGCCAACGCACTAGCTTATCACATCTTGCAACACATGCAAATCAAAGCATTATGCGAAAACCAAATACAACCAAGCATAAGTTTAACCCATTCGCAACACATGCCAAATGGTTAACCCATATGCAAAAACCAAATCCAAATGGTTGAGCTTGAGTGAACGCGGAATGAGATCACCAACACATGATGAAGCTCAAGCAAAAGAGACAACCCCTCTTAATAGCACGGCGATTAAAACCTTAGACTCAAAGACTACAAAAGTCCTTAGCCTATCTAATTATACCTTGCAGCACTCAAGCAATCCCTTTGGGGTCTTTATGATCTTCACTTAATGCTCCCAGGATTATCACTCAACTCCACTTCTTTATCATCTCATCCATCTTTGGACCTAACTCAATCACAACTCATAAAATAGTTAGTCCAAGATGCACGGTTGTCTCAATTATCTCTTGCACTCCATTAACACATAATGGATGCCTTTAGATCAATTGAGCACAACCTAAATCAATTGAAATGATTTAATTGTGTCTTAAGTACAATAATGCAACTCATGCTTTATTATACTTAAGAACTATTCATTTGTCCTTAATTAATCACAGAACACCATCAACACATGATGAAGTGTTCTTTAACGATTAACAAGACAAATGAACTCAATTTAATTTATCATTTAAATTGATATGAGTATATATCAACTACACAAGTTTTCATATACTCATGTTGATGAAAAGTAATGATCCATTTTATGTAAATTGTATGGAAATGATCATTACTCTAAATCATCAACTATAGAATAAACTCCACATGTATATGTGCATAAATGTGATTTACTTGGAGATAATATGCACATATTCAAGTTGATCGTATTGGAGTATATCCTATATCACCATGAGTATACTTATAACTAGGCAATTCAAATATATACTCAATGATTTAGTTTCTTTGTCTTGATCCTTATGTGTATCAATAAAGAATCGATCAATACAAAGAAACTATCAAGTTAAACTACAAACTCCCCCTAAGTATGTGCATCCATGTGATATATGGATTGTGAACATGATGCACGTTTTGTGGTTAATATAACAGGGACATTCATATTTTAACTTGACTCCAAAGTATGCGACTAATACTAGAATGAATATGCAAACATACCTTGGGTTTTCCATTTTTCAATGCGATGAGACTAATCAAAGATATTCTAAATAAACAAGTTAGTCTCGATATAAGATTTATCATTAATAACAATATCGCATTAGGGGATAAGCTTAATATTAGATTTGTCATTAACGCAAGATTAGATTTGTCATTAACGCAAGATTAGATTTGTCATTAACACCAAAACCATAACTAATGAAGGTTGAACTTACAATCTCCCCCTTTTTGGTGATTAATGACAAATCCAAGCTTAATGAGCACATTTGGGTTAAAACAATCATAATGAGAGAATTTAAGCTAATTGAACACATATGCATATTAATTCTCCCTCTTAATCATATTAAGCTCTCTTTTTAACCAAATGACATTAAGCTTCCTAATTCTCCCCCTTTTGGCATTAAGCACCAAAAATGGAAAAACTAAAAGATTAACTTGAATTACATTCTTCCCCTTTTTGGCATTTAAACATTCATCATAATTTTCCCCCTTTTTGGTTATTCAATTATTCTCCCCTTTTTGGCATTTAACAATTTATTTTAGGGGTCTTATCTAATGGAGGTCATACAAGAATTTAAATGAATACTTATGACCTTGGCAGTGAATTAGATTTTAGATACCAATTGAAAAAGGTAGGCAATAAAATCCCAAATGAAAAGGATATACAAGGAATAAAACAAGTTTTCATTTGAAATATGGCCTGATACCAAAAGAAGAAAACTCGAAAAGAGACCATATTCGGGATTTTGGATACCACTTTGAAGGAAGAATAAGCGCTTGCAATTATGGATACCACTTGTAAAGATTTGCATTAAAATATGGATACCACTTGTAAAAGAGATAAGCATTTTGCAAATATGGATACCACTTGTAAAATTAATCTCAAGGGTTTTGCATGAAGAACCAAAAGAACCGAGCATTTTCAAATTTTCATGAAGAACAATGCTCAACAAGAGATTTTCCTCTTTTATGTATTTCAACTCATAAACAATCTCACACAGAGAATTCTTAAGCGGTTGAACTTACAATTTTGGCTTGAGAGGAAAAATCTTAATCAAGAATATGGGTATCGCAATAATACTACAAAGAGGCAATGAAATACCACTTGTAGGAAATAATTGAATTCAATGATACCACTTAAAAAGAAATCCACATAATCAAGGATATCACATGAGAGAAGATCAATAATAACCATGATACCACTTGGAGAAATGAGAAACTCAAAGATACCACTTTGTAAGCATATGGAATGAATAACTGCTTGATTTGATACCACCTAGGATCAACTCACACAGAATTGATACCACTTGAAAGAATTATCGGTAATATCGATGGGTATCAGAGCAATATAATCAGAGCAATATAATCAGAGCAACATATACTCACGGGTATCAAAAACTCAAGAAAGATCAATAAAGTCCAAAAGATTTAGTATCAGAGCAAAATAAAGACATGATGTCACTTGGAAGCAATTAAGTGCCCAAAACTTGAAATGAATAAACTCCCTGAGATGTTCAATGGATGAATTACGGAGTTATTTGCATTTGAATTGCACAAGTTTTGTCTTTTGAAAAGATCAAATGAAAATCACTCTTTAGGTCAATTTAATGCTCTTAGACTGATACCACTTGGAAACCCCTTCAAGTAAATCGAGAAACTTTTGAAATTTTGCCAAAATAAACTTTGGGATCATAAGAAACTTTTCCAAAAAGAATTTTTGAAAAAGGAAGTTCCAATCAAAAGATATCCCAAAAGCAATTTTGAAAACTCTGAAAATTCAGAGCAGACCTGTCTGGGCAGTGCTACTGCTCCCACATGGCCGGTAGTCTGGGACTCGGTGTTCTCTGCATGCAGGCGGTGCTACAGCTCTGACGACTGAAACTTTCAGATTTTTTGCAAATTTTAGCAAAAACAATTCAAATGAAGTCCAATTGATTTGAAACTTTCCAGAAATAAACTTTGGACTAATTAGAAGGTTTTGCAAAAAGAATTTTCTCAAAATCAATTATATTTTCAAAGATATGGCAAATTGCGCTTTGAGGCAAAAACGAAAATCGATTTTCACGAAAAGCCTCAAAATGCAATTCAATTTGGATTTCATGCAATTTTGATTTTCATGGCTTAGATAGGTGTATCAAGATTGTTTATAGCCAAGATTTGATATGAAATCCAACTTGAATGCCATCATTTTTGACATATTGCTAATCTAGGCTATTTTGGTTCAAATCGAATCATTTTTGAGCCAAATTCGATTTCAACATAGAGTATTCATTTTGAAAACTTGTAAAACATTTGAGATACATAGTAGAATACTTTTACAAGGCTTTTCACAAATTTGGGCCTTTTGAAAATGAATTTTGACTTTTGACCTAAATAGTCCAAATAAAGAGGCAATAGAAATCAAGGTCAGATTCAAATCAACACAAGGAATTCAAATTAAGCATGGGGTAAGATATGGAGATTTGAATTATGTGTACGAGTCTAAAATACCATTTTGAATCTAGATATGGCACAAGATCCGATCCAAATGGTGAAACTCACTGAGTGCAATAATTTGACCGTTATGGGTCAAGTATAGTTTTTCGGCGAGTTTCAAAATCAAATATCTTTTGACAAGTTGGTCTTTTGAAAATCTTTTGAACACGAAAGTTGTTGAGAATGACCAACTCTAGGATTTTTATTTTGGGAATACTTTCAAAATCCTTTTACTTTTAATTCTATGAAAATTATAAGTTTAAATCAAAATCAAGATACTAGTAACTAGATTTTGGAGTTAAAACTCATTTTCTTTTGAAATTAGTTTTTGTAAAGCCAAAACTATTGGAAAACATTTTGAAGGCATTTGTATACGTTTTGCAACTAATTTTTCACAAGATTAGTAATAGTATACAAAATTTTGACTTTTGGCTAAATGGTTGATTTTGAAATTATATATATATATATATATATATGCACTTATATTAATATGGGCACACGTAGGGATGTGGTACACATGAATATGAATTAACACTCCCCCTAAATGTGCCACTTCTAAACTTGCTCAAGATTTGCAATTAAGAGAATAGATGAGAGGCGAGAGCAAGTGGCCATAACAAGTAATCTAAATTGATATTCATTAATATTGCATTATAACCTACACAAGGCTATATGTTTAAATAATAATCAATTTAAATACTTGTTACCCGAGATGGCATTGGCTCATGATGGACTTGATTTTCTTCAAGCTTGACACCACTTGTAGACGAATGTAATCCTTCTCCTCTTGAGTGTGGCGTCAATCCATCTCATATCACCTAAAAATCTTTTAGGCGGTTTTTGGTACCCAATCCTTGTTGGGTCCGACAATGTTAGTCACAATAGATTTAGAAACCCATATGGTCCTAATTTTGGCATTTTAAATTGACTAACATGACTAGGAATAGTTTTATGATAATGATTCCTCCTAAGCAAAATATTTGGATTTAAGTGAGAGGACTTAGGAGGGCATTGATATTTTGCAAAACCATTTCTAGTTTGATCTCTTCTAAGCATATGATAATTGAAATTATGAAATGGCTTAGAGGATCTAGCATATCTAGCAAATGTTTTGCTATTATTTTCCTAAGCATATGATCATCATGATTTTTCTTATTCTTAGGAAATTTAGCATTTTGAGCAAATACATTTCTAGAATTACTCTTCCTATGCAAATGAATATCATTTCTAGTCGGCATAGGGGACTTGACAAGCTTGGCAAACACATTGCCATTCTTGTCCTTCCTAAACAAATAATTTTCATTAACAAGAATAGGCTTAGGAGTTATACCTTTGGGACAATCCTTACGAAAGCGTCCTTTTCCGCAATTGAAGCATGTCACGCTATTTGGCCCTCTTTTGACCGATTTGACTTGCTCCTTGCGGAATGCCTCATGTTGGTTGTGGCTTGATCTCCACTTTATTAGGGCACACGGAGGCGAGGTGGCCCTTCTTGTTGCAAGCAAAACACTTGACGATCTTGAGTGGCGTGCATTGTGTCTTGTCTTGCTATTCTCCTCTTGGAGTTGTGGCAGAGTCCTCGCTTGTCTTGAGGCGCCCTTGGCTTGCTCAAGATTTAAATCGAGGAGGGCTTTTCCTTTAACGCACCTCTTCAAGTCATTTTCCAACTTAATGACTTGGGCCTTGAGCTCATTGTTTTCCTCTACAAGATTGGCATTTAAAGACATAGAGGAACTAGAAGCAATTTCATTAGAGCAACAAGGTAAAACATCGCTAAAAGTCGATATGCATTTATTAGATGAATTTATAGAATTTGAAGTTGAGCATGGCAATTCATCTACTAAATTACATTGAATAGCACTATCCACACTAGACTTAGAGAATTCCTTGAAAAGAACTTTTTCATGATTTTCTTTAAGCACATTATAGTCATTTTGAAGTGAGTCATGTTCTAACTTCAAAATTTTATATTTCTTTTTCTCCTTTCCAAGGAATTCATTTAGCTCCTCTAGCATGTTCATTAATTCATCATAAGAGGGCTCATCTTCATCGTCACTCACCTCATTCTTACCTTTCGCCATGAAGCAACGAATTCGCGATGGGAGTGAATTTTCATCGTCGCTTGAGGCGGAGGTTGAGTTTGATGGGGATGCCGGTTCACCACTTGATGTTGACGTTGAAAGCTCATCAACTGACATATCTTCCTCAATGCAATCCTCAATTGATGTGGATGATTCGAATTCTTCTTGAAGCTTGATCCACATTGCATGAGCGCTCGAGAGGTTGCATATGAGATTAAACATTTCTCGCTCTGGCAACGCTAAATAAAGCGTTAGTAGCTTGAGTGTCTAGATGTAGACATTTCTCCTCTCCTTTAGTTGGAGCAATATCATTAATTGGAGAAGAAATGCCGACATCTCGATCCACCAAATTTGTGGGCTCATGGATTTAAAATAATCGATCATAAATAATTTCCATTGAGCATAATTTGATTTATTTAGCATGAGTGGATCGTGAGAGTGCACTAAACCTCTAGTTGCCATCCTTTTTACTCTCTAGGCGGTTAAGCCTAAAATGAGAGTGACCGTGGCTCGATACCACTTGTAGGGTCGAGGATGCGCTAGAGGGGTGAATAGGCGATTTACAAAATTCGATCGCTCACTAATCAATTCGCTCTAATCAACCCCTATGTCAAAACCTACACAATTATAATGCGGAGCGATAAACTCGGTTTTAACAATTAAAGCCTAAATTAACTAGGCTCACTATGTGCACTATCTAAATTATGTCTCTAAACTAGAATTGCTAAATTGGACAAACAATTAATACTAAGCAATTCTAATGCAATCAAGCAATTGATAAATACTCAATAATGTAAATGCTTGAAAGTAAAGAGACAAGAGACAACCGATGTTTTTCCGTGGTGTTCGGAGACTTGCGGTCTCCCCTAGTCCACGTTGAGGCAAGCCCACACTTGGGTGGCTCCCGCTCGAGCACCGCCTCTTTCCACTAGTCGTGGTTTTTCACGCTTGGCGTAGGCTCAACCCGAACCTTCACAAACTTGCGGGCTTCTCACACCTTGAGAGCTCCGCGCCGACACGCCCTGGCCGCTCTAGGAGTCGGCAACCTCCAAGAGCAATAAGCCGCTCCTTCGCTTGAACCTCACCGGGCACAACAAATGCGCTCCACGGTGATCACCAAGTGCAACACATGCACAAGGACCTCACTCAAGTGCAACACATGCACAAGAGCCTCTCAAACTACTCACTAATTGCAACACATGCAATTAGTGCTCACACTAAGCTCAAGAAGCAAATGGAGAAGGGCAACACATGCACACAACCCCACACACTCACAATAACTCCAGAACTTGCCCCAACACCCCAAGGCCTCCTTTTATAGCCCACAAGCCAAAACTAGCCGTTGGGGTTGAAATGGGCGAGAACTCCGAAAATCCGGTGCTCTAGCCCTACTAGAACCAGTAGCACCGGCCTCACAGCCAACGGCTACAAAACTAGCCGTTACCAGAAATCCGTAGCACCGACCAACTAGCAGCGGTGCTCTGCGCTTCATGCAGTAGCACTGCCACAAGCCCAGATAACCCGGACCTCAACAAACCACAAAACACACCCCTCTGGAATTTTCACACGGGGTTGGCGGTCTACTGCTCCTCCGGTAGCACCGGACCACCATGGCCGGTAGCACCGGCCCTGAGGCACAAGAACACCTCCTCTGGTAATTTCACACCGGCCAGAGGGGCGGTGCTACCACCCACCGGTAGCACCGGGCTACCACCACCGGTAGCACCGGCTTCACAGAGAAAACATGATTTTCAATCCCAAAATCATTTCTCCAAAAACCAAATGCTATTCTTTGAGCCATATGATGATCAACACATGATCATACACACGTGCAAAACACATTTGCACCAACTTAACTCATGCTCAAAGAATTTCAACCAAATTGCAAAAACACATTTCGCAATCAACTCAAGATCTATTTGCAAATCGTATTAAGCGAATCAAACTCGAGTTTATGAGATTAATTCCCTAGCCATGTGAAGGTCAACACAAGACCGGTCAACTTGCCAACACCGTTGCAAGCCCCACTCACATGCTCTCGAATTCGGACTCATAAACCTCGGTTTATTCATACAGCGAACTTGCAAATAGCATAATAAACACATTTCATGCTTGAGCACTACTCTTTGCAACACATGCAAAAGTCTAGCTCCAAGCAACTTCAAATCAAGATGCATGAACTCTCTAATTGCAACACATGCAATTCTCTAGTCCCATGCAACACCAAAACCAAACATCAACTAAAACCAAATCACACGTTTTAGCTCTTTACTCGCAACACATGCAAGCCTCTAGCTCCATAAAACACACAAACATCAAATCGTGTTGAGCTCTCTCCTTTTGCAACACATGCAAAACTTAGCTCCAAGCAACACCAAGGTTTTGAAAGATTGTTTTGAGCGAAACCAAAACATGAAGCTTCAACTAATGCAACACATGCAAAAGTGAACTTCACGCAAAAGCCAACGCACTAGCTTATCACATCTTGCAACACATGCAAATCAAAGCATTATCACGAAAACCAAATACAACCAAGCATAAGTTTAACCCATTCGCAACACATGCCAAATGGTTAACCCATATGCAAAAACCAAATCAAATGGTTGAGCTTGAGTGAGCGCGAATGAGATCACCAACACATGATGAAGCTCAAGCAAAAGAGACAACCCCTCTTAATAGCACGGCGATTAAAACCTTAGACTCAAAGACTACAAAAGTCCTTAGCCTATCTAATTATACCTTCGCCGCGCGCGCAAGCAATCCCCTTTGGGGTCTTTATGATCTTCACTTAATGCTCCCCCGGGATTATCACTCAACTCCACTTCTTTATCATCTCATCCATCTTTGGACCTAACTCAATCACAACTCATAAAATAGTTAGTCCAAGATGCACGGTTGTCTCAATTATCTCTTGCACTCCATTAACACATAATGGATGCCTTTAGATCAATTGAGCACAACCTAAATCAATTGAAATGATTTAATTGTGTCTTAAGTACAATAATGCAACTCATGCTTTATTATACTTAAGAACTATTCATTATCCTAATTAATCACGAACACCATCAACACATGATGAAGTGTTCTTTAACGATTAACAAGACAAATGAACTCAATTTAATTTATCATTTAAATTGATATGAGTATATATCAACTACACAAGTTTTCATATACTCATGTTGATGAAAAGTAATGATCCATTTTATGTAAATTGTATGGAAATGATCATTACTCTAAATCATCAACTATAGAATAAACTCCACATGTATATGTGCATAAATGTGATTTACTTGGAGATAATATGCACATATTCAAGTTGATCGTATTGGAGTATATCCTATATCACCATGAGTATACTTATAACTAGGCAATTCAAATATATACTCAATGATTTAGTTTCTTTGTCTTGATCCTTATGTGTATCAATAAAGAATCGATCAATACAAAAGAAACTATCAAGTTAAACTACAAACTCCCCTAAGTATGTGCATCCATGTGATATATGGATTGTGAAACATGATGCACGTTTTGTGGTTAATATAATAGGGACATTCATATTTTAACTTGACTCCAAAGTATGCGACTAATACTAGAATGAATATGCAAACATACCTTGGGTTTTTCATTTTTCAATGCGATGAGACTAATCAAAGATATTCTAAATAAACAAGTTAGTCTCGATATAAGATTTGTCATTAATAACAATATCGCATTAGGGGATAAGCTTAATATTAGATTTGTCATTAACGCAAGATTAGATTTGTCATTAACGCAAGATTAGATTTGTCATTAACACCAAAACCATAACTAATGAAGGTTGAACTTACAACTGGGAGCCGAGGTGTTAATATCAAGCTACATGGTATTTGTTCTAGAATTAGTATAAAAAATCATTGCCATAGCTGTAATCGATGTCGATATGCAAGACAGTGAGTGAAAACATGCTGCCTAACAAATACTACCGTATATAAAGATGGGAGGATTTCCGGGCTCACAGCGTGCCACGTCCTGGTTTTGGCGATGTGTCCGCGCGCTGGCCGGTTGCGTCACCCGCGCAAATAGCGAAACGGCCCGTCGTGTGTACGGCTTGCAAATGCTTGTACAGCTTATGTAGTTTAGCGGTGTTATTAGGCAGAAATGCTCGTGTGGCGCGGCGGTAGGGCGCTTGCTTCTCGTGCGTGAGGTCTCGGCTTCGATTCCTGGCAAACTGATATTTTCCTCATTTTTTGCTGCCGCATCACATTCCACCGCTCCTCTCCGTGCGCTCACCCTTCCCCTCCCGTCCTCCCCCTCCCAGATCTGGAGGCGAGGGTTTCGACCAGATCAGGCTTCTTCCTGCCTCCCGCTTGCTTTCGCACGGCCGCGCCTCCGCCGCTCCTCCCTACGCGATCGGCTCCTCCGTACGCTCATGAATCGCTCATGTCCCTCGTCGGCTGCGTCGCTCGCCGGCCACTAGGAGGTGCGCCCCACAGTATTCTTAGCTAAAGCAATCAAAGCTCAAAAACCTCTACTCTCTCCTCTGCTTCATGCTAGTGTTTTTGCCTGCAGTTTGTTTGATGAATTGCCTAAGTAAAGCGTGTTCGAGTATATAGAAGTAATTACCTTGCAGTTAATGCGATTGACAATAATGTCCCATGTTTCTCTATTTTCTATGTCGTTTTTAGTTTTTTTGCGTTCTGTTCTTGCTGGACATTGTATGGTTTTTGTTTTTTCGATGTCCGCCTGCCTTTTGGTTTCTTGCAGGCATAGATGATTTTACTGCAGTTTTTTTAAAATATATCCTCTTAAAGCTTCTTGGTTCAGGTTGGTTTCATTTAGATCACAAGAAAGCGGCCACTTTTCTTTGTTCCTATTCTAGATCCATGCACCGGATCTGTTGTTCCTGTTCTAAATCTGTGGATTCTAATTGTGTTTGCTTTATGCTCGATAGAATGCCAAAACCAAACCATTGCCGTGTTAGTTAGAGCGCTTCTTTTGCAATGCAAGAAGGTCCAAAGGAAGTGATTAAGCTTCATTAGCTTTGTGCGGCCGCAATTCAACAGATACATGTTTCTCCCAGGTTCGATCCCATTTTTCTACGCTATCCCGCTATGTATTTTTCTGAGTAGCCAAACTTTTGTCTGGTGACTAGCCTCCGCATCGATGTTAGCAAAGCTTTACTATGTAAGTTCTACCTGCACTATCATCGTTATGGGAAGTTCTTGATGTAAGGCTTGAGGCGGATACTGCAAAAGCCTGCTAGCACAAATTGCTGCTAGAAGGTAATGTAAATGTCTGAAACAATCTTATGATTTTTGTCATAGACATGGATATCACAGACTATTGTTTTGCCATTCTTCTTATACCATCAGTTCCAAATATATGCTTTGCAGTCCTAAGTTCTCCTTTCATTTAGCGATCTTTGATCTCTCTGCAGGATAGTAAATAGGCTTTTAGGTGCATTGTTTTACTTTTGGTAATAAGAATATGTAGTTTATCTGCAATAAGAATCACAGAACAATAATCAAAGTATAGCTTATTCTTGTTGTAGTTTTTTATGGTTGAATTTACTAATTCGGTAATCCCCTATCCGTATGTCTATATATGTGCTCTGATGTACGAACTAGAAATACTGCTCATGCAAATTCAGTGTGCGTACTTGCTGTGCATACATGTATATGCGGTAATGTTTCCCTCAATATGATTCTGCTGTTTACAGTCCTAATACCATATTTTGCCTTGCCACCTCCAAGAGAGTCAGACCGCTGTATGGCTGTTAGAACTGGTGGAGGGCTCAGCCAAGAGCGTACTGCAATAGTTTCATGCCACCAAAACTCAGAATTTAGCATCTTGTTTGTCTGAGTTACATGTAGACACTTTTGCATTGATAATTATACAGCTGCTCAAATAATAGTTTCATGTATTTATCCTTTTGTTCTTCTGGATATTCAGCGCTGCTTTTATAGAAGGTTATCCTTGCAAAAAAACATATGCTATCCAGTTACTTCGTTCTTGACTGAGTACAATGCGCTGGACCTGTTTTTCAGATAAGTGATTAGAATGCTTTCTTTTGTTTCCTTTTTTCCTATGTGTTATTTTTTGTTGCTCTCCAGACTGGTAAAATATAATGTACGCTTAGGTGTTTTTTAACATACAGTTTAATTATTGTTCGATGTAGGGTATTGGATAGGATGTGTCCGAAATGAATATGGAAGGGAGAGAACATAGGTTGAGGTGTTGTCTGAATCTCAGCCCTTAATAATTACGCTTCCTTTTTTGGGCTATTTTTATGTTGTCTGCAAATTTGTTCTACATTGTTCTGCTTACAGTTTGTTGGGCACCCCTACAGGTGTTGTCTGCACATTTTTATGCTTAGAGTTTGTCCAGCGCACCTATTTTTGCCTGCACGCTGAATCTTAAGGCTCTTGTTTATCAAGCGAGCAGCAAGAACCTCATGGATGATGGCAATGCTATACACGCTATTCCCAGGTTCCATTTACTTATTTTGCATTAGCATTTGTGTCCATTTTACCAGCTTCTTCCAATCAACCAGCTATGAAATTTCATAAGACTGACAGTTGATTTAGCTATCTATAGTTTTTCGTTTTGGTGATTTCAGATTTTAGGCATGCACTACTCATTCTAAAATCACTTTAGTGGTTCAGACTGCTGTTACTTGATGATACCTTACATTCTTTAATGCATTATTTAGGAAAACCCATTGATATTTTACACACCGTTTCTACTAGATATATGTCATTGTACTGAAATGCTATCACTGCAAATATTTAAATAGCCCTTGAAAAATCATGATTCGTTTGTTATAAGTCGCTGGTACTTTGTCTCCCTTTTAGGTTCAATTGTGGTGTGTCTGCCCTTTTTGGCCCAATGATGGAATGTGTGGGCTTAGAGACTTTCGTGTCTATGAATACCTTGAGAACAAGTTTTCAGAGCCATTCAAAAATGCTTATCGTGGCCTTTCTCTAGATAATATGATCTCTCAAGAAGGAAAACCAGAGGCTACTGTTGGTACAACCCTTCACGCCAAGATTTTCAAACGATGAGTCGAAATTGGTAATCCATGAACAAGTGATGATGAGACAGATGATGGTGCATTGTTTTGCTTCGTTTTAGTATATTGTGCTCACCCTGTTTCTTCTTTATTATATTGTCCAAAGTTATTATCAGTATTTTATCCTCATTTTAGCTGAGATGACTTACGTGAGTCTTCAGCTAAATCCTGAACGTTACACTGGTTATACTGGTGATTCTACTAGGACGACATAGGACTAAAGAAAATTATCCAAAATGTTAGCTTATGTGCTCTTAGATTTTATCCTCTCTTGTGCCCAGTATATTCTTTTTATGTTGACCATATGTAATGTCTAATTATTAATATGTAATTTTGCTGCTTATTTGTTCCGTTTTTATTGTTGCCTTGCATTATATATCCTATCTATTGTCCGGTTAATTACCTTTGCTTATAAGTACATTCTGGTTAGAACACAACATATCAGATGAATAGGTGCTGAGTTGATTGGTTGCATCCTTCTCTTTGAAATGTACAAAAATTAAACCAGGGCCACTTTTCTTCGAAATGAATTGATTGGTCGCTTGGTCGGCCGCTCGTGCTCTCTTGCATGGCCCTTACACGGGCCTGGAAACGACTGCCTGGCCACGAGCCCGTCGTCAAAAATATGACAGGGTTCATGAAAATTATTCTATTGATGTATGTGTGTGTTTCTTATTAGTCATGTGCTAATTTTCTCGTTTTAACGTACCCCAACTTGCTTTTTATATCATCATACATCTGCGTAGTGCGGCGGCAGTACCCCAACTTGCTTTTTATATCATCATACATCTGCGTAGCGCGGCGTGCCGCCGCGCTGATGCATCTAGTATGTATACATATGTTACCTATATAGAAGCTGTACGTAAATATAAAGTAGAGCTCATTTCGTATGTAATATATGTATATCTACGATAGAAACTATGCACAGATACATGCACACAAAGGCCTAAATTTACATAGACAACTAACACATAGGCAGCATTGGGCAGACAAATAAATAATCGAAGAAACATAACACAAAGAACCAGGCAGTTCGTCTGAAACTAAAGGTGGGAAAAAAGAAGAAGACATCATCCATCATAATTCGATCAGGCAGAACACGAGACAAGCACCAAAAGAGCGTATGGTGTGGGCTTAGCCTACGCAACGACTGCGACGCCTCCGCAACTGAGAAACAAGGGCAACGACGATGAAAAACTCGAAAACAATCTTATCAGACAAAGCGCAACACCATTCAGCAGACCAAATCGAAACCCGACATGCACAATACTGCCAAACGTAATACGATCGTGATCGAAGATAATGACCATGCGTGGCAACACAGAATTCCTGTCTCCCAACACCGAACCTATCACATATCGATGACAAATTAGACAACATCAAACCTATCACGTATCGATAACCCACCCTAAACATCAATAGCATCACAGAATCACACATAAGGCATACTAAGAGTCTGTTTGGTAAAGCTTCAGATTCCAACTTCTCCTGAAATCTAAAACTTGTAGGCTAAAATAAAGTGAATTAAGTTTATAATTTTGGTCTAAAATGTAAACAAGATGATTTAATCTAAACACTCTTAATGTACTCACAGCTTCAACTTCACCAGATTCACGAATCTGAAGAAGCTGAATCTCTGCCAAACACACCCTAATCTATACATCAATCAGCATGTACACAAACGTCAGTGCGAACACCCCCGAACAAAAGCCATCACTGGCCATGACGGGCTGTCAGGAGAACCGAGGAGCGAAGCCACGGGCAGGGAACCGAAGTCCTAGGGTTTGTTTGGTAGAGCTTCAGATTCTAGTTTTTTCTGAAATCTGAAACTTATAGGCTAAAATAAAGTTAATTAAGTTTATATTTTTAGTCTAAAATGTAAACAAGATGATCTATCTGAACACTCTTAATGTACTCATAGCTTCAGCTTTACGAATCTGGTGAAGTTAGAATTTTCAGTTTCACCAGATTCACGAATTTGGAGAAGCTGAATCCCTGCCAAACACACCCGTACTAGCTAGGGTAACGCGCTATGTTGCGTCATGCACGACGATGCAACATGTAAAATTTGAGAAATTTGAACATATTTTTGGTTTTCATATTTTTTTAAAAAATGGGATATTATAAACCTTCGACGAATCTATGTTTTTTTTAGAAAACCGCAGTTACAATTTATCGGCGAATCTATGAACTGTTATAAACTTTCGACGAATCTGTGTTTTTTTTTAGAAAACCGTGGCTACTTTTTTTTACGTAATTTAGGAAATTCGGTCGTATTTTTGGTTTTCGTATTTGTTTAAAAAAAATGGGTCGTTAGGACCCGTTGACGAATCTATAGGCTGCTATAAACATTCAACGAATCTGCATTTTTTTAGAAAACCACGGCTGTCTTTTTTATGTATTTTCGGTTTTCGTGTTTTTTAAAAAAAGGGTCGCTAGGATCGGTCGGCGAATCCGTAAGTTACTATAAACCTTCGCTGAATCTATGTTTTTTTTTGCGAGACGTATGTTTTATTTTTAAAGCCGTTTCTCTAAAAACCGCTGAGAGAAGTCAAACGTAAACTGTAGAGGGATCGAAAGTAATTCATTTTTATCAGGTCCGTTCCGCTAAAAACTACCAGAGGACCTAAATGTAAACTGCAGAGAGATCTAAACGTAATTTTAATTTTTTTTGTCTATTTTATTAAAAAATCACCGAAAGGACCTAAACGCAATTTTTAATTTTTTAAGAGCCTTTTCGCGAGGGTGGACACGTGGCACACCACATGAGCCGACAATCTCTAGCACTTTAATATACAGTATACATAAGTTGTTATTATTATAAGTTATTCTATCTTGCCTAACGGAGCTTTTGTAATACGGAGTACTATACGGTGATAACTAACCTTTCGCTTTGAAAGATAGAAGCCTCTCCTCTTATATAGCGTGATTTCTTGATGCATTCGTATCCAAAATCTACGGGTTGCCCGGGCCAGCGAACCATAACCCGAGAGCGTGTGGGACTCGCTCGGTCGCTCCGCGGTAATGGATAAGCCGGCCTGCGGCTAAATCCCCCTTTCCTCCAGTCCGTTCGGCCTCCCCCAACGAGCGCTCCCATGGCCGCCGTCTGCCCCACCAAGGCCACCCTCCCCTCGCGCCACTCCCCTCCCTCCTCTCTCCGGCCCTCGCCCCTCTCGTGGTCCGCTTCATTCACCCTCTCCCGCATCCCTCTGCCGCCTCGCCTCGCGCTCCAGCTCCCTCTCCCGCCGCCGCCCGCGCCCAATCGCCAGTCCTTGGTGGTGCGCGCGGCGTGGACGCGGCGGTCGCGCCACGAGGCGGAGAAGAGCCCGAACCGCAAGTCGTGGAAGCAGCGCACGGACATGTACATGCGCCCCTTCCTGCTCAACGTCTTCTTCTCCAAGCGCTTCGTCCACGCCAAGGTCGTGCACAGGGGCACCAGCAAGGTCATCTCCGTCGCCAGCACCAACGCCAAGGACCTCAGGAACACTCTGCCGTCCCTCGTCGACGACAACGCCTGCAGGACCATTGGCCGCCTCATCGCAGAGAGGTCCATGGACGCCGACGTCTTCGCCATGTCATACGAGCCCAAGAAGGACGAGAGGGTCGAGGGGAAGCTCGGGATCGTCATCGACACCATTAAGGAGCACGGCATCATCTTTGTCTAGGCAAGCCCCAGGGTTGGAGCAGAGGCAGAGGTGTTGTGTTTTACTTCGATCCATGTATCCTTTTTTGTTCGTCTTATGTACCTTCTTTTTGTTCACCTTATTACCTTGTTGATAAATCTCTATTAGTTTCTTGTGTGTCTTTCCATATTGGTCTTGCAATGTTATTTTACCTGTAAAGTTCTTCGGTTTTCCTTTGTTGAATTGCCCACTGAGTAATCTTACTTGAAATTTTTTCATGAATTGATATCGAGAAATGCAGCCCAGTGAGTACTCTTATTAAAACTTACAAGTCATGAGCAATGGTAGTCTAGAGTCACAATATTTGCCGATTGCCTCATGCCCTTTTCAGCATAGAAGTTATGAACAATCCAATATTGTCGCATCAAATATAGAAATGGGCAGCTAATGTTAATGAAAAGTATGAGAATGACAGAACTAGGAGTGGCTTGCAGAGCTAAAGGATTTAGGATTTAATGTGCCTGTTATTAATCTTAAAAATTTTGAGAACGAATATCTTGAGACAAAACTAATTCAGGAAGACAGGGACCAATCCGATCATTTGACTCAAAATTAAGTAACAAACTATCAAACTCGGTTGTTCTTCAGTCCTGGACTACATACTGGTGAGGTAACTATAAGTTTTATCATATAATGTTGATTATTGATATTGTTCACAAAAGTATAAGAAACACATGGGTTTCCAAGGAAATCAGAGCTACTCATGAGTCATGACTCAGTAAGATAGCTTCTAACTCTTGTTGATTATCAGGTAATTGATGAATGACTTCCAGGCGCTGTATTGTTGGTGCTCTTCAAATAGTAACTTCATGGTTCCACCAGACGTTGAGAGATTTATCGCATGGTACCTGTTTTTATCTGTTGGATAGCTGAAGTCTGTTCTCTCGCCTTGTTCATAAAAAATTATGTCTGGAAGAAAGCGGGTCAATGGAACAATAAGAAAAATGGATTTGGCACAACAACTTATCAAAGGCAAAAAGTAAGACCTCACGGTGCTAGTACTTTTCACTAACTATAGACTATAGTCACTATCCTTGTACTCCAAAAAAAAGGAGAGTTAATATTCTTCTATACCTAATGTCATTCTACCAAATTGAAGTATTTTTTCTGTGGTGAGTGATGGTATTGTTTCTAGCTGATCTTATTATAAATTCTAATTTTTTCTGGACAAGTTGCCTTAGTTGGTAAATGTCATTTGATACTCACACTCTTCAATGGTTGTGAAACTACGCCCCTTGCCTAATTTTAAGCACGAAACAACAGGGGAAACCCCTTGCCTAATTTTAGTACTGTCTTGTTGTACTTGTAGTGCACAGAAACCATCCTGATATGGAGCCTTCCTGCATGAATGCACAATTGAAACTACTTTTTGCCCAGGCTTCTTTTATCCATGGAAAATGAAGTAATCTAATGGATTAATCATCGGCAAGATAATTGGGCATACCTTCAGGTGTGTGAACAGTAGCCGGTCACCTTTCTGTCTGTTCATGTGCTCTCCAAGGCATAATTGCCTGTCTGGCTACGCGTCTCAAGGGCTTTAACTCCTCTTAAGCCTACAACAGCGGGAACCACAGTTTCATGTTAGTATAGAGAAAAATGAGCTGTCCCAGTTCTTGGTCTTACAGGTTGCCGCGCTAATCGTCAGCGTGAGCAAATCTCCCAAAGCCGTAGTCTCTAGGCCCATGTTGATGACCGATGAAACCTGCTCCCTGCTAGCTCCTGTGAACATTGCAGCCTCAGCACATGAGGTTGCCACCAATGCTGCTGCAGATGTAATTGCAGCATGCATCTTCTTGTCGTCATCTTTCCCCATACCAGTCATGATAATACTGTTTGTATTGGTTGACTCAAAGTGGCAGTTTCAATAACCCCTGCAACCACTGTAGCCAGTCTTGCAACTGAGAGGGCTGCATGCATCTTGGCTGTTTGGAGTCTTATGTCCTCCCTCTTCCTTCCACATCCCGTCTGTACTATGTTCACTAGTTTGACTTTCAACCATTCTGCCATGGGCCCCACAGTCATCAGGACAACATGAAATATGTCAATTGCAAATGAAAAAGTTTCTTTAGCTTTGCAAAGTATTCTCTTTGCTTACAAAAGTGGTTTTCCTAGTCTTGTATTTGTGACATCTTGTGTGGTGGCCCCTTCCACTGGAGAGTAGAGTCTGTTGAAGTTGAAAACCATGCAGTAGGGAAAGAACTTCCAATTAGATTAAGCCTCTGAAATTATAATCTACATTTTAATCATTGATATTTGTTTTTACCCTAATTTCATCCACCCTTTGTTTGATGTCTTCATTGAGAATGAGTATGTTCTTATCTTCATGGTCCCCTGGCTCATCCTTGATCCAGTGTGCCATTTCCAAAGCATGCACTTATACTCTTAAAGAAATTCAGAACGTCCACATGGATGCTGTATTTTGATATTTCACTCTATGCAACTTATCCCATGACAAATTTAATGGAATAAAAGGACGAACGTCATATCTTTCGAATAAATTCCATTCCAGTCTTACATCTCAATTTTTATCTTGTTCTAGTATTAATTTGATAGAACATCTCACCCTGCATTCTAAATTGTGTCAATGAAGCATCTATCTGAAATAAATTTGATGTTCCAAAGCCCTACTTTGGTTACACTGCCTCACATACGAAATTTTATGCTTGACAGTTCACCTTCGGTAGGTTATTACATGAACCTGTACTTCTTTTGAAATGAAAAGCACATTTTGTTTCACCAAAAATTCTCTTTTTCCTAGCTTCTGCTTGGGTGCGATATAAATTATGAAGTATACGATCATACACATCAGAAGTACTTTAGTGCATAATGGTGTGTTAGTTAAAGTATACTGGTATTATGGACTATATATCATATCAAATGGATGAAATATATGTGAAAATTGCATTTATCTCAGTCTTCCTTGGAACATGAATGGATTTAATCTAGTACTCAAGGTATTGCGTATTTTGTACTTTTGGGTAGATTGCATTGGACCAGTGCTTTTATCACGCCGATATGGAGCACTGGTTGACTCTTTTTAAGTTTGCGAGGTAGGATAAGCTGTCTTGATATACTTACATTTACAGACAGCAGTTGAAAAATATCAGAGGAAGATAGGCTCTGGGCTCTAGAGAGAAGTTGCACAGTTTGTTGACTGTTTTCTGGTTCCTCTGGCTTGGAACAATGTTTTGAAAATTTTGGAATATGGTTGTGCAATTCGAGGCTTCTTTGCTCATTCAACTTCCCTTGCCATCCTTCCTGCTGTGAAGCATGATTACATTATACTATCTTAGATGCTTGTATTTTTTTTTTCTAAATCATCCTTTTTTGAAATGCCCCCCAAAGAATTTGTGCAAAGTAGATTCCAGCAATTTTTGTCATGAGGTCCTAGTAATTCTGTTTGTAAAAAGTTGAATGAAAGATTCACATTGGAAGGTACTTTATGCTCACTTGTGGATGTGGCTGTGAGACATAGGTGGGCATTCGGTTGTTTTGGTTTAATCGGTTCGGCTTTTCGGTTTTAAAATAATTTGGTTTTTAAAAACTAGCTACCGAATTTCTCGGACCAAATTGAAAAACCGAACCGAATTAATCAAAATATTTTGGTTAACTGAAATATGAATAAATACTAGGTAGATTAGATTTAGTCCTCTTCATATCGCAACATAGAGTAGAGATAAACTAACACAATATTCATAAGTCATTACAGTATAAGCATAATAGAACATGTAAATATACCAAATATATGCATAAAGGTGTTAGAACATAAGAATTGTTTAGTGGTTTTATGAAGAACATTATAAAAGTGGTATTGTATATGGACTATTCGGTTATTTCGATTTTTGGAAGCGAAAAACTGAACCGAACACCGAAAACCGAATTATACTAAAATAAAAACTGAATAAAAAACCGAAATAATTGGTTAAGTCGGTTCGGTAATTCGATTTTAGTTTTAAAATACCCACCCCTAGTGAGACACCAATCTGGAAAGGAACTCTTCCTAATTTTATCGATTGCCCCATTTGCTGATGACTTAACTTTCTAGTGAGTTTAGAAAGCTGGAAACAGTAGCAATTCAAATCAATTTGTAAGAACAGCTAGCTTCTAAAAGCGCTGCATACAGTATATTCTATGCATCCGATGCATTTCATATCACGAGAGTCGAGAGATGCTAGAAATACAAACGATGAGGTAACAAATCCGTTTCTTTCATTTAACTATTTAGATTCTTTTTTTCGTGTCATATAGCTGAACATAAAATAATCAAAGAACTAAAGTGTGCTAGATGTCAGTTAGAGCCATCTTTCAGAAAACAAGCAGCCCCACAAGACATAGTTGAGGTATTCCAACAATAAAAGTGACAAGCACTGTTCCATGATTGACTTAAAAGCAGCAGTGTTGAAAGAAACAAGCATAAGAAACTAAAATGCCTTCAAATAAGCTTGAGATGAGATGATGAAGAGTAATCGGTGTGTATTCTTACTCAAAAGGGAAGCCCTGGTTGTGATGAACTCTCTCTTAGCCGCTTATTACCGTTTTTTTTAAAAAATGATCACTAGATGGGGTAAGACTTAAGAATGGTTTTCCTTCCGCTTTTCCATGGACGATATTCTATATCTCCAGCGATCTACCTTCATTGTATTTTAACAATCTATCGATTTAAAGTAGTAGCCCTCTCCAACAGTACAGATGGTGACTTAGGGTTACTAAACTTGCGAGTTCTGCATGTATTCTGAAATCTGACATCACATGGACTGAAAACTTCTAAGCAGACTCATCATGTTCAGTGAATGGCAAGGATGTTCTTTTCTTTATTTCTTTTTCTTTTTTGAAACCTGGCAAGGATGTTCTAACGTTTACAATACAGAAAACCATATAGTTTAGTGTTCTCACTTGGTTGCAGTTTTTACTCGGATAAGGTTTTAATGCGTGGGTTATTTTTTAAATTTGCTCTCCACATTTCTTCTAAGTGTCATCAGTTTGGTTTTTTAAAAGATGAATCCATCTTACTATGCAGTGCATCGTTTTTTTACTGAAAAGATTATCTGTCCTTATTAACCCGTGTCAATGTCTAAGCTCTATTATCATGCAGTGAATCTTCAAAAAAAAAAATGTTATCATATGCAGTGCATTTTTTTTTACTGAAAAGATGCTTTGTCCTTATTAGCCCACGTCAATTTGTAATCTGTATTTTCATGCTCTCCATGTTTGTCACAGGGATTGATGAAATTTGCCATTATCGTAGCATATGATCTTGGGCATAATTCTTTTGTAAATGGAGATGACATCCAAGAATGGGGACCTCCTTTTACCATTATTGAGGGGGACCTGAAAGAGCGTAGTTGCTTCAAACATGTGTTTTGTAGAAGGCAATATTGGATCTGTTGACCCCTAGTTTGAGCACAAGTTTGTCCCATTAGAGGGTTTCACTTGTCCTGATGACGTTGCTTGGTTTTTCTCCTTTATGAGACTCTTGGAGGTATTTCTGGTTTAGTTATATTGATGAAAAGTAAATAGCCTTAAAATAGCGATTTCGTTTTTCCTAAATGTTTTTTTATTGAATATAGTAGGCAAGGACGGATAAACTTCTGTACTGCATCATTTTTTATAATCAAACTCGTCTGATGTTTCTTTTGCAGTGGAGGCATACTGAGTTGCTGACCTTTCAATTACTACCATCTAAAGCAATATCCCTTCGGATATCATAGTCCAACTGATCCAATTGAGCTTCGTGTGGTTCAAAGCTTTGCACGTCACAACATCCTAATATATCAAAAAAATAGCAATGTCATGGCAGTTTAATCACCATTTTTTTAGATTAGCTTAATCACAAATTGAAACGTTGGACAATGGACAGGACTAGTTGAGCTCCAATCTTTTCATTCATCTGGAGAACCACTTGTGCAAACGTTACTAACTAGCAGGCTGGATCACAGGCCACTGGTGTTTCGGCCCATCCCAGTTCCAGAGCATGCCGCGCCTCCCCTGCACTTGCTGGGCCAAAGATGCTCGTAGATCTGGGCTTAGGAAAGAGCCGTGCCGCGAGCCCACAAGCGTTCCTACTGCGGGCCTGACCCCGCAACGCATCGGGAGAGAGCGAGAGAGAGAGATCAGCGGAACCGGCGCGGTATGGTCCACTCGTGCGCCTCCCGCAAGGCCTCAAGGTGCCAAACGTGTCCGCTCCTCGAACACTCGGTTGAACCGTCATGTATCGTTGCCTCCTCAATGCCGCGCTCCGTTTCGGCCGCGCTCCAAGGTAAGCCAGAGTTCTTGGCTTTTCTAGAGTCGTTTTTTTAAGCTCTCTTACACGTCAATTTGTAAATTTAATCCTATCTCTTCCTATAGAAAGTAGAACCGGTTATACATATCTCTGCCACCCCCGAAGAACACAGAAAGAGATCACCGTTGCTGTAGCGACGGACGAGAGCACCGGCGAGCGCGATAGAGCGCCGGTGAGCGCAACAGGAGGCTTGCTATTGAGCCCAGGGAGAGCGGAACGGCCTAGCCGTGGTGACCAATGATGTTCTCGCGGTCAGTCGAGCTTTGTTGGTTTCCGTACTCCCAGGCCACGGAACGCTAGCTTTCACACTCTCTAAGTGCAGTAGAGGGCTAGATTTGCAAATACGTGTATAAGGTAGCTAGATTTGCAAAAAAAAAATAAGGCTCATGAGTAGGGTTGAAAACGAAAACAAAATTTTCGACTGTTCTGAAGAAAAATGCAAACATAAGACTTTTTTTGAAACGGAAAATATTGATATGGAAACAAATTTTTTTTGCTAGAAACGAAAACGGACTGAAGAGCCAATTCCGATAGAAACAAAAACCGAAATTCCGTATAAATAGAACTGGAAATTCCGTTTTCCAATTTAAATAATACAAGAAATATATATTGCTTTATAGAAAATATCGATAGAGTTAAAAATTCTTTAAAATATTTTATAACATTTTAAACTAAGAAAAATTATTTTTAGCAAGATTTTGTTTTTGTTTTTCTCAAATAATTTATTATTTAAATCTGAAAATAGAAAAAAATCATTAATTAAATACTAAAAATTCAAAAAAACTCATAAAATCCGAATTAAATACTCAATTAAAGAATCTACAAATTTTTAGGGTGTTACAATTGGGAACATATCTGGATGGAATTTTTCGCTTTCGTTTCCGTATCTACTTTGTTCCATTCCGCATCCGTTTCTGAGATTTTTGATTTTGCTTTCGTTACCAGTAAAAAATAAAAAAATAGAAACAAAATAACCATTTACTACTGACCATTTCTGTTTAATTTGTATCCTATCCACAGGGCTAATTAAGTGAAGAATTCGTAAGCCAGCATGAGCGTTTTGCTCTGAGCCTGACCTACCCAACGGTGGGCGCTAGCTGCTACATGGCGATACCCCATCCCGCCAGCACGACATTGGCATGCCGCAATCACTAAGGGCCTGTTTGGTTGCCCTTATGAGCTCAACCAGGCTGTATGAGCTCACTTAGGCTGGGATGAGCCTAGGCTGGGATGAGCCAAGCTGAGTAGATGCAATGCAATGCTGTTTGGTTCATTGTATAAGATTGGACAGGCTGCACAGAGATGTTGTTTGATTGACTACACAGAATGGAAGTGAGATACATAAATTCAAAAGATGGGTAATGCAAATTAAAAAAACAAATACTAGTGAATCAATAAATTTTAAAATGAAAACAAAAATTTTAAAACAAACAATAGAAAATCAATAAATTCAAAATTCAAAATTTTAATTTTTTGAAATTTATATGGCAAGTGGGGTCTAGTTTTGTTCAAAAAAATGTCAGGAACACATAGGTGAAATCGGTTCGGTGATCGAAGATGCTAATCAAAAGATATATCAAATAATAGATGGAAAATAGATTGCAAATGATGATATTGTGATGATGTCATCATGCATGCATGCATGGTGGGAGGGAAGCCGGGCCTGGCTCAGTTGGAACGGCCGATCCGGGCGTTCCTCTCCAACCTGGATAGTACAGTAAATTTGTACCTATTGAGACTGGCTGCAACAGTGAATACAGGCAACCAAACACTAGTTTCTTGCATTACATGAGTCAGGTTAGGGCTCATGTACCCAACCAAACAGACCCTAAACTTCCGAGCGTGCGGCCGCATATTCCTATGATGCCAACCTGGCAAATGGTCGGCTCAGCTGTAGTGCTCGCTTATTTTTGATTGCCACGTGTTAGAAATGAAAGAGCGAGAGAGAATGAATTTGGGACTCATCGTTTATTGTATATGGTCACATATTTATACATGTTGAATAAATACCATTAAAAGGTGTCTATTAGAAGATGGTGGCTCCGCATGAAAAGATACCTCTTTGTCTATTAAGGAGAAGGTGGCTCTTCATGAGAAGGTACCATCTTTGCCACTGTTAGTGCTCTTTGTAAATAAATTTTTTATCGCAAATTAAGTTTCAACCATTGTACATTCAAATTGAATAGTATTATTTAGACAAGGTTAGTGCTTTTTGTAAATAAATTTTTGTTACAAATTGAGTTTTTATTGTAACACACGAACACGTAACTAGTAGCCATAAAACTGTGCTCGTGCATTTTCATCTCCCGATCAATGCGCTGTACAATAGCCATAAAATGTACTTGTGCATTTTCGTCTCCTGATGCAATGCTTTATCTTCACACGGCAATTGAATTATGTAAAGGAAGAATCCATTGAACGAATCATTGCAAAGTCGATTTCTCTCTCTATTCTTCAAGCTATAAAACCCACTCCTTTTCTTCTACGCAAACCGCTCTAATGGCGTATTCTTCTTCCTCAGCTCCGATCGTACTGAACACCATTATTTTTTTACCTTTTTTCTGATCCATTTGGATAGAAATCGCTGACTATAGCTCTACGCAAGTAGCCAGTCGTCGAAGAGCATTGGAGATGTTAGAGCATTCGCCAACATTTCTACGAAGAAGTTTGGACGCCATTATCCATGATCTTCTCCAAATCCTCTCCGGCATGGTTGCAAGAGACGTCTATCATGCTTGATAGGCAAAATGCGGTGATATATGATTCCTTGGAAAGTCACCATGCATCGGCCAGGAAAGAACATGCATATCTTCCATGAGCACCTTAATGACAAGGAATAAAAAAATCGAAGCTCTCGAGCAGCGTTTCAGTTGCCTTAATGAAAGGATTTCTAAGTTCGGAGCACATCTGGGCTTCAGATGCCATCGATTGGCTACTCGAAAATTTGTAAGATTTTGAGTCGGCCAATGGCTTCAGTTTTTGTTCTACGAGTGAGCGAAGTTGGTGGATGCTGACATAGATGCAGAGCAACCAGAAAAATAGCTTTGACAAATAGCCTGATGCATAGATTGATTGACAAGATCATGCATAGATTGATTGACAAGATCACTGAGCTGACCTTGGATAACTTGGTACACACTTGGCGAACTTGTCGCAGTTGATACTAGGATCAGCGGGTTATGCGAAATCGGCGGAACCGATGGAGCGGTAGTCGGTATAAAATCCTCTGCACTACAGAGTGCTTCCCGCTAGGATCCTGCAAGCTACGTAGTGCTTCCCCAAAGAAACGCCGAAATCTCCTCATCAATTCCTTTCCTCTAGCTTTTGAGTAAACTCGACTTGCGCTTCCTTATAAAATTTTCCAATCTTCAGAAGAATCAAATTTTTTTCGGTGACATCGAAATTACCCAACGGCTTTCCAGGGGGCCGATAAATCATCATTGGGTTTTGGTGGCTTCTTGATTTTGGTCAGATAAGTAAGATGTCGGCAAATGCTAAGATTAACAAGTCAAGGTCTTTAGCTTGAGCTCCACCAAGTACAACACATGTACGATGGTGATCACCGAGTGTAACATATACATAAGGCTTCCCTCAAATGCAACACATGCATAAGAGCTCTCAATTCTCTCCTAATTACAACACATGCAATTAGAGCTCACTCTTAACTTAAACCAAATGTAGGAGTGCAATATATGCACAATACCACCCAAATACTGAACAAAGCCAACAACCACCAAATGCTAGCCCCCAAGGTACCTTTTATAGCTTATTCAAAGAAAACTAGTTGTTGGGGGTAAACTTGGTGCTACAGCCCTACTAGGGCTGGTAGCACTCGCCTTTAGGCCAACAGCTAGAAAAACTAACTGTTACTCAGAAAAGCCGGTGCTATTGGGCTTCGGGCGGTAGCACCAGGCCTTTTTTTGGGCTAAAAATACGCGTTCTGGAATTTTTACACTGTCTCTGGGGTGGTATTACCGCCCCGAACGATGCTACTGCCTATCTAGGACCGGTAGCTACCGCCCATGTAGGGGCAGTGCTATTATTGTTTCAGCACTAAAACACTTATAACTTTTTACTCTGAACTCTGATTTAAGTGATTTTGGACTCCATGCGAAGCTTATCAAAAGAGTTACAATCTCCAACCATTTTTAAGATTTAAGCATTCATAGATATTTTTAAATATCATAAAACAAAGACTCTAATGTAGTCATTCAAGTCTAAAATCTGATTTCTCGAAATCCCTCACATAGACTTGGTCATGAGCATGACTACAAACTAGAAAGAGTCAGTAAGATCAAATATTAAGCTATGTGATGATCAACTCATGATTAAAATAATTTTGTAAAACACATTCGTAAATTCTAATAATGAGCATCAATATTTTGCAAAATACATTTGCAAATATAAATTTTGCAAACAAGAGTAATCAAGCTCATATCTTTGAGCCATGTCATAATCAAACCAATTTCCAAACACATTTGCAAACCCTGTTCACATGCTTCAAGATAAGATTCAATTAAACCATATTTTGTAAAAACTTATTTTGCAAATACAAGGCATAAACCTATCTTACCCTTTCTGATGATTAACACATGATCAAGTCACAAGATAAGACTCCGATGTATAAGCTCTCTATTTGCAACACATGCAAATATCTAGCTCCATGCAAAAACGAAATCAATTAAGATTCGATAAGAAGCAAGCATGAATTCTCTTATTTGTAACACATGCAAATATTTAGCTCATGCAAGAATCAACCAAGAGAGTGAGCTAAAATGAAATGGATTGAGTTCATCAACACATGATGAAGCTCAAACTATAAGACTCAACCCCTCTTAATAATACGGCAACCTACAGTTGTAAGTTCAACCTTCATTAGTTATGGTTTTGGTGTTAATGACAAATCTAATATCCCTTAATGTGATTTTATTATTAATGACAAATCTTATATCGAGACTAACTTGTTTATTTAGAATATCTTTGATTAGTCTCATCGCATTAAAAGAATGGAAAACCCAAGGTATGTTTGCGTATCCATTCTAGTATTAGTTGCATACTTTGGAGTCAAGTTAAAATATGAATGTCCTCATTATATTAACCACAAAATGTGCATCATGTTTCCCAATCCATATATTACATGGATGCACACACTTAAGGGGAGTTTATAGTTTAACTTGAAAGTCTCTTTGTATTGATTTAATTCTTATTGACACATATAAGGATCAAGACAAAGAAACTAAATACATGAGTATATGAAAACTTGAGTAGTTAATATATACTCATATCAATTTAAATGATAATTTAAATTGAGTTCATTTGTCTTGTTAATCATTAAAGAACATTTCATCATGTGTTGATGGTGTTCCTTGATTAATTAAGGACAAATGAATAGCTCTTAAGTATAATAAAGCATGAGTTGCACTATTGTACTTAAGACACACTTAAATCATTCAAATTGATTTAGGTTGTGCTCAATTGATCTAAAGGCATCCATTATGTGTTAATGGAGTGCAAGAGATAATTGAGACAACCATGCATCTTGGACTAACAAGTTTTATGAGTTGTAATTGAGTTAGGTCCAAAGATGGATGAGATGATAAAGAAGAGGAGTCGAGTGATGATCCCAAGGGAGTATCAAGTGAAGATCATAAAGACCCCAAAGGGATTGCTTGAGCATGGGCGGGTATAACTAGATAGGCTAAGGACTTTTGTAGTCTTTGAGTCTAGTTTTATCGCCGTACTATTAAGAGGGTTGTCTCTAACTTGAGTTTCATCATGTGTTGATGATCTCAATCCGCGTTCACTCAAGCTCAAATCATTTGGATTTGGTTTTTGCATAAGAGTTAACCATTTGGCATGTGTTGCGAATGGGTTAAGTTTATGCTCGGTTGTTATTGGTTTATGCTCTGATTTGCATATGTTGCAAAGAGGAAGAGCATATGCATTTGGTTTTCGCATAATGCTTTGATTTGCATGTGTTGCAAATAGGATAAGCTAATGCGTTGGCTTTTGCGTGAAGATCACTTTTGCATGTGTTGCAAATGTTGAAGCTTCATGTTTTGTTTTCATTTACAAAACAATCTTTCTTAATCTATGTGGTTTTGCATGGAGCTAAGTTTTGCATATGTTGCAAAAGGTGAGAGCTCATGCATTGTGTTTTAGCTTGTGACTTGATCATGTGTTGATCATCACAAAGGCTAAGTAAAGTTTATGGTTTGTGTTTGCAAAATGTGTTTTTGCAAAATGTTGTTTTGTTATTTGCAAATGTGGTTTGCAAATAAGCTAGAGGTTATGGATTTCAATCCTAGAGCATGTATTGGCATTTGAAAATGTGTTTTGCAAAGTGTCGGGATCATGTGTTGATCCTTGCATGGCTAGAGGATTGATCTTATAGCTTTTCGGGTTATTTGCAAATGTGTTTTTGCAAAAGTTATTTTGATCATGAGTTGATCATCACATGGTTCAAGGTTGTTGACCCTTGCTAGCTTGTAGTCATGTTTTTGATCAAGTCTATGTGAAGTATTTCGAGAATATCAGATTTTAGACTTGAATGACTACATTAGAGTTTAGTTTTGGTGATATTAAAAAATATCTATGGTTGCTTAAATCTTGAAAATGGGTGGAGATTGTAGCCCTCGTGATAAGCTTCGCATAGAATCAAAAATCACCTAAATCGGAGTTCGGAGTAAAAAGTTATGAGCGTTTTAGTAACTGTAGCCGCGGTACTACCGCAAAAGCGGTACTACCGCCCGTAGGGGCCGGTAGTACCGCCCTTCTTGATAGCTTTTGGCAGAGAATGGTTTTTGATCCCTAGGCGGTACTACATAGTAGAACGGTAATACCGCAAACACACTGAAAGCAACGGCTAGTTTTAGCTCGTTTAATGCCCGTTTGCCCCCAACGGCTAGTTTTCTTTGTGAGGCTATAAAAGGAGGTCATGGGGGGCATTTGCTGGTTGCTAGAGTATATTGGGTGAGGTGGTTCATGTATTGAAGTTCTCATTTGTGTATTGGCTCTTGTGTGAGTATTTGAGAGGTGATTTGCATGTATTGCATTTCCGCAAGTTGTTCTTGAGCAAGAGTGAGACTAATTGCATGTGTTGCAATTAGAAGTGGGTTGAGAGTCTCTTGTGCATGTGTTGCACTTGAGGGAGGTCCTTGTGCATGTGTTGCACTTGGTGATCACCGGGAGCGCATTCGTTGTGCTCGGTGAAGTTCAAGCGAAGGAGCGACTTGTTACTCTTGGAGGTTGCCGACTCCTAGACGGCGTAGGCGTCGTGCGCGGGAGCTCTCAAGGAGTGAGAAGCTCCGGCAAGTTTGTGAAGGTTCGGGTTGAGCCTACGCGCAAGCGTGAAAAACCACGACTAGTGGAAAAGAGGCGGGTGCTCGAGCGGGAGCCGGTCCAAGTGGTTGGGCTTGCCTCAACGTGGACTAGGGGAGACCGGCAAGTCTCCGAACACCACGGAAAAATATCGGTTGTCTCTTTTACCTTCAAGCATTTACTTTATTGTATATTTATCAATTGCTTGATTATAATTAGAATTGCTTAGTATTGATTGTTTGCTCAATTTAGCAATTCTAGTATAGAGACATAATTTAGTTAGTGCACTAGTAAGCCTAGTTGATTTAGGCTTTAATTGTCAAAACCGAGTTTATCGCTTCCGCATATATCTTTGATTAGGTTTTGACTTAGGGGTGTATTAGAGCGAATTATTTTAGTGAGTGATCGAATTTTGTAAAACGCCTATTCACCCCCCCCCTCTAGGCGCATCCTCGATCCTACAACAGTAGCAATCCGGTCTCCCATCCAAACACCAAGACCGGTTAAAGACTAGAAACACATTCTTAACACTAACTAGTTATAACATTTGCCTCTAGCATATCCACTTGGAGTTTTTATGATTTCCATTTTTTCCTCTCTAATCTGAGTCATTTCTTCTTGTTCACCAACATATGATGAATCTTCTCTATAGTTTCCCTTCACTTCAGGATTCATCTTGCTCACCAATACATGATGAATCTTCTCTAACTTCCCTTCACTTCGGGATTCATCCTTGAAGCTTATCAACACATGATGATTTCTTCCTGATTCTTCATTTTCTTAGACTCAACCTACTTCATAACTCATGGAAGATTGTTAGTCCAATAAACGCAATTGCCTCAATCATCAATTACACTCCATTAACACATAATGGATGCCTCATGATTGATTGAGCACAACCCTAATCAATTTAAACGATTTAAAGGTGTTTTGAGTACTTTGATGTAACTAATGTTTCATTATGCTCAAGAACTTTCCGCTTGTCCTTAACTAATGAAGAAACACCATCAACACATGATGAAGCGTTCTTTGATTGATTGAAGGGCAACAAAACTCAATTTAAAATTTATTTAAGTTGATATGAGTATATATTAACTACATAAGTTTCATATACTCATTTTGATGGTTACTAAATAATGATTCAAATTATGTTGGAGTGGTGAAAAGGAATCAATACTCTTAATATCATCAACAATAGAATAAACTCTATTAAATATGTGCATATAAATAATTGAACTTGAATCAATATGCACATATTCAATTTTTGATTGCTTTGGAGTTTATTCCATATTAACATGAGTATCTTACAAGTACACAAGTTAAATATATTCAAAAGATTGTTCCAAAGTAATGATCTTTGATATAGAAAGATGAATTAGATCAATACTTTAAAACTTCAAAATTAAGCATGAACTCCCCCTAAATGTGTGCATTCATGTATATATGGAGTCGGGAACAAAATGCACATCTTAAGGTTAAAACAATGGTGGAGTTCACTCTTTACCTTGAATCTAAGGAATGTATCTAGAAATAATAAAGTTGCATTGGATACATACCATTTGAATTTCCATTTTTCTTTTTCATGAGACTTTGATAGTTTCATATTTTCATCCAAAAGAGACTAATAAGAGTTAAGCTCAACAAAAGAGTTAATCTCATAAACGGATTTATTATTAATTAATAATTGAGACTAATCAAAATTATGATTATCAAAAGAGTTAGTTCCACTATTAGATTTGTCATTAACACCAAAACCAACTTAATGGAGTTTGAACTTTCATTGTCTCGCCTGACTCGCAGCTAATATTTGTACCATGCTACCGCAGCAGCACTGATACTCAACCCAAGGCTTTATATATATAGCCTAAAAGAATCAACCACAGCTGATTTTTGGTGTCACCTCATTAGGCCTTTCGGCGTACCCAGCTTCACACTCTTAGTTATCTACTCTTACCCAATGTGGACATCATAATATATTTCTATTTTACACACTATGATTGATACTGTAAATACAACTCATTGTCCGAGTGTAGTTGTTCATCCTCATATTATAGCCTATGTAAAGAGCCCCACCAGCAACACCCCTTCTTATTGCACCTTCTACCCACCACTTATACAAATTTATCAATCCCACATATCCATAACCAACTACTACTGCGACAGTTCATCGTCAAAACCATCTTTTCTCACCACATCTGATTTATGGTTTTTCCTAAAAGCATTTTCTCGTGCATTGGTTATATCGAATATAAACAAATAAATTTGTTGAAAATTATTAAAATGTGATTAAGGAATGCTTGCCTGAAATTGGATTGAAAAAGATGTCCTCATGCGGATTCTCAAAGAGATCATTGGTCAGATTAGTTTGATTTCCTAAAATTATAAAATATGAAATTTTAAGAGGTTATTATATTTTTATATATTTTACAGTGTCCAAACTTGTATTAATATTGGTTGTTTAATTTGCTTATAGGCCATCTTAAGAAATTTTTAAATATATTGAATTTTATACTATTTAAAGCTTGTCATTTTGTTTATTACATTCATTATGTTTTTCGCCAAAATTTTAAAATTTGGATGTCACTATGACGATGAGCACATTTTTCTCTATTTTTTGAGATTTTTTCCTCTTTTCTTTTTTCTCTCTCTTTCACTTTTTTTCTTCTTCCCCCACTCCAACCTTATCCTCTCCTCACTTTTTCTCCTCTCTCCCTCTTTTCCTTTCCTCTCTACTGAAGAAACAAGTTGGCCTAGAGGCAACTTTTAAATTTTAGTGCTTAAATTATAGTTTAACTATCAAACTTCAACAATTAGGTTAACATAAGCAATATGAAAGAATGAAGAATTCGGAATAACAGAAAGGCAACAGCAAGTAAAAGAGAAAACTTATTATGTAAACAAAAAAAACAAGTGATTTTATCCCGTGGTTCAAAGCCTGTCTCATAATCCACATTGGAGCACTTCTCCTTGAAGTATAGCTCCCCCACAAGCTAGTCGCAGTAGCTTTTGGGTTTCCACTATGGCAACTATTTTACCACTTCGGTGAGGTGAGTTCCAAACCTCTCACTACAAGGTGACCTTCCACAAACACCTTTGAACAGGTCGCACCTTTACAGCCTCCAAGCCATCTAGGATCACTAAGACCCAAGAGTAATAGACCCTACAAAAGCCCTGTCTCTTGGTTCACTCACAACAGCACAATTAGACTTAAGTTTGGAGCTAAAAACTTAAGAAAGTGAAGTTTTTTTGAGAGTTTAGAGCAAAACTCAGTCTCCTTGAAGGAATGAATGCTCAAAGGATACTAAGATGTCAAGAAGATCGAAAAGTTCTATGGTAGATGGCTCAGAAAATGCTTATATAGGCATTTGGACAGAAAATAGCCGTTACACCTACCACTGTGATCGTTGCAACGTGTCATAGTGTCAAAATTCAGCTTAACACGTTTGCCACGGACTTAGTGAAAAAAGCTAGCGATACTAATCCTATGTACCACGGCCCAAATTTGAATGTTTACGCCGGATTGAAAAATTTAGTCCGTCGTACATAGAAAGTTTGAATGATTTTGGTCTGGCGAAGGAATATGAATTCAATATGTGCGCCGAACCAAAATATTTGGTACGTCGTAGATGGGTTTTACAGGAATCAGTAGCCACGGACTTTTTGACAAAGAAAAGAGTTCAACCAAGAGAATTACTTTAGCGTCGGACAGAACTCTGTGAAGGCAAAATTTTGTCCGGCGTAAATGGTGGGCGCTCGGTTAGAGAATTCTTCAAGGAATTTTCACCATAGGCTGAATATAGAGAGGGTTTGGTGAGGATTTATGGTATTTTATCAAGCATCTCGGACTGAATTATTTGGTCCGCCATAGATGTGATTTCAAGGAAATTATTCTTGCGGACTTTATAAGACAAGGAAAGATTAACCATGAGAAATGCAACTGCGTCAGACTAAACTTAGAGAAAGTGGAAATCGGTCCGGCGTGAATGTGAAACATTCAGTTAAGGTGAAGGTTTTGGCTAAGGTTGCTCTGAACTTTTAAAGAACGACATATGAAATATTTGGTCCGGGGAAATAATTAGATTGAAGTAGGGATTGTTTGTTCAATGACAGATGATTTTAGCAATTTTAATTCCAAGCTATTCTAATTTGTCTCGGCATTGCGAACCAACACACCTAGCTTGTGCACAGTCCCCCTTCATAGAACGGCTAAAAAGAAATAAACCTAGCTACTTGGCTTGAATCATTTCCCAAGCCAAAAACTAAAAGCCAGAAACCTTATCCTTATCTTTTCAGTAGGCTTTTTAGAAGCTTCAACCAATGTTCTTCATTGTTTAGAGATTATTGACTTGGTCATCAATACCAAAACCATATTAATAACATGAAGTAAATGATTAGGGGGTCTAGATGCTATCATCCATCTCGCCCACATCACTGCCGACCCTTCCCACCACTGCCTGCCCTTGCCCTGTGCCATCCTCTCATCCTGGTCCGTGCCCTACCTGGGTCCCGCGCCACCCATGTGTTGTGCCTCTGTGCCTGCAACCCTCCCCAGCGGGTGGGCCACCGCGCCCTTGGTCATGTGTTGTGCCACGGCCCTCCCCTGTGGGTTTGCGCCCCACGCTCTTGAGCCTCAGCTTGGGTTGGCCTGGGCCACTACCCCAGGCCGTCGAGCCCCCCTTCCTCCTCCTTGCTTGACCGTTGACTTCCATGGTGCCTCCATGTCCAAGTCAGCTCTATTGATAGGGTTGGTAAGACCCTAGCTCTCCCCTTCCCTCCATCTTTATATTGATCATGCTTTTAGAATTTTTATACATGTTTTAGGTGTGAATGAAATGATTGAACATTATTAGTTTGGGTCAATGATGATTATGGGGATTGCCGAGGAGTGCAGTGGCTCTCCTGGCACACGCAACATTGCCTCTACAGTGGTCTCTACTGAGACTACAGTTCCTATAATCTTTAGTCTTTGTCAGTACTCTCTGTTGGGTACCCTCTCCATTACTTCAAAAGCGATTAACATGGCGGTCAACATGATGCAGACCCACGTGGCACCCGGCGGTGGGCGAGCACGCCTGCCGCGCGGCGGTCGGTCCACGTGGCACCCGGCAGCGTGTGGCGGCACGCCGCCACCTCGCCACTTCGCCCGTGTCGGTCCACGTGGCACCGGCGGCGGGTGGGCGAGCACGCCGCCGCCGGCGTGATCGGTCCACGTGGCACCGGCGGCAGTGGGCGAGCACGCCGCTGCGCTGGTGTCGGTCCACGTGGCATCCGGCGGCAGGTGTGTGTGGGCGCCTCGCTGCGCCCGCCGCAAGACAAAAAGGTGGTGCGAGGTGGCTTCACCTCGGCTCCTTCCCCGTCGTCTGATTACGGGCGGCAGACAATGATGTCGAACACATCAATCGCAAGGATTTCGCTACAAGCCCATTCCTCGACGCCTCTCACCAACCCGTCAAGAAGGGTCACATCCCGGCGGACGGTAAAGCCATCGTCGGCATTTAATGAGGCCGGAGGAGCGGACAGACGGAAGGGATAATAAATGTATGAAGATAAGCATGATGACCCTCCTTGGTACCTGCCCGGCTGGCCTGGCCTATATAAGGGCCCTCGGGTGCATGGGGAAAAGGGGTCGGTCGAAGGTTGAAGAACGAGCAAGCAAAGAGTCCCGTAGTAGAGCCTAAGGAAAAACTTGTAACCCAAAGGCTTTGTACCGCACTACTCCAAAAAACACTCTTTAAACAATCTAGCAGGAAGTAAGGCTATTACCCAAGGCAAAGAGGGCCTGAACCTGGGTAAAATCTTTGTGTCATCCCTAGTTCATAGACGCCGGAATCCTCCGCGTGGGAGTCTCTAGGGTTTTCACCCTCTAGGTTTAGCCAGCCGCGAAGACGCCCTCCTTCCGAACCAAACCGGTCGATGACTCGGGACTGTCGAAGCGAATCGCCGACAATTGCTATACTACTTTTGCTATATTTATGGCTATGCAAATGTGTGTTATAGTTTTGAAGGTGGGGGTTTATCTTTAATGTGGGGAATAAAAAGAAATGCAGGGCTGTGAATGTGATGGTGCTAGGGATGAGATGGCCTTGCTCCTGGTCCTTGGCTTGTGCTTGGGGCTCCTAGCTTTTTGCTCCCTAGTGGTCTTGTTTGGACTTGTGGTGCTTCCTGGTGGCTTGCTCCTGGAGCTTAGCCTCCTAGGGTCTTGCTTCTTGGTTGTGCTCTTGGTTTCTTGGGTGTGATTGCTCCTCCTTACTTCTTGGAGGCTTTGCGATTGGGCTAGGAGCTTTGCGTGAGGCTTTGAACTTGGTTGTTTGAGTGAAATGGAGAGGTGTGACTCAGCTAGCTTGGATCTTATCTATTTTAACAAAGGCTCCTCTACCTTTTTACTATGTGTTTTCATCTTTTTACCATGAGATATTTGTGTACTATTTTAGCTGTGCTATGGTTACCCGCAATTCTATCAAATTTGTATAATACCGGATGATGAAACCCTAGGAAGCGAGAGATGTCGACTAGCCCCGAATAGTCTGGTATCTCGATGGGCATACCAATCGCATACGGGTCTGACGACAATTCTAGAAATTTAAATTTTTGCATCCTGTCCTATGGTTATACATATATGCATGTGTGGATTATTTGTTTTGCAGGAATCAAGATGAAGGTCCGAAGCTGTAGATTTTAGGAATTTAGATTTTCTTGTAATCTTATTTTTTATGTAACTTTATTCTTTAATGCACATTGTAATTATGCACTTGTACAACATTTTGATAATCAATAAAGTTTAGGATTAATTTGTTGAGCAATTTGTTTATGTATGTACTTAATTTGTGTTAATGATCTCAATTGCGGGGTTAAGGAACCAGGGTTCTTTCACTAATGTTTACCTTACCGGTAGCGTTGACTAAATTTGGCAAGTATTTGGTTTGCTACCAAATTTTGGTATGAATCCCTTCTCTCTTAGTTCTTTAGTTCATTTTCTTGCCAATCTTTAGCTAAAACATTGGTAGCCAATTTGGTGACCAAATTTGATAATACCAAATTTTAGTAAGGTTTAGTAAGGCAAATTTGTCATCAAAACAAACAGGCCCTTATGACCTAAAACATCCAACTCAATCTGGATTTGTGCTTTGAGTCTCCCTGTTCGTATCAGCTCAACCTTTTTTGGTTGGAGTCCCTTTCCATCTTCAAATCTTCTTGCTTCCGATATTTTTCTTGACGATTTGCTTCTTTATATTTACCTTTCTTTAGTGGGCATCTTCTAGAGGCCTCTTAATGCAGCCAATGTTTTATTCTAATTTTGACAAATCCCGATCTTTCCTTATAATTAGGTCAATGCCAAAAATATTTTTATCTAATATTTTGCCTAAGAGAAATGTAGCGGCAACAGCAGAATAGGTCAGCTGCATTTAGTACTTTCACAGTTTCACCCCTTCTGAAGGGGAACCTGGGAATGGAGCTGGTGCGTGCGTGGAGCTTTCAGAATTGACTCTGGCAACGGGCAGATCAGAATGGTTAAGGTTAAAATTTAAATGCCTGGTTGAATCGTCACGTCTAAGCAGAAGGCAATGCTGCTGATATTTCAGCAAGTGACATGGCAAAAGGAGTTACCCAGTCAATCGTTAATCAACTCGTGTTAATTAGATATGACGGCACTCCGCAGCAGGAGTTGTCAAAATCTAATCCTGAACGGCAACCTGCTGTCTTGATGTTTCTTATCACGATTTTTTCTTTCTTTTTGAGTGTGGAAGTAACCCAATACGACTAATTTAATTGCGACGATGACGACACTTCCTTGATCTTGTCAGTTTCCTCTGCAATTTGAATTGAACAGCTCGAATATATGCTTTCTAATGAATTCGTCTTGCAAGTTGAGACGTCTGATATATATTGTTGAGAAATTTTACGATGGATAATACAGGTAGTAAGTAGTGGCAGTAGAAATTAAATCTAACCATTCATTCTTCAAGGGTATTTTAGATTTTTGCTATCCATTCATCAAGGGTATTTTAGACTTTTCCTAATTTGTTCATAGTTTTAGATTTACCAAATATCTAGTGATCTTGAGACTTCTTATCCATTCATCTCGCCATTCATCGCAAATTTGTATAATCTGGATGATGAAACCCTAGGAAGCGAGAGATGTCGACTAGCCCCGAATAGTCTGGTATCTCGATGGGCATACCAATCGCATACGGGTCTGACGACAATTCTAGAAATTTAAATTTTTGCATCCTGTCCTATGGTTATACATATATGCATGTGTGGATTATTTGTTTTGCAGGAATCAAGATGAAGGTCCGAAGCTGTAGATTTTAGGAATTTAGATTTTCTTGTAATCTTATTTTTTATGTAACTTTATTCTTTAATGCACATTGTAATTATGCACTTGTACAACATTTTGATAATCAATAAAGTTTAGGATTAATTTGTTGAGCAATTTGTTTATGTATGTACTTAATTTGTGTTAATGATCTCAATTGCGGGTTAAGGAACCAGGTTCTTTCACTAATGTTTACCTTACCTAGAGCGTTGACTAAATTTGGCAAGTATTTGGTTTGCTACCAAATTTTGGTATGAATCCCTTCTCTCTTAGTTCTTTAGTTCATTTTCTTGCCAATCTTTAGCTAAAACATTGGTAGCCAATTTGGTGACCAAATTTGATAATACCAAATTTTAGTAAGGTTTAGTAAGGCAAATTTGTCATCAAAACAAACAGGCCCTTATGACCTAAAACATCCAACTCAATCTGGATTTGTGCTTTGAGTCTCCCTGTTCGTATCAGCTCAACCTTTTTTGGTTGGAGTCCCTTTCCATCTTCAAATCTTCTTGCTTCCGATATTTTTCTTGACGATTTGCTTCTTTATATTTACCTTTCTTTAGTGGGCATCTTCTAGAGGCCTCTTAATGCAGCCAATGTTTTATTCTAATTTTTGACAAATCCCGATCTTTCCTTATAATTAGGTCAATGCCAAAAATATTTTTATCTAATATTTTGCCTAAGAGAAATGTAGCGGCAACAGCAGAATAGGTCAGCTGCATTTAGTACTTTCACAGTTTCACCCCTTCTGAAGGGGGAACCTGGGAATGGAGCTGGTGCGTGCGTGGAGCTTTCAGAATTGACTCTGGCAACGGGCAGATCAGAATGGTTAAGGTTAAAATTTAAATGCCTGGTTGAATCGTCACGTCTAAGCAGAAGGCAATGCTGCTGATATTTCAGCAAGTGACATGGCAAAAGGAGTTACCCAGTCAATCGTTAATCAACTCGTGTTAATTAGATATGACGGCACTCCGCAGCAGGAGTTGTCAAAATCTAATCCTGAACGGCAACCTGCTGTCTTGATGTTTCTTATCACGATTTTTTCTTTCTTTTTGAGTGTGGAAGTAACCCAATACGACTAATTTAATTGCGACGATGACGACACTTCCTTGATCTTGTCAGTTTCCTCTGCAATTTGAATTGAACAGCTCGAATATATGCTTTCTAATGAATTCGTCTTGCAAGTTGAGACGTCTGATATATATTGTTGAGAAATTTTACGATGGATAATACAGGTAGTAAGTAGTGGCAGTAGAAATTAAATCTAACCATTCATTCTTCAAGGGTATTTTAGATTTTTGCTATCCATTCATCAAGGGTATTTTAGACTTTTCCTAATTTGTTCATAGTTTTAGATTTACCAAATATCTAGTGATCTTCAGAGACTTCTTATCCATTCATCTGCCATTCATCAGGGTCATATGACGTGTTTACCGTAGAGGACAAACAGTATGACGGAATTTTTTACCCTTTTACTCCCTCTCTAAATTTTACTACCAATACTATAGATGGTAGTATAACTAGATCTAAATTGATTTCAATCATTAGATTCAAAGAAATAAACAGCGTATATTGATTTTAATCCACCGTAAAAGAGCTCATATTGCTTGCCCAAACAGCCCAGGTAGGCCACTCGTTTAACGTACTTTATGCAGAATGAGGCCATCCGACAATGATCACTTCCATGAATAGATAGAAGATACTTATATATCTTTACGCTTCTTAGCTCCAACATAATAAGAAAGACTTGTCGTCCCTTTGATCTTTCCACACTCTTGACAGGATCAACTGCGTTAGTTTCCCTCGTCAGGCGCAAGGAAGCCGCCTGCGGAACGAATGCACGCGCGCGTGCTAGCTCTCGTCACGGCCGCGCGGCACAAGAAACCCGCAGGCGAGAGCGCCGCGCTTTTCCATGCGTGTGATGCGTCGCCGCGCCTCCCGTCTGCGCGCGACAAATCAGGTCTCGCCGACCTCTCTCCATCGGCCGAGCGGTGCCGGTTCTCTAAACGAATGAAACAGTTCATCGCGCATGCATATTGCACCCAAGACCATCAGCTTCACGACGACAAAACGAGGTCCTACGCGCTCGATCGTTAGCTCTCCTTGCTGGGTCGAGACGCGAGAGAGAGAGAGAGAGAAGCATGCTACAAGTTCGAACAGAATTTCTGAAGAAATGGTAGACAAATTTTGTTCGAAACTTGTAGAACAAACGCATTTTTGGCGGCAGTGTACGTGTGAGACTCGGATCGCTACAAGTTTCTGCAACTGCTGATTTAATTTGCTGAAGTGTGAGGCAAGACGGCGAGGGACTTTTCCCGTTAGTCTTTGGTGAGAACTTGCACTGCGCGTGCGTGCTCTATGAATGGAACAGGTTCTGGAACTCGAGAACAGGCAACGAGCTTCCTTCGAGTGGCGCAGTTTGTGCAAGACATCTCTTTCATCGATTTAATGCACGTAGAAATGTAGAGTGGATTTTGGGTAGGAGTTTCCTTCCAGCAGCTGTGATGTGGTCAGTATGGTTCGGTGAGAACACAAGGTAGAAAGAATAGTGAATAACGACCTCAGGACCGAAAATACTCGAGAATACTACATGATATGAAAATACGCACGCGGCTGCCTCAGCACTCACATTGGAGCGTAAAAAAAGGGAAGGTTTAATGAGATTCGTACTTCTCCATTTTTGGCTAACTTCTACGCTACCTCTTTTCCACGAAGAAGTTTAAACAACTAGAGGGGGCCTATAAGGATGAGATTTGAGAACTTTGGGCTGCATAGCTTAAACTTGCTCAAACCAATTTTGATTGATGTAATAAACTACATAATACATTAAGTGTTTGTTTGGTTTGAAGCTAATTTTACCATGCCTAAGCTTAAGAGTCTTAAGCACCAACGATGCGGTATGTTTATCGCACGGTCATGTAATGAATCGGTACTAAAGAGCTCTTAATAGTACGGAAGCACCAACCAGCCTCGATGTAACATCATCGATCGCTTGATGCTCCAACCGATACTAATAAGGCTGCTCTTTAGTTTGAAAGAATTGCTAATTATCTCTCCGCTTCTAATTTGAAAGAATTGAAATTAAATAATATTACATTTGAAATAGTAGATAATACATTAGACATCGTGTTATAGATTATTAGACGAGTGTTTAGTTCGTTGCCACAAATTTGACTTGCAACATTTTCTTAGTCTCATGTCCTATGTGTCATAGTCCTATTTTTTTTTGCCAAACTTTATCATACTTGTGTCATTGAATTTTGTTGCCACAAAAAGTGTGACAACCCACACATGCCTAAGGCTATTTATGGTAAAATTGACTTCAAACCAAATAGATCCTAAATTTATATATCATAGATAAAGAGCCAGAAAACAACGATTGAGCCAGGGCTGGTCAACAAGAGTCGTGGGTTTTGAGCATCACCCAGCAGTCGCACAAGATATGTGGTTTTTTTATTTAGATGGTAACCCCTAAATTTAATCTTAACTAATAAAAAAAAGGAGCTTACCATCACGCAACCGGACGATAGTCCCACCCGACCACGCTACGAACCCAAGCATGCAGTGGGACCACCTGCATGACCGATTCTACCATCCACCACAACTGTGCCGCTCCGTCCTGCCCACCCAACCTCCTCCTTGCAATTCCCTTCCCCTTCTCCACATAAAAAAACCAGGAAGTAATTCCCTTTGCTCCCCTATCTCTTTCACTCTCTTGCTTGTAATATTTTTTTAAAAAAAAATTGGCCAGGAGTTCTAGCATTCATCAAAGAAAGAGAATAACAGCTGAGCTACAAATACACACACGCACACACAGTGGCAAAGGCAGGAAATTTTAGGAGCCTAGGCAAGCATAACTATGGCTATAAATGTGAACAAATACACACACTAAAAGCATAGTCTAATATACATGTGAACATTAGTGGATGAAAACAAAGAAAGATGTGACAAGAGGTCCTACCATACACCAAAAGAGAGTTTGCAAGATTAAAAAAAAATTGTTTAGTGTATCATATAACATAAAAATATATTCACATGAAGTATTGAATTAGTACATCACATATATACCACTAATGTGCAGCATTCCACATTAAAAATTAAATAATATGCATCTCCAACTGTTTTGGTCGGTTTTTATACGGTGGTTGGTTTTTGTTACGCAAACGTGGGGGCAGAGCGCTTCGCGCTTGGATAGGGGACGGGAGGATGGCGAATGAAATCCCATTTATATTAGTAGATATGATGTTTCGTTTGATGTGTATATTTTGAGAATAGCAGGAAATCACCATATAACAATAATTTGTTCTTATCATCATATTATATGAACCTTCGGCTATATACATAGGGCCCGGCAGTACATATGCGCAGCCATTAATTTCCATCTTCACCTCAGAAGCAAATCAACCACATACACCAAGCTAGACTAGATACATAGTTGTTACATACATATCAAATAAGCACAGAAGGAGCGCTCTCTTGTACCCAACTCTCGTGAGCGCTAGCTGAGTCGAGCTGGAACCGCGGCGGGCTGAAACGCGCACCTAGCGCTAGACCTGGAAATTGGGCCGGGCTTTAGTGGGCCAGCACGACCCGGCACGAAAAAAAATGGGCCGGGCTGGCACGGCCCGAATGGCGTGCCGGGCCGGGCCTAAAAACCTGGCACGATGGGCCACCCGGCACGGCCCGACTGTATGGGCCGTGCTCGGGCCGGCACGGCCCGAAAGTCGGTCCGAATCTGTAATTTGTATTTTTTAGGGTCTTTCTTTGCTCATATGAATTTATACTCTACATGAAAGTTGTAGAGAATTTCGAGACGCATCTTTTTCATGTAGACAACTTTTCCATTTGAGCAACGTATGAATTTATAAAAAAATATTTAGTGCGCTGTGTAGTTTCAGACCGACGCCACGTCTCTCGGTAATCTGCATTTTTCAGTGTCTTCCTTTGCTCATATGAATTTATATTCTACATGAAAGTTGTAGAGAATTTCGAGACACATCTTTTTTATGTAGACAACTTTTCCATTTGAGTAACGTATGAATTTATAAAAAAACATTTAGTGCGCTGTATAGTTTCAGACCGACGCCACATCTCTCGGTAATCTGCATTTTTCAGGGTCTTCCTTTGCTCATATGAATTTATATTCTACATGAAAGTTGTAGAGAATTTTGAGACACATCTTTTTCATGTAGACAACTTTTTCATTTGAACAACGTATGAATTTATAAAAAAATATTTAGTGTGTTGCGTTCTCTCTAGTGCCGTGTTCGGGCCGGCCCGGCCCGACAGCAGCCCGGCGTGCCTTTGGGCCGTGCCGGGCCTTGATTTTTGCCATCCGTGCTGGCCCGTTTCACGTAGGCCCGAAGCACGACGGGCTCGGGCCGTGCCGGCCCGGCCCGGCCCAATTTCCAGGTCTACCTAGCGCTCAGCCAACTAAGCTGAGCTCAGTTCTCTTGCTTATATTGTTCATGCTTGCTTCTTACGTTGCTTCTTGCTAGCTCTGCATCAAATAGGTGCATCAAGGCATCTTGGTTTGAGGTCAGGTGGTCAAGGCACAAAAGGGCTACGGCCAACCACGCCAGCAGCGAAGTGAGTCCTTTGTCAACTGATCATTGCTGGGTTTTTGTGGCAATGCCGCTTTCTACCAATTCGTTCAATATTTAAGAGGTGTTTCCATATTTTTCTTTTTTACAGTTACATAAATATTAAAGTATGAATAAAAGATAGACAGTGATTATTTATCTTTTTACTTGCTTCAAGATTTGTGTAACTTATACTGAGAGGGAAAGCATTGAATGGCCTCTTATTCACCTGTGGCACAGCCAGGGCTTCACTACTGACTAAGTTTGTGTATATTGCAGTTTTAGTGCTCAGTTCTATAATTTATTGATTTAGTTTATTTCAGTGTTTGATTAGTTGATTTCATTGGCTATAGTTTTGAAAGACAAAAAAATGAAGTTTCAGCTTCCAGATTTGAACTTTCCGTTAACAAGAAGGTAATGTTCTATGCTTTGTATGTTGTTTTATACTTTCATTTATACGAAATCTGCACTGACGAATGCCTTGTGGCTTGTCATAAGAATGAACAGATAAAATCCTTTTTTACATATGTAGTGGAAGGTACAAATTTAAGTCCAGGGCATTCTAAAAAAGATAGGAATGTGATTTTCTTGCAATGATAAACTAGCAATAGCTACAGCAAGTTCATGTCAATAATTGGTTTTGTAAACTAATTTGTAATACTACAAATTACGAAGATCCATTTCTTAGCAGAAGGTGTCTTTTGTAACTAGTAGCTTGTTCCTATGCGTGAGTTTTCCGATCATGTGTTATTAGTTCATTGAATTTCACTTCAATATAAGTATTAAGATTGATGCTCCATGGTACAAAAACATTTCCAATTCATGGCAACATTTAAGTAATTATTCCCTAGCAGTTTTCTTGAATTTCTGAGCCAAAGTTGCCTTTTATAAGTGATTGGCGAACATCGGTATAGAAGGTATGGACCATAGATTCACAACCTGATCCTGATGCACGGAAAGGTACTGTTGCTTTTTGGCACTATTCCCGTGCATATTTTGTAGGTAATTTAAAATAGTAGTTCTTTTATATCTACATCTGTTGACTTCACTCAGATTTATGCATAGGTAAGCATGTATTTAATCCCAAATGACATGTTTTTGTTGCGAATTTGGGCCACTGAAATTAGGAAATTTCTTAGTATGGATCCTATTTTTCTTTGTGCATTTCATGTCCCAATGGAAATTTTTTTCTCTCGCATCGAGCTCCTCACAATTTGTCATTTCCTAAATTAATGATTAGTAGTTTGTAGGCTTAAAGACATGAAAGGATGTTATGAAAACATGCTGCCAGGCTACAGATGTAAACTAAAGATTTTTTTTTTAAAAAAAAAACACGTACATTCTGGTTTGCCTTCCCTTTTAGTGATATAATGGTCTATGTCCTTGTGTTAAGATGATTGCCAATGGTTTTGTTGGTTGTTTAGTTTAGGCATGTAACTATGGAGAACACAATTAATTTTCCTTGTTTTTGATGGTTTGAAGAATATGCAGGGACGATCTATTTAAATCGATAGTTGTAGTGTGTTTCTTAATAAAGGGGTGTTTGGGACAGCTCTAGCTCCACCAAAATCTGTGGAGTTGGTGGAACAGGATATTTCTAGCTCCAGAAATTTATGGGGCTGGAGCTGTGAGTACATTAAAAATGTTTAGGTAAATCATCTTGTTTACATTTTAGACTAAAAATATAAACTTAATTCACTTTATTTTAGCCTATAAGTTTCAGATCTGAGCTGGAGCTGAGATCTGGAGCTCTCCCAAACAGGGCCTAAAACTACGAACAACACTGTGTTTCTGATAATGGCAATGTTGTTGTAACTTGTAAGCTTCAATTGCTTTTCATACATATATATTCTTTTAATTTTTGTGACTTATTTGCTATCTTTACAAAAAAAAATTCACTTCCATATCACAACCACCTATACATTTCCCTATTGTTTAATATAGAGGTAGTTAAGTGAATAGATGATACTGACTTGCTAAATTTTTTTTTGGTACAAGGGCGCACACTACTCACACACATCACCACACTCATACACACTTACGTGCGTGTCCGATACACACGCTTAAATAGTTGGAGACTCCAAGAACTGATCATGCACGTCAGTGTACCCAAATTTTTTTAAAACCCCACAGTGAGGCTCAGAGTCTAATCATTGTTCCCACCTTCAAGACTACTAGCCTGTATAGCGCGCTACGCCGCGCCGCGCAAATTCTAGTCCGGTTTTTTTTGGAAAAAATCTGATAAATTTTGTCGAATTTTTGATTTCCGTAATTTTTAAATAAAATGGGTCGGTAGGACCCGCTGGCGAATCTACGGGCTACTACAAACCTTCGACGAATTCACGTTTAATCTACGGGTTACTATAAACCTTTGATGAATCTGTGTTTTTTTTAGAAAACCGTGGTTGTTTTTTTTTACGCATTTCGGGATATTTGATCTTTTTTTTTTGTTTTTTGTGTTTGTTAAAAAAAATGGGTCGTTAGGACCCGCCGTCGAATCTATGGGTTACCATAAATCTTTCGACGAATCTACGTTTTTAAAAAAAACCGCGGTTATGACCCGTTGGCAAATCCATAAGTTGCTGCGTTTTTCTGGTGACGAAGACATTTTTCCGGGTTTTTGGGTGTGAAAATATTTTTTCCGGGTTTTTTTGGCGGCGAAAACATTTTTTCGGGAAAAACGGAGAAAGGACCCGAACGTAAGAACCAGGGACCTGTTTGTTAATTTTTTGGACCTGTTCGCTATCCTGAAAAATTAGAAAAGGGCTTGTTCGTGATTTGAAATTAACAGGAGGTTTTTTTCGTAAAATACCGCGCCAGGGATCCAAACGCGAAGAAAAAATATATATTTTCCTCTCACAAAAAATCGCGAAGGACCTATTCGTAATTCGTAAGGACTTATCCGTAATTTCAAAAAACATAGGGGTTTTCGCAAAATTGGCAAAGTGGACAGGTGGAGGCCCTATCCTCTCGGCAATCCTCAGCTCTTTAAAGTATGGAAGTATGGAGAAATAGGTGAAGTTCACATACACCAGGTACGACTACGAGTGCTCCGCCAACTTAGTCCTCAAATTATATGCAAGAGAATATGATATCTTAAGATTTATACCCACTTACAACTTTTGGCTATAGAAAATTAAGAACTCGTAACATATGTTCTTTAATGGATTCATTTCTAAAGCCTGCTGCGAACTATACAGTACAAACTTCATTCATCATTCATCTCTACATGGGAAAAACAGGTAACTCTTGGTAGCAAAATAGAGTGGTAGAACTAAAGCAACCCCCTCAAAAGGTAACAGAGTGTGAATATCAATTAGTTAGGATAATGAACTGTACAAAAGGAAAAATTTTACAAAGTTAAATGGTGTTATCCAAGACTTGCAATTATGCCACACTCAACATTAATTCAAATAAAAGAAAAAACGCACACATTAAATCAACCTGAATGATGAATTGACCGTGCAGTTTTTCATTATAACAAAATACAATCAGAGCAAGCTTAGTAATTAAACATGGTAACTAGAACTCTCAGAAGAGCAAAACAAGGTTACAGAGACCAGAGGTCCAGAGCTATCAAAGATAGGCCCCATTAACTTCTCGGTTAGAAGAATACACAAGGAACAGAGCCAACCCTTCTTCAACAGATCAATGGTGCCACTATACTGACATGAATATGCAAAGCAATACTTTCATGGATCTAGGGATGAAAACAGGTCGGATACGGTCGGGTAGTAGGTTATCCCGTATCCTACCCTAATTATTTTTTTTCGGATACGGGTACGGGTACGGGTAGTGGAAATCGGGTAGGATACGGATCACGGATCTAGGGTATTCTGAATCGGTGAAAACGGATCTGGGATATTATACGGACGGGTATAATACGGATAATGTACTTAATCGAATAATCGTAAACTACCTATGATCAAAATATGTGATAAAAATAATTTAACTAACACATATGATCAAACTATGTGATAAAAATATATTAAAAAGAAATTGTAATCATGAGATAAGATATCAATCTTGATCTTGTCAGATTTGTGTAAAAATATATATATCTTTTCTGAAGCCAAGATTTTTACCATGCTGACATCAACTCTATGTCCACCTCTAGTAAAAATATTAAAAATTAAAACTTATATTTGAAGTTTTTACAAATTCAAAAACTGAAAGTAAATAAATATGAAAATAGCAATGTCAGAATTTTTATAAATAAAATGCAAAATATAAAAATCTCAAAATTTTATATAATACAAATATTTTAATTATAAACCTTAATAAAAATATAAATAAAATATTAACCATATTTTGGTCATAAATTAAATCAAACTCAGAAAATAGAAAATCTGATAGGGCACATTGTCAGAATTACTGTAATTTTTCTAAACAATATTTTACCATGAAATTTTTACTGGATATCAAAACTCATCTTTTCGACATTTATAAAATTTTTTATGAAATATTGACTTGATTTGATAGCTTTAATAATTACTAGAATGCTATCTGTCCAGAAAAATCTGTTTTCTCTCCCTTGCTTGTGGGCCTTCCGGGTACCCGTATCCGACCCGAGATCCTCGGGTATTTTCCGGGTAGTGCCCGCTCCGAATCCGACCCGAATCCGACGCTCAGTTATCCGGGTACTATCCGTATCCGACCCGGAAAAAAATTACCCGTATCCGTATCCGAAAAAACGGGTAAAAATACTACCCGTATCCGGTACCCGACGGGTAATACCCGACCCGTTTTCACCCCTACATGGATCCAAGAAATACTGCCATCCCCTCTGGAAAATTGTGCAAGCTAATTCCTGCAGCTCAGAATAAATATCATGTTTAGTGGAATTTATAAGTCTAATTCCCTCTAATTCCTGGACAACTTGTTCAAAGTCTATTATAAGTCCAGAAAACCATAAAAAGAGAGCAAAATGCCCGCTGTTATGAAGCTACTCAAAGAACATCAAAACTAAGTAACCATCAATCTGTCTGTCCTATAAACTACTTCTCGATCACATGACTAAGATTGTAAAGCAAAAATTGCAGGTAGTATGCACTGTAGTGTGTTTAGTATAAGATACATAAGTGATTGCAATGTCAAACTATTGAGTTAACATGAGCCAAAAAGGGTCACTATCTCTACTCTTGCCAAGTGAAGCATTCGTGTTCATCATATTCCAAATCCTCTGGCTATGAATGTGTTCCTACGCTATATGATATAGAAAGAAAAGAAGAATGAATAACCTTGTGCGAGCTCGCATCTTTTCGGTAGGCTTCGAGCTGCCTGCTCCGGCGATTGGCATCCTTGATTTTGTCCAGTTTATGGAACCCATTGCTGCAGACAAATCATTAATCAATTAATTCAGCCCCCTTTTCTTAGTCACATTATACGATTATTTATGTATAGATCAAGAAATACAAGGGTGGAGACCTCAAAGAATGATTTCCTACAGGTCATCAATTTGTTCCCCGAACTTGTATTCAACACGCAAAATCACAGGAAGAAAAAGGAGATCAACCGAGCATTCTCGCATAACACATCCAAATTCAAACAAGAAAAAAGGACGAATTACTTGAGCTTACTGCAATGTGCGGAAGATATCGCTGATCTGACTGTCGATCTCGGCGAGCTCCTCGTTGACCGATGCCAAATCCATCTCCTCCTCCTCCGCAACAACCACACCAAAAATCAAACCCCACAGGAGAAAAGAAAATCCAAACAAAAAGAATTCTCGAGGGCCAAACCAAACCCCACAACGGCCGGATTGATGGAGACCAATGCGGATGCGGCAGGGACTGGGCCTTGCTTCCTTGTTGCCGCCAGATGCGCGTGCGAGAGAGAGGGAGGGCGAGAAGAACACGCTGCTAGAGTTTGGGCGGCGTGCCCGCGCGCGGGGGGTGGCCGGTGGGGGAGGGGGTGGTTCATCTACGACAACCATTTAATGTTCAATTGTCAGAGACGATTATTCTAAAATCGATTGTGGTTAAATTTAGTATAGACGGTTTTGCGTGTGTAATAAAGCGTCTAATATAAGTTTTTTTTTTTAAGTAGTGGCAGCACCGTTCCCACGCCAAACAAGCTATCACTCGATCGTCTGCTAAATTTCATTCACTAATAGAAAGCTTGCTAATTTTTCTTTCAGGACATAGATACAGATATGATCCGTGCACTTGTTGAAATGTTTTATAATACTTTTGAATGATATTTATACGAATCATTGCAATAATATATTATATTCTGTTGCAATATACGAACACTCTTCTACTAAGATAAACTATCAGCTCAAAAAGGGGGGAACAGGCCAAATCCAAAACTCAACTTGAAATATTTGCTCGCTACGTGCATGATTCTCATTGTTCACGGTTTGCACCAGCAGCCACCACTGCAAGCAAAACAGGAACGGGACCATCCGAGCCTTAGGAAAAGAAAATTGACCCAATCCAAGCTGGGTCCAACGGCAAATTTAATCCACTCCATTTAACCACGAAGGCAAGTCTTTCTAGGTAACGATACCGTTCTTAAAATACAATTTTCATCACTGATTCATATAATAATATATTTATAAATCTAATAAACTTATAATGTTATAAAAGTATCTTTTAGACAAACCTATCCATATGATTTTTATGTCTCCAATCTGATACCAAGTTTCAAAATTTTAACCATACATATCCCAAAACAATGTATATCCGTGGCTTGAAGGAGTACCGTCTACTCTCACCGATTATAGAAAAAACAAACGTAAACCAAAACCAAAACAATCTCCCCAAACGCAGTCAAGCACGCACTCATTAGCATTACCCGTTTACCCACTCCCCTGCCTGCAGGCATCATTATCCGTCTGCTTCCACTTCCATTTCCTACTCTTCGCCGAACCTTATTTAAGCCCGCGCCCGCGGCTCCGACCCCAAGCCGGAAAAAAAAAGGGAATATATCCCATCGCCTGTAGCGCCTTGGCCAACTAATCTCTTTTTTTTTAAGAAAAAAACACACCGAATTTAAGCGAACCCAGAGGGAAAAGGAAGACAGGGGCCTGTGCGCCGTCAGAATTTGGCAGCCGCTTCCGCCTCGTCGTCCTCTTCTCATGGCCGTGCCCAAGGAACGCGCGGCGGTGGCGAGGGGCGCGGGGAGATGAGATGAGATGGGCATAACGTGCAAGAGGCACCCCTACCAGGCCGGCGGAGGCGTCTGCGCCACGTGCCTCCACGACCGCCTGCTCGCGCTCGCCGCCGCGCAGAACGACGCGTCGGCGTCGCCGCTGCGGCCGCCTCCGGCTGCTCCACCGTCGGAGACGGCCACGGCGTTCCCGAGGTCGGTGTCGCCGTACATGTCCCGCAGGAAGTCGGACTCGTCGGGCGGCGCGCTCAGGCACCACCCGAGCCTGCTCTTCTTCCGGACGCCGCAGGTCGGGCCTGCCTACGGTGGCAGCGGCGCGCTCGAGGAGGGCGACATAGGGTACGAGAAGCGGCGAGCCGACAAGTTCTCCGTTCTCGCCACGATCTTCGGCCACCACCATCACCATCACCAACACCATAGATCGGAGGACAAGGGAGGCGCCAAGGAGCGGAAGAACCGTTCTTGGCTCGCTGGGATCATGCCGCGCCGCCGCAAAAAACAGGTGCCGGCCGCCGAGGCGTTGACACCGTCGCCGCCTCCCAGGCGCTCCTGCCGCGTGGTTAGCAACCGGGGCCTCTCGCCGGAGAGGGACTGCAACGGCAACGGCGAGGAGAGCAGCTCGCCCGCGGATCCCCCGTGGAGGCCGTCTCCTTCCCCGATGCGGAGGACCCCGTGCCGGCGCCGCCAAACCAACACCATGCCATCGGGCTTCGCCGTCTGCCTCAGCCCGCTCGTGCGGCCCAGCCCCGGGCGCCGCCACCGCCACGTCCAGCCGCCGGACCCCGGCACTTTCTCCTTCGATATCCGGCCGTCGCCTGTCCACAGCCTCTCCTCCGCCGCCTCCGTTACACGCTGCCGCTCAAGGAAGCTCGCCTACGGCGGTCGCTTCCGATGATCTTTCCCTTCCTTTCCTTTCATTTTTTTAATCTTTTCTTCCCGCGCTTATTATCACCTACTCCCAAGTCCCAATTACTATATTCTTTTTTAGCTTTCCTTTTTCTTTTCTTTTCTTTTCTTGTGGATTTCCATTTTGTCCATTTGTGAAGAAGACCATGTAAGATTTCACTCGGTTAACATATAGGTTACTACTGCTTGTCAGCCGAACATTTTGTGGGACTGTAACGAGCTGCTTGATTGTTTGTACAGCTAGCTGTCTGATCTTGATTTACAAAATCTTAAGTAATCCTATTCACTTTTTTCCTTTGATGTTTGGAATTAAGAATGAATCGACCTGGTGATGTGTATGGTTCACCGTACAGGTCATGTGTACATAGAATTAAATGCTGGACTATGAGAAAGATCTGAAGGGGAGGGAGAGAGTGCGCGCGCGCGCAGAGATTAAAAGAAGGTTCTTGATTGTTTTGTGTCTGAATGAATTCTGAATCCAAGTCCATGGTCTATGAATACTCTATATGGAAGATGCATCAATTCGATCCCATTTGGTCAGAGCTTTCACATGGCGGGAGGCAGGCAGCATATTTATGGGTGATGGACTGATGGCTCCCTGTGCCTCCAATCTCCATTACTCTTTTGCTGGTACACCAAACCATACTAGATGTTTGTGTGTACTGGAGGTATCAGCCATCAGGTATGGAGCAGCGTAGCAACTGTTCATTCCAATTTGTGCACAGTGACCAGAGTAGTGGAGGAAAAAGAGAAGGAAAAATCATGTTCATTACGCCTTGTTAGTGACTAGTGAGCAGAGCAGTACAATTTCCTTGAATTATACGAAAGTTGACAGCAATTTGGAGGATTTGGAGAAGATTCTCCCTGCTCTCAGTTCAGGCCTTGCTGGCAACTTGTGGGCTGTCCACGACGTGATTATGCGAGCGATGGTGATGATGACGATGTTTTATTCGTGTGGGCAGCACTGTGACTGGCTGATTATGATGTGTGAGCGTACACTGTTTTGTGTTTACATGCTCTTTAGCATTATTACATTATTTTCTGTTTACATTATAGCTCTTTGGATGTATGCATCCTTTTTGTTAACTTGTTCCTGGTGCCATCACCGTATCAAAGTAGTAGCTAATAAACAATAGCAACATCACAGTTCACACTTCACATATAGCTACTGCTAGTATATATTACACCGTATCAAAGTAGTAGCTAATAAACAATAGCAACATCACAGTTCACACTTCACAGATAGCTACTGCTAGTATATAGTACACTATAGTCCATATGCAACATAAGATACTCTTCGCTTTGGCATGTCCTTGGGACTTGGGAGATGTGGCTCACTCTTGTTAAGCTGTCCAATTTAGCTTGTTAATTGAAGGAGAAGGTTGGACTTTTCACTTGCTTGGTATTGTAGTATATTTTCCCTTCTCTCAGGCTCTCTGTATGTTATCCATGAGAGGCATAAAAAAAATAAAGAAATTTGTGTACTACTAGTGCTCTTCCTAGGCTCTTAGCATAAGCTTTGCGTCATCGTTGGAATTGTAGCTGCGTGCAGAGTTTTGATTCGCATTGGGACGCTAAGATCTCCGAATACTACTAATAATGATGATGTCCTAGTCACGCAGCAAAGCGTGGATTTGTGTAACAGACAAAGATGTGCCACTGGGCAGTTGCAAAGTCAACCTGTTCGTGCAAGTAGAATGGAAAAGTCAACGCGGACATGACCTCCCCTGTGCATGAAAACCACAATGCAAATGTATGTCCAGAGGCAATCCCAATCCATAGTTTCCATGAGTAGTTTTTAGAGAAGAGAGATTGCAATAAATATTCACTTAGACCTAGTCTCTCCAATGCATTTTTTTTAGATAAAGTCTCTCCAATGCATAATTTCCATAGTAGTTTCTATGTAGAGAAAAATTTAATGACTTCATACATGCATCGGATCCAGGAGGAAGGGGATGGAAACCATGATTCTGCTCCCAATGCAAATTGTCTAGTTTATTTGCGTATCGGTCTACGGGAGGATTTAGTTTCCTGCATGAGAAACGATTTCCCTCTCTCACCTCAATAACTCTATTACCATGTCACCAAGTTACTTATGTGGCAGCTCTATTAATACTATGGAAACTAATTGACATGGAGCATTAGAACTGCCCTTATGGCTTATGCTAAGTGCAGTAACCATCCGATTGGCTTTTAGGTCAGGGCAAGCCACTTTTGTGTAGCTGTGTGTGTATATATATATTACATGGTGTTTCTCTCCAGCAAAAATTTAGACACCTCTCATTCCCAATCCCCACTGTTCTACAACCATTTCAGAATGCTTTTCTCTGCTTTGCTACCCAACTCACATGGTGACTAAGACTATCTTCAGCAATTTCCCTTCATTCCCTTTTCTTCCTTCATTCCCTTCCCCGTATTCATTCTCTTCATTCCTATCATCTCTAGCAGCATCCTCTCGAAGGGTTTTGTATAGGGATTGGAGAGAGAATCCTTTTCTGAAGAGATTCTCACTCCAAATCCTTCGAAGGCAAGTGAAGGAATTCGTTGGAGTGCTTAGGATCCGTCTCTGAAGAGATTTGAAATTTGAAGAGATGTCTTTGAGATAGATTCTCCTCAAATCCTTAGAAGGCAGTGAAGGAATTCATTTGAGTGCTTAGGATCTGTCTATGAAGAGATTTGAAATTTGAAGGGATGCCACCGAGATCTCTAGCGGCATCCTTCATTTCAAATCTCTTCATAGACAGATCTAAGACTCCAACGAATTCCTTCACTTGCCTTTTCGAAGGATTTGGAGTGAGAATCTCTTTAGAAAAGGATTCTCTCTCCAATCCCTATATAAAATCCTTCGAGGGAATGCTGTTGGAGATGATAGGAATGAATGGAATAAATATGAAAAAGGGAATGAAGGAAGGGAAGAGAATAAAGAAAAATTGCTGAAGATAGTCTAACACAGGTAACACCCAAGCCCCACTCCTGAATCCCACCAGTGACTTGCCTCCTCCCCCTCTGCTGCCCAAGCTGGTCCCCGTAGTCTCTCTCTCTAACCGGATCTCTACTCGCCTCTAAGGGTGGCAATTGTACCCGCGGGTTCGGGTACCACGGGTTTTGCACCCGATCGGGTCGGGTTCGGGTTTTAATTTTTACCCGCGGGTTCTTCGTGTCGCAATGCAAATAGGTTGGTCGGGTTCGGTTTTAATTTTCACCGTATGTACCCATCGGCACCGAATATCGATATACCCATCGGCACCAGCCGGTTTGAGTCGGTGCCGTCGGGTTTGACTTCGGGTTTTGGGTTCGGGTTTCTTGTCGGGTCGGATTTTGCAAAACCCACACCCGACCCAACCTATTGCCACCCGTATTACACAAACCCGCCGGGTACCTGTCGGATTTCGGGTACCCGCCGGGTTCGGGTTCGGGTATAGATTTTTACCCGATATGGTATTCAGGTTCAGATCGGATTTTTCAATTCGGATTTTGGGTCGAGTCGGGTTTTGTAAAACCCGCACCCGACCCGACCCGCTGCCATCTCTACTCGCCTCCTACCCCTCCGCGCCGGCCTCCGCCGTCAGCATTCCCACCTGAGTCACCCACCCGCCTGCCCGCTCCTGATCTGACGCCTCTCCTTGGCCCAACATGCAAGATCGCTGGTAGCGTGACCTGCTACTTGGTTGGTCATAGCCGCGTCGCGGTCGGCTGCGACGATGGCATCATGAGGCTCCTCAACCGCGGGTTCCACCTCTCTTACAGGTTCTAGGCCTAAGCTTTCTTCGTCCTATTCCGTCAATAGCTCAAGGTACGCACAAAGAACTCGTTTGGTGAGGGCGAGGCTGGTGAGCCATAAGTTTGTTGCGACAATTTGATTTTTTTTGTTTTGGTTGCAATTGGTGATTTGAGATTTTGGAATTGTTTCTTGGACGTTGCAGCAACCATTCTCCAAAATTTGCGCTTTGCTATTGCAAAAAAATTCCGTCTTCTCTGTTTAAATTTCATTGGTGTTATCTTCTAATGTTGCAGTAATTTTTTTTTTTATTGAGAGTGCGTTTTTTTCAAAATAATTTTCATGCTGTAACTGCTGCTTGCCATCTTTTTTTTTTGTTGCCCTCCATTGGATGCGTTATTGTGGAGGATTGGCTATTTGTTTCACCCGTGATGTATTCCTTGTTACCTATTCGAAACCTGCTGATAATATTTTGTTGCAGCTATTGATCATTCATATTTGTTGCTTATACTATTCTTAAATGTTGCGCTGTCTGGGAGGGGACCGTTCGATGGGAATCCGAGCGCTAGCAACGCCCTTCTTCTTTTTGTTTCTTGTTTTGTTTCCCACCCCTCCAGATAGACCGTTGCAGGTTTCTACGAGAATATCCGGTAATAACGCCTCCCGTAAACTTTATTGTTCTATTTTACGTTCCTGCTAGGATTCCTGTGAAACCAAGAGATGCCAACCACCTGCTTTCCAATTTCAATTGAGTATAATGACAACGACAATTTCAAGAACATACATATAACTGGATCGAAGCTCAAAAGGCCAAGACCGGAGAGAAATTCTAACCGTACGACCAGAAATCCCAAGTCGCCTCGGTATTGTGATCGGAATGGAACAGATCCCAGGCCGAAGCAACGACGCAGCAACGGAAGCCGGCAGGCACGCAATCATGGCGTGCATTTCGGCACTGGCCCAGCAGGTTGCCATTTGGCAACCCCTCGCTTCGGAAGAAGCCTGAGGATCTGTTTAATAGAGTTTTAAATTCTGATTCTTTAGCTCTTGAATTTTTTATAGAATCGATTCTTTGGTGGAAGTGATTTTTATTTAAGAAATAGTTATAAACTTAATGGGGAGGTTCATAACTGAAAGGTTATGAATCAAGTGGGGAGTAGATTTTTTTAGCTTCTAGGCTGCAAGTCAAAAAAACATGAATCACTTCCTCGGATTCTTATGTGAGGCTGGTTGATTTTTTCTTGCTTGGTAGAACTTCTCAATTTCTCATAGGGAAACTGAAGCTAGAGCTCTGCCAAACACATCTTAAGTGCCGGTAGTTTCTGCGCCGCCGCCCAACCGTGATGGATGCGAAGTTGCGAACGGCGCCGACGAGATGACGCGCGCGTGCCCCCCACTGACACATGAAGGTTGTGTTTGGTTGGAGGATCATCCTATCTATAAAATTTGATGAATTGATCTATTATGGAACTATTCCATAAAATTAGGTGAGATGACATCATCTCTTATTCTATAGTATTAACTTTGTGCTTACGAGACGAGATGCTGATAAACCAACCAACTTTATTTCTCAAACCAAACAAGTGAACTGTTCGGAACTAAGATTGGAGGGTCAGTTTAGGCCTGTTTGGTTGCTGTCTCGCACGAACCTGGTTCCGGAAAAATGGTCATAGAGCTCGTTTCTCATGAGTCTGGCTGCGAGTGTTTTGTTCATCATACTGGCCTTAGCTCCGCATCGCGTGCAAGCAACCAAATAACCATCTTACATACGTGGGTGCAAGCTCACGCGATATAATGAACAACCAAATGCTGATTCTCTGACTCCCACAAGTCTAATCGTATAGAATCAGACAATCAAACAGACTCTTTAGCTCGCTCACCATCCTGAAAAACGAACAGCCAGTAGTGTGTAAACTTTTCGTCTTCCCTCTCAGGCTCTCCCATTCCAGCCTTTCTCCAAGGGTGGGGTGGTGGGACCGACTCGCGCGATCGAGCCGCTAAGCTGGCGCTGCGTTGCGCCGGTGGTGGCCGGCCCTAGTCGCGGTGGTGAATCTTTGTCGCCCGGGGCACATATTGTCTGGTCCGGTCTTGGTGGTGTTGCTGCTCTTTTTCCTTCTGTTTCTTCCTTGCGGCGAAGGATGAACTAGTGACTAGTGATTGAGTGCTTTGTTGCAACAAACTTTCAGATCTCGAATGCGATAAGTGGTGATTAGGGGCTGGTGTAGTGTGGGGATGGATAACTGAGGGCCATCATGTACGCATGCATCCATAATTCCATACACCTCTGTTTAAGGAGAATATCAGGCATGTGATCCAACGCTGTCCTCAAACGTGGAAAGTGCGATTTTTTCAAGTAAATTGAGGGTCTGAATTTAGATCTATTCGCTGTTTTACTACTCAATATTGGATAAGTTGGTCCATCATGGGATCCTATAAAATTTGATAGGATAGCATCGTCCCTTATTTTATACTAACTTTATGCTTACTAGTTATGTATCTGTGCGTTGCAACGGAAACTTAATTTGCGATAAAAAATTTATTTGCAGATAATACTAACCTTATTTGAATAATAATATTCACTCTGAATGTGCAATGGTTAAATGTTTAAATCAATTCATCGAAACACAAATTCTAAGCACCTGTTTATAAACTCGAGTTTAAAATTATATTTAATTTCACAAACTCAAATAATAATATCATAACACTTGGGATTGTAAATTTGTAACACTATAATTCGAGATTGATCGATCGATCGAGAGAGGCATCACCTGCTGCCCAATAGGCGCAAAGGTGTTAAAGAGGTAGGCGTCATCCGTATGTAGCTGCCACCATCAGCAGAGTGCGTGGCTCGTATGCTTTGCTTTAACCATACCATAGCCCACCCTATGAACCAGCTCCACCGCCTCCTTGCCTCCCCCGCGAGCGCCTCCCTCAACCTATTGACATCATCCACCGCGCGCGAGCTCCCGCAACGCCGCCAGCCTATCTCGCCACACACCACCGGCGATCTACCCCTGCGCCGCATCGACGAGATCAGGAGGTCGCTCATTACCTCCGCTCAACTGATAAGCTCAACACATCTGAAGGAGAGGCAAGAAGTGGTGGTATTATATAGATTCAGCAACCGAGAAGATATCTATAGAATCCAGATTAAGAAATCATCGAATAAGAAATGCAACAAAAGGGAAAAAGACGAGAAGAAACCCAACTCTATGAATCGGAGCCCTACTTTCTTCGGGAATCAATCAATCCAATTCGAAAAGCACCGGAAGCAATCGCCGCCAATTCGAATGCCAGATTAATGGGAGAAAGGAAAGCAATAAATGAGTCATGCATATTCATTTACCTCCCGCGACGGGATGATCCAATCTACCAGGGTGACCACTATCCGCTTCCCACTCAACCACGCGGGTGAACACACGTGTCAGGGTAAGGGTGGAGAACCGACGTACCACTACCAACTCCTAAATAAAATTAGTAGAGATAGAGATAACAAACTTATCTAGTAGCGTCATGCATGGCTGTGTGCATGCTGCTGGCCAGCCGGAATCAAGTTCATACGTGATTAGATAAAAAGAAAAGATGGTTTTATCTACACATGCAAGTAAATATTTAATAGAAAAGGATGCATATGGCAACTCAAATGCATATGGTAACTCAGAAGCTGTATGCGTGCAGTATATAGAAAAAGAATCGGCCATATAATATTTGGAAATAGAATCGACTGATTGAGATAAGAGTCTGATACACCGCAATTTACGCATGCATACATATTCAACTGAATTAAAACTTTTCTCTGTTTCGTAGGTATGCCCAGAAGAGAAGGAAGAATAAATCACCGCCACTAACTTGTAATTAGAAGTAGTACAGATAAGAAATGAGATAGCGATAGATCAACTCATTCTGTTCCTCAAACCAAACCAAACAAGTGAATTAGGTTCCAAGCTAGGATCAAATGGTCCATTTACCATTCCATCTCTCAAACCAAACAGCCCGTATGAGACAGTTTGAGGCTTCCGTGCAAGGACAGAATCTAGAGTTGATGTCATTCATCGGCAGGGACAGGCCTTGAATGAGCACGGTTGAATAGCTGATGTTATGTATGAACGCAAGAGATGAGCAAAGTAAGCAGATGCCTCGTTAATGCGTTCACAAGGAATCAGGGCTTTAAATGAACAGCCGTTAGGACCAGCCGTGAGTACTAATCATGTGTACTACAACTGTAGCTTATTGCTAAAGCCCAACTGATACCAAAGACTGAAGCTAGCATAATCTGCAAAATTGACCGTCAATGGGCTAACTGACCTGCACACTGCATAATGGGTGGACTTGTCAATGTCATGGGGGTGAGGTACAGAAGGATGAACTGGTACAAAGCTGCAGGCCACAAAAAACTTCTCTACTTGAACAACTCTGAACTGAACCCCTTAAACTGTCCTACCCATGGACTAACTGAAGCTTCATATGAGCCGATCACTATAGGCCAGTTTGTTTCGGCTTCTGGATTATGGATTGTGAGAGAAGCTGCTTCTGATTATAGAAGAATTGAACCGGACCAATGGCGACTTTAAGGTTTCGGACCGGACCGACGATAATCAGTAAGAATCAGGTTTTAGCTGGATTCTAATTCTATGCAGAGGGCAACTTCTGATTGTGAGAAAAGCTGTCTAGAATTCTCCTTTTCGGTAAACAATTCGCTTTTTTTAAGCAGAATCTGTGCAGAAGTTGAAACGAACGGGACTTATATATTGGAGAATTGATATATGACTTAGAGAAGACCTTATGAAGTTTCAGTGCACACATTTTCTTCTGAAAGTTTGCAGAAGTCTTACTCAGAAAGCTTTGTGGTAGGCTGTTTGTCGTCAAGACCATAGTCACAAAGTTCCGGGTCAAAGGGGTCGAGGTATGGGGTCGCGGGACGTGGGTCGACACTTGAAAAAAATAAGGTACGAAGTGGGTATACCCCTTTGGGACGAGAACCAAGGATTTGGTACGTGATCCCGATGCATATGGGTCGATGATCCCGGATCGATACAAGGACATGAATGAATTCTTTCATGGTCCAAGGGTCAAACAGTGCATTATATCATATCAGATCCATGAGAGAGACCAGAGGAGGATCAAGAGATCCTCTCCTCGGGCCAGAAAAAGCCCAGTCCAGCCCAGCCCAGCAGACTCCACCTCTTCAAACCCTAGCCCATCCATCCGACAGCAGAGCGAGCTTGATCAAATGCACAAAACGTTACCGCTTCACCGCCTGGCTACCCTTCGCGTCGCCACCCTTCGCTTCACACACACTCAAGCCTAGGGTTTCTCACTTCCTCCTTCGTGCTTGGCCAAAGTGCTCGCAATCCACAACCTCGGCGGCGCAGCACCACTTCCCGAGTCCCGACCTCATCACGACATCACCGTGCTGTCCCTCGCACCGGCGAAGTTGCCATTCCTCTGCTGCCTCATGCGGCTGCTGGCCATGTCGGGCGTCTTCGCCGCCGCCGACACCACCGAGGTGGGGACCTACCGCCTCACCCCGATGTCCTGCCTCCTGGTGGACGGCGTCGTCCTTCGCCTTCGCACGCACCGTCTACAGCTCGACCTCCTAGTGGACGGCGTCGTCTCCTGCTGCAGCGGAGCCGCGACCTAGGCGGAAACGGGACATCGACCCAGCTCGACCCCGATCCTCGACTTGGGACAACGTCCCGGGGTCGCGGAACGCGCCATTGACCCCGAATCCTGTGACGTGCTGATGTTAAGAGAGGTACCCGCGAATCATCTACACAGCCATTTGGATGGCAAACATTATTCAGCATATCCATCTCACCACAAATCATCAGCATGAACAGCGCCCGGTGCCAACAGAACATTCCCTGATTACGATCAGTAAAGTAGCTACGAGCCGCAGAACGGCAAATGGTTAAGATAGGATTCCTTCCCTCCCGTTGTGTAAGCCTTCCTTCTCATCACTTACTACACTCTCCAAAGATTTTATTTTTTTTTTAAAAAAAAGGCCAGCTGCCCACCATTTTACCTGTTCTGAACAATATAGCTGTTGGATATGAGCCATTCTTGGAGAATTATCAACCATCTTCAGCTTCTTGGCCTCAAATACTTTCAGTTCATCAACATAGGTGCAGATTATGCAGTACCATATAAACCTTTTTTAAATAAGTTAAACACTCCTGAATAGTTTATTTAAGGTAAGAATAATATCCCTAGATAGAAATACTAAACAGTATTCTTGCTTTGGATCCAGCAATATCAAAAGTCTCCATATTTGTAGGAATCAGCATATGTTCGCATATGTTTTCTATCCATTAACTTGTCCTGAGAAGCTCACATCTGGAAAACTTAAGTCTCATACAAATCCAGGAAATGATATGAATGAAGATGGTATCTTCCTCTCAGCTGCTCCATTGCTTAGGTATGCTCAGCCTACTCCTGCAGGTTGTGGAATGCTCATTGATCAAAACATATATACAACAATAACAACACAATAGTTTTAATTTGTTGTCACTAGTCACCAGTCCGCATTACCTATGTTCATCAAAGCTGGATGTTTGTATCTCCTCATGTCTAAAACCCAAGTTGGATGAAAATATATTTCGGATGAAAACAATACAGCTCACTTGGGTTTTTCCACACAAGTTTCAAACTTTATCTTCAAGAAACTTGAGATGGCAATAATTGGGCAACCATTGAAGATTTTGAATCAATGTTAACTGTAACTTGCATCAAACCATTGAATATACCTCGCTGAAACACTTTCTTCAAACAGAATAGTCATGCTGCCAAGCTCATACTCTACCCTCAAACTAGCAAAGATACACTTTCTTAAATGCTGATGAGGATGAGCTCAGAGCTCTCACCAGAATCCTTCATACTTTTGGAAGATGTTCAGGTCTCAAAATCAATATTGCCAAAACAGAAATTTACCCGATCAGATGTCAAAATGATCTTCTGCAAGATTTGTTGGATGTTTTCCCAGGCAAGGTTTCAACCTTCCCAGGAAAGTACCTAGGCCTTCCTTTGCATACCAGGGAATTAAGGAGAGTTGAGATTCAACCTTTAATTGACAAAATTGGTAGCAGACTGGCAGGATGGAAAGGTAAATTACTTTCCAAAGCAGGAAGAGAGACCCTTGTAAACTCCGTTTTAACAGCACAGCCTATATATCACCTCACTGTCTTCCTTGCACAAAAGTGGCTTATTAGATGTATTGATAAACTCAGAAGAAGTTTCCTTTGGAAAGGAACAGAACCAGAAAACTATAGTGGGGGCCACTGTTTGATCAATTGGTCGGTGACCTGTATGCCAAAAAATAAAGGGGGTCTTGGAATCAAAGACCTGGATCGTTCGCCAGAACTCACGAGGCTTCGTTGGTTGTGGTTCGGATGGAAATGCAATGGAAGGGCACTCGGACGGGCTGGATCTTCCGTGTGATAAATCTGATGTTGCTCTTTTCAATGCTTCAACGATTGTCACGATAGGAAACGGTAAATTGGCAGACTTTTGGAGATCAAGTTGGGTGGATGGACAAGCACCGAAAAATATTGCACCAAGCTTGTTCCAAATAGCGCGAAGAAAAAATATTTCGGTTCATCAGGCTTTGTCAAACAATTACTGGATCCATTTTTGTACACCTGTGAGCTCAGAAATGGAAATCAAGGAGTTAGTAACGCTTTTTGAAGCAATTCGACGCATACATAGAGATGAGTCAACGGAAGATCAGATAACTTGGAGATGGACCCCTGACGGACAATACTCAACAAAGTCTACCTATCTAGTGCAATTTCAATCCATTCACTGTAAAATGAAGATCTGCCCGATATGGAAGGCGCATGCCGAACCCAAATGTCGTTTCTTTGCGTGGACACTACTTCATAACAAAATTTTAACAGCGGATAACATGCTCAAGAAGGGGTGGCCATGCAACGCCATCTGTAGTCTTTGCACCGCGTCTGAGGAAACATCAAGGCACCTTTGTAAGGATTGCCCTTTTGCGAGGCAAGTGTGGGGTCGTCTCCTACACTGGGGGCAACTGGAACGTTGTCAGAATTTGAGCTTCGGGGGCTCGTTATACAAATGGTGGCGAAAATTGAGATCCCAATATGATAAAGAAATTCGGCGACATTTCGATGGATTGATCATTTACTTTTGGTGGAATCTCTGGCAGGAAAGAAATCAACGTATTTTTCAGGGGGTAATTAGAACGCCAGAGCAGGTGGCCTGTATTATCAAGGATACCGTTCTCAGCCGCGGTTTCGCTGTGTCCTTATCGGTTACGTATTAGTTTCGTTCAGTTGTTCGGGGTTTTTTCCCGTGTTATTGCAGTTGTTTTGCAGCTTTTGTAAGGTTTCATACGCTTCGATGGGAGGCGGTTTTCCTTCTTTTTTTCCTGTGGTAGGTGTTTCTTTGTAGTAGTTTTTTGATTACGTGTTGTGAGGTTTTTTTCCCCGGTTTTTTTTCCCAAAAAAAACTGGGACTTCTCTCTGCTCTTTTTCTTCTTAATAAAATTTACAGCAACTCTCTTGCTGTTCATTCAAAAAAAAACAAGTAAAATGATTGGTAATATTATTATAACAAGTCTTCCGATTCCAATTATGTAGATTCCTTATGCTATGCATGTTGGATCTCAACAGTTGACACTGTAAACTACACATTTTTGGTATATTACAAAGTTGGAGATTTGGAGCTGTTCATAAGGCTTCGTGGTCCATTGGTCCTGCAGACTATATGCTGTTCATGCTGTGTTTCTATGGCATATAATATTAATCACATGCTTATAGGTGGAAACCCGATTTGGCACAAAACCATGGGATATAAATTCATACACGAGCAAGTTGCAAGACATTTGTTCAATGAGTGCTGAGGAATGAACAACCTATAGTCTAGTATGCACTTCATGGTTTGTCGCCAATTCTAGGAATGAACAACCTTTTGTCGCCAATTCAATTGAAATTGGCGATTGGGTTCTATCGCCAATTGAAATGGCAACAGAAGCCTTAACCTTGTCGACCAAATGAATCTACAACAAAATAATCCGTTGACCAATTCAATCTGCAACAAAGCAAAGCTCTGTTGCTGTCACCAAATGAGTTGGCGATAGAGATATATTTTTGTTAAAAAAATTGGCGTATTATTTTTGTAAAATTATTTTAAAATGTATTATTTAAAAAAAATCCTCTGGAAAGCGTATAGAGAATAGGCATTTGTTCCATTCACTTACATGGTCAGCACTCCACACAATGACAAGCGGCAACCCTACACAAAAGGAAGAAATAAGAATTGAAGATTCCCCAGATCAAGCTACACAAGGGCTTATTCTACATGATAGCCATCCAATACGTCTGAGCTAGATTTTGGATGATCAAGTAGAAAAAGATGATAATACTTGCATGAAGAAAGAGAATTGACACATAAATAGATGTCAAAGAAGCACTAAAGTTCTCGACTGATAACATACATTAGCCCCTTCCCCAATAACAATACCAAATGCACTTGTCGACGTTTGTCGTCGGCAATAATAAAAACGGGGCTAGGCGTCGGATCCAAACTCGATGGTAGCACAAGACGCAAGAATTATACAGGTTCGGGCTCTCGCGGAGAAGATAATACCCTAGTCTTGTGCTCTGGAATTGTATATGTCTAGCTTATTGCTGATGATCTTATATGCTGATGTTCCCCTGTCCCTCCCTTTATATAGCAGAGGAGGACGGTTACAAAAGAGGATCTTGGTCGGATACAAGGCAGGGATTATATCTTCTGTACATATCCGTTTGATAACGGCCTAGATTACAATTGTATCCTACCTAATCAGGATTGGTTGCTATATTCAAGGCTTCCTTGTTTCGCACGTCTGGCGCACCCCTGATTACTTCTGTTTCCATGCAGTTGGCTTGGCCCGGCCTCATCCAGTTGGGTCTCGCAGACCTGCCTTGCAGATACCTGTGATCCATATACTCAACAGCACCAAATCAAAATTATCCACTACCCACGACCAGAAAGACTAAATTGTATCAAACCAATAGTACACAATATCCAGTGGTTCAATAACATAGACAGAATACTCAAGGAAAACAACTATTTGGAGGACCATGGAAAATTTGGAAAGCATGTCAATGAAACCATTATTCTCCTTTTATTTTCCATGATGATACATCCTTACATAGGAAAAAGGAAGAGATTAATAGCATTATACACCTATAAAAATTGTGCAAAATGAAATTTCTTTGATGAACTCCCTATTAACCATAAATAACAACTAGTACCTCACTCAGTACCAACAAATTAAATTGGTAAGAGCATCTATCTGGAGAACAATGTAACGAGCACTTAGGAATTCTCCTCCACGCTGACTGAAGTCTTCCTAGCTTTCTTGTCATCAACATATAACTGGTATCCATATGAAATAAATCCCCAGATGGCCATCAGCATAGCTATAATCTTTATTCCACCCATCTTGTCGTGAAAGAAAATCACAGCAAAAACAGGAATGATGGGTAGAGCTAGGGTGCTTATCACATTTGAAAAGAGTGATGAAACCACAAAGATTAGCCCCACCACTCCAACAGAAGCTATCTGCCAAGATATAGCAGTCCACAGAAGTGTCATTACATATGACAGCTTCCCTGAGCGGAACAAATGCATCTCTCCCTCCAAAGTCTTCCATTCACCACTTGCGAATAATCCGACTAGAGAAGCCAATGTTGCCACAAGTGCTGTATAAATCTGCATGTTCAACACGACTGAGAAGGTCTCCCTCTTAATAACCTTCTCGAATGTAACTTGCATCAGGGAGAGAATAAGTGAGTATGTGGCCGATGCTCCCAGTGTCAACAAGAAACCCAATATGTATTTCCCGTGTGAGATATCATTAGTGGCCTGAGAATCTTCATCAACTCCAAGGAGTGAAGCGGAAAAGGTAAGGAGGATTACAGAGTTGAATATCAAAGGGGTGAACTTTTGAGCATTCAGGATATATGAGAAGACAGCGTTGAATGCCAGCTGACTAGCACAAATGAGCGAATATGTTGAGACAGGAAGATACAATAGGCCATAGGAATACATCAAATCGTCAGCAGCAATGATGAGCCCCAAGACAATATATATCAGAGTTATTTTGGTGACAGGAGTCTCAGGTCTACTGGTGGTTGTTTGTGTAGAAGGTGACTTTGAACGGAAAAGATATTGGGCAATGAACAACACCGGAAAGCCAGCAGTTTGGACAAATGTGGACATCCACTTGCTATTACCACCTTGATTGTAGTAGAACCTCCCAAGGAGTGTTGAGGCTGTCTGACCAGCAACGAGGAAGAAGATGTTCATTGCCATCATCAACCACCATTGCCAATGCTTGACAGGAGAGTCTTGAGGTGGTGCTTCATGGGTCGAGGAAGTAGCAGCTTTGGATGAGCCTGCAATTCGCAGTGAGAAAGACATGTCAACAGGTTAGATCAAATTGTAAATGCTTAGCATAGATGATAACAGGACATGACCAGATGCTCTTGAGGAATTCCTGCAGCTAATAGTAATGTCACAAAGTTTACATCTTTGTGAAATGCATTGCATATAGCTGGTGTTCTCATCAACAACTAAACCAGCTCAGGCAGATGAACAGCATGATTTCTCATTACCATCTAAACACACCACCACCGCACATGACGCGCAGGCACACTATACCTTGAAATCAGCAACAACGCAAACGGGCGTGCGCTGCGTGATGCGCAGCGTCAGCGTGTGCACCCACAGAGCACACGCAGCACATGTTTAAAAGGAAAGATGGTCTAAATTTCAACCCAATGCTCATAAACAAAACTCGCTACGCCAAACAGGGCGCCGTACACGAACAGGCAATTCATCGAACACCTCGTGCGCCTGCAAACACACCAAAGAGCCTGAGAGAGAGAGAGAGAGAGAGAGAGAGAGAGGACATCATCACTGACATGTGGGCCCCACCACCTTCGGGCCCACACGTCAGCCACAGTACGGCACTCTGCCTTATGGCAGAGGATCCACGAGCGTTCTACCACGGTCCCCCGCTGTCCCACACACACCGGAAAGCAAATCGAACCAGGGGAATTTCCGCGCTTTTCTCACCATTCCCTCGACGAAAAGCAAACAAAGTATAGCAGACAGACACAGAGATAAGCGGCAGATAGACCTGCGATTTGTATCTGGACCTCTTCCCTGCTGTTGCCGCTGTTGTTCCCATCATCGCCGGCCATGTCGTCGCGGGAGACGCCCGTGCGCGCGATCCGAGGCAAGCGGAGGAGTGGGGAGACGATACGAGAGGAGAGGAGACGATGAGAGAGGAGGCGGCGGTCAGCCGCCAGGCTAGGAGTGGAAAAGAATAGTCTGCGTTGCGAGCCCCGCCGCCTTTTGCCGTCGCTATCGTGTGCCGGCCCGTTCGGGATTGCAATCATTTCTAGGTAGAGTGGAAGACGAGCCCAACTGCTGTAGACTGCTGTAGTTAGGCCATTATCGGTGTTAAGTTTTATTCTAGGTTTTTAATGGTGCTACGTTATTTAAAGAGATGTGGACTGATGAATGAAACAAAGACTTTCAGTGTACAGTTTTATTTTCACAGTTTCATAGGTAATCAATAGCATTTACTGCTTGGATGGTGTTGTGAGTGAAAATGAAACGATTTTGCCCCCGGTGCAAGTTTCGGATCGTTTCATTCGCGTTAGAAATAGTGACCGACGGGTTTCATCTCCATGAAACTCTTTTTTTTTCTCTCTCCTCTTAATTAGCTTGTCAGGTCATCAGTTTTGCTGATGTGTCACAGTATTTAATGAGAATGAAATCCATTTAAAACCCGCACTGGGAATGGTCTTAGTACTCTAGAAATAACCCAACAAAAAATAGTTTGTGTAACCATGATGATAATGTTATTGTTTTTGTAACTTTGATTATACACGCGAGCCACGTAGGAGCGGAATATCAAACGCAATCGTGAAGTGACCAGCCCACACATGCCGATACCTCCTCCATGTCAGTCGCTTATAGGCAGGCATCCCCTTTCAGGGTCTTTTTGGGCGTGCAAGATTGCGCCGGGATGCTGTTACTACAGCAAGAGCGATGCATCCAATGGACGGTAGGTGGTCTTTCTTCAAAGGTCGCGGGGCAGGGAAACGGGATTCCGAGGACCGGAGAGGACCGAACCGCGGCAGAGACGAGATGAACTGTGCCCGTTCTTTATGCCTGCCATGGCCATAGGTGGGATTCACACGATCTGTGGTTGGGTTCTCCGGGAGTCCTGACCACACGTTTGCCACGCTGCCGTCCGCCCGATTCATTCCCCCTACCCCAATTCAAAGAGATGCACGCTGGAACACCATCTGTGAGCTACTGGAACATTCGAAACTAATGTGCGGAATATTTTGACCTTACCTATTGGAACATTCCAAGTTGAGGGGCGGATGGATGCCATCATATTTGTTTTGTTCCACTAACTTTTCATGTTTGTTTTATGATATATGTTATCGTCACTAAGCCGAGATAGATGTAACAAGGGTCTTATTTTGTAGATTTGATTTAAGGACATCTTTCTTATGACATCCACATTTTGATTCTTCTTCTACTTGGCAGAAACACTATTTGGATCTCATTGATGGCTGATGTAAGTAATCTTGTTAAACCGAATGTCCAATTCGTCGGTTTGAATCATTGTGCTCCTTGCAACAAGAGCTTCAAAAGTAGACACCAATTGCATATATTTAGATATACAAAATATATGTGTGCTTCTTGTTAAGCAGAGGTCAGGAGAAGTTTCAAGGACTTGTATCTTCTCGATGTAATGTTTTTGAAATTAATAAAATCTTCCTTTATCAAAAAAAATTTAGATATACAAAATGATATCATTAGGTGTATGTTCTCGTAAAATAAAAAAATATTTTATGCGTCAATTTCCAATGTACCATTAGTTCATGTCCGATGTTCCAGTACACAACTTTGAATTGGGTAGGACGGAATGAATCATGTGGGTGTTGGATGTTCCAATTAGAAAAAAAAATAAATCCACATATTTGGTTTCAATGTTCACGGATTAAGTTCTAAAAGGGAATAAGTTGATGTTCTGTGTACTTGGTTTTAATGTTCAAATAGTTTATTGATGATGTTTCAATAATTCATCAATGATGTTTAGATGAAATAAGAAATACCAGAGGAACAAATCAAACATTTCCATGGAACATTTCAATACTAGCATGAAACAATTAAAAACTATTAGTGGAATAAATTAAAAATATTAATGGAACAAATCATTCACAATTAGTTGAACAAAGTAAAAAAATATTAAAACAATGGTGGAAAAAATGACATGAGAAAAAAAAACCTACAGCAAGATGAAAAGGAAGAATATGAAAATAAAGGAAAACGAGGACTAACCGTGGCTCAATGGCGCGAGGTTATGGTGCTTGTCAAACTATGTGTGCGTGTGCGTATGTAGCTTGTTTGTTGTTCTTTCTTTTATAATAAATTTTAGTGCTCCTTGCCAATTTTTTTAAAAAAATAAAGAAAGGCGAGAAATGCAACTCGATGGAAAGAAGAATAACAAGGAAAGAAAAACAACGCTGCTGGCTCTAGAGCGTGGGCCAAGGAAGCAAAGAAGCAACAGTACAGGGATAAAAAAACCGGTGAATTTCGGCGAATTTTCGGTTTTCGGACCCCCCGAATTCAAAACTTTAAAAAAAATTGATTTGCTACAGTAGCTGCTACAGTAATTTCGGAAATTTCGCCGAAATTTCTGGTTTTTAATCCGGATTTTCAAATTTTTTGGCCGGATTTGAACGGAATGGGTCCAATAACCCTTAACAAAGTCTTGTTCCATGAAAATTTGATGAAAAACTAATTTTTTCAGATTTTTTAAAATTTGGGCAGAAACACTGTCAGATTTTTAAAAAAATTTACAAGCCTGATAATCATCTGAAAAATTTATGGTACCATCCTTAGTAGTTTAGCATTATACCAAAAAAATTCAAAATAATTTAACATCATTTGTTATCTTTAAAAAATCAAAAACAGAATGGACATAATTGAGACAGTAAACGTGTTAGATTTTTATAAATTTTCTCGAGTATGATCATCATCTAAAAATTTTATGAAAGATTAATAATTTCATCATTAACATGCTATAAAATTTGCAAAAAATTTCAACTTTCTTTGTTTGCTCAATAAAATCTATGAATGCGGTAAGCACTGAACTTATCTCACAATCTGCTCAACACAGTTTTCTGATTTCGGATTTGGATTTATCAGGCAATTCAAATATTTTGTAAACTTTTTGAACATTTGTTTTTCAAGTTAATTTTATCTAAGTATCCTTATGTAAAATTTTCAGATCCAAATATTGTTCCAGGAATTTATAAAAATTCTGACATTCAGAGTACTAATTTTCAATTCTCTCTGTTTTTGAATTTTTAAAATTTCTCACATTTGATCATCATCTGAAATTTTTACAAAAATATCATAATTATGTCAGGAATCTCCACAAAAAATTTCAAAATGTTCTAACGTCGTTTGTACTATTTTTCATCCGGTTTGAACTTGTCGATCAACGTTTCATCTACATAGTATCAATGTTTGAATTTTTAAAATTTTCACAGATCTGATAATCACCTGAAATTTTTATGAGAACATCTCTAAGGTGTCAGGAACCTACAAAAAAAATTTCAAAATTGTTTGACATCGTTTGAACCAATTTTCAGTCAGTTCATTTTGACCGAATTTCGGGGCAATTTCGGCGAATTTCGGTGGAAACAAACCGGATTTGAATTTTGAATCTCCTCCGGCCGAAATTTCCGAATTTCGGCCGAAATTTCGGATTTCGGAGGTTAGCGAAATTTTTCCTTAAACGAAAAGTTAATCCCTGCAACAGTATGGTGTGCGTTGTGCTGCAATTGGGCCGTGGTCCTGGGATGGGCAACAGCGTGCTATGCGCCATGCCATGGCGCATAGTATTTTCACCGGACAGGCGGCCCGGCACAATCTGACCCGATTAGAAAACGGCACAGTCCATTTAGATACGGTCCGTTTCGATCCGACTAATAAACGGATCATACCATGTTAGCCCACGTGCCGAGGAGACGGCTCAAACACGGTCTACGAGGCTAACGGGCCGTGTCGTGCTGGCATGGGTCCGACGGGTCTAAACGGGCCGTGTCTACCTGTTAGCCTGTTAGCCCTAAAAAAATCAAACAAAATCATAAAAAATTAGAAAAATAGAAAAGTATGAAAAATTGTAGAAAAAATCAGAAAAATGAAAAAAAGGCTAAACGATCCATGACTCCCTTAAATGTGCCGGGCCGGTCACGGACTGTGCTGTGCCATTCCATGCATGGGTTGTGCCCGGACCGTGCCGTGCCGTGCCGGCCCGCCATGACGGGGCGCCGGAAAGGCCAAATGGACCAAGGAAATGGCATCCAAATTCTCTTCCATCAAGGGATTCTTACGCGCGTATCCCTCGAATAGCAGAAAGTGGAATGTCGTAGGCGTCGAGCGCTTCCACGGTGCGGGACAGCTTATTGCACGCTGTGGCAGTGTGTCCAGTGCGTACGTCATCAACTGCGTGCCCACAGCTGACTCGTTTACCCGCCTGTGGACCGTAGTAGCCGAGGCAGGCGCTCAGGCAGTGGACGATGTAGACGAGGATGAGTAGGGCTGTAAACGAGACGAGCTCGAGCGAGCCTGTGTGGGGATCCGGATTACCAAATCCGAACCCTCCTGTGTTTTAACCGCGCTAGTCCAGGAACAGCTAGCGCACACAGCATACAGTGATGATAACACAGGCATATCATAAAGTTCATAACAGTATTAAGCAAAAGAGTGTAACAACATCATCACATTATTACAAGTATGAAGCCTTACGGCTGAAGTGTAAAAGTAGCAGCGGAAATGTAGAACAAAAAGAGCCAATCAGTTAGCCCACATGCAACCGACTGGGGTGCGCTCCCTAGAAGAACGAGTCATCCTCCTCATCGATGTCTCCAGCACAAATGTCGAACGGTGGAACACAGGCTCTTTGCTCACCCCTTCTTCCATCATCTGCTTTATGGAATAAGCAGCCCCCGCAATAAAAAGCGAGGGTGAGTATACAACATACTCGCAAGTCTCGGAAACTTAATGCTAATAACTAGATGCATGGCTTAGACAAAGGAAGCATATAGGGTTCATTTGCATAAAGCGAAATTGAAATTTAAATACAAGTAATAATTTCATAAAGCAGCATTTAACAAAATGTAAATAGCATAAATAATTAAACTTGAAAGTATAACAATTTTCCAGGTTCCAACTACCTGGTTGGCTCTAGCTGCCAATCTAAAACCCGGGAGCTCTAGCCGCTCGCGGATTCCCAACCACATTTTTCATTTTAAACCAAATCATCATTTTTCCATTTAAAACCAAAAACCATAAAATCTACTATGTGAAAGCGTTCCACGCTTACCCTTATCCGTAGGCACGGCTACTCAAGTAGTTTTTAAGACTCTGCAGAGCTGGTACACTTTACCCACACGACATGATCAACCATTTGCGCCAAGCTATTGACACACTTCCTTTGGTGTGCGGCGAAGATCATGACAAGGCCTTTACAATGCATATACCGCTCTGACTCCGCGCTAAGGTTTCACATTGGTAGGGCTACCTCATCGATCCGAAGCCCCTCTTGCGCCTTGCGAGTACCCTCCGACAAACCGCATGACCCAATGACGAAGTCAAATAACGATACATGCAAATTACTTAGCAGTCGTACCATAATAGACATGTGGTTGTCTTGTATAGCATGGCCCAAGGTAACACTACGACCGGTCCTTAATTGACTAGGGCGGACAATCACATTCAAAATTTTGTGCATTCCGCACCTCCATTCAACCAATCCGCCCGGTCTAAATCATTTTCACTTTTAATTTCAAATTAATACCGCAACACCAATTGCCATAATTTCCACAATTCACTTTGAATCAAGAATGAAATCATTTCCATAATGGTAAGGTACCGACGTGATTAAGCATGGCTAAGCATTTTCTACCGTTCCCATAATAAAATGTTTATCATTAAGTACAGTAATTAGTTTTCCTAGGGTGTCAATGGTTATCAAAATGACTATCAATGTGGGTATAACAATTTGGCATTTATCTAAGCATTTAAAATGACATTAAAGTACGATACGTAAATTAAATAGCATGTAATAATTTAAAACAAAATAACATTTCATAAACTTTGGGTTCAATATGGTCAAGGGAGACTTGCCTTCACCCTGTACCGCTGCTGCAACCTCCGCTGGACGCTCCTCTCGTTCAACTGGTAAATGCGTCTCTGCTAAACACTGCTAATCGAGGCAAAACAATAAATAAACAAAAATAAAAAAATAAAAAAAATCATAAAAATGACACCAACAGATAGATCTTGATTTTAGATGAATTTAGAAATTTGAATCGTTCAAATCGGAGTTCGAACGGAGGAGAACGGGCCTCCCAAAGTTTAAATAGGGAGAAAATCGGGAATTAAATAAACTGACATGTGTCGCAACGCCATTGGTTAGATTTTCGGATTTTCTCGGATTTTCCAGCGATTAAACGGAATTTTTCGTATCGCTGACATGCGGGGTCCACCGGTCATAGACAGATCTATGTGAACCGAGTCCACGGGTTACAGGTAATATGGCGGTGCTGTGCAGTGATGTGGCATGACATGTAGATCTACAGCGTCGACGTGGCAACATGTGGCGCGACAGTGAACATGTGGCGCTGAGGTGTCGGACACGGGGCGGCCACACAATCTACTAGGGTTGAGTTAACGCAGACGTGGCGCACATGTGGAGCCACGCGGCGCTGACATGGTACGAACCAACGACACATGTGCGCGTTTTGTGACATGGCAAAGATGTGGCTTGCGTGGAGGTGATGTGGCGACATGGCAACCACGGATGAACTAGTCTTGATGTGGCGCCGATGTGGCGGTGACGAAGCGACGGCTCGGGAGGAAGGATTTACCGAGTATACGTGGCGAGATCCTGACCGTCGCTGGGAGATCCGACGGTCACCGAGACGCGAAGACGGCGACGACGAAGCGGCGGAGCACACACGCCGGAGCTGGAGACGATGACAACGGAAACGGCGAATGAGGACTCGATCAGAAACAAGACATGGAGAAATGGAAAGAGCATCACACGGGGAACTCAATGATGCAACCGATTCCACCGGAGACTCACCGGAAAAGGAAGGAGAGGCGGCGGAATAGCTCGCACGGTTGCAAACTTGGCGAGTCGCCGGCCACCAGATGCGTCAATGGGAGGGAGAAGAGGAAAGCGGCGCGGAGAGGAGACCTGGCGGCATCTTGGAGAAGGCTTAAATAGCCTAGGGTTGCGTAGTAGAGCGGAAAGCAAGGTTGGTCGGGCGGCTTTTTGTCTTGGTGGCGGCGGTTCTCGAATCGGCGATGGGCCGCTATTGTGTTCAAGCGATGAAGATCGGACGGTGGAGATCGAGGCGATAGAGTTAGGGTTTTTGGCGGTGTGGCGGCGCCGATTCTGACCGATTGATTCGCGATCAATGGTGAGAAGCGATCTAGGTTTAGGGTTTTCGAACAAGTTAAATTTGGTAGAAACGCCGAAGCGGTGAGTGAATAAAAGCGGGCGGCCGCTCTTGAGCAAGTGATTTCAGCCGAAAAAGGAAATCAATTTCGAATTAATAAATTCTGAAAACCCGAATAAACTTCAATAAATCAAAATAAATATCAAATAAATTCGGAAAAAATCCCCAAAAATACAGAAAAATCAAATGAAGCACAAGGAACCCAATAAAAATAAGAAATAATTAATTTGAAGTATGGATTAATCAAATTAAATTCTTGTTGACTTTAAAAATTCAATTTTAAGCTATATCAATTTCGAGAAAATTTTCAGGGGTTCAAATTTTGAATTTCAAATTTGGAAAATTGAAAAATTGGAATGTTACAGCCTGGTTCTCCAGGATCGAGCTCGGCAAGGCTTGAACCGAGCTCGAGTCGAGTTCAAGTTGGGATTCAAGTCTTAATCCAAATTTGAGCTCGGCTCGGTCCAAACACTAGTAGGCTCGAGCTCGAGCTCTACTCGAGTAAGCTCGGTAAACTTGATAAGCTCGAGTAAGTTCGGTTATTCTGGTAAGCTCGTTAGGCTTGGTAACAAGTTCAAGTAAGCTCGACTTAAGAAAACTCGGTAACAAACTTGAGAAAGCTCGATTTAAGAAAGCTCGGTTCAGACTCGAGTATGATTATAAACTATTCGAGCTCGGCTTAGTTAAGCTAACGAGCTCGAGTTCTGTTCGTTCGGAGCTCGAGTCGAGTTCGAACCGAATCTCTCACAAACCGAGTTCGAGTAGCTCGTGAGTCTCGAGCTTTTTATTTTTTTTATTTTTTTCACAGAACGTCACGTTGGTTGCAACGTGGCGAAAGCCCTAGCGCGTCATTGGCGGAGGTGCCGGTCGTGTCGGCCGAGAGGACACTCAGGCACGTGCCGCAGTTATCAGTGCTCGTGGTGAGGAGCTCAGCATGCTTGATGTGTAGGCTTCTTTGCTCACGTCTCTGTGACGTGTCCTATAAGGGTGCGTTTGGTTGGAGGACGAGATTGGATGGGATATGGCCATCCAGGTCTAGATGGGATGGAGTCATCCAGATGGTTGTTTGGTTGGATAGATGGGATGAGCCAGTTTTTTGTTTGGTTGGATGGATGAGGATGGATAGGATGTGCCAGTTTTTTGTTTGGTTGGATGAATGATGAGGATAGATGGTTTGTTAATTCTAACAAGGAGAAAAAATCTTTTTAAAAATTTTGGAATGAAAAAAACAAACCGACTATAACTTTAAAATTTTTTAAAAAATAAACAAAAATACCAGAAAAGGGGAAAACTGTAGCTTGCACATGCTACAGTACTCACACGGGTGCTACAGTATTTCGTGACAGCGGGTCGGATTCGAACGAAGGAGCTAGCTCCTACTCCGAGGCCAAAACCTTAACCAACTGAGTTAACTGAGGGTTATGAAAATTAAGAGCTAACAAATATATAAACCAAGCACATGGTAAAAACCTGGATGAACTCATCTGGCCAAATTGTTAGGATCCATTTATCTAGCATCTTTGAAGTATATTCTCTTTTCTTGGATGTCCCAATCCACCCTTGCCCTTGAACCAAACAAATAGATGAGTGGAAAAATAAGGATAAGACTATCCCATCCACTTTTGCCCTTGAACCAAACACTATCTAAGTGTACATGATACGTGCTAGCTGTACATATGGAAGGGAGCCTCAATCGTGCTATATCCAATATTCCAAATCATCCCCCTCACCACACGCATCGAAATTTAGCCGTTGCTGTTGACTAATACTAACTGTTTTTCCCATGCGGCTCATGAATTTGAAATAGTGTCTGTCCACAAACCGCAAAGAAAAGAATAGACCAAAAGGCGAAAGTGGGCTGTAGTAGGCAGCATGCCTTGTTTTCACTCGCCGTCCACACGGTTAGCTCCATACAGAGGTGGGCATTGGATTGGGCTTTTTTTTAGAACGACACGTGGCACACTAGGTACGACTTAGTCCAAAGCCTCACTCGCATTCTACAAGTAGCTTGTGGAGGTGGTGACCACAGTTGAGAGGGATGGAGAGGCCGCAGAAGAGGGAAAGCCGGAAAGGTGGCTCGAGGCAGAGAGGCTAAGGAAGAGGCCAGAGATGGAGGCCAAGGCGGAGGGAGCCGACCAGGAGGGAGAGGAAGGGAGTCGGACACCCAAGGAGTCTTAAGCAGAGAGAGAGAAAGGGAAAGAGACATTGGGGAGGGAGAGAGTGACAAGAGAAAGAGATTCCTTTATAGAAAAGTAGACAGAGACAATGCTTTTTGACTTCTTTTCTCTTGTCGCAATAATATAAATGGGCCATGTCTAAGTCGGTATGACATGAAGTCAACATAAATCACAAATAGGTTGTAACGGAGCTCGCTGAAGACTAGCCAGAATGGTACAGTATGGTAGACTGATCAGACCATACCGACACGACACGTTTAGATGTACCCTTCAGACCCGTACCGACGCCAACGTCTAGCTCCCCACGTCCAAGATCAAAAAAGCGCGAGATTGATTCCAATCAGGCCACTCGCCCACTACACCACAACGCATTACGAATGCGAAGCATGCAAGGCACTGCACAACCAAAAAAACTCGTCCATGCAAAGCATAAAAAAAGTTAAAAATCATTCACTGGTAATTATACTCGTCGAAAAGGCTTATGATACATGCATTTCCATACTAACTAGCAATAATAGCGCTACGCTGCGCCGTTGTGTAGAGTCGGTAGGACCCGTCGGCAAATCCATGGGGGTCGTATTTTCGATTTTCATATTTGTTTTAAAAAATAGGTCATTAGCTATAAACATTCAACGAATCTACGTTTTTTTTAGAAAACCGTGGTTACAACCCGTCGTTTGATAAAATTTGTCGAATTTTCGATTTCCGTAATTTGTAAATAAAATGGGTCGGTAGGACCCGTTGGCGAATCCAAGGGATATTACAAACCTTCGATGAATCCGCGTTCAATCTACGGGTTACTATAAACCTTCGACGAATCTGTGTTTTTTTAGAAAACAGTGGTTGTTTTTTTACGTATTTTGGGATATTTGATCGTTTTTTTGTTTTTTGTGTTTGCTAAAAAAATGGGTCGTTAGGACCCGCCGGCGAATCTATGGGTCGCTATAAATCTTTGGACGAATCTACGTTTTTTTTTAAAAAAAACCGCGGTTATGACCCATTGGCAAATCCATAAGTTGTTATAAACCTTCGACGAATCCGTGTTTTTTTGTCGATGTGCGTTTTATTTAGAAAATTACAGTTGAATCTGTGTTTTTTCTTTTTTTGTTTTCTGTGTTTGTTAAAAAAAATGGGTCGTTAGAATCTGCCGACGAATCTATAAGTCGCTATAAATCTTTGGACGAATCTACTTTAAAAAAACAGAAATGCTAGAAAACGGTATACCGTTGGGAATCAATTCCAACGGTATACCATGGTTCATCAAGTTTGCGAGTGAGTTTCATTACCAGGTTTCACGGGTAAGTTTCATGATGTCTCACGGATAAGTTTCATGGGTTTCGTGAGGTTTCAAGTTTCATAAGGTTAGTGTTTCATTAAAAAAGTTTAGCATGTCTTTGTCTAATGAAACCTTTGGTTGAAACTTAGCTATGAGACTTTGTTTTAATGAAATCTTAACCTTATGAAACATCATGAAACTTATCCGTGAAACATCATGAAACCGGTAATGAAACTCACTCATGAACTCGATGAACCATGCTATACCGTTGGAATTGATTCCCAACGGTATAGCGTGTGGTAGTTGCTCTCTTAAAAAAAACCCCGCGCTTATGACCCGTTGGCAAATACACAAGTTGTTATAAACCTTCGACGAATCCGTGTTTTTTTTGTCGATGCGTGCTTTATTTAGAAAATTGTGGTTGAATCTGTGTTTTTTTTGTTTTTTTAAAAGAAAAGTCTGCGTTTTTTTATATATTTCCTTTTTAAAAATTTCGCTTTCGGACCCGTAGGCGAATCCATGAACCGCTATAAACCTTCGACGAATCTGATTTTTTGGTTTTTTGTGTTTGTTAAAAAAATGGATCGTTAGGACCCGCCGGCGAATCTATGGGTCGCTATAAATCTTTGGACGAATCTACGTTTTTTTTTAAAAAAATTCCGGGGAAAACGGAGAAAGGACCTGAACGTAAGGAGTAAGGACCTGTTTGTTATTTGTTTGAACCTGTTCGTTATCCTGAAAAATTAGAAAAGGGCTTGTTCGCGATTTGAATTTAACGGGAGTTTTTTTTTCGTAAAATACCGTACGAGAGACCTAAATGTGATTAAGAAAAAAAAATCTTTCCGTCACAAGAAATCACGAAGGACCTATTTGTAATTCGGAAGGACCTATCCGTAATTCGAAGAAATGGAGAGGCTTTTTTGAAAAAACGGCTTGAGAGACACGTGGATAAGGTGAGCTCTCAGCAATCCCTTGCGCTATAATGGGTGGACCTATCCGTAATTCGAAGAAATGGAGAGGTTTTTTTGAAAAAACGGCTTGAGGGACACGTGGATAAGATGAGCTCTCAGCAATCCCTTGCGCTATAATGGATGCAACCATTAAGCACGACTCCGCGGCCAGCGGCGACGTGTCATTGGCTGCTGCACTCTCCTCGTCAGATTGGAGTCTCGACGCAATAGTTGTAGCCGATGGGCGGGGTGGCCGGCGGCTAAGGACTTGTGTCCTCTAACGTAGAACACTCACGCAGTGGCAGATCCACCATGGGTAAGGGCCACGGCACATCCTACTCCTAACAAGCAGAACGGTGGTTGGCCGAGGGCTAATTAGAAGGGTAATAGGCCGAGGACAGAGGGGATGATAGCGCAGTGGATTAGAGGCAGATAAACACTCCTTAAGATTTAGGTCTAACTTTGGCACTGCTTGCACATAGACAAGATGAGTAGGAGGAACTGAGGAAGAACACAGACCTAGACAGCAGCCTCATGGTTGGCTTGGGATCAATTGCTCGCATACCTTGGGGTTTGTGCTTCTAGTGGTGAGGCTTTGAGAATGTTCAGAATTACTAATTTGAGCATACGGACACTCCTTGTGACAAATTGTATTAACTCATTCCTTCTACTTTATTTTACTCTCATAGGCCCCGTTTGGATTAGCTTTTGTTAAAAAAAGCGGATTATTAACCAAACGATAGGATTTTAGATAGTTTCTCCAAAAATCAGAATTACTCTTTACACATAAAATCAGAAGCGGCTCTCCCGTTGATTCTTCTGATTCTTCCCCACGCGCTTCATCCCCCTCCACTAGGTTGTCCACCGCCCGCGCCCACTCTGCCCCTTCACGCAGCCCCCAGTCACCACCCGTGCCTTCGCCACCCGTCCGCTGGCCCAACGCCCCTCCATTTGCGCCCCCGCCGCCCAGGCGATTCTCGTGGAGAATCAGTGCTCATGCACCCTGCAGAGGAAGCCGGTGCGTGCCTAAGCTTCATCGCCCCTCCGGCCGCCATCACAGATCCTCCGCCCCGAGCTCCAGCAGCCATGTGTCCTCCAGCCGCCACTCGCCGAGCCACTCCTCCGTCCGCCAAGTTCCTCCGCCCAAGCTCCTCTGCCCGTCGCTCCTCTGCACGCCAAGCTCTTCCTTCAGCCAAGCCGCTCCTCCGCCCAAGTTCCTCAGCTCGCTACTCCTCCGCCCGAGTCCTTAGCCCATCAGATTATCGTATTCTCGGATGGACTGTCGAACTACCAGATTCTTCATGCAGCCACTTCTCTAGACAGCTGGCTATAATCCATAATCTGCATAATTCAAAGCTAAAACGAAGGGGGCCATAGGCTCCCTTTTTTCCTTTCCTCTCAAATTCATGGTAGTTTTTCGTTTTTCAAATTTTCCTCTCAAGTTTTTAAATAAAAAGTATTTTTTAACCAAGAGTTCTTGTAGAGTTGAAACTTTTCGATTTAAAATTTTTCAAGTTGAAAGCTTCTAATGTGAGAATTTTCTATTTAATTTTTTTGAGTTGAAACTTTCTAATTTGAAAATTTTTGATTTGAAATGTTTCGAGTGGAGGCTTTCTAATTTGAAATTTTTTCATTTCAATTTTTTGAGTTGGAAATTCTGGACTTGAAACTTTCTGAGTTGAGTTTTTTTGAGTTGAAATTTTTTGGTCGAATTTTTTTGAGTCAAAACTTCATGTTTGAAATTTTACTATTTGAAAATTTTAAGTTAGAGTGCAACCAAGAGAGGTGAAGGAAGTGAGTAGAAAAGAGGAGGGTGGAGGTGAATGGAAAAGATAACACTTGACATCGGGATGATGTCATTAATTTTTTTAGTTTGCAGGTAGACTTTTTATCATCTTTAGGATGGATTAAAATATACAACTAAAAGTTTAAGAAAATTTTAAAATAGAGATTGCTCAAGGTCAACGGTAGGAGCCGGGCCGCGACCGTTGTGTTGGCCCGGGCGCATCGAGCGGCGTTTGCGCAGGTGGAGTTGGAAGTTCAGGATAGGCCTAATGACAGGAAATTTTGGGCCTAAATAAATTGGCCCACTAACACAAACCGCCGGTCACTGCCGAGACGAGACGAGACGAGACGAGACGAGGCGGCTAGTCAGATCGGGAGTTGCGGCGGCGATGGCGATCCGGCACTACTGGTCGATGGCTGCGGCGGCCGTCGGGTTCCGCCTCGTTCTGGTGCTCTTTGGCGGTGATCTCCACCTCGCATCCCGCACCGAGGTCTCCACACCCCTCACATCCCTCCGCCGCCGTAAGCACCTCCTCTCTCTCTCTCTCTCCCGACCTTCTCCACACCCCAGCCGTCATGTGATGTCGCCGTAATTGGACTTTTCGTTTGCTTCCCATGTGTATGTGTTGCAGTGGCGGAAGGGTACTGGCTGAAGCAGGCGTCGATGTCCCCTTACTCCGGTACGTCAACGTCACGCGTCCCACCGTGGTCGCTTAGCTAGTTTTCCCTTGACATTTACATTGAGCGAACAAACTCTTCAGGTCGGGATAGGGCATGGTGCTACTAGCTACAAGTGATCAACAATGTAAGATATTTGATTGGGCTCTACTGATAAGTGCCGAGTGTTAGCTGCTGCGCTAGGTGGGTAGTGGGTACTGAGTGCTTGTGATGGATGCAGTAGCACATGTTGTGTTTCAGAAAATGGTGAATTAGCGCAGAGCTGCTATATTTTTCCTACTTGGTATGCTTGTTGCTATGACATGGTTTTGCAATGATATTTTGATTGGGCTTTTTGCAATGTTTATGTGTTATAGCATGAACTTGAAGGATGATCTATCCTGTCAAATGATTTGTCTTTCAGGTTCGATGTATCATGGTTCGCCTTTGCTGCTATCGGTTCTTGGTCCGTTAACTAATAAAAGGTGATTGATCCCTTTGTTTTGATGCTTTTGTTGTTATATCTTTGCCTTCACCATTACAGCTATGCCTTCACAGCGTTTCTTTACTTGTTCTGATCGAATCATCATTTGAAATGTTAAGTTGTTAACATTCTAACATTCCATGGTGTTACAGGTCTGATGGACACCATGCTCATATATATTGCAGGTAAATAAGTGGTATGTACCTTTTCATTAAAACGAATTGTATGTTTCTTTAAGATCGACAACTTGTTGATATGTGCTTCATTTTCATAGAAGCTGATTTTTTTGTATATGCTTTGTTCTTTATGTTCATATTTTGCCTTAACATGTAATTATTCAAACCAAATAACAAATTTGAAACCTGTTTTCCATGACTTTCTGCTTTCTGCATTTTGTTTGCAGTCGTGTAATTTCTATTATACTTATGAATGCACGACACAGTTTGATTTTTGTGGCTGTAGATTTTATAGCTGCCATGCTCATCCGAGCAACCGGCCATAGACTCCAAATAGCACGCAACAGAAGCATGAAGTCACTTGACCTCACAAAAGCAGTAAATACTTCAGGTGAGTCATAGCAGTTAAAGTTATGTTGTTTCCCTAATAGGATTTATCGAATATTGACCTAAATGTGCCTTAGTTTGTTGGTACAATCATCTACTTGTTTTAGCAATTACCACACATAGCCCTTACAGTATCAAAATGATTTTGATACTTGCAGCTTACAAACCGCAAAAGTGAAACATTGGAGATGATTTAGTCACAAAAGTGGTTGTTATTATTCTTAATTTTGATATTTCTAAGAGAAGGTTAAGCCAGTTTTGTTCCTTTTCCTGAAAAAGGAATAAATGAGTTATAGATTTGTCTTGTTGATATAATGGTGTATAGACCCTGCTTGCTTGATAGGGCTAATTTTGTTGTTGGTAAGCCAGAAATGAACAATCTAGTCTGGAAAGGGGAGAATGAAAATTCATACTCTTGATAGTCTAATGCTTTCAGCTTGTGATTTCTCACTTTGTTACGCTGCTAATCATTCTTATTGGTACTGTCCTTGCAGTTAACGTAAGCGCAGCAGATATTGCTTCTCTAATATATTTGTGGAACCCTTGGGCTATAGTCACTTGTGTGGGTTCATGTACATCACCAATTGAGAATTTAATGGTTGTGGTAATGATATATGGAGCCTGTTCACGTAAGAGCAACTCATCTTTGTGTTTCCCTTCTTTGTTTTTCTAGTATCAAGTTAAAATCTCTAATAAAACTTTGACTCAAACTAGTTGTTTTTATTTTTCTCATTTTTCTTTGGTTTCTTTTGAAAACTGAAAATGGTAGGTTGAATGGCCTTTTTTTTTGGCAAACCATCCGTTAGCAACATTTTGATGGAAGTTAGTATGTTGATGTTTGAGTAAAAATTTCGATGCTGGTTAAAACATCTTTATAAATTTGTAGGTCTTGCTCCTCTTGCTGCCTTTGGATATGTTATGGCCACACATCTCTCTCTTTATCCTGGGATTCTCGTTGTACCAGTTTGTGCCACAACTTCTGTTTGTATTTTTGTAGTTCAAATGCCGCCTTTTTTTATCTGCATTGTTGGGCAATAGGCACTAAAAATATAAGTTTTTATAGGTCATTCTTTTATTGGGGTATGGTCCAGATACACCTCCAACAAAAGTATTTTGTCTAAAAGGTTCAAGTACCAGTAAAACTGACATGTCAGACAATGATAAAAGTACTAACTGGAGAGTTTTTCAACCATTCTCATGGAAACTGGTACTCCACTTCATATTGTGGCTGTTTATCTGGTCATGTTATGTGTTGCTATTGAACAGCATAATTCTGAATAAAGTCGGTGACCTTCAGGAGATGTTTGAAAAGTAAGATGCTTAACTTTTTTTTTTCTTTGGTCATGATCAAATTCATATGAAAGTGTGCAGTAGTTTGTGTTAAGCTTCTATCCCCACTACAGATGAGTTTGTACAGGAGGAATGGGGACAACTTTTGCTTAGGAGTTTCATTTATTAGCATATTGTATCTTATCCTAATAACCCCATTTTCCCTGTCCACTCCAACATGTCAGCTTCATTGTTGGGCCTCATCTCGTACAAAATTGTCTTAGTTTGCAATCACTGGCTTTTATCTGTCACCAAATTACATGTGGATTTGTGCTGTGATTCTGCAGGACTTATGGTTTTGTCCTTACAGTGAAGGACCTATCACCAAACATTGGTATGTTATGGTGAGTCTTGATAAAAAAAATGTAACCGGAACTTAAGGATATTTTCATTGGTCTCATCCATTTGAAAATTAATGCAGGTACTTCTTTGCTGAAGTCTTTAACTTTTTCAGAAGCTTCTTTCTTATAGTCTTCAACACAAACATTATTTTTATGGTCTTGCCGTTGGCCATCCGTTTGAAGCATCGTCCGTGCTTCCTTGCCTTTGTTTACACAGCAATTGTCGCGATGTTGAAATCTTATCCCTCAGTGAGTATATTTTACATGATATTTCTAATAAATTTAGTCCCTCAGCTGCAAAAAGATTACATCAGGGTTTTTATGTTTTACTCTCCAGCTTTTCTCAAATCCATTGATATCTTATTCTGATTTATCTTGAAGGTTGGAGATTCAGCTCTGTATCTAGGTCTTCTTGGCCTATTTGCCAACGAATTATCAGGTAGCTAACTTTTTGTTGTCTATTATTTTGAATCCCTAGTCTCCTTGGAATTTAATGCTTTATATTTACATCTTGCAGAGATGCAGTTCACCTTCTTTCTGTTTTTCGGATATATTGGAATCTCTCTCCTTAGTCCTGTTATGCACAACCTATGGATCTGGAGGGTCTCTCTCTCTCTCTCTCTCTCTCACGTGTAGCATATCGTTACTAACATGATAATTTTTTCAGGGCACTGGTAACGCAAATTTTTACTTTGCCACCGGTTTGGCTTATACTTGCCTTCAGGTAACAAAGTACTTCCCTTCATATATTCTTGTCACCATGCATGCCATTCCACTCCTTACAATAGTCCCAGCATACTCTTCAGCTAAAAGGACTTGTGTTGTAACTTTTCTAGAATGTTGAATGCTTTGCGATTGTAAGATGAACAATTTCTATGACTTGTCTAAGTCTTGTACTATCTCTTTTAACATCTTGCTTACAAATTATTGTTTGCTTTTTTTTCAGACCGTGTTGATCGTAGAGAGTGTAAGTTCAGTGATAAAACATGACAGGAAGCTAAGACTACTTGTAACAGATTAACTTCATTATTCAGAGGTTCAACAACTCTGATGCTTTTCTTGCTGGTGCTCTTCCTTCTGTAGTTTCGAGTAGATGTAGTTGGTAATTTTTCTTAGCATATTGTATTGTACCTCCCACATTTGTATATGGACCACAATTCTTTTAATCAAGACTAAAGAAAGATGTCAGGTTTCTGCCTCAAAGTAAAGTGTGCCCAGTACCGAGGTTTATGGATCCTGTGATGACTACTTTGTCCATGATCTGGGATGGTGAAATGGGTCCTTGTTACAATTAGTACCGTATGTTTTTAAGGTCAAGATGAAGATTGACATAACATGGGCTGCCTTTGGACACCCTTCTGTTTTCCTTTGTCAAGGTCACCAAATGGATAGAAGTTGGCTCATTTTCTCCCAAGTACCCTATTATTCACACCTTGCAGTTTAGTGCTCCACTATGTACTGCAACCTTTGTCTGCTCTCCAGTGCCTTTTTACCCTCGAATCTTTTCTTTGCAGAGTCTTTCATTGGGGTAGGTCCAAATCCGCCCATAGCACTGCTGCCGTGCTACCAGTAAGTATACTGAACTTCATTAATGGTCACACCAACAAAATCTGTGTAGTTGCTGCAGGTACTGTTTAGTCTACCTAAATGCCATTGCTAACCTACCCTTTCATTATATATACGGAATTGGAAGTCATTGGCTGCTCAAATGCCATACTCTCCCAAGCAGTTTCCTGTTGGTTGCGAAAAACCTATGCGTGTGTATGTCAATTCTTGCGTGGTTCCATGTCTTGTATTGTATGTCTAACGTGTTTGAGATACTAAGAGGCTGTGTTTGGCGACATGAGGCTATGAGACAAGTAGGTGGTCAAACTAAATCGGCTGTCAATGGCCGTCGTCGATGGTGTCAACTGCAAGCTGATGCCTGAGTACCCGGAGACTGGTGAATAGTCGTCGTCATCGTCGTCTCGTGCCTTAAGAGCAAACTATTTTGTCACAGTATCCTCTTCCAATTCCATAGTCAGGTTCGGGCAGTCGGTGCCAAGGGCAATCACATACAGGACGAGAAACAGTGGCGAAAACGGTGGCATTCGGATTGCCGCGCATCTTTCCGTGAAACAGATACCACGCTGATCAAATTATACATGCATTTCCTCAATTGCTACAGCAGGCGCACAGAAGACACTTTTTCCCTTGTCCAATCTGTAGTATTTGTAAAAACCATCCCAACTTTCAGCAATAATAAATTAGACCGTTAATATCATTCGTTTATTAGAGGATCTGTTCAAAGTCGACATTACTCTACCTCAAAGCCAATTCAATTTTCAAGTATAATAAATTGGGCTGTTAGTATCGTCCGTCTATTTTTCGTTTAAAACTGAGAGGATCCGTTCAAACTTGATAATTACTTGCCTTTTTTCAAATTGAGAACGCATGTAGTTAAGGGTGTGTTTGGTAGAGATTCAGCTTCTCCAGATTCGTGAATCTGGTGAAGCCGAAAATTCTAGCTTCACCAGATTCATGAAGCTGAAGCTGTGAGTACATTAAGAGTGTTTAAATAGATCATCTTGTTTACATTTTTGACCAAAAATATAAACTTAATTCACTTTATTTTAACCTACAAATTTCAGATTTCGGAAAAGCTGGAATCTAGAGCTCTACCAAATAGGCCCTAAAGGTTAACAACGCACAACCTCGATAAAAGGGTAACATGTTAGAATGTGATACTAGGGCCTAAAGTGTAGATTGCACGACATATAGATCACCACGAATCATTGTATTTTATTAGAAGTGCATAAGACTACAATTACTCTTATCATTATTTTTTAATACCAAATTCATAAAATATTATCTCATTTCTATACCTTTGTGCAATGGATATTGAAGGAATAATTAGATCAACTTAAAATACAAGGTTACAAATAAACAATCTAGTCTACCACACATACATTTTATTATTAGAAATAAACATTGGCGCCCTTAGTTTTATACATCACAATTTAACTGGATCCTGATTAAGAGTGTCAATATATGCAATTATAACCCACAAACACTCTAAATTACTGACTACTACAAAGTAACTTTAGTTATATAAGCATACAGAAAAAAAAATACTTGCATTCAAACAATAAATCGAGGTACATAAACAAATAAATATAGATAACAATAATATTCCAAGGGCTAGCACATAATTGATTGAAGAAATAACATACACAGAATTTCCTCTTAAATATGATAATTATTACATGAAGATTTTAGAATAGTTTTCACTTCAGTTCCATGCATAAGAATATTACATATTATTCCCTGTCACTAACAAAAATTACAAAACAGCCCAAAACATTTACGTAAAAATCCTACCCCTTCTTCCTAGTCCTGAAAGAAGACATCTAGTAGCCAACACCACTCCAATTAGGCCCTTACCAAATCTGTGCCTGTGCTCCCTCTCCATCGCCACTTGTGCTTGCACAAAGAGGGGAAGAGGCAGATGGCAAGTTGCATGTTTTGAGACACATGCATGTATACCACATATACATTCTCTCTCACACTATCAGCAGGATAGCTCAGCACCAATTAAGCACCAATTGAGCCCGCTCTATTTGGCAGCCTCAAAATGGCCTTCTAGCTGGAGAGGAAGGAATTCTTTGCTCATCTGTCTGCTTATAATTTTTTTTTTTTTTGCAAATCTAGACTCCCCATGTATGAATTTGCAAATTTATCCTCCCTCTTACTACGGAAGGCGACACATGTCACTTACTGCGCTTGGGGAGCGCGAAAGGTGGCTGGCACTGCAGTAAGGCAAGGGACCGTGGGAGCGGTGCTGGGGCAAAGGAGGAGGACATTGCTGCGCTCCAGTAGTGAGGGAGAAGGGTGCTCCAGCCCCTGAACCCTACTTATCGTAGCTTGGTAGCATGTCCCGTGCTACTCAAGCTTAGCAGCACCCTCCCCCCATGCTACAGCATCACTCCCGTGGTTCCTCGCCCTACCGCGGTGTTGGCCACCTTCTACGCTCTCTAGATGTTATAGGGGATATGTGTTTTCTGCCATGCCTTTTGCGGTGAAGAATGAGGCTAAATTTGTAAATACATGTATGGGTGGGAGATGCTAGATTTGAAAAAAAAAAGTACAGGATGCCAGATAAGTAAAGGCTTCGGAGGAAGGCAGGTGGCAGCTACAATGCCTGGCTTGCATGCAAGCTGCCAACTACACCTCTCATATACCTAAACTGACATTAACATTAACACCTCTATATAAACCACCCCAGCCTTTTTGCATTCATTCTCTTTTTACCAAGGTTGAAGCGTCGGCCACGGGAAAGGTTGAGGGGTAACAGTGATTCATGTCCTTGACTACAACCCTTGCTGCCATCATCCTTTTTGTTTGCATTCAAAAGGTGAGATCATGAATCTCCTACGCATGTAACCATCAATATATACTAATTAAGACATCTAGTAATAGTACGTGCAAGCATGTAGGCATGTCTTAGTTTATTACAAGTACATGCTTTAATGCTATTAGCTAAATAGATTATCTAATTTCTTTAGCTAGTTCATTGAGAAGACAAATATATTAACATGGTGTGATCATTCGCTTCGACTAGAATGGCAATCACAAGCAACATCCTTGCATATTCTTTTATTGACAACAATATTTTAAAGGTGCTCATCCACCTAGATCAAATCTTGAATGTATACATATTATTATAGCGCTAGAGAATGCCGCGCTTTCACCGCTGCCACGTCAGCGATTTCGCGCGGAGGCCCTCCGGAAAATCGGAAATTACGTTTAGATCCTTTCGGCGGTTTTTTAATATAATAGATCCGAAAAAAATTGAAATTACGTTTAGGTCCCTCCGCGGTTTACATTTAGGTCCTCCTCACGGTTTTTAGTGGAACGGACCCCAAAAAAATTACTTTAGGTCCACTACGGTTAAAAAAATACAGATGCATCGAAGGTTTATAGCAACCCGTGGATTCGTCAACGGGTCATAACCGCGGTTTTCTCAACAAAAAAAAACACAGGTTCGTCGAAGGTTTATAGTAGCCCATAGATTCGCCGGTGGGTCATAACGACCCATTTTTTTAAATAAATACGAAAACCGAAAATACGGCCAAATTTCCTGAATTGCGTAAAAAAGACAGCAACGGTTTTCGAAAAAATAAACACAGATTCGCCGAAGATTTATATTGGCCCATAGATTCACCGATGGGTCATAACCGCGGTTTTCCCAGATTAACACAGATTCGTCGAAAGTTTATAACAGCCCATGGATTCGCCGACGGATCCTACTGACCCATTTTTTTAAAAAAATACGAAAACTGAAAATACAACTAAATTTCTCAAATTTTTTACGTTGCACCGTTGTGCACGACGCGGCGTAGCGCGTTATTCTGGCTAGTTAGTTTAACGATGCTTAGAATAGAATAATGGTAACATAGATCAAATCTTGAATTAATGTAATAAATGTTTATACTAGAATAATGGTAGCACGACATGCTTTAGTGGCAATTGACTAATGGGTTCACATATATCTCCATATGAACATTATGATGAATCAACTTAGTATTCACTACTATAGAAATGCTTATATTAGACGTCTTATCACAGACGGTTTTGAAAAACCGTCTATCATGAGGGACATCACTGATAGTTTTGGAGTGAAACCATCGGTGATGTCATCATAAACGGTTCTCTGTATAAACCATCAGTGATGTACAGGATATCACAGATGGTTTTATACTAAAACCATCTGTGAAGATAGTTGATATCACAGATGGTTCTATGGTTCTATAAATATACCATCATCGTGCGAGATAGAACCATGTCGCCGGTCTCCTCCCACGTGTTGGTATCATCCTCTGTGCCACCGAACTCCTCCCCAGCGCCTCCTTCCCCATGTCATCGGCCTCCTCCCCACGATCTCTCTCCCGTGCCCTCCTCCTCGAAATCGTGGTCTCCTCCTCGACCGGTATATATCCTCCTCTGTATTTTCATGTGAATGATAGAACATGTTGCTTTTCATGTGAATGGTAGATGTGTAGCTTCATGTGAATGGTAGATGTGCAGTTTAGCAGCTTGTAAAGTTAAATTACAGTCACTTTCATCTCAAGAATATATGATAACATCCCTATAAATATTTGATATGGATGAAACATAGTTTAGATATTGTGAATGGTAGATGTGCAGTTTAATCTCAAGAATGCATGAGTAAAGTAGCAATGTAGCAACTTTCTGCAAGGTGTCTAGCTAATATAATCGCTCATACAAACTATTGTTATGGCTGAAACATGTTTTAGCCATCATCTTCTTTAACATAAAGAGAGTCACATCGTACTTTATAAGAGATCAACCTTTTAACATCATTTTTAATCCAAAAAGTTACCAAACTAGTATTACTTGTTGAATGATTCCTAAATCACTACACATTAGCCCTTGTTCAACCAATAAGCCATTAACAAATAACAACATATTCATAAAATTGCTTTATCCTTTCGATTATGCACACATAATTCAATGTCAAGTCGACATTATAAGTATGAATTGATTTATTCTTTTAATTATGTTGTTTTTGCAAGATTTGAATTGTATAGATTATATTCCTCTGGATGTACATATAACTGCTCAATGATGTGAATTGTACAGATTATATTCCCCTGGATGTACATATTACTGCTCAATCATGCTATAGGTCTATTGATGAACTAAAACAATTAAATTAGCGAATGTGGCCTTGAACTATATAGTTGCTTCCGGTTAATGGTAGAAATTATTGCTTTTATTTTACTATCTTTGAGCCCTTGCACTACATGGATGCTTTTATTGCTTACAGTTAATGGTAGAAAGTAAGCAGATGCCTTGTTCTTAGAACTTCTAATATTTCTATGATCATGTCATATTTTGTTATATATGATCTATTTGACCATTAACTTAGTCTGTATGGGTAATTGAAGTTGCCCATAGTGTTTTCTTTTTTGTATTTGTTGCTACACCCATATACTAGAAGAATACTTAAATACTATTCATAATCTGATTTTGATAGTACATAATTTAGAAAAGTAAGAGTTTAAGACCTTATTTACTTATTTAATTGTCTAGTTCAATTTTGATTACATGAACTTGGTGTAGTGGAGGTAAGAGATTATCTCTAGCAGCCCTACACCTTGTGGCGAGAAGGCTGAAGGTCTAACTTTTAGCAGTCCAACACCTGAGAGCACTCTATAATAAAATTACTGATTAATCTATTAAGTAGACATAATTCAATGTCAAGTCGACATAATAAGTATGAACTGCTTTATCTTTCCGATAATGTTGTTTTTGCAAGATTTGAATTGTGCACATTACATTCCAAAAATATTTAGATGTTTAACTTCTGTCGTGATTCATCATATATATATATATCCCAATAACTCCAAATTGCATACATATATAAAATGGAGTCTACAAATAAGATAAACGACATGGAAAGCTATTGGATGCTAAATAAAAATTTGAGGTAGAGATAGAACAGCTGAAAGGCAAGTCTGAGTTAATAGAAAAGATTTATGATATGAAACAAAAACTAAAAGATATAGATGACAAATCGCAAGATATTGATTACCTTAATAAGGCACTCATCATTAAGGAGCACATGATGAATGTAGAGTAGGAAGAAGGCAAAGCTGAGCTTATAAAGATAATATAAAGGTTTCTAGTATGTAATTCGACGTAGTTACTGATAATATACCAAGACATCATTTTCATTACAATATGACCACTTTTGTAGGGATTAAGAGATATAACTGAAAGTCAACCAGTTATTTGTGTCAAATAGATAGGCACTATGCCGAAGCTATGGAACTTCAGGAAGAACCGAAAAGGCTCTTTTGCGAAAGCTGTGGCACAGATGATGGTAGACATGGAAAAGCCCTAAGGTGGCCTTGTTTTGATCTATCAAATAATTAATGTTATTTCTTAATGTATGCTTATCGATATTTGTGGTATCATATCTTATCAATGTATTGATTACTGAAATTATTCTTACTATTTGCTCATTTTGAATTAATTCAATTATTCATTGTCGAGCTTGCTTGTTGGAACTAAAAGTTTTTCTACCTCTCTTGGCAGAACTTCCATGGTTAGTATATGTTATTCGAAATTTTCTTATCTTTAGATATTTCTGCAATAACATTTATAAATCACAGCTAGTTATAGATTTTGCAATTGAATATCAAAATATCCTAGATGCATCAAGGCAACAGCTTGCTGATGATAATGGTCTTAAAATATAAACATTTGTAGCACTTTCATCAGCATTCTTGTTCTAATTTTAATGGATTCCAAGGCAAAATCCAATTTCATCCTGAAAGTTGTCATGCTCTGACTTATCGCTTCTACTTTATCCTTATCCCCGAATAAGAATACCATAGGCAGCCTATTTTCACTCTAATCTTGTGCAGGAACAGGATTTGGATTTTGCATTGGAATCCATCAACATTAGAATAAGAAAGAGGATGAAAATGCTATAAATGTTTATATTTTAAAACTATTTTTATCAGACAAGCTGTTGCCTCGATTTATCTAGGATATTTTGGTATTCATTGCAAAATCTATAACTGGCTATGCCTTGTAAATGTCATTGTAGAAATATCTAAGGTGAAAAAAAATTTTGAACAACAAATACTAATCATGGAAGTTCTGCCAAGAAATTTAGGAAAAACATATCACAAACGGTTTTATAAAAAAACCGTTTGTGATAAACATATATTATAGATGGTTCTATATAAAAACCGTCTATGATACATGTTTTAACAATTGGTTCAGAAATCGTTTGTGATATTTGTCTTATTATCACTGACACATGCTTACAAACGGTTTATAAAACCATATGTGATGACGTTTTCAAACCGTTTGTAATAACCTTCTTTGTAGTAGTGATTGGACTTTGATTAGCACTGGCTTATGTAGCTCTAAATGTTTTCTGGACTATTAGTTAGATTGGTCCTATAGTAGGTTAGGCATAAGGCACATAAGTGATACACTGCATCATAACTTATATTAATTGATGATAACTTACAACACAATCAGATAGACATTGTTATGATTCTAAATGTACACAAGTCTTGGATAAAATTTGTGAAATATGACAATTGCATACGAGACGCTCTGACATTAGACATATATTGCTCTTCATTAGATCACATGCACTATACATATTGCACTCTCTTAAAAGGATAGGATTTACAACACACTTCTACATTCTGAACTACTTGCTTGTAATGAATACATTTTAACTGGTTCAAAAGAATGTCATAATACACGATCCGGCTATAAATCATAGAAGTATGATAGCTAGTGGCACAATACTAGAAATCAGAAAGAGGGTTAGATACATGTATTCTTAACAAATAGCACTAGCATGACTCCTTAAGAATAAAAAAGTTGTGGACTAGACCACTAAATCAATATGCTGAAAAGGTAGCTCGACTATGACTACAACAAATTCTAGAATAAACTTGTTGATCAAGACAAAAACGCACCTTGACTATTCAGGGTACACTCATCAATATTAGAACACAAATAATGCCTACCATTTAAAAGAATACCTAACATCAAGGATGTGAGTAGAAGTAATTAACTACTTAATTTTGCTAATCTCCTCTACTGCTTTAGATTTCTACCGTTACAAGAAATAGTATATATGTGAATGACTTGATTATTGTATATGTCCTCCAGACAAGCAGGCATATTGGTTAATGTAGTGAAGACTAGACCAATGCAATAATACTACATCATCTTGGTAATTAACTAGTATAAAATAAATAATCTAGAATTCGCGCATACAACTCGTTGGTAATCCCAATAATCACTAGTATGTTTTTTCATAACAACACCACAACTCAATATAATTATTCAGTTTTACAACCATAGATTTTAGAACACGCATATACTTTCTGTAACTCACACAAATATTTGACTCCCTGCTAACAACAACCCAACACATTAACAACAATACATACCGATGCATACAAATGACGATTCAACAACACACAATCCATACTCCTACACATATGGTGGTTACTCTAATTCTGCAATTGTTGGGTATGAATCACACCATGAAATTGATAGCTTGACTAGACATTTGGGGATTTAATTTAGTAGGCGGATAAGAGAGTAGAATAGAATAGCACTTATCATGCAGATCAGGGTAGAAGCAGTGTAGTGGAGAGCTTGTCGTAGCCCATAGTCGTGGACACGATGACCAGCATGGGGCGGCCATTAATTTCCTAAGGCACGCGAAGCTACATTGGAGGCAGCATCAGTGCAGTCGTGAGACCATAGTCATTGGCATCGCATGGAGGTGGTGTCAACACCTGACCAATGCACAACATTGATGGAGTGGCCAAGCGTGGTTACAACAATAGAGAGAGGAGCTGGGTAGGAGCCCGACAAAGAAGAGGGTGGTGTGGGCAATCATTGTCAGAGACTGTAGCGAGGCCACCGAAGCCGAGGAAGAAGACAACATTGGTTCAGGTTTCGCATCATTGAAGTTGCAGAGGAGCCTACAAATCTGGATGGTAGCTGTAGGTATAGGAAGGAGAGCACAACCTGAGGAGGTGACCAGCGATGATGAAGGCCACCGGATTAGTAGATCAATGCGGCCGTGCTAGGTTTAGGGGCACTGGTTATTTTGGATAGTGATGGCACATCGCCCACTGAGGATGGTATATCGGGCGACGCTGTATACATGACCAAGGTGGTCATGTTTCAGGCAGCGATGGTTCGATTGGAGGGAGAGGAAAGTAAGGCAGTGAGGAAGGAGACATGACATGACCATCGATGAAGGGGAAAGCAACACATGCGGTGGATTTGGCGATGGGGTGTTAGGTTGAGGATGCCGACTAGAGGGAGTGAATAGGTGGTTTTAAAAATTTCTTCTCTAATTAACAATCGCCAAAGTCAAACCTTGAAATGGATGGAATGGATTCCAAGTCGTCACTTTTCTAACCTCCTAAAATTCGTTTTGACATCTACTTCTTTCATTCAAATTTACAAAACTAGCCACCTTGATGAGCTCAGAAGGCACGACAGGCAGCATGAGTCACTTGCCACATTAGGAGAGCTCGACAAAAAGCTGACGAGTAAGAGGAGCTTGACAGAAATCTTGGCAAAAACCTGCAAAGCTTCGGGAGCTCGACAAGAACCTTGGCAGCCACTTACTGAACCAATGGGGCACGGAAGGATTTGGCAGCCACCTACTAAGCCAACAGGGCACGGATAAATGGAGATTAGCTAGTGAATTTGGTTAATTAGTGATTTAATTATTTAATTAAGTCATTAATTAAGAAGTACGATTAAATCAGTGATTAATTAGTGGATTTGATTACTGCCAATGAAGGGGAACTTGGCAAGAATCATGGTGCCGTAGGGACCTACCGAGCATGAGAAGTGATTCGTGGAGGTTAATAAATCTACAAATAATTTTAGAGGAGGTTATATTTGAAAAACTATTTGGCTAAAAATGCACCCAAAAAAAACGATGGGTACAACCGTACAAGCTGGTCGTCCAGAATTTAAATCCTCTGCATAAGGCGGGCCCGCTGTGTCGCGTAGCGTTCGATCTTGCAGTACGTGTCTTCAGGGGAGGCAGCCATGAGGAGCAGCAATGCCCTGTGCAAGTGACCGTGCAGCGTGCGCGCATACATGCAGTAGCATCACAAACTTGGGCGTACAGTCAAACCGACGCACCATCACATCGTATTTAACCTCTTCAACGGCCGGCTCGACGCGCCATAAAGACTCGACGCAAGGGAGATCCGTTCCTACACGCACAGGAAGGTCACCGCGTGCGCGCCGTCGATTCAACCCAACGCTCCTACGAACCAAAGCACTAGCAGCAGGAGGAGCGGAGTTAAATGAGAGCGAGCATTCAAGGTGAGGTGAGGACTGGGTGGTTGCTGCCCGTCGCTACGTGGTAACAGCCCTTCCCTGCCACTGCGATCACCGCTCCAAACCACTCATCCGATTCAATGCAACGATGCGCCCCTCTGGGCTCTGGCTCGAGCGGCGCTAATCGCGGGAGCGGGATACTCTCCGGCAAGCGGAGTTTGGTCGGTCCGGCTTTCCAGTTCTCAGGCTTTCGACTTGCTCTTGTTTGGCAATTTCTTCACGTAGTATCGCCATGTACGTTAATGATTGATCGCCGGGATCCCAGCCGTCAACACTCTTCAAGTAACGAGATCCATTGGTCTCGAAAAACCTGGGTTTCATATACAAGGACCACGGCTCCTGCAAAGTTGGTCGACGTCACGATGTTTTGGGACGTGCTAGGCTAGCTAGGACAGGCTAGGCTAGTCTAGTCGAGACAGGAAAAGAAGCTAAGCACCAACCGCATTCAAGAACCAAGGCCGGCCCAGCCCATATCCATCCACGGACTAGACACGTTTTGACTGCGACTCCGCAGCGCGCTGCGGCCATGGATCCACGCAAGTGACAGCCATACGCGCACCATCATCACGTCCTCAGCTCAGAGATGGCGACACAGCGCAAGCAGCGATAAACCACAGGAAAATCAAGGAAACAAACACGCACGTCGCTGCACGGTTTCCTTCCTGCCTTGTGATTCGCTTCGATTCCGGAACCGCGGCTCCAAAGAACGAATGGACCAGTGGTCGCCATCTGAGCTCCATTGGAGTGTTGGAGACTTGGAGTAGTAGCGAAATTTTGGGAGGATGTGCGAGGAGAAGAATGGGAGAAGACGACGCCGTTGTCCAAATCAACGGAAGCTTCGGAGACGTTAAACTCACCTGGACTCCCGCAGTCAGTTCTTTTTTTTTTATTTTTACAATGGGGTCCTAAAATAATGTGGAAGAAGGTGAAGTTGACAAAAAAAAAAAACCTCGTGAGGTCCCGTAATTACAGCTGCTATACGCCCACGATCCAACGGTACAGAGCAACGAACCCCGTCTCGTCCTCCTCCGCCGCTCGCGGCGTAGACATGGCCGCCGCCGCCTCCGGGTCCCACTGCCACGAGTCCTCCCGCCGGTGGCTGTGGTGGCTCTGGCTCCAACGCGCGCTCCACCGCCCGGAGAGGGACGACGCTGAGGAGGCGAGGCGGTCCACGTACTCGCGCAGCCATCCCCGAGACCCCGCCGCCTCCGCCAGCGCCTCGCCTGGGGCTGGCAGAGCTGTCCCGGTCGCCGACTTGGCCGCTGACGCCGCCGCGGGGCGCGTGATGCGGGACACGATGGCCTCGACCTCCTCGTCAACGCGGTAGTCGAAGGAACCGAGCGAGTAGGTGCGGCGGTCGTCGCCTGCGGTGGACGAGCGGCGGTTGCTGACGCTGCCGATCTCGACGCGGAAGCTCCTGGAGTTGTTGCTGCTCCTCGAGTCGAGGGGCTCCTGTTGCCCGGCGGCGGCGGAGGAGGTGGGGAGGGGCGGGTGCGGGAGCGAGACGGCGGCGCGGCAGAGCGGGCAGGACGGAGTGGTGCGGAGCCAGGCGTCGATGCACGCGATGTGGAACGCGTGGCGGCACGCAGGGAGCAGCCGCAGCTCGGCGTCGGGCGCGAACGGCGAAAGGCAGACGGCACAGTCGGGGGAGCTCTTGGGCAGCGCCGCCAGCGCGGACGCCATCGTGAAGAGCGGCAGCGACGCGATCAGCCGCTCCTTCTCGTCGTCGATCGCCTCACCCTCGGCCCCCGCCGAGGGCCTCACCGAGGAGGCAGCTGCCTCCGCCTCGGACGCACTTTGGGCCCTGGGGAGCGAACTCGGAGCTGGAGGGGACGACGACGACGAAGGCCGAGAGAGGCAGCGGAGGAGGAAGTGGATCGATACGGATGCGAAGAAGACGAAGGCGAGTAGTGCGGCAATGATGATTAGGGAGGGGGAGAGATTGGGGGACGAGGAGGACGGCGACGGCGACGGCAGTGAGGGGGGAATGGTGCCGGCGAGGGGGTCGCCGGTGGACGGCGGCGCGGGCGGCGGCAGGGAGGTCATGGGGGAGGAGGAGAGGAGGTCATGTGTTTAAGGCTCGCTCACCGTGTGGTATCGTGCCTTTTATTTATGGGTTTTGGGGTGCGTTACGTGTGTGGGGGGTGGTAATCGAGTCACAGTCACCGTTTTTTCAAGTTTTTCTAAAATTTAAGTAGTTTAATTTAATATTATTTTATTTGTAATTTGAAAGTAATTTTAGAATCGAGTTAGCCAGCTGAAGAAAAGCAAAATCCAATTATATTTAAAATTAACTCATTTTAATATTTAATTAATAAATAAGTGTAATTAAAATAATTTAAAACTAAACCAACGCGCCCTCCTAGTTACGTGCGTAGTGGTAGAGGTACGGGCAGCTAGCAAGCCGTAGGCAAGAGGTGGAAACTGGAAAGTAAAAAAATACTAGTGTCATCACAGCCCACAGGGATGTGAGATTGTGACACCTTTTCAGTTCTTCACATTATTTTTGTTCGTCTCATCATCTTTGGTTTGTACATGTTTCTGACTTTGCTTGTTTTAATCTTATCCTCTCTTTTTGGCAGGTGAGGTGGATGTAGAGGTGGAGCATTTAAATTGTCGTGGAAAAAGTCCGTAAGACCGATCAAACTTTGGTCGAATGTTTCTCTGGTATTTCAAACTATAAAGTTAGGTATTTGACCTTTTGAATTTTGTAATTTTTAAATAATGTTCTGATCCAATTTTACATAGTCCTGCACGACGTGCTAAGCGGACGGTTATACCATCCTGTAAGATGACACGCGAGACAAATTTAGGTGAATAACAGGTGAGGCTTGAAAGAACTATTCTAGATTGAAATTAATGAGGGATCTAGATAGGACAATAACCTTGGAAGCATGATTAAAAGCTTAACAAGGGAGAAGTCCGTATGGATACCACCTATTATTGATCTAACTTAGCTAGTATTATCCTATATGATAAAACCATCCGCTTATCGCATCACATGAACAATACCGCTATATAAAATTAGGTCAAGGTGTAATTTAAATTGAATTGAAAAATTTAAGGGGTCAAATGTCTAATTTTATAGTTCAAAATGCCGTATGGACTTTCGATCAAAGTTCGAGGTGTTACTTGGACTTTTCCTTGTCTCTACACTCTAGTATGCAAAATTCCATTTATAGCCTAGTAGATAAATTAGCCGGTTGATCTTGGGATCAAGTTCAAATCATAATTCGCTATTTAGGTCTGGAGGGGGTTGTAACTTTAGGAGGTAAATTTTGGAGCAGTGGTAGGATAACAGATGACCAGTTCCATCAAAACAAGTTATCTATGCTATTAATCGCCTGCCTGTGATATATGGAACAAGCTAGAATGAATGATCACATGGAGGTTGGACGCTTCTTCCTACTGAGACACGCTCATATGTAAATTTCTTGTGATACGTAGGATCAAATCCGGGCTTCTAAGTATGAAGTTCCATCCCTTTCCCAGGGTACCTATGCAAAACTAGTGGTAAGTACCATGCTAGTAGTTTTGCCAAGTCTTGAACATACTCTGTGATGAAAATAACTTTCAGAAAGAAGATCTACCACAAAATGAACATAAATATACCTATCTATCTGTCTGTCTTTTGTTTATCTATTCTACTATATTATTAAAGTAGAGAAAAAAATAAGCCACAGCTTCTACTCTCAAGACTAGAAATTCTCATGTAATTGGGTGGAAAGGAAAAAAATCTAGCTGTTTATCTGGCAAACCCAAGTTAATGGTTTAGATTAAAAGAAAGAGTCAATATCAAGTATAATAAAAAATAACTAAATTTGAAATAAAAAGTAAAAGTAAATTATTAAGTTGATTTCCATAAGAACTTCAAAGTAAAAAATAAATTTTGAAATAAAAATTAGAAGTTGGATTGTTAAATGAATTCAGACCTAAAATTAAAATTTTGAATAAAAATAAAATAAAATTAGTATTTTGATTTCCAAAGTAAAACTAATATTTGGAATAAAAATTAGTAATTATATTTGTAAACGAGTTCTAACCTAAAACTAAAATTTAGAATAAAAATAAAATAAAATTAGCAATATAATTTCCCTGTTCGAACTAAAAATTTATTATATAGTATATTTTAAATGTCTGTCTATTGGCATGGGAACAACCGAGGCTAATCTATTTGCCAGAAAAATTGACTTGTACTTAGCATAGAAATCATACAATTGGCACGGACAAATATCAATACTAAATATATGAGCAATATTCTAAATCACCTTAGGTGTATACTCTGATACTAAAATATATTTAATAAATTTAGCCGTGCAAATACACGGTCAGCGAGATCCCTGGAAATTTTTGTATTTTATACAAAAAACGAGCCGTATTTACAGAAATATACAACATTCTCGCGTATTTACATCTCTATCAATTTCGCGATGTGAAAAAGCGAAACCTCAATTTCGCAAACTCAGATTGCGAAATCAGTGATTTCGCGTTTTCAAAATGCGAAATTGAGGTATTTCGTAATTTCAAAAACCGAAATCTGGTATTTGCAGTTTGAAATTGCGAAATTGAAGTGGTTTTGCAGTTTGAAATTGCGAAATTGGTCTGCGCTCCCGGGTAGAATCAGCGACCACGTATAAAAATAAAATAGGACTCTAACGACGTCAAAAAATTTTGAAATTTTTTATGGAGGTTCCAGATAAATCATTGATATTACCATAAAAATTTCAAATGATTTTAAGATATGGGTAATTTTCTAAAATTCAAACAATATAACAGTCCTGATAAAACGCTGGCCGACAAGTTTGAACCGAATGAAAAATGAAACAAACCACGTTAGAAAATTTTAAAATTTTTTGTCCATGGTTATGATGCATCACTAATGTTCCCATAAAATTTTCATATAATGATCAACCTCTATGAATTTTTAAAAATTCAGACAGTATTCTATTATGTATCTCAAATGTTTTACAAGCTTTCAAAATGAAAATTCTATGTTGAAATCTAATTTGGCTCGAAAACAATTTGATTTAATCCGAAATGACCTATTTAGGCATATAGCTCAAATGTTGGCATTCGAGTTGGATTTCATCATTCATGATACACAAATCTAAGCCACGGGGATCAAAATTGCATGAAATCCAAGTTGAATTGCATTTTGAGGCTTTTCGTGAAAAATCAATTTCCTTTTATGCCTCAAAGCGCAAATTGCCATATCTTTAAAAATAAAATTGATTTTGAGAAAATTCTTTTTGCAAAACCTTCTAATTTGTCCAAAGTTCATCTCTGCAAATTTTCAAATTCATTGGACTTCATTTGAAACTTTTTTGATAAAATTTGCAAAAATCCGGAGTTTGATGCTGTCAGGGACCAGGTAGTACCGCCTTACGACCAGCGGTAGTACGGGTTTTGATACTACCGCCCTGTGTGAGCGGTAGTACCGGCCTGGCAGGTTTGGTTCTGAATTTTCAGATTTTTCTGAGTTTTGCTTTGGGATATCTTTTGATTGGTATTTCCTTTGTCAAAAATTCTTTTTGTAAAAGATTCTTATGATCCCAAAGTTCATTTGTGCAAAATTTGAAAAGCTCTTAAATTCATTTGATCGCATTTTCAAGTGGTATCAATTATGAGCACTTTAAATGAACTAAAGAGTGATTTTCACTTGATCTTTTGAAAAGACAAAACTTGTGCAATTCAAATGCAAATAACTCCATGTTTCATTCATTGAACATCTTGGGGAGTTTATCTATTGCAAGTTTTGGGCACTTATTGGCTTCCAAGTGATATCATATCTTTATTTTGCTCTGATACTAAATCTTTGTGATTTTACTGATCTTTCTTGAGTTTTTGATACCCGTGAGTATATTGCTCTGAGAAGATTGCTCTGATACCTATCGATAATTCTTTCAAGTGGTATCAATCCTTGTAATTTGATCCTAAGTGGTATCAATCCAGCACTTATTCACTCCCTATGCTTACAAGTGTATCTTTGAGTTTATCTTTTCTCCAAGCGGTATTATTAAATTGATTTATTTCCTACAAGTGATATTTCATTGCCTCTTTGTAGTATTATTGCGATACCCATATTATTGATTAAGATTTTTCCTCTCAAAGCTAAAATTGTAAGTTCAACCGCTTAAGAATTCTCTGTGTGAGATTTTTTTTTAGTTGAAATATATTAAAGAGGAAATCTCCTGTTGAGCATTTTTCTTCATGCAAATTTAAAAATGCTCATTTCCTTTGGTTCTTCATGCAAAACCCTTGAGATAGAATTAAAGTGATATCTATTTGCTCAAGTGGTATCTATTTCTTTTGGGTTCCTCGTTCGACCCAATTAGGCAAATTATTGGATTCTTCAAAAGATTCATGTTGAGAATTTGCAAAGCCTAATAAAATGAGGAGTGATTTATTTGAATGAGTTTCAAATAAACCGTGTGATACCCTTACTTCGTTTTTCATGCTTATCTTTACAAGTGGTATTTGTCTTACAAGTGGTATCCACAAATCCAAATATGGTCTCTTTTCGTGTTTTCCTTATTCTTAAGACCATATTTCAAATAAAAAACTTGTTTTACTTCTTGAATGACCCTTCAAGTTTTTATTTGGCTTAAGTTCTTCAAATTCCACTCCAAGGTCATAAGTATGCATTCTAATCCTTATATGACCTTCATTAAAAAGAAATGGTTAAATGCTAAAAAGGGGAGAATGTTTTTCCAAGTTAAATACCAAAAGGGGGAGATAATGATAAATCTTATTAATGATTAATGTTTAAATGCCAAAAAGGGGGGAGAATGTATTTCAAGTTAATCTTTTAGTTTTTCCATTTTTGGTGCTTAATGCCAAAAGGGGAAGAATTAGGAAGCTTAATGTCATTTGGTTTAAAAAGTAAACTTAATATGATTAAGGGGGAGAATTAATATGCATATGTGTTCAATTAGCTTAAATTCTCTCAACATGTCAGTTTTAACCCAAATGTGCTCATTAAGCTTGGATTTGTCATTAATCACCAAAAAGGGGGAGATTGTAAGTTCAACCTTCATTAGTTATGGTTTTGGTGTTAATGACAAATCCAATCTTGTGTTAATGACAAATCCAATATTGAGTTTATCCCCTAATGCGATAGTGTTATTAATGACAATCTTATATCGAGACTAACATGTTTGTTTAGAATATCTTTGTTTAGTCTCATCGCATTGAAAAATGGAAAACCCGAGGTATGTATGCAAATTCATTATAGTATTAATTACATACTTTGGATTCAAGTTAAAGTATGAATGTCCCCGTTATATTAACCACAAAATGTGCATCATGTTTCTCAATCTATATATTACATGGATGCACATATTTAGGGGGAGTTTGTAGTTTAACTTGAAAGTCTCTTTGTATTGATCTATTCTTTATTGACACATATAAGGATCAAGACAAAGAAACTAAATCCTTGAGTATATGTTTGAATTGCCTAGTTACAAGTATACTCATGGTAATATAGGATATACTCCAATACGATCAAATTGGATATGTGCATATTATGTCTAAGTAAATTATATCTATGCACATATACATGTGGAGTTTATTCTATAGTTGATGACTTAGGGTAATGATCATTTCCATACAATTTACATATAATGGATCATTACTTTTCATCAACATGAGTATATGAAAACTTGTGTAGTTAATATATACTCATATCAATTTAAATGATAATTTAAATTGAGTTCATTTGTCTTAATTAATTATTAAAGAACACTTCATCATGTGTTGATGGTGTTTTGTGATTAATTGAGGACAAATGAATAGTTCTTAAGTATAATAAAGCATGAGTTGCATTATTGTACTTAAGACACAATTAAATCATTTTAATTGATTTAGGTTGTGCTCAATTGATCTAAAGGCATCCATTATGTGTTAATGGAGTGCAAGAGATAATTGAGACAACCATGTATCTTGGACTAACTATTTGTATGAGTTGTGATTAAGTTAGGTCCAAAGATTGATGAGATGATGAGAACGGGACAAGGACGGCATCATGAGTTGATGGGCGTCAAGAGTGGATCCCGAAGATAAAGAGGAGTCGAGTGATGATCCCGGGGGAGTATCAAAGCGATGATCATAAAGACCCCAAAGGGGATTGCTTGTCGGCGAAGGTATAACTAGATAGGCTAAGGACTTTGTAGTCTTTGAGTCTAAGGTTTTATCGCCGTGCTATTAAGAGGGGTCGTTCCCTTTGCTTGAGCTTCATCATGTGTTGGTGATCTCATTCCGCGTTCACTCAAGCTCAAATCTTATTTGATTTGGTTTTTGCATATGGGTTAACCATTTGGCATGTGTTGCGAATGGGTTAAACTTATGCTTGGTTTCTTTTGGTTTTCGCATTATGCTTTGATTTGCATGTGTTGCAAGAAGTGATAAGCTGGTGCGTTGGCTTTTGCGTAAAGTTCACTTTTGCATGTGTTGCATTAGTTGAAGCTTCATGTTTTGGTTTCGCAAAACAATCTTTCTTAAAACCGTGTGTTTGCTTGGAGCTAAGTTTTGCATGTGTTGCAAAATGAGAGAGCTCAAGCTTGGTTTTGGTGTTTATGGTTGTGTATGTACTAGAGGCTCGCATGTGTTGTGAGTAGAGAGCACATATGGTTGATTTGGTATTTGTGTGTTTGTATGGAGCTAGAGGCTTGCATGTGTTGCGAGTAAAGAGCTCATACGTGTGATTTGGTTTTAGTTGAAGTTTGGTTTTGGTGTTGCATGGAACTAGAGAATTGCATGTGTTGCAATTAGAGAGTTCATGCATCTTGATTTGATGTTGCTTGGAGCTAGACTTTTGCATGAGTTGCAAAGAGTAGTGCTCAAGCATGAAATGTGTTTATTATGTTATTTGCAAATTCGTTGTCTTGAATAAACCGAGGTTTATGAGTCCAGAATTCGAGAGCATGTGAGTGGGGCTTGCAGCGGGTGTTGGCAAGTTGACCGGTCTTGTGTTGACCTTCACATGGTGGGGATTAATCTCATAAACTCGAGTTTGATTTGCTTATCGTTTTGCAAATAGTTCTTGAGTTGATTGCGAAATATGTTTTTGCAATTTGGTTGAAATTCTTTGAGCATGAGTTAAGTTGGTGCAAATGTGTTTTGCACGTGTGTATGATCATGTGTTGATCATCTTTGTGGCTCAAAGAATAAGTTTGGTTTTGGAGAAATGGATTTGGAGTTAATCTGAGTTTTCTCCTGCGCGGGCACTCTCATTGTTGAGGTGCTGTGAGTATCAAAATCTTACTACCGGGTTTTGCGCCGTAGCTCTTTTACTGAGCGGTGTTTTTCTTGGTCGGGCAAGGCCGGCACTATCAAGATGTTTGGGGCGGTAGTACATAAGGGCGGTACTACCGCCTTTGGTTGGCGTAGCACTTTTCGATGTCGTGTTTTTCAAGCGGTGTGGCTGACTACTGCTTCGATGGGAGCGGTAGTATAAATGCGGTACTACCGCCCTTAGAGGGCGGTAGTACTGTAATATGTCCGTTAATGACCGTTGGAGACTCTGAGGCAGACTACTGCCCTTAGAAGGCGGTAGTACCGCAAAAGGCTGATTTCGCCCATTTTGCCCCCAAACGGCTAGTTTTCTTGTGGGGGGCTATAAATACCCCCTTGGGGGGCTTGGGCAGGAGGTTGGCTGTGTGTGGGAGTCATTTGCATGTGTTGCTCTTCTCCCTTTGCTTCTTGAGCTCAAGAGTGAGGCTAATTGCATTTGTTGCAATTGGGAAGTGGATTTGAGTGCCTCTTGTGCATGTGTTGCACTTGAGTGAGGCCTTGTGCATGTGTTGCACTTGGTGATCACCGAGGAGCGCATTTGTTGTGCCCGGTGAGGTTCAAGCGAAGGAGCGACTTGTTACTCTTGGAGGTTGCCGACTCTTAGACGGCGTAGGCGTCGTGCGCGGGAGCTCTCGAGGTTGTGAGAAGCCCCGGCAAGTTTGTGAAGGTTCGGGTTGAGCCTACGCGGCGTGAAAACCACGACTAGTGGAAAGAGGCGGGTGCTCGGCGGGAGCCGGTCCAAGTGTGGGCTAGCCTCAACGTGGACTAGGGAGACCGCAAGTCTCCGAACACCACGGAAAAACATCGGTTGTCCCTTGTCTCTTTACTTTCAAGCATTTACATTATTGAGTATTTATCAATTGCTTGATTGTATTAGAATTGCTTAGTATTAATTGTTTGTCCAATTTAGCAATTCTAGTTTAGAGACATAATTAGATAGTGCACATAGTGAGCCTAGTTGATTTAGGCTTTAATTGTCAAAACCGAGTTTATCGCTTCCGCATATAAATTGATTAGGTTTTGACATAGGGGTTGATTAGAGCGATTTGAATTAGTGAGCGATCGATTTTTATAAACGCCTATTCACCCCCCCTCTAGGCGCATCCTCGACCCTACAAGTGGTATCAGAGCCACGGTCACTCTCATTTTAGGCTTAACCGTCTATAGAGTAAAAAGGATGGCGTCTAGTGGATTAGTGCACTCCACCGATTCTTATATATTTGATGGCTCAAATTATGCTTCATGGAAATTATTTATGATTTCGCATTTTAAATCCATGAGTCCACAAATTTGGTGGATCGTAGATGTCGGCATTTCTTCTCCACTAAACGATATTGCTCCAACTAAAGGAGAGGAGAAATGTCTACATCTCGACGCTCAAGCAACTAACGTGTTATTTAGTATTGTGAGCGTAGAAATTTTCAATCTCATTTGCAACCTCTCGAGCGCTCATGCAATGTGGATCAAGCTTCAAGAATTATTTGAATCATCCACACCAATTGAGGATTGCATTGAGGGAGAAAAGTCGGTTGATGATTCTTCAACCTCTACATCAAGCGATGAAGAACCGGCATCTCCATCAACCTCAATTTCCGCCTCAAGCGACGATGAATCTTCACTCCCATCGCGAATTCGTTGCTTCATGGCAAAAGGTAAAATTGAGGTATGTAATGATGAAAATGAAGAAGAGCCCTCTTATGATGAATTAATGAATATGTTAGAGGAGCTAAATGAATTTCTTGGAAAGGAGAAAAAGAAGTATAAAATTTTAAAGTTAGAACATGAATCACTTCAAAATGATTATGATGTTCTAAAAGAAAATCATGAGAAACTCATTTTCAAGGAATTTAGTAAAGCTAGTGTGGATATTGCCACTCAATGCAATTTAGTTGATGAATTGCCTCACTCAATTCAAATTACAAACAATTCATCAAATAAATGCATATCCACATTTAGCGATGATTTGCCTTGTAGCTCTAATTCAATCGCATCTAGTTCCTCTATGTCTTTAGATGCTAATATTGTAGAGGAAAACAATGAGCTCAAGGCTCAAGTCATTAAGTTGGAAAATGACTTGAAGAGGTGCGTTAAAGGAAAAGCCCTTCTCGACGAGATCTTGAACAAGCCAAGGCGCCTCAAGATAAGCGAGGACTCGGCTACAACTCCAAGAGGGAGAATAGCAAGACGAGGTATAATGCGCGACACACGAAGACAATCAAATGCTTCGCATGCAACAAGAAGGGCCACCTCGCCTCCGTGTGCCCTAATCAAGTGGATAACAAGGCCACAACATCAACCATGAGGCAAACCGGCAAGGAGCAAGTCAAATCGGTCAAGAGAGGGCCAAATAGTGTGACGTGCTTCAATTGCCGGGAAAAGGGACACTTCGGTAAGGATTGTCCCAAAGGTAAAACTCTTAAGCCTATTCTTGTTAATGAAAATTATTTGCTTAGGAAGGACAAGAATGGCAATATGGTTGCCAAGCTTGTCAAGTCCCCTATGCCGATTAAAAATGATATTCATTTGCATAGGAAGAGTGTTTCTAGAAATGTATTTGCTCAAAATGCTAAATTTCCTAAGAATAAGAAAAATCATGATGATCATATGCTTAGGAAAAATAATAGCAAAACATTTGCTAGAAATGCTAGATCCTCTAAGCCATTTCATAATTTCAATTATCATATGCTTAGAAGAGATCAAACTAGAAATGGCTTTGCAAGATATCAATGCCCGTTTTGTGGTTTCTTGAAATCAAAGGGATTCAAGTGGTGGCTTGCTTTTGTGAAAAGTTTTGGTGAGTACTTGACTACTGGAGGTATTCTAAACTCTTGAATTTCTTTTGGTGCTAGTTATACTCTCTAGATAGCCTAGATCTACTTTCTAGGGTTTTTGTGCTCTAAACCGTTCGGACTATCCGAAAGTTCATTCGGACTATCCAAACCACTCGGATAATCCAAAGGTAATTTCGGACTATCCGAAGATATTGTTTCCGCTGCGAATTAAATTTTAAAAATGCCTATTCACCCCCCATCTAGGCGACATCTCGGTCCTTTCAATTGGTATCAGAGCCAAATCTCCGTAGTTTTGGCGTAACTGCTTGGAGAATCAAGATGTCGCTAATAGAGAAGATTGACAAAGCCGTGACCAAGACAAGGCCACGGGTTCCGGCAAAGGGGTTGAGATTCCATATGAATATCCTACTCTTGGAGTCTCAAGCTCTTCACCTTATGTTTCCGTGTCGTCCGGTAGAGCACCTCACTTCGATGGTACTCGCTATGCCGCATGGAAATATAAAATGAAGATGTACTTGAGATCACTTCATCCGTGTATTTGGGAGATTGTAGAAACAGGTTTTAAAGCTACGGATTCAAACAAGCTCACTCCCGAAGAGAAGAAGGCACAACACTTCAATGACTTGGCCGTCAATGCCTTGTTCAATGCTTTAAGTGACTCCGAGTTCAACCGAGTCGACGGTCTTGAAGATGCTAAGGCTATTTGGGAAAGACTTATGGTCACTCGTGAAGGCATATCAAGCGTCTGTGAGTCCAAGATTGAGCTCATTATTGGTGAGCTAAGCCGATTCATTTTGGAAGAAGGAGAGTCATACACAAAGATGTTCGATCGCTTGATGGTGTTGGTGAATCAAGCTAAAGGTCTTGGATGTACCGACCTCACCGACAAGGCCATCGTCAAGATCATCCTTCGAGTGATCACCCCCACCAACTGCAATTTAGTACAACTCATCCGTGATCGACCAAACTTTGACACTCTCACTCCCCATGATGTAATTAGGAGGCTAATGATGGATGAGATGATGATCAAGGAAGCGGAAGTGGTGGAAGAGCTCAAGTTAGGGAAGAAGAAAGGTATTGCTTTGAAGGCCGTCAAGATTGTGCGGGAAGCGGAAGAGAGCACTAGTGATGATGAAGAGTCAAGTGGTCCCTTGACCAATGATGATATAGCCTTGCTTGTGAGGAGATTCAACAAATTTCTCAAGAAGAAGGGCTACAAGCCGGGGAGCCACTCCAAAAACCAATGGAACAAATCAAGAGGTAGGCACTCAACAAGAAAGTGCTATGAGTGTGGGGAGCCCGGCCACTTCATTGCCGAATGCCCACAAAGAGAGAAGAAGGGAGACAAACCTTACAAGAAGGACAAATACCAGGGCAAGGACAAGGAAAGGAGCAAGAAGTTCAAGCAATTCAAGCACAAAGGACATGCTTACATTGGAGAGGAGTGGGACTCAAACTCCGACTCCGATTCAAACTCCAACTCCGACGAAGGAGGAATTGCCTCCGTCGCCATCGCCGTGCCTTCTACCTCAACAACGTCGAAGGGCCTCTTCGACAACTTGAGCGATGACGACGAAGACGCTCCAATGTGCCTTATGGCAAAGGGGCGCAAAGTATCAATCAAAACATCATCCCTTTTTATTATTGATTCATGTCTTAGTGATAATGATGACGCTAGTGACGATGATAGTGTGTTCAACTCCATAAAGGACTTTGATATGCAAAAATTAGACTTGCTTCTGAAAGATATTGAGAAGCTGGAGGAAACCGTTGAGCAAAAGGAGGCTACACTTGAAGCTCAAGAGGACTTGCTTATTCTTGAAAAGGAAAGAAACCTTGAGCTTGAGAAAAGTCTAACCAATGAAAGGACAAAATATGAGGAGTTGGTCAAAAATTCCAAAATGACCAAATCCGAAATAGCTAGTCTTGAGATCACTAATGCTTCACTCGTAGAGGAACTTGCTAAAACAAAGGATGCTTGCAAGGCTCTTGAAGTGAAGTTTGTTGATCTCTCGAATAGCTCTCTTATTTTCTCAACGGGTGACTCCAATTTCTCATTACCATCTACTAGCAATGGATGTGCAAGATGGTATAATATTAATATTGATGCTTGTGCCACTAACCTTGAGACTTTGCAAGTATTAGCTCATGAAAATAAGAAGCTCAAGGGAATGCTTGAAGATGGACTTCAAAATTCCTATAAGGCAAGCAAGGGATTAGAGGAGTTCCTCGGTAAGCGCCAAGGTAACTTCATGAAGCATGGGCTTGGGTATGTTCCGCCCAAGGGCAAAAAGAGCCACATCGTGGTTGCCCCATTGAACAAGCCCATTCACTTTGTTAAGGGCGAAGGAAATTCTAAGTATAAGACTCACTCTACTTTTTTTACTTCTTATGTGCTCAAAAGAACTAACCTCGGTCATGTAGTTGCTCATCATATCGGGCGTAAACCCAACAATGTGTCTCATGTGCAATCTATTTGGGTCCTGAAATCTCTTGTCACTAACGTGCGCGGACCTAAACAAGTTTGGGTACCAAAAAGCAAAATCTAAATTTCTTTTTGTAGGCCTATATCTCCGGTGGATAAAGTTGGATATTGGATAGCGGATGTACACACCATATGATCGGAGAAAAGGTGATGTTCGCACACTTGGATGCCAATAGGACAAATAGTGAAAGCATCATTTTTGGCGACAATGGAAAAGGTGGAGTAGTAGGGTTAGGTAAGATTCATATCACAAACGATTTTTATTTATACAATGTTTTGCTTGTTGAATCACTAAGCTACAATTTATTGTCCGTTGTTCAATTATGTGAAGCGGGCTACAATTGTGTGTTTAGTGATAAGGGTGTGAATGTCATAAAGAGGGTTGATGGTTCAATAGCCGTCAAGGGTCATTTGAAGGGAAATCTCTATCTCGTAGATTTTACTACGGATAGAATTAATCTTGAAACGTGCCTTATGGCTAAATCTAGCATGGGTTGGTTATGGCATCGCCGACTTGCTCATGTTGGTATGAGGAACCTACACAAACTCATTAAAGGCAATCACATTCTTGGATTAACTAATGTTGTCTTTGAGAAAGATATGGTGTGTAGCGCTTGTCAAGCCGGAAAGCAAGTTGGAGCTTCTCATTCCGCCAAGAATGTGATGACTACCTCATGACCTTTGGAGATGCTCTATATGGATTTGTTCGGCCCGGTCACATACATAAGCATTGGAGGAAACAAGTATGGTCTCGTTATTGTTGATGATTTTTCTCGTTTCACTTGGGTATTTTTCTTGTATGACAAAAGTGAAGCCCAAAGAACCCTAAAGAAATTCATGAGAAGGGCACAAAATGAATTCGATGTGAACATCAAGAGAATTTGAAGTGACAATAGCACCGAATTCAAGAATACCGGCGTGGAGGAATATCTCGATGAGGAGGACATCAAGCATGAGTTTTCGGCCCCCTATTCCACTCAACAAAATGGGGTGGCCGAGAGAAAGAATCGAACTCTCATCGAGATGGCGCGCACGATGCTTGATGAGTACAAAGTCTCTGACATCTTTTGGGTGGAGGCCATCAACACCGCGTGCTATAGTACCAACCGTCTATACCTCCACAAGATCTTGAAAAAGATGGTGTACGAGCTACTCACCGGCAAGAAACCAAATGTATCCTACTTCCGAGTCTTTGGAAGCAAATGCTATATCCTCAACAAGCGAGCTAAGTCCTCTAAATTTGCTCCTAAAGCAGATGAAGGTTTATTACTTGGTTATGGGTCGAATGCTTATGCATACCGAGTTTTCAACAACAACACCGGTATAGTTGAAATCTCGCGTGACGTAACATTTGACGAAACTAACGGTTCTCAAGTAGAACAAGTTGATCGTGCTGTGATTGACAGGGAAGAACCTCCGTGTGAAGCAATCAAGAAATTGGCGATTGGAGAAGTGAGACCACTAGAGCAAGAAGTAATCCCGAGCACTCCAACTCAAAATATTCGAGATGAGACCCAAAGTATCCGGACTAGTCCAAAGAGTCCGGATGCAACTTTGGATGCTCTGGGTGATGCTCCCTCTTCCTCAATGCAAGCTCAAGATGGCTCGAACATCGCTCAAGACGATGAGGACCCTATCCAAAGAACCAATGCAACTGTCCCTCATCCAAGAGTCCACCAAAGAATACAACGAGATCATCCAGTCGACAACATACTCGGATATATCAACAAGGGAGTATCCACTAGATCTTGAGTTGCAAATTTTTGTGAATTTTACTCGTTTGTTTCTTCTCTTAAGCCTCTAAAGGTAGAAGAAGCACTCCAAGATCCGGATTGGGTGATGGCTATACAAGAGGAGCTAAACAACTTCAAGTGTAATCAATTATGGAAGCTTGTCGAAAGGCCCAAGCAAAATGTGATTGGAACAAAATGGGTATTTCGGAACAAGTAAGACGAGCATGGAGTAGTGACTAGAAATAAAGCCCGGTTGGTCGCTCAAGGCTTCACGCAAATCGAAGGTTTGGACTTCGATGAAACATGTGCTCCCGTAGCTAGGCTTGAGTCTATCAGAATATTACTTGCTTTTGCTACTCACCATGATTTTAAGTTGTATCAAATGGACGTGAAAAGCGCCTTCCTGAATGGACCACTCTCTGAGTTGGTCTATGTCGAGCAACCGCCCGGCTTCGAAGACCCTAAATATCCGGACCATGTCTACTTCCGACACAAGGCTCTATATGGACTCAAACAAGCACCAAGAGCATGGTTTGAATGTCTTCGAGATTTTCTCCTTGAATAAGGTTTTGTACTCGAAAAGGCCGACCCTACTCTCTTTACTAAGCATATTGATAATGATTTATTTGTTTGTCAAATATATGTTGATGATATTATATTCGGGTCTACTAATGAACAATTGTGTAAGGAATTTAGCAGGATCATGACTAAAAGATTCGAGATGTTCATGATGGGCGAATTGAAATTCTTTCTCGGTTTTCAAGTCAAACAACTCAAGGAAGGAACTTTTATATGCCAAACCAAGTACATCAAGGACGTGTTGAAGAAGTCGGCATGGAGAACGCCAAGCCAATCAAGATGCCTATGCAAGCCAACGGACATCTGGACCTCGACAAAGAAGGTAAACCGGTCGTCCAAAAGGTATATCGTTCGATGATCAATTCTCTCCTTTACCTTTGTGCATCTAGGCTCGATATCATGCTTAGTTTGTGCATGTGTGCACGATTTCAAGCCGCTCCGAAAGAGTGCCACATGGTGGTGGTGAAAAGAATATTGAGATATTTAGTGCACACTCCTCATTTAGGGCTTTGGTATCCAAAAGGTTCATCATTTGAATTAGTTGGTTATTCCGATGCGGATTATGTCGGATGTAAAGTGGATAGGAAGAGTATTTCGGGGACTTGTCAATTTTTTGGAAGATTTCTTGTCTTTTGGTCCTTCAAGAAACAAAATTCCGTAGCCCTATCCACAACCGAAGCCGAGTATATAGTGGCCGGGAGTTGTTGTGCCTAATTGCTTTGGATGAGACAAACCCTAAATAATTATGGCCTAACCTATAACCATGTCCCACTTTTGTGTGATAATGAGAGTGCCAAAAAATTGCCAACAACCCCGTCCAACATTCCCGTACAAATCATATCGATATTCGCCATCATTTTCTGAGAGATCATTCCACCAAAGGTGATATAAATATTCAACATGTGAGCACAAATGATCAACTACCTGATATTTTCACCAAGCCCCTTGATGAAAAGAGATTTTGTGATTTGAGGAGTGGGCTAAATATCCTAGACTCTCGCAATTTGGCTTGAGATTTGCACACAATTGGGTAATGAGTGAAAAAGGTTTATAAAAGCTTATTTGATTTATTTCTCTTTATTTTCTTGTGTTTATTGGTTCCTGATCTTCGAATCTTATCAATCATCTTGTGATCATGATTTGTTTGGTTGAGTGGCTTGTTGATCACTTGATGACTTGACTCATTAGGACCTCTCACCTCTTTCTCGTTCTGGAGCCCTTCATTCCTTTGTTTCCTGCCATCTAGAGAAAGACAGCTCGGACTGTCCGAAGTGAGGTCTCAGGCTATTTAAGCCAGCCCGATCCACTTCTTCTTCTTTTCCACCTTTTTCACTTTCAAAGTTGGTTTCTCTCTCCTCTACTCCGCCCCTCCACTCGAATCTTGCAATCCGTCCACAATTCTTGCGGATCGGAGGTTCCAAGGTCTTCCCCAAGGGCGAGGGCTTCATCTCCATCACTCCTTTGCCCTAGATTCGTCGCGGGATCTCCGGTTTTTGTTCTCCAAGGTATGGTTTGAACCATCTCGTGTTTCGGCAATTTCTTGTCTCCTTTTGCAAATCCTTGGGTTCAAGATTGTTCTAGGCCTTGCTAGGATGGTCTCCCTGTGATTAGCTCTAGATCCATTTGATTATTGTCTAGCTTGAATAATTTAGGGTTTGTGAACGTTCACCTCGGACTGTCCGAGTTTTCATTCGGACTATCCGAAGAAAACTTCGGACTATTCGAAGTTTGTGAGTTCATTTTAACCCTTTAATATTCATCTCGATTTTAATTAGAGTTTAATCCTATTTCCACTCTTGTATACATCTAGAATGGATCCTTCTCAGGGTGGCAATCCTTCTTCCCGCAAAATCGACATCTCGATGGCCCGCAAAAAGAAGGCAAAGCATGATCACCCCGCCGGCGGCTCTTCGGTAGCCCCTGCGGCTTCTTCTCCAGATTCACCCCGTTTGTCTCCTCTGGCGAATCCTGCTCAGTCCGTGGGAAGGAAGCAGCGTCAAGTGGTGCGCAAAATCAGCATGTCATTCCATGCCGTAGCTTCGGGTCACGGTGGTGATGGACAAGGAAGTGGTTCTGAAGATCCCCGGGCAGCAATGGCAAGATTGAGGGCAGCCAAGCGTGCAGAGTAGCGTCGCGCAGGAGAGCTGATCGGTCCTTTGCAAATTCATCCATCCGTTCGTCGAACTCCGATGGGAGTTACTCCTAAAAAGAAGATTGACTATTACATTGGGCAAGGGAGAGGAAAGGAAGTTCGCCAGCATAGAAGCGAAGACCCTCTGTTGTATCTATAGGAAGAGTATGTGGACAGGAGATTTTGGAATCATTTCCAATAGGACTTCTATGATTCAGTGATTGCCGAAAAGAAGAACCCAGTGGCTCTCATGCGATGGATTGACTAGGAATATATGGAGCAGCAGGAGGACTCGATTTTTAATCAAGTCATCGAAGCTTGTGAGTGCCACAATCTAAAGAATATCATGTCTTTTCGGTGTAAGTGGAACAATGAGGTGGTGGCACAATTTTATGCCACTCTTTACATTGACACCGACGAAGAGAGCATTATGTGGTTCATGGTCAACGGCTTGTACTATTCTGTGACTAAGACCCAGTTTGCTGATTGCTTGGGCTTCTCTACCGAGAACTGGGAAAATTTGGACAAGCTTCATACTCTTGACACCTCGGGCATAAATGACTTGGACCCGTTGTATGATGAGGGTCAACATTTCAAGCTTGGAACTACGAAGGGACTGAAGCCATTTTATGCCATCCTGTACAAGTTGCTTCGGAAGACCTTGTGGCCTAAAGAAGGTGATGCCACAAATATCAGTTCATACTCAAGAAACCTTCCGCTGAGAATTGGTGAAGGATCGATGCCCTTTGATGTGTTTGACTTCATTTGGCAGGAGATTCGCCTTAACTCGATCAGTTCGCGCAGCAGCTGTGCTTTTGCTCCCTATGTCATGTGCATGGTTGAGAGCATATCTGGACTGTGGTTTGCTAAAGATGTGGAGCATGTTCCTTACCGTGTCAGATTGATTAAAGCTCTACTCAACCAGCTCCAGCTCCTGCTCCTTTTGCCAGGGATGACAGATTAAGATCATCAATTCCAGACCCTAGGACAGCGGCTCCATCCTCTTCTGCTAGACCTTCGTCTCCCGCTCATCCTTCCTCTCCAGGTGGCTCAATCAAGTCTATGCTCCGTGCTATCTTTTGCCTGGGGATGAAGAACCACAAGAAGATTAAAGAGATGAACGTCAAGCTTGTCGATACCCGTCGCCAGTTGCATGCCATCAAAGGGAAGCTGAACTTATCTTGCTCTTCTGAGGAGTCCGAGTCAGAGATAGCGACTGTGGATTCTGAGACTTGTCAGCTTTTTGATCTTCCCGCTGTTTCTGCCAACATGAGCTAGTCTTCTATGCCATAACCATCCTAAAGATGTCTTTGCTATTAAGCAAGTTTGAAGACATGAGTCATTTGAGGTGAAGTCAACCAAATATAAGTTTCCAAATCTAAATCTTTTAAATACTAAAGAATTATCATTTTCTCTAGAAATAACAACACCATTTTTGAAGAAGCTACAAACAAGACCAAGATCACATATTTGTGCAACGGATAACAAATTAAAGTTTAGTATTTCAACTAGAGATATATTAGAAATGGAAAGATCACTTGATATGGCAATTTTATCTAAACCCAATACCTTTCCCTTGCTATTGTCTCCAAATGTGATCTTGTCATGTTGTCCACTTCCCGAGTCAAAAGTGGTGAACATTTTCCGGTCGCTGGTCATATGTTGGGTACATCCACTATCTAGCACCCAATGCCGTCCACCGGTCTTGTAGTTCACCTACAAAATAAAATCAAGCCTTTTTAGGTACCTAAATTTGTTTGGGTCCTTGGAGGTTAGTGACCACGGTTTTAGGAACCCAAACGGCTTTCTTTCTTTGGCCAATTATCAGGGTCCCAACAAACTTAGCGAAAACTTTACCATTTCTATCTCTTTTAAGTACATAACAAGAGTCATGAATATTTTCTTTGGATGCTTTACTTAATGAACAATCAATAGCTAAATGTCCTACATCATGACATTTATAACAAAATTTACCATTTGATTTCACAAAGCGTGGAGTCTTGTTACTTATTTTCTTGTTCTTCTTAGGGACATATCCTAATCCTTCTTTATTGTAAGAACATCTTTGACTACCCAATATTTTGTTTAGGGTATCCTTACCTTTAAAGCATATATCTAGACTTTTGTTGAGTTTAGTCGCTTGTTCCTTAAGCTCATTATTTTCAATAATCAAATTTTCATGGCATGAATTTGTACTAACACATGGTATATCAATTAAATCATCACATGAGGTAGCAATGCTTGATTTTGCCACGCAACATGAGTCAATTTCTAATTTAGGCAAATCATCGATAATATTGCATTCTATACCAACATCATTTGAGGACTTAGAATGATCCTTGGCAAGGAGAGCCTTATGAGCTTCCTTTAGCTCCTCATAAGAGTTTTTGTGAGAAAAAAACTCTTTTCTCAAAACCTTAAATTTTAATTTTTCTTTGGCAAGATATTCATTTAAATTTTCAAGTATATCCATCAACTCATCATATGAAGGTTCATCACCGTCATTAGAGTTTACCTTAAGTTCTCCTTTAGCCATAAGACATAAAGGAGTGACGAAGGGTGATGAAGCCTCCTTGATGGCTATACCGGCAAGGCCCTTCTTCTTTGAAGGTGTTTCTTCCTCGGATGAGTCGGAATCCGAATATTCTTCCTCGGAATCCCATTCTCCGATATGAGCTTCGCCTTGCCCATCTCTTTGTAGCTTTTTGAAAAGCTTCTTCTTCTCTTAAAAGAATTTCTTCTTCTTGGGCGATTTATTCTTGTCTTCCTTCTTCTTAGGGCAATGCGAGGCGATGTGCCCCTTCTCATCACATTCATAGCACCGGATATTTGCATACCGGTTGGTGCTAGAATTTTGCCCTCTTCTAAACTTTTGAGAACCACTTGAACTTGAGCGTCTTCTCATGAACTTCTTCATTCGTCTTACGAGAAGCGCCATTTCTTCTTCCGTATCTTCATCTTCGGTATTCTCAAGAGCCTTATCACTTGACTCCACCTTTGCCTTGAAAGCAATGTTCTTCTTTTTCGAAGTGTTTTGTTCCAATAGCTCTTCCTTGTCCTTCTTATAAATCTCATTGGTGATAAGATTTCCAAGAAGTCCGGTTGGCGTCATCCTTGGCAATTTCGGTGAGTTAAGGAATAAAATTACCAATGTCTCATATTTCTCCGGAAGGGCCCTAAACATCTTTCGAACAATATCAAAGTCGGTTAGTGATGCACCAAGGCCTTTGAGCTCGTTTACTATGTTATTTAACCGCGAGTACATTTCATTTTTGTTCTCATGAGGTAACATAATAAAACTCTCATATTTGATCCGAAGCATGTGCAATTTGGCTTCTTTGACCGAGGATGTGCCCTCATGAATTTCCGAGAGGGTTGTCCAAATCTCATGAGCGGTTTCAAGATTGCTCACTCGATTGAACTCATCCGCGTTCAAAGCACCAAAGAGAGCGTTCATGGCTTGGGCATTGAGATGAGTGTTTCGCTCTTCTTGTTCCATTGTTAGTGGTGGATTAGTGCCCGTAGCAAAACCCTCATCCACAATTCTCCATATGCTTGGGCTCATGGCCTTAAGATAAACGGTCATACGAATTTTCCAATAAGCATAATTTGTGCCATCGAAAAATGGTGCCTTGCCTATTGACACCCCATCACTAGCCATCCTTACTCTTTAGACGGTAAAACCCAAATAAAGAGTCCTTGCTCTGATACCACTTGTAGGATCAAGGATACCGACTAGAGGGGGGGTGAATAGGAGGTTTTTAAATTTTCAAGTATTAAGATCAAATTTAAAGGTTTCTAAACAAGAATTAAAATCTTAGCAATTTTAATACCCAACAATTCTAGTGATCAACAAATAATATCTCTACTCAATAGATTTAATTTCTACGCAATTATTTCTCAAGGTGATCAATTAAATAAACAAGTAAAGCACCAAGATGATCAATTTCTAGAAATAATACAAGAGTAGCAACAATGCAAACCACAAATGAAGGACACGTGGATTTTTATCCCGTGGTCTCGGAGACTTGCTGGTCTCCCCTACTCCACGTTGAGGTGGCTTGAACTTCTTCAAGCCAGCTCCACTTGCTTGAGCCTTCCTCGATCACTCGTGGTAGCTCTTCCCCACTTCGGGTAGGCGAGCTCCTTGCCTTCACAACCGGTCGGGCCTTCACACAAGCTTCTTGTGAAGATCACCGAACCTCCACGCCTCCAAGCCGTCTAGGAGGTGGCAAACTCCAAGAGTAATGAGTATTGGCGCTAGCTTGAAGTTGAATTTGAGTGTCTAAGGCTCAATCATTTAGTGCTCCACTCAATTTTTCCTCAACTCTCTCAAAGTGTGAAATTCAAGTTCAAAGAGTGTGAGGGATCAACTAGAGCTCAAGTGTATTCAATGAGGTCCAAGAAGTGCTGTAGATGGTAGGTGGAAGGGTATTTATAACCCTCACCAACCAAAGTTAGCCGTTGCTTAAAAGTGGCTCAAAATCGTGCAGACAGGGCGGTATTACCGCACCCATGGCCGGTCATACCGCCCCTCTGTGACCAACGGTCACTGGCGGGCAATTAATGCTCTGGACAGTGACCAACGGTCACTAGGCCGGTCATACCGCGAGGGGGTGCGGTCATACCGCGCGTTGAAATCTGGATAAACATCGTCTCTGGAAAAAACATGCCGCAGGGGGGTGTGGTATGACCTCAGGCCCAGTCATACCGCAGGCACTGGCGGTCATACCGCCCTTGAGAGATCAGCAGCCAATCTTAAACTCCTTTTAATTTGTTTTTCAACCATTGACCCTAGAGACATTTAATAAAATGTGATTTGAGCCTTGACACTATTTCTAGACGCCAAACTTGCGACAATGACCCCTCTTAATAGTACGGCGTCTATTCTAATAATCCGATCTCTTCTCTTCGATCACCGAGATCGGTAAAACTATAAAACGGTCCTTATACTTTATACCTGGGTCATTTAGCCTTGCTGCATTTATCTTCTACTTTCTGCATCGATGTTCTCTTGCCCATTTTGTTTTGAGGCAACCTGTGCTCAAACATACTCAATAAAAGAACATTAGCACCTTAAAACACTATTGTTATCAATTACCAAAACCTAACCAGAAATTTGGGGGCCTAGATGCTTTCAATCTCCCCCTTTTTGGTAATTGATGACAATCCTTTCGTGTTGTTTGAGTTAGAGTAAAGTTTTGAGTTTGCAACTTGAAGAAACAAGTTGTAGACTCAAAAGAATTGATTCTAATGATATTTTGTCTTAAAGAGAGGACAAGTAAGAGCATACTATCATTAAAATAAATTCTTTTGAATTTGAAACTCCCCCTACAAATGTGCATATGAGTAGTGAAATTTAATTTGCACAAGCGAAAAGTTGAAAATTTTAGCAGAGTTTCCTTTAGAATATTGGAACCAAAGATATTCACAATTAAGCAATTATAAGCAATAACAAAATATAATGAGCACTAATAAGCATTTCAAGTGAACATGCATAATAAAAGCACTAAGAACCATTCAACCAACAAGGTACCAACAAGATAACCGTAGCCAAAACACAATCACAATCCACGAACAAGGTTAATAGCTTACAGGCAAAGACACAATAAGAAACATAAGCTATCCTTGCAACCACACACAAGCTAGTCTTCGAGCGCAAGTCTTCATCTTCATCTTCATTTCTTCTCCCCCTTTGGCATCAAGTACCAAAAAGGAGAAACAAATCGACGCTCACGACGAAGATGGAGGAGGAGGAGGAGGAGGTGGAGAACGATGAGTCCCATAGCGATGGAAGGTCTTTGGAGCCTGCTGAGTGCGGTACTCCTCAAAAGATGAACGGAGCTCGCCAAGGGAAGAGTCAAGAGAGTCCAAGCGACCACGAACTTCTTCGACCACCTGACGGGTTTGGGATTGATACTCATCCACTCGGGCAAAGTTCCCCAACATATCGGCTCTCAGATTAGCAAAACCACTCATCATGGCATCTTGTAGTGCTTGAAAGCTATCATGAGCCATGCCGGTGTACTGATAAGTTGGGACCTCTTCATGACCTTCGCCCATACCTAAAAGAGGCTGCTGCTGAGAAGACTGACCTCGCTGACTGTGTGGACCAAATTCCCTTGGCTTATAGGGCTTGTGGGCACTCCCACAGCCACCACGGTACCCAGTTGCCATCTTGATGATCATCATAATGTATGGCGTGAAGTAGATCCTTTTGCCTCGGTCTCCAGCAGAAGAGTGAATCTCTCGAAGAATAAAGTCTAATACATCAAACCGTTCCTTCTTCATGATCTTATCCATGATGTTCCAAGCAAAACCTCTAATCATATCAAAATTACTACTCTTTGGATGAATGGTAACCCTCACAATTTTGTTAATTAGGCTAACTGTGGGAAGAAGGTTGTCCATCTTACCAGGCCTTCTGATGCGAGCATTTGGGTCATAGAAGGAAAACTGCTCAGCCAGGGATAAAGCAGAAGCACTGTGAATCTTGGGCTGACCACTGTGATAAACACCCCAAGCCTGCTGAATTTCCACCTTTGTTGCTGTGTACACTGCAGAGTCAGTCATCCATGTGATCTCATCAAAAGTATCAGAAACGTGGACGGTGGCATAGAATTGACGAATCATGTCATCATTGTAGTCACACTTCAGGCTCACAAAAGATGCCACATCTGCTCCATGAAACAATTCCGGTACACCAACAAATAGCGGTATCTTCCTTATGTGCTCCCAGCTAATCCATTTGTGCTCAACAAAATCCTTGTTTAAATAAATCTCATGATATACCTTTTGTTGGAAGATTGTTCTGAATTTGTCGAGGGTGGCAGACCGAGGGAGCATGTATTGGTTGGCTTGGCGGAAAGAAAAATATTTCTCCCCCTTGATCTTCCTCAAATCCATTGTAGGTTGAAAGTCATTAAAATTTTCTTCTTCTTCATCATGCTCCGAACTCTCATGTTCACTTGCATTTCCTCCCTCAAAATCGACATCCATGCTATCATCCTCCTCACTTGAGTCAGAGGTAGTTTTCTTCTTCTTGCCTTTTCCACCATGAGATGAGCCAGCTAATTCTTTCCTCACTTTCTTTCGGATATCAAGATCTCTTGCCCTTCGAATCTGCGAGTCTTCATTGTCACTGTCATGCAGAGTAGGAACGCCTCGACCCCGAGTGGATTTCTGGATCACCCCGCCACCGCGAACGGGAAGGTTCTTGGTCCTTGGCATGATAACTGAGATAATAGGAAGGAATATATATGAGAAAGGAGATAGAATGCCCCAAGATAGGTTAACAACACTAAATGTGGCAAGAGTATGCGAGAGAATTGTTTTTGGTCGGCAGGGAAGTATAGGTGCGGTACAACCGCATATGGGTGCGGTGTTACCGCTCATGCGGTGCTACCGCAGGTGGTTGCGGTATGACCGCCCATAGGCCGAATGCCCAACATGATTGCACAATCTGGTGATATAGGTAGATCGGGTTGCTAAACTTTGCATAAGAACATTAAAGTGCATCCATCTACCTATTTCTCACAAAGATTTCCAAAAAAATCGCATATTATTGCCACATTATGCATCTAACCCTAGATTGGAGAGGAAGGTCCTTAGGGCATGAAATTTCAAGAAAAAGAGAGAAGAGAGGGTGAGGATGGATACCTTGAATATGAAAAACGAGGGGAGAGGTAGGGATTTGAGAGTATTGCCTCGAATCAAAGGATTTTGATTTTGGGAGAGGAGAAGTTCTTGAGAGGAGAGAGAGTAGAAAAGAGGGAATGGAAGAGGAGGGGTGCGGCTGAGAAGAGAAAAGGAGAGAGGGGGGTCGGTTGGACCGCCCTTAGCCGAGCCCAACCCGCACGGCCGGTATGATCGCAAGGAGGGCCGGTCATACCGCGCATCTTGATGCTACATTATGGGGTCTTGTGCAACCGCTTAAGTGCAACAAAACATAGTAGAGATTACCAAAAAGAGGATATAGCTCAAAATGGAAGATATTTTTGAGTATATCACTTGTTTGAGTCCCTCCAACCAAGACAAACCACAAAATGAAATCTCAAGAAGGAATCAAATGATTATTTATCTTTTCACCTTTTTCGAGTCGAAAACACCATTTAGAGAACTAGAATTTTTTTTAATTCTAGATCTATTGGCAAGACTCAATTTGTGCCAAAGTTAGATCAATATAGATCAAGATTTTGTCGTTGATAAGTTTTTCAAAAACAAAATTTGTTTTATTTTTAACATAAAGAGGATGTAATATGATATTAGTTTCGAAAGATAAGATTTACATAATTGATAAATTATAAATGAAATTCTTTTTAAGAGACTTTGCATTTTTGAGCTAAATTAGATTATTTTCAAATATCTTGACCTATGAGGATCTAGTTTCATCTTTTGAAGATTAATAGCACTATTTTAATTTATCTCATTTAAGGGATGTAATATACATATACAAGGCATATTGCTCCCCCTTAATATGAGACACAACTAAAAGAACAAATATCGAATAAAACCAATAAATATCCAAAAGAGAATAGCATTTAGGCCACATTAGAAATATCTATAACATTCAATTCATTCCTCAATTTACAAAATCTAGCTTCATCCAAGGGTTTGGTGAGAATATCCGCTAATTGATCCTCAGTTCTAATATGACTAATCACAATATCACATTTACTTACATGATCCCGCAAGAAATGATGGCGGATATCTATATGCTTGGTTCTCGAGTGTTGGACCGGGTTATTTGCTATTTTGAGGGCGCTTTCATTATCACACAAGAGAGGCACCTTTTTAAAATTTATTCCATAATCCATCAAAGTTTGCCTCATCCATAATAATTGAGCGCAACAACTACCTGCGGATATGTATTCGGCTTCGGCGGTGGATGGGGCTACAGAATTTTGCTTTTTGGAAAACCAAGAAACCAAAGATCTACCTAGCAATTGACAACTTCCGGAGGTGCTTTTCCTATCCACTTTACAACCCGCATAATCGGAATCCGAATATCCAATTAAATCAAACTTTGCACCTTTAGGATACCATAACCCTATATTTGAGGAATGCTTTAAATATCTTAGAATTCTTTTTACGGCAACTAAATGACATTCTTTAGGAGAAGCTTGAAAACGAGCACACATGCAAACGCTAAACATTATATCGGGCCTAGATGCGGTGAGATAAAGTAAACTACCAATCATAGATCTATAAAGCTTTAAGTCTACCGGTTTACCTCCCTCATTTAGGTCGAGATGTCCGTTTGAAGCCATTGGAGTCTTGATTGGCTTTGCGTCCTCCATGCCAAACCTTTTAAGATCCTTGATATATTTTGTTTGGTTCACGAATGTTCCGTTCTTGAGTTGCTTGATTTGAAGTCCAAGAAAGAAACTTAATTCTCCGATCATGGACATCTCGAATTCCCTAGACATCATATCGCCAAATTCTTTGCAAAAATCTTCGTTAGTAGAACCGAAAAATTATATCATCAACATAGATTTGGCATACAAAGAAGTCTTCATCAATTATTTTTGTAAAGAGTGTTGTATCAACCTTCCCAATTTTGAAACCTTTAGAAATTAAAAAATCTCTAAGTCGCTCATACCAAGCTCGAGGAGCTTGCTTGAGACCGTATAGCGCTTTAGAGAGTTTATACACGTGGTTTGGATATTTGGAATTTTCAAAACCGGGAGATTGTTCTACAAATACCAATTCGGATATTTATCCATTTAAGAACGCACTCTTTACATCCATTTGAAATAATTTAATATCAAAGCAAGATGCGAATGCAAGCAAGATTCTAATGGCCTCTAATCTAGCTACGGGTGTAAACGTTTCACCGAAATCTAATCCTTCGACTTGAGTGAAACCTTGTGCCACCAATCTAGTTTTATTTCTTACAAAAATACCATTTTCATCTTGCTTATTCCGAAAGACCCATTTTGTGTCAATTACGTTATGTTCTTTAGGTTTTTCAACTAAGGTCCAAACATCATTTCGGGCAAAATTATTTAACTCTTCATGCATAGCATTTACCCAATCCGGATCATCTAATGCTTCATCTATATGAGTGGGTTTAAATGATGACACGAAAGAATAATGCTCACAAAAAGAAGCGACACGAGATCGAGTTTGAACACTCTTACTCACGTCACCCAATATTTGATCTATTGGATGATCTTTGGAGAGACCATGATGAATACGTTGAGGTAGAGGTTGAGCTTGTTGATCATAATTCTTGTCATCTTCTTCAATGATTTGAATTTGACTTGGAGTTGCGAAGGTTGAAGGCTCGACTTGAGTGGATGAGGGTTGATTCTCTATGTCAACCTCCGGCTTCACATCTCCTAAAGTCATATTTTTCATTGCTTCTCTTAGCCCTTCTTCACCTACATCCTCCAAATTTTCTTGCTCTTCTTGAGAGCCGTTAGTTTCATCAAATTCAACATCACATGTTTCCTCTACAAAACCCTTATTTTTGTTAAAAACTCGATAAGCCTTGCTATTTGAGGAATAACCAAGTAAAAACTCTTCATCACAATGACTTTGAAATTTTGAGAGACGAACACCCTTTTTCAAAATATAACATTTGCAACCAAAGACTCGAAAATAAGAAATGTTCGGCCTTCTCCCAACAAGAAGCTCATAAGAAGTCTTTTTCAAAAGTCGATGCAAATAAAGTCTATTTGTAGCATGGCAAGCGGTATTAATGGCTTCCGCCTAAAAACTATCGGAAGTACCATATTCGTCAAGCATTGTTCTTGCCATTTCAATTAATGTCCGATTTTTCCGTTCTACAACTCCATTTTGTTCCGGAGTGTAGGTTGTGGAAAATTCGTGCTTTATTCCAAGTTCATCACAATAATCTTCAATTCTTGTGTTTTTGAACTCGGAATCATTGTCACTACGGATTTTCTTTATTTTTAAAATCAAATTCATTTTGAGCCCTTTTTGCAAACTTTTTGAAAATCTCGGAGGCTTCGGATTTGTCATCTAGAAAGAATACCCAAGTATATCTAGAGTAATCATCAACAATGACTAAACAATAAGAATTACCCCCGATGCTCTTATAGGTTGTCGGGCCAAACAAATCCATGTGTAAGAGCTCTAATGGTCTAGATGTGGACATGATACTCTTTGAAGGATGAGAACTAGCCACTTGCTTGCCGGCTTGACAAGCACTACAAAGTCTATTTTTCTCAAACTTCACATCTTTCAAGCCCACAACTAAATCATTTTTGAAAAGCTTTTTGAGTTGAATCATTCCAACATGAGCTAGTCTTCTATGCCATAACCATCCTAAAGATGTTTTTGCTATTAAGCAAGTTTGAAGACATGAGTCATTTGAGGTGAAGTCAACCAAATATAAGTTTCCAAATCTAAATCCTTTAAATACTAAAGAATTATCATTTTCTCTAGAAATAACAACACCATTTTTGGAGAAGCTACAAACAAGACCAAAATCACATATTTGTGCAACGGATAACAAATTAAAGTTTAGTGTTTCAACTAGAGATACATTAGAAATGGAAAGATCACTTGATATGGCAATTTTACCTAAACCCAATACCTTTCCCTTGCTATTGTCTCCAAATGTGATCTTGTCATGTTGTCCACTTCCCGAGTCAAAAGTGGTGAACATTTTTCGGTCGCCGGTCATATGTTGGGTACATCCACTATCTAGCACCTAATGCCGTCCACCGGTCTTGTAGTTCACCTACAAAATAAAATCAAGCCTTTTTAGGTACCCAAATTTGTTTGGGTCCTTGGAGGTTAGTGACCACGGTTTTGGGAACCCAAACGGCTTTCTTTCTTTGGTCAATTATCGAGGTCCCAACAAACTTAGCGAAAACTTTACAATTTCTATCTCTTTTAAGTACATAACAAGAGTCATGAATATTTTCTTTGGATGCTTTACTTAATGAACAATCAATAGCTAAATGTCCTACATCATAACATTTATAACAAAATTTACCATTTGATTTCACAAAGCGCGGAGCCTTGTTACTTATTTTCTTGTTCTTCTTAGGGACATATCCTAATCCTTCTTTATTGTAAGAACATCTTTGACTACCCAATATTTTATTTAGGGTATCCTTACCTTTAAAGCATATATCTAGACTTTTGTTGAGTTTAGTCACTTGTTCCTTAAGCTCATTATTTTCAATAATCAAATTTTCATGGCATGAATTTGTACTAACACATGGTATATCAATTAAATCATCACATGAGGTAGCAATGCTTGATTTTGCCACGCAACATGAGTCAATTTCTAATTTAGGCAAATCATCGATAATATTGCATTCTATACCAACATCATTTGAGGACTTAGAATGATCCTTGGCAAGGAGAGCCTCATGAGCTTCCTTTACCTCCTCATAAGAGTTTTTGAGAGAAAGAAACTCTTTTCTCAAAACCTTAAATTTGATTTCTTTTTGCCAAGATATTCATTTAAATTTTCAAGCATATCTATCAACTCATCATATGAAGGTTCATCACCGTCATTAGAGTTTACCTCAAGTTCTACTTTAGCCATAAGACATAAAGGAGTGACGAAGGGTGATGAAGCCTCCTTGATGGCTATACCGGCAAGGCCCTTCTTCTTTGAAGGTGTTTCTTCCTCGGATGAGTCGGAATCCGAATATTCTTCCTCAGAATCCCATTCTCCGATATGAGCTTCGCCTTGCCCATCTCTTTGTAGCTTTTGAAAAACTTCTTCTTCTCTTGAAAGAATTTCTTCTTCTTAGGCGATTTATTCTTGTCTTCCTTCTTCTTAGGGCCGTTTTTTCGTAGGAAAATTTTCTTTTTTTTGGTGGCGTTTTATTTTTTAAATCGTCGAAATAATGAGCGAAACGGCTGAAAGGACACAAAATTTTTCGAAATAATGAGCGAAACGGGGAAAAAATATAGAGATAGAGTTGTAGAAATATCTCTTTCGACGAATTATTTAGAAAATATTGGAGACCGAGCGGGAAAACCGCGGTGGCGAAAAAGTCTAGAGGGAAAAGGGTGAAAAACTATTAGAGATGACAACATTCTTTTGTCGAGTCTAACACTCTACGCGTTCACCGAGTAATAATACATGTTTAAAAAAATATCAGAGGCTCGCAGCGGATGCGCGTGTCGTTTTTTCGTAGAAAAATTTTCTTTTTTTCTCGACGGTGTTTTATTTTTTAAATCGTCAAAATAATGAGCGAAACGGGGAAAAAATAGAGAGATAGAGTTGTAGAAATATCTCTTTCGACGAATTATTTGGAAAATATTGGAGACCGAGTTGGAAAACCGCGGTGGGGAAAAAGTCTAAAGGGAAAAGGTTGAAAAATTATTAGAGATGACAACATTCTTTTGTCGAGTCTAACACTCTACGCGTTCGCCGAGTAATAATACATGATTTAAAAAATATTAGAGATCAAGATGGAAAATCGAGATGGGAAAAAAGTCTACACATATATTTTTATTGACGAAAACATTTTTTCCCGGGAAAAACGGAGAAAGGACCTAGACGTAAGGAGGAAGGACCTGATTGTTACGTTTTTGAACCTATCCGCTATCCTGAAAAATTAGAAAAGGGCTTGTTCGCGATTTGAATTTAACGGAAGTTTTCTCCTGTAAAATGGCGAATGACGGACCCAAACGCGATTAAGGGGAAAAAATCTTCCCCTCACAAAAAATCGCGAAGGACCTATTCGTAATGTACAGGGACCTATCCGTAATTTGAAGAAATAGGGGTTTTTTTGCAAATGGACGTACGGTGACAGGTGGCTATGCTCTCCTTGCCGGAACCTTGTTTTTTCTAGAATAAATTTTTTTTTTTTTCGACGGCGTTTTATTTTTTAAATTGTCAAAATAATGAGCGAAACGGGGAAAAAATAGAGAGATAAAGTTGTAGAAATATCTCTTTCGACGAATTATTTGGAAAATATTGGAGACCGAGCGGGAAAACCGCGGTGGGAAAAAAGTCTAGAGGGAAAAGGGTGAAAAACTATTAAAGATGACAACATTCTTTTGTCGAGTCTAACACTCTACACGTTCGCGAGTAATAATACATGTTTAAAAAAATATTAGAGACTCGCAGCGTATGCGCGTGTCGTTTTTTTGTAGAAAAATTTTCTTTTTTTCTCGGCGGTGTTTTATTTTTTAAATCGTCGAAATAATGAGCGAAACAGTGAAAAAAATAGAGAGATAGAGTTGTAGAAATATCTCTTTCGACGAATTATTTGAAAAATATTGGAGAGCGAGGTGGAAAACCGCGATGGGGAAAAAGTCTAGAGACCGAGGTGGAAAACCGCGGTGGGGAAAAAGTCTAGAGGGAAAATGTTGAAAACTTATTAGAGATGACAACATTCTTTTATCGAGTGTAACACTCTACACGTTCACCGAGTAATAATACATGATTTAAAAAATATTAGAAATCGAGATGGAAAATCGAGATGGGAAAAAAGTCTACACACATATTTCTGTTGACGAAAACATTTTTTTCCGGAAAAAACGGAGAAAGGACCTAGACGTAAGGAGTAAGGACCTGATTGTTACGTTTTTGGACCTGTCCGTTATCCTGAAAAATTAGAAAAGGGTTTGTTCGCGATTTGAATTTAACAGAAGTTTTTTCCCGTAAAATGGTGAACGAGAGACCCAAACGCGATTAAGGGGAAAAAATCTTCCCCTCACAAAAAATCGCGAAGGACCTATTCGTAATGTATAAGGACCTATCCGTAATTTAAAGAAACGGAAGGGCTTTTTGCAAATGGACGTACGGTGACAGGTGGCTATGCTCTCCTTGCCGGAACCTTGCCAGCTTTAATAGGGGGTATGATATCCCTCAAGAACCCTCTCTTAGCTTGGTTGTGACACGGGAGTAGGGGCCTTTTGAAATCCGATTCCATGGTAGTTCGATTAGTTTATTGTTTTTATTGGGTTTTTTTTATCTGCGTTTGACAAAATGTTTCGACTTTTTATACCTCACTTGTGCTGCCCCTGGAGCAATATCTTGATTATTTGGGTTTCTATCCAATCTAGCGATTTCCCACGGGAACTTCTATTATCTCGGCAAAAGTCTATTTCTTGTTAGTCTTATTTCCACTCGAGCTAGCTCCTCCTGGGGCCATGGGTATCTTCCGATCGACGAAGTTGCTTGCGTTTTAATTAATCCATGGAAATGCACGAATTAATTTCTTGTCAACTTGTGAAAACAAACAGCAGATACTAACTAAATTGAGGCGCATCATCAGATCGAGCTAAAGTACTACCGTGGGCAGCGTAATGGGCTGTCGGCACATGTGATGTACGTGCCTTTAATATCTCAAGTCCGCGAATTTATGAACTCCATCAGACACATATCAACCTAGTAGGCCCCTTGCTTCACTACACTTATGGCGAATCCAATGCAAAATTAATTACCAGAGACTATAGCAGTAGCAGAAAAGTCACTTCATAATTAATTAGCTGGATAATTTGTCAATATATATATACACATGCCGGTAGAATAGTCTAATCTACCCGCGATCAGTTTGGCCGAGCTATGCAGCGTAATTATTAGCGCGATTGAACGGCCTGCACCATTACGTGTTCAAACCGACTAGTTAATACGTTTGATACTTTGAACATGAATATGTTCTCTCTTTGTTTTAGTTGTATCTTTTTATTAGTAGCTTCGATATGTAAATGATTTTCACTAGTAACTTACTGATGATAAGAGGAACAAATTGGTATAAGTCTCACTATTAAAAAGTAACTTTTGCTATCCGGTGACAAATTTTACTAATCATATATATAGTTTTTACTATCACACATAATGATAGAGTTGTAAAAAAAGTTTGAGGCTCGTGAACTACTCGAGCTTAGCTCACGAGAGGTTCAGTTCGAGCTCGGCTCAAGCTCCGAATGAGCTGAACTTGAGCTCTCGAGCTTAACCAAGCCAAGCTTGAATAGTTCGCGAGCAGCTTTCTTAAATCGAGCTTTCTTGAGCTTGTTATCGAACTTGTTACTGAGCCTACCGAACTTACCAAAATAACCAAGTTTATTCGAGCTTACCGAGCTTACTCGAGCTTATCAAGCTTACCGAGCTTACTCGAGCTGAGCTAGAGCCTATTCGAGCTTGGACCAAGACGAGTTCAAGCCTGAGTCGAGGCACGAACCCCAACTCGAGCTCGGCTTGAGCTCGGTTCGAGTTTTACCGAGCTCGAGCCTGGAGGGCCAGGCTCGCTTGAGCTCAGCTTGTTTACAACCCTACATGTTGATGAATCTCTGGTATGATAGTAAAATTTATGTACATCGATAGTAAAATATATGTATATAGATAGTAAAATCTGATTTAGGTGGTGTTTATTATCGAGACTTATATTAATACGTTGCTCTCGTTAGCAGTAAACTAATGATGAAAACTGTTCGTGAATCGGATGTGTTAATAAAAAGTTATGGCTAAATCAAAGAAAAAACAGATTCATATATAAATAAGAAATACATGTACTAGTCGATCACGCTACGTAAACTAGTAATGTCTTTCCTTAAAATCTATGTATACCGATAGTAACATATATGTATATGAATAGCAAAATCTAATTCATAGGTTTATTGAAGAGACTTATATCAATATGTTGCTCTCGTTAACAGTAAACTAATGGTGAAAACCGTTTGTGAATCGAATGTGTTAATAAAAAGTTATAGCTAAATCAAAAAAAAACAGATTCATATACAAACAAGAAATGTATTTACTCGTCGGTCCTGCTACGTAAACTAGTAATGTCTTTCATTGTTTGAATTAGGATATATTTTTCTTTGATTTAGTCATATTTTTTATTTACAGCTCAGGTTCACAAACGGTTTTTATCAGAAGCTTACTGATGATGAGAGCAACATAATGATATAAGTGTAACACCCCGGCGCCAAGCGCACCGCGAATGCTACCAAAAACTCCAAATCTGAGCGACACATCTCTGAAAAAAAATCAAATCAGTAACACCCGGCACCCGTGCCTCAATATTACCCTCTCTAGCACCAAACAATTCCAAATCGCTAAGAATAAATAATAGCAATACAAGCGAACAACTAGAAGGTTGCTGAACTTAATAAAAAATTTCGGCAGCACCTCCCCTAAAACTAGGACATCCACTCAGCAGACAGAAAAAAACATATGCAGTTATATAATATCATTCTAGTAGGTCCTTAGTTAACCAAACACGCATCCAATAGAAATTAATAAACTCCACCACATAAACATTACAGGATAGGGACTCATTACGCATTACCGCAAACAAACTTTTACAAGAATTTCCTCGAGCTAGAATAACATAACTATAAACCAACATGAAGGAACGGTGGTGATGCAACGTGATTGTGCTACTACCCCACCCATGCATGCCGGTTCAAGGTACCTGCAACAATACAAACAACAAGCGTGAGTCGATAACTTATTAGCGAAGTACATCAAAGAATAAGTTCATAGTCAATCGCATTTTCCTACTTAAGAGCATAATAACCATTCTTACATAAGAACAGCAAGTGGATAAAACAGAAGTGTCAAAAATTTAATTCTCCAAACCAACCCCGCGCTCGTCTTTGACGGAGTTCACTACGCCATGATAAAGAAGCGAAACATATAGCCTGAAAACCTAAATCATATCTCGCAACCAAATATGAAAACACAGGATACGCACAATCCATCACACAGACATGAAAATACCGAATATGCATAATCCATCACACAGGCATAAAAATACAGAATATGCGTAATCCATCACACAGGCATAAAAATACGGAATATGCATAATCCGTCACACAGGCATAAAAATACAGAAACTGAATAATCAATCACACTTCTACAAATCATGTAATGCATTAAGCATGCTCACCGGTTTCACTTCATTACTAAACCCCGACACGTATCTCTTTAATCTTTTTGGATGTGGCCACGACCCGATCCAACTCGACCCCTTTCCACTTAACTCAAAAGCATCGTTATATTGCAATGCAGATGCAAATATGCCATACAAAAGAAGAGTCTCATAGCCATACATCATAATCAACTCATAAAACATGTTCCATCATTGACAATGCAATGCAGATTGACCAATTTCCATGCATATGATGCATCATGCATGCTCATCTCCTCTTTTAAGCGCTATCTGGGGTATGGCGAGTGCACACCGTCGGTGTGCACCCTCTCATTCCCTTTCCACCCCGTGGTGGAAGGTGCCTACTCTTACTGACTCGCTCCCATTCACCTCGATGAATGGGACTACGAGGTAGGACTTTTGTGCTCACTACGGGTGAGCACCGAGGCCCGCATCAACATGGGACGCCCCGTCCATCATGAATGCAATTATGCAATTGACAAGGTTGAAATGCCACCCTTCAATCATTGCCACTCACTAACATAACCATAACCACTCACATAAACCTAGCTAATTCTCACATTCATAAGTTGCCAGCGATACTAGATTAATCCGATTCAACAATAAAACATGGCAACCCATTACAGTGCTTCTGTCATACAATTAAATCATATGGCCACCAAACCATGTTCACCACTATACTCTTTCAAGTAATTACTCACTTTCCATTTACTAACTTCCATCCACCCTCCTTATCTCCATACATGATCATTCGTACTAGTCTAATCAACCTCATGTATAAACCAGGGCAACATATCGCCTAAATTAGTAGCACAAGGAAATTTCACAAATAACTAACTCTAGAAATGACTTAACCATTTAAACTTTAATAATAGGAGAACACAATAACATCTTTCTCTCAATTTGGGATCTTATGCACAACCATTAACAAATTAAGCTAATATACAATGGTATTTTTTCGTAATCAACTGGCAATAAGAAATTCTTAACTCACACATTTGAATTGAGCCATACAAAAGATAGTAAGGATCGAGTGACAACATAATATTCACAACCATTACCAGGGTAATAATGATATTACAGAAGCTCATACGCAAATAAAAATTGGCTTTAGACTCAAATATAACCTCTTTTCTCCATGCCCATAGGAATGAATATTGTTTTCCATTTATGACCAAAGCATGAACATGTCTAGTGTCGTGGTAAATAATATAGGAGAAACTCACACTTAGAATTCAATGCTCCAGTCACCCCTTTAAATTGTCAGTTAATGATCCCCGTAGTAGCTATGCATGGAAAAACATGCATCTTAAATAGACAACCAAAAGAATCCACGACAAAACAAGCACCCATATACATATGTGCATCCCAAATGGACGCAAAGGAAAATATAGACATAATCATCACAACCTTCAGTAAAATAACCTAGCCAATGATTTAACCCTCGAGCGACTCACAATCCAACACGCCACAAGAGGAGTAAGCTGATGATAAACACGAGTAAAGGGAGTTACCCAAAAGAGATACCACGGTTGTAGTAGACTAACCATGGACAGCTATTTGCCTTCATACTTGTGTAGCTTGGTTTGAGGGAATTAAACTTTGGGGCATTTCAACAAACACCTGGCATACACAATAAACCAAACCCCAATTTACATATACTGTACTCACCTCAAGAAGGCAAGAGGAGGCGGGTTGGAGGTGGCGCCGCTTCATTGCTTTCCATCTTTGTCTGGAGGAGGGCGCCACCGTGAGGAGCCAGGGACGGATGAGCTCGGGGCGGAGGCGCCGTCAAGAGGGGAGCTCGGGCGCTCTCGGTGGGATCGACTGCACGGCAAGCGAGGGGGGACTCAATGAAACTAGAGGTGGTCAGCAGTTTTCGCAGGAGCAAGAAAGATTAGAGCGAGCAATGTGCAGCATCGGCAGGGAGTTCGGCTGGCCCGGCAGCACTGGGGCAGGGATTCGGTAGAGACTCACCACCCATGGCGCTGGAGGCCAGATCCGAAAAAAAAGTGGCGTCGGCTCGGAGAGATGGGAGAAAAAATATCCTGCCTGGGAGGAGAAATGGTAGCCACAAGAAAAAATAAAGAGAGGGATTAGGTGGGGGAGTAGGTGGAGAGGGAAATTCCAAAAAGACCCCTCCCCAACCCAAAACTTTTAGCCATAATCCTTCCAGAGGGACCAACCACCACTGATATTACCTGCCAGATGGCCAAAACACTCCCGGCGGAAGGCCCAAAGTTTGGAGCGAGGCTTCGCAATATTACAATAAGTCTCGCTAATAAACACTGCACGAGTGAGTTTTTATTGCCATTTTACTAAATATATCGTAATATCTTAGTACCGCATAGGCTGCTAAACATTGGTTTGGTAGTAAAATCTATGTATACCGACAATAACATCTATGCATACGGATAGTAAATTTTGATTTATGCACTGAAATTTATATCAATGTATTGCTTTCGTCTTTAGTAAGCTACCGATGAAAACCATTTATAGGTCAAAACTGTCAATAAAAGTTATAGCTAAATCAAAGAAAAACATATTCACAAACTATAAAACACATTTATTAGTTAGTGCACGTATACATAATCTACTATCGATCAGCATTTACAGTAAGCGTTTGGTCGGAAATGGTTTACATGTTATGACGCATTAAATACTACTAGCCGTATGATGACAACTAATTCTGCGACATGGGATCATGGCTCGAGCGTAGAATAGGCAGAACTACGCGCAAGCGCAGATTAGCGTTACCTTTTGTGTATATATATATATAAATGCTATTCTACAGCTAGGTGTAGAATAGCCTATTTTACTCCTGAGCCATTTAACCTAGTTGGATCGAGCCATGCAACGCACTAAACAACGCATCGGACCGACGTGGCAAAAACTAATTAATAAAAGCACTCCAGTTTTGCAATTCGATAATAAATTACAAATACATTTTACTATAGAACAACAAATACAATTACTACTGAATCAGTTACTAGTTAATGCATATTATAATTTGTACATGAATCTGTTTTTTTATTATTTTAGTAATATCTTTTTATTGGTAACTCAAATTTACAAATGATTCTTACCAGTAGTTTACTGACGACAAGAGGATTAAAATGATATAAGTATTGCTAGTAAAAAGTAATTTGGCTGACTGGTAAAGTAAATTACTATTTTTAAAACATGAAAGTGCTACATTTACAACTAGAAATTAGTACCATACAATATAATTGAAAAATCTTACAAAGATCAAGCATTTGACAATAAAAGTCCATGACAAATATATGTATAAATACTAAAAAATTTCAAAAAATTACCATACATAGGGGATGTGAGCTTCTATAGCCCTATAAAATTTGAAGACAACACTCACTTTATTTGAAAGATATGAAAAGAACAATTTTACTATTCATCACTGATTTACACTTTCTAATTTTATATCTTTCAAATGATATTAATTGTGATCTTCAAATTTTACAAATATGAAGAATCTCACCTCCAATACTTATGGTATTTTTTTATAATTTTTGAAAGCTTTTATATGTGGTTTTCATGAATAAGAATTTATTTCTATTTGTTGGTGTTTTAGTAAAATAATTGAAAATTTCTTAAAAAATTACCATAGTACATAGGAGAGGTGAGATTCTACATTTGTGCAAAATTTGAAGATAAAAATCAATTTAAGTAAATTAGTTATTTTTATATCTTTCAAATGCTACAGAGTTTAGTTTTCAGATTTTACAGGGTTGTAGAAACTTACATTACCTACGTCTAGTAATTTTTTATGAATTTTTTAAAACTTTTACATATAGTTTTCATGGATATTAATGCTAAATAACTGATCTGAGTACGATATGTTGTGAATGTAGTAATTTTATGTTGTAGATATTGTCATTTCTATTACCCGTTTGCAAAATTACTTTTTAATAGCGAGGCTTATATCATTGTTCCTCTCGTCATTTGTAAGCTACTGGTGAAAACCATTTGCAAATTCGTGCTATCAATAAAAAGATATCGCTAAAATAAAGAAGAAACAATTCATCTACAAACTACAAAACACATTAGCTAGTTAAGTTGATCACATAACTAATTCGGTAGTAATAGTAAAATATATAGAAGATAGTAAAATGTAGAAAGCTCGATAGAAAATCATTTTCATTCATATACACACAGTGACCAGTTATTACCAAGATTATTTCTATTGCAGTAAAGGGTACCGATTGAAATAGGAAAATTATAGATATACTATAGTTAAAATTTACAATAGGTGTGATAGTACAATTGGAAAATTACTAGCATACAGTACAATTGGAAAATCCTATACAGATCAGCCATTTGGCAGTAAAAATTGGTGAAAACCATATGTATAAGTTCTAAAAATTCTTAAAAAATTATCCTACATAGGGGATGTGAGCTTCTATGGTCCTGTAAAATTTGAAGGACAAACTCACTTGCATTTAAAAGATATGAGATTAATTTTGAACTTCAAATTTTATAAGGATGTAGAATCTCACCTTCTATACTTATGGTAATTTTTTGAGAATTTTTAAAAACTTGTACATATGGTTTTCACGAATAAGAGTTTATTTATGTTTATCATTGCTTTAGTAAAATAATTAAAAAATTCTCAAAAATTACCGTACATAGGAAAGGTGAGATTCTACATCCATACAAAATTTGAAAACAAAAATCAATCTCATCCGAAAGATATGAAATTGACAAACACTAATAAGTGAGGAATAGTAAATGTGTCATTTTCATATCTTTCAAGTGCTATGGAGTTTGGTCTTCAAATTTTACAGAGTTGTATAAGCTTACATTCCTTACGTTTGATAATTTTTAAGAATTTCTCAAAACTTGTATATATAGTTTTCATGGTCTTTTACTGCTAATTGACTGATCTGTGTATGGTTTTTCTAGTTGTATTGTATGATAATAATTTCTAGTTGTAGATGAAGTAATTTCATGTTATAAAAATAGTAATTTCTTTTGCCCGTCAACAAAATTACTATTTAATAGTAATTTCTTTTGCCAGAAGGGCAAGCATAAAGTAGTGTTACCGGCCCGTACGTGATGCTTGCTTGTATATACTAGTAATTTATTAATGGTCAGCGCCAGTATTATTATTCGTGGCTGCACAATACTCCTCTCCTACCTCCAACGACCTCCCTGTGCATGTGCAACAGAATTTGGAAAGGATTTTAATAACGGAATTGCTTGAAATATATCGAACTACTTTTTTTTATATCAATTGAATTTCTAACTTTTTAATTTGCATCACAATTCATGTGCCTCTCCACCTTTATCTCCAGCGAGGCCTAGCGAGTTTTTTTAGGGTCGAGGTTCACCCTGATTAGGGTTTGAGGTTCATTGAGACCCAGATTTAGAGGGATGTTAGGGTGGTGGCGGCGGCGAGGTAGTGGGGACGCCGTTGGCCCAGGATTTGGTGGCCAGCGGTGGGCGGGGTCGACAGGTGGATGAGCATGGTGCGTGACAGTGGGAGACGGTCAGGGTGGTGGATCGGCGGCAGTGAGCCGTCGAGGATGGAGAAGAAGGAGCGGTGGCGGTGGGGCAGAGAAAGAGGCGGCTGGCGGTGTAGGTGCTGCCCATGGCGTCGATAGCCACATTAGATGGCGAAAGCGGCAAGGGAGGAGGTCGAAGGGCGACGCCAATGAGGTGGCCGGGCGGCGGCGCACGTGGTAGCGGTAGAGGTGAGTGGAATTGACGTGTCGGTGGAGTTGGGAGGAGGAGAGGAATTGGCACACGGTTGGATTTGTATAGTGATGTGGGGGTTATGGGCCGTTAGATCTAGATCTAGATCTGGTCCAATTGTCTAAAAACTGAATGATTTTGTGGATGAAATCAGTCAAATTTTTTAAATAATGAATAGACAGACCCTTTTAATAACTCCAAGTCAAATTCCACGTATCTCGAAATCATCATTCTTAACGGTATATGAGACCAGTTCAGACACACACACATATAGAAATGCTATTCTACAGCTGCATGTAGAATAGCATATTCTATGCGCCAGCTTGATTTGCTTTACCGACCGAGCCCATGCGACTGTCCAGTTGACTAAGTGTGTTTGTGCATAAATGACTAATAAATGCTACTTAGTGCTTGTACATGAATATGTCTTTTTTGATTTAGCCATAACTTTTGAATGTGATTGATTTTGATCTTCAAATTTTATAGGTTTGTAGAATCTCATCTCCTCTACATATGGTAATTTTTTTGAAAATTTTTTAAAATATGTACATTTGTTTTTCATGAACTTTAGAAAACACTGGATATGTTGCTTTTTACTGGATAAGAGTGCTATACACAGGTATAGTAATACTTTGAGTAAAAGGCAGTAAAATCTATAAGTCTCATTAATAAACATTAATTTTTTTGGCTGGTAACAAATTTTACTATCTTTATATATAGATTTTACAATCAATATATATATGTTTTACTATCATACAGTAGTAAATCGATGTTCATTTTAACAGTAAAATTTGATCCATGCAACGTTTATTAGCGAAACTTATACCATGTTGTTCCTCTAGTCATCAGTAATCTACTGGTGAAATTTGTTCATAAATTAGAACATCGAATAAAAAGTTATAACTAAAATAAAGAAAGAACAGACATGTATACAAACTAGAAAATGAAGTAACTAGTGAAACAGTAAAGGTGGCTGAAACGACTAGTAAGCGCATTTGTTAGTTTATATATGATTATGTTCTTAGTTTATTTTAACCATAACTTTTATTCTTAGCTCCATTTAACGAACGGTTTTCATCAGTAGTTTACTGATGACAAGAAGACATAATGAAATAAGTCTCGCTAATAAGCACTGCACGAATGAGTTTTTACTACCAATTTACCGAATGTACCGTAAGATAGATTTTACTACCGCATGGCAATAAAATCTATGTATACCGATAGTAAAATCTATGTATACGGATAGTAAAATCAGATTTATACGATTAGACTTACATCAATATGTAGCTCTCGTCGTCAGTAAGCCAATATATGATGAAAACCATTCGTGAATCAGAGCTACCACCGCCACTGCTCCTTCTTCTCCATCCTCGACGGCTCACTGCCGCCGATCCACCACCCTGAACGTCTCCCACTGTCACGCACATGCTCATCCACCTGTCGACCCCGCCCACCGCTGGCCACCAAGTCCTCGGCCAACGGCGTCCCCACTACCTCGCTGCCACCACCACCCTAACATCCCTCTAAATCCGGGTCTCAATGAACCTCAAACCCTAATCAGGGTGAACCTTGACCCTAAAAAAGCTCGCTAAGCCTCGCCGGAGATAAAGGTGGAGAGGCACATGAATTGTGATGCAAATTAAAAAGTTAGAAATTCAATTGATATAAAAAAGTAGTTCGATATATTTCAAGCAATTCCGTTATTAAAATCCTTTCCAAATTCTGTTGCACATGCACAGGGAGGTCGTTGGAGGTAGGAGCTAGAGGAGTATCGTGCAGCCACGAATAATAATACTGGCGCTGACCATTAATAAATTACTAGTATATACAAGCAAGCATCACGTACGGGCCGGTAACACTACTATATGCTTGCCCTTCTGGGGCGCACAGATGAGCCTGCTAAGTACCTGATCGATCGATTAATTGCCTCACATGCATGCCGATTTGACGAGCATGAATGCAGCGCAAGTATATATTGAGCTGCTTGCTCGGAGAGATCTACATCCTATTAACAATGCTAAGCGCGTCGGCAGATTTCACTGGCTGTTCTGTATTCATATTGGAACAGTGGATATTGTTGTCTTGTTGTTGAGCATCTCCCATGCATATATCTCACATCGATCTCACCCTCATTAATATAAGTAACCAATTTAGGAGTATATATACGCCACAGTACGTATAATAGTATCTGTGAGCATTTAAGCAGTCGTCCATGACGATGTGGATCCAGGATCCGTCGGTTATTTCCTGTCATTTTTTTCAAGACTATCTCGATCCTGTCAGTATATATATATATGCATCCACACGTACGTACGTCTCAAAGTTCTTTAGCAAATTACTCTCTACGTACCTACATATACGCCCTCGATCGGAGTAGATACATGGGCATGCTGCTAGCTCGTGCTTGAGATCGATCGATCTACAGGAGGTGTACCACCGCATGCACGAACGTTGAGATAGGAATGTCCATATATCTACCGGCTAGCTAGCTAGCTACTGCGTGCCATGAAGCCATGATCGATCGATCGATGCATGCATGGCGCATGCGGTACACTGGTAATGGTGCAATTAAGCTCTGTCGTCCATGGCTTGCAGTGAAGCCTAATAGTACAAGTTGGTGGAACAGCTCGTGCATCTCGATCGCACCGGGCCATGAGGATTTAACGGTCGCGGAAGGACATTCCTAAAGGGGACGCGGAGGTTACACTAGCGTGAATTCAAAATTTTCTACCGCGAACATCTAGGATTATATGCAAGTAGAGGATCACAGATCGTTACTCTTGACGCGCAGATGCAGCGAAAGCAGAGTCGCGCATGTAGAGGAAGTAGAGACGTTCACGCCCCGAGCAACTCCGAGTAGGTCGCAGCGTGGTCAGCGAGCAGGTCGTCGAGCAGATCGTCGTAGTCGACGAGCAGGTCGTCGAGGTTGCCGAGTAGATCGTCGTGGTCGGCGAGCAAGTCATCGTGGTAACCGAACAGCTAGCGCATCTGCGTACGGCAGCGCCTCTAGCGGTATTCACACGTACCGAGCAGGGACGCTGTGCGGGGTGTGCTAGCACCTCGCCGCACAGCTAGGGTTTCTGGGGAGCGGGAAGGGCGTGCGATGGCTAGGCGTGGTGATCAGGGCTCAACTTATCTCTCCCACAGCATACCACCCCTGGCCTCGCCTTATATAGACGCGCTAGTGGGCTTCAGCCCACTAGGGCTTTACCTCCTACGCGGATCATATCCACGCGCAAAACCCATTAAACAGTTCCAACCTGTGAAGTGTGTGACCCGTTAGGTTCAATGCAAGTCGGCTGTGAATTCGGAAACTCCTTTCCAACTCACAGATCAATAGCGGCACCTAGCAGTACGTATTGACCTCCGAATGCACAGAATACTTTATTCAGCTGAACCTTTGATACATCGCATATACCGATCCCTTTGCCACACGATACCAGTCAAGCTCAAGGCGAGATACACGCCACCCTTGTTAGTAGCTCGACCACTTCACTCATTAATGTGATGGATATAATACCATAACTAACTCCTTAGTCACATTAGCACGGCCGTGCGTTTTCCCTATCCATCCACACCGAGGGGCCCAGAGGTATCTCTCTCGTTATCTAGGAGGGGCAAATTCCATCTTGATCAATCACACCCCTAGCTATGTTTCGTGGCATACCCAGTATTCATCTTTATAACTACCCTGTTACGGTGTAGCGTTTGATGATACCAAAGCATACGAATCCACATCCTAAGTATCCATGATAATCTCAGATTTAAGAACCATATAAGTGTACCACTCGAGACTATATGTTGATGGCATTTTATAAGATAACAATCTCACAGCGTCTCGGAGTAGGTCTGTTCGACTACCCATGTTCTCCAACATATGTCCACATTATTGGTTCGATATCTCCATATCAATGGTATGTGAAACATTACCATCAACCAATCAATGTACTGATCAAATCACTACCGCTCCTCGTAGTGATATGGACCAGGGACCTATTTAGAATAATGTCATTATAACGATGTGTTTCGCAACCAAGTCGCACTCAGTGAACAAAGTCATAACATTAATTCTTGGAACCGATAAGCAAAGTTATCATAAGTATATGAACAAAGATGTTTGTGCAATCATCTAATGATTGATCTAATTAAGGGCATATTCCTTACAATTCCATCGTAAAAATTAAACAGTCCATTATTCTTGTATAATTAGAGTTCTTAGCTTTTTGAGTCCTCTTTTTTTTTACAAATCTAACCTTCACATATATAATTATCAAAATAACCTCCTTATCACGAAAACACCACATCTGTGTACCGTGCAGCAGGAGACCGAGATCAGGATAGACCATCGACTGCGGGGGCAGGACGATGCCGCCAAATTAGGGCAGCGCGGCAGCAATCAGCTGGGCTACCACGGGAATAATTCCGGTGAATGGATCGAGCCAGCTAGCTCATCGATCGGAGCATGCAAGAGCTAGGCCGGCAGCGTCACACATGCATGGCTGTACGTTAAGCGTGCATGATGTAATCAACAGATACTCTGCAGAATGTACAGAAGAACTATATTCTCACGTGAGAGAGAGGAAGAAGAAGCATTGGTATGCATGCATGGAAACTGGAGGCATATATAAGTACGTAGAGCATACATACCAAACATGCATATGTTAAACACTTCGTCCATGCATGACTGACTGAAACGCAAGATTCGTCGTAACTGTGTTTGCCTCTGGCCCATGCATGTTGATGGAGAGTATCAAGCTAGTGAAATGGAATGGCAGAAAGTTAATTCCAGAGCATGCATAAATGTATGTGTTCACAAACAATATCTAAATCTGATGTTACCTGTACATATATACAACATGATCACTACAAATGTAGCTTTAGGTGTAGGTTAGAGTCAGCTTAGGTCTACAGAAAAATTAGATACATGTGATATGTACGTGTGCCCCAGGGTTCGTAAGTTTGCACCTCGTCCTCTGTGCAGAAGAAAATCAATACTTTGTCACATATCCTGGGGTTGAGGGTGGATAAGCTAGTTGCATAAGTTACGGTGCTAGAGATACCTTGAGAGTTGGGACACACTAGTACACTACAGTCTACAGCCTTGTTCTTTGCCTAGCCATCCCTGGAGATCTCACTAGATCAGCCAAAGTAAGCAACAAGTAACAGTACCCCATCATATCACCACTGCTGTCTCAAGCATAAGAACAAACAAAGGTAGATTAATGCGTGTTGCTCTAGTTTAATACATGGGGCAATGGAATCGGGAGGAGTTCAGGAATATTGTATCTGCAAGGGTGCGTCATCGATCGAGGTGTTATATTATGGGGATAGAGCCTTGATGTTTAATTATCTAACGTCTTCTCATGTTGCCTGCAACAAGGGGCCTAGGGATTGAGGGTAGAGGTGATATGAAATATGTCCGTTTGTTGCATGATCTGATCTAGGAGTAGTAGCTAATTGTTAATTTATGAATGCCACTAACGGTCAAAATTGTTGCTATCGATGGTAATTAAGCAAAACTAGACGCTAGCTGGTAAGCAGTAAGTCAGACAATGAGAAATGCCGATAGACTGAAAAAATAAACTCTCTGTATACCTTGGCTCCTACTAAAAAAAATTAAGAAAGGGTGTTTTCAGGTTTGCTTGGTTGGAGATGGAATCCGGCCGGGATCTCACTTTCGTGCACCCAGCACTCTACCACCCGGAACACATCTAGGTGACCTTTGTCCTTTAAATTATAAGCATCCCATAAATTCAGGGATTGAGTGCGTCACTTATTGTATGACAGTGTGGCTAACCTTAAACCTGAGGTGTCAATTGATTCCCAGATGAGCTGCCTGCTAGCTAAGGGGAGTGAATTCTTGGTAGTTCTGGATCAAGTACTTCAACCTAGGATTTGTTCTTTGGTGTGATGACTTCTTATGTGCAAACAGTATGAGGTGCTAATTGCTGTGAATTTACCAGTAGTAATGCCTCACAGCAAAGGTGGACTTTTTCCACGATTACACGGGAACTTGCTGAACTACTGAACACACTCACACTTTGATTGCAAAAGTGCATAAGATGAAACCGTTTTACGTTTTCAATGTGGAGGAATAAAGAACTAAAGAACCAGCTAGCCTTGCAAGTTGCAACAGATGTCATGTGAATTCATGAACGGTGCCCAACATTAAGGCTGCAGTTTGAAGGCAGCTCCTTGGATTCCTACTGCTATTGAGAACGGAGGCAGGCAGCAGTTCGGTGCTGCGATTCAGCTCTTTCTAGTTCCTTCCATGCTTCATGATTCATGAGATCTCCCCCTGTCTCGATCTCCTCCCATTCGCTCATCCCTGATGCCATGCCATGATGAGCGTGAGGAGCAAGCTTGCGTCCTTCTTTGCTCTGTCACCTTTTGATTTCTCTATCTCCTCAAGGCTATGATGTCATGATGAAAATTGACAACAAGAATCAACAGTCCATATATATATATGATATTCGAACAAAAAGGACTGCCTGTTCAGTCCTTGACTTTCCCTTTTCTTCCATCTAGGGGGTGAAAAACGAGCCAGTTTAATTTTTTCCGAGCTTTCTTCGACACTGATTCATTATTATTTATTATAGTCTCCTGTATTGTTTGAGACCCAACTTCGAGCCGAGCCGAAGTTGACCATTGTTCCAAATCAACTAATTTTTATTTAAAAAAAATGAATGTAATCGGAGCAATTTTGAAACGAGCCACCGAGCCAGCTCAACGAGCTTTTTTCCAGCCCTACTTCCATCCAATAGGACAGAAAAGGGTCTGAAACTGAATCATCCTGGAGTCTTTCATTTTGCCGAATGCTCCAAACGTATCCCGTTTCCTTGTAGTTTACCTGCAATTCGAAAATAAAATTAAGCATTGACAAGAGCGCGTTTATATGGCCGGCATCCTGATCAAATTAATCAGAATGTCTCTTTATGCCATGTTCAGTGCAATGAACCCAAAAGTGTTCGGCTGAATCAAATTCTTGACTATAGATACGGGATATTATCCTGAACTGACATGATAGCTGCTTCATGGAAGGTGATTTGCTGACGTGCAGCCTGCCTACGCTGCTTAGTGAATTACACGACAGTTGACACATGTAAAAAAACGCGTAGAATACAAAAAATAGATATACCACGCGATATTGCTTTTTGGAAAATGAAAAATATGCAATCATAGTCGTAAACCTGCATTGGAGTTTACTAGTATTGGTTCCTTGGAAGGTTAGATACAAAATTACAAATCTAGGTGATGTCTCGTTCGACCTAATTCTCCTTGACATCACTGCTTAGATGCTGCCACATAAACCATGCGCTTTCATACGTTTGGACCCATATGGAAAATCCAGGATACATGGTTTGACTAACTCTTGTGTTGTTCTGAGTAGTCGGTCACTGCAAGTTATATACGGCCCACGGTTCCGGATATTCACCGACGACTCTCGTCACGTCAGCTGCCCTCGCGACAAGGCTTTTCGAAAAATTAACATTGCATTTAGATCTTTCTGTCGGTTTGTCGCATAATGGATCCGAAAAAACCAAAATTACCTTTTGGTCTATCCACGGTTTTTTCAAAAAAAAAAAAGAGCCCGCAATTCTATAGATTTATCAACGACTCCGAGTGACCTATTTTTTTAAAAAACTCGAGAAAACCGAAATTATGTAAAAAAAAGGACCTGCGGTTGGACCCAAAAAAACCGAAGTTACATTTACGTCTCTCCATGTTTTTTTTTCAAAAAATGAGTCCGCGGATCCGCAGGTTCGCCGATGACTCTTAACAGCCCATTTTTTGAAAAAAAAACCGAGAAAACTAAAATTGCGCAAAAAGGAACCCACGGTTTCGTAGATTCACTGATGACTCCTAGTAGCCCATTTTTAAAAAAACCAAAAAAACGAAATTACACAAAAAGGAACTCACGGTTTCGCAAATTCACCGACGACTCCTAGCAGTCCATTTTTTAAAAAATCTAGAAAACGTCCCACAAATTTTCCGATGGACCCAAAACACCAAAATTATGTTCATATCCTCATAACTTTTTTTATAGGTAACAGCCGGACCAAGTTTCACACCGCACAAAGAGGAATCATAGTGCCGCAAATTCTCTGGTGGCTCCTAGCTAGCACATTTATAAAAAATCCTAAGAAAAAAATGAATTTAGGTTTCGGTCCTCATACCTTTTTTTTTCTAGAAATAGCCATTAGACCAAATTTCACACGGTTGTAGCGTAGTGCGCGACCCTGACTAGTATTATCCTATCCACAGAGAACATACTAACTATTGAGAGAATTTGGTTTTTCCCAAATTTCAAAAGAAAAAAGGCAAGAAAAGGCCAATTGCCCAGTCGGTCCCGTCAGCTGAGGCTAAGACATCTTCTCCCGGTGCCCCAGCCCTAGACTAAGCCTCGGGTGCGAGCGGGTCTTAGAGGAGGCGATGGCAGCGGCGACCATGTCATGTGGCGCTGGCCTCCACATGCAGCGGTGAGATGTGGCGCTACAAGCGGCCGTTGCCCATCCACATCCTCCTCTCAGGCTCCAGTTATATGAAGATGAGTGTTCCTTTTGATATATAATTCTCTAAAATTTCCCCCTTTGGCCAATTTCTAATCCACCCTATTCCTGTTGAGCTCTGGCAAGGTGCTCGCTTTGCCGATGCCCTCTTGTGATCCTTAGCACCGATCTGTGCTCATTTTATCTCGTGGATGCTGCTTTCGCATGTAATCTGAGGTGGGTGAAGAAGGTGACCTAGGCCGGTGGCTTGGTGCTTTCTTTATGAGGAAGAGGTGCAAGAGGAGCTCTCTGTTGCTGGGACTCAAAGCCAACCTTGCTTGCTTGGTTGGTGACTCATTCTGTCATGGATTTTGTTTGGTTCAGTGGTGCCTTTGATTGGGAGCAAGTCCTTAGTTAGAGACTTGCTGGTTGTTTGGCAAGGTCATTTCTCAACTGGGAAAGTGATTCTGTTGTTCTATGCAACTTTAGTTGCATCTCAAACTACTTGGTGAATTGCCTCATCTGGTAATTGCGGCTTTGTATCTCTGAAACTCTCGCCAGTGAGTCTGAGTAATTTCAATTCTGCATTTAATTGTTTGCTTGTAAAGGGGCTAGACATTGATTGTCTTGGGACCTTGCATTCTATGGTGGCTATTGTTCAATGAGGATTGGGTAGAGTGAGACAACTAGTGACAATCTATATGCAGTTTTCAATTGTGAGATTTTTGCTGTAAGATCGATGATGCCAATTAGAGGGTGGGTGAATACACGGCTTTTAAAATTTTTCTTCTACTCTACAAATTTTTACAAATCAATTCAACCCTAATTACCCTTATGCTAAAACCTTAACAAATAATAATGCGGAAGTGAGAAACTAAGGTTTTGACAATTAAAGCCTAGATCAACTAAGCTCACTATGTGCACTAACTAATTATGTCTCTAACAACCAATTTGCAATTCTAAAGACAAACAAGCAATTTAATTCTAGTAATGTAAATTGTAACAAGGTAAATAAAGAATTGCAAGCATACACAAGGAGACACAATATTTTTTACCGTGGTGTTCGGAGACTTGCCGGTCTCCCCTAGTCCACATTGAGGCTAGCCCAAACCACTTTGGATTGGCTCCATAAATTGAGCACCCGCCTCGATTCCACTAGTGGTTGCTCTTTTCCCCTCCGGGTAGGTGAGCACCGACTTTCATAACTTGCCGGGGCTTCTCACAACCTTCGTCGAGGAGCTAACCGCGTACGCCGCTGCTACGCTATCTAGGTGTCGGCAAACACCAAGAGTAACAAGTCAAGCCTTCCTGCTTGAACTTCACCTAGTGCAACGCATGCACTCCAGTGATCACCAAATGCAACACATGCACAATGGCTCCCTCAAGTGCAACACATGCACAAGAGACTCTCAATCCACTCCTAATTGCAATACATGCAATTAGGGCTCACTTTTAGCTCAAGAGGCAAATAGAAGAGGGCAATATATGCACACAACTCCTACAAACACCCAAATACTCCAGCAACTCACAAATGCTAGCCCCAATGCTTCTTTTATAGTCTTTCCAAAGAAAACTAGCCGTTGGGGGTAAAAATGGGCAAAAAATACAGTAAACCCGGTGCTACCGCCCTACTAGAGCCGATAGCACTGGCCTTTAGGCCAACGGCTAGAAAAACTAGCCATTACTCAGAAAATCCGGTGATACCGGGTTTCAGGCGATAGAATCGGGTCTTTTTCTTTTTTGGGCTAAAAACACGCGTTTCGGACTTTTTACACCGCCCTTTGGAGCGGTAGCACCGCCCATATAGGGGCGGTGCTACCACTGTTTTAGCCATTAAAACGGTTATAACTTTTTACTTCGAACTCTGATTTAAGTGATCTTAGACTCTATACGAAGTTTATCAAGAGGGCTACAATCTCCACCCTTTTTCAAGATTTAAGCAACCATAAATATTTTTAAATATCATAAAAATAAAGACTCTAATGTAGTCATTCAAGTCTAAAATCTAATTTTTCAAAACCCCTCACATAGACTTGATCAAGAGCGTGACTACAAGCTAGAAAGAGTCAATAAGATCAAATATTGAGCTATGTGATTATCAAGTCATGATTAAAACAATTTTGCAAAATACATTTGCAAATTCTAATCGCATGCTCCAATATCAATTGCATAAGCACCAATATTTTGCAAAACACATTTGCAAATATAAATCTTGCAAACAAGAGCAATCAAGATCATATCTTTGAGCCATATCATGATCAACACATAATCAAACCAATTTGCAAACACATTTGCAAACCTTATTCACATGCTCCAAGATAAGATTCAATTAAACCATATTTTGTAAAAACTTATTTTGCAAACACAAGGCATAAATCTATCTTAGCCTTTGTGATGATCAACACATGATCAAATCATAAGCTAAGAGTCCGATGTATGAGCTCTCTATTTGTAACACATGCAAATATCTAGCTCTATGCAAACAATCACTTAAACCAACTTGCATGAGCTATCTCCCTTTTGCAACACATGCAAATCTATAGATCTATGCAAAAACCAAATTAAGATTCAATAAGAAGCAAGTATGAGCTCCCTTATTTGCAACACATGCAAATACTTAGCTCATGCAAAAACTAAATAATAGACTGAGCTAGAGTGAACCGGATTGAGTTCATCAATACATGATGAAGCTCAAGATAAATGACTCAACCCCTCTTAATAGTACGGTACCTAACTAGCAACCCGGTCTCCTATCCAAACAACGAGATCGGTAAAACACTAGGAACACATCCTTAACTCTAGCTAGTTATACTTTTGCCTCTATCACATCCAATTTGAGCTTTTATTATTCCATCATCCTCTCTCCAAACCGGGTCCTTTCTTCTTGTTCATCAATCCATGATGAACCTTCTTTAGCTTCACTTTACTTCAGGATTCATCCTCGAAGCTCATCAATACATGATGATTTCTTCCCGATTCTTCATTTTCTTAGACTCAATCTACTTCACAACTCATGGAAGATTGTTAGTCTAACAAACACAGTTGCCTCAATTATCAATTGCACTCAATTAACACATAATGGATGCCCCCGAGATTGATTGAGCACAACCCAAAGACAATTGATTAAAAGATTAATTGTGTCTTGAGTATACTAATGCAACTAATGCTTTATTATACTCAATAGCTTTCGATTGCTCTAGGATCAATAAAGTGAACCATCAACTCGTGATTAGTTCTTTGTTGATTTAATGGTAACCGAACCTAATTTAAATTGAGTTTAAATTGTCATGAGTATATATTAACTACACAATTTCATATACTCATTTTGATAGAATCTAAAAGTAATGATCCAATTTATATGGAGTGGTGGAAAGGGATCAATACTCTTAATACCATCAACAATATAATAAACTTCATTAAATATGTGTATATAAATAATTGAACTTGAATCAGTATGCACATATTTAATTTTTGAGATTGCTTTGGAGTTTATCATATATTGCCATGAGTATACTACAACTACACAAGTTAAATATACTCAAAGGATTGTTTCAAAGTAATGATCCTTGATATAGAAAGATGAATTAGATCAATACTATTGAAACATCAAGGTAAAGTATGAACTACCCCTAAATGTGTAGGTTTTTTATGACGAAATTCAACTTGTCATAGTAAGTGCGTCATAGAAAGTTTTCAATGACGAATTACCTTTTTCGTCATAAAAAATCAACTTTTCTGTGACGAATTACATTTTCGTCAACGAAGAGGTCATTTCTATGACGAATATAACCGTCATTAATTGTACCCAAAATGTCATGAAAAATATCAAATTCGTCATAAAAGAACACTCCGATCGGCCAAAAATGAGCGTTGACCATTTTATTTATGACGAAATTGTTCGTCACAGATTGTTGCCACGTGGACATGCATTTTCGTCATTGAACAGTGCAGTGCCACGTCAGCAGCCAGGATGTGAGGTGACGTGGCACGTGTTGTGACGCAAATGTTTCGTCATAGATGAGTGCCACGTGGACATGCATTTTCGTCATTGAATAGTCTAGTGCCACGTCAGCAGCCACGATGTTAGGTGACGTAGCACGTTTTATGACGGAAATGTTTCGTCACTGATGAGTGCCACGTGGACTTGCATTTTCGTCATGGAAGTAATGGTCTGTCATTTTCTGCGATATTTTGTCATTGAACATACATCGACCCACATATGATCCATTTTACAACCACAACACACAATACATCTCGACACAACACACAATATTTTCAGAGACCAATCAATACATTGCACGAGCATCACAAATCACGAGCATCACAAATTAACCACAGATACATTAAGAGTCACAAACTTTGTTCACAGTACTTAAAGTTAGTACCACACTTGAAGCTATTGAAAATAAATCCATAGGTCACAAAGTTGAACCAAGTAACCTAAACTCACTAGTACCAGTGAACCAGGTTACCAGCCATACAAAATAAGTATCCTTGCAAAATAAGTGAATAGGTTCATAAACTTCTTGTTCTTTGTTGCTCAACGATGCATCGAAGTTCATTGCTCCTCGTCTCTCCTCCACCTATCTTGTTGCTTACGGTTTTACCCATTCCATTTCATGATTTTATCCTGCCTGACCATAGTTTCACCCCATGTTGGTTGACTCCAATATAAAAGGGATAAACATACTATCATTCATACAAGCTCTACAATCCCACCCCGCCTATCACTTCACCTCCTGGCAAAGCAGTACACAATGTTAAGTTTTGGTATCACTCATCTTCTTTTAAGCATTCAAGAGAAGTAATGGCAATTGTTCATTAGTTGAAGCATAAAATTAGTAGTAAAATGGATAGTAACAAAGCAGATAGAGGAAAATGACACACTTGTATGTAATGGTCGTTCTATAATCTAATAGCAAGTAATATCAAGGACACAGCCTTCTAATTTAATAAACCAAGATAATCTTATGCTAGAGGTCGTAAGGAAATCTGATTACCAATCAAGGGTACATTAACACCTTTTCTATGCCTTAATAACGAATATCCAAACAATCAAATACTTACACTACTCTCTATTGTGAAGATGAACATATAAACCATTAATTCTACATCACCTATCGATTCAAAAACGTAAACTCTCGGGCATGCGGAAGCTCGATAGCATTTTAGTTTCGTGCAAAATAATAAGGATCGAGTCACAAGCACTCCAATCACCAATCTCCTTTGCAAAGGACCAAGCATAGAAATAAAAATCCCAATAGATAACACTCGCCATAAACAATCGACATACATATTCCGAACACAACCATAATATTTGAATCGAATTTTGCACATGCTTTTGTTAAAAAGGAAAGTTCCAAAGAACTATAAAATCTGCCATTACGAAGTGTAAGCAAATGCTCGAACTACCTAAGCATATACTTCTCTGAAGCTTGATATGAAAACAAACATACATCATCAACTTGATTCAATGTGCATTTTTGTTTTACTCAGTAGTGATCATCTTTCAATCGGATAACATGTTATACACTATAAACAACCCACCTTCTTGTCTGAACATGAAAGAAAACACTATAACAGTAAAAGAGAAGAGGGGGCTGGGTACTTAGCTCTCGGGAAGGTTTGAACCCTAGCAATGGCTAGAGATGTCAGGGTCGGCCCACTGTTTTAAAGTCGCGCGACTAGTCGCCGACTAGTCGACAAGTCGGTGCAGTAGACCTAGTCGCTGCACTCGACTCGACTAGCAAAGCTAGTCGGCCGACTAGTCGGCTAGTTGGCGGCTAGTCGCGACTAGTCGGCGATGGATAGTCGCCCGACTAGGCCAGACAGGGGTTAAAGCCCATGTGTAGAAGGAGGAAGTCATGAATTTCAATTGGATGATGATTTGGATGTTTAAGTTGCTTTTTGCTATGTTGGACAAGTACAAGAATCTCCGGATTCTAATTGCTATTTTGTTATGATGAACATGTCATCTAGATTATTGAACTTGCTTATTAAGTTATTATTGCACTTATTAGTCACTTAGCAACTTATTTACTTCATATTTTACTTACTGTTCTAATTGGAAAACTTTATGCAATAATAATTAGCAAACAAGCAACAATTGCTGCACAACTCTAGGTTCTTCACTTCTTTTCCACCCCTATGTCCTCTCTTTTTGGCATGCAGTATGTTGGTATATTTAAAGAAAATTATAAAGTATAGTCATTGACTTGTATCGACTAGTCTAACCTAGTCACGACTAGTCTACAAGTCGGTACCCTAGCGACTCGACTCGACTTTGCGACTCACAAACCTTGGGTCGGCCATAACCTCTGGGGTGGTAGGCGATGTGGGTGACCACCGTCTACACGCAGGCAGCCCAGAGGGAGTGAGCTTTTCCCCCTCCACCCGCCAGATCTGACGAGGATGCCGAGCAAGAAGGGCGACCGGGTGATGGGAACCTAGGGCAAGAAAAATGGGAGAAGAGGGTGAGAAAAAAAGGGAAAAGAAGAAGGGGAGACTTACCTCGGGGAGGTCTTGGTGGTGGCGTGATGACCCAAGCGCGACAATGCCAAGGGAAAACCTAAAAAAAGAAGAAGAAGAAGGTGAATAAGAGAGAAAGAGTAGAAAGTGGGAAGGAGAGACTCACTGGGGACACCGGATCCGGCGATTCCCCACCAAATCCGGTCGATCTGGGTGGCGAAGGCGCGAACCCGGCGGTGGGAGTCGGGAGGAGATCACCACATGGGGAAACACCAGATCCGCGAGGAGGAGGCGGGGCGGGTCGGCGGCGTTGTCGTGGTGATGATGGCGCAGGAATGCGGGAGGCTTGATTAGGCGAGATCCGTCGTCGGGGCACCTCGAGGCCGTCGGATCAATGGCGGCTTGTGGGGCGAAGGTAGAGGACGAGAGAGGGAGGAAGCGGACGACCGGAGGCAGTGGCGGCCATGGTGGAGATCGCAAGAGAGGCGGCGGGCGCTTGGAGAGGGAAGGAGAGGAGTTGCGTGAGAGAGAGGGAGGTCAGGAGTGGCGGCCGAATGGGGATAAGAGGGGAGAGAGAGGGGGGAAGGGGTTAGGTTGGGCCGAATGAGACGGGCTAAAAAAATAAATAAATAATTGAATGTACAAAAAGGAAAATGAATAAATGAATAGGTGATTAATCAAACAAATAAATCGTTAAGTAAATAATTGAGTGATGGCCTATGTGACATAGCCACGACTCAAGCATGGCTTATGTGACTTGCAGACCTGGCCGTGCTGTTGGTATAGGTCTGAGCAAGTGAGACCGGTCGTTTAATGTTAAAAATTAAAAAAACAAAAATTCAAAAAAAAGTTAGAAAAATGAGGAAATCAAAATCTGAGCACATTTGTTAAAATGGCCATAACTTTTGACTCGTAACTCCGATCGGGGCGTTCTTTGGCTCGTTTGAAAGATAATGAAAAGTAGCACCCAAATTTCATAAGTGTGTCAAAATCAGATGATCGAATCCTGATGGTTTGTGCGAATGCGTGCGCGGTGACGGAATTCCAAAAAAACATCGTTTAGGGCCTCAAAACGGCCTCTAAAGTTTTGATGAATCTGTTTCGATCGTTCTTTTCAATTATTGCACATGGAATATTAGCTCCAATTATTTCAAATGCAATATTATTTAATTTCAATTCTTTCAAAACTACCACTGATGTACTATTTGTGGCGGTTCCAAATAAAAATTGTCACAAATAGTCTTCCAGCTATTTTTTTAAAACCACCACTGATAATGCTATTTGTGATGGTTCCGAAAACCGCCACAAATAGAGTTTCACCTATGTCATGTTTTATGAAAATTTTTGTACATGTCGGCAAGATGATATTTAATATATAGTAAAAATTTCATGGTAAAATCTGGTGTAAAAAATTACGATAATTCGACAATGTGCCCTATCGATTTTCTTTTTTACGAGTTTGATTTAATTTATGACCAAAATGTGGTTAATATTTTATTTATATTTTTATTAAGGTTTATAATTAAAATATTTGTATTCTATAAAATTTTGATATTTTAATATTTTACATTTTATTTATAAAAATTCGACATTGCTATTTTCAGATTTATTTACTTTCAGTTTTTGAATTTGTAAAAGCTTCAAATATAAGTTTTAATTTTTAATATTTTTATCAGAGATGGATATCAAGTTGATGTCAGCATGATAAAAATCTTGGCTTCAGAAAAGACATATATATTTCTACACAAATCTGACAAGATCAAGATTGATATCTTATCTCATGATTACAATTTCTTTTTAATATATTTTTATCACATAATTTGATCATATGTGTTAGTTAAATTATTTTTATCACATATTTTGATCCTAGGTAGTTTTCGTATTATTCGACTAAGTACCCGTTATCCGTATTATACCCGTCCGTATAATATCCGGTATCCGTTTTCTACCTGTTCGTAAATACCCGGTATCCGTATCTGTATCCTACTCGATTTTCCACTACCCGTACCTGTACCCGTATCCGAAAAAAAATAATTAGGGTAGGATACAGGATGACCTACTATCCGACCGTATCCGACCCGTTTTCACCCCTACATATGGGCCCACAAGGCCAAGTTGGACAACAAGGCCACCTCGGACAGGGGGCCCTCTAGATATAGCTTCTCGATAGGCCATGTCTCTGTGACGAAAAAGCATATCGTCACAATACAGACATATGCTTGACGTCAGTCCAAAACAAACAACCATTCATTTTCTATGACGATTTGTATTATTGTTTCATGACGAAATTTTATGTTTCGTCACAAAAGTACATGGGGGCGACGACGCTTGATACAATTAATGGCGAACATAAACAAGTTGTCACAGAAAATAGATTTTCCATGACAAAAGTTGACAACGTCACGACGTTTTCGTCACAGATAATCACTTTTCTTGTAGTGGCAACAAGATATGACAATATGAACTCAAATGCATACCTTTGATATTTTCACATTTTTCATCTAAAAGAGACTAATAAGAGTTGAACTCAACAAAATAGTTAGTCTCACAAAAAGATTTGTCATTAATTAACAATTGAGATTAATCAATATTATGATTATCAAAAGAATTAGTCTTAATATTAGATTTTTCATTAACACCAAAACCAAATTAATGAAGCTTGAACTTTCACTTGTTTGATTGGTTAGTTCAATTTCTTATAAGATCTAAATCAATTCATACTCATATATATATATATATATATATATATATATATATATATATATATATATATATATATATATATATATATATATATATATATTTATTTATTTCTCCTTGCTGTTTGTCTTTACTCTTTGTCTATTGTTAACAATTGTTAAAGCTTTACCAAGAAGACATATTTGTTTTGTCATATATATACTTGATGATCTCCTAGTGTAATCAATTGATTGTGTTTCAAAGCAAGCATCAAGTACTGAAATCTGCTTATAAAGATTGTCAGAAACTTTTTTGCAGCTTGTTTATTCGTTCACCAAGAACATGCACACCTATCCTAATCCAAAGTGATGGAAAGGAGAAAGCGGAAATTTAGTTCTTGTTTGGCAACAGGACAAGAAGAAATGTTTAGTGTTAACATAGGTGATTGGTGTTACGTAAGGTTGGGGAAAAGGAGCTGGCATTTCACTTAGCCTTTTCTTCCTCATTTTTTTTGCACCGTGGACACTGTTGATGCGAGGTACACATAAAAATAAATATCTGCAGATGCATGGACTAATTGTAGCATTTCACCTAGAGTGTTCCAATATTATCGTATCCACATATAATAGACTAACTTCACCTAGGGTTCTAATAAACATCTAACTACTTAGGGTAAATATATAAGAGTGATAAATGTGATCTACGTACCTTTAACAATATGATAGCTAGGCATAGATCAATTAGCCTAAAAACTATAAAGATCATACAAAGTTTAGATCATGAGAACTAGATCCAAAGTAGCAAATCCTAAATAGATGAAAAATATAATATGGAAAATTAAACCTGTGATCAATCACTACGGTGACTCTAACCCTACAGCCTTATACTAGCCCTTTCATTGTTCTCCCCTGTTATGGGCCCATTGAGCTAACAAACATTGGCAATTCTGCACAACTTGGTATAGTTCTGCTCGCTAGATCTAAACACCATGTCTAAGCCTAGTGCTAAATAATTGACAATCATCTATATCTAATTGCCGCCTAGGAAACAAATATGATATCAGGAAGACACACACTAATAATGATTATAAATGCAAAATATGACTAACATAATAGCAAAACATAAAAATAGAGGAAGCACAAAGGAATGCTTAGACTACAAAAGCTGCAAACTCCAATAGCCTCCCGGCGTAGGCACTTCGGACCATGGCTCTAATTAGAACTAGCCAAAATTATAGCTTAATTATAGTCTGCTCTAATTAGAGAGACTAATTAGAACCCTAATTAGAGAGGCAAATTACAGCAATCCCCAATCCCTAATATTTAATCTAGATCTAATTACATGGTGGATTATTGCTCCAACCTCACCGAAGCGGTAGGGAAGAACTCAAAGATTGGATGCTTTGGAGGGAACTCCTAGGGTATTATTTAATGACCAAGGGGCTAGAGGGTCGTGCATTAGATATGGTAGAGTTAGAAACCATCAGTTTGGCAAGTTTCAATTCGGAATCTCCTTTGAATTCGATTCGGTTTGCACTTTTCTTCTAAGCAGCGAACATTCTGGAGGTCATAACTCAGTCAGGCATTTCACTTAGCCTTTTCTTCCTCATTTTTTTTCTTTTGCACCGTGGACACTGTTGATGCGAGGTACACATAAAAATAAATATCTGCAGATGCATGGACTAATTGTAGCATTTCAGCTAGAGTGTTCCAATATTATCGTATCCACAGATAATAGACTAACTTCACCTAGGGTTCTAATAATCATCTAACTACTTAGGGTAAATATATAAGAGTGAAAAATGTGATCTACGTACCTTTAACAATATGATAGCTAGGCACAGATTAACTAGCCTAAAAACTAGAAAGATCATACCAAGTTTAGATCATGAGAACTAGATCCAAAGTAGCAAATCCTAAATAGATGAAAATATAATATGAAAAATTAAACCTATGATCAATCACTACGGTGACTCTAACCCTACAGCCTTATACGAGCCCTTTCATTGTTCTCCCTTGTTATGGGCCCATTGAGCTAACAAACATTGGCAATCCTGCACAACTTGGTATAGTTCTGCTCGCTAGATCTAAACACCATGTCTAAACCTAGTGCTAAATAATTGACAATCATCTATATCTAATTGCCGACTAGGAAACAAACATGATATCAGGAAGACACACCCTAATAATGATTATAAATGCAAAATATGACTAACATAATAGCAAAACATAAAAATAGAGGAAGCACAAAGGAATGCTTAGACTACAAAAGTTGCAAACTCCAATAGCCTCCCAGCGTAGGCACTTCGGACCGTGGCTCTAATTAGAATTAGCCAAAATTAGAGCTTAATTATAGTCTGCTCTAATTAGAGAGGCAAATTACAGCAATCCCCAATCCCTAATATCTAATCTAGATCTAATTACATGGTGGATTATTGCTCCAACCTCGCCGAAGCGATGGGGAAGAACTCAAAAATTGGATGCTTTGGAGGGAACTCCTAGGGTCTTATTTAATGACCAAGGGGCTAGAGGGTCGTGCATTAGATATGGTAGAGTTAGAAGCCATCAGTTTGGCAAGTTTCAATTCGGAATCTCCTTTGAATTCGATTCGGTTTGCACTTTTCTTCTAAGCAGCGAACATTCTGGAGGTCATAACTCAGTCATATGAACTCCATATTAGGTGATTATTTTTTTTGTACATTTAGCTAACGAAGATATATTTAACTTTACAATTGTGGAGAAGTTTTGAAAACACTTTCTTCGTTGCCAAATGTACTCAGGAAGTTGACTCTGTTGTAAACTCTGATTCTCAATGCAAGCTGTCTTGCGGGCCCATATCTTCCACATAAGAACTCCAAATTAGATCAATAAGGACTTTAAATTAGACTACTAAAAAAGATATACATCTTTGTAGTTATGGTTTTTTTTATTTGAAACCGTTTCGATTGTCGAAACTGTTACAAGATGACATACAAATTCTGTTCTGTTTGTTTGGATTTTTTTTTTGCAGGGAATTATGTCCCGTTTGTTGCCGTGGCAAATATAGAATATGTCAATTTCCTTTTCTTCTTGGCTTTCTTTTTCTCATGGATTGTGTGGAAGCATATGGAAGCAAGAGAATAAGGGGGTGTTTGGGACAGCTCCAGCTCCACCAAAATCTGTGGAGTTGGTGGAGCAGGGTATTTTTAGCTCCAGAAATTTGTGGAGCTGGAGCTGTGGGTACATTAAGAGTGTTTAGATAGATCATCTTGTTTACATTTTAGACTAAAAATATAAACTTAATTCACTTTATTTTAGCCTATAAGTTTCAGATCTGAGTTAGAGCTGGGAGCTGGAGCTCTCCCAAACAGGGCCTAAGTATCGCATCTGAACTGTGGGTCTCACCATTAATTTATCACTAGAAATTGGCATGCATATAGCAATCCTGCACGCTATCGTATCATCAAAGACTCGGTGTTTTCATTGTAACTTTCTGAACTCCGTATTGGGCAAATGATATATGTGTTTCAATCATCTCAACGACGAGAGTAACATCAGGAGAGCCTTCAAAATTATATTTAAAAATGCATTGTTCATTGAAAGCCATGAAAAGGATCTTCAGAGTCTGTCGATTTGCTGGTTCAAACGCGGGCTTCTCCAAATAAGTGGATTTGGCATCAAAAGTACCTGAAAAGCTATGTTTTCCTACAATGCAACACTTTGCACATATGTCTCAAATATGGATGATTAGTAGCATAATACTATAATATTAGTGATGCAAAAACAGCGTCAACAGACACTAAGCTTAAGAGAGTCTTATACGAGAATGCTGTTGGATGCTTAAACTAGAATTGCAGAGTATCCATGGTAATTTTAGTTGTAGCAGCTTAGTACTTGTTAGCCTGTTACACCACACAGGAGGCAGAGTATCCACGGTAATTTTCACAACGTAATGTGCTGGTAGATTTTGTTGATGCATCCTTTTGCGATGCGGGAAGCAATTTGTCGGTTCTGGAATATTCATTCCGTGTGGCTGGCAAGAATGAAGACCCAGGACGGATTAAAGTAGTATTAGATTTCTTAGCCACTTAAAGGCAACAAAATCAGAGTGGCGCAGCGGAAGCGTGGTGGGCCCATAACCCACAGGTCCCAGGATCGAAACCTGGCTCTGATATTGCTACGTTGTGCTTTTAGAAGCTTTTTATTTTTTGTTATTATTTTTTCACACCTCTCCGGAACATTGGCAGACATATGCATCTTCCATAGTCTCTAGTATGAAACATACCATTAAACTTGCCCAGAAGATATATGCAAGCTGACGTGGCGGGGTCGGCGCCCGCATCACCGTGTGGGTGAGCACACCCAGCAGAGTAGTTCGCGGGTGTGAACAGCAGCAATACAGTGTAATGAGAGCGTCCTTATGCAAATTTTCTTCCACAGCATGAAGCACGGATCGGTCTCAGCCGCAAAAGGTTGATCCAACAGATACTGAAGGCTCGTCAGGATTGCGATTTTTTGAGCAAATTTTACGAAACTACGACATTTATATTAAAACTATCGTAAAAGTTCATATTTTAATTTTAATCTTACAAGACTACGTATTTAAGAGCAAAAATTCTAACGGCGTCACATCGCCATCGAAAACAAATATCTGTTTGGGCTCGCCATGTCTGCAAGTGCTTTATTCTTGTGTGGCCCCAATTGCCATTGTGAGAAAGGTAGAGTTCTTTGTCCTCGCGATAAAGAACAAGAGGGATGGTGATGACCTTAGGTGGGAAATGCTAACAATAGAGGGGTCGTGAAGAGGCATGGCTAAGGACAAAATCAAAAATTGCACGGCAAGGAGAACCCAAGGGTGGCGGCGATTTGAAGGGAGGTGGACCATAGACATAACAACATGAGCAGATCTAGAAAATAAGTTATTAGGGTCATCACACACTAATCTTATTCAAGTTTATAGAATAATCTTTTATATATATAGTGTGCTACCATAGGTTACGCATAAGGTCGTCAGGGTCAGGTCACATGATCTTGGCTAATACACTTGATCCGTCCATGCATGCCGATGGAGGAAATTGGCAGTAGTGGTGATCTAGTGACGATTCTATGATGCCAGTAGTAGAGGAAGGCAACCATGTCAACATGTCATAGATTTTTTTGGGGGGGGGGGGGGGGGTGGTTGATTCTGGGGCAAACTAGTTGGACAGAGCTCACTGACGGGCGATGGCAATGAGGGGTGGGGGGTGTCAAACCATGACAGAAGGCAAAGAAAAAACACTCGATTCGACATGCTGCAATCACGAAATCAAATTAACGTGGGGTAGGTTGACAAGGGTAGACACAATGTGACACAAATGTATGCTGTGAAATCTCACTGAAGTCACTGGAGCTCGAGTTCAGTCTAGATGGGTCGCGGCCGTACCTCGATTTCCCACGTTCTGCTTTTGTTTTTTCTTGGTGGGTGCCTTCGTGCACCTCTGTTCCTCCTGATTTCGTTTCTCTAGGACTCTCTGGTTCTGCGAGCCACATGTGCTACTAGGCATGGTAGCGTGCGATTGCACGCCGTGTTATGTGGGCGTGGGGAAAAAAGTCGACGAAACGACGCAAGCGTGATTTTCAATATATTTCTCACACCGGAAAACAGTAGAAACCGAGCTACGGGGGGATAAAGAGTTAGAGTTGTAGAAATATCTCCTTCGACAAATTATTTGGGAAATATCGGAGAACAAGGTGGGAAAACAGTCTAGAGGGAAAAGGGCGAAAAATTATTAGTGACGACAACATTTTTTGAGTTGCACACATATCTCTGGTGACGAAAACATTTTTTCCGGGCAAAACGGAGAAAGGATCTAGACGTGATGACAACCTTCTTAGAGATGCACATATATTTCTGGTGACGAAAACATTTTTTCCGTGAAAAACGGAGAAAGGATCTAGACGTAAGGAGCGAGGACCTATTTGTTACGTTTTTGGACCTATCCGCTATCCTGAAAAATTAGAAAATGGCATGTCCGCGATTTGAATTTAACGGGGGTTTTTTCCTAAAGTACCATGAGAGGGACCCGAACGCGAAAAAAAATAAAAATCTTCCCCTCACAAAAAATCGCGAAGGACCTATTCGTAATTTCGAGGGACCTATCCGTAATTTTGAGAAACGTAGGGGGCTTTTCGCAAAAAAAACCAAGGGCGACGCGTGGACAGCGTCTCCGATCGGCAATTCCAGGCGCCATATGATGGTGGATATACATACTTTTTTTTTGCTTAATTGAATAATGGAGCTCCTACCTTTTTATTAAAAATAACAGTTATTGATTTAACAAGCTCCCTGCCATAACAACAGGCAAATGCAGTTCTCCATAGCTTCGTCAAATTTTGGGAAAAATATATGTAGTGCAGCCTTATCGCGAACACAAACTGCAGATGTAAGCAGCTCTATTCACATACAGTGATGTAAGCATGAAATTCATCTCTTTTTAGCCCCCTCGGCTCATTTTTTTTTCCAAATCTACAACCTTCGTGAAATCATTTACAGATTTATGTGAAAGATTTGGCCCCCTTCTCACTATAGAAAGTGCTCTCGCACTTGGGGAGCGTAGCAACTGGCACTACTGCGTCCGAGGTGCATGGTAACCGGTGAGTTGTAGCTTCTACGGACAAGCAACGCTAAGAGAAAGACCGGTGCCGTGGCTGAGAAGTGCAGTTAGTCTGCTACGGATGGAGAGTGCGGGAGACAATCAAGAGCACAGAAGGTTCCTTCTACGGTAGGAAAGCGTAGAAAGTGACAGATATCACCTTCCAACGTTTTCATAGTTGGGAACAGAACTATTTCTGCAATGTATTCACGAGGCGGCTAAATTTGCAGAAAAAGTGAGGAGATGAGGGCTAGCAAAGATTATTTCGTAAGCATGTAATTCATCTTTTTTTTTCTTTTTGTATTGTAAAACTGAATAATTCCTTGATACATCACACACACAACACAGCAAGTCATCAACATTGTCAGGAAAAAAAATCCAAACCCACGAAGAATGGGCTGATACAAGCAACTCCATCGCAACAAAAAATTACAACATGACAAGATTACAATCCTCAAAATTTTTCTAGCACTGTAAAGCTGAAAGTATCAACCGTAAGAAAATGATGTTCCCAGTAGTGGCATTGATTGCCCATTGCATCAGTCAAGTGGGGGTGAGTGATCGAAATTAGTCTCCGCTCATGAAGGGCAAGAAAGAATGCTCGTATTGATCACTGGAGATAATCATATCAAGTGTGTCTGACAATCCATGCTAATTGCCACATCCATGAGTACATCATTCCAACGCCACAGTAGACTGACACCATTAGAAGAGGTAGGAAAGGAAGTCCGTCACCAAATACAAGGCGGTGAAATACTTGAGACCATAATTCTATAGCAATAATTCCTAAAAGGTAGCCCAAACCAATCCATCCAATGAAGCTATTTTTATTGACTGTCCTGCCTGATCCATTTACTTTCTTCCCTTCCAGAGCAGAGTTTGCAGCAAAATGGGATGAAAAACCTACCCACATGAGGGTAGCGTAGGTCAACAGCAGCAGCACCTTTATCGTGAATTCTTGATTCTCAAACAGCAACGGGAATAGAGAGTAGCATGAAACTGCAAATACAATTTGTTCGAAGAAACAAATGTCACGGAAAACAAACAACATCATCATCAGTGCATAATTCAATATTTAAACAAACCATGAGGAAATTGTTCTGAGGGCTCAAGTGCTTCACAATGCTAGGCTGCTGTCAGTAATAAAAATAAACCAGGCAACACTTTGCAAAAGTTGTTGGCATAAATTGTAAAAAATGGAATTATAAAAATAGATTATAGTTGCGGAATATTGTTTAGGCTGTCCCCCAAATGAATTAGAGAATTAAGCAAAGGAAACATATTTAATCATTAGCTCATTAAACATTTCAAGTAGCATGTCATTGAATAATGCATACATAGTTTTCACATAAGTATGATATGAGAATTGCAAACTAAATTTATCCAACACCACTGCCAATTATGTGAAGTGAAAAAAAAATGCGAAGTCATTTACTATTAACTCCAGATCCAGAAGCGCTATAATTTATATCACAATTCACAAGGGCTACATCACTATAAATAAATAAAAACAACGTGCATCCCATTTTTTCTCTTAATAGTTTTTTGCTCAACTTTCCCTTGCTTTTCCATTTGCTTGGCAGAGTACAAAAGACAGTATTCATTCCTGATAATTTCATTGGAAATGGGTGTTTTCTGTTAGTTAAAAAAACAATGCTTAGGTCTCGACACTGTCAAGAGGCAAATCATCCACTTGTATAGTAGCCATGTTTATTATATCTCTAACTTGACGTTTTCATAGGATTTCTAAAAAGGCTATTATATGGAGAACATAGTAGATACTAGATACTAAAGTAGGCAAAATGGCAAAAGAATCTTGTTTCATGGACAGAACAGGCACCTAAAAACCATAGTTACCGGATTCATTGTAAACCCCTGCAAATCGCAAATCAAATTCGTCGAACTCGAACCGGTTTAGTGTATAGCATTCATGTACGAAGTGGAAATTAGAAGAAAAAGTGGCGAACCATGAACCCGAATCCCGTACCATGATGCAGACAAACCGCGTTTCTGGTAACTATGTTAAAAACATTGTTTTTCAGAAATGTTGCAGGTGGAACTGAGTAACCATTGAAGGGTGAATATCAGTAAACTGTGATCCAAACATACCTATTGACAACAAAAAGTAATGCCTGGCATCGTCCAAGCTGTCCATGGCAATTAGGGCAAGTGGGAGAGTGAAATGAAGTGATGCCTTCTCATGTACATGCCATCCAAACATAAAACCACATGTACAAGCATATGACACCCATCTAATTATGTGCCTTGGTTGGGGGTTAGAGAATGCTTTGATAAGACAAGGAGTCATAGCAAGTATAACTAACAAGAATGTAGTTATTGGGGTGACCTGCAATCCATCAAGTTCAGATAACAACACATATCAAATCATAGGGTTAGGCATTCTTCCTTGCAGTAAAAAAGAATGGGTAGTGGAGGAGAGAACCTTGGGAAGAACAGCAAAAGGAGACGAATCACCAACAAGACCCCCGGTAAATGAAGCTTCAGGTATCTGGATATTGAATCCTAGTCTTCTAAGAAGAAATGCAAGGATCTTGTCGAGTATTATATAGAAAACCCAAAAGTTTGGGGCCCAATAAGCATGGCATAGGCCTCGACCAAAAGGAAACAATCGATTAAAGAGTTGTTGCATCTGCAAAATTATCAATGCAATAAGTATCTTAGTAATGGTGTCAGCCAAATAACCTACATTCATAGAAGCATATTGATAGGACTGTTCACATGGAAAAGATAGATGTTACAAACAAACTTACATTCTAGCGAATGCCTTCATGAAACCAAACCTAGTATTATATGTTGACAGAAGAACGTATATCACTATGTTGCTAAAGACTTGCACTAAATTTACACAGTTGAACCTTAGACAACAAAATGGTGTTTAAGACTGTAGAGTTCTCAACGTTCACATGCGCACAAGACTTTCAAATTCTGTTTCTTTGATAGAATGGACAAAGTGCATTCTTGGCACCGGACAGTAATACCAGCAAAAACTAGTGAAAGTTATGGAGTATTGTCGCGCCTAGAGAGCCATCAGTTAATTCAGAGGTTGTAGGCAGACCAAGGTGAGAGCATTTTAAGTAATACTGATATACTCCATAGCAATTACCACAATTGAAACCAACATAAGGACGCATTGACACAAGTCTAATCAGCTGCTATTCCTATTTATACAAAATTTTGAGCAAACCGGCGACACGGGCATGACTTGATTATAAAATTCACTGACTTCTACCAGATTCAATGTTAAATGACTAGCATTAACTCTAGAACAATTCCACTAATTCCCAACTTCTCATAAGCTTCTTTTCCCACTTTTGTTAGAGACTGATTATAACAAATGAATAACTAATATCTAAACAATAAAGATCATGGTAAGACATCCAATTCAAAAAACTGAACTAATTGGCCGAGCTCACCTGCCCATAGTACACAAAGGGCGCAAACGCTGCGGCAAAAACGGCAACCACTACAGCACCCATGAGCACCAGCCTCCCCAGTCCCCTCAGCACACCCCAGCCGCAGCAATAATGCCGGAACAAATACACGAAATACACCGGCGCTGCCACTAGGAACAGATGCTTCGAGCACAGTACTGCAGCAAACACAACTCCCCCGGCAAGATCCTTCCCCTGCTCAAGAAAATGCAGCGAGAGCAACAGCAGCCCCATCAGGAACCCGTTGTACTGGAAGTGAACGTGGTCTACGGTGAGCAGCGCCGGCGACCACAGGACGAGCGCTAGAGCAAGGAACGACCGCTGCCTCCGGCGCGCGTCCGTCGCCAATAGGAGGGCGGACACGAGGAGTAGTAGGTCGGAGAAGGCGACGGTGAGGCGGAGGTAGAGGAGGTAGGCAAAGGAGGGCGGCGCGACAGGCACGGGGAGGGAAACGAGGGAGGCGTCGACGAGTGGCGCGGGCAGGGAGAGGAAGCGGGAGAAGTAGGCGAAGAAGGGCGGGTAGTCGAGCGTCCACTGGGAGGAGTCGTCGGTGTACCAGCGCCGCAAGGGGAGGGCGTGGGTGAGGGCGAGCCAGTAGCGGTGCACGTCGAAGTCCGTGGAGCGGTAGGTGGGGACGAGCAGGAGCTTGACGCAGGTGGCGGCGCCGAAGGCCCAGGCCGCCGCCACCGCCGTGGAGGCGGCCATGCGAGACTTGGTGGGGGGATCTGGGGATCGGGGGAGGGGGAGGGGGGCTCGCCGTCGTTTCGGGTTGTTCAGGCCTGTGGATCTGCGGGATTTAGTGGGCCGGAACCAAGGATTCAAACGCCCGTTGCCGGAAAATACCGTACCCCTGGCCCAAGCTTTCTGTCGAGAAATTTTCGCTTTTCTGAAAATCTCTGTGACATTTTTTTTAATCTCACATCTTTCAGAACATAATTATAAATATAGTCCCTTTTTCTCACAACAAAAGGAGTGACAGATAATACTTATCGTCTGCCATATCCGGGGAGCATGGTAGCCGGCGAGTGTGGGCGCCAGGTCTTTGGGCGTGAGGCGGCGATGTCTTGCATGGCCGTGGCCAGGAGGCATCTCCTGTAGTGAGGAGGGGGCTACTCAAAAAGGTGATAGATTTGCAAAAAAATGATGTTATGGGGGCTAGAAAAGTAATCACTTTTTCTGTGGAACGTTTTCAATTATCTAATTTAAACTTAAAGTTTGAATTCGGATGTTTTTTTGACTGGCTACTGCTCCGAATTAATATTTATCTATTTAAAATTTAAATTATGGTGGTTGGCGTTACAGGCCGAATAGTATCGGTGCAATCAAATTTTGTTGATGAAATCTAAAAAGCTAAAATACCAACTTTGAAATCTTCCCACCAGCGCCCCTTCCCTCTGCCATTGCATACGATGATGAACAGTGACATGAATGCAATATACTTACCGATCTCCTCTAGGATTGAACAGTCGTTCCAGCCTTCTACGGCGAATATATGTGTTGGCGAAGACGACTGTCACGGACGTGGGCTTGCAAACTGGGCTGGCCCACTCGGAAGACACTACAAGAGCAAAAGGAGCAGTCGCCAGGAGGGGGACGAAGATCAGAATACCAGTAATACTCCTCTTCCTCAGTTCCCCTTTCTTTGCCCTTATATCTTCTTCCTCCAAATCTTCTCTGATCTTCCCTAATTCTCCTCAATACCGTAGCAGGATCATAACAATTGGTATCAGAGCCGTCGATCCAAGCCATGGCCGACGCTTTTGAGAGAGCAATTGCGAAAAGTGACCAGATCATCGAGCTGTGCGAGAAGTTGCTTGTCGAGTTGCGTAGAGGGCAATCCATGGTGACTGCCACCACCGAGGAAGCGGTGCTGGCCCCTGAGGTGTCCACCGCGCACCAAAACCACCTCGAGACGGAGGAGAGCTATGTTGGGTACGCTGTAGAGCGGGGCTGGCCGCTCATGTTGCTAGTAGATTGGTACTAGGTACCTCCATAGGTGTCGGAGGTTCGTGATGTCGGGGTAGATATTACGGAGGAGGGGAGGACAGATCACGCAACAATGCGATGATGAAGGTGGCGAGGACCCGGAGGCAGGCGACACGAGGTTGGCGGTGGCGGCAGGATCGAGAGGCGAGGAGGCGATCGTGGGGCTGGGGGTGGCCGACGAGGGAGGAGGTGGAGCACATAGTTGACTTGATGGAGGAGGAGGACCATGCGGATGAGGAAGTCCCGATGGCGAGCGCTCGGACGAGAGAACAATACTCTGAGGTGCTGTCCCGGTCGTGGACTAATTATAATTTGAAGACCTAACAATGCATGAAGGAGCAGAGATGCATGGGAGTATCATGAGAACGAGGTCGTGAGGGGGCCGTATATAAAGACAAGGAGGTTGTGATGGATGCGGTGAAATCTTGGTCAATGTCTCTTCGACAACAATTGAGTAGTGAAGTCCGAGAAAAAGACTACGACGTGAAGTGCGTAGTTGACTCGTGCCCATGGCGCGGTGCATGCATACAAGGGAAGTGGAGAGACTACGGAAATGTTCCATAGTGACGAGCATAATCGCCAAGCGGAGGAAGCGGGCAGAACACCGCAATCGTCGTCCACTTGGGTGGCAAATGTGTTTATGGTCGGATCGTGGACAATCCTTTCTGACCTCGATCCATTATCGAGCCGTCGAGGAGAGGTTTCAATACAAGATTAGCTACGGAAGGCATGGAGAGCAAAAAACGGTTTTACAAATACGGTTCGGGACATACGAGGCTTCTTCGAGAATATTCCACACTTGCTCGGGGCAATATCAAGTAGGAATCCGTGCGGTCATCGACCTTGCGGAGTTTCCGCGGATGGTGCGTCTTGGCGGGCAAGTGGGTCTTGCAATGGCCTTCTTAGCCCTCGGCGCATGCATAAATGCCTTCCGAATCTTGTCGCCGGTCATTTGCATGGGCGGCACATTCCTCACGAGGAAATACAAGGGCGATTCTAAGCGCAATCGTGGTGGACACCAACAACTAGGTTCTCTGGGTCGCATTGGCCTTCGTGGAGGGGAAAACACGGAGATCTGGTCTTGGTTTCTTGAAAGAGTCAAGATGGTAGTTGTCGGGACCGCCGATGTATGTGTCATCCATGACCGACATGCGGGAGTTCTTGAGGCGATCGTGGATATGCAACAAGGGTCCGACGTCGTGGGAGCGACAAAGTGGCGGAACTGAAGAGCGGTGGTGCATGAGGCACATGGGTGCCAATTTTTCCGTCGGTTCGAGAACAAGGAGCTTATGAACATGTTCAGCGGTACGTGCAAACAGAACCAGCGGAGGAAGTTCGACTTCGCTATGGAGGGCGTTGGATGAACTAACCGAAGCAATCATCGAATCAAGGGCGGCGCTAGTTCATCGAGAACCTTATGGTGTACCACGAGCAAGAGATGACCCCACCGCCTTGTGCGCGCTCCCGACCGATGCAAAACATTGGCGTGGGCGGGACAAGCATAAAGAGTTTCACGAATTTGGATACTACGAGCCGTTGGAGAAATGGTCCCTTACGCATGACGAGGCGGTTCCGTTATGGAATAATGATAACCAACCTAGCGGAGATTTACAACTGGGTAATGAAAGGCGCGAGATGCCTTCCGTTGGTGGGCATTGTTGAGGGTGTGTTACTAGGCACCCAAAGATATTTCGTTGAGCGGTACAAGGCCTCCATTGTATGTATGTCGGACAATCGCTGTCGTACTTTCGGCGGTTGTCTCTCGTACATAGCCAACAAGACACGGAAGGCACAGACACATCGCTTGACACCGGAGAGTGGCGTGGAGCGGAGGTACCACGTGCCGCTGCGGTGACCGGGTCGAAGAGGTGCCCACCGGGAGAGGACTTCCCATCTGTGCGTACTACGAGCTGCCGATTGCGAGTGCTCTGCCGAAGCGAACTGCTTTGCACTTGCCGTGCTTTCGCCGTGATTCCCGCAGAGCGAGACACACCGATCATGTCGTCCGTACATCTCCCACTACTACTACAAGCAAAGTGTTTTCAACACGTGGCATAACGAGGTGTCTGGTGCCGAGTCGATGGATCATTCTGGCGGCCCCTCCGAGGCATCGATGGGTCTGGGACATCCGAATGTTGAAGCGAAAGTCGGGCGTCGCGGAGACACGGCGTATTAGGAACGATATGGACGAGTCTGAAGCGTCGTAATTGTGGATAATGTAATTCTATGTACCAGTTATTTGTTGTCCTCGTCATGTAATTTTTTATTCTATGTACCAGTTATTTGTTGTCCCCGTCATGTAATTTTTGATTCTATGTACCAGTTATTTGTTGTCCCCGTCAATGTAATATTTGATTGTATGTACCAGTTATTTGTTGTATGTGCGCGATCGTGGATATATTTGAATATGGAACATTTTATTACTTTTCATTTAATTTTTGCTAGTTGTAACGTGTACCATGTACTTATTATCCGGTTTGTTTTTATTTGGCTCCTATACTTACTAATCGTCTAGTTTGCTTTATTTGCTTTCTAATCATGAATTTGCTTTGTAACCACGCAGCACCTGACGACGATGGCGCGAGTTAGGCGTCTTCTTGGCCTTCTCGAGCCGCTATACGGCGGTGGACTTGACCCACTGGTCTAGGTTGTCCGCAGAGGGCCGGCGGCTGGGGACACTGCGGTCTCGGGTGCCGAAGGAGTTTCTTCGGATTGCCCGCGCTGGGTTCCACAGTAAGTTGGTGACTTTTCCTACTCTTTTGCTTACTGTTAATGGAATTTTAACGATGCTACACACTACGTGCGAGTTCTGAGCTGCCGGCTTACTTCCGATTCAGCCGGATGGTGGAAGCGAGCGGCGTGGAGACCCGCCGTCGTCTCACGGTTCTCGTCTGACCGGTCCCTGGCGGACGCTTCGTGGACCGATGGAGGCCGGAGACACACACGTTCCACGCCTGCGGAGATGGCTCCCGCAGCTGCGGGGCGTGTCATACCTCCTAGGGCTCCCTACGCGAGCCGTGCGGTTGTGCCGCCACAGCGCCCCGCCAGCGTGGCTTGCGCACTGAGGCGCGCCGCCCAGTGCGCGACACCCCGAAACCCCGTCGTGCCCCTGGCGGATAAGCGGCACGGTGTCGAAGCGTGGTTGCTCTAGTTCACGGTTAGTACCTCGTTCGTTGTAACCGCGGATCGCACTCGATTCTTGACAATATTGAACCGAATCTTTGCGGTGAGCTTCTCCACCGGAGGCCGCGCGAGGACTCGCACGCGCCTGGAGGCGTACTGCTTTGTTCTGTTCGGTTGGTACTGTTCCGTCCTCGCGACGGGGACACAGTGGACCGACACTTGATCGAGTTCGCCCGATTGATCGCCAACACCCCGCGCGGAGGTAACACATTTCGTTAAAATCTCTTATGACAGGACATGTCTAACTTTGCGTTATAAGCAGATGGTGCGGTGGTGGTGGGGCTCTGCCGTGCTCGCGTGCTTATCTGAGGGTCTTTTGGTATCTCCGGTGGGGACAGAGGCGCTCTTGACGGCTGCGTTCTACTCTGCGGTTGTGGTCTGGGAGCACTTCTCCATCGGTAGGCTTTGTTGTTGACCGGTCTCCGTACTCACAGACTGTACCACCACCACCACCAGATCGGTGGCCCACTATGGGCTCATCTTGGGTTCAGCAGCAGTATGCCCCTTGTATCTAACCCTATACTTTGGACACTTTAATAACATGCACTACTTTTTTTTCGGCGGGTGTCGCCCTGCAGCAGTCAAGAAGGTGTCGTCGAGTTAGTTCGGGAGTTTGATAGGCTGCGGGGCGAGGGCGTGTAGTGGACACCGTCTGCCCATGCGAGTCGAGTCCGAACACCTCACGGGCTGTCCGAGCTTTCTTTGGCGTGACCATCGGCTCTGCTCACCGTAAGGTCCTCCTCTTCGACTTTGTCGTCGAGGAGTACTCGCCACACCGAGTCTGCGGCGATTCGGCCTCTTCGAGTTTCCCCTGCCGAGCTACTCACCTTGTCTCACGTCTGCGCGCACAAGTAGGTGTCTGAGCACAATACTTACTATTCCCGGAATGCATGTTGTATGTAAATTGTCGTTTTGCATTGCGGATGACTCGGTCGGGGCATCCATGGGCACTCCATTCGCTCATCGCATGGCACCGTGGGAGTTGCGATGGGGAGGCGGCGGCGACACGGTGGGCGAGACCGGCCGTGCAGCGCCGCCACATCTGGCGATTACATGGAGTGGTTCGCGCGCGGACTCGGCTTAGGGTTGGGTACACACCGGTATGCCGCAGCTCGACATCGGTGTCGGAGCGTACCGCCGAGAGATGTCCCGAGGAGAACTACGCGGTAAGGGTCACCCGTCACCCTACGTATGTTTTTATGTAAATTACCTCATATCGGTGGCATTACTTGCGAGCCGTCTTGCGAAGCGAGATGTGCGGGGAGGTGGAGTCCGTGATGGCGAGCCTCGGCGTGGGCGTCGCGCTCACCCCGTTTAGCGGCGAGCTTTTTCGGGCTCGCGGCCGGGTTGTTGCGGCCTACTCACTGCCGGGGGCTAAGGCGTGGTCGCGGCGCAACCGCGTCCCCGTCGGCCAACACCTCCCGCCTAGTGGGCCGTGCCCACACCTCGCCCGCCGGTTGGCCCGCGATGCGGCGTCACCCAAGTCGAGCCCTCGTGTCCTCCCGCGAGCCGCGGTGGCTACGGTGGGGTAGCGAGGCGACCGCGTCTCTCGCCTGGCCCGCGATGGCGGTGGGGTGACACGGGCGATCTTCGTCTCATGCGCGGCGAGGCCCCACGGTGCTTACGGCTACTCGACTCGACAGCGTTGATAGCGTGGATGCTTTCGGCGTGGAAGCGGTTCATATCCCGCGAGTCGTCGGCCCACCACCCCAGCCGACACACGAGTCGCCGACAGACTACACTACCCTGTCTGCCGCAGCGCCGGAGGAGGTAGGAGGGTCGTCCGTCGCCGTCGCCACTCACGTACCCCACCGAGCGGTCGAGGCGTCATCGTGGTGATTTATTACCTGGTATGCGCTTGTAATTTATTTATTTTCACCACCATGTTGTCTAACTATCTCGAACTAAGTGCTTGCATTTGCGTAGGTTTTCTTTTCTTAGCCATGTCGTGCAAGCACCATTTACTTATTTTCGCAACCGTGCGAACAACGCCACTAACTTCGACAATAGATAGGTGGTACCTCGACTTATTTTACGCAACCGTGCATGGCGAAGCGAAGGTTATAAAGGGTAAATATCGCCGGGTATGGGCGATCGCTGATCTTGGGGATAGGGCCCATCATATTTGTATTTAATATTTGTTTCAAATTGTTTTTAGTATATAATGCGATAAAAAAATAGCATCTTTGTGAAAATGTCGAGAGGCACCTTTCTCGATGGTAAATATCATACGAAATGGGGTGATCGAGCGTCGCCCCATTTGACGATATTTCACAAAGATGCTATTTTTTAATCGTGCTTCATGCTTCGTGTTTGCTCTCCGAGTGCCTCTATAAGAAGGGACGATGTGTTCTAAGAAGCACGGCAATAGAGGAACAACCAAGGTGAAAAGGCATTGACGCTGCAGTTCTTTGTATTTTCTTGTCGCCCTGAAAAGGCTCTGACATTGCAGTGTATTGTCTACTCGGCCTGAAAAGGCATTGACGCTGCAGTGTGTTGTCAAGTCCGCCTGAAAAGGCTCTAAGGCTGCCTTTGACAGAGGGTGACAGGTCGTGCAGCTTTTCTCATAAGGTTTCAAGTCGTGCAGCTTTGATGATGAGTGACACGTCGTGCGGCTTTTCTCAAAGGGTGACAAGTCATGCAGCTTTTCTTAGAAAGTGACAGGTCGTGCAGCTTTGATGATGGGTGACATGTCGTGCGGCTTTTCACGAGAGGATGCGAGGCCATAAAATGAACAAGTGTTGTAATTGTGTGGAGTAACCCTCACCACCACTATAAAAAAGGCCGAGAGTAGACATCCAACACACCAAACCCGGCAATAAGCGTCGGTTGAATCTACACAAATTAGGGCACAATGTCGTTCTCTGGTCGCCTCTTGACAGCGAAGTCATCCGCCCGAATATCCGGATGCTAGTAGCGTCGGCGCCCTAGTTCTGCGAGTTGCCCCGACCAAATCTGATGCAACCTCTGGCGAAGATGATGCAATCTACCCATGGAGAGGCGGCCGCCACGCTCATTACTATTGTGCCCGCACCTCGAGGTAAACCCTCTTGGTGTCCACACAATCTGAGGTAACACTACCATTTCATGCATCGTTCTTTCTTTTCTCGGCAAGGATGGTGTTGCTTCTTCCAATGGATCGGCGGCCGAACAGCGTGACTACAATTTCTCTCAAGCGCCACGACGCCTACCCCGCTTCGCCGAGAACTTCACCGGTGGGAGAGGCCGCGGGATATGTCCTTTTCTAGATCGACCCGAGCTTAGGGCGGTGGGCAAGGGCCAACCAATAGGTGAGTTTCATGCGACATACTCATGTTAAACTCACAAAATAGTAGTTCTAAACCAGTTCATCGCACACAGGAGTTCAAAAAACTTGCGAATCGCTCAAATCAAAGGAGAAATCTCCTCGGGGCCACCCAAAAGCCCGACTTTTGCGAACATAGCTGCGGCGATGGTTGATACCGCCACGATGATCTAGCGGACCGGAGATTCTCTGGGTGCCCTTGGCCGAGGATGAATGGTGCGGCTACTTCAACTGGGTGGACCGAGGCGTACCACCCATATCTCAAACTTCTGTATGGGATAAGCTGGGGAGCAACCCTCTCCGTGGTGCCACTACCGCCCGAAAAAGCGGACCGAGTCGCCTCACGGTGTTATTCAACGACCAGCGGGCATCTTGCATTGATTGCAGGCACGCTTCGGTTGTCAGGATAAGCCCAACACACACCTCCCGCACCATATAGTGGAGTCTGAGCGAAGCAGTGGGCGTCTCGCATGTCTCCGCCATGCACCAACACACGAGGTGCAAGAGGTTGCTCCTCTCGAAGAAGAAGGACAAGGGAAGCGGTACGAGAGAGTCCGCACCACGCAACAAATCCTTGGCGTTCGCAGACCATCCGGAACCGGGTGGTATTAACATAGGGGACGCTGAATCGGGATGACATGCCCATATGGGAGGCAATCCACATAAAAAGACCAAAAATTATGTCTTATACACCGAGACGTCGGCATAGGCCACCCATTCGGCGACAGCTGGGTGAACTTCGGATCTCTATGGAGTTCTTTCATAGTAGGGATTGAGCGGTGTCCGATGATAAATCGCAAATTTAACACGGGTCAGGTAATATGTAGAAAATGTGGGATATCATTACATTTGTACCGGATAGGCGGAGCGATCATTTGTTCCACCATGACAAGCAGATTGCTTTTCGTTAGTTAGTTAGTCAAGCAATTTAAATCCTTGTTGTAATGCCCTTGTAATATAATCTAATCTATTGCTTATTTTATCATCTGAACTTTCGATGTATGTGCCCTTATATATGTTCAACAAATAATTTAAGTGTTCATAACATGAGTTGTTGTCGACTATAAAATTTTGAAATTTTTTGTCCATGGTTATGATGCATCACTAATGTTCCCATAATTTTTTATCAAGCTTCATAAATTTTTAAAAATTGAGCGATTACTCTTTATGCGAATTTTACCATATCGGACACTAACCTTTGTCGAATTTTTAAAATTCATAGAGCTTGGCAGTGGAGATTTTTGCAAATCTGGCGTGAATGTTGTATATTTACGTAAATACGGGACATTTTTGTATAAAATACAAAAGTTTCCGCCACGATTTCTGTGGTTTCATGGCCGCGAGTGCCTTTTTTTATTTTCATAACTTCCTACCGGGGCAACGTCTAGCTATCTCGCCCATACGTAAGTGGTAGCCCGCGTTGCGTAGGTCGCTGTTGATTTTTGTCGTATTTTTTGGGCCGCATCCGGCCTGTCCCACGGGCCTACGAAAACACTTAAGTGGCCACGATTTCTGTGGTTTCGTGGCCGCGAGTGCCTTTTCCGATTTTCGCAACTTCTGCGGAACGCGTCGCTATCTCGCCCATACGTAAGTGGTAGCCCGCGTTGCGTAGGTCGCTGTTGATTTTTCTCGTATTTTTTGGGCCCCATCCGGCCTGTTCCGCGGGCCTACGAAAACCCTTAAGTGGCCACGATTTCTGTGGTTTCGTGGCCGCGAGTGCCTTTCGATTTTCGCAACTTCTGCCGCGAGGGCAGCGTCTGGCTATCTCGCTCATCGTAAGTGGTAGCCAGCGTTGCGTGGTTAAGCTGTTGATTTTTCTCGTATTTTTTGGGCCGCATCCGGCCTGTCCCGCGGGCCTACGAAAACCACAAAAAAATACAAAAAAAAAATTGCTACAGTAACTCGGTTACTTTTCAACCGCCCAGCTCGTCTGCCGTTAGATTTGAAACCCTGCCGTTTGCCAACGCACCCATCGCCCCAGTTATGGGCGATCGCCCCGTACTGGGGCGACGGGAGGGTATTTCCCGAATTTTTTTGCGGCGCCTATTAGTTTTGAAAAAACGATTTAAAATAAATATTAAATAAATAAAAATTCCGATGGTGACTGCGTGAAATGTGCAAAGGCCAAGCTAGCCCAATTTTGCATCACGGCGGGGCCAAGGACACGACGTGTTGAATTCGATAACTACGGCCCATGTTAAGGTAATACATTTCTTTTATTCATAGCAACTCATGGCCATTTGATGATTTTTGGCCGATTATCTGCTCGATATTTCCGATTTTCTAAATTCAAATTTCGAACAATTTTCTCTAAACCGATATTGTTAACCCTGATTGCGGCGCTACCTTCTCCCATCTCGCTGTCCGAGTTCCCCGCTGCGATGTGCGTGCGTCTCTGCCTCACCCTCGGCGATCCGCGGTCATTACTTGGGAAAAATATCCTGTGCAATCACCCCTCCCGGTGAAACCACCGTGCAACTGAACTAAAAAAAGTTTCAAAAAATTCTGAAAAAAATCATGGATGTACATCTCAACTTACCCCACCTACATATAAAATTTCATGATCAAATTCATCTTATACTAGCAGTTACAAAAAGACAAATTTCGCATGAACAGTGATTTTTTTTACTGTTCATCACTATTCATTTTTGCTGCTTGTTTTTTTTGTAACCGCTAGTATAGGATGAATTTGATCATGAAATTTTATATGTAGGTGGGGTAAGTTGAGATGTACATCCATGATTTTTTTCAGAATTTTTTAAAACTTTTTTTAGTTCAGTTGCACGGTGGTTTCACGGAGGGGGGGTTGCACCGGATATGTTGCCCATTACTTGGTATGCAAAGCACTGCTGCTAATTTACAAGTAGCTAGTGTTTCTACGTATTTTTCTCTTAATATAAGATATAAAAATCTTGAAGTAAATGAATGGGTAAATAATCACTGTCTATTTTTTATTTACACTTTAATATTTGTACAACTTTAAAAAGAAGATGTATAGAAAAACCTCTCTTTATTGAATGGCTTGATAAATCCATCACGAAATTCATCCATTCATGCACTTGCGTGCGAAGCTGCGCCCTAATCTTGGTATGCTTCACCATGAACGGCGTATTTTATGCCTTGCGCCTTCTTCTAATTAATTGTTTGTCGCTAGTCTACCCTCTACTTGTTCCATCTGCAAATTTGTTAATTTGGATTTGGTTGGCCACGGTCCTACTCCGCCCGGCCATCTCTCTCGTTTGCCAAACTTTAAGATTGAGAAAGATGGACGGGTGGTGAATTGCTGGACGGCAAAGATGACATATTGAGCAACAAGCGCCAAGTGGTGCTGGTGATATGATTTTTCTGGGCATCGTATCTGCAAGGGTTTTGCAGTGAAGTGTTTTGTTTTTCTTTTTAATTGTGTCGCACGTTAATGTAGGCCGCTATTACTTATAACTAGTTGGTTAGATCGGAAATTTTATTTTGGATCTCTGACCTAGAACCACAATGTGGAAGTATGAGTAGAAATGCAGTAATTGTCAAACAACTTAAGATCATGGAGTGTGTGACATATTGCAAGGGACAATGAGATTTTCAGTTTAGAATATGCTATCGGGGTGGACTAGCACGGGGAGAAGCTTTCTGCCAAAGCATTGTCTATGCAAGTGCTTTCATCAGTTTTTGCAGTTCAGTCGAAAGTAAGCTAAGCTTGCGTATATAGTGTGGGCATGCTTAGCAGCAAATGTCAAAGCCAATAGCCTGCATTAACTCTGGATACACCAATCTAATTCAAAACGTACACAGACCTGAGACAGTACAGGTGTACATCATATTGGTTGTGTTGTCTTCGGAGAAAACTTGCCCAAACTTGGCCATTAGCCTATTATTGTCTTGTACTATTTGACAGGTAAAGAGCATGACTCGTTATGCACATCCCTATCTTTGCATTCCTCATGTGTTAGCGAATACTTTAAAAGCTTTGCCCTTGGAATATCCAACTTTAAATTTCTAATGGAGGATACGCAGTTTGGAAAATGGTCATAGCTGAACTTGAGATATTTAAAGAATAGGAGCCTCGATTGCTACCTGGCAGTCCGTACTGAGCACCATCCATCCCTATCCACTTTGCTTTTAGCATCTTCTTGCTCACCAAACTTAAGCGTGTAACAAACCCACCATGGCTTCCCGCCGAGCAATTCTATCCCTTCTTTTTACCTGCCAAAGTTTCCTTCCATTGATGCTTCTTTTCTTCATTTTTTCCCCTTTTGATTTAGCTTCTCTCGGCAGAGTCATGCTCATCAAAAGGAATAAACTTAGCGTCCATTTGGTGTTAGTACTCTTAAGGATCCTAGATAGTATTTATGGGGACCTAACTATGGGGCCATATCCTGTGCAATCACTTATATGTGTGCAAGCGTGCAATTAAACGATCTGAAGCTCTATATCTATCTACTTTGGCGGCGGGGTGTTCAACAAATTTCGAGGCGAGAGAGAAGAGATGGAGGGTGAGGTGGGAGGGTTTAAACGTAAAAACAGCAACCATCGTTGGATATAGATTAAGTGCTCAGATCGCTTGATTGCACGCTTATACACATATGAGTGATCGCACAGGATATTTCTTCCCTAACTATAGTGGTGAAGATACTATTTCTACTTTCCGACTGGTTGTGTGTAACCCCTGAAACCAATGAGCATATTGCATGTGGCTTTCCTCGTCTGTACTCTGGCTTTATTCCCCCTTCTCTTATCTTGCACCTCTCTTTATGTTTCTTGGTTGGCGTCTAGCAATGCTAATGGATCTGAGGGACTCTGTGTTGTGGCAACGAAGACATAAATAGGTACAAGAAGTACCCTTTCTCCTTTGAGAACATAGAACTGAAGAGCTAAAGAACATAAACCACTTAAGAAAAAGGGAGGTAGTGAGTCAGAATGAGAGCCCTGGCTCCCATATGCCCCCTTTGGGGCTCTTCTTTCCCTAATAATTACAAGATAGTGGGGGTAAAATGGCACATTTGATCACATGGTTACAATATTCTACTCATGGGTTCACGCTAGGGCCATTATGCGTACTTGGCATCCCAAAAGAATCAGTTCCCTACTTCATGAGATTATGCTAGTCCTGATGGCCAAAGATGTAGATGGACACTCCCACAACACTCTTATGCAGCCTATGCTTCTGCCTTAAGATAAACAGAGCAATGATGCATCTTACCCTACTATATTAACATGAAGAAGTTTCCAGGTGATGGATGAACTGAACTAGTATCGAAATCTCTATACTTTGCAGGATCCATTTCTTTGAGTTCAATAAACACACAAATACAGAAACAGGGGAAATGGAAGGAAAAGTAGGGATATGATAAGCGGATAAATCCATAACAGGTGATGTTTAAGTGGTTATGAACAAGCTTCACAATTAATAATGTTATCGTAGATTTCGAAATTGGACTCCAAGCATATGCGGATATTGGTGGACCTTGTGGCTTGATTCTTTGGTAGTATATTGCATACTTAGTGGTGATATTTGATCAATAAAATTTTGATATTTATAATATAATGCAGAATCAGAATTTTTTTTTTTTGACTGGAAGGCAGGAGCTCTGCTAAATACATTAAAGAGATAGAAAAAGAAATCATGCAACTTTCCCCTCAGAGTTTTACAGCCTTGCAGCGAGAGGAAAAGGAAATGAGAAATTACAACCGGAAGAGATGCCCGGCCCCGGCGCAGAAACACAGGAACAAAAGAGAGACGGAACAGGGACACCGACAAAAGCCATTAAGATGAAAGGATGGGCCATATACTAGTTTATTTGCCATACTTACCTGCAAACGCAAATAAGGACATTTTGATTAAGCAAAGCATCCCTCGACAGTACACATCGCTTGTTAAGGGCTTCTAGTCTTCTGTTGTATATTCTTGTCATGCATGAGGCATGATTATTTTAGGACCTGGGAAGCCGTATGCCTGCATGCAACTAACAGCCGTCAAATGTGTTTAAGTTCTGCTTCTTAGCGTCTGAATCTGATCCTTCTTTCCTCGTCGCAAAATGCTGGTTGGATTAGGTTGTATCTTGTGCTGAAGGGGCCAATGCATGGAAGACATAGTCATCATGATAAGTTTCAAAACATTTGTCTAGCTGGCACCTTGTGGAGCTTTTTTATAGGTGGACAACACTGATTTATAGCACACAAATTTCCCCCTTTTTTTTTTTGCATGTCGAGGAAATCTGAATAGGATGCCAACATTTGACCAACTAAGGGTTGTCGGAATCATTTTTAGAGAACAATTACTTCCTCCTATCACAGATAGCTGCAATTTTGGACATCGGTGTATTTAAACTTTTGAAATTTTGACTATCAATATCATGTTAAATATTTAAATTAGATACATAAAAATTATATATGTATATTTATCTCGAAAAGTACATTCATAATATTATATTTTAATTGGATTTTGAATTATATGTTATAATAGAAATTAGTGGTCAAAGTTGTATTTTGAAGACCGTATCGATGTCCAAAATAACAGCTATTTATAATCGGATGGAGTATTATGATTGTATCTCTCCAAGGCCGTAGCAAGCATTTTGGGGGCCCTGAGCTAAATTTAAAATTAGATACTCTTGAAAGGGTTGATTACGAGAACAAATGATCATGTTTTACTCTCCAAACTAGTATAACTTTGTAATCATCATACATCTAGTCATTGTAGTCATATGTCTAGCTATTGTAGTGCTATCGTGAGTCTTTCCAATCTATGAGATCTTTTTCAAAAAATTTAACTTGTAAAAATCCCTTTTGCAAATACAAAAACCATGTGAATATTTAACAAAATTCTATATGCAACAATTGAATTACGGAAATAATATAATTGTTTCACAATCTTTAAAATATCAATTGGCCCAAATTTTTCTTAGGAATAATTTTAAGTAAAAGTTTAGCACAAGAAAATAAAGAGAGAGAAGTGAAGAAAATAGATTTGAATTGGTGGAAGTTTTTATGGAGAAGTGAATAAAAAGGGCTACTCACTTATTAGTTTACTACTAATACCAAAATTAAATTTCACTAATTGAAGGAGATTTGGTAAAAAATGAGGGCCCTTAATATTTGGGGGCCATATGCGGTTGCTCACCTCGCACATGCCCCTGATGCGGGCCTGTATCTCTAGCAAAGCACAAACAAATGCGATCTTTCTTTTAGTCTTTATTTGTGGAGAAGTGAGCCTATAAATGGAATATTGAAAGACCATGTGAAGGTCTACCCATGTGTGAGTAATTGACTTGGTTTGAGCTTGTGCGCATAAATTTGAGTTTTATTTGAATTCAATTTTGAATTTGAAGTAATTTGAGGTACTGTCAGGTTGGGCGGCACTACTGACTTTGGAGTGGCGGTATCTTGCCAAGATACTACTAAACTTGGAATTGATGGCAGCGTCGGCCTTGCGAAGCTACTAGCTGTGGAATGGTGGTAGTTTTTTTACAAAGAGGTGATTCTCTGAGGTGGTTTAAGGGTGGCACTATTGGCCCTTAGGGGTAGTAGTATCAAGGGTGCAGTATTACCGGCCTTTAGTAGGCGTTAAATATTTTCCAGAGAGGTGTTCTATCGGAGTTTCTCAGAGTAGCGGTATATTAGCTTCCAAGGAACAGTAGTACCAGACTTGCAATACTACCGACCTCTGGTTGGCGATAGTACTGGTTTTCTAGTGAAGTGTGTATTTTGTTGGGATTATGTAATGTTTATTGCATATTGTTATGAATAGTGCTACATGCCGGTTTGGTTATCTGTGTTGGTTGTAGGACTTCGGAGCTAGGTTATGGTGAGGTGGAAGAGACTGGGGTTAGGCTAGGATAGCTAAGGTCTAGAATGGTCAAGGAATGTTGGAAGATAATTGAGGCTGGTAAAGTGGTTGTGAACCAAGAAGATAAGTAGCTAGAGTGTGAAGTATTGGTGATAGACATGGTAGGCAACAGCATGAATCGGGGCTAGACTCAGGGAGGAGTTGAAGTCCAGAACGGTTAAGAAAGTCGATACTGTCATGGTGAAGTGGACAAAGACATGTGGTGCATCAAGTGACTTGGCCCGTTTGCAAGTGATGATGGTTCAAGGAGTCTGAAGGCGTGATAGGCTTGGCGGGGAATCATTAGGACCACATGGCGGATATCGAAGCATGAACGATGCTTGAGTGGAAGGAAAAGATAGGTCATGGGGCAAATTGGTAATTTGCCTATTACGAGGATCGAGGCAGTTTGGAAAACCGTGACGATGTCCTACATGTGTTAGGTCATGTGAGGGTTGTTTTAAGAAGCGTGCTTGTGTGTGTAAAACCCGTTAAGAGTGTTGGGTTATCGGGTAAGTCCATGTAAAAGTAAATGGTATCCACTTATATGTCAGTTTAGGATTGTGGTTGTCTCCTCTACATAAGATCTTGAGAGGCATAAAGGGAGGTAAATCTCTAAACTTTAAATTAGGGCTTTTCACAAGATTTTGATTTTCTTATGTGTTTGTGTGAGTGCTTCTTGAGAACTTTATCCTCTAGTGAGAGGCTTTGTAATCATCCATCTTACTCTGAAATAAAATAAAAATTCGTGCTCAAGCTTTGTCTCTTGTTTTGATCTTTCCCCTTCTTGAGTTTTGTTTTTTCTTGTTTGGTTTCTTCTTCCTTAATTTTGTGCTACCAAGGATGAGTAATTGATGGGTATATCCTTTAGAGATCATATCCCAATCATCTAGACAAACTCTCACTTGTTTATCAAGAGATTATCAAGAAATCGGTATTTAACTTTAGAGAGAAGGATTTTTCGAAGATTGTGTTCTTGAACTCGGGCAATTTCTTTGGATCTCTTACTTGCTATGACATGTGGGAGGCCATGCTGTGATATATGGGGTACCATTTAAGGTTATCTTGATTATCAAACCCCCACGAGTAAGCATAGGGTAAAGTTTGGGTTTTGACTCGGTTTTGATGCAATATTTAGTAAACTTGAAAAAGATCAAAACTTTGACATCAATCCTTACTATTAAAGGTTAAAAAAGGCTTCTGACATCCATATGAATGTGTTACAAAGTTTTGTGGGCTTTTGATCAGCCGATCAAAAGATACATTAAATTTCTTTTTTAAAGTTACGCTGAATTTACAGTTCATATGCCTGATTTTACTGTTAACCGGTACTGCCAGGGTTATGTGCTACTGATTTTATTGTTCATTCTGGTACTACCGACTGTTTGACTGCGACAGTGCTGCCCCAAAGTTTAATTTTTCAGAAAATTCATTTTTCCTTACTTTTTTTTGATCTAGAGAGGTTTTGGTTAGTTTATTTGGGAGAAAAATTTTGTTTGGCTAAATTTTATTTGACTCATATTCACTCTCTCTGATTGCCTTTCTGGTCCTTCGTATATAGATATAGATACAGAGTATTGAGCAATGAGCACGCACGATGCATGACAACATAGATATCGATTAATTGCCCCTTCCGTGGATACTATAGATAGTAAAGGTGCCTATATCAATTTAGATATAGTTTTTCGGTGGCACCCTAGCTCAGGGTTTCAAAAACCAAATTTGAAAAACTGATTCGAAATTCGCGGTACGAAAACCGTAAAAACTGCTTGAAAACCATCAAAACCGAAGGGTTAAGAAATAAAAAAAAATTGAAAATAAATAAATAAAACGAAAGCCATTCAGTTTTCAACGAAAACCGCGGTTTTTCACGAAAACTAACCTGACCAATTGAATGTTCTTTAAAAACGGATTTTGAGCGGTTTTTAACGATTTTCGAACACATTAATTTTTTCAAAATTTTTAATTTTTTTAATTATACTGGTTTACTGAGCGGTTTTGGATCTCAAACCAGAGCGGTAAAGTCGAAAACTACGATTTTCGTCGATTTTTGAAACCCTGCCCTAGCTTGGTAAATTATTGAACACTAGTAATATTTTTTATGCCCCGTGAAAAAAAACTGAAAAGATAGTAAGGGCCTGTTTGGGGAGCTGCTTGTTGAAAAATTGCTTTTGGTTTCTTTGAAATTTATGCATTTATGGTAACCAGTGTGACTTTTCTTGTTATGTTGTTTGACAAACTAGCTGTTATAGATGTAGCTTTTGGGGGCCAACTGAATGAAGAGGTAACAACATAGCGAAGTACAGCAGCGTCCGAGTGGGAGGTGACGTGGAGGTGGCGAGGTGGGGTGGCAGAGGTCGAGAAGGCAGAGCGACCGAGGTGGGAGGTAGTCAAGCAAAGCCATAGCTGAAAAGCTCCTCCTCAGCAGCTGTAGCTTTTGGGGGTGCTTTTGCTGTGACTTAGCTTCCCAGCTGCTTTATAGCCATGCTGTTTGGGGGGCTTTTGGCCCAAAGCTAAAGCAAAACTGAAGCACAGCTCCCCCAAACCGGCCGTAAATAAACAACATTGCTCACTTTATGTGATTGCCATCAAGTGGTTCCGGAGGAGACTGAAGAGGGTTTGGTCTGCCTGCTTGTGCTTCACAAAGTCCGAAGCAATTCCTGTCTACAATGGCAACCCTTGCCATCTTTTCTATCTTTTTTCTTCTCTTTTCCTCCCCAGGCTCCAGTACGTAGCCCAGCCATCCCTATCCATGAATGCATGTCTTGCATCAGTCAGTGAGCGAGTACTGGACCGGCCTCGATCCTGGCTCCCATTAGAATGGCATCAAAAGACAGTAGTGCAACGCTGCTGTGGACTAGATGGGCAAGCACAACAGGGCCGACGACCCTATGGAAGGGCATGCCGGGGAGCACACGTTAGTTGACAATAATATCGGTCCATCACAATTTAGGTATCTGACTGACTCGTTTCTCTTCATCGCACCAGAAGGGAGGAGTCATGGTGGAGAGCCGCCGCTGCTGCGTCTGCGTGCATGCTGTTGTGGATAGTAGAAACAAATCTGAGGTCAGAGCCCCTTGCCATGCATGATCGATGAGGGAATGAACCTACGCCTAGTGACATGGAGCCGCGCGGCGCATAGGGAAAGGCCAATGTAATGTGCATGCCAATGCCAATCAAGTACATACTGATCCACTCTCTTGCTTAAGGCTTTTATGCCTCGTGTTGCTAGCTTGCTTGCTTTGTTGCTTAATGGCTAAAGCAAACTGATGATCAAGACTTTGTCTCCACTGATAAGAGAGAATATGCTGGAATTAATTCGCAGGAATTATAGGCCAAATTAAGAATAAAGTGATACAGATATGCACGCATTGTAGGTTAACCGTCTCTTTGGAACGTCATGCATATATAGTTCGCAAATCCACCGAACATCCATATTAGCTTAGCTGAGGCAGCAAGAGATTGGGCTTCTCAGCTTTGTTTCAGTGTACGTGCTGTCACCCACGATGTTTCACATACCCACACACGTTTCTTAAAGATTGCACACATACAAGAGGAGTCAGGAACTGTGGCCTGTAGTGAGAGAGGGAATAGGAAGCAAGATTGGAGGACGAGGGGAACTGTTGAGACCAGAGGGCGGTGGCCTTGGTCTTCGCTCACATGAGAAGGATCAGAAGAGTGTAATAATATAAAGGCAGTGCATGTGATTGTGATTGGTGGGTTTGGTGCTCCTCCAGGGCACTCATCAGTCTCCCGTAGCATCGCTTACTATAATTAGAGCATCTCCAATGGTGCCACTTCAGCTAGCTATAAGGGTGTCATCTCAGCATTTTGCTTAGGTGAAAGAGAGAAAATGAGGAGAGAGATATAGACCGGCTACTAATGTATAGCCAGGCTATAATTGATTCCAAGGCACTTATTATCTATTACATGTGGGTCAATATTTAATTTTATAGACAATGCTATAGCTAATCCATTGAAAAAGTTGTCTATATGCTATCTATAGATGACATAGACATTCTTATAGCTAGTACCATTGGAGATGCTCTTAAAGTCCAAAAGACCTAGCTGTACATTAGCCTGTGATATTTATCCAACCAAGAAGGACATGAGAGAGAGAGAGAGAGAAGAATGGAAGGAAAGAAAAGGATGGAAAAGAATGGACACAAGGATCTAATGGGAGCAACAAGAGAGTAGGTGGGCTAAAGACCGGGGAGGAGCATGGAGAAGTGTGAGCTTGGGGCCAAAGGAAAGGAGCGCTCTACCAACACCCATATGCTTTGGTTTGAGCACTAATTAAGTAGGGAGATACAGTGGCCCAAGTGATGATGGTCATGATCCATGAGAACTTGTGAAAGTGCATTAGTACTAGAAATGAGGTTGTTTGGACAGTTTACCTGACTCATGCCAATCCCATAATCAAATTGTTTGGAATCTGTTGTTAAAACTGAAAGCTTCTATAGTGTTAAAGCCTCATCTCATGTAGGCAGTTCGGGCAGATGCATCATGCCACTTGCATATCTTGGCAGTTGTTGGAGTACATTTTCATGGCAAATTCTTTACTGCAATTTCCCATTATTATACCTGTGAATCCATCCATTTCCTCGATTGACAAGTTTTCTTGTAAAAATTCCCAGGGCAGCAGCAATAATGCTTGCTTGTTTGGTTGCATGGAGTGATCTCTAAAAGTAGGATTGCATGAGCCAGATCCTTTTGTAGATTTTTTTAAAATAATTTACAAAAATAACACCCTTAAAAAATTACAAAAAGTCATCTCTGTCGACCAAATGAATTGGTGACAGCTCTGTTGCTAATTCCACACCTCTTTCCTGCAAGGAGGATGCTCCCCCCACTTTGTTCAGATCTCTTTGGTCTGTTCTTTCCTTAAAGCATGGGGAAATAAATACACACACTGGGATTGGCCATGAGGTGGTGGGGTTTGGACTCTGTCATGGGAATTTGGTTCTCCTCCCTCCCTCACTTCCTAACTTTGTCCTCTGACCAATCTTACCATAAACTAGCCCCGCTTTCTTTGATTTGGTTCTAATTGCTTTCATTTGATCTTTTTCGTATTTAAGGATGTCACATGAAGCTTGCCTATTCCTGTTAGGGTCCCCTACAGAAAACTGTGTTAATGGCCTTTGGATCTTTTGGATGGTGATGAGAACTTCTGATGTCCCTTTGTTAATTAACGGCAGTGGTGAAAAGGGTAATGGTAACAGACTTCGCTTCTGAATCGGTTCTCTGAAGAAGGCACGGAGATCCAGTACAGCATGACTGTAACTTTGACGGTTGCACGTGGACCGTTGGTTCAAAAAGCAGCAACATAAATCTTCTGAAAGTACTATTCAAAAAACATTGCGCCGACTATTACACCATAGCAACACTGTATCTTATTACTGTTGATCGATCTGTATCATTCGTTGCCTCGATCCAATGGTCTGAATAGGACCGCTTAAGTTGCACTTTCCTCTCAGACTGCACAGAGCCCTTTATGTGAAGAAGACTACAAGCAAATGAGCAAATGGAGCGACTGTACTTGTCATGTACGATAGCTGGACGATGTGATTCCACAGGTTGTGTGTGGGCATGTTCAAGACCGCAGAATATCGACATTGTGTAAATCTTTCGGCTAGCATTCCTACACACTGAATACTCTTGCGTTTCGTTGAGAAGATGGCGATCTACGTGCAGACCCATTCAGCCGCAGAGTCTTGCAAGTGTCATGTCTTATTGAAGGTGGCAACAACCAACATCCGGTTGAGGTATCCAACTCGTTTATGAAAGCTAGTGACCTCCATTTAAATAAGCTGACGGGCGATGATGAGAATAAGCAATTGAGCAACCTAACACCAGACTGTCTTTTCCTTTTTGCAAATACATGAGAGGCTGGTGTCTTGAAAAGTCCTTGTCAGCAAACAGCACACTATGTATCTACCTTTGTATTTTTCTAGGCTCAATGCACTAGCTGACAGGAGCAACTCCATTTACAATGGCAGCAAGGCTGGACTCTGGAATGCTAGCTAGTACAAGGCTTAGAGCTACAAGACAAGAAAAATAATAGTAAACATCTCTACTGCAAAACAAACGAGGTGAACGGGTACGCAGCACAAGACCGCGCCTCAAGGCACAGACATGGCCGATAAAGGCGGCTGAGAAGCATGTACAAAGACAGATGGAGAGGGTGAGGACTGCACGTGTTTTGTTCCCTCCGATCGTGCAATCAAAAAATAAAATCTGTGAACCAATCTAAACAAGATTAACTCTCGCATCAGTGCAGTAGCTAGATGTGAACTGTCATGACCGAGACCCAGATCGATGAGCTACGATCATCATGCCATGCTACTGACTTGTCATGTTTGTCACGCGTGTGTGATTGTGTGACATTGGAGGCATACTAGCAAAGCACAAAGCATATGGCACAGATCACACAGATTTCCAGCAATCTGATTCTTAAGCACCCTTTCAAAATGGTAATATAATGTTCTCCCTCTTTTCCGATCCCTTGTTTTTATTGTTGCGATTATACATGTACTTCTTGCTTGCATACTTGCAGCTGGATATATGTTGAGTTTATGAGATAGAGCCTAGCAAACGATGGTGGTTTAATTTCTTGTTCACTCTTGAGAGGAAATTTCTCCACGAAAATGACACGAGTATTATTCTCACCAATAAAACCGGCCGTATTTTGGACCCTTGGGACCAGAAATCTTCAGAAAAATATCACGCATGATTTCCTTTGTATTGTATGCATTCTCCTTCCGGATAGGGAACTAGAAATACCATACTGCAACATGTAGCCGTTCTTTGAACCGGACAAACAAACGCATGCAATTCCAAGCGAGCTATCATCGCATACATCCCTTGTTTTCTTAGTGATCGGCCTGATAAATTTGGTCAGATTCGCAAGCAGTTCTATCAAGTGAGGTCTACCGTCGCACCATTTATAATGTCTACCGCTGCTCACGTCAGCTCAAAGGAGTTGTAACCGTATTCCCCATTGCAAGCCTTGCAACATGCATGCATGGAGTGCGTCATATTGGCAGGTATAACCATATTTGGCCAATGCTAAAGCAAATTCTAGAGTAGAACAATACCAATCGTCGGAACTGGAGATGCTTGCATACATGTCTGCTAGGCATTTTTCCTTTCCCCTCTTATGGCGTCAACTGTGGCCAATTTGCCATCTCATGAAGGTAGCTTGCTAGTCATGCCATCCCGGTTATGATCTATAAGCCCGGTAGCTAGAAGGTTTCAAGTGATTGTTAGAGATAAACCTGGCATTAGAAAACTGCTGTATACAAAGTGGGAACGACTAGAAATAATCGGATGTCCAATAGAAAGCTTTCTATTGTACGCGTCGGTGCAACATTCCTAAACAGTATGGACATGCAACAATTATAATCACCACGTGAAACAAAATGACAATAACATTGAGAATGCCAACAAATAATCTATAAGGAATAACACTATCTTCTCACTAAAATTGGATGAAACCAAGAGTACAGAACGTAGCCATATTTTAAAATAGTTCAAATATCATAAACGAAGAAATTTACAATAACACAACACTTCAACATTTAAAAAGAATAGTCACAACATTTTACAATTACTTATGCAACAATCGGAGAAAATATTTATAACAAGATGAAAAGTCAAATTTGAAAAAAAAAAGAAATGTACAACAATTGGCAATCCTACTGTAGCAATAAATCACTGTAATGCAACAAATCAAATGAAACTATTGCAACAAATAACTCTCACTGCAATATTTTTTGTAAGACACAATGCAACATAATAAAATATTTATTGCAAAAATGAAGCAACGACGACGACAAGGAGCCGAGCTTGAAGTAGGAGGAGCCCGCCAGCCTAGTGCCTCATCGATGAGAAACGCAAATCTAGCGGGTGCGAGGGCAGCCCACACCACCATAAACTTGACTAGAACTGTGGGGGAGGGGGGGTGCTCACCATGCATGTTACTCACCAAACCTTGTCATGGCTATAGAGCTTGGATGCCTCATCGCCTGCACACATAGGGCTCCACCATCGTTTGCTCCTGAGCTTAGGAGGCCTCGATGGCCACCACCCCCTCCCACCCCTCTCCCCCGGCAAGTGAATTACTCAGCATAGCTTATCAAAGGCTAGCGATTTTGCATACCGACTGGAGAGAGAGGATGGCACAAGTATGGTTGGATAAGGATGAGAGCTTGCCTCTGTAAAAAATGAAGGGTGGATGTACATCCGATGGGGATGTTTGAATAAGGAAGAAGAAACAAGGGGCATGGTCTTCTAGCTATCTGTGGGCCGTAGAAATGATCGCTAGCATTCAATACAATCGAACTACAGAGTCGTATCAATTCCGATACAAAATTACAAAACTAATTCACATTATCGAATGGCACATGATGCTAGGACTAAATGTATCCAATTATCATCATGGTTCAAATGCAAACTTACCCATGCTTTGAAATTTCAAAACGGGATTTGCTAAATCTCAGACACATGAAAATTTTCTAAATCTTACTCGATTTTTCTGGCTAGCTTCGTTGCTATTTGTGCTCCAGCTAGCTTTGTTGTCCTCCTCTCCAGTGTTGCCATCTCCCACCACTGCCAGATTAAGGCTCGAGTTCATCGGTTAGGGCTCGGGTTTACCAGTTAGGGTTTGGGGGTTCACTAAAGTCCAAACCTTAAAGGGAGGGGATGGCGGCGGTAGTGGCACCGCCTTGGCCATGGGATGAAGCATGGTGGTCAGCTGGCGGATCGATGAGACTGAAGGAGAAGCGATGCTGCCACCGGAGGCAAGAAAAGAGGTCGATGACAAGAGAGGTGGAGGCAAAAATGGTGAAGAAGGCGGGCGCCAACCACAACCTCTTCGGATGGCGATAGCGATGTTGGGGGTGGCGTTGACAAGGTGGCGGGAGGCGGTTTGAGGGGAGGGGAAATGGGGCACAGAGGAGGGGTGGTGTCCGATGATAGCTATGGAATGGGAGGGTGAGAGGAGTAAGCATTTTAGGTTTTGTATAGGTGCATGAATCTTGATGCCATCCTAGCCATAAAGTCCTATAAAATCAGGTAAACCATGCCTAGATAGACCATTTCAAAAAGAAAAAAGAGTAGTAAATAGTTTGGATGTCTGTACCCATAGCAATGCGCTTGTCAAAACAAACTGAAAGGCGTAGAAAATGTGGGTAACTTGTATGAAGTCGAGGTCAAAGAACAAGTATGCACACTTGGACGGCTATGGTTCGCTTCTGTCTGAGTTTAGGTCCAGACAAGAAAACAGAGCTCGATGACATACGCACCGATCGATGATCGATTGGAGTACGTTGGAACCCACAAACTAGTGAGCGGTTGGTTTTGGTGGCGCGTGTCTGCGTGAAGCATGTTGCATGCACCGAGCAGAGCACACAAGACCTTTAACATTTCAACAACTACGAGTAAAGACATGGCAGAAATGAATGGAGGGGAGATAGAAAAGGAGAATTGACGGCAAGGATGGGAACAACAGATATTGCCGAGCAGGAGAGCACTCACGAAGACGGCCTTTGATTCTAATTTTGCTTGGTTAAAAAGCTGTTTAGCATGATGTGCGCAACGTAATGGAGCTAGCAAGAAAGCCAGAGGGCCTCGAGAAAAGACGAATACAAAGATGAGCAATTTACATGCAAGAATGCGTTGTCACTTCTGACAAGCAGGAAAACCGTTCAAGAATCATCCTTTCCATCGTCAGCGTTCAAGAATCATCCTTTCCCAATTGCCATCCCTACAATGAATCAGATTAGCTAGTGTTTATTTATTCTTTTTTTGATGATAGAGTAGTAAGAATACCCTTAATATATCAATAGGTAGATCTGATTGATATTATTCACTGTGTACTACCAATATAATACACTGTAAAAATTCTCCAAAGCTAAGTCATGGGACACATTGGGGTTGCTCCAAATACAGCTCGAATAACGTGTCCATGTAGGAAATAGTGTGTAGCCGTGCAGGATAATAATGAATCATGCTCGCACTTGACTATGGAAAAGAAATAAAAAAGGACTAGGTCATGCTCATGCATGTCTTGCCTGCCCTGTGTTGTGACTCATACAAAGCCCATGTAAGAGCTAACACACTACTCCATCCATTAAAAAATATAAAATGTATTTTGACTTTATACTAGGATTAAAGTTATATTAAAATTGAAAAAAAGTACGAAAGAAAATGACTTAGATGCCTCTACTTAATTGTTTTGAAAGATGATAGATAATACTTTGTGTGGATGGTAATTAATAAATATATATAGTTGAGAGAATAAATAAGAGTATAGAAGGAAAGACCTCATTAAATCTACATGTAAATCTTATATTCATGGACAAGACTATTTAAAAATTAAACCTTATAAACTTGGACGGAACGAGTAGTTGTTAGAGCATCTCCAAGAGGAGCCCTAAATAGGTTGCTAATTGTAATTATAGGGCTTTGATGGAAAAAAAACACTCCAACAGAGGTTGTATTTTGAGAAAAATTATCAAAATAGGTTTAGGACTCGGAGCCCTGTTGCTATATTTGGCAACGCTCCTCTCCAGCCCTATCCTATTCGCGCGTTTAGGGTCTAATTGCTGGAGTCAATAATTATCTTGAGCCCTAATTCTTTTAGTTTAGATCCTATTTTGAGGTATAGGACTCCATTTTAAGGTTTGATTGTTGGAGATGCTCTTAGTAGTATGTCAGTGTTCGTAATTTGTATGTGCGGTTTACAACCCCTGGCATGGTCCACGGAGGCATTTGGAGAGAGAGGTGTGAGCAACAAGTTTCATCCATATATGCGTTTTCAGCGACTGGTAGGCTTTGATCCAGCTTCTAATGTAAGACGGCAAGTCCATTGTCACGTTTGACGTGACCAAGCCACCAAGGTTGTGAATCGGAACAGCCATCATGCCGTCCAAAAGGAATGCTTCTCATCTGTACAAACGTCAGCTCTGGAATTCGGTTGAACCGCGTTAGTTGGTACTCCCTTCGATCCCGGTTATGTACCGTTTTATTTTATTTTTAAATACATATTACTCTATAATTTCAAAAAGATTTTTTTACCATACTATATTTCTATACCTCTTATCTTTAGCTATTTTTTATGTCATTTACTACTATATATTAAAGTAAGACACACCATCCAAAAATATAATAAGGAAAGGTAATGCAATCTTTTATAGATATATTTGGGTAGAATTGCAAGAATCTAAAATAATATCTATTCAAGAACAGAGTGAGTAACATTTGCCAACAATATTATTATAGAGTTTTTATTATTCTTGGAAGGTACCATGAGGTACTACTAAGGCCCTGTTTGTTTGAACTTTTTTACTTGCTTAAAAGCCAAAAAACTAAAGCCTAAACAAACGAATTACCTTTTATCTGAGCTTTTTAAAAGCCATAAGACTCCATATAATTAAAAGCCAAAAGCCACTGGAGAGGCTTTTTTTTGGCTTATTAATAGTTGGTTTTAGACTAATAATACTAAAGCTAGATAAAATTACCCACCTCTATCACATACAAAAGCTATTAGTTTTTAAGTTGTTTAAACCAAAAAGCTAACTTTAAGTTATAAGCCAAAAAGTCTAAGCCTAAACAAACAGGACCTAAATTGCTTTTTACCTCTTGTTACCTCCACCTTTTAAACTCTTGTACTTAAGTCCTATTTATTTAGGCTTGGACTTTTTGGCTTATAGTTTAAAGTCAGCTTTTTGGTTTAAACAGTTTAAAAGCTAATGGCTTTTATACGTGATAGAGGTAGATAATTTTATCTAACTTTAGTGTTATTAGTCTAAAACCAACCATCAATAAGTCAAAAAAGTCTCTCTCTAGTGGTTTTGGCTTTTAGTTATATAGAGATTTATGGCTTTTGAAAAACTCAGATAAAAAGCTACTCGTTTGTTTAGGCTTTAACTTCTTAGCTTTTAAGCCGGTGAAAAAGCCCAAACAAACATGGCCTTAATGTATATTTTGGTATTTTCTAAGAATAGTAAAAAACCATATATTATTATTACCAGTACTACTATCGAAAATTTATTTGACACGATCCAGCCGGAGATGCGAAGGTGTAAATATACCCCCATCCGTCCTGACAACCGAAGAGATCGTTCGTTACTTCACGCAGACACGCGTCCTTCGCTATCCCTTGCTTCTCCGTCTACATAAACAAAGTCACTGTTGAGTAACCAACTGAAAACCAATTACTATTTACTAATAAATGATCAAACCAAACACAATTATCAAAAACACAAACTGGTTTTTATCCGATTCGATCCGGCTGAAGGAGCAATGACAGCAACAACCACTGGAGCAAGAACAGCAGCAGCAGACCCCCTTGGAAGAATTGCAAGGAGGTGCCGGGACCCAGGCGTTTGAAAGGAGGAGCATCACATGCCATGCCCATCCGTGACCCATCATCCATCTACCCCGAAGCACTTGCGAAGCCATCAAAGAAAGAGGAGGAAGACGCAGGCAGGCACGGTCGTCATGGCATTGGCATCCTCCCCTCGCCTTTCCTTTGTCCGCACTTAACGTTGTGTTGGGGCTGGAGACTCTGAGATCGATTCGAAGCTGCCTTGGCCCACCTGTCTGCTCCTCACCTCCCATCTCAATTATCACCACCCACCCCGGCCATCACTGTGAAACCGCCTGCCTGCCTGCCTGCCTGCGTCGTGTGTGGTGTGTGATCACATTTTAACAATGCCGGATTTGACCGGCCGTTGCCAGTTGCAACCGGCCTAATTAAGAATCCAGAAAGGAACACGCATCTGTGTACGTATACAATGGCTATCAGCTACACTCATGACTTGTCCTCCTGGGATAAAAGTAGCTAATTGGTTTGGTGCGATTGACATTTCAGACGCATCGTGTTTTGACCAGGCTATGCATTTCCAATCAATCGAAATTGCTTGCCCATGGATGCATTATGTCATGGATTGGATCACTAAACCTGTGGAGAACACGTTCTAGTGTTGTCTTTGCCAGATCGATGGATTATCTAGAGATATATGGTAATTGAATTAGTAGGGGGCTAACCCAATGCCACCAAAGACTACTTTTGTCCTCGTTGATTAGTTTATGTTTCCACCCGCAGATGGCTGTGCAAGTAAACTTAATTACTAGAATCAATCATCATCACGTGCAAATACATTGTCGCGGCCAGGGAAGGAAAATGCTTGCGAAACTAGATGGGGAGCAAAATTTGATATGGAGGTTGTTTGCAAGGAAGGTAGATGCAAGGATGCATCAAGTGACAAGCACCTTGGGAACAAAGACGGCAGCATTTGATTCTTTCTAGCCACCTCTTTTGCATCTTTCGATCTCAAGCAATATTTTACAGGGTATACATATATTTTTTTTCCCACCTGCATCTTGTCCTCCTTGCTTCAATCGCCATGCTTCTAAAGATGTCTCGCTAAAAGCGGAGAGGTTTATTCTAGTTGGTCCTCGTGTTGTTTACCAAATCTCAATAAATTAACTTACAACTAGCAGTCAATAAACTGTGCCTGCATCTTACTTTGGGTCCTACGCACGCCAATGCTAGGTAGTAAGTAGTACTTGGCAGTAAAGCTATGCATGTATTGTTGCAGGCTTGCAGCTAGGAAGAACCAACTGAAAAGAAACAATAATTCTCTATCCGTGCTTGTTACTAATCTCCAGTTCAAGCGCGACATGCCACTGGCGACCTTACAAATCTATTGACGAAGTTATCAAGTTTGGTGTTAGCCAATTAGGATATGAAAACTGGACTCGGTAAAAATCTGAAGAATTATTCGTGATAGAAAACAAGGGGGGAAAGCTAGTGTAACAAATGTCACTGTTACCATTTGGGTCAATATTCATCATTTTTCATCAAGAAATCCCAAATATCCACACCAAAGCATTTGACAGCCACTCAAGAGTAGGTTGGATGCCTCAATCTCCTCCTGATTTCCATTCCATCTTTTTTTTTTGTCCAAGACAATGAAAGTCCTGAAAAGGAAAGAAAGTTCAAAGAATTGCCACCGAATGAAACCAAACTACTACTCTAGAACAAGACACCGGTTTTCTGTTTCCCACCAAAAAAATTTCTTCTTATCAACAACAACACGTACATGAGAATGAGGCAACCGTAGAAATTCAACGATTGATTGCTGCCCTGTATTCATGCATGTAGCTTATCTGCCGAAGAGAAGCAACGCAACGTGTTGCTTGGTTCTCAGCATATGCTGGCAGTTTTTTTTTATTATTATTATTGAATATGTATTTGACAGCTGGGATGAATGCGCCTGGAAAATAAAGTATTTGGAAGCTTCTCACGAGGCTATTTCACACGATGTCAAAATATAAATTTGCCAAAATATCGCATTTAAGCTAATATCTGGTAATTGAATGAGTTACTGAATGGTTGGGAGTTCCATGTCACATGACATTAGCTGAGATACTCCTACCATTATATTTGTACAATGACAATGCTACAGTGTTATGCTCTTTGGTCGCGTCACTTAATATCATAAATGTCATTATCTTAAATTAGGTGATACAAACATTTATCGCTGCTACCTTTAGCAGATTGGAACATCTCGGTTAATATGTCTACCTTTTTCTAATGGGATTGCCTACGTACAACCTGACTAATTATTTCTGCAAGATAAGTCAATTCTTTTTTAGCAGTTAGTTGTAGATTTCTTGCTCTTGATCTCTCCTTCTCTAATCACTCCCCTCCCTTTTCCGTAACCCTTAGGACTAAGAGTAAATTTCGTAAAACTATACATCCTTTTACAAACTATCATAAAATTATAGGTTTTAGCTTATATTTCACAATTGTACAGATTTTATAGAAATTGTGTCACAAAGCTACAAGTTTTAGAATTGACTGTTTTTTGTGACAATTCTGACAGTATCGACCCACATGACAACCTCACACACGAGCGAAATAGGAAATGATGGCGTGTAAGGCTGTCATACACTCATACAGGCCTACACTGTTAGCCTGTTACAAGAAACGGTTGATTCTAAAACATATAGTTTTGTGACATAATTTCTCCTAAAAATTTATAGTTTTTGTAAAATAAAAGCTAAGAATCTGTAGTATTACATTTTTTTACTGTACAGTGCAAACGGTTGGATATAGTCCTCTAGTATCTTGGACTTTTAAGCTAACTATCAAAATTCAATTCCTATTGGTTACTACATGTTTGTGTAATTTCTTTGGATTTGCTGCTGTAATTTAACGATTTAATCTCCTAACCTGTGTTCGTGAACTTAAAAAAACTAAAAGGTTATATGATCCTATTTTTGGAAGATTGAAGGCTAACCTACAAAAGAACTTTGATTCTCAAGTACAAACGCCTCCGCTCCGCCACATTATTATGTAGCAAAACTCGCCGGAGCCCCAAATCAAAACTACCCCATTTTCTTCTCCCGCTTCGCGAACCCACCACCCGTCCGTTTCTTCTCCTCGCCCCACCTTTCCCCTCTTAACAATGGCAGTACAGGCCCAGTACCCTTCCAAACTCCTCTTCCACGATAGGTGCGCCTCCTCCTCACATCACGATCTCTCGCTTCTTCTTCTTTAGGATGCTGCGGTGCGGGTGTCCTTCTTAAAAGGTGATTGGTTTGGTTTGGTGATCTCATGGGTTCGTCTGGTTTACAGAGGTGAGCCGGAGAGGAAGGAGATGGACCTGCCCAGGCCGCAGCAGCTCGCCGGGGTCTCACCAGCGGTCTATTTTGCCAGTGGTGGAGGTGGGTGCCTGATCCATGTTAAGAGAACTCAGGTCGTGCCATGACCGCCGTATTCTTGGATTGTGACATGGGCGTATCTGGTTTTGGTTTCTTGCAGCGAGTGGGAATCGGAGGAAGCGCGCGAGGGAGGCCATGGCGCCGCCGCCAGCTAAGGAGGAATATATCAACCTGTTCACGCTCCAGGCACAGCAGTCCACGTCGTTTGTCAACATGGCGCAGCTCCACAACAGGTTCGCGTCGTCCCCATCCCCTGCCCCTACGACACTCGTGTCCACTGGCCTCCGCCTGGCATTCGATGAGCAGCAGCAGCAGCAGGAGTGCAAACAGATGAATGCCTTATGCTACTCGTCGTCGCCCTCGCCGTTCGCGTCTTTCTCCGACGAGCTCGCCGGACAGATGAAACAGCACGATGAGGAGCTCGACCGATTTATCCGCGACCAGGTAAATAACTTTGGCTCCCACCATCCGTTAGTTTTGATGTTCGTTTGTTTCTTGGCCTCTTATGCTAGCATGTTATTGTTCAGGGCGAGCAGCTTAGGCGGGCGATAGGCGATCGGCTGCGGCACCACAACCGGGTGCTGCTGGTCGCGGCAGACAAGTGCGCGGCGCGCCGGCTCCGGGAGAAGGCGGAGGAGGAGGAGCGCGAGGCGCGGCGCGGCGCCGAGCTGGAGGAGCGGCTCGCGCGCCTCCGCAGCGAGGCGGCTGCGTGGCAGGCTAAGGCCCTCTCAGAGCAGGCCACCGCGGTTGCCCTTCATGCGCAGCTCCAGCAGGCCGTGGCCGCGGCGCGGGCATCCGGGAAAGAGCTCGCTGGCGGCGACCATGGCCCGGCGGAATCCTCATCGTCGGCGTACGTGGACCCTCGCCGCACCGGGTCGGACCGCGCGTGCCTCACCTGCCACCTAAGGCCGGCCACCGTGGTGCTCCTTCCCTGTAGGCACCTAAGCCTCTGTGGCGACTGTTTCACCGCCGGCGATGTGGATGTGACCATGGCTTGCCCGGTCTGCCATTACGTCCGGACAGGGAGCGTGGAAGCCATCCTCTGTTGAGCTGGCCTCGTCTGGATCGTCCATCTCGTGAGTCGTGAGTGCATGATGCAGAGGCATCATTTCCCATCCAAAAAAAAACGAAAATTAGGAAAATTAGAATCCCCATCCCCAACCCTTTTTGTTCATATTTCAACTTCTTTTTACTACTGAGGATTTCTTCCTCAATCTCTTTTTTTATATCTGGGGTTTAGAATTCAATTGATAAGTTGATTGTTAATACGTAGCGAGCGCAGAGGTGAATGGTGCACGTTCCTTGTCATTTCTTTTTGGCCTCTTCCTGATGGTGCTACTATGGGAGGTTTTCCAAGTTTGTTGCTCCTAATTTGCTTCCTGTGTTTGTCCTGACGTCTTTGCAACGCGATATGGCGACATCGGAATATCGGATCGTATAATAGTATAGTATAGACTAACCGGTATTAGGAAGTGATCGCAACCACCGCGCTATTCCAGACGTCCATTTGATGCGACGCGAAGCCTGGCATTTGCTCAAATCCCGCGCAAAACGTCCAGATTTCTGTACCGAAGAGTAGGCGCGGGCCGTATGGTTCTTTTTGGCGTGTTGGGCGTGGGAGGCAGCGGCGGGCGCGCGTTTGAGGCCCGGCGGCAGCGTACAGGCAGTACTGAGGCACGCGCTAGCGAGCAGTGGCCAGTGGCCTGGCCAGTGCGCAAGTTATTGCGAGCACGGCCGCACCGCACAGGCGCACACGGCGTGGGGCGGAGGACGAAGGCCCGGCCACCTGGGCCACGTGGTTGGTTAGATGATGTACGATCGTACCGACGGTGATTATCTTTAGATATAATTAAAGACAACTCAAACAGTAGATTATTTATCCTAATAACTAGTGATCGGATGTCTGCAATATTTTTTTCCATGTGTGAATTTTTTTTTCCTAAAAGTGCAATATTTTCCTTCGACGACACTATAAGTGTCTAAGAAAAAAAATGTTGCGTAGATGGGAAAAAATGTTGCAAGAATGGAAAAAAATGTTGAGCCGACGTGTCCGAGAAAACACACCGAGATCGGACGTCCGGCTCCTAGCAATCATCATTATTTATATAGTTACCTGAAACAGACTACTATAATTAATAGGCTATCTATAGAATAGTATACACAGTATAACACTATATATAAATATATGTTGAATAGTAGACATATCTTTTTTTTCTCCGCATCAACTAAAAACTCTATAACATAGATTAACAGACAAATGTAACATTGCATCCGGCAGGGCACAGGCAGGCACGTGCGCCGCGAGCGGTTGTAGATTGCGGTGCACGGCGCGGCCCGGTGGTGACCGGGAGCAGCGGGTCCCACCCTTTGTCTTCCCCATGGAAAGTGGGGCTGAGGTGGCAGCGAGCGGGCGGGGGCTGCTGTCAGCCTTGGCACTGTGGCGCGGCAGCGGCGACTCCTCCCGTGGCTACGGCCACTTAACTCGTCGCGATTGCCGTACAAGATACTGCTGCTTCGCCTTCTTTGGGAAAGACATTGTTGTTACCATAGCGGTCTTGACGTATCCGTAAGTTTTACTGTAAGTTTTTATCGGCAATTGAAGGAGATGACGACGACAAGCTGCTCGCGTACAGGCCGTAGAGAATACATAAATTCGTGCGTAGAGCCTAATCCAGTGAGAGTAAATTATTAGTCCGTCCAAAGCACTGGAAATTAGTACCCCCAGTACCACTCGATACCGGTGAGTACGCTTCTTAAAGGCAGTCCTGTAGTAGGATTCAATTGGATCGATCATTCGATGGCACAAACCCTCGGAATGAAGTTGCCGAATCAGAGCAGCACCTAGTGACGTAATACCACCAGCGATGTTGGCTTCCGAGTTGTCTAATGCCTTCGTGACCCAAGGATTGAAATCTCGATAACGCTCTAAATACTACCCATGACTGAAGAACGAAATCTCGACGAGATCTTAGTATTTCAAATAAATTCTGGCTAAAATACAAAATTAGAATTTAAATTCCGGTTTTTTTGCCACCAGTATAGCCGAGATCTCAGTAAATTTGGACGGAGTGAAATCCAGTTGAAACAAAGTCAAACAATTTTAAATTTTTTTTCTAGAGATTCTTGACACATTGGTGATATTGCCATAAAAATTTGAGAAAATTATAAAGCCTATGGAATTTTTAAAAATTCAAACATTGCTACTGTCCTGATAAAACGCTGACCGGCAAGATTGAACCGAATGAAACATCAAACAAACCAGGTTAGAAAATTTTGAAATTTTTTGTTCATTGTTGTGATACATCACTAATATTCTCATAAAATTTTCAGATAATGATCAAGCTTCATCAATTTTTAAAAATTTAGAGAGGGCTACTATCATGATAAAAGATTTACCAGCAAATGAAAAATGATACAAACCACGTTAGAAAATTTTGAATTTTTTTTGAATGGTCCTAATTTATCATTAACATTTCTATTAAATTTTCATCTGAAGATCAACTTTAAGAAGTTCAAAAAATTCTAACAGTGCTACGTCCTCATAAAAGGCTAATGATCAATACATAGATTTGCTTTAGCAACCACAAAAATGTTTAAAATTTTTGAAAATTTTGCATAAGAGTTATAAGAAAATTCGTAAGATCTCGAAAAAATTTTGAATCGTGTTCACACTTCTCTAAATTTATAAAATTCTTACAAGTACAGTGTATCATTTATGTTCTTTCTATTTTTGATTTTTGAAATGTAACAAATGAAGTTCAATATAATTGAGTAAACAAAAAAGTTTAATTTTTTTAAAATTTTACAGAATTTTACTGAGTCAATTATTAATCTCTCATAAAAATTTTGGATCATGATCATACACGAGAAAATTTATAAAATTCTGACAATGTTACTATCCCAATTATGTTCATTCTATTTTGATTTTTTAAAGATAACAAATTAAGTTAAATTATTTTGAAAATTTTATATATGATCCTACACTTCTTAGGATGGTACCATAAATTTTTTAGGTCAGGATAAAGCATAATAATTTTATAAAAAACCGACAATGTTTCTGCAGTTTTTAAAAAAGTCTCAAAAAATAGTTTTTCGATAAATTATCATGGAAGATCACTTATGTTCCATGATAATTGACCTAAATACGGTCAAATTCGGGTATTAAACTTTGAATTTCAGGCTCAAATCTCGAGATACCGAGTGGTTTGGGCGAAATCTCACCGAAAAAAACAAGATTACTGTAGCAAAACGATTTTTCTTTGAATTTTTTAATTCGGCTGACAATCAAAATTTTGTCTAGCTCCGGAGAACGAGATCAACGAGATCTGGCGAAATCTCTCCGAGATTTCTAACCTTGCTCATGCCGTTTCCAACTATTAACGCATTTGGTGGCATCACGTGCGCACAACCACGTTAGATCGATGCATGAGAGCGGCGGCTGCAAGGAAAGGCGACCAATCTTTTCCATCACAGGATGGGTAGCTTGGGAATCGGTCGTGCTCAGGTTCACAGTACTGATACGGCGATAATGGATCATATCGAGGTTTTCGAAAATTAGAAAAATGAGGTCAAAAATTGATAGAAATCAAATGGTTTAGAAACCAAATTTTTTGAAGAAAAAATTCAAGAAAAATTGATTTTCACCGATAAACGCTCGATATGCCTCGATAATTGATTAAAAAATTTATGAGCGATTTTGTGAATTTGTGTTCTTCAACGGTCGATTTTGTGAGTGATTTTCGCTCGATATTCATCGAAAATCGAGCGATATTCAACAATTATCGCGATATTTACATCGTATAATTTTTTTTTGAATTTAACTTGTTTACCAACTGGTATTATATGCCGTACTGATTCGATATGGTCGATAATCATGATATTTAGGCAATTAACAACGATATTGCGAACCCTGGTCATGCTAACTTGCTAGCGCCACTCCAAAATCCAAATCTCATCCGATTCTTCACGGCTGTTGCTGCAAATCGGTCGTTGTTACTACATACTGCTCGTTCCAGTCGTTTTCTTCTAGAGTCGGGATGGTAACTTGAAATCTGATCTGATTCTACACGGGAATACTTGGAATCGGTCGTGGCCTGTCATGATTTGATGCGCTTATTCCATGCCATGGATATGTCCTATCGGTTGACGGAGGGAAGAAAAGAATGCTTCTGGGGAAAGATTTTGGCAAATGGAGTGGAAATCCATCCAAAATAAGCTTACACCTAATGCATGAATTCACGATAATATTTTCCAAAGAATCCAATGGGTTTGTCAAGCCAATGCGCATCATCTGGCCAATCAAAGTATATTATCTAGCAACAAGAGCTACCTAGCTCGTTGACCCTCAAGGTGCGTGCTCTATATGACCAGCACTTGCAAGTTGCAACTAGATTAAAATTCAGTCGAAATGCAGCAAAAGAAAGAAACAATAGCAGAATGTACTTTATTGTTATACTTTAGTTTGTATTTCTTTCCTTATAATTGCATTATGTTGTTTTTCTTTTAAGATTCAGGAGGGATAACTGTAATTGCAGTATGTTTGTAAGTGTGCCTTTTTCCTATCTATCTGAAAACGGGTGGTAAAAAAACCGATGAGTACAAGCTTATGAGCAGTATGAAGCCGAGCCCACATAGGCAGCGGCCCAACTGTTGAACATGTTTAAAGGTCTGCTTCCGGCCGAGTGTCGTCCTTGTTAGGCCTGCTTTGGCTTCCGTATTGGCCCAAGGAGTACCATGTTGGGCGTGATTAGTAATGGCCTTCCCATCTTCCCTCTTCGCATCATAAACCAAAGTCACAATTCACATTAGGATTTTTAAGCCAGTCGGGCGAGGTCTTCACACGGCCCCAGGCATTCTGAAGTCTGAACTGAATTACACAACTTTACGTAAGTCAGAACTCAGAACACACGTGTTCGAATGATTCGCTTTGTACCGTTTTTTTAAAATCAAATCTATCTTGCTTGCATTTATAAATTTGGCCTTTCCTCAAAAGATATGACATGTGGTACTTGTCACTTGCCACACTTGAGGAGCGTGGAAAGTGACCGATGCGTGGCACAGCGAGAGACCGCGGGGGGCGGGTGCTAGAGCGTAGGTGGAGGGCGTGTAGAGTTACAGTTGAGAGCGAATTGGAAGATCGCACTAATTTCTCGTTAGGAGCCGATGGACATATATAGTGTACAAGAGTTGGTTACATACCAAAAATAAATCCCTAACAAACATGAAAGCTAGCTCCTAAAGATAGAAACAAATTCTCCTAATGCCGTGATCTCCTCAGGCTATTGGCGTGCACATCGTGCGGGTGTCCAGGCCATGCACATACCATGCATGATACTGTTCAGCTAACATCCCCGCAGTTGGAAAGGGAGTGGGACAGACGTTCAAGCTGGAACAGAAATCTCGGAAGACGGTGGTAGGCAAGCCCTTGGTGAACACATTAGCATACTGTGAAGTCGTCGGAACATGGAGGACATGAACCTCACCAAGGGCCACCCCGTTCCCGAATGAAATGTAGATCAATCTCGATATGCTTCGTTCGCTAATGCTGGATGGGGTTAGTCGAGAGATAGACCACGCTAATGTTGTCACGAAAAACAAAGGTGGCACGCTGGAGTGGGTGATGTAGTTCAGCGAGGAGTTGGCGAAATAGCAGAGTTCAACTCGGCATTTGCAATAGCACAAGATTCGCTAACCGGCGCTAGCGAGAGAAGGCATCTCTTGGTGTTTGGAGGACCATGAGATGAGGTTGTCGCTGAGGAAGATGCTGTAGCCTGATGTCGACTTGCGGGTGACGGGGCAGCCGGCCCAGTCCGCATCGGTGTAGGCAGTCAAGGATGTTGTTGAAGTCTGATAGAGCTGCAAGCCAGGGTCGATGGTCCCCCTGAGATAGTGGAGAATCCGCTTTAGGAGATTGGCGTGCGGCTCACGTGGATCAAGCATGTGGAGACAAGCCTGTTGAACCGCGTAGGCGATGTCAGGACGTGTGAACGCCAAGTACTGGAGAGCACCGGCGATGCTCCTGTAGTCAGTGGCATTTGCCACAGGTGCACCAGCAGAGGGAAGCTTGGCGTTGGTGTCGACGGGCGTGCTGCAAGGATTGCAGTTGGTCATGCTAGAACGCACCAAAATATCCTTCGTGTATTGGCGCTGCGAAAGGAAGAAGGTGGCGGCAGTATGCTACACGGAAATGCTAAGGAAGAAGTGCAGCTTGCCAAGGTCCTTGAGTGAAAATTCGCAGTGAAGCGAATCAATCACTTTGCGATGCAAAGGTTGGTGACGAGGCCATAAGGACGATGTCGTCAACGTACAATATGAGGTAAACAGTGTCACTACCGTGGCGGTAGATGAACAATGAAGGATCTGCCTTGGACACCGAAAATCCCAAGGACACAAGGTACATCGCGAAGCAACTGAACCAGGCCCTCAAGGTTTGCTTGAGACCGTATAGGGACCGGTTAAGGCGGCAAACGTGCGTGCTGCGTGTCGGGTCTACGAAGCCATAGGGTTATTGACAGTAGACCATTTCGGTGAGCGTGCTATTGAAGAAGGCGTTGTTGACGTCGAACTAATGGGAAGGCCAGTCATTGGCAAGGCGATGGTGAGGACAGTGCGTACAGTGGCCGGTTTGACAACTGGACTGAACGTTTCGCCGAAGTCAACACCAGGCCACTGGAAGAAACCAAGAAAAACCCAGCGTGCCTTGTATCGGTCCAAAGAGCCATTAGGCTTCAACTTTGTGCCGATAAATCTACTTCCCTATAACAACATTAGCACCAACAGAACGAGGAACTAGATCCCACGTGTGGTTAGCACATAAAGCATCAAATTCTTGCTACATAGCCAGACGCCAATTATCATCATTAAGCGCGGTGTAGTAAGAGCGTGGAATTGGCGATGGAGCGACCACATGGAGGTTGAGCCGATCCACTGGGAGACGAAAACTGCGTTTACCACGTGTGGTCATGATGTGATCATTGACGGGTAGGGTAACTTGTTGTGCTGTGGGTGGTGGAGGTGCGACAACAATATCAGATGCATACGGCACGGCAGGCGGATGAGCATGGCGGTGGTTATCGCGATCTGTGACGAGGAGGCATGCGATCTGGTGACTGCACAAGCAGTGAGTCGCGGTTCGAGCGGCACAGGCGTGGTAGGGATGGCATGTGTGGCAGGTGGAGCTGGTGGTGTGCGCGTAGGATGCGCGATGAGGAGAGGAGCAGCAGGAGATGTATGTGTTGCGACTAACAAAAAATCAAAATCAGGGGGAACCAACAGTCGTGGCTGTTCCGCGAACGAAAAAGAGGACTTGTCAAAGGTGACATGACGAGAGATGATGATACGGTTTGTGGAAAGATCAAGGCAGTGATATCCCTTATGGTTTGTGGGGTAACCGAGAAAAACACAAATCACGGAGCGTGGTACGAGTTTGTGAGGAGTTGTGGTAGACAGGTTCGGATGACACCTACAACCGAAAACTCAAAGATGAGAGTAATCGAGAGGTGACCCAAAAAGAGCTTGATGAGGAATACGAAAGTTGAGAGACTTAGTGGGGTGGAGATTAACAAGATAAGTAGCGATGTGGAGGGCCTCGACCCAGTAGAGAGGAGGCATGTTGGCCTGAGATAGAAGGTACCGAAGAATGTTATTGGTAGAATGGATGATGCATTATGCTTTACCATTCTGTTAAGATGTATGTGGGCATGACATGCGGAGTGCAACGCTATGTGAGAGAAGATGAAGACGCATGGCTTGATTGTTAAATTCTCCGCCATGTCACACTAGACACTACAAACAACAGAGGAGAACTGGGTGCGGACATGGGCAAAAAAGTTGCAAAGAATGTCAAACACCTCGGATTTCAGTCGAAGTGGGAACGTCCGTAAGTAGTGAGTGAAATCATCAAGCACAACGAGATAATATTTGTAACCATAAATACTGGGGACTGGCGAGATCCAAAGATCACAATGTATTAACTTAAAAGCTGTAGTAGTACGAGTGGACGAAGGATAAAATGGAAGACGCACATATCGACCAAGTTGGCATGCATGGCACAAAGGAATCTTTAGAAATTTTATTACAAGAAATATGAGAAGCACTAGCAAGATGTGATAGAGCTTGCACACCAAGGTGACAGAGGCGTCGGTGCCACAAGGTGGAGGAGGGACGCGTGAAAGCAAGTGCGTGGGGAGCAGACGGCAACCCATGAAGAGGATAAAGGTCACCACGGTTATTGCACCTGACGATCACGTTCCTGGTTTGAAGATCCTTCATGGAAAGGCCAAAAGGGTCAAATTCGACAGAACAATGATTGTCAATAGTGAAGCAAAGAACGGAAATCAAGTTCTTAATGAGAGAAGGAGTGACAATAACATTGTTTAGTCGAAAAGAATGTGAAGGAAAATCAAGAGAAGCCGTGCCAGTGTGGGTAATAGGAATATGGGACCCATTGCAAACAATAGCATATGGGGTAGTAGCGGAAGGAATGCGGGAGAAGGCCGAGAGGTTACCCTGATCTAAAGCCATATGCATAGATGCCCCAAAATCCATTAACCAATCCGAGGAGGGAGTGTTCAGCTGCATGGTGTTAAACGCATGCATGAGTTGTTGTTGATCCCGGGAGGCAGTGTACGTGGGCGTCTTCGCGAAGGTGCCATCATCGAACCGCTGCGCTGCTCGGCGCGATCGACCCTTGGACACCGAGGATGGTGCACAGGTGGGGATAGTGGCAGTGAAGGCACCCAGCCGTGGGCCCAAGGTACCCTGACTGGGCCACATCTGAATGGACCTGGCCCAGGGATTTTGCAGCGAGGGCCAGGGGACCAAGCCCTAGGCGCTAGGGTTAGCGCCGCCCCTGTTAGTGCCCTAATCGCCGCCGCCGTTGTTGTGGCGGCAGTTGTTGTTGCGATTGGAGGAGCCAGAAATGGTGGCGATGGTGCGGTGTTGGCCAGTATCAGCAGTGTTAGAGGAAGACCCGCCAGAGGAGCCCTTGGAGGAGTTGGCGTCGGAGGTGGTGACGAAGGCCGAAGGAGTCAAGCTACAACTGTAGAACTCGGTTGGCGTGATTAGTTCTTCGAGGAGAAGAGCTGAGCGTGTCTCCAGGAAGGACAGAAAGGGGCGTTACATGGAGATGAGCGTACGCATGTGCGCTAGCCGTGGGCTCAACCTGCACAAGGTATTGAGGACAAGGCTCTTGTCGACGATCGGCATGCCGACCCAGTCAGCTTGTCAGCGAGAGCCTTCTGCTTGCGGCAGTAGTCAGCGACGGTTATGGAGCCCTGCATGAGTCCGTAGAACTCTTGCTCAAGGTAGATGGCGCACATCTCGGCATTGTCGCGGTAGAGCCCCTCGATGCGCGTCCAAATCGTGTGCGCCGAGGCCATGGAGTCCATGACCATGGCGAGCAACTTGGGCGTGATGGCAGCGTATAGCCAAGAGCGGACGAGGGCGTTGAGGCATAGCCACTGCGCGTCCAGAGACGAGGTGGTGGTGGCGCGCAGATGATCATCGAGAGCATATTTCTCAAGAGCGACCTCGAACAAGCTGTGCCACTGGGCGTAGTTGCCGGCTTGGAGATCGAGGGTGATGGGAACGAGGAGTTTGACGCTCGAGACGACGACGGCCTACACCCACAGTGCGGTCTTGGCGTCGAGATCAGCTTTGGCCAGGATGGCAAGGCGAGCGGCCTTAGCATCGGCTCGAGCTTTGTCCACATCAGAAGGTGCAGTCATGGCGAGGCGTCGCAAAGAGAGGCTAGAAGTGAAAAAGAACTAGATGAATTGGCGAGGCTAGGATCGGACCTAAACTGATACCATGAGAGCGAATTGGAAGATCGCACTAATATATCATTAGGAGCCGATAGACATATATAGCGTACAAGAGTTGGTTACATACCAAAAATAAATCCCTAATAAATAGGAAAGCTAGCTCCTAAAGATAGAAACGAATTCTCCTAATGCCGTGATCTCCTCATGCTGTTGGCGTGCGCGTTGCGCGGGCGTCTAGGCCATGCACATACCGTGCATGGTACTATTCGGCTAACAACAGTAGGGTGGCAGGCAACTTAACAGCAGGTGGGGTTTGAAAATCGGTTACCGTGCTAAGGTGCACCCTCCTCCCGTGGTCACTCACCCTAGCGTTTTTCAAGTATAACGGCCTGCACGTCCCTAATATTACTACCGTACTGAATTGAAGCAAATGAGTCGCACTGCAATCTTTTACCACGTTCAGGACATGCATGCAGTGCGGACCCAACTGGGGTCAGGTTGGGTTCGATCGTGCATCCTCTACCTCTGTTTGAATCGCGCGTGGGTATTTCTCTTAGCACTCCCTATCTCTAGGTGACTCGATTTACATTTCGTTCGTTACTAGCATCTCATAAATTGCGGTTCGAGATTCCACTACTGATGCATGGACAGTAAAGTTGACCACGGGGTCGTCGCCTCGAGCAGAAATCCTCCGCCATGGTCAGTCCATGCAGCTGCATCAAACACGGTCAACACGGGTCAAGGAGACTCCCTAGTCGGGCCAACAGCCAATCAAACAACGGCAGCAAGGAGCAAACAGCCTTGTCAGATACGTTGCATTCTCGCGGGTTGTGCCTGGATCCACCGTAGAAATTGTCCGCCTCCCGCCTTCGGCGACGCTTCCCAAGCATAGTAAACCAACGACGCCGAGACAAGACACGGCGCTCGGTGTGCGAGCCTGGATGGTTTGGCGAAAAGAGCATGCAGTCCACCAGCCGCGTGCGTCGCTATCGGTACCGCCCCCGTCTCCCTCTCGTCATCTCGTGTGCTGTCTTGCACAGTTTCCTCGCCCTTTCTCCTCTCTCTCTCTCTCTCTCTTCCCCAAGTACTCGAGCAGTCGAGCAAAAAGAGCGAGAAAAAAATCATTCGGGCCAGATTACCTTTTTCCCATAGGGCCAGCGACATGCTTCGCCTAGAAACTTACTCCTAAATTAAATTCTCTGGGACAGATTTCTATGAATGTTATAAGACGTCACCAATCGGAGGATGACAACTTAGATAGGTCTTTAGCAGAGTACATATCATGAGTATAGTTAGCCGCCCACAGTGCGACGTGACGACAAAAGGGATATCTATAGGCGTTTGTGTTGTTGTTGCGGTTCGATTAGACCATGACTTTATAGTCCGGATGTTGCAATTTCCTGTTATAGTTTCTAAAGTTTCCAAATACTCTTACCCTATATCAAAACGCTAGTTCTCTTGTTTCTTTCCTTTTTCTATTAAATGCATGGCATAGCTCATGCCGTTTTTTTTAAAAATAAATTCTCTCACCCTTCTTCCACTAGACTATCGGAAGAATTAGTACTGCAAAGACATAGATCCAATCAAACTTTCAAAATTTTGATTGTAAATATTTTATAATATTTAAACTAGATTTATGAAAATAGATTTATCTTGAAAAGTTTTTTTAATATTATAATTTATTAGATTTATAAACATATTATAATAGAAACTAATGGTTAAAGTTGTGTTTACCAGAGCTGAGTTAGTAACTAATTAACAGCTAGCAACGGTACAAAGAGGTAGGTCCCCATAGAATCGAACTCGAGCATAAACAATTCGATCTCCGTTGTTACAGACCATCCGGTGGATTTTGCAGCATTGCAGTTAACTACACCGGCACCAACAAGGCGCCAGGGGAGACTAGCTAGTGTGCGAGTAATCAAACAAAACCGGTACTGCAGTGTTTCTTGTTGCCCCTAGGAGCACTGGTACGCCCAAGATATTGTGCTAGCAAGTAGCAAGCTGTGCTGTGCCGTGCCGCGTGCGAGAGAAGGCAAGGGAAGGGAAGAGATTCCTCGAAATATAGTCCGTGGTTTCTCGCGCATCCTGCACCCAACTAAACAGCGACCTTTTACTTTCCCAGCGCCCTCTATAAGAAGAAAGGCTCCTTAGTCAGTGTATAGTAACGAGCCAAGGGGCCCAAGACTTGCTCAGTTCAGTCTACTGGCCTAATACCCTAGCTCCAAACTTAAAGTACTACTTGTTAAGCTTGTGAAGCCCTAATTAAGTTGTAGTTTAGATGGCGTCCTCGTCCTCCTCCCCTTCGTTCTTTGACATCGTGCCCCTCGACTGCGGCAGTGCCTGTCGCGGCGCCATGGACGCCTGCTCCCGCTGCTGGAAGCCGCTCTCCATGAACTGCGACATCTTCATGTACAGGTTTGTACCATGCACTGGCTTGCTCCTTTAATTAGCTAGTGCTCTGATCAGATTCTCAAATAGATTAAGCAAGAAAACAAATTCACACTTGACGCGGTTCTCTGAATTCTGAGTGTGGTTTCTGTTCTCTTTTTTTTGTTCGCTCCGAACAACAGAGGGGACACGCCATTCTGCAGCGAGGAGTGCAGGTACTACCAGATGGAAATGGACACTAGGATTGACACGAAGCCTGTGAAGGAGAGTGCTGCGATAAACGGGCAGCGCCATAGGCGCCACGAGACGTCTGCCTCCGAGTCCGGCAATGTCACCCTCGCGGCAAATGTGCCCGTTGCGAGCTAAGGAGTAGGCAGAGCTGCAGAAGGAAGCATCCGGTCCCCTTCAGAAAGTAGAGGAATAATCATCCGACCGAGATGAACCGACAGGGGTGTCCGAGGAAGCAAAGCAAGCTCGAGTTTCTTTCGGTTTTTAACCCGACCCTTTTGGTCTGTACTACACGGGAGCTAGAGCGTAAGATGAGATGAGCTGTGTAAATGGCGGCTTTTAATCTGTCCATTCTGGTCTGTATCTAAGACGTCATTTTATATTATTCTAGCCCACTCAAATATTTATTTCGCCCCCCTCGTCTCTCAAGCCATCCCTCTCCCTCTTCTCTCACACCGACGGCGACACGTGCGAGCGGCTGCGGCGGCCGCGCGGGCGGCGAGGAGCACGAGCCGGTCGTCGACGAGCTCGCGGCTCCGTGACGGCGAGGAGCGCGGACACGACGAGTGGCTCGGCGGTGAGGAACACGGGCGGGGCGACAGGCTGGTCTCGTCGCCGCCGCGACGGCCATGGCGGGCGGTTGCTCGGTGTGGAGACCAGACGGTTCGCACTGTTCGGTGTGCAGTAGGAAATTAAACACCTGTTCTCCTCGACACGGGATTTGGTTATGCTGCCTTCTTATTTGGATTTCATACTCATGTCGTATCTAAAAAAAAAGGCTATCCTCTTTCTTCTCTTTAATTTTCCTTTACATCATCTTCTCAACTTGTTATACGTGCAACACCCAAGAAACAATCTAGAGTGGAGCAAACCGTAACATAAGCAAAGATCAACTGGCATTGGCAAGTTACACTAGATCTAAGATGCCAGGCCAGCCCATTGGCCTCGGTTTCTCGATATTCCTAATCCTCTCTACATCAACCGGCCGGCCACGGCCAGGCGCCCTTCACGAGACGAACGGACAGGCAAATTAAAGCCGGTGCCCCCAAACGGCCAATACGACGCCTCCAGTTAGCTCATTCAGAATCTTCTTTCGGGCCGTACACTGTTCGCAAGGCGCAACTTGTCACGCTACGACCGCTGAAAGCAACCCAGAAAAATAAAAATCGTAAAGGTGCGCGTGCTTTGTCTGTGTCGTACGTCCTTGGTGCGACTGATCACCAGCTCAATTGCAGGCAAGCAAGTGTACCACTCGGCTATATTCTTCCGCCAGTGCACATTAGTTGAAAATATTATTTTTCTAGTCTTGTGTTTATTTTCTAAAAAAAATTTACTCTCTTTCGCTCTTTTATGCTCCCATTGTGGAAAGGCTACGACACATGTCATCTATTTTTATAATTTATAATTGTGTTTAGAAAATAAGCAAATTTGTAAGAAACATTACACATAAAGCTAAAAAGGTGATGAAAAAAGCGACAAACTTGGTAGTGTACTACATCAATCGATCGGACGCCGGCTGCACCTACCTAAACCAGAATCTATGCAATCAAGTGCCTAAAGCGTCTACGTCACCACTGTTTGCAAAATCGCAACTTCGCAAGGCGCTACTTGGAACGAACCCTGGTTTCCCTGCACGAAAAGGGAGAGAAAAAGGAAAAGGGAAAGCAACGAACGTTTCTTTCGTCGACCGCACGACACGAAGGCTAAGGCCAGGGGAAGAAAACGAGAAAGGAGCCCATCTCGCCTCTCTATAATAATTTACAATGGTTCTTTTGCTCTAATTTAATTAGAGCTCCTTTAATGTATATTAAATTTAATATGAAACAATATTTCCTTTTGATTTAATCAATCAGATTAGCTAGTATTTATTTATACTTCCTTCAATAGTAAAGTAGAAGAAATATCGTCATTAAATTAATGACTAGATTTGATTTTTACTATTCACCATGTACTACTAGTATAATACAACATAGAATTTCTCTTTAATTAGATGTGAAAAGGAAAACGGCATGTTGTTGTCGATCCTGTAGCCATGCAGTGGCTATGGAACAATCGATCCCTATTATTTGCGCGCCTAACCATGTGCATGCGGCTGTCTCGTACGTGGGCGAAGCCAGTTCTTATGAGTTCTTCCTGAAGGCAGCAACTAGGCAAGTCCCCAGCTGCGAGACTCACAAGGTTGCATTAGTTTGAGCGGCGCTGCGGATCTAACCTTGCCCGTGCATGGATGTGCCTGTTCGTCAGAAACTGTCTTCGTGGTGGAGCTAGGTAGAGCAAAATACGGTTATGGAACAAACAGCTACACAAACTAACCACTTGTTCTAGCTAAGGTTCTATTATGTGCAGGATTCTAGTAGCCTCTTTTGCACTGGTTTTTTTTTTTCGAGGTAGGTTCAGTTTGAACTGTATCCTTTTGATCGTAAATCTATAAGTTTCAAATTAACTATGTGGTATTGTTTCTAGTAATAGAAATCGGATGCAATCCTTTTAAAAAAAAACAAACTAACCACTTGGACCATCCTAAAATTCAAAAGAACAAGGGACATTCCAAGATTTCTTGGGAATGCATCACATATCATAGGGAAAAAGGAACCGCTATATATCTTGCTTGCCAACGAGGCATGGGGAAAAAAATTCTCTGGTGTCGTGCTGCACACGCGCGCCCGTGCAACACGACACCAGATTTGCCCACGTCTTCACTGCGGCAATCTTCAAGCGATCGAACTCCACGGCTCCCTGGGCGAGCCAAGCCACGTCGCGCTCTTCTTCACGCCTCCACGCGAAGGCTCTTCTTCACGGCTCCTCCGCGAAGGCTCTTCTTCATGGACGGGCCCTCCTCCTCGACTCGAAGAAGAACGCACGCCGCCTTTCCCTGAGGGTTGCGCTGCATGCTGAAGTCAAGGCAGGCAATCTTCAAGCATCGAAGCCAGCGTTTCGTGCTAATAGCAAACGCAAGCCTCGGACGGGATCGCAAGCCGCGTCGCGGACGGGCCCTCCTCCTCGACTCGAAGAAGAACGCATGCCGCCTTTCCCTGAGGGCTGCGTTGCATGCTGAAGTCAAGGCAGGGAAACAAGATTAGGGGGAGTTTTGTTAAGCTAATCTTGTTTGATGTGCGTCAGACTGGAGTTGGAGTTGGAGTTTGAGTTGTATTTTGCTTCCGAGTCAAGTTGCAAGTCATGCATTCTCTGTTAAGCGTTCGAGCAAGTGCGGATTAGGAATAGGAATTGTTTGATGTCGATTTGGTTTTGGTTGCGAGTTTCGATCCGAGTCTAATTTGATGTTTGTAAATTGTTGGGTATAAGTATTAGCCAAAGCAATGAGAAGCGGCGAGTTACGCACCAAAATCCAAATCTGTGAAAGATTGATTGTGTCGCTCAAAAGTAGTTTGTTACATGATTGTTTGTGTTTCTTTGGCGCAAGTTACGAAGACCGATTGGTTTTGTCGTTTGGAAGCAATACTGAAGTCTTTGAACCGCAGAGGCTTGATCCTTGAAGTTACATTCTCTGAGTCTCTTGCCAATACAAGAACGAGCACGGGCAGAGAGATTGCCTGATGCGTGATACCTCAGCATGGACTCCATACCGGCCATCATCGACGACGAGCTCCTGCGCTCCATTGCCGTGGCCAACGACCCCGGGGCAGCGAGGATCCATGATCCCGACGTCGCGCAGACGAAGGACAGCATGAACTCCGTCGCATCCATCATTAATAGCGAGGTTTCAGACTCCATCCCCGCAGCCAACGACCCCGGGGCCGCAATCCTTGATGATCCTGACGTCGTGCAGGCCGTGTCAGGTCGCCTCTTGGCCCTCGGTTAGACGCAGGAACAACGACTTGTGCGAGCCAACAATGGTAATAAAACTTCATTGCTAGCCACATTTCATATTGTAATATTGTCATTTTATTTTTATCGCATTGCAATGTAGGTGGATGATATACATGGCCATTCTTTAGTTGTTCTGAAGTGGGAATGAGTTTGAATCGAGAGGATGATCGTATGAGATGTAGAACTCCTATCGAGGCGATTGGATTGATATTAGAAAGAGCTACACAAAGGCGAAGAAGATAAAAGCGTATATCAAAAGCATATTGTTTGCGATATGAAGGAGAATGAGGTCCTCACTCATCACACGAAACTTTGAAAGGAAATGCGATTACTAGGACAGGTTGCAAAGCTCGTGTTGATTCGATATTTGCGAAAGGAATTTGGACGATGCAAAAGGTTGTACTTGAGCACAATCATTATCTTGCAAGTCCGAATAAGGCGCACAAGTTGAGGTCCCAACGATGTGTTATGGGCGGATAAACTTCTAATCGGTCAAATAAGAAGCGGAATGAAGCGGCACAAGTGTATGACTTTTTCAAAAAGTGGTGCGGAGGAGCCGAGAATGTACCCTTCTCATGAGTGGATTGCAATAACCAGATTAGTCGTGAGCATAGAAGTATTTGGCATCCAATGATCGCAAACTCTGTTGGAATACTTGAAGAATAAGCAGCTGGAGGATCCTGCTTTCTTTTATGCCATAGAATTAGATGAAGAGGATGGCCGGATAGCTAATTTCTTTTGAGCAGATGGTCAAGCTATCATGGATTATGCATGCTTTGGTGATGCCGTGTCATTTGACACCACATTTCAAACTAACAAGTTTGAAATGCCTTTTGCTCCAATCCTTGGAACCAACCATCATAAGCAGACAATTATTTTTGGGGCTGCACTGTTATACAATGAGACCATTGAATCATTTGTATGGCTTTTTAGGACATTTCTAGCAGCAATGTCCGGCAAGCATCCTAGCACAATTTTCACAGATCGATGTGCTTCCATGGTCTATGACAATTAGTATTGTATTCGAACACACGCCATCGTCTTTGCTTGTGACACATTTTCCAAAATCTTGGTAAACATCTTAGTCATGTCATTCTTTGAGGATAAAAGGTTCCTTGCTGAATTTAAGAGATCGTCTCGAGGAAAGGTCGATTGGCATACTTCAACAAAATATGGGATGAGCTGTTGATTAGTTATAAGCTTCAAGATAACAATTGGTGAAAAACCTATATGACTTGCGAGAGCATTGGGTCATGGTCTTTTGTGACTCTTTTCTTGGCGATATGACCTCGACTCGGAGGAGTGAAGGTATGAATAATGTTTTCAAGAAAAGGTTCCGAAGAAAACTCGGCATTTCGGAACTTCTACAAGAATATGACAAGTGTGCTACCAGTCTTCGGGAAAATGAGTTGGAAGCAGACTACAATTCACGCCACTCTAACCCGATTACTTATATCCAAGATTTGCCCATGTTGAAGACTGTTGCTGAATCGTATACAAGGAGGCTATATTTACAATTTGAAGAGCAATTTAAAGAGCAGTTTTCTCTCTCATGCAAACTGTTAAAAACTGAGGGGACAATCATTACTTACAAGGTTATGACTATGGAATTTCAAGATGAAGCAATAGTTGTATTTAATTCCGAGGATATGACAATAACATGTTCTTGCAGAAAGTATGAATGCATTGGTAAGTATACACATTTTATGATTACACTACCTCATAATACTTTTTTCTAAAAGTTATTTTTCTTACAGGTCTATTGTGCAAGCATACTCTCCAAGTATTCAATATCAACGAAGTTTTCTTATTGCCAGACAGGTACATACTAAATAGATGGACAAAGTATGCAAAAAGAGGGTTTTATTATGAGAGACAAAGATTTGACAAAGAAACTCTAACAACACATGCTGCGCGAATCTCTCGAAAGGCCACTTCTGTTGCATTGAAGTGTGCAAATTCGAAGGAACTTCTTGAAGATTTGGAGAAAGCTATTGATAAGTTGGACCTGGAGGCAGATAGGTTACTAAGTCAAATTCCTAAAAAAACTTGTGAGGTAACTCAAAGCTCAATGAATATGATGGGGAGATATTAAAAGGTAAAGTATCAATCAGGGTTCCTCAGGTGATCAAAGGTCCAAAGACTAAAAGATTAAGAAATGTACTTGAAAAGAAGAAATGCAACAATACGAGGGTTACTAAGAAAAAAAATAGTGGACAACACCAAGAGGAAATAGTTGTAAGCACACGAACTTGCGTGTTGTTGTGTTTTAATATCTAATTAACTTTAGCTATTATATTATTAACAACTTGATATTTTGCACAAGGATCTTTTGATGCAAGCATTGGTGACAATTCTGCAATACCAAATGCTTCAACCGATATGCATGGGGATTTTCCGACCATGGTTCCGCCTTTGATCCATGGAGGGTACACTAGTCTTTACTTGGACTTCATCAAGATGCCCATTGCTAGGAAATTATATTTTAATGATGCATCAAGTGAAGGAACATCTAAGGAGTAGACAGTTCATCATAGGTTAAATAGTTTTTTTCAAAATAATACAGTTGTCAAATTGTTCAACATTTTCATGTTCTTATTTGTCTTTGTACCTCAAAGATAGACACTGATTATAAACACTGCAGATGTCATTTAAGCGTATGTAACTTCTTTATTCTCAAAATGTTATCTGAGAGGTACAAAATGGTATAGTGCATTATCTGAACTACAACAACTGCCATTCACCGGCAATGCATTATCAATCATCTTACATTTTTTTTGTACAGCAGGAAAATGAAAAACAAAAAATTACTACACAGAAATCCTTAAATATCATCCTCCGTTCCAACTTGACATTCAGTGCTTTTGAATCTGGTATGAGCCTTGATTCTGTTGCTGGAAGCTTCTCCTGTGTCAACTTGTGATTCAATTGCACTTGTGTCAGCCGGCAATACCATTTCCTGATGTCAGCTATTGAAGCCTTGTATCCCTGATGTCAGCTCCAGAACTGTGAGAAGTGATGTCAAGCTTGCAGTGTAGCTTGCCGTTTAGTTTTGCTGCAGAAGATGATGAACTTGATGACCCATGAGGCTTCTGAGCCCTAGGAAATAATAACAGTTGAAGCATTAGCAATTGTGCCTATATGTAAGAAGAACCAATTATCTATAGCACATAAGCAAATAGCATACTTCTGTTTATCCTTGAGGCGACCGCAATAGAGAACACTTCCAGCAATGATTTATGCATCTGCCTCTTCATAGAGTAAAAGCAACATATTTGCGTCAACTGGCTAGTAAATAAATATGACATAACAGTATGAACATTAGCGGAAACAAAAGCATCCTGAAGCATCTGCAATGAAGAAATGAGAAATTTTAGTTGGAAATTTCAGCAAAAGTTACACGTCATACACTTACGCTTCACTGGAATTGATTGGTGTTACCTTCTTTTCTTTGTGAATTTTTGTGGCTGCCTTCTCAAGTTGGTGGATTGATTTGCGCAGTGGAGTGAAGCTGACGAGACATCCTGCGCATTCACCTTCCAAAGTTTTCGTGCAATTCTGCAATAAACAGGACGGCAGATAATTCATGTCAAGCATTTATTGGAGCTACTCCTACCAGTGTTGATAATTTCATAACCAAACGTCTACCAATCAACATGAAGTGAATTTTATACCTCAATTCTGTTTCAGCTTAATTGATAAAATGGAATTGGGGCTTTGCCCAGTGATTCTAAATTGTATGATTGTATCTCAATTGCAAAAAGGAAAAAAAAACCTCCAGTTCGGATGCGTAAGAGACATAATTGAAGGGTATGATCTCATCATCTGCAAGTCTCAAAGCAAACAGACCCCAAACGCTTGCCGCTACTTGATTTACAAGGAAAATGGATTAGTCAGCACTTGCATGAGATGGAAAAGCTTTTGAAACAATAGCTGGTTCAGTACATGCTACATGTCTGTGGAACAATGGATCTCCAAACCTCTCCATCTAAATATAATCATCATACAGTGAATGGTAAACAGGGTACTCTTTAACTGCAAGAGCAACAACATCTAGAGCAGATGCTACAGGAGTAATAACAGCACAGACTGCAAAGATATGGTACCTACTTCCGAGGCTTGCGAATTCCTTTAAGTAAATCACAACAACCGAGTAACAAAAAAGAGAGGAGTTCCTGATATTAATGCACACATCATCATCCAAAACTACTGTGTGCACATGAAAACTTGAGTGGCAATTACAAATGTTAGCAGACATCCCTACACTTCATTGAATTGTGCAAGCGGAGACATAAAACTAATGATTGTTATGCTTTTTAGCCATAACAAATTAAAGTTTCTTCAAGGAATTCATCCAGAACAGATGCTCTACTACCAAAGTTTCTTCAAGGAATTCATACAGAACAGATGCTCTACTAGCGCTGGCCACAATGTAATAATCACTGCTTGCGTTCTGATCCATGGAAATCAAAAAGGAGTAAGACTGCCCCACATGGATGCCAAGATTTGTGAAATTCTGCTTCATTGTGTATGAACCCTCTGTCTCAACAATGGCCAAGTTGTGACTCTGAATCCTGAAATTCAAGCTCGTAGAGACACCCACATTTTAATTGTCAACTAATTCTAAGCTAACCATTTTAATTGTCAACTAATCGAATCAAAAGCTACGAGGCAATCACTTACTAAAAGAAGAGGAGCCCTAACAGAAGTCTTGACGGCTCCCCACTCCTTGGCCGGGAGAGGGCGGCGACTGGGGCAGGAGCAGGGAGGCGGCGTGCTGGGGAGGTCGGGAGGAGGGCGAGCCGTCTTTGCGCCCTAACAGAAGTCTTGACGGCGGCCGGCCTCCGGCCGGGGAGAGGCGGCGACCTGGGCGAGGGGGAGGCGGCGTGCTGGGGAGGTCGGGGGAGGAGGCGTGCTGGGAGGCCGTGAAGAAGAGCCTTCGCGGAGGAGCCGTGAAGAAGAGCCTTCGCGTGGAGGCGTGAAGAAGAGCGCGGCGTGGCTTGGCTCGCCCAGGGAGCCGTGGAGTTCGATCGCTTGAAGATTGCCGCAGTGAAGACGTGGGCAAATCGCGCGTGTGCAGCACGACACCAGAGAATTTTTTCCCCATGCCTCGTTGGCAAGCAAGATATATAGCGGTTCCTTTTTTCCCTATGATATGTGATGCATTCCCAAGAAATCTTGGAATGTCCCTTGTTCTTTTGAATTTTAGGATGGTCCAAGTGGTTAGTTTGTTTTTTTAAAAGGATTGCATCCGATTTTTATTACTAGAAACAATACCACATAGTTAATTTGAAACTTATAGATTTACGATCAAAAGGATACAGTTTAAACCGAACCTACCTCGAAAAAAAGAAAACCAGTGCAACAGAGGCTACTAGAATCCTACACATAACAGAACCTTAGCTAGAACAAGTGGTTAGTTTGTGTAGCTGTTTGTGACGTCTTACAATATACATAGAAAACTGTTCAAGAGAATTTAATTTAGGAGCATGTTTCTAGGCGAAGCATATCGCTGGCCCTATGGGGAAAAGGTAATCTGGCCCGAATGATTTTTTTCTCGCTCTTTTTGCTCGAGAACTTGGGGAAGAGAGAGAGAGAGAGAGAGAGAGAGAGAGAGAAAGGGCGAGGAAACTGTTCTAGCTAAGGTTCTGTTATGTGTAGGATTTTAGTAGCCTCTGTTGCACTGGTTTTCTTTTTTTCGAGGTAGGTTCGGTTTAAACTGTATCCTTTTGATCGTAAATCTATAAGTTTCAAATTAACTATGTGGTATTGTTTCTAGTAATATAAATCGGATGCAATCCTTTTAAAAAAAACAAACTAACCACTTGGACCATCCTAAAATTCAAAAGAACAAGGGACATTCCAAGATTTCTTGGGAATGCGTCACATATCATAGGGAAAAGGAACCGCTATATATCTTGCTTGCCAACGAGGCATGGGCAGGAACATCTCCATTTCTCCGGTGGATCTTGCTCAGTATCCCTATGTACAACAACATCCATGCAAGGCGTCGGATCGTGCAACAACGGCCCAGATTAATCATTGCCTGATCAAACAAACAGATCTTGCTCCGTAGCTTTTCCATCTGCTAGGCCCGCCTGTCCAGAGTCCAAGCCATCGGTTTGTCATCCGAAAGCCGAAAAATCCATGCCAAACCCGACACTTGCCCGATCTAAAGCTCGGAAAGCCCCAAAATATCGATTTTTATTTATTTTGATAAAATATTAAATTTCATCACTTCATTAAATTTTACCGGGGCTTATGGCCGGGCTGAGCCGAAAGATGGATCCCGAGCCTGGCCCGACGTGAGTCCAGGGCGGGCCGCCATGAACACCACTGGCTGTGATTACGGAAATGTAATTGATCTGGATGCTCTGTAGCACTAGTCTCTCCTCCCCTCGTCGGCACTTCGATCCCCGGACCCCATCCCTGTTTGTTCTCTTTTCTCCTACGCCTTCGTGCACCACTAGAGGTGAACAGCTATTTTAGATCGACACGAGGCATGTTCGGTTCAGTTCGACCTACGGCCCAACACGAAACTATTCTAAACGGACTAGACCAGCACGGTACGGTTTTTCGGGTCGTGTCGGGTTTGCTAATCGGGCACAATAGACGGTCCGGCCCGGCACAACAGTCCGAACCGTGCTCGGGCCGGCATGGCCCGAAACAACCCATGCGTGCCTGCGTTGTATGTGTGAGTGAACAAATCAAGAGTAAAGGAAGAAAACTCTGAATGGACTAGAGGAAAGGAAGGGAATGCATGCGTGCGTTGTATGTGTGAGTGAGCAAATCAAGAAGTAATAAATGTATGGCTGCATGCATGTGACTGGAAGAAGCAACCGAATCAAGAAAATCGAGAAGAATAAACACAATAAGACTTTGTTTCGACCGGAGAAAAAGGAAATCCTAGACAGATAAAGAAAGAAATCAATCCGTGATCATTTTTTCACGTAGCAATAGTATAAATGGGCCGAATTTGGGCCGACACGGCACGAAGCGAAAATGGGCCGTGTCTGAGCTCACCGAAAGCGAGCTGGACCAGCCTGACCCGGCACAGCGAGCACGATGGGCCATCGTAGCTTGACACAGCTTAGACCTAAAGCACGATGGACCCATGCCACAACGCCAACCTCTAGCACCACCTTATTATTTCACTACTGATACAACCTGTGTTCTTCGCTTTCCTCTGTAAACTGATTTACACTTTCTCCTATCCTTAATGTATTTGGCAAAGCTCCTGTCTGCTCTTTTAAAAAAAACAACCTGGACTAGATTGGATTGGCCACCTTATTTCATCAACAGTGAATACCACTTCCTAGCTAGGCTAGCGCGAGTGCATGAGGCAGAAAATCGCAGTTAAGCATGCATATGCATGTCCCACCACAACGCCAGCGCCCATACCGGCGTCCAAAGTAAACCGCAACTGTGGGTAGCGAGAATGACACGGCCTAACCGAAGGCGACGCGCACGAGGCATTGATCTATCGAGGGCCGGAACCAATCGCCCCCGTCGCCTTCCCGGCGAAAACGACGTCGCATAGAAACAAATAGGTGTTTTTTATTTTTTTTCCTAATCAGTATCATCGATGGCGCCACGCGCTGATACAATACGCGTGTGCGCCACCGTGCGATGAAAAGAAAGCCTTTACTATCCTTAGAGCAACTCCAACCCAAACCCCTATATTTTCTCCCTAAATCACTCATTTAGAGCAACTCCAACCCAAACCCCTATATTTCCCCCCTAAATCACTCATTTAGGGGTGGTATAAAATTAGGGTACTCTATATCAAATTTGTCTCCAACCCATACTCCTATTACTCACCCCTATTATTTATCTAAACATTATTATTACTTTGCACCCATGAATTATTATTTTAAAATGAATAAAAAATGCCAAAGAAAATAATAGGGGCAAGAGAAACCCCTAGATGTAGGGGTGAAAAGTACCTCCTAAAATAGGGTTTATAATAGGGGTTGGGTTGGAGTTTATATTTTTCTAAGTCTCCTTATAATTTAGGATAAGGGGAGGTTTAGGGGGTGGGTTGGGGTTGCTCTTAGGGGTGGTATAAAAATTAGGGGTACTCTACATCAAATTTGTCTCCAACCTACACTCTCTATTACTCACCCCTATTATTTATCTAAACATTATTATTACTTTGCACCCATGAATTATTATTTTAAAATGAATAAAAAAATACCAAAGAAAATAATAGGGGCAAAGAGAAGCCCCCTAGATGTAGGGGTGAGAGAGTACCTCCCTAAAATAGGGGTTTATAATAGGGGTTGGGTTGGAGCTTATATTTTTCTAAGTCTCCTCATAATTTAGGATAGGGGGGGTTTAAGGGGTGGGTTGAGGTTGCTCTTAGAAGCCACTGCTCCTGGATCCTTGTTTCTGCAGTTTTCTCACTTCACGCTGTTTGTAAGCATTTTCTGTAGTGAGGGGGCGTTTTTTAAGTTGTGGAAACGGCGCCCAATATGTTGGGTGTCACGAAAGTGGCCATGTATAATGCATAAGCACTGTTGTAGCCAATATTCTCTAAGTAAAAAAAGTTGTTCTGTTTCACAAAAGTCCATGGAACATTCCAATTGGCCATTGGTATGTGTCCTCGACTTTCTTGTAATTGTATATCTAGTCCTTGAGTCTGGCAGATAGCAGGGTTCAAAAAGTTTGGCAGATAGCAGGGTTCAAAAAACTGACGAAAACCGTAAAAACCGCCCGTACTGTTCTGATACGAAAAGTGGAACCATTCGGTTTACCAGTTAAGTTCAAATTTGAATTCAAATTTGTTTTAAAAAATTATCCAAAAATTCTCTAAAATTAGTATTAATGGCTTTATAACCTCTCGTGTGAATAGTTTTTGAAAAAAACAAAGTTTGGAGACGTTTTTTGAGCCATTTAAAATATAGAAATTAGAAAATCCAAAAAAAGAGAAGTATTTTTATTAACAATATTTGTTCAAGTATGTTAAGTAGCAATATTTACTTCAACATATTTTAGTAATACTATTTGTTCAATTATATTTAGTAGCAATATTTTCAAGTATGTCAGTAGCAATATTTACTTAAACATATTTTAGTAGCAATATTTGTTCAAATATATCAAGTAGCAATATTTGTTGAAATATGTCAAGAAGCAATATTTGTTCAATTATGTCAAGTAGCAACATTTGTTGAAGTATATTTAGTAGCAATATTTGTTGAAGTATATTTAGTAGCAATAGAAGGTGCTGAAATGTAAATGATGTTCATATGTGAATGGTATTGATATATGAATGTCATTATGTGAATGCTTATTTTTGCACTTATTTGATTGATATGTGAGTAATATTGAAATGAAAGATTATTTGTTGAAAGTGGCCCAGTTTTCCGCCTTCCTTTTTTAGAACCCGCTTTCCCCTATTTCCGTCCTTGGCCTAGCCCACCTCCTTCGCTCGACCCACTTCCCTCTCCCCACAGCCTAGCCTGCTCCCCCCTTTTTTCTCCTTCCCTGCCGCTCTCTCTCTCGGCCTAGCCTCCTCCGCGCCTCGGCTGCCTGCGACCTCTCCTCCCTCCTCGCTTGGCAGCTTGCCTGTCGCATCCCGTCCCCTCCGCCTCAGGTCCACCGCGTCGCCCATCCCATCGCCCGCGACCTCGTCCCGTCCGTCGTGTCGCCTTTGCCTGCCTCGTCGTCGCCTTCTCGACGCCTCCTCGCACCACGCGCACCTCGAGCCCTCCCTGGCCGCCTTGAGCCACTCCTTGCCACCGCAATGAGCCTGCCGTACCCGTTCTCTCTCCCTTTGCCCCGCCGCTATAAAAGGGCCCCTCCTCCCCCGTTTGCCTTGCGCCAAACTCCCCTCGTTGAGCCCTACCCCCTCAGCCATCTCTCCCTCCCTCCTGAGCTCCCCTCCGCCGTTTTCGCCACCATCTTCCTCGCTTTTGGCGGTTTGTCTCTTTGCCATCTCGACCCACTTTATGCCCTCCCTCGCCTTCTTGCCCAGCCGAGCTGCCCTCGATCGGCCACGCGTCCTTGGTTTGTTGCATTGTGCCCGTGGGCCATGCGCCGAGCCGCCTGATGTGGGCCCCAAATCTGTGTATCCCAATATTCGATTTCGGATTTTATTTTTATTTAAATTCCAAAAAATCGAATAAAAATTCAGAAAAATCCTCAAAAATTACACAAATTTCCAAAAAAAACCAAAAATGCCCAAAAATACATATTCTTGATCCGTTTGAGCTGCTGAGTCCAAAAATAATTTCCGTTCTACCAAACCAAGTCCAAAAATTTCAAAAATACCCTTGAACCCTATTCCAACCATTTTCTCTCTGATTTCCTTTTCCGTTTTCTTTCTTTGGTTGTTTTTATTCGTTTATTTATTGGTTGCATCTTCTCATGTTAGATCTGATGTTGGAGGAACCCTTGAAGCTGTTAGCAGAGCAGCAACAACTCTTGGAGCCGTACTAAGAACTGGAGCTATTTGGGACTAGATGCGACGTCGACTACTTCCTCTAGAAGAATCCTCGACCCCGCAAGGCAAGCCACACCCCTTGAATATGTTGAACCCAGTTCCATTACAATATAAGTATATTTTCTGTACTGCATTATTTCTGGTATTTTAGAAAACTATAAAAGGAGATAATTTGGAATAACGTGATTAGATATAACCCAATGCTTAACCGGTTGTTACGCCTTAATTCCTTTTTAACCTTAGGCTATAAAATATTGAACTATCGTAGATTAGCAGTTCATATAATTTCATCTTTAGCTAAAATTTGCTCAAAATCTCCAAGAGATGGCTCGGGTGATTTTTTTTAAAAATTGCTACGGTTAGGAAGGCGATGTTGGGCGGACCACAAGAGGTGGATGCTGGCCCAACCCCCAACCGATGACGAAGCCAGGATGTGGTGTGGCGGTTGGTATAGTGGGTACCAATGGTTTGTGGTATGTAATTGGCTAAGTCTCAAACACTTAAGAACCGATGTCTTAAGCAAAGTAAATAACTTCAGTTCTCGCTCAACCACAAGTTGGGTCGGTCAGCCTTGTTGACCTGTTCCAATATAGCTCAGTACATTGTACTCTCCTTTGGAATACCTATAGGAGGTAGCTACCATTCTGTTAGATGAATGGATCGCGAAGCGACTTGGGTGGAACGGGAATGGAGTAGCCATTCACCGGTTCTCACAACAGTAGGTATCCACAGTTGATTAGATCGCATCTCTCGCTTTAGCCAGTGGGTCTTGGAGACTGTGGATCTCCGTAACCTACTGGATAGGAGCTAAAGAAGGGAAGTCCAACAAAGGTTATGATCATCTCGGTCGGTCGCATGTATTAAAGTTGCATGTTACTTGTGCATGGTACTGACGGTGATGATATCTTGTGGGTAAAGCTGAGCACCTCTGCAGAGTGAAATCAACGATATCAAAATAGGATTTAACAATTAGTTGCACACCTTGCTCTTTTTTTTGTTTGATTCCTTATTCTAATCAAGGCCACTAAGGTCCAGTTCTAGTATAGATTATGGATTATAGTTAGCTGTTTCAAGAAATGGCTATCTGAAGAATCTACTGGCTAGAAAATCTAGTCGTTCAGCAGTCCATTCAAGAATCTGATTGTTGATGGGCTAGTGGCGGAGGACGACTTTGGGCAAAGGCGCAGAAGGGTGGCCGCGGCTGAAATTTGGCAGAGGGCGGCGGAACCCACGCGATCTTGGTGGAGGGGCCTCGGCCGAGCGAAGCGAGCTCGAGCAAGGACCAGATGGCGGCCGGAGGGCGGCCAGGCTCAAGCGCATGCGACCTCCTCCTCACACAGGCTCTGCTCAAGCTAATCGATTCTCCACGAGAATCGGCCATCAATCCGCTTCTGACTTTATGTTGTAAGGCTGATTTTGATTATGGGAGAAACTGTCTAAAATTCTACCATTCGGCAAACAATCCGTTATTATTTTAAGTAGAAGTTGTCTATAAACTGAAACTAACGGGAGTTAAAAAAGCCTAGGAGCTCTTTTCTCCCACGTGATATGCAGTATTTCTTCTCTTTCGTTTTCATCTCCCTTGGTAATGTTTTGCTTTGTGGAGTAGAATCAAGATCTTCCACAAAACAATGTTGTATGGGTTTGTGCGTCACGACATATCCTATTTAAGGTGTGTTTAGTAGGGATTCAGTTTCTCTAAATTCGTGAATCTGGTGAAACTGAAAATTTTAGCTTCATCAGATTCATGAGGCTGAAACTATGAGTACATTAAAAGTGTTTAAATAAATCATCCTGTTTACATTTTAGACCAAAAATATAAACTTAATTCACTTTATTTTAGCCTACAAGTTTCAAATTTCAGGAGAAGCTGGAATTTGGAACTCTACCAAACAGGCCCTTAATACTCTTCCGTTAATTTCTAGTACTATTAGCGTCTGAGTTAGTGAGTTGAACCTGTTTTGTAATCTGTACTGCTATATAGATTACTGGGAGGCGTGCCTTCAAGCTGATGCATACTTAAAGGACAATAGGGGATGGAGCATGCAGCAGTCAACCCCTCAAGTCTGAAGCAATTGACAGGAAGAACGAATCCAAAAAGGCCCGGGATTTGTGGAAATGTGGAATCCAGACATGCGATTCTGTCCTGGCATGTGGAAATGTGGAATCAGTGCATCCCCAGGCGCGGGCCGCGGGTTGAACTTGACGGAATCGGGGAGACCAAAATTTTACTTTGGAGTCAGTCTTTTGTTACACACACCTTTTGATTTTCCACCTGCAAGGTAAAGCGTCAGTTTAATCACCGCCCTTTGTTGTTACTTTTGGACTTTAAGTAAAGCGGCTAATGCTCTTGCTGCCGTTGGTTTTAGTACTACCAATCTATCCAACAAACAAATAGAAATGGTCATTTTCTTTTTCAAGTGACGCCACGAGATTCCAAGCAAAATTACAGCTCTTGAGAGAGGTTGTTGTAGAAGGAAGAAATACCCATGCCGTGGTCCAGTAGCGAGGAACTCGGGTCAAGGTATCTTCTCTCAGAATTTCAGGAATTCAGCCACGAAAAAGCCTTGCAGGTCGTTGATGTGATCAGCCCAACAACTCGCGAAAATGACTCCAAGGACTCACTGAACACCGGCGAATTTTATCTCCTATCGTTCAAAGCACCGTGTGCCTGTCTTTCTGAAAACTTCAGAGTAAGTTCATGATGATAGAACACGCATGAGGATTCAGAACCGAGCAGACGCTAGTCGAGTCGAGTATACTAGAACAATAAGCGCGGCGCACGCCGTGCGCGTGAACGGAAAACAAATTTACGTTTTTTTTCGGAGAAAAACGGATCACGAAAACAAATTTTGCCGCGCGCATGAACGAAAAACAAATTTGTGTTTTTCTCGAGAAAAAAAGCGGACCACGATTTTTTTTGCAAAAGCGAGGAAAAATGGAGCACAAAACATTTTTTCCGGAAAAAGCGGAGACGAAAACATTTTTTCGGAAAAATGGAGAAAGGACTAAGCGCAAGCGCCGTCATGCGGAACGAAAAACAATTTTGTGTTTTTCTCGGAGAGAAAACGGACCACGAAAACATTTTTTCCGGGAAAAACGAGGAAAACGGAGCACGAAAATATTTTTTCCGGAAAGAATGGAGGGAAAAAGTCTAGAGATAGAGCTGAACATATTTTTCTGGTGACGAAAACATTTTTTTTCCGCGAAAAATGGAGAAAGGACCTAGACGTAAAGAGTAAGGACCTAAATGTTACGTTTTTGGACCTATCCGCTATCCTGAAAAATTAGAAAAGGGCTTGCTCGCGATTTGAATTTAACGGGAGTTTTTTTGTAAAATGGCGACGAGGACCCAAATCGCTAATAATAAAAGGAAATTTTTCCTCACAAAAATTACGAAGGACCTCTTCGTAATTTGCGAGGACCTATTCGTAATTTGAAGAAAGCGGAGGGTTTTAAAAATGGCATAAGGTGGCGTGGCGCGTAGAATCGCGAAACTTGCGACTTTAATTGGAGGCATAACTTACAGGACCTATTAATTTGAAGAAAGCGGAGGAGGAAAAATGGCATAAGGGTGGCGTGGCAGCGAGAATCGCCTTGCGAACTTTAATTGGAGGTATGATTTGTCGGAGTTACCCAGGATCTTGAAGTCTTTGCGGGGCGGAAAAAAAAGAAGAAAATTCTGAATCCTATTCGAATCAGCAAGAAAATAAAACTTTATTTTCTGTGCACGCATTGCAAGGCCTGTCTGTAGGTTGGTGGCTGGATTGCAATGACTTGATCAGACATCCGATTTTTCCGGACGCTGCAATATTTTTTCCTACGTATGAAACATTTTCTTCAATAACAGTAGAAATGTCGATCCGGATTGCTGCAACATTTTCTTCCTACGTGTGAAACATTTTTTTTCTTATGCATGCAACATTTTCCTTCGATAACAGTAGAAATGTGCACACAAAAAATGTTATAGACATTGAAAAAATGCTACAGACGTTAAAAAAATATTACACCGAACGTCCGATAAAACATATTAGGATCGGACGTCCGGCTTCTAATTCTTCCCAGTTTGTAAGGCTGTTTATGATCCCATGGGCGTGCACCGCCAGAAGATTCATTCAGAAGCCCTCGTCGTCACCACCCCCAATTTCCGAGGAAGATTGGCGCCACTGACACTCTTTAAAATTCGTGATTCACTTTATTACATCCTGACCCACTGTTATAGACTCAGATGGACCCACATGTCATAGACACATCACTAAATGCCAACGAATTGAGTGTCTGTAGGGTCGAGGATGCGCCTAGAGAGGGGTGAATAGGCGTTTTACGAAATTCGATCGCTCACTAAACAATTCGCTATAATACACTCCTAAGTCAAAACCTAAACAAAGATATATGCGGAAGCGATAAATAGGTTTTGACAATTAAAGCCTAAATCAACTAGGCTCACTAGTGCACTAACTAAATTAAGTCTCTACACTAGAATTGCTAAATTGAACAATCAATTAATACTAAACAATTCTAATACATTCAAGCAATTGATAAATATACAATAATGTAAACGCTTGAATATAAAAGAGACAAGGGACAAACGATATTTTTCCGTGGTGTTCGGAGACTTGCCGGTCTCCCCTAGTCCACGTGGAGGCAAGCCCAACCACTTGGACTGGTTCTCGCTCGAGCACCCGCCTCTTTCCACTAGTCGTGGTTTTTCACGCTTTCGCGTAGGCTCAACCCGAACCTTCACAAACTTCGCCGGGCTTCTCAAACCTTGAGAGCTCACAAGACGACGCCTCGCTCTAGAGTCGGCAACCTCCAAGAGAAATAAGCCGCTCCTTCGCTTGAACTTCACCTTGCACAACGAATGCGCGTCCGGTGATCACTAAGTGCAACACATGCACAAGGACCTCCCTCAAGTACAACACATGCACAAGAGGCCACTCAATCCACTCCTAATTGCAACACATGCAATTAGTCTCACTTCTTAGCTCAAAACTCAAATGGGAGTGTGCAACAACTCACCCAAACCCTCAACCAAGCCAGCAACTCTTGCCCCAAGCCCCCCAAGGGGTCTATTTATACCCCACCAAAGAAAACTAGCCGTTGGGGGCAAAAACCCACTTTTCGGGCAGAGAGGCCGGTCCGACCGGCCCCAGTCCGGTCCGACCGCCCCTCACAGGGCAACGGTCGGAAATCAGATCATTGCACGGCCGGTCACACCGGGATCCGGTCGCACCGGACTCCGTCCAGTCGCACCGCCCTCAAAAACACGAAAACAACCTTCTGGAAAAATCGCACCGGAGAAGGTCTGGTCGCACCGGAAATCCGGTCACACCGGAGGTGGCCCGGTCACACCACTCGACCAGACACAAAAACACTCATAACTTTTTACTCCGAACTCCGATTTTGGTAATTTTTGATTTTATGCGAAGCTTATCATGAGGGCTACAATCTCCACCCATTTTCAAGATTTAAGCAACCATAGAAATTTTTAAATATCACTAAAACCAAACTCTAATGTAGTCATTCAAGTCTAAAATATGATTTTTCGAAATCTCTCAAATAGACTTGATCAAAGGCATGACTACAAGCTATAAAGAGTCACTAACATCAAATATTGAGCCATGATGATCAACTCATGATCAAAATAACTTTTACAAAACACATTTGCAAATAACCCGAAAAGCTATAAGATCAATCCTCTAGCCATGTAAGGATCAACACATGATCCCGACACTTTGCAAAACACATTTGCAAATGCCAACACATACTCTAGGATTGAAACCCATAACCTCTAGCTTATTTGCAAACCACTTTTGCAAATAACAAAACAACATTTTGCAAAAACACATTTTGCAAACACAAACCATAAACTTTACTTAGCCTTTGTGATGATCAACACATGATCCAGTCACAAGCTGAAATACAATGCATGAGCTCTCACCTTTTGCAACACATGCAAAACTTAGCCCCAAGTAACCACATGTTTTAGAAGGATTGTTTTGTAAATGAAAACAAAACATGAAGCTTCAATATTTGCAACACATGCAAAAGTGAACTTCACGCGAAAACCAACGCATATTGCTTATCCTATTTGCAACACATGCAAATCAAAGCATTATGCGAAAACCAAATGCATATGCTCTTCCTCTTTGCAGCACATGCAAATCAGAGCATAAACCAACAACAACCAAGCATAAGTTTAACCCATTTGCAACACATGCCAAATGGTTAACCCTTATGCAAAAACCAAATCCAAATGATTTGAGCTTGAGTGAACGCGGATTGAGATCACCAACACATGATGAAGCTCAAACTAGGAGACAACTCCTCTTAATAGTACGGCGTTAAAAACTTAGATTCAAAGACTACAAAGTCCTTAGCCTATCTAGTTATACCTTCGTCGCCACGTGCAAGCAATCCCCTTTGGGGTCTTCATAATCTTTACTTTGATACTCCCCCGGGATCATCACTCGATTCTTCTCTTTGTCTTCGGGATCCACTCTTGACGCCCATCACCTCATGATGCCGTCTTTGTCCCGTTCTCATCATCTCATTCATCTTTGGACCTAACTCAATCACAACTCATAAAATAGTTAGTCCAAGATGCACGGTTGTCTCAATTGTTTCTTGCACTCCATTAACACATAATGGATGCCTTTAGATCAATTGAGCACAACCTAAATCAATTTGAATGATTTATATGAGTCTTAAGTACAATAATGCAACTCATGCTTTATTATACTTAAGAACTATTCATTTGTCCTCAATTAATCACGGAACACCATCAACACATGATGAAGTGTTCTTTAATGATTAATAAGACAAATGAACTCAATTTAAATTATCATTTAAATTGATATGAGTATATTTAACTACACAAGTTTTCATATACTCATGTTGATGAAAAGTAATGATCCATTATATGTAGGCTATGTGGAATTGATCATTACTCTAAGTCATCGACTATAGAATACACCCCACATGTATATGTGCATAAGTATGATTGACTTGGATATAATATGCACATATTCAATTTGATCACATTGGAGTATATCCTATATTACCATGAGTATACTATGACTAGGCAGTTCAAACATATACTCAAGGATTTAGTTCCTTTGTCTTGATCCTTATATGTGTCAATAAGAATTAGATCAATACAAAGAGACTTTCAAGTTAAACTACAAACTCCCCCTAAGTATGTGCATCCATGTAATATATGGATTGGGAAACATGATGCACATTTTGCGGTTAATATAATAGGGACATTCATATTCTAACTTGAATCCAAAGTATGCAACTAATACTAGAATAAATACGCATACATACCTTGGTTTTCCATTTTTCAATGCGATGAGACTAATCAAGGATATTCTAAATAAATGAGTTAGTCTCGATATAAGATTTGTCATTAATAACAAAAGCATATTAGGGATAATCTCAATATTAGATTTGTCATTAACACCAAAATCATAACTAATGAAGGTTGAACTTATAGTGTCGTTGGACTAATTATTCCAATTTCGGGAGAGATGGCCCCCTGCTTCTCACTGACCAGTGGGGTCAGAACCCTAGAGGGCTCACGCGACACCGTAACAGCTTGCCGGAAAAGCTGGAAAGCAACAAATGGACGGAGGAGGGGAACATGGGCCCCACAGATCCGCCCCTAGCCTGTAACCAGCGCATTGATCTCCACCTCCACGCAAGGGAATCCGGCCAGCCCCCATCGACCGGTGGGCCCTGCGCGATTCCCACGCCATCCTACCTAGGGGTGAAAACGGGTCGGATATTGCTCTTCCTGTATCCTAATTTATATTTTTTTTCTGGATTCGGATCGGATACGGACTAGTCGGATCTAGATAATTCAGGATACAGATACGGATCGGATATCTGACGAATTTGGATCGGGAACGGATAATGCGGGCATACATAAAGTAATATATGTTGAATCAAACCACATGAATACATGACAATAATAGTAAGATATATATCAAACAAAATATTTCCTAGCCTCTAGCAGTTCCATAGGTTTGCAACCTTGAATCCAATCCTAAATAATCGGCAATAACAGGTGACAGAACGGATAAATAGTTAGCATAGCAACAAAACTAATTGAGCATTATGCCTAATATCGCCGACTTTGATCTGGTTCCAAGCTTATATGTTACAACCTTGACAGTATCAAACAAGTACTTGACAGTAGCAAACAACATATCCACATAAGTACATGACCTCAAAGTATCAAACTTGACTATTGACATAAATGTAGATCAACAGGAACTTAACAAATTGACAAAGTTTCAACTAAATCATACATCATTTGATCCCTCAAATAAAGCAAATATGGTGCTAATTTAGCATTTGGAAATCTTCTTAAATCTGGTGCTCCGCACTTCCAAGTTCCAAGCTAGTTGTAGCATTTCAGTGTTGTTTAGCAGATGTGCAGAGGATACCATACAAAATCTATTAACATTCAATATACACAAAAATACATAATTGAGCATTGCAACTACACAAATTATCGACTGCTTTTAACACCATACGTATAACAGGAAAGTAGAAGCTGATTGAATCTATGGGCCTGTTTGGCAGAGCTCCAGATCCTGATTCTCCAGCTCCAACTCCTGATTCTCTATGGAATCGATTCTCTAGTGGAAGTGATTCCTATCTGAAAAATAGTTATGAATTTGGTGGAGAGGTTCATAGCTGGGAGGTTATGAATCAGGTGGGGAGCAGGTTTTTTTGACTCTCAGGCTGCAAGTCAAAAACATGAATCATTTCCTCAGATTCTTATGTAAAACTGGTTATTTTTTCTTGTTTGATTGAGCTCCTTAGCTTCTCATAGGGAAGCTAAAGCTGGGAGCTCTACTAAACGCACCTGTCGGTGTACTTTATGCGAGTACCCTCTTCGCCGCAAATAAGTAAAACCATGTGGCGAGCTGGTGGGCGATAAGGCCCCACTCGTCGGGCGAGCAACCCATGTGGCGGCCTAGCGGGCAGGCGGCTGATCAGGCCCCACTCGCTAGGCGAGCGGCCCACATGGCGGCGTTGACGGCAAAGGGCAGTGGGCAATCAGGCCACTTTTCGCCGGGGCGCCGCCTCCTTGGTGGCTGGCGGACAAGCGGCGATCAAGCCACTGTCGGGCGTCGGTCTCCGTGGTGGCTGGCGAGCGAGCCTCACTCGTTGGGTGGCGGCCCACGTGGTGGCCTAGCGGGCGGGGTGATCGAGCCTTGCCGCCGGGCGTCGGCCCACTTGGCGGCCTAGCGGGCGATCAAGCCTCGCCGCCGTCGGCCTCCGTGGCGGCTTTGGCGGCGGTGGGCTATCGGACCCTACTCGGGCGCCGATCTCTTAACGGCCTAGCGAACAGCGGGCAATCAAGCCTTACTGCGGGCGTCGGCCTCCGTGGCGGCTTTGGCGGCGGTGGGCGATTAGGCCCCCTCACCGGGCGAGGGCCCACATGGTGGCTGGCGGGCGGCGAGGCGTCGAGCCACTGCGGGCCGCCGCCCTGTGATCTGGCGGTGACGGGCGATCAAGCCCTACCGCCGGCGTCGGCCACGTGGCGACTGGCGGCGGCGAGCGATCGAGCCACGCCGTCGTCGACCTCCGTGGCGGCTTGGCGGCGGCGGGCGCTCAGTCCTCTCGCCAAAGCCACACAGGCGACAAATTAATGAAAAGGAGACTTCGCCTCGAAGTCTCCTTCCCCTGACACGGTATGTCAGAGTCTGACGTGCCTTGTCAGGGCCATTGATTGCGAAGAGTTCTACTAGCGACATGACGACGGTCTATCCCTCTGACGCCTCACACCTAACCCGTCGGAGGAAAGTCACATCCCGGGCGGACCGGGTAAAGCCATACAACGACATTAAATGGGGTTTGAAGGACATGACTACAATGATGAGTATAATAAATGAGTTGTGGATCAGTATGATAAGACCACAGTGATGGGTGTAATAAATTACTCATAGATCAGTATGATGTCACCCCCTTACCTGCCCGAGGCAGCCCAGCCTATATAAGAGAGCTCTAGTGCATGGAGAGAGGGATCCGAATGGGAGAGGTCGAAAGACTTAGCGAGAAAAAAGAGAAAAACGAAGAGCATTGTAACCAGCTCAATACATATCAACAAAAATCTAGCAGGACGTAAGACTGTTACCCAGACAGGGGGCCTGAACCTGGATACACTAGAGTGTTCTTTGATCTGTTGATCCCTGGATCCCCCGTGCGAGAGTCATTAGGGTTTCCAACCGTGAAGACGCCCTCTACTGAACCTTAATCTCCCTCCTTGGAGGAAACCCCATCCGTTGACAAGGTCCTGTCCGGCGAAATACGCCAACAACACCCTATGTCAGATAAAAAAAGAACTGGTACTTATAAAGTGCTGAAAACATCAATGAAAACAAAAGTTTAGAGGAAAAGTCCAAGTTAAATATAAGACTTACAGCTGAAATCATTCCCACTGGGAGAGTCTTATGATGTGGTTCCAACTGTACCTCAATCTTTGGCACTGGAGGAAGGACTTGCAAGGTATATCTACTTTAGAATATACATACTAACAACATAAAAACTTCTAGAAATTGAAAAATATCAGTCTAAAACCTATGTATATTATTGTAGGAACTAGCAACTCTACATGTGGTTTTTAGCAATTGACTATGGAAGTTGTAGCAACTGCATAGCAACATAGAACAGTCTCTCGCTACACAGTTATAGATAGTGCAGGATTTTCACAAGAACAAATGAACATATGAGCATAAATTTCTATTTTGTATCAAGTATGCGCTACTATTCACAAATTACCATGTCACAAATATTAATTAAAAGTCAATTGCAATAATTAGAAACCGAATTGTGACTCACTAGCAAATGAGTAACACTCCACAATGTAACATCCCAAAATTTGAGTTTTGGAATGTTTAAAATCAAAAATGAAACATTTGCATTTTCTTGAATTAATTACAGCTTAATTTGAATTTTCTAAATAATGAAAAGAATTAATTAGATTAATCTAAGCATCAAATCAAAGGTTTCCAGTTTTTCTGTATTTTTGGAGATTTTTCTGAATTTATTTGCTATTTATTTGAATTTATTTGCATTTACTTGAATTTCTGGAATTTAAATTAATTCGGAAAACATTTTAATTCCTCAAAACCCTCTCGGGCCGAATCTCCTCCGGCTCGTTCCTATTCTCCGGCCCGCTCCTGTTTCGGCCCAATCACCAAACCCTAATCGTCCGGCGAGTTGGATTAGATCCAACGGCCATTCCTTGCGTCGCCGCCGTGTGTGGTGCGCCGTCGGATCCGCGCCCCTTGGACGGTCGGATTGCAGCCACGTAGCGCCGCTCGCACCAAACCCTAGCCGCGCCGGTGTCCTCGCGCCGCACGCCGCCTTCCTCGGTCTCCGCGTGTTTCACGCCCCCCGAGGCCATAAAAGCAGCCGCCGCACTCAACCCGAGGTTCCCCGCTTCGCGCTGAGTCCGCCGCCTCCTTCCTCGTCGACCGAGACGCTGCCAGCACCGAGATCTCCCTCGCCGAAGTTCCTCGCCGCCCGAGCACCTTCCGCCGCTTGGTTCTCCGTCTCCGGTGCACCTCCGCCGTCGCCGCTTGCGTCCGGTCACCGCGCCCCTTCTCTTCCGGATCCTGATTCTTCCGCCGATCCGGTCGTCCTCGCTATTTCGTGCATCGTCTTCCCTACCTCCGGTGAGTAGCGCCGCCGCTCTCGCCGTCGAGCTCCTCACGCGTTCTTGGCCGTCCGTCGAAACGCCGCGCGTCGGATCTTGCCACGTCTGATCGCCGCGTGGCCTCTCTCGCCGACCACATCACCACCATGTGTGCGCGTCGTCACCCTAGCTCATGCGTGGCGTCGCGTCGGCCTTCTCGTCGATGCTGCGTGTCGCCACCTCGTTGAATCTGCGCGTCACCGATTGCCCTCTCGGTGCCTTTGGGTTCACCGTGGACCGAGTCTCGACTCGTGGGTCCCACATGTCACCGAAAATTTTATTTTCTTTTCGATTTTCGAAAAACCGAAAATCCCAGCCAATCACAAGCTGCCACGTGTCACCCTTGTGAATTTATCTAATTTTCTCTGAATTAAATCTTAGAAGGCCTGTTCTCCTCGTCCAGAACTCGATTGAGCCGATTCAAATTTCTAAATTTTTGTAAAATTGAGCTCTACATTCCAGAGCCATTTATTTTCAATTTTGAGGTTGTTTGCTTCTCTGTTTGGTATTTATTTGCTTTCGTTGCATTATTTTCCGGTAGACGCGAATCCCGAAGGAGCGAACGGAGACTTCGAAGACCAAGAATCAGCACTTGAACAACAAGGCAAGTCGTAGACCTTTGATCATATTGAACCCATGTTTGCAAAAGTACTTTGTTTTATACAATTGCATGCTATTTGTGTAACAATGCTAGTTTATGGGAGTAGCTATTTACCTGTTTGAGTATGCCCCTTTGATTATTGAAATGCCATGTATCCATTGTTACCCTTAAGTTGGGACATTATTAGTTGGACATAATCATAGTACCAGCATTGGGTTATCGTAGCTATGCTTAGCCATGCTTAGTTGTCCGATGGGATTCATATCACCGTAAGCTAATGTTAATCTTGACTTAATGAGATATTGAATTGTGGTCATTGACCCTTTGTTGTAAAACTTGTTGTACCATGGCGGGGATGCCATTGGTTTTGGGTTGAACAAAATGTTTCCCTCGGGCAATTGATCGTGCGATAAAGGGGTCTTGTTTGGCACATTGGGATGTGGTCATCTTGCTGAGACAATTTAAAGACTTAATTTTGTGCGCCATTGAACTGGGCCTAACCGTGCAACCACAAGTCCGGTATGGGACGGACCTAGCTGATTAATTTGCAATGTCCAGACTTGAGTATTGCCAGTTGTTGGTGTGGGGTCCAGGATGGACAGGTAGACTCACATGGCTCAAGAGGGGGCCCCGAGGGGCGAAACCTTAGAGGGCAATACTGGGTTTAGACATGCATTGTAAAGGCTTTGTAGTGATCTCTCTGCCGACACACCAAAGGAAGTGTGTTCTTAGCGCTTGGCATTAAGGGATGATCATGTCTTGTGGGTAAAGCTGTACAACCTCTGCAGAGTGTAAACTATTCGAATAGCCGTGTCATGGTCATGGACAAGCACGGGATTTCACACGGAGTATAGAGTATTTTCTTGAAATGTGGAATGGTTGGGATGTGAACGGGGAGTTCACTGTTGTTTTGTTGTCTCAAGCTATACTGTTGAATTGTGTGGTTGATACTTGTTTCGAATGATGTAGGGTGATGCCTCGTCATTCTGTTCATGTTGTCTACCATTGATTTACCAGTTATTTATTATTGTTTTTATCAATCTGCCTTCAATCTATTTATTGTATTTAAATTCAAGTTATTGCTTTTACGCAAATGAACCATATAACTATCATTTGTCAAGCCGTGCATGAATATATTGCATTATTTCCCTCGGCTTGTTGAGTACGTTTTGTACTCACGGCTTTATGCCCCTGTTGTTCAGTTGCTGAGGAAGGACCAGGTAATGAGTATCAAGAGGAGGAGTACTATGAAGACTACGTCGACTAGGAAGGCGTTTCCCCAGACGATTGCCTGTGGCATGTCGAATGGCCCAAGTTATTTTATTTCATTTATGCATGATTCATTTGTTTCTTAAGCCAAAAGGCATTGGTGTATGAACCTTGACTATAAGGTCGTTTGCTTTATTCAATAATAATTTGCTTCTTCTTAGTTAATTCGATGTATGGAATGATATGTCATCTATGTTTCCACTGTGTGCACTAGCGTGATCCTGGACTAGTGCTGTATACACAGAGGGTTTCGGATTTGCATATCCGGGTCCCGACACACAACATGCAAGAAAAAGCACCTAATAAACAATGAATAAAGATACGCAGCACAAGATACAACTCAATACCTCTACTCCGTGTTTGGACTTGATAAAACTCTTCGGTGCTTCCTCTCCTTATCATCATCGCTCCTTATCATCAATTCACTCTCTTCAAGGAGGGCCTCCATGTCCACACCACCACCATGTTTTTTGGTCCTGGGCTCTTCCTCATCACTGCTCAACGAGGCTTCACTTGACTCCTCATCATTCTTGGCCCTCTGCTCTTTGCCCTCTTCCTCACTGCTCGACGAAGCCTCACTCGATTTTTCTTCTTCCTCCTCGTCCTCATTACTCTCTGACTCTTCCTCGCTGCTCAACTCTTTGCCACCTCCACCTACCAATTCCTCTTTCACTGAGACCGTAGTATTCATCTCAGCATCATCAGCTACATTACTCATCTCGGCATCCACCACCCCATCAGAAATATCCTCTTTCCGAGCCAAATCACTCATCCCCGACACTAGAAGCTGATCTAGGCCAAGTTGCCCACCCAATCCACCGCTCACCAACTTAGACTCCTTGACATCAAATTCGCCACTACAAGAAGTGCCAAGCTGGCCAAGCAACCCATTGTTCGCCTTCATGACCTCCTCATTCACACCAAATTCGCGACTTTTCGGATGTTGAGCCATCCTTCGAGGCCTTCCCACCCTCGCAACTTGTCGGCTCTAACGCGCTCGGGATTGTCGCCTCCTTGCCAAGACTGGAGCTCTTGCCCAGCTCGTTCGCCATGGCCTGGTCGAAGTCGACGAGCCACTCCTCATGTGGGTAGCGTATAGGAGCATGGGGAGCATGTCGGCCAAGGGTCAAAGTGCAACTACTGTACCCATGTTGTGAAGAGTGGAGGGGTGACCCAATTGAAGGAACATATGGCTGGCTACGCCCTTGGCATTCTAGCTGATGAAGACGGAAGTGTGGTGCTGGTCTTACGAGAAGCTGGCATTTAACATCTTAGGAGGAGACGGTTTGCCACCCATCTTACGCAGAGCATCACCGCCGATCCTCACATGACGGCTCATACTTAACTAATATCATGTATTGTTGTAACTAATATCATGCATGTATTGTTGTATTGTCATTGTGTACTGACTGACGTACTTTTCTTTTTGTTGTTGTCTGCAGCACAATGGTGGATGACATTTGGGAATGAGACGCCAGCATTGCAAAAGTACGCTTTGAGGTTGTTGTCGCAGTGCGTATCGTCCAGCGGTTGCGAGCAAAATTAGAGCAAAGTTGTTTTAGTGTATATGCGCCTAAGAAACCGATTAAGTTATGCAAAGCTCTAGCAGCTCTTGTTCGTACGTTACAATCTCTGACTTTGTCTAGGGACTACAAATTCACCTGTCAGGCCCAGGTGAAGGATCAAGGATAACCAACTAGAGAGGGGTGAATAGGAGGTTTTTAAAATTCTTTGGCTCTAATTGCAATAAATAGATTGTCTAAGCAAGAATAACAATTTTCAACAATTAAAACCTAAATTCTCTAAGTTTCACTAAGTGCACCGACGACCAAGTCTAGGTAAGTATACAGTCATAAGCACAAGATCAATATACTAAAATTGCTAGGAATGTAAATTGCACACAAAAATTAGAAATTCAAATCACAAGAAAGAAATTGATACAAGGATTTATTCCGTGGTCTCGAAGATTTGTCAGTCTCCCTTAATCCACGTTGAAAAAGCTTGATCAACTTCAAGATGGTTTTAAATCACACGAGCTTCTCTCAATCACTTAGTAGTTCTTCCCCATTCTGGGTAGGTGAACTCCAACCTTCATACGCTTGCCGAGGCTTCTTACAAATTCCATTGAGAAGCTCGCTGAGCACAAACTCCTCCAAGTTGTCTAGTAGGTGGCAACCTTTAAGAGTAATAAATTTTGACAATCACTTGAGGTTTATCAAGTGTCTAAATGGCTCAATTAAATGCTTACACTTGATTTTTTTCTCAACTACTCACCAAATGAGAATTGAATGCTCTAGAGTAGTAAAGAAATAAGCAAGGGCTCAAGAATATGCAATAAATGTCCAAGAGAAGTTCTATGCTGCAGATGGGGGTGAATTTACAGCCCTCACCAATAATTCTAGCCGTTGCATCTAAACCTCTAAAAAATTAGGAGCGCCAGTACCGCATGTCTAGAGTCGGTAGTACCATCCTTAGGTCTAATGATCAATTGTAGTATTTAATGCACTGACAGACTAGCTGTTGCTACAGTACGTTAGCACTACCGCCCATGTAGAGCCGGTAGTGCCGGTCGGGCAGAGCACAAAAGCACCCCCTTTTGAAATATCACTACTGGTCGTAGGGCCGATACTACTACACCCCTATGGCGATAAAGCTGGCCATTGAAAGGGAAGAGGTGTTTTTGTAAAAACTTTTTAGAAAAATACAAATATCTTTCATATAATCATCGAACTGAGTCATTTCTCACTAAATCAAGCTACCAGCCATTAGCCAAGAGTCCCTCTTAATAGTACGGCACCTAATATAGCAATTCGATCTTTTCTCCAAAACATCGAGATCGGCAAAAGCTATGAAAAGGTTCTTAATTTTATACCTCGACTCTTTAGTTTGACACAATGATCATTTTTGTTTTTCATTTCATTTTCATGCACCATTGAGTTCTATGATTAGGACCAACCTATTTTCAATATGCTCAAAGAAAATATTAGTCCTTTAATTATGATTGTCATTAATTATCAAAACCAAAACAAATTTAGGGGCCTAGATGCTTTCACCAGAACACGGATCCATTGAATCGCCTCATTGAGGATGCAATGCATCCGGGTAGTAACCCTTTTGCAGAGTGGTTCAATTCATTCAGGTCTAGGGGGGAGCCTCTACTCGATGGGGACAGTGGTTACAACCCGTCCCTCCCAGCAAGATTCATGGTTGACAGTATCCCATCGCAAGAGATGAACAAGGCTAGAGGTAAGGTGAAATTGTGTTTTGTTCTACTTGGTTAACATATATGTTGAAATCTCACTATGCTGTTAATATTATTTCCAACTAGTCATAGGTAGAAAGAGCCTACCAGATTGGTCCGAGTTCTCGATCGGCGACACCCACACAGGAAAGAGGAAGCGTGGTACCGATGAGGATGATAAAATGCTACAAGGTGCTTTAGGTGAGTTGGTAAAGTTGTCGGTTAACCAGCGTGGCAAGGGAATGCAACAGGTGGAAAGTGCCCTGAGGAAGGGCTCACAAAGGTAGACTTTAGTACAAGGAAGAGCAGAACGAGTGGTGGGATGGGCGATAGGCAGGACAGTAATAGGATGACATGGGCTCGTGGTCTAGTAGGTAGTTTTCAAGCTATTGGGGCTTCCCCAGTAAGCACCTAGGGTATCCCGTGTTAGGGTAGGGCTACGTGTCTTACATAGGGGATCGGGGTGGGTACCGTCATAGGCAGAGTCATGACGGATCGAGTATGTCATTGTTATTCAAATTTGACTACACTAACCCCTACGTTGATCTGTACACACGACACGCGCATGTCAGGTACATGTACCAGTTAGAGGATCTGAGAACCTAGATGGCACATTATGAACATTAGAAGTCTGCCTAACTGCCGTGGGTCATGAGCTGAGAAGAGTACAAGCAACCGAACGAGAGAAAGCATCACGAGATAATTGTCGATAACGCGGTGTAGTTTTCACCATACGTGTACTACTACTCATAGGTATATTAACGCACAGTTCTCTATGCTTCACATGTTTGTACTCCTTTAATTATGCCTCTTCTTGCAAAACATATTCATAGTTCATGGTTCATATTCATGCTTTAATTGTGTCCCTTGCAGGTGGTTCGGGCATAGCGGTCTGTTCTGGCATCATCCAAGCTTCGATAGGTAGTTCTCTCGTTTATTAACCACCCTTGCATAGTCATGCACTCATATATATGGTGAATATGCTCGTGTATGCTAGATATGTGGTGTATATGCTCTTGTATGCTCGTATATGTGGTGAATTATCTATGTATCAATTTTATTTCATTTATATCATCTTTTATGATATTATTATTGATTATGACCAATTGTAACTCTTATAATCTGAATATCAATCGAAATGCTACCAAAATTTTTGACTTTACAGTCTTGTATGTCAAAATATTTAGTATGCTGCATTCAAACAAATAGCACTGCTAGAATTTTTTTAAATTCTTCAGGATTGATCATCATCTAAATTTTTTGATTAATTTCAACGTGTCCACAAATGTGTACGTGTGCGTGCTAGTCGGTTTGTAGAGGTGCTTTTATACTTTTTTTTTAACAATTAAATAAATATTAATATATAAATAGAAAATAGATGGTAATTATTTGATCTTTCATTTGTTTTAAAATTTACGTGACTTACATTAGAAGGGAATTCACTGAAGTAAAGTACTCTTCATTTGTTCAAAAAGCAATTCCGCCGTGGCGCCGGCCAAAAGCCCAATGCGGCAAAGCCCCCACTCAAAACCCTAGTATGTTCGCACGACTAGCATGTTCGCCGCCTGCGCCTGGAGGCTGTTGCAACGAGCCGTCACGTTGCCTCCCCGCGTGCGATCCCAAATCCTAAACCCCTTCCCCATGGCTGCCGGCTCCTCGCCCAAGCGTCTGAGGGTCTACTCGTCCGCCGCCAGCGACGGCGCGGGGAGCGGCAAGCGCGTGGGGACCCACAACGGCAGCTTCCACTGCGACGAGGCGCTCGGCTGCTTCCTCATCCGCCTCACCTCCCAGTTCGCCGGCGCCGACGTCGTCCGCACCCGCGACCCCCAGGTCTCTCGCCTCGTCGCTGGCTCGATTAGCCTGCCATTTCCCCCTAATTTTTAGAAATTTGTTTTTGGGGCTGTTTAAATGATTTTGGTTTGGTGAAGTTTGACTGTTTTTGTGGGGATTGCGATGCGGGTTTGTATGCGATGATCCGTAAACTCGACTGACATGTTCGATTGCAATTAGATTCTGGGCATAGTAGATTATTTTTCAGCTGAATTGTGGTTTCCTGTAATTCGTAAGTTCATGTGCACAAATACGATCGGAGTAACTGTTACGGGTGTTGTTTTCGAACACATCAGTAGCATCCCTTCGCGTTTGGTCCAGATTTCATATTGCTCTATTTATGTGAAGCTGTGAACTGAAACCGTTGAAATTTGTTGGTTTTGTGTGCTACGATCGGCACATGAATTCTAACTGTCTGGATCTCATGCTAAATACACCGTGTGGTTTAAGACGCTGTCAACTTTCCATCTTATCCATGATAGGATGATGTTCTGTCTCATGGTCCTATAGCTTGTTGTTGCTGTCAGTGCAACTGTTAATGTTGAGTGAGTTATTGTGTTAGCATGGGCTCCCCTGCTTCATGTGACTTGTAGTCGTATATGATACAGCAAAAAATATATGCTTTGCCATTTGGTATATTCTGTTCTTGCACTTACTTGTATGCCTCTTTTTCTTGTGGAACTTCACTGTAGATCCTTGATAAGCTGGATGCTGTGCTTGACGTTGGTGGTGTCTATGATCCCAGCCAGCATCGCTATGATCATCACCAGAAGGGCTTCAATGAGGTCTTTGGACATGGCTTTAACACAAAACTTAGCAGTGCTGGGCTTGTTTACAAGGTACCCATATACAATGCAGGTCCTGGTACTTGAACTTTTCCATTAGAAGCTATGTTTTAAAATTTGGTAACATCTGCTAATATTGGCTCCCAACTGCAATACATGACTAGGTGGATTCATGGGGCCACTTGTTAGTGAATGTTATGAAATTTCATAGCGCACCTTGTCTTATGTATGCACAGCCTTTCTGTAATTTATTAGGGTATCGAAGTTTACAAGTTGCAGATGGATGATTGTAAACACTACTGTAGTGATTGATCCTTTTTTCATTTATGACAAAAAATGGTTTGTTTGTCATTTGAACTTGGCCTGATATTGCAGCATTTCGGTAAGGAGATCATTGCAAAGGAGCTTGAGCTTAACGAAGACCATGAAGATGTTCACCGGTTGTATCTTGCTATATATAAAAGCTTTGTTGAGGTTCGAATCTAAACTCATAACCAGCCGTATAATGAGTGAATGACTAAGTTGAACCTTACTTGTCTTAGTTTGTTTTTTTTACATTTGGCCACTATTGTCAACTTGTAGTTTGTGCCTAATAAGTCTACATTATGTAAGTTTGATGTCGGTAACTTGGTATAGCTTCTGAGAAGGAGCCACTGGATTAAGTTATGTTCTCTTTTTGGACGGAAACCTATGGACTTCGTAAGGTGCAGGCATAATGAAGATTTGCAGGGAATCAGTGTTAAATGTATGACATATGGGTGTGTTTTCTGGAGTTAGGGCTATTGGCCTATTGCTAGTCTCACTTTGCTCACTCTTATCATTGTAAAATGAACTCTTTGAATTTATGTAGACTGCAGTATTTGTCTTCATTTTTTACCCAAAAGAAGTGTTAAAAGAGCCAAACTTCACTGTTCACTAGATTTTATGTATTAGTGTCTCAGTGATACAACTGTGCAATGACAATGTTCGTTTACCAGTAATGAGCACCCTTATAGGGGAAGATAGGGATTAATTAAATCATAATTCTATTATACAAGCCACAAACGAGAAATACAACAAGATGCATTCGTTTGCCGCTTGCTAGGTCCTTGTTGTTTTGGGATGTAGCGTCAACTGACAAGGCTAAGGACTTTCTTGTGGCAACAGAGCACAGTTGATACTCCCAAGTTATTTTATCCATCACAAGCTTTTTATCTCAGTAACGGTTTTTACCAGCTTCTTGTCATGATGATAACGTAGTACTTGAGTTCTAAGTTTTGTTTGAAGATGCTGGAGGGCTCCTGCAACTATTGATCGAATGGATATTTTCTGAAGTTGGCAAGCGGATGTTAGTTCTGGAGATCTGTTGCTTCTGGGTATTGGTTAACCTTTTTGTCAGAGTCTTGTGAGTCTGTTAGATGGTGTCTGTGTGAGTTTTGGCTAAATGTGTGGCTGTGAGTTTTGGGTTACGGCTGTTGGCCGGGTTTGTTTTGATAAGTTTTGGAACTCTTAACTGTTTCTTTCCAGTTTCTTGAATGGAACTGGGGCATCTATTGATGTCCTGTTGGTCTAAAAAAAAACTTGAGTTCTAAGTAGCTTATCTGGCTTCGGTGGGTCTGGTACTTTGATATGGACAGATACACCATATGCTGGCAAAATGTGATTGCTATGCAGTCCGATGCTTGGTGCTGGCTGTGAGGTTGAAAGATGGTTCTTGCAGGAAGAGAAGGGGTGAGATGGGCTTAGTATTAATCAAATGGTGAATTTCATACTTTCAAATAAGATTCACAAGTTACTAAGGTGTAGAAAACTTCAATCCCTAAACTATCATCTGACATCAATTTTCTGAGACACATATCCATTTGTCCTTCATTATTCATTCATGTGTTTATTTCTCTACCATTTATGTTTTAATTACTCCATACACTTTTTTTCCACATGATGTGCCAAAGGAGCAATACCTCTGTCATGTACCAGGCACTTGATGCAATTGACAATGGAATCAATCAATATGACACAGACCAACCCCCAAAGTATGTGAACAATACACATTTGTCTTCACGTGTTGGACGTCTTAATCTGGACTGGACTGATCCAGACCAATCACCCGAGAAGGAAAACGCCGCATTTCAACAGGCAATAATGCTTGCTGGAAATGAATTTATGGAGGTACAACTTATGCATGTATAGTGTATTAATGTGTTCTGTTCATGCACTACATAAGAACTTTGTTACAGATTATGTGTTTACTGTGTCTCTTTGTATATGGCAATATTTTCCGCTTTCACTGCCAGAATGTTCGCTTTCATGTCAAATCATGGCTACCTGCAAGATCTATTGTCATGGAGTGTTTGTTGTCAAGAGGAAATGTTGATCCAAGTGAAGAAATCATGGTTTTAGATAGATTTTGCCCGGTAAGATCTTGATCCATTTTTTTTACTATATCAAATTGACATCGAATTGGGTCCTAGCGATATATGTTATAGCTAGTCTGGTTGTGTTATGATATTTAATGTGCTCGATATTTTGCAGTATCTGACTGAAATCATGACATTTTGATCTTGTTGTAGAATATACCTTTGAAATTTGTTGCATAAAAAAATGGCCAAGCTCTTTAATACCGGCACCAAATTTTTGCTGACTTCTGTTGCCAATTGCCATTAGACATTTATTGTGCTGATATTACGATTTTTCTTCAAACTTGCTTTAGGTATTTATTTAATTAATAATTGCCTGACATATTGAACTGTAATAGTGTACTTAGACTTTCAAGCATGCAACCTGAACATCTCCTATTATTGACAGTGGAAGCTTCATCTATTTGAGCTTGAAGAGGAGCTTAAGACTGATCCTCTGACTAAGTATGTGCTGTATCAGGTAAGAAATATTGCCCTTCTCAGTTTATAATTCAATATGAATTTCAAGATGTACTAGTTTTGAGTAGTTACCATTAAAAGGCTAATCTGGAAGTGGTCTTATGCTTCAAGCTGTAGTGGAGACCCATTTTAGCACACAACTCATGGTTTGGCAGCTGCGATTAAATTTCTTTTCACACCTTATGTATATTTTTTTCAGTTGTAACTTGTAAGTGCCCAGTTATTGGTATTGCTGATTTCCGTCTTATTTTGCCTTCTCTGATCAAATAGCTTAATAATCAATCTAATTAACGTCTGAACAATTCCCTGTCATGTCCTAATTGAGAGTGTTGGCAATAAAATTTCAAAACTTGTTTCAACTTGTTTCTTCCTAGCGTTGTTCAGCAGCATGTCGCTCATGCTCCAAAACCATTGCTTTTCGTTTGTATGTTGACAGTTGACTTTTGGCCACGTAATTGCAGGATGAGAGGAGCAAAAGCTGGCGAGTGCAAGCTGTCGCTGTTGCTCCCGATAGATTTGAGAGCCGAAAGGCTCTCCCTGAAAAGTGGAGGGGCTTGAGAGATGATGAACTGTCGAAGGAAACTGGCATCCCTGGCTGTGTATTTGCTCATATGAGTGGCTTCATTGGGGGCAATCAGACCTACGAGGGAGCCTTGGAAATGGCAATGGCTGCTCTGAAATGCTGATTCAACCGAAGCGCCAAGCAGTAAAACAGTCTCTCTCACCCATGTTATCACTGAGTTACAGTAACATAGTTGGCCCGCGGCACTTGTAGCCATTTGATCATTGACTTGTAGTTGACATTTGAGTACGCATGTTCCTCTGCGTAAAACTTCTCACCTGATAGCAGACTAGCTGAGGTCGGTCATCTTTATGAAGCTGGAGAAGAAGGGTACGTGATTACTTTTGATAAAAGATGATTAAACGCATTAATTCGTCTCCCTTCCCCAGTATTTTGTTCCCGTCAGTAAGCACTGATGATGTAACACTTTATAAAGCCACTAAATGACAGCATGGCGTACGCATTCACGAGGGAAATTGCCAGACGATGCGAAATATGGGACGGTGCCAAAGAGGTGAACAGGTGAATTCTGCTCTCAAAACGAAGAAGTGCAAGCACCGTATAATGTTAGATACAACAACCCTATGCACGCGTTATGCAGAATAACGAGAATTATACAGGCAATGCAACGGTTCGTTTCTGGGCAACGCAGTCACGCCTTCACACGTTTGGCATCCGCACACGCAGCGTCCAAGTCTCCCAGGAAGAACAGAATCCGATCAGATATCCGCCGCTGCTCGTCTTCCGCACTCTGCAGCGGCGCGTTCTTGCCGTCGCAACAACTCGTATGCTGCCGCGAGCCCAAGTACCTCTGGATCTCACCCTGGTAAATCAGGTAGTAGTCGTTTCCTTCTCTGATAATCCTGACACCCCTGAAAAGAACGCACAGAGGTAGCTTTCAGAGTGGCGTAGCATATTTGCAAATTATATGTATGTCAATATGTCATGTCTGAAGTATAGTCTGGTGGCTGATATGCCAAGATAAAATGTAGCGAGAGAGGAGACGAAAGAGTGAGTTTTATTCTACAATGACTCACAGTCCATATCGGTCGCATCGGTCCTGCACAGCGAAGACGTCCTTCCAGGACTTGGAACACTCTGGCGCGTAGAACGCTGCAGCGTCCGCTCCCCATCTGTCCTCGAACAGCTTGCGCCACAGCGCGTCATCGCAGGTCAGCGTGTTCCACTTCCTGCAAACTTTCAGTTTCGAACAGCACCGACGCCTTTGATGTTACTTTTCACCGAACTTAGATCATGCACAAACTTAAGATCACGCTACATTGTCGCAGCAACAGGAGCTGCAAACGGATATGCACTCATGCTACAGTAGAGGGATGCAAGAATTTTTTACTAGCGTCTGTGGCTCGTTAATAAAAAAAAGTGGGCTTGTAAGTTGGAACCATCGACGGTTTCAAGATCTGTTTGTAGTTCGGTAATCGGTAGGCTTAGATCGGACAACTGAGACCACCGGAACTGGGGAATTGAACTTTGAGCTATACTATACGAGAACAGGAAATATTGTAAATTACGCTTGTGCTACAGTAGCGGATGCGGGAATTTTGAGGAAGAAGGCAGCAAATTAACCTTGGGATGCGGTGGCGAGGGGCTGGTGATCCAGAAGGTGGAAGATCTTGAGGCACAGCTCCCCAGGCAACCCCTCCATACGAACACGATGGATCCCCCGGAATTTCCCACTCTGTTCGTGCAAATTCTCCAACAGCGATGCGTTCTTTGGGCCCCAAATCCTCACTGCCCAGCGAAAACCAGCTGATTTCCCCCAGATCAGGAGTTGCAGAGAGCCTAGCGGACGACGGGAGGAGGAGAGGAAGAGGAAGAAAGGAGAACGATGCGAGAAGGAAAGGCAAAGTTCGTTAGCCGCGCGGTAGTTGGATGCAGACAGCCGTGTAGTGCCGGCTACTACTGGCCTGTTTGACACTGACACGTGGGCCCTGCGAAGGCCGACGATGTGTGCGGCCCCACATGGTCATGGATGCGGTGTAGCTGCGCTGTCGTGCCTGTCTTGTTGATAGAGCGGCGATGCAGATGACACCTCCCGTGCGGTGGCATTCACACGGCAGTGTCTCGTCTCACGTGCATCACTTCCATCCCATGGCGGTGTGTGGCTGGCCCCGCCTCTCTCCGTTCGGAGGCGGTTTCCACCTTTGCGGTTATGATGTGCGCTCACGGGGTTGCTTTTACGGATGTAGGGGAGTTTACGCCTTCGACGACCGTTACTGCGTTACACTGACGCACTCACGCACACATCGCCCTCCTCCGCGTGGGTGGCTGTCTGCCGCGACCGCCGCCGCCGCCTCCGCCTCTCCCGCAATGGCGAGGACGTCGCGTCAAACCTTGGTACCTCCCTCCGTGGTCTCCCTCCGCCGCTACCATGGACACTCACCGCCGCCTCCCCCGCCCCCCTCGGCGTTCCGGAAAGCCGCGGCTGTGCTCCTCCTCGCCGCCGCAGCGGCGCTGCCCTGCGCCGTGCTGTACCGCGTCACCGTGTCAACTTCTCCTCCGCCGGTCCAGGTCTCCTGGGATCGTCGGCCCGGGTGGGAGTGGGACCGGCTGCCTCCTCCGGTTATGGTCCCCGAGGAGGAGAGCGACCTCGGTCCCAATGCCGCCGGCGATCTGGTGTGCTTCTATCCTCCTCCTCCTCCTCGTCTCCCAGTGTCTAGCGATTCTGGTGATCTGATTCGTGAAGCCCCTTTTTTGCCACGCTTCGTTGGTTTTGTTACTGGAACCCTGAACCATGTGCTTAATATTCCTGATTTCGTTCATTGTGCCTTTAAGATCAAGCAATTGCTTCCTCCTATACCCGATACAGTTTTGTCATGGAGATCAAGCAATTCAATTTGATGGCCATGGTCTGGATGTCAAAATCTACACACGTTAAGGACTAGATGAGTGCACTTATAGCACCTGATTTGTATGTCATCGTGAATCTTCTAGGCCTGTTTCTTCCTTCGATATCTGTACCACTGAGCCGAATAAACAATATGTCAAATGCTTATCTTTGTGCTCCATGGTGGAATTTAAATATACCTATATTTCCTGGGCAAAAGTCAAACTTTCTTGTTGTTGCTAATAATGAAAGTGAAACTGTTACTAACAAATGTTTTCGTTTTTCTTGGCATTTGTATTGTTTTAGTTGTAACTTTTAGATATATCAGTGGTTACCCTGATGCATGCGTTCGTTTGTTAGCATTATACTTAGGGGATGGAATTTTTTACATTGCTTCATGAGAACCGATAACTTTGTGTGTCAATTAATATAATCATCTCTGTAGGGCAGTGAAGACCTCAAACTTGAGCAAGTCCTACGAGAGGCTTCTATGGACAGCAAGACCATTATATTGACGACACTCAATGCTGCATGGGCTTCTCCAGGCTCAGTTATAGATCTTTTCATTGATAGTTTCCGTCGTGGTGTTAGGACAAGTTCGCTATTGAAACACCTTGTGATAATAGCATTTGATCGGAAAGCCTATAAAAGATGTATCAAGATCCATCCCTACTGTTTTGCCCTTGTAACCGACAAAGTGGACTTTTCTCAAGAGAAGAGGTTTCTAACTGCTGGGTATCTAGAGATGATGTGGAAAAGGCTGGATTTCTTGCGGCTGGTCCTTGAAAAAGGTTACAGCTTCATTTTCTCGGTAAATTTGTGTTTTTCTTTATTTCCTGTTATAATGCATGAATATTCAACTTTCCCACTAATCAAGATGTGATGTAATTTTTTCCTTGAAAATTTAGCGAACATGAACACTTCAAATAGAGTTGCTTAGTAGTCTCCCTTGATATAAAATTTCTTTTGTCTGTATTTCAGGATGCAGACATCATGTGGTTCCGCAATCCATTTCCATATTTCTATCCTGTTGGAGATTTTCAGATCGCATGTGACCACTACATAGGCAATGCAACTGACTTGAGAAACATAGCTAATGGAGGATTCAACTATGTGAAGTCAAACAATCAAACCATAGAGTTTTACAAGTTTTGGCATTCTTCCCGACTGAGATATCCTGGTTATCATGACCAGGACGTACTTAATTTTATAAAGCATGATCCTTACATAATGGATATTGGACTGACAATTAAGTTCTTAAGTACTACATACTTTGGTGGCATTTGTGAGCCAAGCAGAGATTTAAACAAGGTTTGCACTATGCATGCAAACTGTTGCATTGGATTGCGGAGCAAACTTCATGATATAAGAATCATGATGGAAGACTGGAGGAATTACATGTCTATGCCACCGAGCTTAAAAAGATTTGGGGCATTGTCATGGAGGGTGCCACAAAATTGCAGGTGTGGTGCTACCTTTGAATTGAGTTTTAAGGTTTTTTTCTACCAAAAATGTTATGTGAGTCAATGAAGTACAACTGACTGATCTTCTTTCTAAGGACGTTTTTCTTTCTCTTGATGACGTGTCTAATAATAATTGGTTTCCTTTTGCAGTCTTTCATCACTAAACCAGTGAGACATGCTTTTGGGGGTGCAGATACTATAATATTGCAACACGTCATCTACTGCACATAATTATTAGAAAGAAAATTACTTGAAAGGTTAGTTTGTTGCATTATTATTTCTTGTGTTCATTGTAACCTCGTAGTCTTGTTGTCACTTGTCACTACCCTAATTGGCTCTAGTGGTTAACAGTTGGTAAGTTAGGAGCTCTAATAGTATAAATAAACTAACTAGTTTAAATTGTTGGGAAGTGGAGAGGTACTGTCCACTAGAATACTGGACAGCAAACTCACATGCAATTCTGTCTTCTTTCAGGAAAAACATGTGCACGGTCAACTCCGCCAATTTGATGCCTTCATTACGTTATGCATCTCATCTTTGGAATATTAACCATAGTGAAGGTGCAAGCTGTTTTCTGCTCCCCTTTGTTTATTCTGTGCAGTTCTCATCTTTTTGGTTCTAAGATGTTTTTTTTTTAAAATCTGGAACTGCAGTCATATATGCGAATTTTTAAATTGCATCAATTGGTAGAAGTTTACCTGCGTAATAAGCACTGCAGGAGACACAGTTCCACAACCTAAGTGAGGGAAGCTACAAGAGGACATCTTGACATAGGTAAGTTATTACACTAGTTAAATCCCAGTTGTTGCAGATTAGCAAAAGCCTTGTGTTCATAGTCTTCTTTGGCAGTGGTATAAGATGTTATATAGACACTGTACTACTGCTCCAGTGCTCCGATAAATTAACTATATCGTGAGCGAGGGAGTGAACGATGAATCTTAAGTTGTGTAACGAATTCAGGGTTTTGACTGGCGTCAATCGCTCCAACCACGGGAATGTTCCAAGTTTCAGCTTGCAAACATCAGCAGACGGCACGATGAGCTTGTTTGGTTACCACTGTCGATATCACTCTAAATACAGTCCATGACCCGAGAACGAAATCTTGGCGAGATCTCGGTATTTCAAACAAATTCTGGCTGAAATACAAAAATGGAATTTAAATTCCGGTTTTTTTGCCGCCGGTTTTGCCGAGATCTCGGCAAATTTGGGCGGGGTGAAATCCGGTCGAAACAAACTCAAAAAATTTTGAATTTTTTTCTAGAGATTCCTGACACATTGATAATGTTGCCATAAAAAATTAAGAAAATTATAAAGCCTGTGGAATTTTTTAAAATTCAAACATTGCTACTGTCCTGATAAAGCGTTGACCGGCAAGATTGAACCAAATGAAACATGAAACAAACCATGTTAGAAAATTTTGAAATTTTTTTCAATTTTTTTGCATTGTTGTGATGCATCACTAATATTCTCATAAAATTTTCAGATGATAATCAAGCTTCATGAATTTTTAAAAATTCGGACAGTGTTACTGTGCTGATAAAAGCTTTACCGGTAAATTTTAACCAAATGAAAAATGGTACAAACCATGTTATAAAATTTTGAAATTTTTTGTGGATGGTCCTGATTTATCATTAATGTTTTTATAAAAATTTTATCTGATGATCAAGCTTTAAGAAGTTTCAAAATTTTTGACAGTGCTATGTCCTCATAAAAACCTGATGATCAACACATAGATTTGCTTTAGCAACAAAAAAATGTTTAAATTTTTTGAAAATTTTGCATAAGGGTTATAAGGAAAATTTTAAGATCTCATAAAAATTTTGAATTATAACCACACTCTACTGAATTTATAAAATTCGTACAAATATAACAAATGAAGTTCAATACATATATAGATTTGATTGAGCAAACAAAAAAGTTTAATTTTTTTTAAAATTTTACAAAATGTTACTGAGTCAATTATTAATCTCTCATAAAAATTTTGGATCATGATCACACACAAAAAAAATTATAAAATTCTGGCAATGCTACTGTCCCAATTATATTCACTCTGTTTTTGATTTTTTTAACAAATGAAATTCAATTATTTTGAAAAATTTTATGTATGATCCTACACTTCTTAAGATGGTACCATAAATTTTTCACGTCAGGATAAAGCATGTATGATTTTATAAAAATTTGACTGTTTCTGCAGTTTTTAAAAAATATCTTAAAAAATGGTTTTTCGATAAATTATTATGGAAAATCACTTTTTCCAAGGTAATTGACCTAAATCCGATCAAATCTGGGCATTAAACTTTGAATTCCAAGCTCAAATCCCGAGATACCGGGTGGTGTCTACGGAACACCTAACTATATATATATATATTTTGTCAAAGAACACTGCGGGCCTGTTTCGATGGAGGGGATTAGGATCCAAATCCTCTTACGATTTTCCAAGCAATCCCCACGTCCAAACACCACCTTAAATTTTCAGCCCTTTTTATTTTTTTAAAAAAATCCGCCTTATATCCTTGTTCCAGTGGACCCCATCACTCTCTCCCGTCCTACATACACTCGTCCCAGCTCACAGTCTCGCCTCCACTTAACTTGAAAGTTGAAACACTCGAGCGCTCAACTGCCAAACTCCTTTATCTTTTGGTAAGCAGTTTCGCCTTGATTTGTCAACGCTGCTATCTATTGTCTCATGGAAAGAATAGCAATATTGTCATCTGGTCTGGGCGACTAATCATGGAGATGATGAGCAGTGTTATATATATCAAGACAGCAAATTGGCACCGAGTCAGCTCGCCCTGTATTGCTAATAGCGTAATAATACCCTATTCTGATTGATCATTCGGACGGCATCGTACATGCACAAGACCTACATGCACCTCAAGCACACAGATATTTTGCGCACAGATATTTTGCGCGCAGATATTTTCCCCGAGCTATCACCTTTAACCGGGGGCATTCATTCGTTCAGATAGAAGTAGTAGGCTAGGAGCTTCTATTGCGAAAAAAGAGAGAAAAATCGCCGCGCCATGCCCCATCCACTTAGACAGATCTTATCTTATCAGAAAACCAGGGTCTTATCTAAGATTCTCTGTCATGGTTTGAAGCTCGAGCTTTTTTCAGCCATAATCATGATCGATCTAAAGCCGCACTTATTAGCGCCTTTTTCTGAAAGTTCGTTTTGCACATGTTTTGATTCTATCTGCGCCCTGAAAGGACAAAATCATCCCATCCTTGGGACCAAGCTGCACGTACCATGTATTGAACACCCATCCATCCGTGCTGAAATCGATCGGTATTAATGCGAGACGCCTGCTCCTGCGAGCGGCAGCCTCGGCAGCAGGAGCGACACCATTCTCTGCTGAATCCGGCAACTTAGCCGAGCAAGTCCGGCGAGACAAGCGCAGGAAGGTCTTCTCGGCCGGCCGGCCGTCGTTCCACTGGGATCAGGAAAGCCGGCCGGCAACGTATTCCAGGATGCGCTTCAAGGCCGTGCAAAGTTGTTGTCTGGTATTCTGGTATGCAGTCAATGTGAAGGCTGATCGGTACCTTGGGATAAATCATGGTGGATATGATACCATGCCATCATATGTACGGTCCGCATATACTACCTTTCCTAAACATGGAAAGAACGCCGGCCTCCGCACCGTTTGAGCCGAGCCGGCGGCTCGGCTCGAGCCGGCCGGCCGGCTCGGCTCAAAAATATTTTTACGTTTTGGTCCTTTTCAAAATTACAAATAGGTCCTTGGTAATTTTTTGAGAGATGAAGATTTTTCCCTTTAAAATCGCGTTCGGGTCTCTCGTCCGCCGTTTTTCGAAAAGAACCCCTATTAGATTTAAATCGCGAATAAGCTCTTTTCTTATTTTTAAGGATAGCGGATAGGTCCAAAACGTAACATTGCCTTGCCCTTACGTTTAAGTCCTTTCTCCGTTTTCCGGAAAAATGTTTTCGACACCAAAAAATGTTTGCGGCTCTACCTCTAGACTTTTTCCCCATCTCGATCTCGATATTTTTAAAGCGTGTATTATTCTCGGTGAACACGTAGAGTGTTAGACTCAAAAAGGGTTGTCGACGCTTTTGTTTTTCCCAACCGTTTAGCGTTTCTCAGCGATTTTTTAGCAGCAAACCGAAAAAAAAAAACTCGATCTCGATATTTTTAAACCGTGTATTATTCTCGGTGAGCAGCGTAGAGTGTTAGACTCATGAAAAAAAGTTGTCGTGCGCTTTTGTTTTTTCCAACTGTTTAGCGTTTCTCCATGATTTTTTAGCAAACGCGAAAAAACCGAAATTTTCACGAAAAAACAACGTATACCATAATATTCTAGTAGCTTTAATCAGAGGAATCGTAACGCTCCAACTAACCAAGAAGAAGAAAGGCACTACTAAAGCATGCACGTTGGCAGTGGGTCGCAGCTTTAGTCCTCCATTTTATTTTCTCTCTAGAATTGGACCGCTCCAGACAAGGTGCCTCGTCTTTTTGTAAAAGGCTTTAGTGATTGTCTTGTAGTCTTGGTAATGGTTTTTCACGGTCCTCAGTTTCTTTGAGGGGAATTCAGCATCTTTGCATTTTCGTACGTTGTTAGAAGTTTGCGATATCCTGTTCAAAAGATCGTTTGCAGTTTCTCGGTATATCGTGCAGAAGGTTGATCCCTCCAAAAAAGGCATAATTTGGTCGAATTTGGTGAAAAATCTTTCTCTGTTTTGTGCCTCTGTTTCTTGGCCACAGGACATTTTTGGGCTGCAACCCGAAAGGTGGAGCTATTTTTGCGCACACTTCAAAAGGAAGCAGAAAAAGGCCACAGAATGTGTGGCTTCAGGCTTGAATTAAAAGTGACGTTCCCAAATCGCTGAATCACTATACCTCGACACATCACATATGTAAAATACTTTCATCATTGCACGCCAAAAAAAAAACTTTCATCATGTCGAACCTGTGAAGCCAACACGTCGAGTAGTGCATGTTCTGCTATGCGATGGTGTATCTAGCAACCTACCGTCAGTACCGCTCGACCATGTGATAAGTGCTGCGAAAAGGTGCAGTAGCATGTGCGAAGTGGACGATTTGGTGGGTCACCACTCCCCATGAGAAAGAGGCAGGTTTGCGAGAGGCAGCTGAAAGTATGAACACCACCACAGCATTTCAGGGCAAGACAACCATTTCGTGCAAACTCCTCCTCCATGACAACCAAAAAACCTTATCATCTCCGGATGACACCTCGCAAGGCTTTGCATTGTCGTTGTACTTCTTCGCACATTACGCCACACCGCGCATTGGTATTTTGCCATGGAAACAGCAATGTTTCTTTCAGGGATGTATGCCCTGTGAATGCTTTTTTCAGTTTCGACCTGCGCCGAACATACATACATACGTACGAATCTAAAGAACGGAGGTGAAGAGGTGGGCTACAAACGTGACCACTGACCCGACACAGAAGTCTGCTCGGCGGAACATGTAGGCTATGGATGAGTGACAGGTAGCAGAAAACACCGAAAGTCTCTGTGCTAGTGCAAATTAAAGTGCTGTTGGTGTGGCTCCAAGCCTCCAAACAAGGCCATCTGTCACTCCTTCGTAACCCTTTTCTAGTAGTGTTTCATTGGCTCCGAGGAATCACTGACTTTGAGTCTAGCTCTTAGTTGGAACTTGGAGGTTGATATATGCATGCTCCCCTCACGGGACAAGTGAAAAATATCTGGCCTTCTATTTTCTCGAAGGTGCAACTTTGATATATCAATCGAGAGTCAGAAGACAAGTGAAAAATATCTGGCCTTAATTTTGTGTCAAAATGTGACAAGCCACAGTTTTTGTGTTGCGAGCAAATTAACATGTTGCCACAAAGCTCGAGAGGTTAATGGGTAACATTTGGCAAAAACATATGCCGCTGACATGTAGGGTATATGGATAATAAAAATGCATGTGGTGTGCCACAAGTTTGGCGAAGAAACAGACGTCAGCTTAAAGTTATTACCTAACTCAATTGCGACAACTTATTACTTATAGTAGCAGAGGAAACAGGAACAAGTCTAATATTCTCTTCAAAAAATTCAAAACATGAAAGCTTCTTTTATTAAGAAATATATTCTGAGCCAAATTTGACCGTGAAAGATTAGGTGTCACTTCACTTATTTTGTACTCCACCGAGAGGGTTTTAGATGCATGCTTGGTTAAGGCAAATATTGAAAGAGAGCATTATGGGCACCATTTTAAGCCTTGCAACGGTGAAGAACTATCCGAGCCCTAGAGGAGGACCCGATTTCGAGTTGCAACTTCCAACCCCAAAACAAACCACTCCACTGAACTACTATGACCCGTACGTGTTCATTTCTTCAGATTTTTCCAAAGACCAAAAGTCGCCAATCAACTCCACACAGGAGGTCTATAAAAGCAAGTGAACCCACCCCGTCCTACACACACTTCCAGCGCTGCACGAGCTACCAGCTGCCTATTTCTCCGCAGAGATCAGCGGCACAGCTCGTGACTTTGCTCGATTGCACCATTTCTCCTAGCGCCAGCCATGGCAAGAAGGCTCCCTGAGGCGCCCGCCAGCTCGCCGGAGGGCTTCCTCAACTCGGACATGGTCGTCATCCTCGCCGGGCTGCTTTGCGCGCTCATCTGCGTCCTCGGCCTCGGCCTGGTAGCGCGGTGCGCGTGCTCGCGGCGCTGGGCCCGGGCCGCCGGTACCCCGCCGGGCGCGGCAGCCGCGAAGAGGGGCGTCAAGAAGGAGGTGCTGCGCTCGCTCCCGACCGTCAAGTACGCCTCCGACGGCAGCAAGGAGGCCGAGGCGGAGGCGGACGAGTGCGCCATCTGTCTCGCCGAGTTCGAGGACGGCCAGGCAATGCGGGTGCTGCCGCAGTGCGGCCACGGATTCCACGCCGCCTGCGTCGACACGTGGCTGCGCACAAACTCCTCGTGTCCGTCGTGCCGGCAGGTGCTGGTCGCCGAGCTGCCTGCCGGCGAGCGGTGCGGCCACTGCGGCGCGCGCCCCGGCGGCATGGGCGCCTTCTGGAAGGCGCCCTGCGCCGCCGAGGGGCCGGCCTTCTTGGCGTAGTCGCCGTAGTGGCATGCGCACTTTGGACAAGAGGAAAATGTGTCATGGGAAATTAACCAACGTGCAATCTCATTGGTTAAATTTTCTTGGCTTTATTTAGCCTTCTAGGTTTCATTCTGTTTTAGGTGTGAAAGTGTGAGTATAATCGTAGTGACTAGCTGGGAGTGGGGAGCATTTGGGAGTATCAAGTTGAATTTGGGTATGTGATTGGGGGTGTGTGATTGGAACTTATTTGTACATATGTCAAAAGTTATGAAGCATGCGGTTAGCTTTAATTGGGAGAATCTGAATGTATCAGTATACAGCCTGCTCGCGAAATGTGCAAATTTCACATCCGGAAAGACGCTACGATGTGCATCACCGTACAAGGGACTATGCTGTAGTTTTGCGGTTAAAATTTGTGTTTTTCACTTCTTTTTTAAGTATGTTTGATACTTTTTTGTACGTAAAATTTATAAAATATAAAGGAATAAATAAATAATATAAAGAAACAGTAACCCACACGTAAGGCAATAAATATTGACAAGAGCATGGTTTGAAAAACTGACGAAAACCATTTAAGATTCAAAATCAATCGGTAAACCGGTTTAATTCAAAAAATTTGAAAAAAAAAAATATACGACGTAAATCGATCGAAAATTGATGAAAACCAACTTGATTTTCGATGAAATCGAGCGAAAATGCTCAAAAATCGGCTCTAAGGAACATTCAATTGGTTGTTGAAAATCGATCGGTTTTAATTTTTTTTGAATTTTTTTAAAAAAAATTTTTGATTTCTTAACCCTTCGGTTTTTAATGATTTTTGAACGATTTTCAATTCAATATTTTCGTATTTTGAATGATTTTTTAAAAAACGGTTTTTTGAACATGGACAAGAGACATATCTGTGACCTGCTCCGTACGAATTTCCTTGAAACAAGACTTTGCTGTATAGACCCTCGCGCAGTCCAATATTTGGCTACACGAAATATATCTAATATTAAACTCCTTTGATTGGATTGGTCGTAAGAGTACAAACATATCACAAATACGACTCTAAAAAATTAGATATTAACAAGTACACAGTACAAACCAAATCACTAACTCAATTGCTCACGTCAGCACCGCGTACGGCCTTTTCCTTATCTGATTCAATGGAGGAAATCAACGGGATAAGTGCACATCCAAATCAGGCTACACAGTTAGCTAGCTTGGCATTGGGCCCACCGTGCATGGGTGAGGCTCTCTTTGTTGGGCATACTTGCGGTACGCATAGCGGCTCGAGCAAAGAATTTCAGCGACAATAAGAGATGCGTACGAGTTCAGTTATCTACAGATAAAATGTCGCCGTGATACTACCGAGTTATTGGTACTTATTGTTAAAGATATAGTTAGACTTCATCTTTTTGTGTACAATCTAAATATATAGGTTCTTACTAAAATATGACGCTCCATTATATAAGATAATTAATCTAATAAAGAGAAAAGAGTTTTACCTGTATATATCATATGTGTTTTACATCTATTTTAGATCAGTTCATTGTGATTGATCTACGATAGTCTTCATTGTTTTACAAAACATTATCAACACAAAACTCTCCAAGTGTGATCAAGATTGTCTGTTTGCATCAATCTATACTGCATTGAATTTCGACTGGCATCAAGCGATTAAATCTACTGATGTTCCACCATTACAGGACCCAGCACGCGCCAATCCAACCGATATTCCGCAGCCTGAAGCCGTGTTGTCGCACCGTTGCGCTGCTCGAACCACACCTAACGCACCCACCTGTTCCTCATGCACCATGTCGGTGTTGCTCCTGCCAAGCTGTGGCACCGTTGTTGATCGGATCCATTGTGCCACAGCCTGAACTTCTAATGTCTCCAGGGATCCACCGCCGCATACTCCCAACCTAGCCGTCGTCTTTTAACGAACGGACGCTTCCTAGCCACTTGATATTAACAGGCCACCGCAGGCCGCATGGCTTGTGGGCGACGATCGTCCGCTAGCATGACCCACAAGCCAAGCGTCCTAGTTGATTTTTGGATGGAAGAAAAAAGAAAGAAAAATAAAATGGTAATTTTGCACTTTAACCCCCAAAATTACAGTTATTTGCATATGTATGGTCAATTGTGGTGAATTTACATTATGGACCCTAAAGTTTCTTGTAATACTGAAAATAGTTAATAAATTCTGAAAATTTATATTAAATTCCATAAACATAATTTTTGGTATATAGGCTTCCATAAATTTGTTGAACTTTAGATTTAACACATATTTTAAGCTACATAACCCTGACTTTATTTTTCTTGGTATAATACCATGTTTATGTATGCTGAATTTATTTTTTTGTTTTTTGGTAATTTTGAAAACTGCCTGGTAATTCTTAAAAAATTATGAAAATTTTTAGATAATTATCTATTGAATAGATATAGACCATGCTTTATTGATTCAAAAGTAAGCATACAAAATATTGATTTTACCAGCAATAAAATTCATTTTGCATGAATATAAATAGGATATTTCAGACATAACAAAAAAAAGAATTTGCCAAGTCTGCCCTGAATGGCAGCAATTACCTTACGTGGGCAATGGATACCAAAACTAACCTAATAGCTCGATCTCTTAGAGCTCCTATTTGCTAGCCTGAAGCTGGCACCTTGCTCTTCCTAAAGCCGCCAAATGTGTGGCTCTGCACTTCCTAATGCACCACTTCCATGTGGACTTGAAGGCCGAGTATTTGATGGAGGTCCTTGGAGAAACTCTATGATTAGGAAAGATCCATTTTACTATTAGAAGCATAACATGAATGGACTCTTCTACGCCTCTAGGACTATACAAACATGGCAACATACAACTCCGTCGTGCACTAGCTTGTCTCCAAATTTTGTTTATATACATATGGTAAGATGATAGGCAAGACATTGTGCACCTTCTACCCCAACATGAGGATACTGAAGCAACAATACCATCAACGCCAAATGCCAATAGTATTATGATCTTGTCTACACTTTGCTAGAAGCAAAGAAGTACGATTAACTCATGAAGAATCGTCATATTTTTCAAATAAGGCTTAGGCAATGCCTGAAGTGCATGCCAATGCTCAGCAGACTAGCAATATCTATGATCGTGGAAACGACCAAAGGCATAAAGGGATAAATCGAAGAAATGTGGAATACCTAAGGGAAGAGACAAATCCCAGTACAAAACTACATAGTGGAATAAAGATAAAGGGCCAGTTAGCTTCCAGAAGCATGATCTAGCCAACAAAAATGCAAACCTTGTACACCCTTGGTTTGGTGTGGATGCATTGGCCATTTGTTGCGCAACTATCGTACCCTAAAGCATTTGGCAGATCTTTACATACAATCTACTAGAAAAGTCAACTAGACCCAAGAGCAGGGTGGAGGGAGGGGGGCGGGCAGGGGTCTGGTCCCCAATGAAAATAAGATTTAGTAGATGGTAATTAGTAATTAGCTAGCATTAGCAAACAACAAATAAAGGCCTATCCCATTCCCAACAGGTAAAGCTTCCATTTTTCTCAACTTGATGTACGCAATGCTTGATATCTCTTGCTAACTTAACAAATGGACTATATAAAATAGGTAAAGCTTCCCATTATTTAATGGTTGATAGGCTGTTACGATTGGTCATAACTCTTCCGGTGTCAACACAACCACAGAGTGAGCATTTTCAGCTATGAAACTTGTCAAGACCTGCCTTCGAAATAAAATAAGAGATGCTTTTTTCGACATTGCATGATAGTTTACATTGAAAAAGAACTAGCATCAAAAATTAGTTCGGATGAACTTATTGACTTATATGATCTTCTAGATAGTCATAGAACTAAATTTAAGTTAATAGAGATGTAAGTTTCTTATTCTAAAAAATATGTCATATTTTACTTATGTGGATATGTGGTTATGCTATTTTTAAATTTAAATGCATCGATATTGCTATGATATTTTTTATGGATACTATATAATTTTTTGTTAGTCCACGTAGCCCCCCTAACCCGAAATCCTAGCTCCACCCCTACCGAAGAGAATAATGTTGAGGCACACTTCATCGTTCAACTTGTTGTTAATATGGATGCTGAGAAGTATGATGATATGGTTTTTGATCCCACTAAATTTGAGGAGTTCTAGAAGAATACCCATGACATATATGGAGACCTGAATTAGTCAACTAATATTCATTTGCTTTGCTAGTCAATGTCATATATTCCTTATAAGTCTCCTTATCATTTTAGTCTTAGTTACTAAATGAATATTGGTTTATGCTATTAATGGTGATTATCATTTAAAATTAAATAAATTATTGTTTCCATATATTTTATTTATTTATTTATTGTGTTATGCCTTTTATATATTTTACAATATGTTCCTGATGCAACAATTGTTTGATCGTTAAATCATTCCTTTAATGTAGAACAAAGTACAAAACTTGAAGTTTTGTTGCGATGAAGACTATATTGAAAAACTCAAAAATATTTAAGATCTGGCATGATCGACTGGATCATCTTGGGTTGAATATGATAAGAAAAATCATTAATAATTATGTTGGCTATAGTATAAAAACTACCGACTCTCCTAGACTCAAAGACTTCTTATTCCTTGCTTGTGCTATCCAAAAAATTATAGGTTGCATTTTTTCTCTTAGTGAGTTTTTCTAAGTTTTCTCATATAAAGGTTTTTAACGAAGCAACAAGTGTAACATAATATGCAGGTGCAATGTAATTTTTTTCTCCATCCCTTTTTTCCCACTAGGTTTTTTAGAGGAGTTTTTGATAAAGCATATGTATTATACATTGTTTACTCAAGGGGGAGGGTTGAGATATAACTGGATTCTTGGTCGTGGTTGTTGAGATATGATTAGACTCTATATCTTTGTGGGCGAATATGAATCTATCTCTAATAGGTTCTTACTATAAATATGGTACACTATTGTACAAGAAAAACAATCTAATAAAGAGAAGGGAGTTTTTACCTTCCTCTATCCTATGTATTCTTTATTTATTCTTGATCGATTCATTGTGATTCATCTACAGTGGTTATCATCGTTTTACAACAAGCATAACATGTTATTCACAGCCACATGCATGGCCGCCAATTCCTATAAAAATCATGCATCTCTCACTTGGAGAGGAACACACACATAACAATCCCATGCAGGCCTTCGCTGCCTTCTGCCAGCATAAGCATGGTTTCTCGCTCATGCTCATAGCAACAAAGGAGCACAAGTTAGGCACACCCACAAGTACAATGAAAGAAAAACACTCAGATAAATAAATTGAAGGAAGAGGAGCAAAAACGCTGCTGGCTTCTCCTCACCTATGTATCTCGCCAATCATCTCCAACATACAATGATTCCCCACCCACATATTTCAGGGTGAGCACCTAGAACAAATCTCATTGGTTGATCTTACCTGATGAGAAGGAAAATCCTCACGAGACTGACTATATGTTGAAACGATTATAGTGCATTCTCTTCAATGAGATGGAACTAGCCATAGAATTCCCACTAGCACAGTATGAATTCTCCTAACATGACAGAGCCATCTACAAAATAAAAGAAATATATATAAAGCATACCGTGGCATCCTATTTGGCAAATAATCAACTGCGGCTATGCAAATCAATACAAAAATATCATACTATATTCATTTTTGCACCTCATACGAGAGTATAATTATTTAATAGTTCAAAGCATGCATCGTCCAATGCATCATATACATATCATTATCCACAAGATCGAGGCACACAATGCACAAATGTTTTTATACATCTACACCATGGTAGGGTGTCAACAAGAGAAAAAGGCTACTTAATCATACACATTAACAGACATCTATGACAGACAAGGCTAGACAAAATTATGGCCTAGCACTGATGAGGCAAGATCATTCCTCCATTAACATGTCTTAAATGGACAGGATTGGACACTTTGTTACTGAGCACCAATGAGGTAAAGGCAACACACACGTTCGTGTTCGACGATGGCAAGCATGCACATGACTAGGCACCGATGAGGCAAAAGTCATCCTCTACATTGATGTACCCTATCCGCAAATCAACATGACGATGGTGTATCGTGACTAGGCATCGATGAGACAATGCCACATCACATCCACACATCCATATCCTCACCATCTATGTCTACACCAATACCATAAATGTATATGGACGAGCAACTTAAAAACGATGACAACAGCGCAGCTTAATAGGAGGTATTATGTGGACTTGTTCTATATATGTAATTAACTGAACGCTATGAAAAGGCACAAAAGAACTGGCGGACTATACAATCTCCTATCAGATGCATTCTTTAAGCATAGAAGCAGAACACAAATAGATGAACTCCTCCAGGAGCATGTAATTTTGTATGTAGAATACATAATTAATGAAATACAGTGTTGAGAAACATTAGATTAGTCCTTTAACCATATTGGTTGCTCAAGAGTGTGGTTTGTTTGAATTTGAGTTAGACATATATTGTGAAGAGCTGTAGAGACAAAACAATCATGTGCTTTCTCAAATGATCTTCATAAAACATGTCTAATGTATATTGCAAGATTATAGAACAATTGCTCATATCTAGCTAAGGTACTTTGAATTTTAGTTAATTCTATTTAAAAAGTTATCACGAGACTACTTTAGAAGGATTTGAACTATTTTATATAACTAGCAAGAGGCCTGCGTACTTGCATGTGCATCATTTTAAAGCACATTTAGATGACTTGGCAATACATATGTAATTTTGCTTTTTGGAAAATAAATAATTGCAACACTACATTTATGATATTTTAATATTACATAATATAGGAGGGAATATACTTTGTTCCCTGACACTTGTCACATGTGATCGAAACTTTTCTCCCCAAATACTTGCATATAAAAAGTAAATATAGCATAACATAAAATTTTCTATTTATATCATCATTTCATTATTGCAACGCTTGTCTCTTTCTTTCAATACTTCTTTTAATATACATCATATTGCTTATACTGGTATAGCTAGCCAAGTGAACATCTGTCAATGTATGACTCTATTAGTCCCTCTATTCCATATAGATCCACCAAGTAAAGGGTTACAATGTTTTTCTGTAAGAATTTTTAGCATATTTTTGTTTTTTCTTAGCAATCGTAAAAAACTTAGGTTTTTCCTCAAATTAGCATATTTCTAGAATTTTAATATTAAATAAAACTAAAATTTATATTTTTCATCTAGTATGAAATTAGAAATCTCTACTTTCCTTTTATTTTTATTCCTTTGTTTTTGTTCTTGTTGTTTTCTATTTAATTTCAAATTTTAATTTTAGGTTATAGTTTGTATACAAGTCCAACTACAAATTTTCATCTAATTTTTAATTCTAAATTTTATCTATGTATGGGATTTTAGTTTATATTTGCATGAGAATCAAATGGTTGACTTTCTTTATTTTTTTCCTAATTTTTGTTAATTTTAATTTTTATTTGTTTACATTTCAAATATCATTTTTATGTTGAAAGTTTATACAAATCTAGCGGCTATTTTATCTATTTTTTATTCCAAATTTTAGCTTTGTACATGTTTTAATCTGGAGTTCATGGAAAATCAAATAGCTAATTTTATTTCATTTTTATTCTAGATTTCTAATATTTTTTATTATGGACTCTTTTTATGGGTTTTAATTTGCAGTTCATACTCCTGAGAATTGTTGACGTAGAAAGTAGTGCAGAGGATCGATGCGACTCCTGAGAAATCCATATCGAACTGTGACCTCTCGGCTCCAAAGGGGTTCACCTGCACCCCGAAGCTCTCCCAGTCTGACTTATTAATTCATGATTGGTTGAAGGCTTGAAGCAGCTCAGCGACCAAACAGAAGCACTATACAACCCGATGCCTTGATGTATTCTCTTACTAATATACATGCACATGTCATTAATTTTAGTAGTTGAAACTTGAAAGAACAAAGTGTCTCGCTGTGCCGGGCCAGCTCGGCAGCACGGGCCTATATTATGCTTAATGACGGAACCATGTCAAGCATGGCTCCTTTACGCTTCGTGCCTGTTTTGTGCCGTACCGGTTCAGATCCGGTCTACTTGCACTATTGCGACGAGAGGAAAAGAGTTGGAGATGCATGGAGTTGAGGCAATGGACACAAATATTATAAAAAAAGAACTAAAATTTATTTATTATTAGACAGTTACAGAGAGCGAGGGAGATGTGCTGAACACAGACGAGAGAGGGAGCAATGGGCAAGAAAGATAGTGAGTGAGACAGGCAAGAGAGATTGAGAGAGACAGACGAGAGGGGAGATTGAAAGAGACGGGTGAGAGAGAGAGCTAAGAAAAATGGGCGAGAAAGACTCTCCCCTCTTGCCCGTCTCTCTTAGGTGCCGGCGATGAGGGTGGCGTCCATGTTGTTGGGTGCATCTATGACGCTGATGCTTTGCAGGTCAGTGACTTTCATACTGAGTTTCTTCCTTATACCCTGAGTCATCGGGCCAGCACGGCCCGTATTATAGTGTCGTGCGGATCGTACCGCCCATCGTACCCGATTCTCGAGCCCAGCATAATCTGTGCTACAGTGTCATACCGGATCGAGTTTTGGATGGAGCCGTGCCCATCATGCCTCGGGCCGCCCAAAACAGCCTGCCCGAGTGCCAACCTCTCGTGTCTACCAAGCAAACAAAAGATCCACATACACACAACTTGCTATAATATCTGGGTCAATCAATATCTGAGCACATTCTGTGCGCTGCTGGTAAGTCAAATCAACAATCTAGCTTAATCAAAAGATAAAATGATTAATGCTCGCAAAAAAAAAAAAGATAAGACGCTTAATCAAAATATAACATCCCTTGCACTTTGCATCTATATAAAGATTGCAGTGCACGAAGTAGTGGCGTTGGGTATATAGGCTGTAGGTGAGGTGGGCTGGCTGGAGCCCAGTCACAAGGAAGTCAACCTCTTGCTGTCTGCAATAAAGAACGAAATCTCATGTTCCAATGGTGTCTTCTTTGAACACTGATCTTGGCACTTTGCCATCCAACCTTTGTGATGTAAACATAAAATACATATCACAAAATTCTAGAGTCTATCTCATGTTCCAATGGTCTCTTGTTTGAACACTGATCTTGGCACTTTGCAATCCAACCTTTGTGATATAAAACATAAAGTACATGTCAGAAAATTCTAGAGTCTATCTGGTGGAATTAAGAAATGCACTCTTCTTGAAACTTCTCGGCTCCTCCAGTATCGTCGGATGCTTCCTTGCTGATGAGTTCCTGCCAAGGCAGTCGACGGGAGGAAAAGACACAATAAGCAGAAGTTAGAATGAAATCTTCACTGGGAGAGAGGAAGGAGCACAAGCGTGTAGGAGGATTCTTCCTGTTAGTGCTGCTGCATTAGCTCGAGCCCTCAACCGCTCGATCGAACGGCACTAGATTTTTGACCTGCGCACTGAGATTGTTAATCATATCATATCTCCCTCTACGAACATGGACCGAGCGTATTATTGATCAAGGGACTGCAGGTGTGTATGTATGTATGTATCGCTTGCCGCGCTGGCGCAAGTTGCCGCCGGAGTCAGCGGGGGGTGCAGTGCAGTCCGTTGCGCTGCGTCGCTCCAAGCGTACGTGTTGCGCGTGCATGCCCACGTTGGCCGCCGGAGTCAACGCGCCGGGCCACTGCAGGTTGCGCGTGGGCGTGAGGTGATGGCCCTGAGAGCGGCGAGGCGTACGTGCTGGCGACGGCACGGGGCCCTGCGACTACATGGTGACTCTGCGTGTGGCGAATGGCGACACTGCTGGTGCTGAGAATGGTGCCAGCCTTGGTGCCATTGGCTTCAGGGAAAACGAGAGAGAATTGTGCGTCTGATCTATTTGGCAAGTGGAAGCAGCAGATTTTAGTCCTGACATATACGTGCTCGACTAGCGGCCAGGCCACAGATTTTCGCGAGCCGGAACTACAGGCGATTAAACTCGTTGAATGAGTAAAAAATGGTGCTTGACTTGGGTCAGACAAAGGGCTCGAGTTGGCTCTCGTTAAGAACGGTGGTACGAGGTTGCATGTGTCAGCATCCTGCCTAAACGCCCGGAGCAGGAAGCGGCTTCGGAGGTCATGGCGCCAGAACTGAAGATGGAGGGAGCGGATGCTGGCGCGAACCAAAACAGGCCAACCAGGAGGACGACTCGAGCCCACAAGCTCAACCCGTGCGTTGTTGGTCCAGAATGGGCCAGCAAGTAATGGGAAAGTCTAGCTGTCCGATTGAGTTGTAAGGAGCAGCATGTAATGGGTGAGGGTGCCGTATGTACGCGAGCTATATAAAGAACTTGCGTGGAGAGCAAGGGGGACGATTAGGTGGTGGCGAATAGCCAGTTTTGGCGATTGCTGGGCAGCGGAGAACTTGTATTCTTCATACCAAATCGTTCGTATATACAAGTTGATAGTAGATATCTCACATCTGGTATCAGAGCCAGAACCTTGGGAATCGACATACTGGAGGCGATCCACCACCATTTCACCCGATTGCAAGCCAGGTCAGGAGCCATGGCGCCGCCTCGACCCGATGATCCGCTCACAATGATCTTGGCCAAGTTGGAAGAGAATAGCAAGAAGGAAGAGGAAACTCGATCGATGGTCGCGGATGTGTAGCAGTACGTCCGGCGCGTTGATGAATCGCTGCGGAAATTAACGGAAGAGCACGAGCAGCTGGTGGAGTGGAAGCCGACCGTGGAGAATCAGGTGACTGATTTGCATACCTCAATGATTGATCTGAAGCATCAAGTCGGCCGAGTTTTGGCTCAAGTCTCCTTTGATCCATCCAATTCCAAGGGGGAAAATGGGACGTCTGCTTCTACCCATCTGGAAGGTCCGCAAACCGCGGCGACGTCCGGGCAATTTGGCCACCGCGATATTCATCTTCACCGGAGAGCGGGCGCTGGGGCCGGAGATGCCCCGGTGCCTCCTCCGATCACAGTATCGACCTCAAACGCCCATTCATATTCATCAATTCGATCAAGTCCGATGCGCTTCTACTTTCGCATCTATGGCCCAGAGTCTAGGTGCTACCTTACCTCAAGTTAATTTGCCTGCGTTTGATGGTTCAAACCCCAAGCTGTGGAAGAATCGTTGTGAAAGTTTCTTTGCATTTTATTCTGTTCCGGAAGAGATGTGGGTTAGGTTGGCTACTTTGAACTTTGAAGGACCTGCTGTCTTTTGGTTGCAATCTATGAACAACAAAATTTCTTGTATGAACTGGGAAGAGTTAGGTCTGGTTCTCGTTAATCGATTTGGCAGAGATCAACATGGATCTCTAGTGCGCAAATTTTTTCACATTCAACAAACTGGCACTGTCTCTGAGTACATTGAACAGTTTGACGCATTAGTGCATCAGTTACTAGTGTATGACAATACTTTGCATAATGAGTTCCTCACTACCCGATTTATTGATGGCCTTGATATTCGTTCAGTTGTTGTAATTCAGCGTCCAAAGGATCTCGATACTGCTAGTGCGCTCGCGATTTTGCAGGAAGACGTGCTGACAATTCAGCCTCGGCGCGATGCCCGCCGGGTGGATGTTGTCCCTTCTGGGCGAACTTTTGGGTGATCCATACCAATGGCGCTTCCACCTCCTCCAGTCACCAGGCCGACTACCACAGTGAATCTGAAGGACAAGAAGCACATGTCAGCTACAAGACCACGGCCTCAAGATGATCACATGTCAGCCTTAATGGCATATCGCAAGGCGAAAGGACTCTGTTATAAGTGTGGTGAACGGTGGAGACATAATCATCGATGCACAGCGACAGTTCCCCTGCACTTGGTTGAAGAAATGTGGGCGCTGGCCAGAGATACCAACGATGATGTTCACTCGGAAGTAGCAGATGCTCCTCTCATGTGTGCAAATCAGGAAGGGGGTGAAGAGTTGGTATTGGCCATTTCGTGTGAAGCAGTGAATGGGTCGGAAGGATGCAAGACAATCCATCTCAAAGGATTAGTTCACTGTTAGGAAGTGCTAATGCTGGTGGACTCTGGAAGTTCGGGCAGTTATATCGGCAGTCATTTGCTACCTGTGATGCCTGGAGTTCAAAGGATGGATGAATCAGTTCGGGTCAAGGTTGCTGATGGAGGCATCTTACATTGCAATTTCTGTATCCCACAATGCAGCTGGTTGTGTCAAGGCTAGACATTCATTTCACATCTGAAGGTCTTGCCATTGAGCGGGTATGACATAATCTTGGGAATGGACTGGCTTGAAGAGCACAGCCCGATGGCAGTCCATTGGGGCCGAAAGACTTTGTCGTTTCGGTATAAAAATCAACAGGTGCAACTTCAGGGTATCATTCCTGCGGTGAACCGTTGTCCGGCAATATCTGGCAGTCAATTAGATGCCCTCATTAAACAAGAAGCAGTTGAGCAAATCCTTGAAATTTCAGCAGTCCCGGAGCACACCAATAGTTCAGTAAGTCATATGGGTATTATCAAGTTGATTAAGGAGTTTGATCATCTCTTTAAAAAACCTACTGGATTACCTCCCCGCCGCGATTGTGATCATGCCATTCCCTTATTGCCGGGCATCCAGCCTTTCCGACTGCGACCATACCGTTACACTCCTCAGCAAAAAGATGAAATCGAAAAACAAGTACAGGAAATGCTGGCAGCAGGTGTCATCCAATATAGTTCCAGCCCATTTGCTTCTCCCGTCCTGTTGGTGAAGAAAAAAGATGGAGAATGGCGACTGTGTGTTGATTACAGACGGTTGAATGCACACACTGTCAAAAATAAGTATCCTATGCCGATCCTGGACGAACTATTGGATGAATTGGCAGGAGCATCAATTTTTTCTAAGTTGGATCATCGGTCTGGCTATCACCAAATACGAATCAAGGAAGGGGATGAATACAAGACAGCTTTTCAAACCCACAATGGCCATTTTGAGTACAAAGTCATGTCATTTTGAGTACAAAGTCATGACTGGAGCTCCAGCAATATTTCAGGGATTTATGAACTTTGTTTTGGCACCCTTATTGCGCAAATGTGTAGTTGTCTTCATTGATGATGTCTTAGTATACAGTTCAACAATGAAAGATCATTTGGACCATTTACGCCAAGTATTTGAATTACTCAGTCAGCATCAGTTACATCTTAAAGTCTCTAAATGCTGTTTTGCGCAACCTCAACTGGAATTCCTTGGACATATTATCAACGAAGGGGGTGTAGCCACAGATCCTTCCAAGATTGCAGTGATACAGAGATGGCCAATACCGCGATCTGTGAAGGATATACGGAGTTTTTTGGGCATGACCGGCTATTATCGACGTTTTGTGCAAGGATTTGGGGTCATCAGTAAGCCGTTAACTTCTCTTCTCAAGAAAGGCCAACAGTTCATCTGGACTGACGAAGCTCAACAATCTTTTGTGGCCCTCAAACATGCTCTTATATCAGCTCCTGTTTTAGCACTACCCAATTTTACTCAGACTTTTGTCATTGAATCTGACGCCAGTGAAGTGGGTATTGGTGCAGTGTTACAACAAAATGGGCATCCAGTAGCCTTTATCAGCAAGGCTCTTGGTCCTAAGAATCAAGGTGTTTCTACATATGAAAAAGAATTTCTGGTTATCTTATTTGCTATTGATCAATGGCGACCGTATCTACAACATGCTCCATTTGTGATCAAAACTGATCACTAGAGCTTAACCCACTTACTAGCACAAAGGGTCACTTCTCCTCTTCAGAAAAAAGCGATCACCAAGTTACTGGGACTGTAGTTTACTATTCAGTACAAGAGAGGGCAAGACAATAGAGTCGCTGATGCTTTGTCTCGGCGCCCTGATTTTCAGTCTGACCTGGATGACACTTATTTGTCGGTGTCGGCAATATCTATCAGTAAACCCATTTGGTTGGAACAAGTAGCGCAAGGGTACCAGCAGGATTCGGCCACTCAGAAAATATTGACCGAACTTGCACTCGGATAGAGTGTGCCGAACTTTAATCTCAACGAGGGTATTCTCAGGTTTAAAGGGAGAGTTTGGATTGGCAACAACACTGAATTACAGCTGAAGTTGATGCATGCCCTCCATGACAGTGCAATGGGTGGTCACTCTGGTTTTCCAGTTACCTACAGGCGCATCAAAAACCTGTTTGCTTGGCCTGCGATGAAGAAGGATGTCCATCAATTTGTTACGACATGTAATATCTGTCAGCGGGCAAAACCAGATCGAGCCAAATACCCTGGTCTCCTTCTGCCCCTTCCTATACCCGAACATGCATGGCAGACTGTCACACTCGATTTCATTGAAGGATTACCCAAAACCAATTCTTACAACTGTATTTTGGTAGTGGTGGATAAATTTTCCAAGTTTGCCCACTTTATTCCTCTAGCTCATCTATTTACAGCCCTCACAGTGGCTCAAGCTTACATGTCTCATGTGTACAAGCTGCATGGCATGCCTCGTGTGATAATCTCTGATCGTGACAAGGTATGTACTAGTTCTGTATGGCAAGAATTATTTAAACTATCTGGTACATATCTACACATGAGCAGTGCATACCATCCTCAATCAGACGGACAAACTGAAAGGGTCAATCAATGTCTGGAAGCCTATCTTCGGTGCTTCGTTCACGCTTGTCCTAAGCAGTGGATTAAATGGTTGTATTTGGCTGAATTTTGGTACAACACAAGCTATCATTCAGCCCTCAAAGCATCACCATTTGAGGTTCTCTATGGGCACTCACCCAATCATTTTGGTATTGCTCCGGCTGAGGTGTGCACTGCTCCTGATCTGCAAGATTGGCTAACTCATCGTAATCAGATGAATGCCTTGGTGAAGCTTCACCTTCAGAGGGCTCAACAGCGGATGAAACATCAGGCGGACAAGCATCGATCAGAGCGCACATTTGCTGTGGGAGACATGGTATATGTCAAATTCCAACCTTATGCTCAGACATCAGTGGCGCACAGGGCAAATTATAAATTGGCTTTCCGCTATTTTGGACCTTACCCAATCATTTGCAAGATCAACGATGTCACCTATGAATTGAAGTTACCAGCCACAAGCTCGGTCCATCCAGTCTTCCATGTATCACTCCTCAAACCAGCCAAGCGAGCACCTCGTCAGGTCCGTGATCGCATTCCCGATCTTGACCAACACTTACAGTTTCCAATGCAAATTTTGGATCGCCGGTTATGTCGTCGCGCCAAAAAGTAATTCCACAACTCCTTGTGCATTGGTCTTCATGGCCGGCGTCGATGGCTACCTGGGAGGACGAGCAAGTGGCGAAAGAGCAGTTTCAGAGCACCGGCTTGGGGACAAGCCGATTGTCAGGGAAGGATGTCGACATCCTACCTAAATGCCCGGGAGCAGAAGCGGCCGGAGGTCATGGCGCGTAAGCGAAGATGGAGGGAGCGGATGCTGGCGCGAACCAAAACAGGCCAACCAGGAGGACGACTTGCGCCCACAAGCCCAACCCGTGCGTTGTTGGTCCAGAATGGGCCAGCAAGTAATGAGAAAGTATAGCTGTTCGATTGAGTTGTAAGGAGCAGCATGTAATGGGTGAGGGTGCCGTATGTACACGAGCTATATAAAGGAACTTGCATGGAGAGCAAGGGGGACGATTAGGTGGTGGCGAATAGCCAGTTTTGGCGATTGCTGGGCGGCGGAGAACTTGTATTCTTCATACCAAATCGTTCGTATATACAAGTTGATAGCAGATATCTCACAGCATGGTTGAACGCTACTACGCTAGTGTCGAGGTTTAAAAGGGGAGCGGAGGCAGAGGAGGACGCTCTCCTCCCTTCGTGGTTCTTGAACTGCATGCTTAGGTTTTAATTTAATCGAGCCTAATGAGCAGCTGGCAAGCTAGCTCGAGAAAATGCTTGCTTATGGCACAAGTTCGGGCTAAGTCAAGTAGAGCCCTTAACAAGCCGAGTCCAGTGGTGTAGCCTGTCTATTTTTTGGAGTCAATTGATTCTAAGTGTTTTTGCAAAAATGTCTATGTAGTACTAATATTTTTTTGGCCACACAAGTTCATAGGAGTAAATATTTTATTACAGTTGACCTCATATGTTTTGAATCTTGGCGACGCGCCCGCCGCCGACCTCCCGTCACCGAGACGCGCTGGCTAGTGGACAAGCTACAGGCATGCAGGGGCGGAGCACCCGGTATGGCGAGGTGTGGCGCTCGCCATACCTCGATTCCGCGGTGAAAAACCCCAGCGACGAATCGTTTTTTTGTCCCCGTCGGCTGGCCGCCATCCTAGCTACTGCATCCGTTGTTGAGAGTCGAGACCGTATCTCAGCATCTAGCCTGGGTGCTTGTATTGTACAGACGCATCCGCATCTGCTATTCAGCTTGATGCAGCGGCGAGACGCGAGACGGCGAGAGACGAACCGTCGTCGTCGAATCGAAGTCAACCAAGGGCGCTGACGTCGAGTCGTCATTGGCGATCCGTTGATCTGGTAGGCACTGAGCAACAGCGTGTCTCTCATGCACCCTACGTAAGTGGCCCAAGCATGGCGGCGGTATGCGCGTCTTGCATTTGGCCATTAAGTTATTCGATTAGTATTAGCACATGCCACATTCACATGGCGCAGCTTGTTTACAATTTACTCAATTGCTTGTTTATTATTTTATTTAGTTGTTTTCCCACTCAATTGATTAGTAAATGGTTGGACAGATAAAAAACAAGAGTGAAGTAATTAAGTAAAAATATATCGAAGGAAAGGGCAAGGCCAACGCCCAAACGACAATTACACAATGCAATCTGGGTTTATTTACGGACAAAGTCGAGATAAAATCATTTTCTATTTCTGTTCTCGTAAGTTTTGGTGATATGATGGTGCTGAGCGTTTTTTTTTTGTCCGGTTGCAGCAGCTAGGAACTCAAATGTTGCATAAGAGGTTGAATCTTACGTTTTCAAACTCGTCATACCTTAAGTTTATTCCGTCCTCCGCCACTGCAGGCATGCATGCGTTATAGCGCTCCAGCCTCCGTTTCGACGCGCCGGTCGATGATCGGAGCGCGTCGCGCTCCCGAAACACCGCGGACGCCCACCACTACCCATCGCTCCGGCCGCCGCCCACCTTCGAAACAGTCAGTTCGCGGCGCCGTGGCCCAGCTCTTTTAAAAAAATCGATCAGATCAAACTCTGGTATTCACTAACCATCGTACCGTCCAACTAACCACCACGCCGTCCAAATATCCTTTGTCCAAGTCCAACCTCTGCGTGTGCCGACGGCCTCCGCTGCATCGTGCCTTTGCCTTCCATTGAGCAGTGTGATTACAACATGATCATAGCATGTCCCTCCTAACTCCTTTCTTAACAGGATAAACGATTTGAAACTAAGGCAGGCATTGCAGACGGGCTACGTAAATTCATGTCAGGACTCGGGATCAGGAGTTCGAATATCAACAGTTAGATACGTTATGGGCCAACTCTAAATGTCTGAATGAAGCATTGCAGAAATAAAGCGAAAGGGCAACGACTTATATGGACATTTGCAGCCCAGCTCACGCATGACGTGGGCATTTTTTTCCCCATGCATTTCATCGACGAAATAACAGGAGTTAGATTAGAGGCACAGTTAGAATTCCATGAAACACATACCCGCACCTACAACTGACAACGTACAAAACAGCAGGCAGCGTCCGTAGAGCAGGGAGATTAAAGAAGCTCCGCAAGCAGTACTTCGTGAATGTTCAGATTGTGCCAGGTGCGTGTCTGATGCTTATATTTAGGCTGTTTCTCATTGTTCTTCTACCAACACCCATATTGCCCTTTGTCATCATGGCAACAAATTCCCCGTAATCAATGCGACCATCCTAGTGAAAAAAGGAGCAAAATAAGGAGCAATTAGATCAATGTTGTTCAGAAATTTTTGAAGTGGGGTAGTAAGCCATATGCATCAAAGCATACAGTCACAAACATTTGGATTGAATGATGTGACTACAAACAGCGATGAGCTTCGAAATTCACAAGTTCTACAATAATAAATAAATCTTCAAGTTTCACGCACTTATATCATTAGATGAACATTCAGGGTCTGTTCGGTTCACATATTAAGATTGCCATGTTTAGCCATAGTTTTTTGCCAAATTTGTCTAAAGTTAGGTTATCAAAATTGAAGCCACACTTTGGCTAGACAAATGAATTTTGCCACGCTTTTTTGAGTCAATGACACATAGGACCTAGATGACAAAAAGTAATCTTGGCACAAGTATGATTATGAACCAAACGGAGGCCTAACTCGGTTAAACTTGCCTAACTTGAGATGTGGCAACATGTGGCAAAGTTTGGCTATGAACTAAACAGGCCTTTAATCCCTCTTATGCCCCTAGATAAATCCCTAGCAATCCCCAATAAAGAATTTATGATGGTCTATGCAGTTCAGCCTTTCAGGTCTTAGGGGTACATTCTTGTTCTAGAATGCAGGGTAGCTATAACATGGTACACTTTTTGAAGTTCCTTAAATAGATGATTAAGTAAGATTCAGTATATCTCTTACTAAACAGGCCTTTAATCCCTCTTATGCCCCTAGATAAATCCCTAGCAATCCCCAATAAAGAATTTATGATGGTCTATGCAGTTCAGCCTTTCAGGTCTTAGGGGTACATTCTTGTTCTAGAATGCAGGGTAGCTATAACATGGTACACTTTTTGAAGTTCCTTAAATAGATGATTAAGTAAGATTCAGTATATCTCTTCTGCATGTGTTGGCTATAACAAAATAATAGACTATAAATACAAGCTAACACAACATTAATAGTATCATATACGATATATGTAAAAAAGTATACTTACATTATCCTGATCGGCTTCTTTAATGACGTCATCAAGAAAAGCATCTGGCATATTATGCTCTCTGCAAGCTTGCTCAAGCTCATCCACTGTAATGTAACCACTGCCATCCTTGTCGAAATAAGAAAAGGCTGCCACTAGATGTTCCTCACGGCCTAGTTTATTGAGATGCAATGTAGCAGCAATGAATTCTATATAATCAACGGTTCCACTGTTGTCCACAGCCGCCTTAAGTTATTCAAATAAAACAAAACAAATATGTAAGCTTGTGTTTACTCTTTTAGGAGTACCTAAGATCCTAAATCACAAAACATACACTCGGTGTGGAAGAGAAACTGTAAACTGAACTACGAAGACACTAAATAGAAAGGAAGTTGCATAGGCATTTACGGGCATATAAGCACATGTTCGTTGGAAATAAAATGGCTGACGCTTCCAAGGAAACTAAGTTTTAGCTGTAGAATGCCTGAAACATGTAAGTTTTCTTGTGAGTTGGGAGATCACAAGACAAATAGATTGACCAAAAAAAAAGTTTATTCAACCTCGAAATTCTGGAATATATTAGTCAAAATCACTAGTTTTGTGTGAATAGATATTCACATCCAATTCATTCCAGCTGAGGTTACTGGTCATAAAACTACAAGAGTTGGGGGCTAGAAACCAGGAGGCTGAAGCTTAGGGACAATTTCTGTTGAGAAGCTGAAGCTGACTCATAGAAGTTTTAAAAACAAAAAGGGGAAATACTTAAGCTAGAAAGTTGAAACAGGCATTTCAATTAATTTTCAGCCAACTTACCGCCTCATAAGATCACGTATCTCGGTATCCTTCAGTGTTGAATCATATCTTCTCATGCCTTCTTTGAGCTCATCGTATGTAATTGCACCGCTATTATCTGTGTCCATTGCCTTGAACATTTCCTTTACCCCCGCAATCTCCTCCTCGGAAAGACTCTCAGCAATTACCTGGTAGAACAAATACAAATCCTCTATTAACACAAAATACAGCAAGTGTGCCCCACAAGATAAATAAAATGGAGTGAAATAAGAATGACGCCACCAGATAATCAATGGTATACTAAAAATACCGGTTATGTTCAGTAAATACCAGACATACTGGTAACCTTGGGTAACAATAGTGTAAAAATTACAGACAAGGGAATCCAACTGACTTTTCTAAAACATTAATTATGCCAAGCAGAGTAATGAGAGGGTCAGGTAATGCAGTAGAAAGGCCTTGAGGGAAAGGTCGTCATCCTTGTTCGCCAGCAAGAAGTTTTCAGGTTTGAGATCCCTGTGCATGACCCCAATCGAGTGGCACGCCTCGACGACCCCTACAACGACGCGCGTGAGTTCGGCCGCCTTGCGCTCGCTGTAGTGCCCCCGCTGTATGATGCGGTCAAACAGCTCGCCGCCAGCGCAGAGCTCCATGACGATGTGGACGTAGAGGTGGTCCTCGTAGGCGCCCTTGATGGCGACGACGTTCCGGTGGCCGGCGAGGTGGTGCATGATCTGGATCTCACGGCGCACGTCCTCGACGTCCTCCTTGGTGACGAGCTTGCGCTCGGCGATGGGACTTGCAGGCGAAGTCCACCCCCGTGGCGAGGTCGGTGCAGAGGTAGGTGGTGCCGGACTGCCCCTGCCCGAGCTTGCGCCCGAACGCGTAGTGGTCGCCGAGGCTCGGGGCAGGGTGGCCGAGCACGTTGGCCGTCAGCTCCACGGGTGCGGGCACGCCGACGCGAGGCGATCTCTGTCGCGTCTACCTAAAGCCTCGCGGGGGTATATGTGCGGCCGCGGCGCGGTTTGGGTTAGGAAACGCGCGGTCGATGGGGCCTGGAACGGATTCGCTAGTGTAAACGGGCTGGAAATGGGCGAGTTTCCTGGGATGGATGGATGCATCTACTATTGCCACTGCCAGTGTTCTGCTACCGGCGAGCGGTGCACTTATCGTCTTATCCAGTCGTGCAGGAAAGGTTGGCTGATCTTTTTCCCTGGACATAAATAAACGTTTTCTCTTTTGCGAGGAAATAATTTTCCAGTACCTATTTGAACTACGGATTCTTTTTATATTCCTGCAGAAAATTAAATTATTTTCTGCAAAATTTCTGCATAATCATCGTGTTAAATAGGGCCACAAGGCCACAAGTTTTCTTTCTTCATATTGTTTTGTGCAGTTGTACCATGCTACTCACTCTGTAATTTATTTTATAGTCGTATTTTCTAATAATGTTGTCTATAAATATAGAACATATTTTATGTTTAAATACAAAATTAGTATAACATTTATTTTATAGCCCTAATAAATATGTAGCTTTAATTGATATTTTCTATGTGCATGTATTAAATATAATTGTTGGAAATAACAATTAGTGATAATCTAGTTATTTTCAATACCTCATTAATTTATATGCTAAGAGAAAATATGTCATATAAACTTGAACGAAGGAAGAGTAATTTAAAAGAGAAGATAATGACACTGTACTAGTAGTACCACGATGATGGAGTAAGGGAGGGAAGGCTAGGACTATGTGCCGTTTGGTTTGGTTTACTTTCCTGAATCGGTCACAGATCCGACAGCATAGTTGACTTTGTATGGAGCTGATCGATGAATACTACAAGGATCGAGCAGACTAAGCCCGTGCGCCGATCATTTAGGATAGAAACAAGGCTGGGGCATGCACACGGTGATCTTGCTCAACGGGCAACGTGCGGCAGTGGGGGATCAGGAGCGCTCGTGTGTGCAGAGGTGGGCGTCGTGTCGTGCCGATTAGGTTTGCATTTAGCGAGTCCAGGTACGATCTATTTGTACTTTATACCGTATCGGTCTAGACCCGGCCCATTTGCACTACTGCGACGAGAGAAAAGGAACCGAATGCACATGGAGTTGAAGCAGTGGACACTGATATTATGAGAAAAAGAAAAGTAAAATTTATTTATTCTTAACCGGTTACACAGAATGAAGGGGATGTACTGAATACGGGTAAAAAAAGAGGCAATGGGTGAGAAAGAGAGGTAGGGAGACAAGCGACAGAGATTGAGACACAGGTGTGAGAAAACTGAGGGAGATCGAGAGAGACGTACGAGAGAGAAAGTAACTTCTTGCGCCGTCTCTCAATTCTCCCTGAGCTTACTCTCCCCTCTTACTAGTCTCTCTCAGGTGTCGAAGACTGGAATGGTGTCTATACTGCTAGGTGTGTCTATGGCACTCATGTTCTACAGGTCGGTGACCTTAATACTAGGCTTCTTCCTCATGCCCTAATCATCGACTCGGCATGGCTCGTACTACAGTGTCATGCCGGGTCGTGTCGCCCACTGTGCTCGGTCCTTAGGCTCGGCACACCCTGTGCTACAGTGTTATGCTGCCCCGGCGTGGTCTATTTCGTGTTGTGATAGGTTTTGGACTAGGCATGTCACAGTGCCTCGGGTCAGACCAAAAAAGCGCAGCCCGAGTGCCTACCTCTACTCGTGTAGGTGGCACCATTCTTCCTCCTCCTTTGCCGAATTATCTCCCCGTCTGCTGACCTCTATGTTGCAGCTACCTCTCGCTGCCATGCGGCGCAACGATAAACATGAACCCCAAGCGACAGTGAGATTTGTGGAGTTCTTCTGCCTAAAATGCAAGTAGTCTGTGGGCGAGGGCAAAGTAGAGTAGAAATGATGAGTCCTTCCATGATTTTAAAAACCGGTTCGGTTTTCGCAGTACGAAAACCGTAAAAATCGCTCAAAAACCGTCAGAAACTGAATGGTTAAGAAATAAAAAAAATTTAAAAAAAAATAAAATAATAAAAAACCGTTCGGTTTTCAACGAAAATCGCGGTTTTTTACGAAAAACCGATCGGTTTTCACCGAAAACCGACCCGGCCAATTGAATGTTCTTTAAAAACGGTTTTTGAGCACGGTTTTTCGACGGTTTTCGAACACATAAATTTTTTCAAAATTTTTAATTTTTTTAATTAGACCGGTTTACCAACGGTTTTGGATCTTGAGCCGGAACAGGAAGGTCGAAAACCACGGTTTTCGGTGATTTTGTTAACTCTAAGTCCTACGGCTAAACCGCGGACGCGCACAGGCTAAATGCTCACAGGCTAGTCTATTTTTACCCCCATCGACTCTTTTCTGAATTCGAGATTCTAGCCCTAGCTACAAAACCAGAGATTGGAGACCTCGGACTCTCAAAACAAGCAAAACAACACGCTAGCTTTAAACCACTATCGTTTTGGCTAACACGACAACTACATGCCAAAAAATCGCTGACACAGATGGCACATGAATGACACAGCTCGCGGTTTGGCCGGATGTGCGCAAGGACTGTGCCATGAACAGTAATCTCATGTACAGTAAATCAATCTAGAACACTGAATAGCAAGAAAATCATCTAGGGTCTAGTGAGCAAAAATTAATCTAATGGATTAATCTAATTGCACAGACTTGAGAGACTCGTGTTGATAATGTGTTGAATAGAAAAATTGATCGCCTTATATCAATCTCAATGCCAATTAAGAATATTGAGAATATTCGAATAACAATCACATAAAGATAAACACAAGATTTAGAGGATTTTATCTTTTTTTTTCTTTATTGATTATAGATTGATTCTCTTGTAGAATGAGATACTATATTTATACCAAAAATCTCTTATGGGTAGTTTAGGACTTAGCCCACCAAAACCAATAGTCTAGTTATATATCTTTTTTTTTTTTGAAAATAAATTTTAAAGAAGTATAAAAAGGATTTAGAGGATAAAAGGATTTAAGAAGATAAGGAAATTTAAAATTTTTTTTTTTTGGATCTTTTTTAAGAATTCAATTTTGAAGAATAGGTCTTTTAGCCAAGTTTTTCCGATTTTGAGCCATTCGTTTTTTATTTTTCCTAGAATATCAACAACCTAATTTCCATATTTTTTGTTGCGCAGAAAAAATTCTTTCATTTAAAGTTAATAAAGAAATATCAAAAACTTTCTTGAAAGAAAATAACAATTTTTATTTCACCTGTATAAATCCAAAAGGATTTAAAAAATTTATAAAGAGAATTTTAGATATTTCTTTAAAAATCTTTGAGCGGGGGGGGGGGGCCGCAGGGGAAGGGGAAAGGGCGCCGTTTCCTGAATCAACTCAATAATGAAAAATGGTTGTTCCTTGGTTTCCCGGAAAAAAGGAAATTTTATTCCCAAAATCGAATTTATCTTCCACAATTAACTTGGCAGGTCCTTTGGCCTGTGATTCTTTCTTTACCTTCCCTTCCCAAAAAATGAAAAATGGAAGTTTGTTCACGTCCTTTCTGGGACCCTTCTGAGGAGGTCCCGTCGCCTCCTATCCACTATGGTAATCAGTTTTGGGGGACTTGTCAGGTCGTATCTTTAAATCATTATTTATATTGTATGTCTGTAAACTTATTGTTTTCCACGTTTATTTACTGCCTGAGCTAAATTTTTTAAAATTTTAAAATTTAAAATAAAAAAAAAAAAATCGAATATTTCATTCATTAAAATTTTATTTATTACCAAAAGGTTTTTTTTTTAATTATTGTTGGTTTTTTAAAAAACTAACTGTTTTAATCTATTCCAACTTTCAACTAATGAAGTTCCGTTTAATTTAAAAAGATTATGGGTCCCTTGCACCTTTGGCTCAGCATTTTCAATTTCTAATTGTTTTGAACTCTTTGTATTATTTTAACCGCTTGTGACCTAACTTTGATAGACTTTCTAAAAACGATCTTCAAAATAATTACACCTTCAGCCTGGGTCACACATCCTCTTCCCAACTTCTTAAAGGACAAGTGCCTAAACGGGGTCTCTTCTTCAGAAAAACTTAGGCTGCAAAAGAGTTTTCCTCCCCCATCCGTTGGCATTCAGCGCCTGACCTTGGTTTTGGCACCAACATCCACGGGCTCATCCAAGCAATTGCGGTTTTCCAACCACCTCCCTTCAATAGTTCAAAATGAATTTGATTCCACCCTCCCCGACCCTTAGTTTCGAAATTTAACTGAAATGTTTCACAGCCCAACTAGTCCGTTTTTGTTGGTTCTTTTTCCAAGTTTTTCGGGATTTCGGATCTAGATCGAAGTAAAATTAAAAATTTAGTCAATCATATATAAAATATTTGTGTAAAACTTCACATTACTTTAAAAACAATAAATAATCAAACATTTTTAACCTTAGGGTTATTCGTTAACAAAGGGAGTGCCATCCCTTGGAATATATTTCGTGTTGTGATAGGTTTTGGACTAGGCATGTCACAAAGGCCTCGGTCGACTAAAAAGCGCAGCCCGAGTGCCTACCTCTACTCGTGTAGGTGGCACCATTCTTCCTCCTCCTTTGCCGAATTATCTCCCCGTCTGCTGACCTCTATGTTGCAGCTACCTCTCGCTGCCATGCGGCGCAACGATAAACATGAACCCCAAGCGACAGTGAGATTTGTGGAGTTCTTCTGCCTAAAATGCAAGTAGTCTGTGGGCGAGGGCAAAGTAGAGTAGAAATGATGAGTCCTTCCATGATTTTAAAATCGTTCGGTTTTCGCAGACGAAAACCGTAAAAATCGCTCAAAACCGTCAAACTGAATGGTTAAGAAATAAAAAATTTAAAAAAATAAAATAATAAAAACCGCTCGGTTTTCAACGAAAATCGCGGTTTTTACGAAAACCGACGGTTTTCACCGAAACCCGACCCGCCAATTGAATGTTCTTTAAAACGGTTTTGAGCACGGTTTTCGACGGTTTTCGAACACATAAATTTTTCAAAATTTTTAATTTTTTAATTAGACCGGTTTACCAACGGTTTTGGATCTTGAGCCGAATAGGAAGGTCGAAAACCACGGTTTTCGGTGATTTTGTTAACTCTAAGTCCTACGGCTAAACCGCGGACGCGCACAGGCTAAATGCTCACAGGCTAGTCTATTTTTACCCCCATCGACTCTTTTCTGAATTCGAGATTCTAGCCCTAGCTACAAAACCAGAGATTGGAGACCTCGGACTCTCAAAACAAGCAAAACAACACGCTAGCTTTAAACCACTATCGTTTTGGCTAACACGACAACTACATGCCAAAAAAATCGCTGACACAGATGGCACATGAATGACACAGCTCGCGGTTTGGCCGGATGTGCGCAAGGACTGTGCCATGAACAGTAATCTCATGTACAGTAAATCAATCTAGAACACTGAATAGCAAGAAAATCATCTAGGGTCTAGTGAGCAAAAATTAATCTAATGGATTAATCTAATTGCACAGGACTTCGAGAGACTCGTGTTGATAATGTGTTGAATAGAAAAATTGATCGTCTTATATCAATCTCAATGCCAATTAAGAATATTGAGAATATTCGAATAACAATCACATAAAGATAAACACAAGATTTAGAGGATTTTATCTTTTTTTTCTCTTTATTGATTATAGATTGATTCTCTTGTAGAATGAGATACTATATTTATACCAAAAATCTCTTATGGGTAGTTTCAGACTTCGCCCACCAAAACCAATAGTCTAGTTATATATCTTTTTTTTTGAAGGAACAGTGTGAGCTCGCCAAATGCATTAGAAAGGATAGAGTTTACAAATAACTAGAACTACCGAGAAATAAAAAGGCCGAAAGAAACCGCCAAGTGCAATGAAAAGGAAAACCAAAAACACAACAACCCCATACAACTAGAATCAGACTCTCACAGACTATCGTTTAGCACCAACATTGTCGAACCACCGTGAAGAAAGAATCAAAGCATCTCAAAAGCCGCGATCATTACGCACGCCCCGACAACCAAATCGCCACCGATGCATCGAGTCAGATGTTTTGGAAAATCCTACCATTCCTTTCTTTCCAAAGGTTCCACAGACCGTATGTAACAACCCCATCGAACTCCTTCCGCCTAGACATTACCACCGAGACGAGCTTTCTTCCACCATGCGGAATTCTCCATATGAGGTCCCAAAGGTTGGGGCACTTAGATCAATTCGTGTGAGCGTAAACACTCTCCTCCATACCGCCTTGCGAAAGGACACATGAGCAGAGATGCGGCGCTCGCTTCGTAACCACAGAGGACGCATGAGGTGGAATGAGGCCATCCCGACGGCTAATCATCGCCGTGAGGATCCTATTCGATGAATAGCCGCTTAAAACTCGCATTTCCCGCTGCGCGTGCAAATCATCCCAGAGCTGCGATCCGGCGGAACCAATGAACTGGACCTTATATGCCGAAGTTCGGCCAATACTCCCCGTGGAGTCCACCTCTGCATAATTTGATCCTCCGCTGAGGTCAGAGTCATGCACCGCCGTATCGCGTGCCAAAGACGAAAAGAATTCCAAAGCATTGCCTCGTCTGTGATTCTGTGTAAAGGACGGATCCAATGCCCACCGTTAGAGTTCCTTCATCAGACTGTTCGTCTTCGCACCGGCTTGAAGCAAGACGGTGCCAACTCACCGGCGATTTTCCTCAGAACCACTGGATTTCCAGAATTCATTGCTTCGCCATTTCCTAATACGATGATGGTGCTTGCAATAACAAACCGCAACTGAAGCCAAACAGGGTAGCGGCGAACCTGACCAAGGCTTGTTTCGATCCTTCCAAGCGTACCACAACCATCGCAAGCGAAGCGCCCGACCAAATCTATCCAAGCATTTTGCCCCAAGCCCCCCTAGCAACTTGGGCCTACAAATTTTCTTCCAATTTACGAGGCAGTGGCCCCCATTGCATTCTTGTTCTCCTTTCCAGAGGAAACTGCGCCGGACTCTGTCCAGTCTCTTTGTTACCCACTTGCTGAGAGGATAAACCGTTAAGTGGTAGACAAAGAATGGACGCCAAAACGAATTTAGAAGCGTTAAACGAGCGTACTCGATAACAACCTTCCTTTCCATCTCGCCAGCGGCGCGCACCTTGTCAATAAGGGCTGAAAATCGATCTTTTGAGCTTCGTGCACGCAGGGAGACCTAGGTACCGCAGGGAACGCTTTTACGCAGCCGAAAATCTCAAAATTGCTTCCAAGTCGAGCGCATCACATCTTATGGGGTAGACCTCGCTCTTGTGGGCATTGTTGTGAAGGCCTGTAGCTCCGTCTAGTTATATATCAACAACAAAAAATCTGGTTATACCTCAACAATCTCTATGAGATCCCACAACATTTTCATTATGACATGAGAAAGTGTTTGTTATGTACAATAATTCATATATTGATGTTTTACGTTGTCTATATAGGTATCTCTTCACGAAGAGATACCTATATTTTCTCTTCTCTTGCACTCTCTTGTGTCAGCAAAGATGTTACGTGGCAAAGTTTATAAACAGCTGACATCACACAATTGCAAATGTCCTAATAGTGTTTCAGTACTGTCTAAAATAAAAAGTGCGCAAGTTATGAGTCAAATTAAAAGGAACGGGTAGTGTACTACAGTGCTCTCTTGCGTGCTTTAATATCAGTTCATTTCTGAAGCCGCATGATCATATACTAGCGCACTGCTAGGAAATCTTAAAACATCCATTTTATGTAGGTCCAATTACTTTTTGTAAAATTCTGTGGTAAGAGGGCTAGCCAGAAGTACCCTGCTGCAATACGTCGATTCATGAATTAGCCCTTGTAGACTGGTGTGTGTGTAGGTTTTTCTAGTCTATTCGCTGGAAACCTCCCATTTAGCCATGTGAAAACCACTATTTGTAAAGATATCTTATTCATATATCCTTTGTTCAGTTCTAGCAACAATAGTTCTCCCATGTCAATCAATTTTGATTGAGTTCGCTTGTGGTTGCAGAAGAAAGGAAAAAGATTTCTTCGTTGGTGGGTGCAATGTCCAGCAGCAGCAGATCGCTATTGTTAGCTTCTTCACCCAGGTTTCAGTTATGGCAGCTAAAGTACAACGGTAGTTCTTCCTTGTCAAGCAGTTTTGAGTTTACTTGCAATTACACTGTAAACGACATCTCATCTCGTCAGGAAGGGGACAAGGGAAATGGTTCACAAAGACACAAAAAGCAGCTTTCATTTGTCACTATCCATGCTAGGTCAAGAGGATCCCAAATTCCCAATCCGGCAACAGAGTATGTCTACCTCGAGCTCAAGATCTGGGCCACCGAAGCAAAGAAAAGCTTTGCCAGCTTGCATCTATTGCACGAGTCATGTCTATGGCCTCTGCAGAGTGCTACGCAGTAGGAAGTACTTACATCCCGCTTTGCCGCTTTTTGTGCGTGTATCGTGTGCTGATGCGATAAAAGCAACGGTGATAGATACGAGAAGATATCCTGCAGTATCTAGATCGCATTCCGAGTCCATTGGCTCCATTGTGTTCCTTCTTTAGACGGGCAGGCGCACATGCGCGAGATATTTTGACACTTCGAGTTCATTGATTCGGTTGTGTTATGTTTGATCTGCCAGGAACGCGATCATTTCACAGCAGAAACATCCTCTCCTCCTCTCAGAAAGGTCAAGCCAAGACTGTGCAGTGTGCACCGAACAATCTCGTGACAGAGACCGAATCAGGTCCCCGTCAAGGCCCACAAAACACGGCCGCACCCGCACTCCCCGCCACGTCACCCCCCCGTTCTGCTTCCTCTTGCAAAGGCAACCGCGGCCACAAGTTCTGCTCGGGAAAAACGGGCGGCCCGCGCGTAAGGGAACACCGGAGGAGAGGAGGCAGGGCAAGAGAGAAGAACATGTGGCCAGAAAATTTCGGGGATTTTGTAGCGCCGGCTCGAGCGTTTTGTGGCCAGGAGCCGCCCGTTTGTGGCAACGAAGCCACGGGCCTCGGCTCGTCTATCTAACCTGCCGCTTGTAGCGACGCGGCACGTGTCGGGCACCGAGGCGGCCGCTCGATGGACTGCGGCTTGCTGCGCTGGTAGCGGTGGTGCCGTGGTGGACGTGTCATAAAGCGCATCCAAAGTTCACCTGCCATGCGCCAATCGCTTTCTATCATCTTCGCGCTGTTAAATCCACGTTCCGTTCCGCACTTCCGCGCTTTTTTAATCCGTCCACACGGCCGCACCCGCACTCCCCGCCACGTCACCCTCCCGTTCTCCTTCCTCTTGCAAAGGCAACCGCGGCCACAAGTTTTGCTCGGGAAAACCGGGGGACCCGCGCGTAAGGGAACACCGGAGGAGAGGAGACGGGGGCAGGGAAAAGAGAGGAACATGTGGCCAGAAAATTTCGGGGATTTTGTAGCGCCGCCGAAGCGTTTGTGGCCGAGAGCGCCTGCTTGTAGGCAACGGTTACGGGCCTCGGCCGTCTATCTAACTCGCCGCTTTAGCGACGCAAGACGCGTGTCGGCACCGAGGCAGCCGCTCGATGGATCATGCGCTTGTCATACTGGTAGCGGTGGTGCCGTGGTGGACGTGCCATAAAGCGCATCCAAAGTTCACCGCCATGCGCCAATCGCTTATCATCTTCGCTGTTAAATCCGCGTCAAGACTTCGCTTTTTAATCCGTCCACACGGCCGCATCCCTACTGGCTTTCCGGATTTTAGAGGCGGGTATATTTCCCCCCTATTTTCAGTGGCTATGAAGTTTGAACAACAATATTTTTTTTTTCAATACAAATTACACAAATTTTAAAATAAGCTAAGAGATAAGTAATCACCATCTATACTTCATTTATGCACACTTATATTACTGTTGACTTCCACTAACACAATGCGACCAGCTCCTGATGAAGGTTTGTGTCAAATGCAGAGTAGTGTCAATTTCAATAATGACTTGGGGCCTCGTAGAAGTCTAAGAATCAATGCTTTTTCAGTTGATGGGACCTCTCCTGTTGATGAAGACATGACCCTGAAGGCTATGCGTAGAGCTTCGGTGCGTAACCTGGATGGAAGTCTGGCTGGGCTAAAGGGGTCTGCTCCAATGAGGATGGCTTCTACGGCCTCTCCAGAGTGCTATCATCAGGCCGGTAAGCCATCTTATCCATGCTCACCTTCCATTAGCTCATTACCCAACTCCATGTGTGCAAATAGACTTTCCAATATTGGTCTACGCTTGGGAAAAAATAGCTCGGAAGTGAATTTGTCGATTAACGCTTTGAAGCGTATTGAAGTGGATAGATGGGCGATTTCAAAGAAATCAAGTTAATTCCTGTGTAATAAATCTAAGATTACAGATTGCTAAATTCCTTTTAGTTTAGATGATCTTGAGGTCGATGAATTGATAATGACTTACTCACTCATCTTATCAAGGATGTTTCCGATGTCGCTTTGATGACGAGGGCTTGACACTAAGATCTCGTGATCTGTTGGCTTCCAAAAAAGACCTAAAAATCTTCTAGGAATAGGAGAAGCTCGAAGGTAAGAAATACTTAAAAAGATTGGTTCTCAATGAGAGGCTTTTTCTCGAATAGCAGAGGTCTTTCGGACTTGGCTAAATTTAGGTATATATCTCGAGGCGCTTAGAGACCGTAACTTAGATTTCATTGCTATAATGGAAACCGGAAGCGGATATGTCTAAACGAAATCTTTCTCGCCTCTCGGAGGAGTCGATTTGCTTGGCATCGCTCTCCTCCTCGTGGTAGATCTGGAGGTATTCTTTTGGGAGTTAGAGTTGATACTCAATGTTTCTCAGATTGTCGAAGGTGAATTTTACATTAAATTTCACCTTTGTAATAAGTTGGATAATTTTAAATGGATTTTGATGGTCGTTTATGGACCATTTCAGATGACTTTAAGTCACCTTCCTAGCGGAATTGGTCCAGCTTGTCAAGTAAACTCTCCTACCGCCCTAATCGGAGGGACTTTAATATCATGAGATATAGTAAGGAAAAGAATAATTATAGATTCGGTATCGTTGGCCTTTCCTTTTCAATGTCAGAATCGATACTTCAATTTAAGGAAATTGTTTTAACGGAAGACAATTCACTTGGGCTAATTCTTGCCCAATCCCACCTATGAAAAGTTGGATAGAGTTCTCATGTCTTCGATTGGGAGATTAAATATCCGTTGGTAATCGCTCAGCTCTAGATAGGGGATATCTCGATCATACTCCTTTACTATTGGATTCGGAACTCCGCCTTCACGGGTAAATATAAACTATTCAAATTTGAACTTAACTGGTTCCATCGCGATGGGTTTGACAGCCGTGTTATTAAGATCTGGAATAAAACTAATAAGGGAAAAAACTCGGTCCAAAGATGGAATAATAAGCTCAGTGCTTTGCGTAGATCTCTTAGAGGGTGGGCGGCTCAAACAAATGGTGAGTACAAGAAAAAGAAATTCGATCTCCAAAATACTATCTGCATGTTGGACACCTCTGCTGAAGTTAGAGATCTTACTGAGATTGAACATTGCCTCTTGGCTCAGTCTCGGGATCAGTTAGCTAAACTCCTTAGAGAAGAGGAGATTAAGTACTTCCAACAGGCCAAAGTCAAGGATATTCTTTTAGGAGATAATAATACAAGATACTTCCATATGGTTGCCAACTACAGTATAGGAAGAAGAAAATATTCTCTTGAAAATGGAGATCGTATGATCGAGGGACATGATAATCTAAAAAATTTATTACTGGGTTTTACAAGGATTTATTTGGTGAGCCGGAAGAAAATTCCTTCACTTTAGATGAATCGTGCAATTTGGATATTCCCCAAGTGTCGCAATGTGAAAATAACCTCCTCACCGCTGATTTTACTTAATCAAATAAAGAGGTTATCTTCTCTATGGAACATAACAGCTCAGACTCGATGGTTTCCCAAATTGAATTTTATCGCTTTTTCGGGAAACCATTAAAGGAGACCTGATCCGGATGTTCCATGATCTATTTGTCGTAATCTACCTCTTTTCATCCTTAATTTCAAGCCATCGTTCTAATCCCTAAGGTTCAAGAGGCTAACATTATCCAACAAAGATGCATCGACCGTCTCGCTGAATGTGTTACAAAATTTTCACCAAAGTAGCCACTAACAAACTAAACTCGGTGGCTGACAAAGTAATTAGCCCGACCCAAACGGCTTTTATGAAAGGAGTGGTGATCCTTCATGAAACGGTGCATGAACTACATCGTAAAAATCAAAACAGGATTATTCTTAAATTAGATTTCGAGAAAGCCTATGACAAAGTGCGATGGCCCTTTTTGTTTCGAGACTCTCGATGAAAGGGTTCTCATCCAAATGGATATCTTGGATTAAGACCTTCATATCGGAGGCAAAGTAGTAGCGATTAATGTCAATAATGATGTTGGGCATTTTTTCCAAAGCTAGGAAAGGTCTACGACAAGGAGATCCCTTATCTCCTCTCGTTGTTTAACATCATAGTCGATATGTTAAAAGTGCCGATATGTAGGGCTAAACCGACGAGCAATTTGATGGAATAGTTCCTCACCTTGTTGAGGGGACTTTCGATCCTTCAAGACGCGGATGATACAATAATATTTTTGGATCATGACCCTGATAAAGCTCGTAATATGAAACTTCTCCTATATGCGTTCAACAGCATCGCCTTAAGATTAACTTTCATAAGAGTGAGGTCTTTTGCTTCGTCACCCAGAATATTCGTGGTTCTATGTCGACCTATTTGGATGTAATGCCTAAAGTTTCCGATCAATTATCTTGGCATTCCAATTCATTTTAGGAAGCTTAGAAATAGTGATTGGAAAAAGGTTGAAGAGCGTGTTGAAAAAAGACTCAGTAGTTGGAAAGGGAAGAATCTCTCTATCGGAGAACGCCTAGTTTTGATTAACTCGGTGCTTAGTAGCCTTCCGACGTACATGATGTCCTTCTTCTCCTTACCTAAAGGAGTGCTTAAAAAACTGGATTATTTCCGATCTAAATTCTATTGGCAAGGAGATGAACATAGGAAGAAATACAGACTCACCAAATGGAGCATACTGTGTCAACCAAAAGAGCAGGGAGGATGTAGGATCGAAATATACTAATGTAGCAATCAGAGGGGGGGTGAATGATTGCGCGGAAGCTAAAATCAAATTTTCAAACTTTTCAAACACCTCAATTGAACTCAAATTGCTTGAAGACCAGTTTACGCAGTTGGGAGACCAAGAGACCGGCCTGGGCAACCAAGAGAGCACTTGGCGACCAAGAGACACTTGGGCGACCGGGCTTTGGGCACTTAGGCGACTAATAGAGCACTTGAGCGAGCAAGAGACACTTGGGCGTGGGCTTTGGGCACCAGGCGACCAAGAGGGCACTGGGCGAGCGAAGAGGGCACTTCAAGGCGAGCAGGTTGGGCACTTGGGCGAGCACTCTGGCACTTGGGCGAGCAGGTTGGGCGAGCACGTAAACTGTTGGGCGACCACGCGCGGTCTGGGCGAGCAGACCGATACCTGTCTACTAAAATAGAAATTATCAAAGATCCAGCTGTTGGATTGACGTGAAATTTTAACTGTAGAAACTAGACTCAATTCCGCAACTAACACAAAAAGAATCAGGTCAATCGGATGTACGGATCTAAAGTTATGTCCTTCGCAAGATGACTGAATCTGGGCGACCACACGAGCAGTCGGGCGAGCAGGACATCAATCAGGGCGACCACAAATTACAGAAGATCTAACCGTTGGATTGATGTGAAATTTTAATTGTATAAACTAGACTCAATTACAAAGTGAACAAAAAAAGAATCAACTCGATCGGATCTACGGATCAAAAGATATGACCTTCGCAAGATGACTGAACCAATTAGCGATCTACTGTTTGGCGACCAGGTTAGCAATCTGGGCGACCACAAATTGCCAAAGATCTAACCGTTGGATTGATATGAAATTTTAACTGTAGAAACTAGATTCAATTACGAATCAAACCCAACAAGAATCAATCCAATCGGATTTACGGATCAAGAGATATTACCTTCGCAATTGGACTAATGCATCTAATGACGAGGAAACCAAATTTCACCTTCAAGGCTGTGACGAACCAAACACCAGAGAGGGCTTCAATTGCCACGGATCAATCTTCTAATCACCAAAAGCAAGATCATGTCCAGATCATCATCAATCTTCTAGTTGACGTGATGCAGGCATGCACGATCAATCTTGATTTGTTTTCTTCACACTGTGCGGCTGTCAAAACTCACGCAAGAAAACTCATCCACACAGAGATACTTGGATTGCTAGATTGATCTTTATTTCTTTTGTCTAAAGTACTCCCACACAAGAGTACAAACCTAATACCTGAACGCTCAAGAATAAACAGGGGACACCTCCTCCTATTTATACAGAGCAAACACACAGAGATTGAATACGACTCCACTTCCAACATGGAAAGAGTTCGTATCTATCTCAACTTGGCCCAACATGGCCAAAACCAAAACTTTGCACGCATGATCACCCCTTCGCCGCACATACGTGACTAACCAAACCTTCATATGCATGTTCTTCTAGTCTTAACGCTCGCGTGATGACATCCTTGACCACCAAGACCTCGATTCCTCCTCGAACCTAGTCTCGAACCTCGCCTCCATGAACCTAGTTCGGTCCCACATCGACCACGTTAAGCCTCGAGCAACACTCGCACATGAAGTAACAAACAACACGTCCGAGCACAAGTCCACGACTTGACTCAAGATTAATCCATGCAACCACTCACACGAGTGCATTGCATTAAGCAAAACTCCATCATGCTATCACCAGCATGATAATCATCTCAACATAGCACATGCACAAGCACCACACATGCCATAACCAAAATCACTTTACAATGCCAATTTCACCATTCAGCCAATTTTTCATCACATGATTTCACAGAGGACTTGGGATTCATGATCTAAATATAAAGAACATTGCCCTTCTTAGCAAATGGTTGCATATGTTACTTACCTCTGATGGGATGTGGCAACAAATTCTCCGTAACAAGTACTTGGGTTCAAAGCCTTTGGTCCAAGTCGAGTGGAAAAATGGAGATTCCCACTTTTGGTCCTGCCTAATGAAGGTGAAACGTGATTTTTTTCGCTTCGGAACCTTTATTGTGAAGGATGGAACTTAGATTCGTTTTGGGAAGACAACCGGATGGGTGGATCACCTTTGAAAGATCAAGATCCTTCCTATATAATATTGCCGCACCAAAATTTATAACGATTCTCAAGCTTTAAACTCGTCACCTCCAAGCCTCACTTGGCGTAGAATCCTCATTGGTCCAAATGTAATTGCTTGGACTGATTTGTTAAAACGCATTGAGCAAGTTGTTCTTTCGCATGATCGGGATACTTTTTATCGAACTTAACCTCTAATGGCCGTTTTGGTCAAATCTCATTATGTCAGCCTTAATGATTAGAAACATTCCCCATCAGAACAAAAAATTATGGAAATTAAAAGCTCCGTTAAAAATTAAAGTTTTCTTGTGGTACCTTCGCCGGGGGGTGGTGCTTACAAAGGATAACTTAGCTAAACGAGGCTGGAGGGGTAGCTTGACATGTGTTTTCTGCCACAAAAACGAGTCAATCAAACATTTGTTCTTTGAATGCCGTTTCGCTCGGTCTGTTTGGAACATCCTTCAGTTAGCAACCGGGCTGAAACATCCTGTCTGTGTGGAACATCTGTTTGGGAATTGGCTTCAGAATTATAATAAAGACTCAAAATCCCTGCTTCTGCTTGGAGCGACAGCTTTGTGCTGGTCACTTTGGCTTTGCAGAAATGATGTGATTTAAAAAAAAAGTCTTTGTTCTCTCCCTTACAAGTTATCCTCTCGGCGGCTTATTGGCTCTCCAGCTGGGCTATTCTTCAGCGGGAGGACTTGCAGGCGTGGTTAGTGCAGGGGTCGCAATTTCTGGTGCAAGCGGCCAAGGTTTTTTTCTCCCAGGCGCATGGGTGGCGGTCTAATCTTCGGATTGCGGACCATTAGAATGTGTCTGTTTTCTTGTCTTTTTTTTTTTTTTTTCCGTGGCTGTGTGTTCTAAACAGAAGCCGGAAGGGTGCCAAGGCTTTGTATCTTCTTGATGTACTGTTCTTGGTATTAATGCATTTGCTTCCTTATCAAAAAAAAAATATTACTGTTGAAGGAAAAAAACATAGAAGCAACTCTCCGAAAGCGGCTCTCATAAAAGTTTTTCTTCACGAAAGGAAAGAAAAGCACAAGCCTTTGTTGATCTAGAATCCTACTGGTAAGGTCCGTGTTATTGTTTCGTCCTCAAGCCTTTCGATGTCTTGTGATGCTTGTATGCTGCACTGATATCTAGGGGTGTAAATGGATCGGGTAATACTCGATCCGTACCCGTACCCAGATGCAAAATTACCCTAATGGAAAACTATTTTACACTACCCGCCGGGTACGGGTACGGGTAGTACCCAGGTAGGTTAGGTTCGGGTTCGGGTAGGGTACGGGATCGGTAATACCCGGCGGGTACGGGTACCCGGATAATTTTCACAATTCGGGTACCTAGCGGGTACTACTAATTCCCAAATTTTGATGAAATTGCATTGACCAAAAAATAGATCAAACGATGTCAAAAAATTTTGAAATTTTTTTTGAAGGTTCTTGACACATCAAATAGGTTCTCATTAAATTTTCAGATGATTATCAAATCTGAGAAATTTTTAAAAATTCAAACATTGCTACTATCCTGATGAAACGCTGACCGGCAAGTTTGAACCGAATGAAAATTAGAACAAACGAGGTTATAAAATTTTGAAATTTTTTGTGGATGGTCCTGACATATCTATAATATTGTAATAAAATTTTAAGATGATGATAAAATGTCATGAAGTTTTAAAAATTCGAACAGTACTACTGTCCTGTTAAAAGGCTTATCGGCAAATTTGAACGAAATGAAAAATTATCCAAACTATGTTACAAAATTTTTAAAATTTTATATAATGATACTAATGAAATTAGTAATCTCTCATAAAAATTTGAGATCATGATCACACACAAAAAAAATTATAAAATTCTGACAAGGTAAATATCTCAATTATATTCTACTTACTATCAACCTAAACAAGAGGAGCACATGACCTGGTTTCCTAGACTACAGATGCTTGTGATTTCACGTTGTTCAAAACTATTGTTATTACCTCCTATTCCTTTGGGATTGCCCCAAGTTCCTCTCCTCCAATTCAACTATGTGTTAACGTTGAACTATGTATGTGAATTTCACTTTATGTATTGGACTTTGTATTATGTGATGTACTAGTGTGATAGTTGGATTGTTTTCATCGCATGTTTCGATTCTAGGTATTTTGTGCACTACCCGATGAAGTACCCGTTATCTCAGATTATACCCGTCCCAAGACACTACCCGAAACCCGATTTCTACCCGTCAGTAGAAAATGCTACCTGCATCTGCATTACTACCCGATTTTTACTACCGTGCGTGCATCGCATTCGAGAAAAAAATATTAGGGTAGGGTATAGATAACCTACTACCCGTCCGAACTCGACCCGTTTACACCCCTACTGATATCTAGTTTTTTAATTAGAACTAACTAGCATTGCATCGGTTGTTAATTACAGTTGTTCCTTATTTAAAGATTCATTTGAATTGTAGGAATCTTAAAAAAAAGGTTTATCTTCTTAGAAATTAAAAAACCTAAAGACCAGATGTTTTGCTTTTCGTAAAAATTTTAGTTTATTTTTATTTTTTCTTAGTAGCTCTGAAAGATCTATCATAGTCATTTAATATATAATAGATACGGGATAAGTTATTAGAGGTGTGCCACATCATCACGCTCTGCTTAAGGCCTCAATCCTCTAATGCAAGCGTCTCTTCTTGAAAGTGGTTACATTAGGCTATTCCCAGTGCATGGTAACATACTCATTTAATGCATGCCACATAAGCATTTTTGATGATGTGGCAAGAGAGTTAAGAAGGAGAGAAAAAGACAAATTTGAGGAAGATACCACTTGAATAGTTCATAGACATTGAAACTTGAATCATCTAAGTGGCCCACAATTCATACTCTCATACACATCTAGCATTTAATTATCTTGTGGGGACTAAGAAATAATCCATGATACTATGCATTGGGATAGTTGTATCTTCTATAATATCATATGCTCCCGACATCATCACGATTTTAAGGATATTCCTCAAATGCAAGCGACTCTTCTCGAAAGTGGTTACATTCGCCCACAAACTCATAAAACCCATCAAACATCAAAGGCATAAATGCTTAAGTTTTTGCAAATTCTCTCTTCAAAGCGGCAACAAAACTGTCTCTAAGCACCTGACAACTTGGAGCAGTGGAGACGCCGGTTAGTCGGTTAGAATCCGCCGGACCTGCTTAAAGGAATTTCGTGTGTTCGATCCCTGCCCCCTCTAACTCACCAAACTGAGAACAACACGTATTGAGATAACAGTAACCGTCGACTAGCCCATATTTTTGGTTGGCTTGATATTTAGGCACAAAAATACCAAATCTTATCGTCCCTTTTGTAGCGATGCGCTGCATCGCACTTGGTATTAGCTTAATATTTAGACACAAAAATACCAAACCTTACCACCCCTTTCGTAGTACTGCGTTGCACTGCATGCTCTCGGGAAAGGAAACCTGCCCATCCGTGATTTACACATGTTTGATTGCGTATGCACTGAGAACGACAACCGTTGCACAAAACGGATATCTAGATCTCGAATGACGGATCGCCAAGCGCCCAAGCCTACAGCTCTCGTGACCGTACCAAAATGATGAAGAATCAGACAGGTACGGTTGGTTGTATAAGAGCAAGTATAGTAAGGCTGACTAGGCGGACTGTATACCTGTACACGCCACCAAAATCCTTGTTGGCAGAGAGAGAAATGCAGAGAGAGAGTGGAGCGGGCGCCTGTTCACGCCTCCTACCAAGCACAAGGCTCGAGAGAAAAGAGCCGCTTCACCGGCAAGCAATGAGCGCTAGACCCGCGACTCCTCACTCGATCCCGTGCAACACTGCAAGAAAGTTCATAGCCACTCGCCCACTTCCAGAACCGTGAGGACTTCAGATGCAAGCATGGTACGTGTCCTCCATTCCTCCTGAACTAGTTGTCTTTGGCCACTGCTTGTTTTTGGTCCCGCTTACGCATTACGATAGTTAGCATGCATGGCTATACATAAAGTTATTTCAAGATTTCAACTAGACAATGTTTTTGAAGTCAATTTGTCATGGTATCTTCTCGATAGTATGTTGCGTTGATAATATGGTTTGATGTTTTGATGGATTAAAATTTATCTCGTTTCTCACTCGTGCCCTCGTGCAGCTTTATATATGAAAGGACTACAAAGATATAGATCACGCAGTATCATCTACACATGCAAGCATAAAGTATCTACATATTTAATGCAGATCTCCTCTTAGCCAACCTAAGAGCCAAGCCATTATATGAGCTGGCTATATTACTTAGCTTTATATGACATGGCACTTCATTCAGCCGGCAGCAGGCTACGTTATTATCCTTGCTCTAAGCTATCTATGACACCTTCTATCCCATTTAATCTCGTATCATACATTATTGGACATTATTGGACGAGATTAGTACTGCCTTTTGCACGCGCCTAATGCCGGTTTTACCGGTTACTATTACCGCGCCGCGTAAGTGGGAATGAAATGGAGCACTCGCAACACGTGACGGCGAGGGAACCGGAGGAGGAGCCACAGCCACAAGAACGCTCGGCCTCCCGAATTCTCCACCGGATTATTTCCGCGGGGGAAAAGGAAAAATAAAAGGAGGAAAAGAGACGAGAAAAAAAAACAGCCAAAAGCAAATTCAAAAGTGGGGAAAAAAGGGATAAAGTGGAGAAATCCCGTCCTACGTGGCGCTCTCGTCCATGCTCTTTTTCTCCCGTCCTCGCTCTCTCCTAGTGCGACGGGGCCTACGTAACGTTCTCTTCTCTGCCTCCTCTCCCCTCTCGTCTACTATACTCCTTCCCCTTTCTCGTCCTCATCAACAAGTAGGAGCGCTTGCAAAGTTTGGGACTTCGTGAGTGTGATTTGGTTTGGGGTATAATCTTGTCCTGCGTACTGGAGATGGCACGTTTGCAGGTAATCCATTCGTCTTTCGGTTTTCTTTTCTCGGTGACATCATTTTGGGGCGATCTCTCTTGAGGATTTTTCGGGTTAAATGGTGTTCTTGGAAACTGATTATGTCGTGTTTCTTTCTCTTTTTTTTTTCCCCTCCGTTATCCACAGGAAAGCGCGATGGCAACTGACGAAACCGCTGTCGCTGATCGTGCCGGCGGAGGGGGCACCGCGGATCATCGCAAAAATCCTCTGAACTTCTGCGACATGGATTTGTCAGGGGAAGAGCACGTACCAAAGGTACAACAAACAGCAACTGCACAGCCGATTCTCTCCTCATTCTTTTTCGGCGCCCAAATCGCAACTGCTTCACTGCAAAAATCCGTGCAGTTTTGTGTGTTGTTTGTGTTGCCTGCCCCCCTCCCTAAAATTTCTTGCCTCCACGCTTGCCCGACCAGGCGCGCAAGCCGTACACGATCACGAAGCAGCGCGAGAAGTGGACCGAGGAAGAGCACAAGCGGTTCTTGGAAGCCCTGCAGTTACACGGCCGCGCCTGGCGCCGTATACAAGGTACGCACGCACGTATCTACGCAAGAAGCGATCAATTTACTCTCATGATCATCTCGTACGTCTGAATTAAACGGTGTCTTGTTGTCTGTGCATGCAGAGCACATAGGCACCAAGACCGCCGTGCAAATCCGAAGCCACGCGCAGAAGTTCTTCTCTAAGGTCGTACAGCCTTTCCTCATGTAAAAACAAATTCTCTGATCTCTGCCATGAAAAAAAAAATGCATACACCATGGTCCATGGATTTGTGCTACTTGACTGACTGCCAAAGTTAGTGGCTCACTATTCATGGAAGAACAGATGACGTCACCTTCGCTAGCGCAGTCTTTACAGGTTTCTTGATGTTGGATTTGCGTCGTGCTCTGCAGGTCGTCAGAGAATCATCGGGGAGCAGCAGCGGCTCGGGCGGCGCGGCGGCGGCGGCGATTCAGATCCCCCCACCGCGGCCGAAGAGGAAACCGACGCACCCGTACCCGCGCAAAGTGGACGACAGCGCGGCCAAGAAGTACGTCCCGGCGCTCAGGCAGCTGGAGAAGCCTACCGTGCGTGTGCAGTCTCTGTGCAAGCAAGACGACGGCTCGCCGACGTCGGTGTTGACCGCAGCGCAGATAGAAACGGAGGCCTTGAGTGGTGGATTCAACACCTCGAGCTGCAGCAGGTCGCCGTTTCTGTCAGCGGCTGGTTCAGATGAGCATGGCAACGTCGGCGGCTCACCGACCTCGTCGGTGGACAGGGAGGATGGGTGCCTCTCGCCAAGCATCGCAACTGCCGAGTTGGTTATGCAGGCGCCAAACACTAAGGTATATTCTTGGCATAAGTTCTTTCAATTTTGCTAGAATGAGATATGCAATAGCAATCTAAGGGTCAATAATTTCAGCCAAGAAAAGACTACACACCGCAAGTAATTGTGGCATCACTTTCGAGAACAACACCGGTTTTATATATCTATGAATCAAAATTTTGTTAAGTGTGATAATGCTCATGTGCTGATTTACGTAGTAATAATGTGATCTGCTTAACAGAATTGGTGCCTGTGAATTCTAATGTGTTTCAGAAGTGTGAATTTCAGGAGTCCGGACGCATCGCAAATAGTTGTGCTAAAGGAGTGTCATGTATAGGAGCAGACGCTTCAGAGTTTAAGCTATTTGGAAAGAGAGTTGTGGTGAAGGATTCATATCAGAAGCCAAATGCCAATACCGTGCACCTGCAGAATGGCAGAGACCTGGTAATGGATTCTTCAGCCGAGACAACAACGCGGGGAACAAGGAACTTACCTTCCGTTGGTGCCACGGAAGGAAGTTCATGGAATCGATTGCCGAGCAGCATGCAGCAGTTCTTGCATTTCTTTCCTCAATCGGAAGGTTTCAACGCCCAATCCGTGGTGCCATGGTGCTACAACGGGAGCCTGCCTTGGGCGGCGTTGTACCCGCAGACGGTGGCATCAGATCAGCACCACCACCATCGTTCAGAGGCTGTGGATTACAAGGTCATGCAGAGGGAAGGATCCTTGACAGGCTCAAACACGGCCTCCAGCGTCTTGCCTGGATCAGTAGCAGCTCAGAATTCGGACGTCGCGGAGTCTCGTGGGCAATGGAACAGCAGCGAGAGCGACAGGGCGCCCGTGCCGAGGCTAACGAAGTGCGAGAGCTCAGTATCCATCAGCCTGCAGAGAGGTTTCATGCCATACAAGAGATGCGCTGCCGAGAGCGAGCTGCTGCGATCAGTGGCGCCCGGCGAGGAGGCCGATGGCGAGCCGACGAGGCTGTGTTTGTGACTGCTGAAGCCTCACTCACACTACATATCTTAGGTGTTTGCCAGATTTGCTCCGCTTTCTTGAGCTGCTGATGTGCAGTCTCCGCTTTCTTGAGCTGCTGATGTGCAGTGGGGAGAAGAGACTTGTCCTGCTGCTGTTACCTGTTACTGTTAGTATCCTGGCTATACTTCTCTGAAGCAGCTCGAAACCATATTAGATCGAGCAACTCTGGCTCTTACTCGTGAATATATAGTCTAAATTTGTATTATCCATATTTTCTTCACTGTGGGTCTGTAATTTTACTCCCCAACTTGGGAGTTTCAGAGGTCAGTGATTGTCATAGTCTAAACTATATGTAAACTAGGCTTGTATCTCTCTGTAGTCTGGAACAACATGTAATGGGCAGAAGACGAACAAAACGTCGAATGCTCTGTACATCTTCTGAATTAGTATAACTATATTTGGACTTAGTTTGGCGCCTCCATGTTCTTCATCGACCGTGCCCATCTTCAGAAAAGTTCACTTGCACGCATCTGTTGCTCAGAGGATGAAATCAACCTAGCATTGCAGGAACTCCCTTGCGAGCTCACATCCTACCCAATTCGTTGCGAAGTCACCAAGGCACATGTTCAGCCATTGGTTGACAAGTTCATCAATAAGCCTCCAGCTTGGAAAGGAGGCTTGTTGTCGTCAGGAGGTCGCCTTATCGTAGTTAAGCATGTTTTGTATTGACTATTACTAGCCATGTGCCCGTGCGTTGCAACGAAAACTCAATTTACGATAAAAAGTTTATTTGCAAAGAGCACTAACAGTGACAAAGGTTGATAATTAGAAAATAGTAGCAAATGTGGGTAATTTTGATGAAGTGACGTAGGCAAAGGTGGGTAATTAAAGAGCAGTGACAAATGTGGGTAATTTTAATGAAGTGACACGGGCAAAGATAGGTAATTAAAGAGCAGTGGCAAATGTGAGTAATTTTGATGAAGTGACGTAAGAAGAAACTCTCACTTTATATAGTAGAGATTACTTTGCTTATTTTCTACTTTTGGGAACACTAGTATTCCAGTGAGTTGTATTGCTCTTGCTTGCTTCTTAATACAACGGTGTGCAAATCTTTTGCGCGTCCCCTCAAGAATGTTCTTCTTCAGATCATTCAGGAACTGCAGAAGGACGTAGATAAATTGAAGGGTATCACTTCAGCTTGCCAGTTAGACGAGCTATTCATTTAGCAATAGGCCCATAACAACATGGTGTTTTTTACCCGAGGCAAGATTTCCTTGTGGTGTCAAGGCTCCCAAGACAGTTTGCTCCAGGATTTTTTCTTTAAGCTATTTCTTTACCTATGCCCATTCGCATCAAGTCTCGGCGCAAACTTAGATCTAAGTTGTAGCCAAAGCCTAAATGCTACAGTATCTCTCACCCTATTAAACTTTTGATACCTCCTAGTGCTAACTTAACAGATAGTTTTGTTTATCTATCATGTTACACAGTGGTTTATGATGTGTGCAGGCCTGTTACACCGGGCCTGCAAGGCTGCAAACCGCAGCAAAAAGACTTTCGACCTTTTCCTAACTTTTAGACTAAACAAGGACTTCTTCAAAGTTCAAACAACTGGCAAGAAAGTGTGACGTGATTAAGATTACCTAAAAAAGTGAACCCGTACTGTTCTCTTCCCCTTTCGGCGCAAATCTGAACTCGGAAGATCAAAATTCGAAAGTCCAACAATTTTTTGATTGAGATAACTTTTTACGCCTCAACAGACAGCCCAGTTCAGACGGTTAGCAGAATTCAAAATTCCCAAAAAGGTGGAAGTTTTAACGAAAGAAAATTTTGCAATACATTATACTAAAAGTATACGACGGACAGTAGAAGGTAAATATAGCGTTGATTTATTAAGGAACAGTTGACATAGAATTTAGCGTTCCGTGAGTAGCTGTTTCTAAAGATAAAGCTATAAGATTCGTACCGTCGATGCACTGTTTAGTTGCGACGGCGCAAGAGAGCGCGAGGCCTGGGAGCGGCGGCGGCATCTGAGGTGGGGCACGCGACGGGTAGGGGAGAGGCGTCGGCCGCGCCGAGGCGAGCAGCCGAAGCGAGGAGGAGGAGGAGAAAGTGGGGGCAGTGGGAAGCGCGAAAGCGCTACGGCGGGAGCCGGAGCCGTCCCGGTTGCACTGTTTGCCTCCGATTAGGAAAGCAGTTGCCAACGAATCCACGATTCCACACTACAAACTTGCGTCTGAAATTCTGACTGATCGGATCACGCAACAAAAGTACAGAATCACTCTTGAGCGGGAGATTTGATGGTTTGCCCTGTTAAGTTGGTGGTACTTGATGATTTATCCCACCATATCAGCGAGACATGGTGAGGTAAATCATCAAGTCTATCGCTAAAACAGGGCAAATAATCAGTTTTTTCTATCTAATTTGCCCCTCCTACAGAGCAACTACGCGACGCTGATGCAATGCAGCTCTGCAAACCGCTTCCTAGGGAGCAAAGAGCGATTTCTCTCAATTCCTTTGCTCCCAGAACTCCATCTAATCTACTACTACAATACTACTACGTCTTTACTAAACAGTAGCACCTTTGGGTGTATCTCCTATCAACGATGTGGCAGAGCTGGTTACCCCTGTACATCTTCTTTGGGCTAGTGTCGACCTCCATTATCAGGCTTGGAGAATTGTTATGATGCGTCCGTTTGTTCCATGCTGCTGTATTTTGCGAAGACCCTGCTCTCATTCTCTTCCCACCATTTCTGCGCCGCCTCCTCGCCAAAGTGCTTCCGACTGCGCGAATCGATCGAAAGAGCAAGTTATGGCAAAAGTAAAGCATTGAGGCATGCACGGCAACTGACGAGTATCAACGAGGCTTTTCAGGGACTTTACCTGAACCGGATGCGCTTGATGCCCTTCTTTCCATTGGGGGATGTAACGACAGTGACGTACACCCCACGCTCGATTTGCTCGATGACGCCATTGGAATCGGTAGGAGCAATGGTGGCATATGTTCCCCCGGTTGCATAGCCATCGCTGCTACTGGAGACTCTCCTGCCATTCTGATGCACAGCTGTGTCATCCACCACAGCAGCATTCGAAGATAGTGTAGATTCCCAATCCACGCTGTTGTAATGATCACTGATGCTGTTGGGCTGTTGAAATTCGCCTGTGACAAGGTTTTTGTCGGGTGGGTCTGGTAATCCTGCTCTTATTGGTTGTCCAATGGTGTCGCGGCTATGTGTGATTCCGGAGTTGTCTAATTGCTCGCCAGCTAGTAGCTTCTTTGACAAAACATTCCTCTGCACAATTTGCCACATACAACTTATTTACATCAAGTAGTTAGACAATTTCTAGATAGGTTGAGAATTGAGATAGGTCAGACTTATACCTGATTGGTTAAAACCTTTATAATGTCTTTGGCAGCTTTGCACTTTGCAGCCTCATACCTGACAATCAGCCAGGTTTCTTCAACTCTTCGTTTGTACAGCTGAACCTTCAGGCTCCTATGCCGGCATTGGTCTGCAAGAGTGGTCACCTGCTTAGATAAGAACAAGATCATTCTTTATTTGATTAGCAAAAAAGATCGTTATTTATTAGTCAACGAATCAATAATTTCTATATTAGAATAAAACACTACTATTACAAAAAAAAAAAAAAAAACTAGCAAACTTATCCGCGCAAATGTGCGTCTAGATATTACGATACAATTGTCTTTGATATCCAATTCTACTTCCAATTATTAAAATACAATTGTATTTGTTATATAACTCTATTTATATATGATTAATCTGCATCGTTATAATCTGGCCCTACTAAAATAAGTGGTGGAGATACTTCTCTTTTTTCTTTTGATTAATGTGAGAATTTCTAGAATTTAGGATTATTGTGGGATTTTCTTGTCTTTAAAACGAAAGAAATACCTTAAATACCATTGGTTGTTTATATATATATATAGATGTTATATAAATTACCTGTGCTTGAAGCTGTTTCACCTCGTCCAATAATACCTTTTCCATCAAATCTAGCTCTGCCTTCAAATCACTAGCTGCTTGTGGCAAAGAGCTGGCACACTTTGGCGCCACCGGCTTATGCATTCTCTGTGTTAGAGAAACATCGACTGTCTGTTTAGTTGAAGTCGAACAAAATGGAATGCTGTCGCGTGCACATTTGAATTGACTGGGGCACTCTACTTGTCCCCATATCTGTGTTCGCGCTTGATCAGGAGCAGCCAAGTCCCGATTTCTCTGATTGGGACCTTGTGCCAAGGCCAATTTTTCCATGATGAAATTTGCTTCCTTGAATATGCGTGACAACTTTGGTGTATATGCTCTTATTTCTGTTGGAAATGCCGCTTCCTTTTGGATCGTCAGTCTTGAACTTACTGTACTATGCTCTTCAATTTTCTGTAGTTGACTGAAACACCCGTCACAGACACGGTACCTTTGGCTCTTATCTGGTGCAAGAGCTGCCCTTGAAACCTTGTTATTGCTGCAGGAATTGCAGAACATGGAACCACAGTTGTAGCAGTTGTGCTTCTTCCTTGTAAAGCTAAAAGACACCTGGCAACTGCTGCATACAGATTGATCCGTGCTTGAGATTGACCTATGTAAACAAATTGCTACAGTGAAATTTGAACCGCAAGCTATACTGTCCACCTGCTTATCTTCCAAGGCCTCCACTAGAGTTGGGGAGTTCCTGTCAACATAGTCACCTAAGCCAAGTTGCCCTTCTGCGCCTTTGCCCCATGTAAACACCTTTCCATTCATTGTCAAAACTGCGACATGGGAAGAGCCTGATGATATCTCTCTGACAAACTCGGTCTTGAGCGGCCCTTCAACTGAGCAAATAGATGTGTCCTCGGATCGGGGGTTCCATAGTTGTCCTTGTTCCTTGCTTCCAATGGTAAAAACAACACCAGTTATTGTAAGTGCGACTGTCTGTGCCTTCGCACAGGATACCTGCGCAAAATCACAATCAGTGAGTGGCTCGACACAAGTCGGTACGAGCTTCGATTTCTTGTCAGCATGACCCAGCTTCCCTCTGTCCGCATCGCCCCACGTGAACAGCTTCCCACTAGGAGCATTGCTCTTGACAGGGCCTAATATTTCCACAATGGCAGCTGTGTGCCATGGCCCACATGCGACTGCCTTGGCTCTTAACCCTTTCAGGGACTTCACTTCTTTGGGCCGAGCAACGCTCATCGTGTCACCGTGTCCAAGAACACCGAATGTTCCATCGCCATGTGTGAACAGCTGACCAGAGGAGGATATGACGGCTGTGTGCCATTGACCACATGCAATCTTCAGCACAGATACGCCATCCAAAGGACCAAACAATTTGTGTGGCAGCCATGGGCTTCTTTGACACTGATCATCCCACAAACCCAAGCTGTGAGTCCCTTCACCCCATTCATATAGTTCTCCTGAAATTGCAACTGCACAGGTGTGCTTTGCTCCAAAAGCAATAGACTTCACACGTGTAGAGGCAAGAGACTCGATAATTTTAGGATGTGAGACGCTAGAACTCACTTTGTGTCCCAATCTCCCACCATTGTCCTCACCCCAGGAGAAGACCTCCCCTTGCTTGGTAACTATGGCTGCATGTTTCTCTCCACAGGCAACAGTCTGCAAGTCAAGATTCTGTGTTGAGTTCAATAACCTTGGAAGTGAAACATTGGTTTTTGATACATCTCCATGATCTAACACGCTACCAAGGACGTCTCCCCAGACAAAGATGTCCTTCAGAGAATCGGTTCCATATGCCACATGTGATCCGTCAGATGGTTTTAGTTTAGGCATTTGGGTATTTCTCTGCTCCTTACTTTTGTCAGCTAGTGTTATATCCCTGAAACTGGTTTTTACTCTATTTACCACTGCGGGGGTAATCTTTTCCAGGTAGGAATCTAGGTCTGACAATGTTCTCTGCCTTGGAGAGAAGAATGGTTCTGAGCAATCCAAATTGCTCTGCAAAAAATTCTTCTGTATCAACCTAGGACTGCCATATATTGAGTGTACCTTCGTAAATAAATTAAATAGAGAACTTGTCAATTGAATTAAACAAATAAATACACTTTGTGACTAAGAACATATGGCAGTTTGCAACCAACCATTAGCTATCCCTCTAATAGTTGCATGAGTTGCCCAGAAAAATGCCTAGTCTTAAAATGCATTAAGTTGAAAGGTTCGTCGAATATCTTAGTTTGAGTGTTATTTAGTGGCTTATTATCATCGTTATACTTGGATATTAGTGAAAATGACCATAATTTCAGCACAACCTAACATGTCCGTCATCATCAATATAGCAGTTTCTTAAGCCTGCAGTTCAGATCATGTTACTTAGTGCAATCTATGAAAAGTCACAAGCCATGTCAAACTTCTCGAACAAAGCTATCATGTTCTCATATACAAATCACTACATGCATGAGTTCCAAAATGAACCTGTGTGAATTTTCTTGTGTCATGCGCAGCAAATAGCCTACTCCTTTGCTGAATATAGCTAGGAGGGCTATTTGTGCAACTGTTTATCCGACGGCTGCTTGTTGAATCAACCAAAAGTAGTGGGCTGTATGGAGCTGATAGTAAGGCTGTTAGGCCTAGATACCAACATTCAGCCTGATCCCTATCTTTGCAGATCTGGGTAAACATGATTGTCAAAAAAAAATGTTATAAAAGGTAGTGACGCGAGGAATAAAGAGATTACAAACTCTAACAATATAAGGCCTAGTGAGGAAATACCAAGTCAAGTGAGCATTCACCATTCTTGTATATGACTGAAAAGGAGCGAGATTCCTTTTCTGGCCAATGCAGATGCAAAAGTTTTGTCTGTAAAATAATGAAATCGTCAGAAAACGGATGTCCGCCTGTCTTAATTCTGCAGTATGGGTAAAGAACAGCAGTATGTTTTTGGGAAAAGAAATCACATACTGTATTCTGTCCAATAACTACACTTGACACGGAACTCAAGCTTAAACGTTTTTCCCTCTCTTTGGAGTACCATATTAGCATTTTCTCATCCTGCAAACATACAAAAACAAATATGTTGCTGTTTTTCAGAGGTGCAGAATCCTAAATATGGTAGTATGGGGGCCGAGCCTTGGTTCGGTTGGTGACAGCGCGCACCATGCTCAAACATGGGCGGGAACGGCGCCGTGTGCAAGTGCATGGAGTGTGTGCATGTGTGTGGGTGTGTATGGGCGTACGCAATTATAGGGACATGGGTATACAGATGTACACACAATTTTTTGAAAAAAAATTAGTATATAGCAAGTATATTAGATGTATATCCTATTAAGTGGGCTTAAAAATAGTATTTCAACCTGTCTCACCCATTCCCTCTCCCAATCTTTCGTACACTGCCTATTCGCTAAGATCCGTCTTCCTCAATTCCTAGAGCCCAACACCAACCATCCCTTCATTCTTGACACCCCCATGCTCTCTCGCTCTCTCTGTGATGACGGCGTAGGCGGCAACCCGATATAACGGACAAGGGCTACGGGGTAGGCGCAAGCCGGTAGAGAGCAGGGTAGCAGATGAGTGTCAAGCAGCCATCGGCACCAGCGAATAGGCGAAGGCAGTAGAGTATGTAGTGGCGCAAGGAGCGGTGTAAGGCAGGGCAGCCATGGCCCTTGTGACCACAGCGAGCATCGACTCGGGGATAGAGAGTACGACACTGCAGCAGGCAACAGTTGAGTATTCGGCATGGACAACCACAAGTGAATTTAATTATTGATTCCCAAATCTGAAATCCCCAATTCACAACTCTATTAACGTTGTGTTAGTTTGTAATGGTGAATCATGGTTTTTTAAAAGTAGCATGTAGAACATTCAAAAATAGAGAGAAAGTATATAGATTTGAAATCCTCAATTCATAAATTTCTAAATTATTTTAGGTGTTGTCTCTATTAACAACAACTTGTACTTTATATTTTTTGCTATTATGAATCTTTATATTTTACATTGAACAAATTTTTTATAATTTCAAACGCCCATTCTAGAAATTCTGGATCCACCATTGTGGGTACATGTCAATATGTGTGTGTGACGTGTGTATGCATTTGTAGTTCGACGGTTGTTCTTCTTCTTTATTGAATGCCAGAGCTCTTAGCCAATTTTCAAAAAATATAAAAATAAATACGGTAGTATTTAAAATTATAAGATAGTAAGCTGCAGTTTACTCAATCCTAGCCAACCTATAGCAAGCTCCGTAAACGTAGTAAAACCAGAGGTGAGCATGCCAATGTCACCATATAAAAGGATATTAAGAGTTTCGAAATGCTGGAGTACTGGACAATGTCATGCCACAACTTATTAAATAGGAGAGAGGAGTTAAGGGTCTATTCTTTAGGAAGATCTTGCAAGTCAGCTGATAAAATGGTAGGGCAATAGCAGGTTACCAACTAAAGATAATTTACTTTAAAGGATTGGGTTGTAATACAAAATTTATGTTCTATGGGAAATAGGGAGAAGTGCAGAACAGTAGTCTAATTTTAGAACATATAGCCATGTGCCCATGCGATGCAACGGAAACTCAATTTGCGATAAAACATTTATTTGCAAAGAGCACTACCTTATCTGAATAATAATGTTCACTCTAAATGTACAATGGTTAAATATTTAAATCCATTCATCGAAACATACAAATTCCAAGCACCTATTTACAAACTCGAGCTTAAAATTATCTTTAATTTCACAAACTTAAATAATAACATCACAACACTTGGGAATTGGGATTGTAAATTTGTAACGCCATAATTTGAGATCAATCTAATCCAATCCAATCTACTGAGGTGGCCACTGTCCGCTTCCCACTCAGCCATGTGGGTACGCACACGTGTCGGGGTGAGGATGCATATGGCAACTCAAAGACACATAGTAACTCAGAAGTTGTATGCGTGCAGTATATGGAAAAAAGAATCGGTCATGCAATATTTGGAAATAGAATCGGTTGATTGAGATAAGAGTCTGATACACCGCAAATCACGCATTTTATTTTAGGAAGAGGGAGAACGGACCACCGCCATCAACTCGTAACATCTACTGGAGTGGACATGACAAGACAAGAAAGATATTCCAGCCAGACTCGGGCAAAAAGTATACAGTATTATGAGAAAAATACAATTTGAGCCTCTTCCGCCTTTAGTATCTTCTACAGCACAAATATGATAACCACCGTTCTTTTCATGTTCATTCCTAACAGAACACAATGAATGATTCTAATGTTGAAAATTTTGGCCCCCATAAATCACATCAACTCTGTATCCTACATTTGGAGAACAAAACCGTACTCACACGCAAAATACTCCATCGAAGAAATAACCTCTTAGAGAATGTACATGAAGGTAAGTTAATCCATAGTTCCATACCATATATATCCCCTCATTTCCAGAATTCGTTTCCGTATTGTACCATTGCAATGCCAATTGCCAGGTGATTGCATTGCAAACTCACATATACCAAATCTTGGTATGGACAGAACCATTCGAATAGTGGGGCCTGTTTCTTTTCTGGTAATCGTTCTAACGCATGTTAGTGTTAGCGAAGGAGCTCATTCTTTCATCTTTGGAAATAGAATTAGCTGATTGAGATAAGAGTCTGATACACCACAGATCACGCATGTTGTTTTGGGGGGAGAGGAAAACGGAACACCGCCACCAACTCATAATTAGAAGTAGTAGAGATAATGTTCAAACTTTAGGTCTTGTTGGGCTACAATGATTCTTTTTTTTCTGGGTGGTTGTTGTTGTATACGGTAATACAGTTATACACAAACTGCATTACAAGCTTTTGTACAATTCGAAGATGCATTCTTGGTGTGAAAACAAATAATGTATGGCCAATCCAGTAAGCTGATTTGGAGTTATCTATCAACATAACTATATGTATGATCATAATCATATTCTGTAAGACGCTGACATGTGGTTTGTTTGTCAACAGTAACAAAACAAGGAACATTTGTGGAGGGAGGTCATGAAGGAACAGGATTAGATGAGGATCATGCAGACTGATGAAGGAGAAATAGATAATTCAGCAGAATTCACCAATGGATGCTGACCATTGCTATGCTAACCGAGGCCACGGCGAAGAACTTGGAAGTCCAAAACACTATCTCGATTGTCTGCTATTTTACCTTGTTATGAGTTCCACGCTGACTTATTTATGTACTTATTTACTTTCAGTGTTTGAATGGTTCTTATTTCTTGCGTGAAATATCTGGATATACCGATATAGAAAATTTTCAAAAGTAAATGAACCTGTAGCGCGGTGCTTAGTGTGAAAATGTTCTTAAACATTGTGCTTAACACGATTGACCAAATTTCCCATAGGCACTGGACATTTGGAATCTGGAGCACTGCAGTCTGCAACGCATAGGTCTCTAGTTGTCACGAGGTTGCATTGTACAAGCTACGAAGCCAGTGAAAAGAACGTGTAAATTTGTAAATCTTCTAGCATTCTGTTAAGCATAATTGCAGTGCCAAAACTACTCACAGAAGATAGCCTGAAGGGGCAAAACTTGGGCTTCCCTCTCTTCCCACATTTCAGTAGATGTGCGCCCTTCTTCAGAGCAACAATGGCCTGAAGAAAGAACTGAGCAGTTAAACCACGTAATGAGAAAATATCTTCCAGCATTGATATTTTTCTTTTCTCGAATAAGTGAACCCAAGACGATGCATACAAGAAAATAGTGGAATGACCAAACATATTAAACAGAGTTGGAAGGCACAGAAGCAAATGTCATGTGCTCATTCAACGTGTTAAAACCGATAGAACGAATGTCATGTGCAGCAAGCTTTAAAAATTATGAAGATGAAAGCAGCCAATGACAACTATGAATCATGCTGTCTAATGCATTTTTTTTATGAAAATACAGAGTGTTTATAGTCTCGCCAAGGACATCCAGGGAGAACAGATCATTTTATGTTAACAAGGATGCAGTGATGAAATTGCAAGCGGTCATTTGAGAACTTCTCGGACATACACGTAGATCTCAAGAGACCGCAATACTTTAAAAGAAAATGCAAGTAAAGCACTGGTCGCTGCATACCTGCTCAACCCCTCTAGTTGCAGAGCTCCTACCCTCAAATCCCCCAGCCATTTCAGCCGGAAAAGACCAGGCAAAAGAAACGGAGGACAACACCCTGAGGCCTGAGGTTAAGTTCAAACCTCCTTTGATCAACAGTGGGAGAAAGCAAAAGATGGCAGTGGAGTGAAGTGACAGAAAGAAAGACGCAAGGAAAGCAAGCAAGAAAGAAGAGGGAGCAGAGCTTGAGGAGGGAGCACCGGAGGAGGGAGAAGTGTCACTGAAGGCGAGCTGTGCAATTCAGGGACCCGGAAAAAGGAAAACTGTAGGACGGAGCAGACGATCAGAGCAGGTTGAATAGGCGCTTTATAAATAAACGTCCTTTTCTTCTTAAGAAGAGCACCGTTTTGGGAATATTTGATGATTTGCCCTGATTTTCCTCTGCCTTTGATCATTTGCCCTGTGATGTCTCATTGACATGCGGACCATGGGACCACATGTCAGTGAGACATGAATCAATACCCACAAAAACAGGGCAAATCATCAAATCCCCTCCGTTTTTGGGCTCCAATAGGTGTAAGGAGCTATGAATCTAGCATAAAAATGAGAGAAACATTAGCTATTGGATTTTTATATAAATTTAATAAAAAATAACTAAAATTTGGAACAAAAATAAAATAAAAGGAGAAAAGCTAAAGCCGAAGGAGTCAAAAGTTGCGATGACGAGTGGTGTGCGTCTGTATTGTTGAAGAAATTAGTAGCAAAAGAAACTTAATAATGAAGAGATCCTGATAGAGAGGAGATGAAGCTTTGCATAAAAGATGAGCTACTGAGGATATATATATCCATTGGATAGCTAGAAATGTGCCATCATTGCTAAGGGACGATTCATATTGTTAGATAATGACTAAAACAAATATGCTAGCATCATAAAAGATAAGAGGTTGTCGCGTTAGTGAGAAAACAACATCATTGAGTTGACAAACATCGAATAAGAGAAGCGACCGATATGTAACAAACATAAATCAAGCATATATAATATCTTACATGTGATATGCATGCATGAATTCGTTTGAATCAAAACAAGTTGCAAAAACCTCAAGGTAGAGATGACGCTACTCTATGGAATAGACTTGAGGCCACTGGTGAGAGTATGACGGGTGTCCCAGTAGGAATAAGCAATACTTGTACATGTATGCATTGCATGTTGATGTTGTAACGTTCAGCATTAAGTAATAATTGAAGAAAAATAGAATACAATTATAGGATAGAGTGTTGCATTAAAAGGGCAGCAGTTGAGAGGGATTGATAAAAAATTAAGCTTGCTATTGGCGGTTGAAGCAGAAAAGTTGTGGGGCGATCAATAAGAAATATAAAATATATGGTTCTACGGGACAACCAGCGTATGAGGAAGATACGTTCAAAATAAGTCGCCCATGATATATCAGTGTATACGTGAGCAATATACTCTAATACCATGTAAAATAATCAGCGCATTACTTGAGATTAAATAGATGTACATGTGTTGCATATATTTTGAAAAAAGAGTTACTAACGAAGAAAGAACAAGGGTATATAGCTATAAGATCTATGTAAAATAAAAAGTTGCTACGGTTCTAAGACCCCAACAACTTATTATTCTTAATAATTTTCTTCTATCAAAGCTTTTACTTCAGTTGCATCTCTTAAGTTAAATTTTTTTAAAAGCTTCTATTGTCATTTCTAATGTTTATGATGTCTTAAAAATCTAAATATTTTACAAAATATGTTAATATATTCTCAAGCATATAAGTTATATCATTTGATACTACAAACTGTTAAACAAATCTAGCCACGCAAATGTGCGAGTTACCTTACTAGTTATACTATTAAAGTAGAAACAAAAGAAGCAACCACGTTCGCTCTCAAAGCTAGAAATTCCCACATTAATTAGAGGAAAAAAAAGAAATATCTACACCGTTGATCATGATGGTCCAGATTATAATGGTCTAGATTAAAAGAAAGAGTTTATGTCATGTATAATACAAAAATAACTAAAATTTAGAATAAAAATAAATAAAATCAAAATTTTGATTTCTATATGATTAAAAGAAAAGTCCAATTACAATAAAAAATTGGAAAAAAATAAAAGATAAATAATAATCTAATTTCCATACAAACATCAAAATAAAATTGAAATTTAAAGTAAAAATTCCAAAAAAATAGAATAAAAATAAAATATAATTAGTAATCTAATTTCCATAAGAACATCAAAATAAAATTTAAATTTAGAATAAAAATTAGTAGTTGGATTTGTGTACTAATTCCAACATAAAAAATTGAAATACGGAATAAAAATAAAAAAATAAGAATTTGATTTTCATACGAATATCAAAATAAAGAGTCCATGTCAATACAATAAAAAACCAAAAATCCCAGTAGTAGCAATTTGATTTCCATACAAACATCAAAATAAAAATAAAATTCAAAACAAAAATCAATAGAAAATTAGTAATTGGATTTGTATACAAATACCAACCTAAAACTAAAATTTAGAATAAAAAACAAAATAAAATTAGCAATTTAATTTCCATACAAACTCTAAAGTAAAATCCTAAATAGCTTAAGTTCAAATAAAAATGAAATTAAAAAATACCAATTGGATTTGTATACGATTTCAACCTAAAACTATATTAAAAATCTTTGTCATATATGATCCAACAACACACAAATATAATTTGGAATACAAATAAAGAAAAAATATTGATTTGTTTTACACAAGAATTCCAATTTAATTTACATATGAATTTCTAAATAAAATCTCTAAATAAATATAATCCGATATAAAAATTAAATAAACATTAGCTATTGGATTTCTATATGAATTCAACAAAAATAACTAAAATTTGAAATACAAATAATAAAAAGAGAAAGACCAAAGTCAAGGAACCAAAACCGCGACGACGAGTGGTGTGCATCTGCATTGTTGAAGAAGTCAGTAGCAAAAGAAATTTGATGATGGGGAGGCCCTGGTAAAGAGGAGATAGAGCTTTGCATAGAAAATGAGTTACAAAAAATATATATTCATTGGATAGTTAGAAATATACCATCGCTATTGAGGGACATGACATCACATACGATAGTACGAAAATTCTCCATATTGTTAGATAACAACTAAAGCAAACATGCTAACATCATAGAAGATGGAAGGTCGCGCATTAGTGAGGAAGCGATATCGTTGAGTTGGCAAATATTGAATAAGAGAAGTGACCAATATAGGACAAGTGTAAATCAAGCATATATAATATCTTGCATGTGTACAGGTATGCATGAATTTGTTTGAATCAAAACAAGTTACAAAAAACTCAGAGTAGAGATCGCGCTACTCTAAGGAATAGACTTGGGGCCACTGGTGAGAGCATGACGGGTGTTCCTGGTAGGGATAAGCAATACTTGCACATGTATGTGTTCCATGTTGATATCGTAATGTTTAGCATTAAGTAATAATTGAAGAGAAATAGAAGATAGTTATACGATAGAGTATTACATTAAAAGAGTAGCAGTTGAGAGAGATCGATAAAAAATTAGACTTGATATTGAAAGTTGAATTAGAAAAGTTGTGGGTGATCAATAAGATATATGGTTCTACGGGGTAGCCAATGTGTGAGGAAGATACATTCAAAATAAGTCTCCCATGGTGTATAGTGTATATGTGAGTAATGTATTCTAATACCATATAAAATAATCAGCGTATTACTTAACATTAAACAAAGGTACATATGTTGCATATATTTTGAAAAAAGAGTTACTAATGGAGAAAAAACAGGGGTATATAGTTATATGATTTATGCAAGATGAAGAGTTGCTACATTTCTAAGAACCCCCAACAACTTATTATTCTCAATAATTTTCTTCCATCAAAGCTTTTACTTCAATTACATTCCTTAAGTTGAATTTTTAATCAAGCTTCTATTGTCATTTCTAATGTTTATTATGTCTTAAAAATCTAAATAGTCTACAAAATATATTAATATATTCTCAAGCATAGAAGTTATATTATTTGATACTACAAACTGTTAAAAAAATCTAACCGCGCAAATGCACAGGTCACCCTGGTAGTTTCAAAAAAGTCAAAAGAGCTAACTGTCAAACAACAATTTCAAATATCATGAAACTTGAAACATAACTTACTTCGGACTTTAGTAACCTATTCCAATCAATAATCCCATGGATCATTGCTAAATATTCCAATTTTAATCAATTTAAGGAGGAAGATTACAGTAAAACCGAGCCAAAAACAAATCTGAAGCCTAAAACTGGATCATGCGCTAAGGAAGGTCAAGATGACCTAAGATTGACTCTCACACGTCCTAACAAGCTAAACCACAACTAAACTTCAAAGAAAAACACCTAAGACAAAAAAATTTAATGAATCACTCCTTTCAAGCCAAGACTAGGCAAACACAAGGCCACCTCCAAGAACATACTATTGGGACGCTTATATCGATGGGATCTAACATCTAAGAGGTTTTTCCCCTCACCAAGTAGGATAAGAGGAGAAGAAGAAACACAAAAAAACTAAGCCAAATCAAGGTTTTCAACAATTGATCAAAGAGGAGAATAGACTTGGACGAATTTTGGATATCTATAGATGCTTAGAGATAAATGTTTACATCTACTTCTTAGTCATATATAGGCCTAAGGATGACAAAAAAAACTTACACACAAGAGCCACACTCTATCTCTCAAAAGTTCTCTTAAAAAAACCTAACTCTCCTATACTTGGCTTAACAAGATTTCATTGCTAAACCACATCTACCTCTCACTTTATAGTGGTGCCAAAGCCAACCACTTCACCTCGAAACCCCATATATGAAAAGTGCATGTGAATACTATCCACTTACACATAGGCTAACCCGCACATAACTGGTTTTACATTTATACACATATGCTTCTCAAAATGTCGCTTCCACTTGGCTTTAATAACCTGATTAACCTTATTATATTCTCGAAGCATCCCGAAGCCAATCAAAGCAACGCCACATGATTTGACACGTAGCCTATGGTGCCCAATAATTTGCCATCAATTCTTCATGCATCCAATCTCCCCTGGATTGTACCTACTTATAATAGCCAAAATCACTTGGCACACCACATACACCAACTCAACTCTTCATGATACATTCATTTTCTGTGCTTCTCGTTTGAGCCATTTAGTCTTACCTAGACTTACCAGACTGCACAAATCTCAGCTCTCCCGCCTAGTCCTGGTCAATTGATGTTGACCACTAACGTTCTCTAATCCACATGTACATCCAAAGACCAAGCAACCACTCGAGTACAAGTTCAATGCACTTTACTCATGTTAGTCAAAATATGCATTATGCAACACAGCATCAGTGTTCTCTTAGGCACTAGCTGGACGATAGACCGATGGCTAGGTAGGAGGGAGGGACCTAGTGCCTAGGCACCACCTAAGCGAGCTAAGTGTTCACCTAGGGGAACAGTGCACAACACAAACCAAGCTTGAGCTATGTAGCCTTTCTCGGACTTACCCAACTGCATGGACCTTAGCTCTCCCACTAGTCTCGATGAATTGTAGTTGACCGCTAACATTTTCCAAGCCTAGCCAAACACGATAAAACACAACTCACACACTCTGCAAAACAGCCACCAGTCTAACCGCATCCCTCATATCGATCGATCATACCGTGACCAGTTTGACTACCAACCAAAGGCTAGTTTGACCACTACCAAACACTCCCAAACTGACTCAAACTCAACCTCAATAATAAGGCACTAGTGTGACTGCAAACCCAATGCCAGTGACACCACCCAACTCAACTCCGGTTCGATTGCCAACCAATGGTTGGTCTAAGCGCACATGCCCAACTCTAAAACACTCTATGCTAAAAAGCAACCGACTACCACAGCCCGATCACACTGCAACTGCTAGTCTAACTGCACCCATGTGACAGTTGAAGCATCTAGGCCCCTATTTTTAATTAAGTTTTTTATAATTTATGACAATTGTGCTAAAGGATTAACAATTTCTCTTATGCTTGTATGAATAGGTTGGTCCTCGCGTTGGCACCTTAAGGAGTTTGAAGTTCATGAAAGGAACTAAAAGATTAAGGACAAGACATATGTAGTTTAAGGACATTTTATCTAGCTTTTAATTGATCTCAAAGATAGAGTAAAAAGATCGGGTTAGTAGGTTAAATACCGTACTATCAAGAGGGATTAATGACTAATAGTTTAAATTTGAATAAAGTGTCATATGGCTCATATCTTGATAGAAAAATCAACAATTGTTGCATTGGATCATGTGCTACAAAGCAAAACTTACATCTGCAACACAGCCGGTACTACCGTAGGTATGCGCACGGTAGTACCGCAAGGGCGATAGTATCGCAGTTCGAACTGCGGTACTTATTTTTCAGAGAAGCAATTTTTAACAAACATCTTAGTTTTTTTCTCTATCGAACTACCGACGTTAGATATGCAATACTACCGCAAGAGCGGAAGTACCGACTTGTATGAGCGGTAGTTTATTTTCTAGAAAGGGGTGTTTTGAGTACTTTGCCTTGGGCGGTACTACCGCAAGGTAAAATCTGGTAGTACCGAAATCACGGTAGTACCGAAATCACGGTAGTACTGTGATTTATGCAACAGTACTCTTTTTTTCAAAACTAGTCGATTTTGAACAAATCTCTCCAGAAAAGTCGATACTACCGTACTTTGTGTGGCGGTAGTACCGAACCTCTTCTAACGCTCTTTCCAGCCGCATTTAACTTCAACGGCGCTCGCACGTCAAACTCAAATATTCATCCCATACTATGAAATGATCTCCACCTGGTCTTACAGAAACAGTGCGTGACTTTAACCGTGTAAATTTAGGATGAGAGAGGGACGCAGCGGAAGTACCGGCCAGTAGCCACTGAGCCTTGCGTGCTTTCTTCGACACATGCACGCAGGTCACAGGCACAGGCATTCAGAGAAAAGAAAGGCTTCCCGGTACTCTCTCCTGCCACAGCAGAACTGCAGAGCTAAATCCTATTCTTTCTCTTTTGATTCCAGTGTGCTCCGTCAATGTCAATGATTTTTGGGCCAGTAGTGAGATAATCTGTACTTATTGCCAGGGATGACCGGTAAAAGAAATTTGAATCCAAATATACTCTTTAAAATAGACTCTAAACGTATTAAAATCTGTGGAAGTAGATATAGAAAAAAATTAATCAAAGTGTCGCTTAAAATAATTTAAAAAGAAAAAAAGTGAAAAAAGAAACTATAGCGCATGAGCACTGTAGTTTGCACTACATGGCGGTCTCTGCCGAGCCTCTTTGATAATATTGATATGTGTAGCAGGGTTCAAAGTCTTGGTGAATTTTGGTTTTCAGCCAAATCTCGGTGGAATAAAAAATTGAAAATTAGGGTTGCTATAGTAATTTCAGCGAATCTTAGCAAGATTTTGGTGATTTGGACTGGTTTGCACGGATTTTAGACCGAATTTCGCATCAAATTTTTTGTAAAGAATTGTAATACCTTTTACGAGGAATACATGTGAAAAATTTGTGTAAAAAAAATCATATACAAATTACTTTAACCATAAACTCTAACTTGGATTTCGGATTTAAATGATGTATTTCGGTATAAACCGTAAACCCGAACTTAGATTTTGGCCTTAAACTGTATTTCAGACTAAACTCTAATCCATAACTTGAATTTTAGCCTTACATGATGTATTTTGGTCTAAACCATAAACCTTAACTTGGATTTTGGTCTAAACCCTAACTCTGAAAAATTTTATGTGCAAATACTTAGTATTTTACATTCAAAAAAATAGGAAATGTAGATAAGTGCTTGTATGATTTTTTCATATTTTTTCCAATTTTTTCTAGCATCGGGAGACCATTTCACATAAGGTTGAAAATCACTTAAATTTAGGTAAAGTTCACCAAATTTTCAGTGATTTCGGTCAAAATTTCTTTTTTTTCTTAATTTCAAATTTACCGGATTTCAAATTTGCGTTTTAAATTTCATCTGGATTTTAGTTAAAATTGTAAAATCTCACTGAAATTTTAAATTTTGATCACCTCTAAGTTGTGATCCAAAAATTTAAGATGAGATCTGAAAACCAAATTTGAAACTTTGATCTGTAGATAGATATTGGAGCATCTCTATGTTAGTCTGTACCACACAACCGTGGCCTTCAGCTTTAACCGTGGCCTTTAGCTTTCCTCTGTTAGCGTGTGACGACTGACGACTGACGAGAGAGAGAGAGAGCGCTGGGAGGAGCCGAGGAAGCACTCATTTCTGTACATGTATGTGTTGCTGTAGGTGCTTCTGAAATCTTGGATTTCATGTCAAATCTCAGGATTTGCCTCGGTTGCACAATACAAGCCCCGAAAAACATGGTCCCTGCCGTCCTTTCCCCTAGCATCTGTCAGTACAAGTGTACAACTATACTGCCCTTAATCAGCAGAAAATCTCGCACAATTGGATGATCTGAGATTCTGAGTGTCTCGTTATCCTCATCAACATTTCTCCGAAATGCATTGTATACAAGCATTAAAATCAGAACGACTAATACATTCTTGCAAACTAACGAGGATGATTATGCTTGTCCTGCTGTGGTCTGAGTGCACACACACATGCTATTACTGCCTTCGTCTAAGTCTACGAGACGTATATTTTTATTAGTCTTATCTATAAATATAGAACGCATTTCATATTTTTATGTAGCAATAGTGTAATGTTACCTCTATACCCTTAATAAACATCAATTTTTACTTTATATTCTCTCTATAAATATATTAAATATAATGCTTAGTGATAATAATTATAGATAATCTAGTTATTTTAATATGTTTTTATCTATATATCAAGAAGAAATACGATTTGTAAACTTGGATAGAAGGAGTGGGATATTGGACCAACAGATGATGTCCCGGGAGAAGAAGATAGGAGGGAGGGATGTAGCACGTGTCTAGTGTGGGCAGGCGTTGCCCCCCTCCGGCGTTCGGGCCTACACAACAGACAACAGTTGATCTCTCATGTCTGCAAATTGTCGCCTTGAACGCTTTGTTGTCCCGCTACGATTTTTCTTTTCTTTCCTTTAACATGAGTTGTAATAGTATATAATGCCTGTTAGATCCAAATATAGCATCTCTCGGTTAGTCCTTTTACAAAAAGAGAGGAATAAGTGTAAGTGGGATACTATGTTTGTGTTAATCTACCCTATGGGTACGCTGGTCATTAAGCGTATTTTGAGCAATGATATTGTAGATGGTATCAGAGCATTAACTTTCGTTGCACGGGCGCGTATGGGACAAGGGCGTGAGTTTAAGACGTGTATGGGCCCAGAGTGGACACAAAGCATGGCAATGCGGCAGCATTGGACGCACGGACGTCTATCGAGGGGGTAGTTTTAGGTATTTACCATGAGGGGGTGAGGTATTACCCCAACCCATTAATGTGAAAGCTCATGCGGCCTATGTAAAGAGATAGTGTGATTAGTTTCACATTGCTTGTCAAAAAGTGATTTGTAATAATATATAATACCTATTGGGTTCAAACACATCATCTCCAGGGTAATCATTTTACACGAAGCAATGATGAAAAATGTAAGCGAAATGCTATGTGTGTGTGGGTCCGCTCTATGGGTGGGCTCGGTATTGAGCTGATTTTGAACCAAGGTGTTACACTTCCCCAATGTTGTGAAAAACTAGATATACTCAATGGATAGATGTGATACCGTTAAACGATTAATCGCAATACGGCCAATAAATCAAAATTTAATGGACGAATATGTGTTCTTATTAATATATTTATTTATATTTAGAATTAATTAGAAACATTTTATTTACCAAAGTTAATTTAAATTATCACTCTACAAAATATGTTTTACATTTCATTATTTATATTTCATCCAAAAGGTACGTACTATTATTATGAACACTATGACAAAATATTATAAACTAATTTATCATACTTAGTGAATAAAAATAAGCTATTTTCATGATTAAATGGGAAAAACATATGATTAGTCAAAAAACAGCCGATTAATCAGGTTATGCGGTCAATTAATCATTTGACTGTGTTAATTGCACTTCGATTACATTATCCGGATGGTTTAGCCATCGTCACTGATTAATCACGCGACTAATCGGTCGAGTCAACCGTTTTCACAACAGTGCTTCCCTTCCCTCTCTCACCCTCTTCCCTCCCCCCCAACACAGACCATAGCTCCACATCCCTCCACCTCCCCTACCGGCGACTGACAGCGACCTCATCAAGCCGATGCCTCCCCCTCCTTTGCCACTCTCATCCTATCAACATAACATTCTCTAGCATTGATCTTATTGTGCCTTCCTCTGCTGCAGAACACCCCTCGCCACCACCCACCACTAGGGCACTGCCTCCTTATCCTCCCTCTACAACAACAGGGGAAGGGGGTGAACCCATCAGGAACAGCAACGCCACCGCTCATCTCATTGGAGTTCGAGAAGACAAGGGATGGAGAGAGAGCTAGAGTGCTAGAGCAAGCAGAGGAACAGTGCTGCACTGTGGGAGCGGCCGAGTGGCAAAGAAGACTTAGAGAAGAGTAGCTGTACCATCAAACAGTGTATGTTCTGTAGTTTTTCTTATGTATAATATTAGCCATTACATTCCGCCTGGAAATAGCGTGAGGAGACGTTGTCCACGTGTCAGTCTTGCGTTTTTTGCGAAAAACCCCCTCCGTTTCTCTAAATTACGGATAGATCCCTCGAAATTACGGATAGGTCCTCCGCGATTTTTTGTGAGAGGAAGATTTTTATTTTTTTTCGCATTCGGGTCCCTCGCGCGGTACTTTACGAAAAAGACCCCCACTAAATTCAAATCGCGGATATGCCCTTTTCTAATTTTTTCAGATAGCGACAGTCCAAAACGTAACAAATAGGTCCTCGCTCCACGCTCTAGGTCCTTTCTCCGCTTTTTCACGGAAAAAATGTTTTCGCCACCGTAAATATGTGTGCATCTCTAAGAAGGTTGTCATCGCGTCTAGGTCCTTTCTCCGCTTTGCCCGAAAAAATGTTTTCGTCACCAGAAATATGTGTGCAACTCAAAAAAGGTTGTCGTCACTAATAATTCTTCGCCCTTTTCCCTCTAGACTGTTTTCCCACCTCGTTTTTCCACCTCGGTCTCCGATATTTCCCAAATAATTCGTCGAAAAAGATATTTCTACATCTCTAACTCTCTATTTTTTCCCCCGTAACTCAGTTTCTGCTGTTTTTCGGAGTGAGAAATATGTTGAAAATCGTGTTTACGTCCTTTCGTCGATTTTTTTTCCACGCCCACACAGCACGGCGTGCAATAGCACGCTACCCTGTCTAGTATATATACTATGCCCGAAAGAAATGTCGCACTCCCAGGTGTCCAAGTATGGTTTTTTTGCGAAAAAACCCTTCGGAAATTCCGAAACCGCGAACAGGTCCTTCCATTGGTTATTTTTCAAAAAGGACCCCGTGGTTCCGCAAATTCGACTCGGACACGATTCTTTAAACCCAAAAGATTTAAATTGCTAACAGGTCCTTCCACCGGTTATTTGGCAAAAAAAAAACCCCGTGGTTCCGTAAATTCAACCCGGGCACTCGTTCTTTAAACCCGAAAGATTTAAAATTATGTTGGTTCTGCAAAATGGACAGGTCTCTGGTTCTTTAAATTCGAAAGATTTAAAATTACTTTTAGGTCCTCTCAGGCGTTAGTTCTTTAAACCCGAAAGATTTAAAATTATATTTAGGTCTGGGTATTTTGCAAAAAACCAAGGGTTCCGTAAATTTGACATAGGTGCCGGTTCTTTAAGCCCAAAATATTTAAAATTATATTTAGATCCTTCTACCATTTTTGCAACAAAAAAACTCCGAAGTGGGATTTGCACGGTGCGGCCTAGCGCGTTATACTATCTGGTGTATATGTATGTAAGCACGAGTACGAGCAGCAGCCAGCTAACACATGCTACTTACTGCCACCTTTACGCATGGCGCTCACCTTTACTTACGATGTCCCTATTTATTGCCCATTTATCGTATTTCAGTTGTATCATTCCCAATTGAACTACCACTGTTCTCTCGGTTGTATGCATCTCCAAGAATTTTCTACAATAACCACTTATCAGGTAAGCACAAAAAGATTTACTACAAAAAAGAGTGTATCTATTATATTATTAAAATAGAATTAAAAGAAGCCATCATGTTCGCTTTCAAGGCTAGAAATTCCCACATTACTTGGAGAAAAATGAAAAAGATCTACACCGCTAATCATGGTAGGTCTAGATTATAACGTTCTAGATTAAAAGAAAGAATTTGTGTTAAATACAACACAAAAATAATTGCAATTCAGAATAAAATAAAATACAAATAGAAATATGATTTCCATACGATTAAAAAAGAGTCCATTAAACTACAGTAAAAAATAAAAATTTAGAAAAAAATTAAAGATAATTAGTAATCAATTTCCATACGAATATCAAAATAAAATTAAAATTCAAAATAAAAATTAAAAAAATTAGAATAAAATATAAAACATAATTAGTACTCTATTTTCCATAAGAATCTCAAAATAAAAATAAAATTTGGAAAAATTTGGAATAAAATTAAAATAAAAATTAGAAGTTGATTTGTGTATGAATTCCAACATAAAAATTGAAATTCAGAATAAAAAATAGGGATGTGATTTCCATAAGATTAAAAGAAAGAGTCCACATCAATTACAATAAAAAACTAAAAATCACCATGAAACTAAAATAAAATTAGCAATTTGATTTTCATATGACGATCGAAATAAAAATAAAATTTGAAACAAAAATTAATTAAAAATTAGTATATAGATTTGTATATGAAAAAATCTAAAAATGACACTTGGAATAAAAAAATAGCAATTTGATTTCACACAAACTACAACATAAAATCGATAAATTACATAAATTTGGAACAAAAATAAAATAAAAATACAAATGGATTTGTTTACGATTTCAACCTAAAACTATATAAAAAACTCTATATCATCTATGATCCAACAACATGCAAATATAATTTACAATATAAATAAAAAATACCAATTTGTATTATGTGAGAATTCCAATCGAACATAACTAAATCCATAATAGAAAATATAATGAAATCACCATTTAATTAAAATGTGATTTCTAAATAAAATCTCTAAATAAATATAGTTTGTCCTTAAATTTAAAGAAAAATTAGCAATTCGATTTCTATATGATTTCAATAAAAAATAAAAAAAAATTGGAATAAAAATAGAATAAAATTAGGAATTTGATATTGTTATGATATGTAAAGTAAAATCCATAAATAATTAAGTTGGAGTAAAAATAAATATAAAACTATAATTAGATCTATATAATATTTTTTAAAAATTAATAATTTGGTATAAAAATGAAAGAAAATTTGCAATATGATTTCAAAATGAATTCAAAAGTAAAATAACTAAATAATAAAATTTATAAAAACTTAAATAAAATTAACATCTTGATTTATATATGAATGAAAAAAGTAGAGAAAAACCCACCATATTTGCTCTCAAGGCTAGAAATTTCTGGAATGATTAGAGAAAAAAAGAAAAAGATCTATACTATTAGTCGTGGTGGATCCAAATTATAACAATCTATATTAAAAGAAAAATGTTCCGTGTCATTTACAATACAGAAATAACTGAAATTCTAAATAAAAATGAAATAAAATATAAAATTGATTTCCATATGAATCTTTATGTAAACTTCCTAAATAAATTTACTTCGGAATAGAAATTAAACAAAAAAGGGCAACTAAATTTTTATATGCATTCCCAACAAAAATAACTGAAAATTGTAATAAAAATTAAATTAGCATTTTTTCCATGTGAATTACTAAGTGAAATTCCTAAAGAAATATAATTTGTAATACAAATAAACAAAAACTTTCGATTTCATTTCGATGAGAATTCTAAACAAAGATAGGTAAATTTAGGAAAACCCATTCTTTGAGCCTCTAGATGATCAACACATGATCAAACACCGTGCAAAACACATTTGCACCAACTTAGCCCATGCTCACAATTCAAACCAAATTGCGAAAACACATTTCACAACCAACTCAAGATCTATTTGCAAAACGTATTAGCAAATCAAACCCGAGTTTATGAGATTAATCCCCTAGCCATGTGAAGGTCAACACAAGACCGGTCAACTTGCCAACACCGTTGCAAGCCCCACTCACATGCTCTCGGGATTCTGGACTCATAAACCTCGGTTTATTCGACACGTAACTTACAAATAACACAATAAAACCATTTCATGCTTGAGCACTACTCTTTGCAACACATGCAAAAGTCTAGCTCGAAGCAACATCAAATCAAGGTGCATGAACTCTCTAATTGCAACACATGCAATTCTCTAGTTCCATGCAACCATACCAAATCGACTTCACACCAAAACCAAACATCAACTAAACCAAATCACCGTATGAGCTCTTTACTCAACACATGCAAGCCTCTAGCTCCATACAAACACAAACACAAATTGGCTTGAGCTCTCTCCTTTTGCAACACATGCAAAACTTAGCTCCAAGCAACCACACGGTTTAAGAAAGATTGTTTTCGAAACCAAAACATGAAGCTTCAACTAATGCAACACATGCAAAAGTGAACTTCACACAAAAGCCAACGACTAGCTTATCACTTCTTGCAACACATGCAAATCAAAGTATTATGCGAAAACCAAATGCAACAAAGCATAAGTTTAACCCATTCGCAACACATGCCAAATGGTTAACCCATATGCAAAAACCAAATCAAATAAGATTTGAGCTTGAGTGAACGCGGAATGAGATCACCAACACATGATGAAACTCAAGCTAGGAGACAACCCCTCTTAATAGCACGGCGATAAAAACCTTAGACTCAAAGACTACAAGTCCTTAGCCTATCTAATTATACCTTCAGCAAGACAAGCAATCCCCTTTGGGGTCTTTATGATCATCGCTTTGATACTCCCGGGATCATTACTCGACTCCTCTTCGGGATCCACTTTGCGCCCATCAACTCATGATGCCGTCCTTGTCCCATTCTCAATTATCTCTTGGACTTAACCTAACTCAAATCACAACTCATGAAAATCGTTAGTCAAGATGCACGGTTGTCTCAATTATCTCTTGCACTCCATTAACACATAATGGATGCCTTTAGATCAATTGAGCACAACCTAAATCAATTTGAATGATTTATATGTGTCTTAAAATCGATAATGCAACTCATGCTTTATTATACTTAAGAGCTATTCATTTGTCCTTAATTAATCAAGGAACACCATCAACACATGATGAAATGTTCTTTAATGATTAACAAGACAAATGAACTCAATTTAAATTATCATTTAAATTGATATGAGTATATATTAACTACACAAGTTTTCATATACTCATGTTGATGGAAAGTAATGATCCAATATATGTAAATTGTATGGAAATGATTATTACTCTAGAAAGTAAAATAAAAAATGACAATATGATTTTCATACAAATTTCTGAGTAAAATACTTAAATATATATAATACATCATAAAAATTAAATGAAAATTAGTTATTTGACTTCTACATGAATTCCAACAAAAATAAAAGAAATTCAAATTAAAAAGATATAAAACTAGAAATTTGATTTCTATATGAATACTAAAGTAAAATCTAAAAATAAAATAAAAACCATCATCTCAATTTGTATAAAAAATCTAAAAAAGAATTAAAAATTAGTAATAAAAATAAAAGCATGTTTGCAATTTGATTTCTATACAAATTCCAAAGTAAAATCCTTAAATAACTAAAATCAAGAATAAATTAAATAAAATTAGTAATTTAATTTATATATGAACTGTATAAAAATAACTAAAGTTTTGAATACAATCGGAAATTATAACGTAGATATCAAGAGTGTTGTGGGAGGAGACCACACATGAGTGCAATGGCGTCGATCTGTCATACAAAAAGATATTGCCTCACGGGGAAGCAATAGGCGGAGGCGTTATGTCAAAGATGAGAACAACGTCCGCGCTGCTCACCGGAGTCATTGAAGAGAAAGACCAAAGCCAAAGGAGCCAAAAGCCGTGACAATAAGTAGTGAGTGTCTGCATTGTTGTAGAAGTCAGTGACACAAGAAGCTTGGTGATGAGAAGGCTCTTGTAGAGGAGAGATAAAGCTCTACATAGAAGACGAGCTACAAAGGATATATATCCATTGGGTAGCTAAGAACGTGCCATCGCTATCGAGAGATACGACGTCACACGCAATGGCAGGAAGATTCTCCATATCGTTATACAATGACTAAAGCAAGAATGCAAACATTAGATAAGATTGGAAGTCACCGTAGTTAGTGAGAAAACAACATCGTTGGGTTGGCCAATGTCGACTAAAAGAAGCAAGCATGTATAACATCTTGCATTTGTATATACATGCATGAATTCGTATGAATCAAAACAAGGAGAAAAATCCCTAGAGTAAAGATTTAGCTATTGTATGGAATAAACTTGGGGCCACTGGTAAGAGCGTAACAGGTGTCCCTGGTAGGGATAAGCAATAGTTATACATCTATGCATGTTGATGCCGCAACGTTCAACATTAAGTAATAATTAAAGAGAAATAAAATATGGCTATACGATAGAGTATTGCATTAAAAAGGGTATCAACCGAGAGGGATCTATCAAGAATTGGGTTTGCTATTGAAAGTTGAAGCAAAAAGTTATGGGATGATCAATAAGAGATAGAAGATGGTTTGGTGGGGTAGCCAGTTTGTGAGGAAGATAAGTTCAAAGTAAGTCACCTATAATGCATCGATTGTATATGTGAGCAATGTACTTTAATACTATATTTTGAAAAAAGAGTTACTGATGAAGAAAGAATAGAGGTATATAGTTACATGATCTGTGTAAGATGAAGAGTTGTTACATTTTTAAGAACACTACCAACTTATTATTCTCAATGATTTTCTTCCATTAAAACTTATACTTTAATTACATTATTTAAGTTGAATTTCTTCAAACTTCTATTGTCATTTCTAAGTTTATGATGTTATAGTTTATTTAAACAATCGTGATTTGTTTATGAACTGACGGAGGGAGGCACTTCGCCCACGGTAGGGAGAATGGTGGCTAAGATGTTGTAAAGCGGTGACGACGATGTCATTATAGCTGAAAAAAATGTTGGTGTTGGGGTTGGTGAGGCAGGGTTCATAATTTCACGGTAAACCGGTCGAAAACCGCGGTTTTCAATCTTAACGCTGCAGTTCGAAATCCAAAACTGGTCGGTAAACCGGTCCAATTTTTAAAAAATAAAAATTCTGAAAAAATTTATGCGTTCAAAACCGTTGAAAAACCACGGTTTTCACAAAAACCGCTTGAAAAACTGCTTTTTTTTACATTCAATTGGTCGGCTGGTTTTTTGTGAAAAACGTGGTTTTTCATTTAAAACCGAACGGTTTTCGATTTTTTTTAATTCTTAACTCTTTGGTTTCTGACGGTTTTCAAGTGATTTTGCGAGTGTTTTTATGGTTTTCGTACCGTAAATTTTGAACCAGTTTTTGAAAAACGGTTTCTGAATCCCTAGTGGGTTTTTGGTTGGGAGGAGGGGGGGGGGGCAATGTGAGCGAAGCCTAGCAGTCTAGCACAAACGGGACAAGCATAATGGCCGAGGGAAAAGATAAAGGCAACATATCCTGCGTAACCCTCCGTGAAACCTTCAGTGCAACCCAACTAAGAAAAGTTTCAAAAATTCTGAAAAAATCATGGATGTACATCTCAACTTACCCCACCTACATATAAAATTTCATGATCAAATTCATCCTATACTAGCAGTTACAAAAAAACAAACAGCAAAATGAATAGTGATGAACAGTAAAAATCACTTGTTCATGCTGAATTTGTCTTTTTGTAACTGCTAGTATAAGATGAATTTGATCATGAAATTTTATATGTAGATGGGGTAAGCTGAGATGTACATCCATGATTTTTTTCAGAATTTTTTGAAACTTTTTTTAGTTGGATTGCACCTGTCTGTAGAGTAACTTTATTTGCACAGGATATTTTCCCAAAGATAAAGGCTTGTTCTGTCTCTAAGTCCTTGCGAACACATTGATTTGATCCATCCCTTTTCCCGTGCAACGTCATCGCTGTAACTTCATGGACAACTTTGCTTGCAAATACAACAAAGATTATTTATTCATATTTTAAACTAAATGCATAAAATTGCATCTAAATTTCATTGAAGTAGAAGAATTATAAGGGCACTCTAAATGCACCTAGTCGGCAGTTTATAAGAACGAGCCACACAGAACAAAGAGTGATGTGGATGGGTAGTTAACTGGCAAGACAAGAAAACTGTATCTTGTGCCAGATATAGTCCATTTGAGAGAACCAAAGATCTAAAACGACTTTGAAAATGAACTGGTTTCAATTTTGCCATTTTGATCTAGTGAGTCAAGCGTATGGAGAAGCCTTCTCTTCTTCCATGGGTTGACTCCTGCCACCACCGCCGGTTTCTTCTCCTTCTGTCGTCGCTGATTTCTCCCCCTCCACCACGGCTAGTTTCTTCTCCCTCTGCAGCCGCTGATTTCTTGCTCTGCCTTCACCACTGCCGGTTTTTCTTTCCCTTCGCCGCTACTGATTTCTCTCCCGCCGATTTCGCCTGCCCCTGTTGCCGTCGATTGCTCAGATATGGCTGACTCCTCTTAGATCCACTTCCATCGCAAGCTCCATCCAGGTCAATTCCTCTCGCGGAAACTCGTCTCTATATCAGTGGTAATTTTGTTTCTTGTATGTTGAAATCAACAAATCTTAGTAATGCTCATTTTTTTTGGATTGGTGGTGTTCATATTTTCCCTGCATTTGACTACATGAATAAACCTTTTCAACTAAGTATCGTAGCCATTTTTACTTTCATGTGATGGTTATCTCTATAAGTACAGTGAATCACAGGGACCAAAAATGTTGTTTGTGTAATGTTTAGGAGGAGGATTGATTATGATTCAATGTATGCACATGAAAAATAATGTTTGTTTGAGTAGTTTGTTGTTTATTTCAGGCAAATGGACTCACATCCACCTGGTGGTTTTGTAAATTACTTCCACAGTCCACAATTTTCGCCCTTCCCACAACGACCTCATCCATCGAATTTACCCCTTCCTCAATATTTTCCTACTGGACAATAATGCTAAGAGAATTTTCATTTTGTTATTGTTCCTCCGAACCATGTTCCATTCTCGCCACCACCAACACCACTTGGCAAAGGGACTCCATCTCCATCAGTGCCAGATTTGTTCAGAGGACCTCCATCACCAACAGTGGTTTTGCAAAAAAAAAAAAAAAAAAAAAAAAGAAAAGGCCAAGTTCACATTGATGTTGACGGTGATGATGATGTCGAGCCTGGTAGGACTGAGAAGTGATTGGCATGGTCAAAGGAAGAAGTCATAAGATTGGTAATTAGGTTAATTGTACAATTTATCTATTTCTAAAGTTGTAATATATGTCATTGCATGATGACTTCATGCTGCATTGAAAATGTACGTCAACGCTTGGGTGAATAATTCAAATGACCCAATTGGTAGGAATAATAAGAAGAACGATCAATATTAGGCTGATGTTACTGTCGTGTACAACAGCAACACCCCAAGGAACCGGAGAAGATAAGCTAGCCAACTAAAGTTCTGTTGGCACCGCATGCAAACAAAGATGAACAATTTCAATGGTTGTTGGAAACTGGTGAATGCAGTGTACCAAAGTAGCATGTCAGACGACCAAAATATGGACAACGTGTTGCAGAAGTATGAAGCCGACCATAAAGCACCTTTCACACAGGTGCATATATGGAAGACTCTCCGAGAACAACTAAAATGGTGTGCATATTTGAAGCGAACGGAGAAAGAGAAAAATAATAGTTCGTCGGTGGAAGATACGGCATGACCAACTTGGTTGCAAGACAGCCAAGGCTGAATGCAAAGATAAACGCAAAGCATCGGAGGTGCCTGGAGAAAAATTGGACAGGCTGATTGAAGTTTATGCCGTGCGTAGGCAGGAGCGCCAGAAGGCGACATAGGTGCAACAACGTTTGTTAACCAATAAGCTTGAAACGGCAAGGCTTGCACACCTGGCTGGAAAGGAACACAAGGACTCAAAAATGCTTGGTATTTACAAAGAATTCATGTTTGCTAACACTAGCGGGCTGAATGATGATGCAAAGGCTCAACGTTGTGAAGGCATTGGAGAGTATGAGAGTGAGTCTGTTTGGTAAAGACTGAGAAGTATGATTTCTAAGTTGCTTTAGTTGTTATTTCCAGATTGGAGAGTGTTTTGAGAGTGTTGCAATACCAAGTCAAATGTTATTTTGGTGTGACGAGATATGACTTTTTGTTGGCGTAGTTTAATAGGAGTAAACTCTGAACTTATGTAGTTTGGATGTAATGTGAACTTACTGCACTTCAGTAGTATGGAAATTTTATCTTTTTTGCATCTTGATCGATTCTCTCTCTTATCAAGTAGCAGTCATTGTACTGGCCATGCTAAGAAAACAACAGAGTCATGGACCACGCTCTGCGCATAACCATTAACTTCGCAAGCATCCAAATAACGTTAAACTGAATCTTTAAATGACAACCTGTTCTTGTTGGTAGGAATTTCCCCCTTTGTATATGGCATTCTTAATTGGTCCATTTTTTAAGGTTTGCAAATCGCAATACAATAATATACAGCAAGAAACTTTCCCAAATAATATATAGCTCAGGATCTGTTGATCTGAACCAACCAATAGGAAACCATTGCTCAAGATCTCATCAGGCACTTACAGGTTACAGCTAAATTACTATCTGCTAAATACTATCTGTCAACGCTGTGAATTCATATACCATTTAACTACTATCTGTCAACGCTGTGAATTCATATACCAGAAAGTTTGATCTGATTGCTAAGAAGGCAAAACTGGACGAGAGCCTGGCTTCTGCCTGCCACTTCAAAGAACTGCTACAGCAGCAGCTCCAGAAATCTTTCACGTCGCAGCTTGGGGATCAAAAGGCAGCACAAAACTCCCATTTGAACTTCAGGTAGAATAGAATGCTACTAGATAAAAAACATAATCAAGTGTGAACACCAACTTGCTTATAGTATGAAAGGATTGCTTGCAATTGCATGTATGTGAAGTTGTGAACACCAACTTGCTCATAGTATGGAAGTTTTGCTTGCATGTATATGAACACCAACTTGCACACCTCCCATAATATGAACGTTGAGCACTAGCTGCATGTATTATTATATAGGACTCCTCTATATATTCTCGGACTGTAGGAAGCACATAGTCACATATCTAATCTTCCTCCTCCTACTAGGACTCTGCTTCTTCCTCCACGACATGTCCATCAATCGGATTCCGATCCCAATGACACAAGCAACATAGATCCAACTGCTTCTTCCTCCACAACATGTCCATCAATCGGATTCCGATCCCAATGACACAAGCAACATAAATCCAACCGACTTATACACACTAGATGATTACCTTACGGAGGAAGACGTCTTGGACTCTTTGACGCAGCAGATCGCCATGCATTTGAAGGCTAGCCTTGATGCTCTTAAAGCAGGGACATCTAGTAGCCGAAGTGGTTTGAGGAGATACGTGAACAGACCTCGTGAACAATGCCATCAGTAACTAGTGGATGATTACTTCTCTGAAAACTGACTCTACTCTAATAGAACCTTTTGTACAAGATTTCGGATGACAAAGCCCCTGTTTCTACATATTGTCAATGCACTAGGTGAAAGGTCTCTATATTTCACTGCAAGGACCGATGCCCTTAATCGACAAGGGCTCTCACCATTGAAGAAATGTACAGCTGTTTTTCGTCAATTGCGAATGGTAGCCCTGCGGTCCTACTCGATGAATACCTAAAGATCGGAGATAGTACTGCAATGGGGAGCATGAAGATGTTCATGCAAGACGTGATTGATAAGTTCGGTAGGGAATATTTGCGACGTCCTACACCAGGGGATGTGAATGTTTAGTGCAAATTGGTAAGAGTCATGGCTTTCCTGGCATATTAGGCAGCATCGACTGCATGCACTTAGTCTAAAATATCCCGCAGCCTGGAAAGGTCAATTCACTCTGTGGCGAGGGGTTTGGTCGCCTCCCGAGCCGCCTTGGCTCAGCTTCAAAACGTTCCATTATTCATTCATGTCCTGCATGGCATGGAAGTGCTCGGTTTCATGTATCCGAACCAGCTCTTGGTCTGTACCTACCTTCACTTGATCGGCACCTAGTGAAATCAGAAAAGGTAGTAGTATGTCTCTTAGGCCATTCTCAGTAGGAGTTTCATTCTCATTAAATGACATGACCCATCATCATATTTGGTGATATGGCAAGGTAATTATGAAGAGAGAGATAGAGAGAGTTTCATAGGAGGTGAAAGAGTTTCATCTAGATGAAACCTGAGATACACAGTTACCTAGGCAAAATCTGATGTGGCACTCTTGAAAACTGGAAAATAAATCTATGCACTGAGAATAGCCTTAGGGCAATTCTAATGGGAGTTTCTTAATGGTTTCTACATATGCCATGTAGGATAAAAAGCTTAGGTGGCAATGAATTAATGCAGAGAGAGAAGGTTAGAGTTTCTTAAACTAAAAATGGTTTCTTCATTAAATGCTTTGTCTAAGAAACCATAAAAAACTGCATTGTGGGTATGGTGGTTTCTTATGCATGCCTAGGGTGATGAAAAAGTAATAGATAAATATTAAATGATAAAACCATGTTAAGAAACAATGCATTGTAGCTTTTGTATAAATTAGTGTTTCTTAGTGATATGGATATCTTTGAAACAAGTAGAAGAAATTCTCTATTGGGAATGCCCTTAGGTTATTCACAGTGCATTGTATCTTGTCACAATATCCAAAGCTGTCATGTCATATGATATTATAGAAGATACAACTATCTCAATGCATGGTATTATGGATTGTTTCTTAGTCCCTACAAGATAATTAAATGCTAGATGTGTATGAGAGTATGAATTGTGGACCACTTAGATGATTCAAGTTTCAATGTCTATGATTTCGTGTCCAAGTGGTATCTTCCTCAAGATATAGCTTTCTTCTCTCCCCTCTTAACTCTTTTGTCACATCATCAAAAATGCTTATGTGGCATGCATTAAATGGATATGTTCTATGCATTGGGAATAGCCTTACTGTACCAGGTGAAAAATTTACCCACCCTCTTACCTTATTAGCTCTCTGCACTTGTCTCTCGTGGCGATGGTGAACCACATAAAAAGATGGAGCTGGAAAGTGGAAAGTGGAAACTGGAAGGCATGTGAAGCCGTATCCATAGTAAGGTGAAAAACATATCCCCTGATTGGACCTTACTTTTATGGCTGATTTGGCCTAAATTAACAGCGGTGATTGTTGCTAGCCGACTAGTCGTAGGCGCACGTACCTCGGGCACGGTCCTCAATAATTGCGATAAATCGGGGGTTGGTAATTGTATGGCCTTGTTGCCATTTGCCAAGGTTCTGTGGAAGTTGCTGCTATTCTTCGCGCAAAGCAGCTTGATAAAGTGCAGATCTCGCCAAGTCATGGTACCTATCAAAGACTGCTTTGCTTTGATGTGATTTGAGATTTAGGCAATTAAATCTACATGCCAACTTCCTGTGAGCCCTGAGGTAAGAACAAGGAGGAAATGCAAAATTTCTTGTAGGACCCATTCAAAAACTATGCATTGGAATGGAGAGGTTTGGACAGTGTCTCGAGTGATTTATGCCAAGCTGAAGGATAAGACCACCACTCGAGTTTACCATACATTATACATACCCTAATACCTATGCTTACCCAAGCCCTATCAATCTTAAGCTTCGCAATTGATTTGTACGACCCTTCCCAGCTCATGCATCCTTCGCGTTCGTCCGGGTCCGAGCGGTAATAATCCTTCTTCTGCGTCAAAAGAAGCACACAGGACTGGACACAGGGATGATCAAAACTGTACGCTTTCGTGCACTGTGCGAGCGGTACCCCAAAGAGGATTCCATTCTTCGGAGCTCTGCACTGTACTATCCTCGTCTGGTCCCTCTGCAACCGCAAGCAACTCTGTCACCGGCTCACCGCTCTCTCAACCGCGTCCAAACTCTCGCTACCTTTTTTTTTTATGTTTGATTTGAAGCTAATTTTACTATAACTAATTTTAATAAATGGATTTTGAGTTCAAGAGATGTTCTTACTTCTAGTTTAGACTAGATCCTCCTTTTTAGCGTCTACAACGTCAAGTGGTAGAAACATTCTTCTTAGCTCTAGCTAGTTTAGACTAGCAGAGATGTAATCTGCGGTGGGTAACTCTAGAGTTTTAGGGTATGCTTGGTTTGAAGTCAATTTTATCATAACTATTATCTAGTTAAATATAGTTTATCATACTTTTTGTGGCAATAAAATTCAGTGTTATAAGTATAGTAAAATGTGATAAAAAAAAGTGTGGCAAGCCATGGTTGTGGCAACGAACGAAACACTCGGCTAAAAATCTATAGCATGCTTAAACTTGGTATGACAAAGTTAGCTTAAAACCAAACACTTCCTTAGCATCAACACGATCCAGTAGAAACGAGTTTAGACTAGCTGGTTGAGAACGCTAGTTTATGTCATGGAACAAGTAGGATTACTTGCAGTAGACCAGGGCATCATGCAGGGCCAGGTCAGTATGGCGCAGGTACGATGGGCTATGGGTCTAGACCGTGCTGTGCCGTTACAATCTAGCCAGTCTGTCGTGTTATGCTGTGCTAGTCTAACTTGCCTCTGGTGAGCTAAAGCAGCTAGGCCCCCAATTCATTTTGGTTTTGATAATTAATGACAATCATGATTAAATGACTAATATTTTTTCTTGAAATTATTGAAAATAGATTGGTCCTAGAAATGACACGCAATGAAGTATGAAAATAAAGCTAAAAGGAGATCAATGCATTAAGCTCAATTGCCAAGGTATAAATTTAAGAACTTTTTCATAACTTTTGTCGATCTTGATGTTTTGGAGAAAAGATCGGATTGCTAAATTAGGTGCGGTACTGTTAAGAGAGATCTTGGTTAGTAGTTTGATGTTGATCAAGTTTAACGGCTCAAATCATGCTCACTTGAATTCATAATCGTTTTGCATTATATCATCTTTGAATTTTCAAAGAAATTCAGTAAAGCCAGTCGTACCGTCCATGTAGGTGTGGTGTGTTTTTATCTGAGAGGGTGTTTTTGCCCCTTTTTCCAGTCGGAGCTACCGACCATGTAGGTACGGTGCTACCAGGCGAGTGATAGCACGGGCCCAATGTCCAGTGCATAAATTCTAGAGATTACCCATTTTGGCCGAGCTAAAAATATAGGGCCTGGTGCTACCAGTTCCAGTTGGATGGTAGCACCGGCTCTCAGTAGCAACAGCTACTAATAGTACCTTAAATGCATTGTTCGACCGTTGAACCTAGGTCCAGTGCTACCGGCCCTACATGGACGGTAGCACCAGAAATGCTGAATTTTTCTATATCTTCTCCCCAATGGTTGGAATAGTTGGTAGGAGCTATAAATATCCTCACACCTGCGTATTAGAGCAACTCTTGGATCTCATTGAACATATTTGAGCTCTAGCAAATCCCCTACTCACTCTTGTACTTTAAATTCTCATTTTGAGAAAGTTAGGAGCATTTAAGTATGTATTTAGTGTTTGAGTCTTTAGACATTTGAATCAACCTCAAGCGAGCGTCAAGATTTGTTACTATTAAAGGTTACCGCCTTTTAGACTGCTTGGAGGCGAAAGAACCGGTGCCTTTCTCAAAGGAGCTTGTGAGAAAGCTCAATGAGTTGTGAAGGCCAGATCTCGCCTGTCCGCAGCAGAGAAAAGCTACCATAGTGATCGAGAGAGACTCATTTACGCAAAGGATTCGGCTTGAGTTGGTCAAGCTACCTCAATATGGATTAGGGGAGACCGATAAGTCTCCGAGGCCACGGAATAAAAATTCTTGTTCATCTTCTCTTGTGGTTTGATTAATTGTATTTAAATTTATGAAGTTCATTCCTAGCTAGCTTATCATATTTATCTTGTGCTTAGAATTGCATAGTTGACAAGACTTAACTTGTTGGTGAACTTAGCAAAACCTAGATAATTTAGCTTTTTAATGATCAAAAATCATAATTCTTGCTTAGATTGATTATTTATTGCAATTAGAGTCAAAGAATTTTAAAGCATCCTGTTCACCCCTTCTAGTTGGATATCCTTGATCCTACACAAGCCCACGTACGGCCCATTGGCATGTCATGTCACCTTTGTGCCCTGCCGACTCGAGCTTAATCTATTTGCACTATTGCGAGGAGAGGAAAGAAGCTGAGGATGCACGGGGCCAAGATAGTGAACATAGATATTGGAGAAAAATAACTTAATTTTATCCATTATCCACAAAAAATGTGTTAAGATAGTGGTTGATATCTACTCGTTAATTCCATTACAACATCCTCAGTGCTTCGAAAGACGAACTAGACGTGTTGTCTTTTAGCTTCTTCACACACTTGAAGCACTCGAACCACCTCGTACTTGTTGCATCATTGAATCAGTTCTTCTTATTTCATTTTTGCTGCCCAACTTTTTATAGTATTTGTCAAAAAAATATAAAAAAACTTGTAACAAAGCTGTGTCTAGGGATGAAAACGGATCGGATATCTCCCGCCGGATTCGGGATCGGATCTGGTCGGGATCGAATCCAGGACCAGATTTTACTATCCGATCGAATTCGGGACCGGATCTGGATACTTGAATCTGGATTCAGATCAGATCTGGAGAATATCCAGTAAATACGGGACAGGAACCGGATATTCGATTTTTCCTATTCGGATATCTGAATTTTTCCTATTCGGGTATCAGATCGGATATTCGGGTTTTTCCTATTTAGATATCAGTAAGGTCCAACCCATTTTCATCATATTTTTTCTATGTCAACCCATTTATATTAACAATTTGTTAAATTTGATTGATATATAATTTGTTACTATAGTCATGTACTCGTATAGTTTTAATTCAATATATATTACTCTATATATGCGTGCATTATCCGTATATCTTTATCCATTTTTGATCCGAATCCGTCACATATCCATCCCATATCCGTATCCCGAATAACCTAAATCCATATCCGATTCCGAATCCGGAAAAATATGGGTTAAAATATGGAAAGAGTAATATCCGCTCATATCCTACCCGTTTTCGCCCATCGTGCCTACGTCTCATCTAATGGCCCTGTAGCATGTTGTGCTGACTCAAACACGACACTTCGAGGCATACCATGTTGTGTCATCTATTGTGCCTGACCGTCAAACCTAGCATGATCCTAACAATCATATCATACCGACCTAACTTGTGCTTATACATGACGTGTTGTGCTATAGACTAACCCTAAAAAGACTGGCCCGTTGTCCGCGGGTATTCGCGAGTTTGGGCGGAGCAAAGGGAAGGAGGCAAGGATGCGGTGGAAAGAGAGATACGGATGATTGCCGCAGTCTCCCCGGCACGGCCACGTGTGCGGCGCACGCGCTTGAACAGAGCAGAAGCAGCAGCAGCCATGGCGCCCCGAAGGAACAGCGGGCCTGCCCCAAACAGATTGGGGAAGAAAGTGGTAAAAGCCTGAGGGAAGCGAGAAAGAACAAGGCCGTGCGTGTCCACTCCACCGTCCAGGACGCTTTTGATAGGACGCCGCAGGCCCCTCTTGGGAGCATTTAATGTGATTGCACTACCTGCTTGATGCTTCGCCTGATCGTGTCTGTACTGCCACTGTAGATGCCGAGCCGGCCCCCCTAACCCTAGCGATGGCATCGCCATGGGACCAGGATGCGTCGTGTCCTCTTCATTGTTGTACCTGCGATCCGGACTCCCCGGGTCCGTGCCGCCATCCATTGCTTTATCATGGGCGCCAACCTGTTCCGAAATGCCTCTGTTGGTTTTGGAGCAGCTTAGCCTCGACTATTGAGTACTGTCCGACGACTTGTTTATATGGCGGGAATTTCGTAGAAATTTTCTTCAAAACGCCTCTCAAAAATATCCTCACCGATGAAATCACTCCTACCAAATTCCAACTTTTTTTTTGGTTTCTAGTGGGAAAACAACTGATGGAATAAGCTGCAAATGATACACCTCCTTGACTTCAGTTTCAGTACATGGAGTAGCACGCGGATTGATATAGAACTAGATAGAAATCCGCGCTACACCGCACTACGCCGCTCCGCACAAAATTTGGTTCGCTGATTCTCTTTGAAAAAATAAAGCTGAAGGACACGCACGCGAATATACGAAATTATAGGGTTCTTTTTGTAAAATTAGCTGTACGACGCTCCGTACGAAATTTGGTTCGCTGGTTCTTCTCGGAAAAATAAAGTTGGAGGACTCGTACGCGAATATACGAAACTATAGGGTTCTTTTTGTAAAACTACCGGTAGAAGGGCCTGGATGGATTTTTTTGTTTCCGCAAAACTACTCACCGGAGGGCCCAACCGTGAATACAACGGCGTACGGCGCGCGCGTGAGCGGAAAACGATTTCCCATTTTTTTGAGAAAAAATAGACCGAGATGTATTTTCTATTTTTTTGGAGGGTCTCTCGGTGTTTTCTTGGGAAAAAACGAGCTGGAAAACCGAGGTGGGAAAATAGCCTAGAAGAAAAAGGGCAAAAAATTATTAGAGATGATAACCTTCTTTTGTCGAATCTAACACTCTATACGTCCACCGAGTAATAATACATGCTTTAAAAAATACCAGAGATCGAGATGGAAAAGCGAGCTGGGAAAAAAAGTCTATACCAATAGAAGGGCTTGGATGTATTTTTTTGTTTCCGCAAAACTACCCACCGGAGGGTCCAACCGTGAATACAACGGCGCACCGCGCGCGAGCAAGCGGGAAACGATTCCCCGTTTTTTTGAGAAAAAACAGACCGAGATGTATTTTCTATTTTTTTGTGAGCGGGAAACGATTTCCTGTTTTTTTGAGAAAAAACAGACCGAGATGTATTTTCTATTTTTTTAGAGGGTCTTTCGGTATTTTCTTAGGAAAAACCGAGCTGAAAAACCGAGGCGGAAAAATAGCCTAGAGGGAAAAGGACGAAAAATTATTAGAGACGACAACCTTCTTTTGTCAAGCCTAACACTCTACGCGTCCACCGAGTAATAATACATGCTTAAAAAAATATCAGAGATCGAGATGGAAAACCGAGCTGGGAAAAAAGTCTAGAGATAGAGATGCACATATATTTCTCGTGACGAAAATATTTTTTCCGGGAAAAACGGAGAAAAGATCTAGACGTAAGGAGTAAGGGACTGTTTGTTACGTTTTTGGACCTATCCGTTATCCTGAAAAATTAGAAAAAAGCTTGTTCGCGATTTGAATTTAACGGGAGTTTTTCCGTAAAACAGCGCGCGGAGGACCCAAACGTGAATCGGGAAAAAATATCTTCCCCTCACAAAAAATCACGAAGGACCTATTCGTAATCTGTAAGAACCTATCCGTAATTTAAAGAAACAGAGGGGCTTTTTCGCAAATGCGTAGCGGTGACACGTGGACAGGCTGAACGCTCTCCAATTCCTTCGCTTATAATAGGAATCTTTATCTTTATACAGTCTAATGCAGCAGTTGACACAAAACTCATACTTCAAGAAGTTAAGCAGTCAAATAAATTAATTGTAACGACATGCATGTTAGCTGCTTATAGTCGCCAATTGATACAATTTAACTTGCAACAAGCATGCCCTTTTTATCCAACAAAGCCCAAGCTAAAGTTCCAAGTATGTAGTCATGCAATGGGACATGGGCGTCAATTGTTTCTGAACTTTGTAAAGCAAGTCCCCAATCCCCAGGCTCTTCATGAGCATCAAACAGGAAGGCATGGCATGATAGCAGAATGCTGCATGAGTCCCCAGACATGTCTGCTATAGTGCTATGCTCTCCTTTGCATGATGACGTTCCGCAGCCCCAAGCTTAGACTTGTTCATTCCCATTCTGTGTATCCTTCTGTATTTCCTTTTTATGAACCTTAGACTTTCTTGATTGACGGAATAATGGACAAAGCCAGATGGTTAGGCAGTTTGTGCGTTGGAAGGTTCAGCAACCTTCCACCTCTCAAACTCAGTAACGCTCAGCATAAATGAGCTTGCATTCCGATGTCCCCCACCACCATATTCCTACATAAAAAAACAAATACCAATACTTCAACAGTTTTAATTCAGTTGAGTCAGTACAACCTTCGAGACTCCATCAGGGGAAAAAAGGGTACCTTAGATATAGAAGAAGTGTCTTCCTGTTCTAAACTTCTCATACTTATTTTCAGCATCTGGTCATTATTCAACTCAGGGACATTATATACTACAGCCCCGATACCTCTGGAAGGCACAGCTAGCATTACGATTTATGACAACAAGGTGTAGTGAAGTACAAATTCATATCTTAGATATGAGTAGTGAATAAGAACCAACACAAAAAACAAAGGAATCTGGTGAATATGCGAAGGGGGTAAGTAGAAAACTTGCCTCAGATTCAAATTACGACTCTTGATGGCTAGCTGGTTTCCGAGTTCGCTTCTCAAATTTGAAATAGCATCAGCATTAACAGCCTAAAGAACAATATATAACTAATTTAGTAGAGACAATAATGCTGGTGAAAATTCAAAATAAAAGATAGCAAAAGGGGGAAGGGGGCATATATTGTAACATTAGACAATGTGCAGGAATAAGAATAGAGATATCGTAATTAGAGAACAAGAAATTCAACTAGGCATGAATAAATAAAATGATCAAGGAAGGCAGGAAACATCTCTACTCATTCAGTCTACCAAGAAGCATGTTAATTTGGACCAAACACACTGCCCATAAAAAAAAGGTGATTGTTAGAAATCTCAATATAATACAAATAATCCCGTCAAATGAGTCCGAAAAATGGATTTTATTAAGGATTAACACTTAAAAACAGAAGCAAAGGTTGGAAATTAATGCCATAACAACTGTAAATATGCAAGAATAATCCCAGGGCATCTTTAGGTAATAACATGCTTTCACATCCATCACCATGAAATGCTGATGTAACTAGAGGAAAGACCACCGTGCATAAAACAAAATGACATGGAAAATAATTAATTAAGAAACAAGCAAAGCTTGCTTGTATTTAGTATTTACCAGACAATTGCCAAACTGGCCACAGCCTATTGCAATTTCATAGGACTTCTCCAGACAATCATCGATTAATCTTTGCTTCTGCAATAGTGTTACTTGTCCACGAGAAATGACCTGCTCAGGGTCCAATTCCAGCAACTGCAATAAAACCAGTGCACTTTTACAGAAAGGTACTGTGAAACAAGTTTTGAAAGTGGAAATTGAATACAGGTATGATGGCCATCATGACTTATTTACTGCATAGTAAATTGTAACGGCTCCAGAATAGCACGAAATTATCAAGCACTAGAAGTTTCTCAGGAAACAGTATCATTTCTATATTTGATCACACTATGATGCTAATAACTATTCAAGCAGTTTCTCACCATCAGCATACTTTAGCTGAGTATTGTTCAGCTAAAACCAATAACTCTAGTTCTCAACAGTCGACACTCAACATAGTATTAAGTGATATAAAGAGTCAAACATGAATTTTTAGGTGAAGAAGGATTGCTACAGAAGCAAAACATTAATAACAAGTTAAGCTTTACCTGATCAAATAAATTTCTGTTTGCATTGACATTGAATTCAATGTCCAAATCTTTGAGACCACTGCTGAAGGCCTTGCTATTCGGAATAGTCCACCTCCATAGATCCCCATCCTCAACAAATTTGAAAAGCTTGTGTACCATTTCATGCTTGTTATCAGGTAGATACTTCACATCAGTTACAACATTACCACTTCCATGATTCCGTAAAATACTAGCTTCTGTCAAGAGCTTGTTTCTAAAGAAGTCAAACGCAATTGTTGCTCCACTGCGTTGCATATCAATCACCTTATTCACATTTTCTCCAAGTGTAGCATTCCCACACAAACTTTCTAAAGCAGTCTTATGATGGTCTAAGATCGTTACACTGAAAAAGACAAAACAATTAGAAGTGTCCCGGTATTGCAGAGAAAATATCCCAATGCATAACTTCACAGTTCCGCAATATCCAAAACAATTGAAGGCTACACAGCGTTACTCCCTAAAAAATTAGACAAACATTGAGAATGGTTCCAATAATGAATCTACTGATGTATCAGAAGTTGGTGTCTGAAATTACCATTAACTTATATATTATAAGCACGAAAATAGGAAGTCATATCTGTATGAATCCAAGGTAAACAGCATAATTCACAACAAGAGAACACGGACATAATACAACATAAAGGACAAAAGGTGGGTGATGAATGTGTACATACCTCTCAACCTTTGGGGCTATATCAGCAACAAAACCAGGAGGCCCTACGAAGTCAAGAAGGTAAACATCTTTGATTTCATCAAATGGAATAGCATCGCTCCTACAAAGAAGTAAACAATAAGAACAAGGTTATTGTTGTGGGAGCGCCCAACCCTTGTTGAGTACCCAATGGGCCTTAGAACAGGTCCAAGGACAAGGTAGTGTGCATATCAGGTTGGTAGGAATGTCTGGTGGGCCTTAGGGTAAGCCCATGAGTGACTTAGTGAAGGAATGTACCAATTTACCCTCACCTTTTTGTAATTAATGCGAGTAGGATGGGAAATAGCCATCCCTACCTATATAAGAGGCCCAAGGGGCATATGTGTGTGTTTTTGGGTTTTTTTTTTGGGTGGGTTGGGGGATCTCTCACTAGCTCTCCCTCTCAAGTAGTTGGTACTATACTATTTAGCTCCTCTATTTCTATGTGAAGTTGATCGGATGGCCAAGAGGGGAGGTGCATTGGGATTCTCTTTGGCAACAAAGACTTAATTAAAAAATTAATCTTTACTTGCCCAAACTAAGCGCGTAGGGTTTCTATTGAAGTTTTGTAACCTAGTTCCATCCCTTTTAGTGAGCTAAGAAATGAAATACAATAAAGTAAGTGCGGAAACGTAAGAGAGAAATAACACAAGCGATTTTTTTACTGAGGTCTGGGAGATTTGATGATCTTCCCTACTCCTTGTTGGAGCACTCTCGCAAGAATTTAACTCCAACTTGAGACCACGCAAGGAATTAAATCCTCGACTCGTGGTAGTCCTTCTCTACTCCGGATAGGTGAACTCCAAACCTTCACAAACTTTTCAGAGCCCTCCACAAGCTCCTCCAAAGAAAGGTCACCGAGCCAATGCCTCCAAGCCATGTAGGGGACGCCAACTCCAGGAGTAATTAGCCCAAAGTGTTCAGTTGAACATAGCAAGGTCAAACAAATTGGAGTGATGCACAACCTACCATAATATACTCTCTCAAGAACTCAAGATCTTCAATCCAAACTTCAGAGTGCCCTTGAACTCCTCAATAGGATGAACTCTGAAATGGAGCTACAAGAGAGCTAACTTGAACCCTCATTGGGTTTATTTATAGCTCCCCTCCTCACAAACTAGTCAGTAGGCACAGATATTTCAAAATATTTCTTTGAGTCAGTTCATTCGACCTACTCGATTCCAACGGTAAAATATATAGCCGTTACACACACTTGGATCGTCCAACCCACTCGAATTATCTACCTGGCTCGGATTATCCGGACTAGGGCGAATCCTCAAGAACAACTTCTCTATGAAATTGATCTGGGTCATGCTCTGACCCACTCGGATCATCAGACTCAAATGAAGATCAACTCAGACCAAATCTCTGTCAAATTGATCTGACCCTTAGTCCAAGCCACTTGAATCATCCGGGTCCTTTTGAGCACTTCTCTGTAGAATCAATCCGACCTATAGTTCGGGTCACTCGGATCATTTGACTCCTATTGTACCTCAAAACATGCCCTTTATAAAATTGATCCGGCCCATGCACCGGGTCACTTGGATCATCCGACTACCATTGAAAACCTCTGAACATTCTCTTTGTTGAATTGATCCGAATGACGATCGTTGGATCATCTGACTTAACTCTGAATTTTTTGACCAAATCTAAAATTTCACACTTTCCAAGCCTGGCATTCTCACTCGGATTCTTAGTTTCCTCTGACTAGATATGAGCTAAAGAGACCTAGCGTGCATCACAACTAGCTACCCAACCCCACCAAGCTCAAGCTACTAGTCTTGAACCCCTTAATAGTACAGCCAAAGCAAAAATAAAACATATCACCGAAATGATCCAAACTCAACTCCTCGGATTATTCCTAGTCACAAGGTCCTTAGTCTTCATGCTTTGCCATAATTTATACCTTTTGGGAATCTATGAATACCAAAAACTCCCAATATGCCGATGTCAAGTACTAACTCATCTGAAAAAGTTGAAACATAGTTAGTCTTCACAAACAAACGTCATTAATCACCAAAACACTTAATTATTTGAAATTGGAGGCCTAGATGAGTACACTACGTCTCGTAAGGAGAAAGGGTATATTATACCCACTGTCTATACAGAACAATATTGAAATATTGAAATCCAGAAGATATTTGATCTAGGTTCGAGTATACTAAACTTCATCTCCCAACAAAATATGAATCCAAGGCATAATCTTTTGCTAAGAAACAACCAACTTGCAACATCAATGCAACGGATAGATCGACCAAAGAACCCCCATATGGCAAATGCCTGCGCGGCCCCATTGCTTGGCTTCCTTCAGGATTGAAGATCCCAACTGTTCTTATTGAGAGAATGCATAATTGAAGACATAATTTTACAATGCCCAATGTAATTTTTTTTTTCATTTTTTAGCACAAAAGCTAACAATCTGACGAAACATTTAGTTTAGACAAACTGAAACTACTTCTAGATACTGCAATTTGCAAAGGTATTATCAAAGGAATCAACAGCAAAGGACGTGTTTCCTGTAGATGTTTATCGGTCAGCTTAAACGAATTGAAACTACACCAAGATATTGCAAAGGTAAAGCTCTATCAAATGAAAAACATTGGCAAAGCGAGCACCTGAAAAGCACATTCTTCCTGTAGATATAGTCTCGTGCATTGAAGTTAGCTATGACGAAGAAATTTTTGGAAGCGGAAGAGATGAAAAAAAGAGGGTCAGGTTTTAGTTCAGGAAGATCACCTGATGGGATCGTAGACGGTGTTGGGGAAGAAGCGGACGGGGAGGGCGGCGGCGGAGAAGTAGAGGTGGGCGGCCAGCGCGGCGAACGCGCCGTCCGGGCACGGGTAGTGGTACAGCACGGCCGAAACCTTCCGCGCGGAGCGGGTGCAGACCATATGGTATGCGGCGCCGAGCGGGGGCGATGCGGACTAGCGGGTGGCGAACCAAGATGCGGCGGGTTTTTCGCCCGCGCGGTCGGCGCGGCTGGGAGCGCGGGGCGCGTGCGTGGGTTTTCCTGGTTCTGGAGGGTGTTTTTGCGGTTCGCCGCTTGTGCGTGGGTCACGGTGATTCGGGCATTCGGCTCCAATGTCCCGTGCGGCAGCGGCCGCGCCCGCGGCCCGTGCGATGACGATGGAGGCTGGCGAATCGAAGACTCGACCGGCTGCTGCGGAGGTGTTCCGTCGGCGGTTGGGGTGGTGGTTGTCAGGAACCCAAATAGAATCTGACTTCAAGACTGAATCGCAAGGATCAAACACGGGAAAATATTGCAGAAAATAGGAAAAATGGAAAGACAGAGGAACACAGAACGTAAGAGGAAAGTAAGACGCAAAACAAACTTCTGATTCAATCGCAACAACTCTGTAACAGACTCGGGCTTGCTTTTATAAAGCCAAGTTTCAACCCGCACAAACGACAACAGAGTAATTCAAAAATTACAATAACATAAATAGTAATTGCTGGATTTAACTACAACCCTCATATTACTCTAATCGACACAAGCTAATATCAACCCTTGGATTTTGTTAACTTATCCTTCTCTTCGTTTTAACCAGACCCGAGGCTTACTGATACTATGCTGCATCTTTTCTTCAGCTGAAGCTTCTTCTTGCCTTTCGGATTCACTCCACTTCCTGACAATTCTCCCCCCTTAAGAACCTTGTCCTCAAGGTTTAGGCGCTGGAAGAATCAAATTCTGGAAAGATTTTAGAGATGAAATCTGAATCCTCCAATACTACAGGAACGTTGTGCCTGGACTTTCTGGTGGGGTTCTAAACTCAGCCTCAGGATTGGGTTCTTTTTCTTCATCGTCATCATCAACGGTAATCACATGGATTTGATTCTGAAACTTGCAGATTTTGTTATGTCCCGGCACCCAAGGTTCCTGACACTTGAAGCATTTACCCCCTGACCATTTAGTGGTATTGCCTGTATTTGTTTTGTCAACAAAATCCTTCTTCAGTCCAGTATTACCAGCTTGGCTCGTTTTGATACTTGTTCCAGGTGCCCCATCACTATATTTCCTATAGTAATTGATGCTCTCATAATTCCGTGCATGTGCATATGCTTCAACCAAGGACTTAAGGTTAAGTGACTTCAAAGGTACTTTGATATGGTTCTTTAATCCTGAGATGAAGTAATCCAAAAAATATCCTTCTGAAAAACCAGGATTATCTCTTTTAATAAGATTCATCATCACTTCAAACTTATCAATATAAACTTCAACACTTCCTGTTTGACTCAATCCTCTGAAATTATCAATTACCTCCACTCTAGTTTCAGCAGCAAACCTCCTATATATCATTTCACGAAATTGCAACCAGGTAAGGGAGCTAGTATCAATCCTGTTGCTATTTAACCACTGATCTGCTCTTCCCACTAAATAAATTTCAGCTATGGCTACCTTCTGCCCTTCAGGAGTACTACCCAACTCGAAGCATCTTTCAGCCTTCCTAATCCAAGCCTCTGGATTATCACCATCAAATTTGGGAAATTCTACTTTAGGTCCTTTGCTAAATCCAGCATGAAAGTGATTTCTTTCTTCACTGTGATGTGGAATCACTTCCTGATATCTATTCCCAGTACCTTCTCCATGAAACTCTGTTCTGGAATGAGGTCCAAAAGTAAATGCCTGATGTGAAGAATTTTGTGGCGATCTATATGTGGGCACAAATGGGGGGTTTGATGATATATACTGTGGAGCAAATGTCCCACTACCCATTAAAGGAGGATATACACTAATCCCAAAGGTTCCAGATATTGTACTGGTATTGCCTCTCATATGACTCGATAACACCACTGGACCAGGTGGAGAACTCACTGAAAACTGAAATGGTATAGAAGATATAGAACTCATATTACCTTGTCCATGAAATCGTGGTGCCACAGAATGACCCGTTCCAGGAGTGCCCATCAAATTCCCCCCCAAGGTTGAAACTCTGATCTCTGCCGACCCAACTGGCTCTCCTTCTTTTCCCATCATGGCCAATGTACTAGAAACCTCCTTCTGTTCAGATCTTTCAATCAAAAGATTCAGTTTCTCCATGATCAAATCAATCTTTGAAGTGTTTCCATTCAACTGCACTTGCAGGCGCTCCATTTGCTCATTAACGATAGTAGCGTTTCTCTCCACTTGAAGATGCAGATCAACTAACTCTTTCTTCAGGTTAGTCACTTCCCCTGCCAAGTTTTCTTCAGCGTCGCCGTCAATACTCTTCCCAGCCTTCGGCATCTCCAAACTTCCTTTAATGGCTTAGGAATTTTACAAGGAAACAAGTTCCTAAACCCTTGCCCGACGAGCACAACCTGACTCAAATTCCTCCCGAACCAATCGCTCGATACCAAATGTCGAAACCCAAATAGAATCGACTTCAAGATGAATCGCAAGGATCAAACACGGAAAATATTGCGAGAAAATAGGAAAAATGGAAAGACAGAGGAACACGAACGTAAGAGGAAAGTAAGGCATAAAACAAACTTCGATTCAATCGCAACAACTCAGAATGAGACTCGGGCTTGCTTTTATAAAGCCAAGTTTCAACCCGCACAAACGACAACAGAGTAATTCGAAAATTACAATAACGTAAATAGTAATTGCTGGATTTAACTACAACCCTCATATTACTCTAATCGACACAAGCTAATATCAACCCTTGGATTTTCTTAACTTATCCTTCTCTTCGTTTTAACCAGACCCGAGGCTTACTGATACTATGCTGCATCTTTTCTTCAGCTGAAGCTTCTTCTTGCCTTTCGGATTCACTCCACTTCCTGACAGTGGTGCTTGGCGTGTGGTGGGGTGGGGTGGGCCGGCCTCCGGGCGCGTGATTCTGGACAGGACACGCGGTGCCCTTAGAGCATCTCCAACAGTTCCTAATATTTAGACTCCCAATATTCTTAGATTGGGACCTTTCCAAAAAATTTTGGGTCTACAAAATACCTTGTTCTCCAACAGTTCCTATATTTTCTCCCAAAAACACCTTTGAATTGGTCCGGTGGGCCATCCCGGCCGAAATAATGTTGATTGGGAGCGGGATAGAGCGCACAAAAATGAGGAGTCGAGTGTTTGTTTTTGGGCGTGCAAAATTTGAGGAGCTAGAAAGAGGAACTGTTGGAGTACTTTTTTTTGCAATCAAGCCCAAAATCAGGTTTTGGGAATGGATTTTAGGCACTGTTGGAGATGCTCTTAAAGAGCAACCCCAATCCACTCTCTAAACCTTCCCCTATCCTAAATTATAAAGAGACTTAGAAAAATATAAGCTCCAACCTAACCCCTATTATAAACTCCTATTTTAGAGAGGTACTCTCTCACCCCTACATCTAGAGGGCTTCTCTTTGCCCCTATTATTTTCTTTGGTATTTTTTTATTCATTTTAAAATAATAATTCATGGGTGCAAAGTAATAATAATGTTTAGATAAATAATAGGGGTGAGTAATAGAGAGTATGGGTTGGAGACAAATTTGATATAAAGTACCCCTAATTTTTATACCACCCCTAAATGAGTGATTTAGAGGGAAAATATAGGGGTTTTGGTTGGAGTTGCTCTAAGCCCCTCAGTGGTTCGCCGCTCGCATGTATGTGGCCCGTGCTCCGTGGCAGGTGCGGCCGTGTGGGTTTTTGGCGACACGCTCCACTCTGCCATGCGAGCTTCCTTTTCCTGGAATAGCGTGAGCCATCGAAACATCTCAGGCAAGTCCCCCGTGCCCCTCCTCTCCTCCACGCTGCCCAATTCTCTACTGCATCCTCTCGCGCAAACACAACACCATCCCCTCTCTCCTCTTGTCATTCGGCGGACAGGTCTCAGTGTTGGTGGTTTCTCGTGCAAACACAACACCATCCTCCTCTCCTCTTGTCATCCGGCGGCGGGTCTCAATGTTGGTAGTTTCTCGCACAAACACAACACCCCCCTCTCCTCTTCTCATCCGGCGGGCGGGTCCCAGTGTTGGTGGTCATGGACAACATGTTTCCTAGCCTCTCTCGGTCAGATTTGGTGTAGCAAGCGTCGATAATGCGCTCTCACAACTCTATGTGCCTAGATTCGGTGGCGGCGGCAGCAATGGCTATTAATGGTGCACGCTGATAACAACAAATTTTTTATCCCTCAAGGGAGGGAGGATCGGAAGCTTAGTAAAAACTAACTTTAGACAAACAATGTCAAGCCTTAAGATCTACTTTTCTCATCACATGTTGTAGATGCTCCAAGGAGATAAGATCAAATGTCATATGGGTTTACTGCCAGGTGACAATTTAGAGATGATGAATTGGTGTACTAGCTCTTATATCGTTGTCTCTTGATGATACGAAGTGTTTCAAAGACAACATAAATAAATGAAGGTCAAAAATGCACCAGCGAGATAGAAATATTTTACATATAAACATTTTCTTGAAGCAAAAAAGTAGTTTATCTTAAAAATTGAATGCCAAGCAAGCCGATGGTCTTATATCATTTGCAGGGGTGGCAGTTTTACCTATAGATTTGGGTACCAACAGGTACCCGACCTGATAAAGGTGAGTACGGGTAGCACTTTAGAATTATGGGTTTTTAGGTTTGGATACCCGATGAGATCATAAGATGAGTGTGGGTGCCAATTTGTACCCAAAAGGAATCCGACTTAGAATCCGAAATCACAGAGATCTAATCAGAAACAAACATAGGAAAGAACAGCAAAATGGAAAGAACAAGGATGCAAGAATAGAACAGTATAAGAATGAACTTTAGAATCTTCTTGATTTAGCCATAACAAAATTCTGTTACTCCTCAGACACTTATATAGCCAACGCTCAACTTACTGAAGTAAAAAACAGCAATACTGAGTAAACGACAATTTACTTCTACTAAGCTTGTAATTACTACAAATGTCTACAGCCTTCGGATGCACAATAAACTTCATTAGCTCCAGCCAACCGTTGGATCTTCATATCTTCTTCCAGCCGCTCGATCTCCATAAATGAAAGGGTATCTGATGATCCTGTCCGTCCATCTACTGAACTGAATAGAATCCTCCTTGACTTTGGATATCTGCTTCCCCGCCGCCTCTTCAAACATCCTTGCCCTCAAGGATTAAAACGCGGGAATACCTTCGAAATGTAGTCAGCATGTAACCAAAGTACAAAATGCCTGAAACAAGCTTTGTGATCTCCAACTTATTGAAGAAGTAGAAGACAAAGATAAGCAAAAAATAGAGAGTCAAGAGCTCGCCGTCAGTATGCTCTCCACCACCAATGGTAGTCCTTCTTTGATAGCCGAAGTAGTAGAGCGCAACTGTGGTCTCAAAGACAAGTTACGATGAGGATGATGAAGACTATGAAGAGGAAGCCAAAGATGTAGTAGAACCGGTTCACCATATAGATGTCGATGAATAAGAGCTCAATAAAGACAAAGACCAAATGGCAATATGCCACCAAAGAAGTATTGAGAAAGTCGGTCGCAGTACCATGCTTGCTCAGAATTTGCTCGGAATCTTGTTTGTCTTCATGAATCCTCAACTACCGGGTCGCTTGAATCCCATGAAGCTTCCAACAAAGACTAATAGCACAAAGATGCCAAACCAGGGGAGGAACAGAGCAAACATTGTCCCAAAGGAAACTACGCCAAATTATTTCTTACCCGAGATCAGGGCATTTAGGAAGAAAAAGACTGTGAAGATTATACTAGGAAACATGAAGGCAGTTTTCAGGGTGATCTTCTTCCACTCAGTACCTTTGAACATCTTGTACAGGCGAGATGACGTGTACCCTGCCAATACACCCATGAAAACCCACAAAAGAACCATAGCAGTCATGAGTCCTCCACGGTTTGTAGGGGATAAGAATGCAAGTAGTGCAAACATCATGGTTACCACTGTCATCCAAAGAATTGCACACCTATTCCAACATTAACACAGAGGAGACCTGAGTGGACAGGAGGCCTGAAGACATCACCATGCACTAACTTCCATCCAATTTCTTCCTGGGCCTCATCCTGAGTGTCAAGATGATTATAGTTTGCTATGTCCTTGTAAAGGGTTTTCATCATGATCATGGCTACCATGCCAGAAAGGAAAACGACAATCATCAATGAGTTAATGATTGAGAACCAGTAGATTTGGCTATCACTGGAAAGAAGGTAAATATCCCAGCGAGATGCCCCTATGATCTCACTAGCCTCAAAGGTAACATCATACGAGAATACAACATATGCATCAGGGGCCATTCCTCCTCAAGCGGGCATATGCATTAGGGGCCAGAGACAGCGCTCAACAACTTGGATCTGGGGCCATTCCTCCTCAAGCGAGCCTGTGACCATGGTCTCCAGGGAGGGCGATGGCACAGTGTGCACACTTGAGTTTGTCGAGTAGGCGGCTAGCACACTTGAGCGCGCGAGGCGAGGGTACCTAGCTCAAGCTCACCATGAGCCTCCACATCATCGCCACGATCCACTGCAATCTAGGGAAGCATGCCGATGCCATCCCCGTCCTTGAGTGCACAGTTGAGATCGTTACACCACCCCCTTCACCCCCACTGTAGCGCCCTCCCCTTCCCCCTCTAGCCAGGTACCCGTGCCCCCTCCGCTTTCCCCTTCTCCCTCTGGTCGTGTGCTCACCTCTACCTATGGGTACCCATTGGGTCTCATGTACAATTGGGTTCAGGTGTGGGCACATATCTGTGCCCGTGAAGTTTAGTAGGTTCGGGTGGGTTTCATGTGTTCGTGTTCGGATGGTGAATCTGAGGCAGTTGTACCCAGAGGTACCGACTCGATTGCCATCCCTAATCATTTGGTTCCATTATTTTAGGTGAATGGAATGGTTCAATATCTGTAGGGAATATTTTTTAAATTTATATCCCATTATCCAGGATGGGATGGTTCTATTCATGTAACAAAACACATTAATGACTTTTTTCTTGAATCATCTTATACATGTACCACTTGTTATAAGCAAGCAAACACACCCTTAGAGGATATGGGTCCAATGCACGAGTTCTACACTTTTTTTACTTGAACACTTTTTTCAAAAATGGCCCACGTGTGAACAAATTTGCAAAACTAGCCATATCCTCAACTACGAAAGCAGTAAGATGCGACACATGTCACCTGTCGTGCTCCCATACCGCAGCATCTCGTCAGTGCCATGAGTAAGATCGAGGATGCCGACTAGAGAGGTCCATAGGAAGTATTAAAAATTATAGCTTAAGAACACTTTGGCCAAAACCTAGTTTATATGCGAAGCATAAATCAAAACAGTTTTGTCCAAATAAGATCTAAATCGTCTAGTCTCAATTAAGTGCACCAACAACCTAAGTCTATGAACAAAGTTTGCAATCCTAGGTTGACAAGCAAGTAATTTAATTCTAGGAATGTAAATTGCAAAAATGTAAATGAGCAATATAATGCAAATCACAGTTGACACGATCTTTCTACCATGGTGTTTAGAGACTTGGCGGTCTCCCCTTATCCACATTGAGGTAAACCCAAACGAATTGGACTGGCTCTACGAATTAAGCCAATCACCTCGAATCCACTAGCGATAGCTCTTTCCCCCTTCGAGTAAGTGAACTCCAACCTTCGCAATACACTAGACCTTCTCACAATCTTCTTGAGAAGATCACCGAACCACAATACCTCCACACCGTCTAGGTGTCGGCAAACACTAAGAGTAATAGGTCAAGTCTCTTAATTGATCCTCACCAAGTGCAATACATGCACAAGAATGCTCAAACCTCCTTTAGATGCAACACATGCAACTAGAGACTTTCTTTCCTTGCTCACAAGATGCACACATACACAGTTGAGAGGAGACTTGCACTAGCTCAAAATAAAGCAAATGAAATGCCAAAGAATCAACACATATAAACTTGAGCTCAAATGCCACTCAAATCACTCAAACATGGTTCTATGAGCTCTAGAGATTTTGCTCTCAAGTATATACCTCAAACAAGTGCAAGAGCAACAACAAAACCCTCTTAGTTTAGGCCCTTTTATAGCCTCACAAAGAAACTAGTAGTTTGGGGCTAAAATCCATAAAAACTCATCAAAATTGGCACTATCGCCAATGTAGGGCTGGTAGTATCAGCCTCAAAGGTAACAAATAGTTTCTAACCATTAAATGCACTGAAACTAATTATTGCTACAGTACCTCCGGCACTATCGCTCATATAGGATCGGTTGTGCTGATATTTTTAACCCAAAACAACTCGAAAACACCTTTTTGAATAATAACTACTAGCCTTCTGGAGCAGTGCTACAGTTGTGTAAAATTGAGTGGTACTACCGCCATCTAAAATCGATAGTACAACTGTTTTAGTAAATAAAATGATAATAACTTTTTATTCCAAAGTCCAAATTAGGTGATCTTATACTCTATGGAAACTTATCAAAAGGGCTACAATTTTCACTATTTTTCAAGATTTAAGCAACCATAGATATTTTCAAATATCAAAAAAACTCTAATGTAACCACTCAAGTCTAACATATAATTTTCTCAAAATCCTTCACATAGACTTGATCAAGAGCTTGACTACAAGCTAGCAATAGTCAACAAGATTAAATCTTGAGCCATGTGATGACCAGCTCATGATCAAAAAATTTGTAAAACACATTTGCATATCCTAGTTACATACTTGAAAACCAAATTCATAAACATCAATTTATTTGCAAATAACAAATCCATGAAAATAAAAGTACAAAAAACGCACATGAACTCAAACATAACCATGTGATGATCAACACATGATCTCTTACGATTTGCAAAACACATTTGCAAACTCTAGTCACATGCTAAGAAGAGCACATGCATGAACTTCAACATTTTGCACAACACATTGTGCAAAATAATATCAAGCATGAACTTCTCCCATTTGCAAATCAAAGTTCCATGTTGAAGGATCGAGATGGCGAACAGAGGGGGGGTGAATGGTCGCAAACAAATTTTCCCCAAAATACTCCAAATCAAACCTCGACAAGATCGCTCAAAGGAAATCGTGAAAAACCCGAAAACCTAGACAACTATGTGTACTCCTAACTTGCATGGATAAGTACCATCAAATATGTGGGGATTTTTTAGTCACAATTCTGGTTGTCTAGTGTCCAAAAATGAGAAGGAATCAATTCAACTCTTGCTTTTAGAAAGGAGATCAATTCAAATTACAAAAGCCACTTTCAGAAAAGCAAAAGCAGAATTTCCAGAAGCTGTCCTTAATTTGAACAGGTGGTTGGTGGGTTTCTGCAGCTCAAGAAATTTTGAGAATTTTTCTCCCTATGAGCAGAAGAGTCATGAAGAACTACAACAAATTTTAACTCAAAAAACCTTCCATAAAAAACATGAAAAATTTAAAAACACAGACAATCAGGAACTTCGAGCAGAAAATTTAGGGCTCGGTTTTCACCTCATGGCTCCCAAACGGTGCAACCAGTAGACTCCAAAATTTTTATATAGATGGATATAAGAGTTCTTCACCTTATAAAATAAGAATAACTCAAAAATGATTTTTCTATATTTTTCTAAAAATCAAACACTAACTGCTGCGCGAAGAACAAGTTTTGGACAGAGTTGCAACTTGCAAGAAAAGATGATCTCTACTCAATCCAAGAGTGCAAAAGAGATGTAAAACCAAATGAACACACTCAAAACATCCAAGATCAGCATTTAGAAGGAGGGGAGGCAAATCCAAATTGTAAGAAAGTAAATTACGCGAAAGTAAATGTGTAAAGTAAATGCTGAATTTAAATTACGTAAAGTAAAGACATAATGTAAATGCGGAATTTAAATTCACAATAATGTGAAGAAATTTTTTGTATTTCTGGTGGGAAGGTTTACAAAGCCTCACTTCATATGGGCAAGCTCAAAGGAGCAACTCAAACCTTCAAGGGGAGGAGGCTAACCCTCCACCCCTATTTATACTACTCTTGGGTCACCTACCACCCTTGGATGAGTCCCTCAACCCTAGAGCACTCATCCAAGGCCTAGGATTAACCTACTTACACAGCCATGCAAGGGCTAACCCAAAAACCACACACATACCGGGTTTTCTTGCACGGTTTTCAAAGCATACTACCTAGACCCGCTAACCTATCAACTAGACCGCAATCCGACGGCCCTCATTGATCCACGCGGCATCTAGCTAGCATCATCTCCTTTTCTTGTCTTCTTGACTTGCCCGGACTCCATCTCCGATCATCTTCCGGCGATCTCCCGACCGTCTGGACCTCCGACGCTCCTCGCCTAGTTCCGGTCATCCTCCGCCTCACCATGACCTAGCATCGTCGCCCTGCAACTATCAAAGACAAGGAAAAACCTTCACATAGCAATGCCCACATATATATTCAATGATTATCCCAAAATCATTAATCACTCAAAATTTCACTCAACGGTCCAGTGCTACCGCCCCCAGGCGGGTAGCCCTAGGAAAAGCAACCAACACTCAAATTGCTTCAAATCCAATTCACTTCAAATCAAACTCAATTTCAAATCAAATCAAACTCAAATCTCGTCAATTACTCATCACACACAAGGATAGACCTCCACATGGTCTTTCACATGTAAAGAACACATCAATAAAATTTCAAACATAAGCTATAATTATTTGCAAAACACATAATAATTTACTCTATGCAAAAACCAAATCAAGAATTGAGCTAGAGCAAGCGGGATTAAGCCATCAACATACGATAAGACTCAAGCGATAAGACTCGACCCATCTTAATAGTACGACAATCTATGTTAGCAATCCGGTCTTTCAACCAAATACCAAGACCGATAAAGGATTAGAAACACATCCTTATCCCTATGCTAGTGATACCTTTGCCTCATGCTACCACTTGGAGCTTTTAATGAAGACAATCGTCCTCTCTCTATGTGCGGGTCTTTGTCTTTGTTCATCAACACATGATGAACTCCCTCTTCGCTTTGGGGTCCTTTCTTGATGCTCATTAACCCATGATGATATCCTTCATCCCGAGTCTTGACTTGATGACCATCAATATATAATGTTATCCAAAGTCTTATCAAAGTTATACTTCACCTATTTTATCAACTCATAGAAAATGTTAATCCAATATATACCGTTGTCCCAAATCATCAAAGCATACTGTTAACACATAATGGATGGCATAGATCCTTTGATCTACGTCTTTGATGATTGACGACAACCCAATACAAATAATTGAATTTAAATTGATCCTGAGTATATTATTGCTACTAAAGCTTCATATACTCAATAGATGTGTTTCAAGATAAAGATCCTTGATATAACACATCCAGTTGTCATTAATCACTAAGGTATACTATTAACACATAGTGGATGGCCTAGATCTATTGATCTATTTCTTTGATGATTGAACGACAACCCGAATACAATTTAAATTGATACGAGTATATCTCAACTACGCAAGTTCCATATACTCATGAGATATGTCTCAAAGTAATGGTTCTCAATGTGTAGAATGATGGAAAAAAATCAATACTATTGAAACTTCAAATATAGAGTAAACTTCATTTAAATGTGTGCATATATCCAACTTGAAATTGCTTTGGAGTTTATCCTATATTTAAATCAACATGAGTATATTTCAACTACATAAGTTTTACATACTCAAAAGATTTGTTTCAAAGTAATGATCCTTGATATCTGAAATGATGGAAATGGATCAATACTATTGAAACTTCAAGATAAAGAATAAACTCCTCCTAAATATATGCATTCATACACACACACACACATATAGAGAGAGAGAAATTGAAACAATATGCACATCTTAAGGTTGAGGCTATGGTGGAGTTTGTCCTTTATTTTGAATATAAAGTATACATATAGAAATAATAAAGTTGCATCTGATGCATAACTTTGAGATTTTCATTTTTCATTGAGATGAGACTAATTAAAATCATACTCAATAAAAGAGTTAGTCTCATATAAAGATTTGTTATTAATAACAACGTATATTATTTCCAAGGAATGCAACAAGATAAGATACTATTGTGATATTGGATACATATCTTGGAGTTTTCTATTTTTTCATCCATATGAGACTAATCGCTATCAAGATTAATAAAAAAGTTAATCTCATAAATACACTTGTCATTAACCACCAAAACCAGGCTAATGATGATTGAACTTTCACCATGGCAGTCGAGCAACATGATAGTAGGTGCCATGTACCCTAAACTCGGCAGCAAGTGCTGCAGACCGGTAGCTCAACAAGTCCTTGTCGAGCACCCATTCCTCGGCAAGACACAATAAGTGTTGATGGATGTCACGTCGAGCAACGATAGCTCGGCAGGCCATCGAATGTGCTGCCAAGCAACGAGAGCTCAACAGGCTAGTGGATCCCCATGCTACCATGCTGCCAGCACTTTGCCACGATATGGGAGCACGGAAGGTAACATGTGTCACCTGCCGCTACCTATGCGACTGGGGACGTGGCTAGTTTTGTAAATTCGTTCTCACAGGGCCATATTTGCCAAAAAAAATTGGTTGGAGGGCCAAAAACATGAAGACTTCCCATCTTACTATTGGGATAGGTACTTCTCGGGGAAAAAAAACATCCCAACAATTGCTAATGTGTTCCTCTCTTGAATTTTACCATTAGACCATGTGGACAATAGGTGAAAAATTTAGTATTGTATATATCCGCAATGTGGCAGTTGTAAAAAGTTTGAAATATCTTTTTATGTCTCAATGACTTCACCAAAAAAATATTAATTAATAAAAATCTTAACAAGATTAAACATTGTGATCTGCAAGGTTATTTTTTGTCTGTTTATTTCTCCTTTGAATTTAGTGGTGCTGCTTCTCGGTTATGATGTGCCAGTTTTGATCAATAGTAGCATCAGTTGCATTCCTTCTTAATGATATGTCATGAGCTCAATTTGTAATTTGATAGTACAATAATCTGTTAAAATAGGTGTTTGTTCCTTGCCATTTGTATAGAGTCTTAGATTGATCATGTAATTGTATTATAAATTTATAATACTTCTCTATTTGTTTTAATGTTCCTTTCATTTCAATTTTCTGGCAGCTTTCAATATCTGTCGTTGGTGCCTTAGTGATGATGGGATCGGCAACCAATTTAGCTTTGCTGCTATTTTAACCCTTGGAAGCTTTGAACATTGATCTTAAGATCAGTAAACTCTTTCATCCATAAATCATGATGTGCCAGTTCTCTATGATAATTTGTAGAAGGCACGCATTCTGCAAGCTATCTTCGATTCGTTGCCCTGAACATTTTTGTGGTTGAACGAGCTCAAATAGTTTGTTCACCAGTCAACATCAAAAATTGTTGTAAGGGTGATCGAACAGCCTTTACGGGAGTTTTGATTGTGGTGGTCAATGGTGCAGTGCAAAGAACACGATGGTGTACAAGAAATTTTGTGATGGCGGTCGATAATGTAGGTACAAGAAATTTTGTGATGTTGTACGTTGGTACGTGCTTCTCCTGGTGAGATGCACAGAGGTCAGGTAATTCACAATCTGCCCGTGCAACTCTACTTGGACTCGGTGGCAGCTTCAAAATGTGATCACTACCGAAAAGAAGTTGTATTGGAAGAAACAGGCCGTCCAATCTAGAGAGACGTTAATTAAAACTCATGGTTTCGTATAAACCATCACTTTGACTTAGACAAAAGTTTCCTATTGATGATTACGATATGAAAGTTGTGAGAACATAGATGATAATCGCTATCTACTGACTAAAAAAAATCTAATTTAATGGTTAAATCATTTACCCGAGGAAATTCAATTTCTTTGTATGTGTATTTTAGAAGACGAGGTATGATTCTTTTGGAATCCATTACAAGGTACGGGCTCACTTACAGTAAACAAGGAGAAATTATCCCAGGCCCACGCTCCTCGCCGGTCAGTCCCCAAGAAGCATTGCCACGTCACCGATCCGCCTCAACCGCAGTGCAACGCCAACCAGCCCCTCCTCCACGTCACCGAAACACCGCCGAATCCATCCCACCCGGCCGATCCCAATCCGACGTCCCAAACCCACCCGTCCAACAAAACCATCCATCCGCTCAAAATTGAGATCCTCCCGCCCGATTCCCCACCTCCCTCCCAAAACCCGCCATAAAATCCACCCCCAAATCCACCGCCCCGCCTCGCCAATCTCTACAGCCGCTCCAGATTTCTCTCGTGGTAGAGCAGTTGTTCCGAGTTTTCTCGATCTCCGCCGATGTCTGGGCGCGGCAAGGGCGGCAAGGGGCTGGGCAAGGGCGGCGCGAAGCGCCACCGCAAGGTGCTCCGCGACAACATCCAGGGGATCACGAAGCCCGCGATCCGGAGGCTGGCGAGGAGAGGCGGCGTGAAGCGCATCTCCGGGCTCATCTACGAGGAGACCCGCGGCGTGCTCAAGATCTTCCTCGAGAACGTCATCCGCGACGCCGTCACCTACACGGAGCACGCCCGCCGCAAGACCGTCACCGCCATGGACGTCGTCTACGCGCTCAAGCGCCAGGGCCGCACCCTCTACGGCTTCGGCGGCTGAGCATGGGCGCGGCGGGCGCTTCCTCTGCCGGTGCTGTTTGGTCTTGGTGCTGAGTGTTTCTTATGGTGATGGATGGTGTAGTTTAGCAGGATTCAACTCCTTGTTGCAAGTCCGTCGTTGCAATAACATGTCGATTGCAATCCCATCAATTCTCGTGGCTCCTTTTGCATGTGTGATCTCGCTGCTGTTGTGACCACTGACCCGTTTCCAATTCTATCAATGCTCGCATGGAAGCCTTGCTGCTGAGAAATCCGAATGTTTGAATTTTGATTGAGATAGTCTGCCGAGTTGGTTGCAAACTTCTAATGGTCCTAGAATTCCAAGGTATTTGTTTTGTCATCAAAGGCCGGCTCAGCGAAGTCTTCACTGTTGTAGTCCCAATTCTTTTTTTTTTCAACTAACCTCTATGGTTTTTTTTTTACAAAATTAGCCCCTTAGCTCGCAAACGCTGGGGAGCATTGCAATATAATATCGTGCTCCATGAGCGTTGCATTGCCGGGGAGTGTTGCGATACTGTGGAGATCCAAAAATCCAAAAAAAATTGAATGGATTGGTCCTGTAGCAATGTAGCGTTACAATACACTGCATTCATTTTTTTCCCCTTGGTGACATCTAATACTGCATCTTGGTGGTCCCAAAAAAAATTGAATGCAGTGGTATTGTAGTGCTGCATTCAACTCTTTTTAAATTTTTGGATCTCCATAGCATTGAAACGCAATGCAATGCTCGGGTTGCGCAGCAATAGACCATGTAACGCTCGGAGAGCGCAACATTATATTGCAGCGCTCTCGTGCACAACATATGTGGGTTAGGAGGCCAATTTTGCACAAAGACTAGTTTTGAAAAAAATAATTTTTTGAGGGCTATAACAGTGAGGACTTCCGGCTCAACTCCATCAAGTGAATCCAATTTGTTGGTCATGGTGAAATCCAGAATTGTCAATTCTTGATTCCGATATCGGGGCATGGAGCTCAGTTCAGCTGCCGTTGGTAATCGCAGTCTGTTTTGATTAGTTGCATTTAAGGCCTGACTCATTTTATTTGTTTGTGCGAACCTAACCACGCCATGGGTGCGGTGTGGCCTTGCAGACTCCGATCTGGTCAGAGCTGCCGACGTCCATCTGAAAAAAGAAGCGACGTCTAGCGTGACCGACAAATCGTCAATTTGTTGGGGGAAAAATACCCCAAATATTACTCTTTTATGGCTGCTGAATTCTCCATCTCAACGGAATTCCATTAGCGTTTGTCGCCATGCACTGACGGTTAATATACTGCATTCCAAAGTTTTCTGCTTGATACCGGATGGGAGTCTACTCTCTTTATGGTGTGTATGGTACAGCTCCAGCTCCACTAGATTCATGGATTTGGTGGAGCTGGGTATTTCTAGCTCCACCAGATCCGTAGAGCTGGAGTTGTGGGTACATTAAGAGTGTTTAGATGGGTTATATTTCATACCAAAAATATAAACTTAATTCACTTTATTTTAGCCTATAAGTTTCAGATATCAGATGGAGCTGGGATCTGGAATTCTAGCAAACAGGGCCTTAGTTGCAAGGTTAATAAATGAATTAATTACCTAATGCAGCCGTCAGCGTAGTCATTTTTGTCCCCTGAAGTGCCCATCGTCCGTCTCTTTTGGGCCCGAAGATTACAAATCTGTCGCTAAATGGACTTGCTTTCTTATACTTCCGCTGGTGTGAGCGTGACTGGGATAATAGGATCCATAACTTTGTTGTCAGTACTCGGAAGCAAGTTCATTGTTTAGATTTGTGTTGACTCGTTGCTGCGGATAACCATGTGTTCAGTAGCTATTCATGTGTTCGGTTGCTTCAATAGAAACTATGAACTCTTTACTCTTTCATTTGAGATATACATTTGAAGAATATTGGCTTTAGATGCTGAACTATCCCATTCACCAACAATAATAAAATCACATGGTACAAAACCAAATTATCCCATTCAACCTCGTCCTAACAACCAAACACACCATAAGCGTAATCGATTTGCCGCTCACTAACATTGCTTTTTCTGATTCTAATTAGAGATGTGCTTCTATACATTTCTCCTTAATACAAATTGTACAAATCGTGAAGCAAACAAAAGTGTAAGTAATTACTATCTACCCTATATAAATGCTTTAATACGTGTGCAACTTTTAAAAAGAGATACATTGAAGCACCTCTCTTCTAATTAACCACAACCATATGTCCTCTGTAGTTTGTCCCCTTAAGCAGATAAGTTCATAGTAGAGGCCAGGCTCGTATCATATTCTTCTCATCCCTTTCTCTTTGACGTGATCACGCGCTCTTGAATTTTGAGTTGATTTGCCCTAATGGTAGCCTGTATGCTGGACGAAGCATCAAGGCCCCACCAGGGATCAAAATCTCGTCGACATTTCCGAAATCTCAGCCGAAATATCATATTACAACCGGCGGGATAAAAAAATGAAAATTTTCAAATTGCTTCAGTGATTTTGTGAGATTTCGGGGGTTTTTTTACCGAGATGATCGCAAATTTAACTGATTTTCATGTTATTTTGGACTGGATTTCACACTAAATTTTTATGGCGAATTATAACGCTTTTTATAAGGAATACATATGTAAATTTTTCAAAAAAAAATACATATACGAATTAATAGATACATTAATAGCTGAAAGCAGTGTTGAGTAGCTTGCTCCAGGCTTTTATAACATAAAATGTTGAAACCCAAAGCATGAAGTACATATTAACATAACAGATCACATGCGAAGCTAACCTTGATGGTTCATATTCTAGAGAAAGCAAAGGAATCTGCGAAGCATGAAGTACTCTATTTCTTAATGTGTTATGAGTACAAATAAAAAGACAACTGTAGGGATAACATACTCCTACCTCTAATATACCACTTAAATGAACGCTTTATACTCTTTTATCACTTTCGGTATACTCCAATGCAACATGGTTGAAAAAATTTCATCAGAACCCTTTATTTTTTTTACTACATACCAGACGAATACTTGTACCTGGGATACCCCACAGCCCAGACTCTACCCTCATAAAAAGGGATTATCATCCGAAACAACCAGAAGCTCAGGTAGGCCGATCCAGGCCCACCATAGAAACAAGGAGCCCCATGGGCCGGAAGAAGCTGTGGGCCTTTGCCAAAGCCACAGGCCTCGGGCGGAACGATGATCGAGTCACTGGAGGCTCGACCAAGACCAGTGCCTGACGCTCAAAGGCCTCCGACCGTGGTCGGCCTTGGGCACTCAGACCGTGTTCCCATGCGAAGCCCTCGACAAGCTTCAAGGCGGAGCCTCCATAGCAACGCCAACAAGCCCCGAGATGAACACCTGTCCCACGAATACAACGCCCTTGTCAGGAGTAGGTGGGTTTGTCCCAAGGCGATCCCAGAGGACGCCAAAGTCAAGCAGCTGTCCCATCGCACGGTCACGCACAGAGAAGGGATACGCGCTCTCCCGAGGCAAACCCCGAGACTGGTCGCCCCAGACGTCAGCATGAGAAAGGCGTACAGAGGGCCGGTGTGCCGCTTCCCGGAGGAATGGGACATCCGCACCAACCCCGCGTATCTACCCACCCGATATGGCGAAGACAGTCGACGGACGGATGTCAGAACCCGGGAGCAGATTTCAAGGCCGAAGACTCAACACCTCAGCATAGAGCGTAACGCCTTGCCATTGGGCGTCCCTTCCTGTTTTTTTACATGTCCCCCGAACTCCCGTGTAACTCGCTTTTTCCTGTACCTATAAAGGGAAAGCGAGACCCCCAGGGAGGGGGATCGATCTCTTATCAAAGCCACCACGATAGAAAGGGAATACCCTCGGAACCATCCGAGTTGTAATCAAGCGCAGTCCTCTGCGCCCCCATCAATACAATACCACCACACGAACTGGACGTAGGGACATTCGGCCCGAACCAGTATAAACCTGGGACTTCAGTAGTCTAACCATTCAAGGAAGCGGGGCCGCGCCCTTGACTTACAAATTTACTTGCCGATTTATTTAAACGCCGAGCGCGCGCCGCCAGTAGGGGCCTCGCGCGTTGTCATCTCCGGATCCCCGCCGCCTTCCTTGATGGCCTCCTTCACCTACAACGCCGCGTCGAAATTGAGGGGCTGGATCCGCTTTGGCTCCCTCGACTTCGTCGCCACGCCAGCCGGAGAGCTCGCGCCATCCCCATCGATCTCGGACCAGCCCCCGCCGAGCCTCGCACGCCGCCAAGATTTTGGCGATCTCGGCCGAGGCCACCGTAGGGCGCGGAGCCCGCTAGCGGTGCGCCATTCTCGGCGAAGGCGCGCCGCGAGCTTACGTGGACGGGATTCGCCCCGTTCACTCACGCTGCGGCGATGACCGGCCACGCTACCGCCTTCGTTCACGAGATCTTGATGACTCCTCCGGCCGTGATTCCAGCCCGACACGGAAAGCGCTTCCTGCGAAGTGTGCTCCGTGGGCAACATGGCCGTGCGGTGACCTTCCGTGAACGGGTCCGAGACGACTTAACCCAAAGACGGCCGACGCGTCGGGGGGGATCGCCAAGACCGAAGATGTCGCAGCTCCTACTCTCACCCTATTGGCCCCCTGCAGCAGCCCGGGGAGCCAAAGGCTGGTGAGGGTGAGCTTGTGCAGCAAGCCGCCAGGCGAGCCACCTCGCCTCAAGAAATGGTGGCGGTGCTCGCGGGCGAGCCCGTCAGGTACATCAACGGCTAATGGAGGGGCTGGAAGTCACTCCATACTTCCCCTTCCGGCGAGAATATCATGGCCGCAGCTTTTGTTCACAGATCCCGAACCAACGGAGCCAGGGGCCAAGGCGGCCTACCAGAACCTCCGGGGGCTGGTAGAGCATGTCATTGCAGGTAACACATGCCGCCCCAGTTCTCGCATCGGTCAAAGTCCTTTATAGCGAAAACCGGTCCACTGAACCCGGCCAAAACGGCAAGAAGAAATTTCGATCGCCCTAAGCCTCGCATACCGGTTCACAATACCTCGGCCAAAGGCACGACTACCGCGACACCCTCGACGCAAGGAAGAGGCCGACGGTCGCGCCGGCCCGGTCGCAGGTCGCCGACAGCGGCCGACGACGCGACCGTAGTCTCAGCCCCGACGGTCCGGGGCCACGGGCGTTCACGCGGAGGATCCGCAACGCCGACTTTCCTGCCCGGTTCCGGGCGCCCGTTAACATCGCCAAATACACGGGGGCCACGAACCCTGGTGTCTGGCTCGAAGACTACCGGCTCGCCTGCCGAGCCGGCGGGGCCACGGATGACCTCTTCATCATCCAGTACCTCCCGATTTATCTGGCAGACTCGGCTCGAGCCTGGCTCGAGTACCTGCCCGCCGACTCCATTACAAACTGGGCCGACCTCAGAAACACCTTCGTCGGCAATTTCCAGGGCACATACAAACGCCCTGGAAACTCTTGGGATCTCAAAGTCGCAGCAAGGCTGGGAGACGCTCCGGGACTACATCCGGCGCTTCTCCCAGCAATGCAACGAGCTCCCCGACATCAGCGACGCCGACGTCGTCGGAGCGTTCATCTACGACACCACGCGTGCAAAGCTTTGGTGCACAAGTTGGGCTCATCAAGCCCAAGACCGCAAAAGAGGCTGCTGACGCCGCCATTAACCACGCCCGGGCGAGGAGGTCAGGGTGCCATCTTCGACAAAGGGAAGGCTAAGCAGACCCCAGCGCCGCACGCAAGAACACCCCCAACCGCTCCGACAAACGGAAGCGGAAAGGGAAGCAGCCCCGCGAAGACCCCGAGGTCGCTGCCGCGGACCGCTTCGCCAAGCGGCGATCGACAAGCCGACCACTTCGAGAAGTTGATGGAGGCCCCGTGTCCGCACCACGGGTACCCCGTCAAGCACAAGTACAAGGATTGCCAGACCCTGAAGCGCTTCCTTTCCGAGAACCCCACGCGGGGTAAGGGAAAGAAGCAAGATCCGGCACCCGACGCCGAGGCCAAGGAGGCGGACGCCGAGTTCCCGGAGCCCGACGGCTGCCTCATGATCTTCGGCGGACCTGCGAGCTATGCTGACAAGCGCCAGCTTAAACTTGCGTTCCGCGAGGTACACACCACGGCGCCTGCCACGCCTAAATACCTCCGGTGGTCGGAATCCCCGATCACCTTCGATCGGGCCGACCACCCCGACACGCCCCACACCGAAGGTACCGCCGGTCGTCGCCTGCTAGGGACCAAAACGCCCGTCTGTCGGTGCTTATGGACGGCGGCAGCAGCATCAACATCTTGTACGTTGATACTCTCGACGCCATGGGGGTCCCCCGCGCGCGCCTTCGACCGAGTAAGGCGCCCTTCCATGGCGTCATCCCAGGCCAGCAGGCCTATCCGCTCGGGCAGACGACCGGCCCGTCACCTTCGGGAGCTCGGATAACTTCCGCGACCAAACCCTCACCTTCGAGGTCGAGGGTTTCGTGCTCCTACCACGCCATCATGGGGAGGCGTGCTACGCCAAGTTTATGGCGATCCCCAACTACACCTATCTTAAGTCAAGATGCCGGGGCGCGGGGACCATCACCGTGGGCTGCGTCCTTTCACCTTCCACAATCCGCGAAGCGCAGGGTTGTGAGCTCGCGTCGACGCTCGTCGCGTCCGGCCGAGCTCTAAACCTCCGCAAGGAAACCTCGAGTCCGTCCCCGAGTCCAAGAAGTCGGGACCAGCTCCTTCAAGTCTGCCGAGGATACCAGACGGCCGTGGTCGATCTCGAGGATCCGACCAAGACCGTCTTGGTCGGGCCACGCCCCCATAAAATAGGAAGGCGCGCCGCCGATTTCCTTCGCACCAATGGAGATGTCTTCACATGGAAGCCCTCCGACATGCCAGCATCCCCGAAGTCGCCGAGCACTCCTTGAACATCCGACTGCTCGAGGCGGTCGCTCAACGTCTCGCGCCGCCGGCGACGACGAGAAGCGCAAGATCATAGGAGGTGAAATCGCCAAACTTTTGGCCGCAGGTTTGTAAAGAGGTCGTCACCCCGAGTGGCTCGCCAACCCCGTCTTGTAAAAAGAAGTCCGCAATGGAGAATGTGCGTTGACTATACGAGCTCAACAAGGCTGTCCCAAGGACCCTTTTCCATTACCTCAGACGATCAGTCGTCGACCGACAAATGGATGCGAATCCTCGCTCTTTCTGGACGCCTATTCGGGCTATCACCAGATAGCGATGAAGGAGTCCGACCAGCTCGCCACCTCCTTCATCACTCCGTTTGGCTCATTTTGTTACAGAACGATGCCTTTCGGGTTGAAAAACGCGGGTGCTACATATCAGCGATGTATGCAAACGTGTTTTGACGATCAGATCGGCCGTAACATCGAAGTATATGTCGACGACCTCGTCGTCAAAACCAGGAAGGCTGACGACTTAGTCGCCGACCTCGAAGAAACTTTTGCGAACCTCCGACGGTTCCGCATAAAACTCAACCCCGAGAAATGTGTCTTCGGGGTTCCAAAAGGAAAGCTACTCGGCTTCATTATCTCCGAGCGCGGAATTGAGGCCAATCGCGAAAAGATCTCGGCGATCCTGAGGATGGGCCCGATCACCGACCAGGGGGTCCAGAAGTTGACCGGTGCTCGCGGCGTTGAGCCGCTTCGTGTCTCGCCTCGGTGAACGCGGGTTGCCGCTCTACAAGCTGCTCAAAAAATCCGATCAATTCACCTGGACCCAAGAAGCACAGGAAGCCCTCGACAGACTGAAGACTTTCCTGACCTCACCACCGGTGCTGGTTGCCCCGACGCCAGACGAGTCGCTCCTCTCAGACATTGCCGCGAACGACCAGTCGTCGTAGCGGCACACTCGTCGTGGAGCGAGTGGAAGAAGGTCGCGCACTCAAGGTTCAGCGACCGGTCTACTTCGTCAGCGAAGTGCTTTCTGAGTCCAAAACTCGGTACCCCCAGGTACAAAAACTACTCTATGCGGTCCTCATTGCAAAACGAAAGCTGGTCCATTATTTTTACAGGCATACCATCTTCGTGGTAACTTCCTCGCCACTTGGTGAGATCGTCCGCAACCGCGACGCATCAGGGAGGATAGCCAAGTGGGCTCTAGAGCTCAACGGCCACGACATATCCTCGTCCCCCGGACGGCGATCAAGTCGCAGGTCTTGGCGGACTTCGCCGCCGAGTGGACCGAGGTCCAGCGCCGCCCGTGCTTTCGAGGACCCCGAGTCTCGGGCGATGTACTTCGATGGGTCTTACACGAAGAACGGAGCCGGGCTGGGTCATCATTGTTTCCCACTCGAACAAGCTCCAAGACGTCATCCGACTACTCTTCGACGCCACCAACAACGCCGCGGAATATGAGGCCCTCGTCGGCGGTCTCCGGATCGCCGCCGACCTCGGCGCCACGGCTCTATGTCCACGGGCGATTCGGCCTGGTCGTGGACCAGTGTTATGAAGGCGACGGAGCCCCGCGACTTCGCGATGGCGCGCTCATCGCCGAAGTCCGCAAGCTCAAGAAAAATTCAAGGGCTTCGAGCTCCATCACGCCATCGACGCCACAACGGCGAGGCCGACCACCTCGCCAACCTTGCGCCTAGCAGGCACCGGTCCCTCCCGGATCTTCGCCCTAGATCTTCACCACCTTTCGGTCTCACTGCACTGCAGACGACCGAGCAGAAGACTCCCGTCGGACGCAAATTTCCCCGACCACCGAAGCGGTCGGACGCGCCTCGCCCGAGTCAGTCGGGTCATGTTTACGAGAACTCGATTGAGGAAACCTTCATCAACCGACTAACGGACGGTCGCTCCCGCCGACCCGATCGAGGCCCGCGCGCGCCGGCGGGCTAAGTCGTTTGTCCCGACGAGGAGACCTCTATAAGCGAAGCCCTTCAGAATCCTCCGGTGCATTCCGCCGACCACGGAAAGAAGTTGTTGCTCGACATCCATGAAGGAATTTGCGGCCACCACGCCGCCGCGATCCTCGTGGGAAAGGCCTTCGACAAGGGTTCTATTGGCCAACCACCGTGGCCGACGCCCAACAAATCGTCCGCACCTGTGAGGGATGCGATTCTTCCCGTCAAACCCATCTCGCGCAAGAAGCTCTCGGGCGATCCCCATCACCGCCGTTCGCGGCCTGGGACTCGATCTGGTCGGACCCTTCAAAAGGCTCCGGAGGTTTCACTCACCTCCTCGCTGCGGTGGATAAATTCACCAAGTGGATCGGCTAAACCGGTTGCCACTATCACATCGGTGCAGCACCAACTTCTTCCTCGATATCGCTCTATCGATTCGAGTCCCGAACTCCATCATCACCGATAATGGGACATACCACGGGAAAGAATTCTCGAATTTCGTGGATTTATTTCCATATTCGTGTCGACCGGGCGGCCGTGGCTCATCCGCGGACCAACGGCGGTCGAGCAGGCGAACGGCATGATTCTCCAAGGGCTCAAGCCCGTGATTTTCACCGGTTGAAGAAGTTCGCGGACGGTGGGCAACCGAGCTGCCTCCGTTCTTTGAGCTCTGCGACCACCCCAAGCGGCAACGGGTTTACACCATTTTTCCTGGTGTTCGGTGCCGAGGTGATATTGCCAACCGACTTGGAGTACGGCGCCCCAAGGCTTCGGACCTTCGGCGAGGCACGAGGGCACGAAGCGCAGCAAGACGCCGTCGATCAACTCGACGAGGCGCGGCGACGGGCTGTCCCACTATCGACCAAGTACCAAGAAAGCGCCCGCCGCTACCATGATCGCCGAGTTCGAGACCGCCCTTTAACGTTGGCGACTGGTCTCCGCCAGTCCATCCAACGAGGCAAGCACAAGCTTTCCCTCCATGGAAGGCCCTTTCACCATCGTGGAAATCCTCCGCCCCGCACCTACCGACTTAAGGATGCCGCAGTAATCTCATCCCAAACGCTTGGAACATCGAGAAGCTCAGCGGTTCTACCCTTGAGGCTTTCCGCTTCCTCGCTTTTCCTATAACCCTCCGAGGTCGGGTGGCGACGCCTACTCGGAGAGCATGTATCTTTAACGGCCCGCTTCTTGGCTCCGCCCGCCTTGGATCTCTCCCTCATCACGATCCCCACGACCCGAGTGCTACGCCCACACCAAAACTCCTCAAGGTTTTGGTAGCCGCCGCAAGTAGCACTCTAGAAGGGGAGGAGAACTGTGTTGACGACCTATACCCAAATGGAAGGGCCATTTGTGGTCGAGTCCTTGTTCTCCCCGATGCTACTCAAGAATTCACGCCGACCTAAGCTCTAATAACCCCATGGTTTCAAGAGCTATGGTCACCTAGCGTGAGCAAGCCGACGCAAAGGAAATGTAAGGATCCATGTAGGGAGTAGGTTTGACTTCTGAAGCATTCATTCCTTACATCATTCGGAGACATACAAATGCATACCGGCATTCTATGACCTACTTTACATGAGCATCGCCTAAAAGTTAAAGGGTTAGCCGATCGGCTCGTTGTCGCAAAAAAGAGGCATCACGAAGGCGACCGCCGCCTTGGATAAGGAGGACATCCGCCACTCGATGTATCTAACACCTCGTAATCAAGAGCGACTGCCGCTTCGCGAGCGCAAGTGTGGCTCTACAATCGGACGAAATCAGGCGTGTTCGAGACGACTACGTTGTTGAGCAACACCGAAATGGCGCCAAAGCGGCGCCTGCTGCTCAAGCCGCCTGGCCCACGGAAGCTCGATGCTCCAAAGAAGCACCACACAACGACCCCAATCGGCGTCGCCGCCACGGGAGGCAAGTCCCGACACAAGGCGGTTGAGAACGCCTAAGAGGAGATTATCGACCAAAGGAGGGGCCGGTTAGACCAGCGCCCTCCTCCCGACGGCCTCGCTATCCGAGTCCTCTAGACGGACTCGCCTCGCTTCTATCTCTCGCTGCGCCTAGACCGCTCGCTTAGGGCCGAAGTCGCCGATCTCGCTGACGGCCGCCACTGCTCGAAGGGGCGTCGCGGCCGGGCGCAGCGAGCAAGCACGCACTCACCACCACCGACGCAACCTTTCGCCCGCGCGAGCGTAGCGCCCAGAGGGCGAGAGGCGTACGCCAGGACCACGCCATCCGAGCAAGGCACGAGGTGACTGGCTGGCGGCGCCCTAGTGGCTTGTCCAATCGCATCCCAGCTGCCTTACGCCTCCCCATGCTCTCGTACACGGACGGCACGGAAAGGAGAGTCTCGTGGCTCCTCCCGTGATCCGCAATCTCCGCTTCTGCCCGCACGCTTCATTGCCCCTCCGCTGCCTTTTTCGACGGCTTCGGGCTGCTGGCAAGGCCCATCTCCGAGACACCGGGAGGCGCGGTCCCTGCTTTTTCCAAAAGGAAGGTGAGGGCGACGCATCTACCGCCAACTAGAATCTGAAGAAATACAAGAACATCACTATTAGATGCAAGGAGACAAGGTCAGTCACCACAAAGCTGTTAAAACTTACGCCGGCGTCGGGTTCGAAATGGAGAAGGTCGACGAAGGTAGCACAAGCTCACTCCCCCTCGCGGCCATGGGCGTTCTGGCGTCCACGCGGGGCCTCTCGGGGCCGCCACCCCATGAGTCTCCTCCGACGCGACACTGCTTGGCCCTCTCAACGTTTCACCACCGCCGCCATCTCGTCTCGCCAAACCTCCCGCAAGGCAAGCAAACCGCAGAGGGATGAAGGAGAGAGGCACGAGTGCAGTGCAATGCTACTCCTCAATCTCTACTTATAGGCGGCGGCACGACAAAGACCAGCGCATCGACGCCGTCCACAACATCAGACGCTCTCCGCCCCGCTGCTCAATACGGAAGGCCATCATGGCGCATTGAAAGCCCACGCCGCGACCGGGCGGCGACGGACGGCAGAGGCGAAGGACATCATCACGCTGCAGCGATCGGCGACGCTTCGCCCCCGTTTCGGTCGCCGCCACAAGAAGCGGACCGCTTTGACCACACGGCATCGGGCCAGCGCCCGGCCGCATGCCTAAGCTCGGCGCGACCCGCCCAAATAAGGCTTGCCCAGAGGCTGAGGTAAACACTCCCTTAACACCGCTTGCATTCCTTCACAACCTCAGGGTTCAATTCCAACCGCACCTTGCTACCCGCTAACGCATAGGGGCCGTGGTTTCGTGCGCACTTAGTGGGGGAAGCAAACCGAGTGACCGTTGTTCTCCGCGACGGAATCTGCTGACCAGCGCCTAACCTCGCCCGAAAGGCTACGGTTACTAAGCGGCGCTTCGTGGGAAAAGGGCATGCCCACGCGGAACGAACGATGACCTTCCTAACGCCTCTCCCACTTAAACGCATGCGAACGTGCCACTAAGGTCAAGACTCCGCCACCGTTGGCTCGCCGCTTCGATCCCTTTAATCCGGGCACTATGACCTCGCCCAGGCCGCAACGCCACGAAATAGTGTTTTGCGAATAAGGGTGCCGTAGCGCCATGAACCATAGCCGGCCTGAGTATTCCGCCCGTCTTGCGACCGGCTCACGCGGTTGTCTTGTGTCTTCATCTACGACGCTCCGACCTCGCATTTAAGGGTCCCGTGACCCGAGGACGACGGATGTCCGAGTAAGCGCGTTATGAGAAAATACAGCGACAAAATCCAGATTATAAAAACACACGAGCAACAAATCGCCCCAAATTACAACCGCCCATCAAGGCAAAGCAAAAGGGACCCGCCATCGCACTCGCAGATCATCCGGCGAGGTCATCATCGCTGCCGAGCTGTTGCCGAGGCTATCACCGTTACGGTGATCGCGCCCAACCTTGCCACCGCCTCCGCCACAGTGCACCTTTCGCCCGCATCTCGCGGGATCACCGCGATCCGGCAATGGCGTGTATGCGTCGAAGAGTAGCGTCGCTGCCGGGCGTAGTGCCAAAGACGCATTCGCGACATCGACCGCAATCCTTGCCCCTCGCGCGGCGCGGCCACGAAAGCCCGGGAGATCCTCCAAGGCTTCGCCGCTGGTAAGCTCAAGGCGATCGTCTTGAACGCCCAGGCTCGAGCTTTACCCCGAGCCACTTCAGTTCGAGGCTCAAGATGTTTCGAACGCGGGCGGAGCATGCCGAGAGACTATTATGCGATATCGCGCGCTCGCGTGCATCACGTCCGATACGGCACGACGTTTTCGCCCGAGACCGCCACTCGCCGCCTCCTCGAAGTTTTCGCCACTCTCTCGGCGACAACGGCTCGGCCTGTACTCGCGCCTCCTCGCGTTTTCGCAAGCTCCTTCTCCGAACTCGACTCGCGCTCCCCAAAACACCTCCGCCACGGGCGGCGGCGCGGCAACAAGGCGTCGAGGCCTCCGACCGATGGCAATGCCGCTTCTAAGTTCGCCGTGCCTCCCATCGCGGGAGACTACGGCGCCAAGAAGTGAACGACAACCGCCATCTCGGCCGAGGATGCTCGAACCAAGCCCGAGCCAGAGGCGCTAGGAAAGGAAAGCAGAACCACCGCGTAAGCAAGAGCAAGAAAAAGGCAACCCAGCGCCGATCAACGAAACCCTCACCTCGGTCGAGGGTTCTCGATCTGAAGGACGACGAGGCGAGGCGATCGACCCTCGCCGCCCTAGCGAAGGCGGCGTCGTAGCAGGGCCTCTTGGGGGCGAACTCGCGGTTCCGCCGCCGCCGCCGCCTACCCCGACGCTTTCACCACTCGCCATTCGTGCCGATCAAGACGCCGGGAGAGAGGAGCGAAGAGACAAAGAAACAGAGAAAACAGCAAAATCGGCCGCTGCGACTCGCCACCCTATTTATAGGGCCCAGGCGGAGCAACCCGAGCGGCGACGCTTGGACCACACCAGACGCCAAGATTTACTCAAGACCCAGCAGACGGACACGCCTCGCCACTCCCGCCCGCAATAAATGCGACGGACTCGCGCGTAGGACACCACGCCAACCAAGACACGGCGCGTCTTTGCTCGAAGCGCCGATCGCCATACCAAGGCCGACACTGCTCGTTCTTCCTCAAGCAAGCGGTGCCTGGCGACCACCATGCTGGTCCCCACGCTCCACTCGGGGGCTACAACACCACACGCCAAGACGGATCGATGATCCGACCAGCCACTCGCTTCTCGAGCGCAATCCTACTAACCCAATGTTACGACCTCGCCCGGGTATACGGCTATAAGTAGCACTTTATGAAGAAGGAAATGCCCGAGCAAAGGGAACCATGACCGGTCAAAATCATCCCACCCATGGCAAGGCACTAAGCAAAAAGCCTCAAATCCGCAAGATGGTCACTTGCGCCTCAACATACGCATCACACATCGACCCACGCCACGTAACCTTCGTGGTTTCTAAAGCTACGATGCGCAAGGCGCTTATCGAGGGGCAAATAAGCAAAATATCGACAATAGGCTAATCCAACCACCGAGCAAGTTGCGATCCGGCATTCAACAAGTCTTTACATCAACAAAAGCAAAAGCGCCTAATTTTCCCTTCGTCCCGGTGGAGGATATCCCGCGGTGATATCCTACCGCAATCGCTAAACAGTATGGATCGATCCGAAGTTCACACTCCTCGACCGCTTGCCGGTCCGATCCGCAAAGAACCCCGCCATCGACGGCCTCGAAGTCGATATCATCATAATGGGAGGCGACGAGAACAAGCGCCGAGGTAACCCCAAGCTCGGCTCCCATGCTCACCGAGCGCACGACGTGCTCTGGCACGCGAGCCAGCGCGGCGGCAAGAGAGCTCGGGCTCGGCACGGCGGCTCCGAGCACCCGGTCGCAGACCTCCCGGCCGGCTTCCTGAAGGGTCACCAGCTCGGCAGCCCGCACGGACAAGTCATTCTCCGCCAACTTCTTCTCCGCCAGTACCGCCTCATGCAACGCGAGCGCCCCGTCACGAGCCTCCTCGGCCAACTTCCGCGCTTGCGCAGCATCATCAAGCCCCCTCCGCAATTCTGCAGGCCGCCACGAGCGTCAGAAGCATACCGAACAACTTACGATAACAAAATCTTCAGACCAGAATCGGATGGCTCACCATCCACAGAAGCCCCCAAACGTTGGAGATCCTCTTCGGCCCTGGCTCGGGCCTCCCTTTCTTGCTCGGCGCTCCTCCTCGCAGAATCAAGCTCCCCTTGGACTTGGTCACGTTCAATCCGGCGGGACACTTCCAACAAGGCGACCCTCTCGCGCAACGGCGGCATCCTGGCGCCGTTGGCCTCCGTTAGAAGGGACTCGGCTCACCGCATCTCTGCCGCCTCCACTCGCTTCACGCCCCGAGTATGCCCCGAGCACCGCCACCGGTGCGAAGACGGCCGGCTTCTCACCCGACCATGCAGACTCGGAGGAACCCCGCCTTACTCGCCGAAGGCTTCAGCCTCGCACGAAAGCGACACTCCGTCGTAATCATTAATCACCAAAACAAGTCGAAGATCGGGCCAAGGCCTCGACTAGGCTTACTGCGTTGTGGGACGCCCACTTCGTAAATCACGCCGACGCCTCAACACAACGAAGGGCAATCGCCAAACTTTCCGAGCTCGATCCACTGAAGTCGCCACCGCCGCTTGCCGCCCTCGGCGGCCCTCCACAACTCGGCGTCCGCGCTGTCGTCAAGACGAACACCGGCCCGCCAAGAGGGTCACGACCGCCCAGTAAGCGCGGGCGAGGCTCCGGATGGATGGAGGGTCGAACCGACCTCCGCCCCACTTCGCCACGATCGCACTCGCCACTGGGCCGCCCTCTCCGGCAGACGGCGGCAACGAGGCGGACTGCCGCTTAGCGCCGAGTCCGCAACCTCTGACACAGGCCCGGCTCCCGCCGGCTGAAGCGCCTCCTCAGGAGGTCCCGTCGGCGACGGCGGTAAGGCCGGGCTAACCGCCAGTACTGCGCTAGGCGGAACGGGCCCTGCCGGCGGCGGCGGGAGGTCGCCCTCCCCCATCTCGACCTCCGGGCAAGGCCTCGGCCCGTCAAACGGAGCCGGGGGCTCCCTGTATTCCGGATCCTCCTGGGTCGTACCCCCTTGCGCCGGCCCCGCGACCGCCGGCGGAGGCACCGACGCCGAACCGCGGCGGGCCAATGCCCGACCGGGCGCCCCTGCCGCAAGCGCCGAGTGTGAGCCGCATCTTCTTCGCCGGTCCTCGACGAAGACCAACCGCCACTCGCTTGCCTGAGACGCTCTCCACTGACGCCGACGAAGGCGCGACGGCGATGCCCCCGCCAAGAAGCTCGTGCGGTCCTCCAGGGACCGACGACCCGAAGAGGACCCTGCGGTACGGATCGGAGGTATGGCCGGCATCAAGGCTTGAGGATGACCCGAATCACCGTCCGGCAATGGTCGACTCGAGACCTCTCGCCAAGCGCTTCCTCGCCGAAGCCTCTTTCTCTTCCTCTTCTCTTCTCTCCGCTTTTTAGAAGCGATTCCTCGCCGCCGGAGATCTTGCAGACGCGTCTCTCGCCTCTCCTCTGGCAATAGCATTCGGGAGGCTACGCTAGCCAACCCCTGGTCGCAGAATATGCTCTGTCGAGCGATACACGAGAGGCCGCGCTGAACGGACAAGGGAAGTGAAAGGATGGGTACCACGACTTACCAGATTCGGAGGGTGACTCGCCGAAAAGGGTTCGGGTTGGCCGCCCACCGCCGTGGTGGCGCAACCGACCAAAACGGCGCACCCTGGCCTCGACCTCCGACTCAACGAGTTCCACCTCCGCCATCCGCGCCAGGGTCGTGGACCCCTCGTCTTCGAACATGGAGCGGTCCTCGCCATGAGAGGTTGAACGCGATCCTCATGAAAGCGCCAAGACGATGGTCTCGCGGTCAGCCTCGCAAGACTTGGGCCTTGATCCTCTCGACGATCACCTCCACTGCTCTCTCCTCATTGCCGAGCCCCAGACCATTCCTCGCCATTGTATGCATAACCCAGAAGGCGGGGCACTCTCCTCCGGGTTACGACATAGAACCATTCGAGTGCCACCCGGCCTCGACGACGACGACTTCAAGTCGACACAATCCGCCACATGCTCCTCGACAAGATCTGAGACTTACGCCGCCAGAGTGCTGGGGGTCTGGCTTACCGATCTTTCCTCGACTTGGCGTGAAAGAAGTACTTCCAGAGTGCCAGTGGGGCTCAATCCCTAGAACGCCACACAACGTGATGAAAACCGCGATGTGAAGCACCCCATGGGGTTGAGTGGTGCACCTCGACCTTGTAGTGGTGCGGTTAGCCCCTGATGAACCGGTGGAGCGGAAGTCCGAATCAGGCCGTAAAGGAGGCGGCACAACGATTTAAATGCGCCAATGAGCGGGGCCACAACACCGTCGGCACCCTCCACTGCGAGACGTCGAGCGGCGGAAGGAACCCTTTCTTCTCCAAGCCTCGTGCGCGGCTGGCCGAGATGGAGCATTCGGGCCACGACATCTTCGGCGGCAGGAGGGTGAGGGAAGGAGAAAGGTAAGGAGCGAACTCTCCGAACTTTTTCGTCTTTTTCCTCTTAAGCAGAGGACGCGGCACGAAGGAAAACGCAAGAGTCCGCCCGAGCGCCTTCCCCGCGTTAAGTTTCGCAGACACCAGGCAAGGGTCGATCGGACAGAGCGACAGTCGAAGCGGGCGTCGCCTCGGAACAAGCGCCGTATGTCCCGTCAGACTACACAGCTAGCCACTACCTACAAGGCGTATCCTTTTCAGATCTCTCTTTTATTAAATGGCGGATGGGGGCGCCATAAGCGTTATTACGGACGCCCGCCACGGCCCTTTTGTTTCTGGTCTCGAATCTAATCACCGGTCAGACGGTGAAAAGCCGCCGGCCACTTGACGGCCTCGAGGCGGCGAGAGCGGTAAGAGAGCCGCAGGGCTCGGAGCCTCAAACATCCCGAGAGGATTTAAGGCCGCCCCGGGATATAAAACAGCGAGGGACGAGAATGAGGTGAGCCACCAGTGGGCCTCGGTTGGGTCGGCCAGACGACCAATCACCCAAACTCGTGTCCGAGACCATACTTCACGCCTCCGCTGAACCCATCGCAGGTGGCAGACAGATCGCACTTGGTCGGCCGACGACTTCGGGGCCGCAGACGATCGAGTAAAGAAAGGTTCTTATGGGTCGCCTCAGTGGCTCGGACGCCTGACTCGGGGATCGTCTGGTCAAAAAGGATCCCTTGGGAGGATCTCGAGGCCCACTCGGATAACCCGTCACTAGCTCCATGAGCGCGGTGCTCAAGCCGGCGCCAGTCAAGCACGCGATTGCTCACCCTCTCCAGGACCCACACCTGCGGACGGGCGCACGTGGGGATGACAAATGTTGTTCCTCCCATGATAGCCCGTCTGCGAGGGTTCGGGAGGAACGACCATGGCGAGACTCGTGTAGAACTGGCCGATAAATACGTCTGGCTACGATACAAAACAAGCACCCAGAGCGGGGCCTCGTCAAGACGCGAGGGCCTCCCTGACAATCGGGGCAGCGCCCGGCCGAAACGGAAGGCCCGTTCTCTGGTCAAGAGAACCCCTAACAGCCTCCGACCGCCGGGGCTCGGGGCTACACACACGGTAAGGCCACAGCACTCAAGCGAAATCGACTTACCAAATTCAAAGGGATCCCGCCGGGGTCTCATGAACTCGCCCGAGGGCTCGGAGCCGACGACATCTCCCGCACACGCCTCCGGTAGGGTTCCGCTGGCTAAGTCAGTGGAGTCCCGCAAAGCCAAGGCCCACGGGCACTCGCCTGCCTCGAACCATCAAAATATCCGATAACCCCCAACCAGCCTCCGACCGCCGGGGCTCTGGAACTACTACGACAGAGGCGCACAAGACCGGAAAGGATACTGGCAGACCAACACGGTCGGCCTATCAAGTATGACGGACCGCCCAGAAACGCGCACGTTCCAGGGCAGCCCCGGGGGCTACTGACGAATACTTGTACCTGGGGTACCCCACAGCCCAGACTCTACCCTCATAAAAAGGGATTATCATCCGAAACAACCAGAAGCTCAGGTAGGCCGATCCAGGCCCACCACAGAAACAAGGAGCCCCATGGGCCGGAAGAAGCTGTGGGCCTTTGCCAATGCCACAGGCCTCGGGCGGAACGATGATCGGAGCCGCCTGGAGGCTCCGACCAAGACCCAGGTCGGACGCTCGCAACGCCGACAAGCCCCGAGATGAACACCTGTCCCACGAATACAACGCCCTTGTCAGGAGCAGGTGGGTTTGTCCCAAGGCGATCCCAGAGGACGCCAAAGTCAAGCAGCTGTCCCATCGCACGGTCACGCACAGAGAAGGGATACGCGCTCTCCCGAGGCAAACCCCGAGACCGGGTCGCCCAGACGCCAAGATGAGAAAGGCGTCTGAGAGGGCGGTGTGCCGCTTCCGGAGGAATGGGACATCCGCACCAACCCGCCAGATCTACCCACCCGATATGGCGAAGACGATGACGGACGGATGTCGAACCCGGAGCAGATTTCAAGGTCAAGACTCAACACCTCAAGATAGAGCGTGAACGCCTTGCCGCTACGCCCCTTCATGTTTTTTTACATGTCCCCGAACTCCGTGTAACTCGCTTTTCTGTACCTATAAAGGAAAGCGAGACCCCAGAGGGGATCGATCTCTTATCAAAGCCACCACGATAGAAAGGGAATACCCTCGGAACCATCCGAGTTGTAATCAAGCGCAGTCCTCTGCGCCCCCATCAATACAATACCACCACACGAACTGGACGTAGGGACATTCGCCCAACCAAGATAAACACGACTCAGTAGTCTAACCATTCAAGGAAGCGGGAGCGCGCGGCCCCTTGACTTACAAATTTACTTGCCGGTTTACGAAACGCTGACAATACCCTTTTCCATATGTAAAAAGAATATATAAACAAATATTGCTATAAAGGGTGACTTTAATGAAATTTTTCATGGAACTCACTTTGGAGTATCTTATAATTAGTATTAGAGTACACTCAAAAGGATAAAGAGGTATAACAACATCATTTAAATGGTATATTGAAGGTGGAGTACGTACACCTGTGAGTATGGAATTATTTTCATATATATATATATATATATATATATATATATATATATATATATATATATCAAGCTCAAGTAAATTAAGAATTGTAGCAGGACAATTTGGGAGTTATATACCTTGTCAAGTGTAGAAGTCAAGTAGTCAACAAGCTCTGAATCAACAAGAACCTGAGCACCTCTTTCCCCCTAACAAAAATATATCTTTTATATGCAAATACTTAGTATTTTGTATTCAAACATATATGAAATGTAATAAATGCTTGCATGATTTTTTTTATTTTCCCCCAATTTTTCTTGCATTGGGAGACTATTTTATAGGGGTTGAAAAGGGCCAAAATTTGGTCAATTTCGCCAAAATTTTAATCATTTTGATCGAGATGATCATAAATTTGATCAATTTTCACGTTTGTAGGACTAGATTTAGCACCAATGTTTTTGTGGCGAATTGTAATGCCTTCTTTTGAAGAATACATATGATTTTTTTTTAAAAAAAATGTAACTGCGTAACTGCCATATGTAGTGAGAGTATCTTTTTGCTTTAGGTCATTAGTTAGAGTTTGCCTGTTACAGGCTTATATCCAAGATTAAGAGCTTAGATCATGGCCCAAGCCGTCATGTTCAACATTGTCCACTACTCAAAATCTGATCCATTGTAACACTAAAGTTCTCACAGAATCATCACGGCTTGACCTGTGAAGAATCATCTCATCAATACATCCGATATTCCTGTTGCTGTTGAGATGCTGACTAGACCTAATCAATCATCCGGCCTCTCAGTGCATCTTTGTGCATCCAATTACATATTTTTTTAGATAATGGAAGCTTTATTTCCAGGTCTCTGCATCAAGAGATACACGCAGCCAACGTTTTATTACAACGTTATAGCAAAAATGCCATAAAAAAGATTGGACCAAATAATGAAAAAAAAGTTACAACAAGCCATAAAAACATGAACCACAAAAGTTTCAATCTGCTCACATCCTGTTACTGAATCTTCACACATGCCTACTGAAGAGAGCCCTGATCACAATCTTCAATGATCTGTATGCTGATAACATCACCTCTTAAGCGTCCTAACGCTGTAACATATACCACGAGCGCAACCAGTTAGTGCAAAAAATATATAACTTGCAACGAATTAGAAATTTTTTGCTTATAAAAAACCATATCATTTCGATATAGCAAAATTGAACAACACAAAGCGGTAGCCTCGACCAAAATGTGAGCCCTTAAATATTTTTCCAACCCCATTAACCAACTCCCAAACAAATTGTTCATGCTTTTAGGAGGTTGTAGGCTAGAAGACATTTGTATGACACGCTATGCGAAATAAGCAAACTGGCTGTCAAAAAAGAAGTGTTGGATAATTTCCTCATTGTTACAGAATTAATATTTTTTACTACCATTCTAATTTCTTTTACTGAGGTTATCTTCCGTTAAAATCACCTCACGATGTTCCGGAGGAAAATCTTTATTTTTAATAGCACCTTAAACTTTTACAATTGTTAGTTTGTAACTGAGACATTTTGTTACACTAAAACTGTATACATTGACTGAATAGAAAACTATCTATTCTGATAGAGAGTCCATTGAAAAGTATCCCAATCTGAGGACAATTGCACCCTAGCAATCTTTGCAACAGGCTCATGCTAGGCCATTAAATTATTTGCCATAATTGTCATACGAAAAGACACATTGAGTGGAACAGAACACATTACTAATGTTAAAAAGTCGAGGGTATTGTACACTAAGGGGATGTTTCCAATCCATATATCCTGCTCAAATCGTATTTGAGATCCATCACAAATGTGAAAAGACCTAAATCTAAAAAAATAATGTTTGACTTTCATTAGACCAGTCTAGAAATGAGAGTCCCCTGACTTTCTTTCTACATAAGAAAGAGGTTTATTCTCCATATATTTTTTGTAAAGAGAGATTGACAGACACCATTTTCATTTAGTAGTTTGAAAAGCCATTGGTAATTAAGCATATATTTTTGACACCAAGATCTTGAATGCCTATGCTACCTTGATCCTTAGATTGGTATAACATATTCTACTTACCTAGCCTATATTTTATTGTGGTCGTCACTTTGTTAGAAAAATCTGAATCTGTAATAGTCCAACCACTTAAGCACCTCACAAGGTATCTCGAAAAAGGATAGCATAAACATAGGTAAGCTGGTAAGCACGGAGTTTAGAAGGACTAATCGACCTCCAGAGGACAAAGGTTTGCTCTTCCAATTACTTAGGCCCTGTTTGGGGGGCCTTTAAGCCAGCTTCAGTTTTTGAAAAGCTAGCAAGGCCCCCAAATAACTCAGCTTTTAAGCGATTTTTGGCATAAGCTAGAATCTATATATAACTAGCAAAAGCCAAAATCTAGGCTGGGTTTGCTTTTGTAGCTTATTACTGAGAAAAATTAGCTATTTGTCTAATGGTCTCTTATAAAAAGTTACAGCCGCTTTTCAGCTCAGAAAGCTAAAAAACAGCTTTTCAAAAAAGCTACAACTCCCCCAAACAGGTCCTTAATCGCTTCTCAAATCTTTCTTCCACCCCTTCCACTCATCGATCCTCAATTTTCTATAATGAATTCATATGCCAAGGATCTGAAGAGAAAATTGCCCAACCCACAACCATATAGCTGGGTGTAATGAGCCTCGAAATTCTTAGCAGCATTAAAACAAAATATTTCACCTTTTTGAAAATTGATTTTAAGACCAGATAGTTGTTCAAATGCACAAAACAATAACTTCATAGTTTTTGCTTGTTCTAAATCGTGTTCCACAAATAAGATGGTGTCATCTGTGTATTGTAGGATGGATAACCTGTCATCCACCAGATGACATACCACTCCACTTATCATCCCACTCATTTTGGCATGCCCTAAGATAACAACTAACATATCCGCAACAATTTTAAATAATATAGGGACAAAGGATCACCCTGGTGGAGTCCCTTTTGGGTCTGAAAGTATAGACCAATATCCTCATTGACTTTGATGCCAACACTCCCCCCCGGTAACAAAGCTCTCAACCCACCTACACGGCTGTGGTGAGAAGCTTTTCATTTTTAAAGTTTGTTGAAGGAAAAGTATCATAGGCCTTTTCAAAATCCACCTTAAAATTTCCCCTTCCATTTTTTCTTGTACATCTCATGAATTGTTTCATGAAAAATAATCAAGCCATCATTATGTTCCTACCTGGTATGAAAGTCGTCTACGTAGGGCGTGCAACATTTTCAGTAACACTGATAGTCCTGTTGGTGCCAATTTCAGGAAAAAAAATTAAAGTTGACATTCAAAAGACAAATCGGTTAGTAATATTGTATTTGCTTTGCATCTTTATTCTTTAGCAAAAGCGTGATAATTCCAAAATTCAGACTGAATAGAGGGAAAACTTCATTATGTAAATCTTTGAACATTGTCATTAAATCATTCTTAATAACCTCCCAAAACACTTGGTAAAATTCAACCGACGAGCCATCCAGTCCAAGTGCTTTATTGTGTTCCATTTGAAAAATTGCCCCCTCACCTCTTTCTTAGTAAATGGCTGCATGAGGAAATCATTCTCCATTACAAACTTGAGAGATATCGTCCCTGAAAGATTCAATCATTGTGAAATGATTGTTTTCTAGTGGCCCAAAAAGACTTTTATCATATTTGGTTATATATTTCTTAAGCTGAATATCTCCAACTATTACTCTCTCATCTTGCTCAAGTTGAAAAATATGTTGTTTCCCATGTTTACTATTTGCTATCAAATAGAAATATTTAGTATTATTTTCCTCCTCGAGAGTATAGTACAATTTAATTTTCTACTCACATAACAACTGGGTGAGCCGCTCAGCAAATGTAAGATCAAGGATGCCGACTAGAGGGGGGTAAATAGGTGGCTTTAAATTTTTTTCTATGGTTAATTAAAATCTCGCCTAAGTACTCTTATGTCAAAACCTAAATGATAATAAATGCGGAAGCAATAAACTAAGATTTTGACAATTAAAACCTAAGTCAACTAGACTCACTAAGTGCACTAACTATTTATGTCTCTAACAATAATTTGCTATCCTAAATACAAGCAATTAAACCATCAATTTTATAAATATAAATTGCTTGAGCATAAATAAAGAATAGAATGCAAATCATAAGGAACATATCGATATTTTACCGTGGTGTTTGAAGACTTACCGGTCTCCCCTAATCCACTTTGAGACAAGCCCAAACCACTTTGGACCGGCTCTACGAATTGAGCACCCGCCTCGATTCTACTAGTGGTAGCTCTTTCCCCCTCCGGGTAGGCGAGTTCGAACCTTCACAACTTTGCCGGGCCTTCTCACAATCTTCTTGAGAAGGTCACCGCACATGACGCTTCCACACGCATCTAGGTATAGGCAAATACCAAGAGTAACAAGTTAAGTCCTCTAACTTGAACTTCACCAAGTACAACACATGTACAATGGTGATCACTAGGTACAACACATACACAAGAGGCTCTCAATCTACTTCTAATTGCAACATATGCAATTAGAGCTCACTCTTAGCTCAAAAACCAAATTAGAAAGTGTAACGCATTCACAACTCAACTACAAAGAGCTATGTACTCACCAAACCCCAACAACATCAAAAGCCAGCCCCTCAAGGCTCCTTTTATAGCCTCCACAAGAAAAACTAGCCGTTAGGGGGCAAAATGAGCAAAAAGTCGCAGGAAATCCGGTCATATCGCCCTAGGGCTGGTATGACCTGCCTCTGGTCCAACGGCTAGAAAAAACTAACCATTACATAGAAAGTTCGGTCATACCGGACATGGGGTGGTCATACCGCTCATCGGTGCTACCACTCACAGCCCGGTAGCACCGGCCTTCAAAAAAATAAAGAAAACCCTTCTCTAGAATTTTTACACCGCCTGAGGTCCAATCATACCAGACTAGGGGCGGTATGACCGGCCTTAGGGTGGTCATACCGCTGCTACATTGACTAAAACGGACATAATTTTTTACTCCGAACTCCGATTTAGGTGATCTTTGGCTTTATGCAAAACTTATTAAGAGGGCTAAAATTTTCATATATTTTCAAGATTTAAGTAACCATAGATATTTTTAAATATCACAAAAATAAAAACTTTAATGTAGTCATTCAAGTTTAGAATCTGATTTTTTGAAATCCCTCATGTAGACTTGATGAAGGGCATGATTACAAGTTAGAAAGAGTCAATAAGGTCAAATACTAAGCCATGTGATGATAAACTCATGATTAAAATATTTTTGCAAAAAATATTTGTAAATTCTAATCACATGCTCCAATATTAAATTAAGCACAACTCATTTGCAACACACATTTGCAAATAAACCCAGAACTTATAATATCAATCCTTTAGCCATGTAAGGATCAACACATGATCCCGATATTTTGCAAAACACATTTGCAAATGCCAACACATGCTCTAGGATCGAAACCCATAACCTCTAACTTATTTGTAAAATATATTTGCAAATAACAAATCAACCGTTTGCAGAAACATATTTTGCAAACACAAAGCACTACTTTACTTAGCCTTGTGATGAATAATACATGATCAAATCACAAACTAAAACCCAATGCATGACCTCTCACCTTTTGCAACACATGCAAAACTTAGCTCCATGTAAAAACCACATAAACCAACTTACATGAGCTATCTCCCTTTTGCAACACATGAAAATCCATAGCTCCATGTAAAAATCAAATCGATTAAGATTCAATAAGAAGCAAGCATGAGCTCTCTTGTTTGCAACACATGCAAATTCTTCACTCATATAAAAAACAAATAAAAGAGTGAGTTAGAGTGAATCGGATTGAGTTCATCAATACATGATGAAGCTTAAGCTATAAGACTCAACCCCTCTTAATAGTATGGCAACCTATATTAGCAACTCGGTCTTCCATCCAAACACCGAGGCCGGTAAAAAACTAGGAACACATTTTTAGTCCTAGCTAGTTATACCTTTGTCTCTAGCACATCCACTTGGAGTTTTTATGATTTTCATCTTCTCCTATCTAAGTCGGGTCCTTTCTTCTTGTTCATCAACACACGATGAACCTTCTCTAACTTCACTTCACTTCGGTATACTCTCTTGACGTTCATCAACGCACGACGACGACATACTTGTCCCTTTTATTCATCTAAACCTTGGACTTGACCTATTTCAAACTCATTGAAAGTGTCAATCCAACAAACACAGTTGCCTCAATCATCAATTGCACTTTATTAACACATAATGGATGCCCCTACAATCGATTGAGCACAACTCTAATCAATTCGAATGATTTCAAGGTGTCTTGAGTACTTTGATGCAACTGATGCTTCATTATATTCAAGAACTTTCCACTCGTCCTTAACCAATTAAGAAACACCATCAACTCATGATGAAGCGTTCTTTGATTGATTGAAAGATAACCAAACTCAATTTAAACTTCATTTAAATTGATGTGAGTATATATTAACTATACAAGTTTCATATACTCAATTAATTATTTGAAAGTCTTGATCCTATATGTTGTTTGGCATGGATCAATGCTATTGAATCATCAAGTTAAATTGTAAACTCCCCCTAGATATGTGTATTCATGTGATATAGGTAAAGTTGGAAACATAATGCACATCTTTTAATGTATAAGCAATGGAAGAGTACATCCTTTAACTTGAGTCCTAAATATGCAATAAAATATCATAAAATGAATATGAGTACATACCTTGGATTTTCTATTTTTCAATGAGATGAGACTAATAAAAAATATACTTAATAAAAGAATTAGTCTCATATAAGGATTGTCATTAATTAACAATTAAAACTAATTAAAATTATGATTATTAAAATAGTTAGTCTCAATATTAGATTTGTCATTAACACCAAAACCAAATTAATGGAGTTTGAACTTTCAGCAGAGCGCTGTTTAAAGCTAATATCCTCATTAGAAAGCTCAAGCTCGGCACGCTCTGATTTTTTGTTAAGTTCCTCAATAATGTAAAATAACTTGGTCTTTTCTTTCCTATAAGTTCCACTTGTGTTCTTGGGCCATTCCCTTAATTTATGTCTAAGGCTTCTGATCTTAACTTGCCATATAGATAAAAATGTGTTCCCTCTGTGCTCATTGTGACAACATTTTTACACCATTTCGAAGAAACTTTCCCTTTGGAGCCACCCCAGTTCAAATTTGAACACTGACTGGTTCTTTGTGTAGAAGGATGCTCCAATATTAAGCAAAAGCAAAGTATGATCAGAAAGAGATCTATCAAGAACATTAACAGTGACTAAAGGGAGCTTCTGCTCTAGAGCACTCAGTCAAGCTTCTCGAATGTATGATTTTCTAAGGTATTTACCCATGTAAACCGATGGCCAGATAATTTAATCTCTCTCATATCCAAACTGTCAATGACTTCATTGAATAAGAAAGGACACCAGGGATGGAAATTAGCATTATTCTTTCATCTTATCGCCTGATCATATTGAAATCACTCCCTACTAATATAGCTAGTGATTCCTTGTTGCAGACATGAACTAATTCGGTTAAAATTTTCTCTTTTAACTGGGGTTGTGCTATATCATAAACAGCCACAAGAATCTATTGAAATCTATCATCCTTATTTCTCGAGTGGAACTTCACACAGAAGTCTCCTTCATCAATGAGCCAATATCAAAAGATGTCAATTTGACCCCACAAGGATCACCCAAATCGCCAACGAGACAACATACATAGCCATAGAAATTCTTTTGTTCCACCAAGATATTTTAGGCTAGAGATCGAAAACTCACTCTTGCCAGTTTCAAAAAGTACAACAAAATCAATATGTTGCTCTTTGACTAATTCTAAAATGTATCTGTATTTAGCCAAGTCATCAAAACCTATGCTATTTCAAAAGATAGCTTTCATCTATGTTTTTTTTAATCTTTGGTGGACAACCCATCGGAGGCTTACAGATAGAATTAATGCACACCATAAGCTCTCTTTTAAGTCTTGACTATACCTTAACCAGATGTACTTAATTTTCAATAAACAGCAAGTATTGTCCTAGCTCTTGAGATACACATGCTGGTTGCCGTGACTAGTGATAGTGCAAACCAAGTGGCACCAAAAGCAGGTGTCTCCTCGCAGCGCTGGTCAAAAGTGGCTAAATGCCAGTATCATATCATGTCTAAAGAATTCCTTGGTCACTCAATGGAACTTGAGCCAAAGTTGTCACTAGTGTGATAAATTGACAAGTATCACTAGTTAGAATCCAAAAATCAAACGAGATGTTGCTGAAATGTCTAAATGTAGGGTTTTTATGCGTAAATACTTAGTATTTTGTATTTAAACTCATAGGAATGTAGATAAATACTTGCATATTTTTTCATATTTTTTTCAAATTTTTTCTAGCTTCGGGAGACTATTTCACAGGGATTGAAAATTGCCAAAATTTTGGTTTCGCCTGCCTTGAAATTATCGGACTTCAAATTTGTTTTTTGAGTTTTGGTCAGATTTCGGCTGGAATTACGAAACCTCACTGAAATTTTGAATTTCGTCCGCCTAGAGATGTGGTCCGAAAACGAAATTTGAAACCTGGTCCCACAAAGTGCAAGCACATTCATATGTTGATCCTAGTGCGCTTCTGTAGGATTCCGTGGGCGTGTTTTCGCGACGCTCTTTTATGGAAAAAGGTTCTGAGCGCTTTTACCTTTGACGTAAACATCTCTGCGACTTTGGTGAAAGAGGAAAATGGCGTTAGTTTACCCGCAGATTCAGCCCAACAGAAGAAAGAAGATGTTGAACCTGTACCGAGATGCGCTAGTACATGATTTGGGGACCTGCCAATCCATACGTCCAAGTGATTTCAGAGACGCCTGATTCGTGCAGCGTTTTGTATGCTTTCGCAGCATTTCCACCGATGAAGTTTCATTTCACAGGCGCACTGTAATTATCATAGGATTCCCAAATTCGGCTCACAATAGATAAGTACACCATTTTGTTGAAAGATGCACCAGAAAGACCAAAAGTGAAGATTGGACCACGAGTCTAGTGGTCAAGGGGGACAGGTCTAGGCCAGCTGACTCAGCTTTGCACGCAAGGGGGCATCCATCTCCTAATGGAGAGCGATAAGAACACAGGAAACAGATCAATCTCCTTTTTTTTTTGGGGCCTTCGAAGCACTTTGATCTTCCTAAACCGAAGACAGCCTAATCTCTAGCTCCAGCTATTATTCTTTTGCGTTCCTTTCGCCGTTCAGGAAGGTGTTAAACATAAGTCTTATTTGGGAGAGCTTCAGATCCCAGTTTCAACTCAGATCTGAAACTTATAGGCTAAAATAAAGTGAATTAACTTTATATTTTTAGTCTAAAATATAAATAAGATGATCTACCTAAACACTTTTAGTGTATCCATAGCTCCAACTCTATAAATTTCTGGAGCTAGAAATACCCTACTCTACCAACTCTACAAATTTAGTGGAACTGGAGCTGTCTCAAACACTCCTATAAGATACTGGCAAGTTGTCTGCTCCCCTCTTAGTTTATCACACCCATATCCTATTCGCAACTGTCATGTTACACTATTTATCCTTTTAGAAAAGGAAACATCTTTTAGAGAAAAGGAACTGAACGTTTGCCACCTAATAATGTGTCCTAATAAGATTATTCCTTAGGTGCCATCAATCCTAGGAAGTGAGTGCGGCAGGTTAATTTGGCACGTTTTCTGCGAACCCATGTAACACTGCAATTTCTTCTGTCAATTACAGTTCTATTTTTTTTGGTTCCATTGTAGTTAAGTGCATGGATTTCCTATTCGTAAGTTGCCTGGTTTTTTATTAACTCGGTCGATTTTCATGCCCTTCGAATTAACGTTGCAATGCACACCTTTGATTCCCTTAGATCCAATGGTTAAAACAGTGATCTTATTCTAGGGTGTTCAAACCGGTTTTCAACAGGTCGAAGAAAACCCGAAGGAAACATCAGCTGGCCACCTCACAATAATCAGGGTTTATAAAATCGACAAAAACCGCTTGAAAATCATGAAAATCGATCATATTGAGCCGGTTCATTAGTAGAAATCAATCGGTAAACCGATCCAATTCAAAAATTTAGAAAAATTTATGCAGTGTAAACCGGTTGATAATCGATGAAAATCGCTCGATTTTAGATGGAAATCGAGCGAAAATACTAAAAAAAGATATCGTATCTAAGAAACATTCAATTGTCCAGTCGATTTTTGATGAAATTCAAATGGTTTTATGTGAAAACTGATCGATTATTTATTTTTTTCAAAAATTTTGATTTCTTAACCCTTCGATTTTCGATTGATTTTTGACCAATTTTTGCTGATAATTGAAAATAAAAAATTATTAAAAAATCATGATTTTGATAACGTGAACACCGGACGTGACCACCGCTCTGGCGCTCTTCTTTGCCAGCCACTTTATACAACATCCCTAATTCATACTTTGGGAAGCATAACTCACTTTATACAACAGATATCCTTAAACATGGTATGACTTGGAATTTAGCAGTATAACATGTTGACTTTTACAAAAGGTAACTGACCCAATAAATAAGGGTGTGTTTGGCTGGTGGGATGAGATTGAATGAGATGGATGGGTCTGTACCATTTGATTATATTATTTTGGATGAATGGAATGATTCAGTATCTATAGAAAATATTTTTCAAATTTGTATCACAACATTCAAGACGAGATGATTCTATTCAAATAACCAAACATATAAATAATATTTTTTTAAACTATATCATATATATACTATTTGATACAAGCAGCCAAACAAATCCTACGTCCTCGAGGAGATAAGCACTTCCATGTCGTAAAATTGTGAAAGCAAGTGGATAAGTAGAGCCAGAGCTGCGGCGGATGGGAGCGCCACATGCTCAGGTCAATCCGAAGGAGAACGTACTCCTCGTAAATCCACAGCAAGTGGACAGGAAAAAAAACGCATTGGTGCTGGCAGGAATTAAAAGCTTGTGGCTCTCCTTTCGCCCAATTAGCGGGGCGCGGCGCAGCACACGCGGCTCCCAAAGCCGCACGAGAAAAAAACATGTGGAGGCCTTATCCACTCCTGACTTCCTGAGTCCTCCCGAAGGCGCTTGGCTTAATATTTTTGAAAGTTTAGTTTTCCTTTGAATGGAATTGTAAATTTGGGTTTTTTTCTTAACTATTGTGATAGGTGGGTCTATCGTGTCCCCACATATCGTAAGTAACACGTGTCATTATTTTACTATCAAGAAGAGAGGTATATTTATAATTTTATTCGAATAAAAATCAAAGTTAAAAAAAATTGGACAAAGCGGTCAAAAGAGTCGTAAAATTAGGTCCTGTTTATTTGAGCTTTTTCACCTGCTTAAAAGCCAAAAAGTTAAAGTCTAAACAAATGAGTAACTTTTTATCTGAGTTTTTCAAAAGTTATAAGTCTCCATATAACTAAAAGCCAAAAACCACTAGAGAGAAGATTTTTTTGGCTTATTGATGGTTGGTTTTAGACTAATAACACTAAAATTAGATAAAATTATCCGCTTCTATTACTACAAAAGTCATTAACTTTTAAACTGTTTAAGTTAAAAAATTAGCTTTAAACTATAAAAAAACTTAAATCTAAATAATCAGAGCCTTAATCCTCTCCAGCCGGCCTCCTCTTCCAAAAAAGCAAATAAAAATCCGACGAATAAAAAAGAAGAGGGTGCGAGAGAGCGAGAGGCCACGGCGCGGGCAGGAGATAATGCCGAATCTATTGCGTGCGAGCATTACTTGAGCATAAATAAATAAATAAACGAGGCCATTTTATCTCCTCCGCTCGCGCGGTACGTACGCCCCCTATTTGTAGCCGCGCTCCCTCGCTCGTTCTTATCCTCCCAGTGACCCCCCATTTCCACTCCTTTTATAGCTGCCACCTTCTTCCGTTCTTCTCCCTCCGCGACCTTGTCACGGGTTGAGTTGATCAGCTGCTTCCTTCCTTAGCTTTTGATACGAGCGGTCCGGGTTGGGGGTTTGTTAGATGGAGGCGTACATGTTGTTCCGCCGCGGCGCGGGGGCGGCACTGGAGCCCAAGGCCGCGCGCGGGGAGCAGGAGGAGGACATCGGCTCGCCGTCCGAGTCCGAGTCCACGTCAAGGGACTCCGCGGGGTCGTCGTCCTCGGAGCTCGCTGACGACGCCAGCTCCTCCTCCAGCTCGACGGATCATTTCGAGATGTCCTCCATCATGACGCAGCTCCCGTTCAAGTACGTGCGCGCGCCCGCCCGCCAGCCCGCTGTGGGATGGCCTGGTTGCGTTCTTGATTTTGAGGAATAGATCGCCCGCCAGAGGCTGAAACTGACGCCGTTTTGGTTTTGATTTGGGTGCTGCGCAGGAGGGGGCTTTCGAGGTTCTTCGACGGCAAGTCGCAGTCGTTTGTGTCGCTGGCGGCGGTGGGCTCGCTGGAGGACCTGGCCAAACCGCCCAGGAAGCGCCTCAAGCCGTCGCGGAGCTGCGGGGGCGCCCTCGGCGCGCACCGCGGCCGCTTCCTCTCGCCGCGCGGGCATTGCCCCAAGGCCGCCGGCGCCAAGAAGGCGGCGCCAAGGACCGCCATCTCGGTGCTCGGCGCCGCGCCGAGGAGGCCGCCGCTGGCCGTGGCGGCACCGTCGAGGCCGGAGGGGGTGGCCAGCAAGGTTGTGATCGTTAGTTAGGAGTTTGGCTTGGCTTGCCTGCCCAACACTGACGCCTGACGGGGCAGAGGCACAGCTGCGCGCCACCGCATCCACCTCTGTACTCTCTCTTGCCGAGGGAACGGCGGCACGTTCGCATTCTGTGTGGTGGTTCTTTTCCACTGTGTTCTTGTTCTTTGCAGAGGGAGCTTGTAATATAAATCCACGGTTGAATTAGAATTGTTACTTCAAATGGAAATAAACAATGGCTTTTCCCCCGCATGGTTACTAAAGCATCTCTCTTGTGAGTTCTGAGAGCTAAATTGTAGAACTAGCGTGCGATTTCTGTTATCGAAGGAGCTCAAACAGTGGCAATATTGATCAAAATATAAATGCAGAAACGAACTGCACAAATGGCAACCGGAAAACCACCCTACTATTTGGCAACTCAAATTCAAATACAGATTTGGAATGTTTTTTAAATTCAGGAGGAAACCATCCTCCGGACTCTGCCCCCACATGGAGCAGAACAAATTTGAAATGTAAACGGTTCCAGGCAGTTACCACTTGGAACCAGTCAAGCCGTTTTCAAAACCCTGGATCGATCCAGCATGAACAGAAACTTGACGATAGCAATTTCGCCAAATAATTCAAATCTGACTAGCATTCGAAGGTGTGTGTAACAAGTAACAGTGTCAGTCTGATAATTCTGATAAGCCAATCAAGTGGACTGATAGCCCAAAACATTTCAGCTTCTCTCGTAGACTCCTACCATGACAGCATACAGAGAATTGTACTCTACAACTCCAGGCTGCGCGAAACTACCAATTCAGAGTAGCCTGCAGAATGAGCGCGTAATTTGGAACTCACTAGTGTGGCGCTTCCCACAGTTGAGAAACAGCAAAATTGTTTGACAAGATTTCTCCAGAGGAATAAAAGGTCATGTCCCTTCTCGCCCTCCTAAATATTGTGAATGGAAAATGCCATCCCCTAGTACTTCTTCGTGCAAAACAATGATTGCTGAACCTGATTGAGATAAGTCGCATCACGGGATCACCAGTTCCAAACTTCAACCCTTACACAAAGTGTTCGATCCAACATTAAAAAACCTTGATCCAAGTATGGTCTGTTTCGCTAGTAAGGATTTTTGAGACATCACACTAAGTTCAGACAGCACGGTAATCAATAAACAGGCTCAACTTCTGAACCAACACAGCATGTGAACCAAACATAGGTTTTCTTCCCTCACTGATCCAATTCTTCTCCAAACTCGATGCTTTTGCATTTGCCCGCATGTCATCCACGAAAGCTGAAACTATCTGATAAACTGAAGTCCGGAGGACATCAGCCATGGAATAATCTTTATTGTGCAGACCACTTCTTTTTGTGCTTGCGATGGCAGTTACATTGCCTTTTCTTCCTGCAGAAAAGTTAGCCCACCTAATGTTTGCTGGACCCAGTGAGTGCACAGGTTGTGGATTAGTTTTCTTCCCTAAACATGCCTCAACTGCCACTAGTGCAGACAGCAAAGTAGACATTACAGCAGCATTGCAGCCAGTGAGTTGAGCGACTCCATACCGATCCTCTTGGCGTGAGCGTGCAGTTAATGCTGCCAATGTCCGAGCACACCATGTGCATATCTACATTCAAAGAGCCACAACAACAATCTTTCTTTAGGCATTAGTGCATGAAGCCACATTTGTATTATGCGATTTGGAAATGATCAACTATCAAGCAATTACAGACATTTCATGGCCTTCAGGCCTTAAACAATCTTACAGCAAGACATACTAAAGCTTAGGCATGTTGCCGATTGAACTTATTCTGAAAACACATACTAAACATGACTAAGGTTTCTAAATGCCACCAAACCACAAAGGTTGCCATTGTGTTAAGCTGTATTCACCACAAATCCACAATAAAATTAAGCTACATCTTCCAAAATGTCTAACTGATAGTTTATAATTTGTATGAATATTAAATAGCCATCTAGTGTTAAACAAAAATATGGATAAAAACACTATGTAATGGACCCTAAATGAAAAATAAATTGGAGCTGCCATTAAACGGAACATCATGTTTCAGGCTTCCAGATATATTGTAAAAACATATTGTGAATTCTACATGCCAGCTAGCAGCTTCCACACTTGGTACATAGTCCTGGTAAATTGGTAATATGCATTCCTTACTTGGTACATAGTCCTGGTAAATTGGTAATATGCATTCCAACCTCTGAACCACAAATAGAAATGACAATGCACCATATTCACTTATTGAAAATGCTAGAGAATTTTCCAACAGCAATAGAAGTCCATAATAGCCCTGTCATAATTTTCTCCAAACGGAACGGAATTTTTCTGCTACAATGCAAGCTGGTGGTTCTGAAGCTAAACATGCTACAGAAGTTAATGGTGAACTACACTTTCACTAACACATGAATACATGATATAAATCAAGGTTATATAAACTCCAGAGAACATCAAAATCAAGTTTGATATGCTTGCTAGATTGAAATGCTACCATGAGAACTTGAGAAGCAAAATGTAAGTGGACTATTCATTATTTTCCACTGAACCCAAGAACCAGGCCACAGGGCATCTATAAGACACCAATTTATATCATCGCAGTCATGCCAGGACAACTACACGTACACCACATGTGTCATATTCCACAATCATACCAACTATCCCATATTCCCATCATACTCACTGCAGACCACATGCCCCACATCTAATGTCAAAAATTGTTGCAGAAGAGTACACAAGCATACCTACTGTTTCATTGCAATCTCACACACTGATAGTTAGCACTCCCTAGAGTGTCCAATTACTGTCTACTAGAAGAATAAATGTCGTCCCAACAAACCAGAGGTCACATAATAAACATCATCACTTATAATTCTAAAAAGCCCAAACACTTGAAATCACCAACTCTCAAACAATAAACATTACCGATGTAAAGTCTGAACACATGCAATTAAGCTATTAACCCTTTCAAGAGGAGATTACATGTGGATACTCATACTACATGGTCCATACTCTATGTAAAATAATGCAATTGGCAATAGTTCCTGGAGCAAAACCTTTCTCATCGTGCCAATTCTTTATGCAGATCTTGAGTTCACTATGTGTATGACTAACCAAACATTATGCATATATGCTTACAGTATACTCAATTCAAGGAAAATAAAGCATCAGCTCTCCCTCAACTCTAAAAGAATCTATCATTGATGGCCAAACAAAGACAACCTGCGGACACCAATTGATTTAAACAGTAAGTTCCAACTGTTTCCTAGATGTTGGTCCTAAATGAGGTACATGTTTCATTATTTATATGAATGCAAACACAAACAAAATTGACAACTGAAATAACACAGCATAACCTACAACTTCAGAAGTAATACAAATAAAAAAGAAAAGGAAATTTATTGGCAGGCAACTTACCTGTGAATCACTAAATGCACCATAGAGTTTGGACTGCTGTGACAATAGTTCTGGCTTATCACTAGAAAAACCTTCGAGAGCTTCAGCAATTTTTGAAGTGAACTCCTCAAGTGGATTCAAACAGGCTGTCACAATTCTTTTGTAAGTTTCACCAGATTCCTCAAAGAAGGCACCTCGACGCCAAGGCTCTAAGTTACACTCAGATACTGCACACAAATCTTGGTATGCAAGATATTGTATTAACGATCGTGGATCACTTTGTTCCAATGTTTCTAGGATATACTCAGTAGGATTACTCTCTGCAGCGGCAGTGCCCTGAGGTGGAGCAAAACTGCACCTTCTTGTATGCACAACCTGAAATTTGTTGAAAGAAGTTGTTTTATGGTCCATATAGTTCCAGAAAGTCAAGCTCCAGAATTGAGACAATGAAAACAGTACATCTAACAGCATGCTGTTTGACTTGGACGCAAAAAACAAACCTGGACAAAATGATGGCTTATTTCCCAACAGAAGGAAACACCAGTGATCACTATAAAAATATTGATTTGGGTGATAGTTTGGCTTCCAATGGATCCTCCAATTCTGAATTGCGGAGGAAGGACAAAAATCAGGGCAAATGAAAGGAAAAAGGCCTGAAGCGAAACCTTTAGAGCCCTTTTTCCAGATGGCAGAAGCCCCATCTTCAACCCATAGAATAGAGGTCGCTGGACAATAAAACAAGTTAACGAAGTAAGTGAATTGGCAACATGCTCAAGTGACTGGTGGGAAGAATTGTAAGAAAGCAAGTGAACAAGCAAGCACGTCCTTATAAATCAGAAGGGCTCAAAAATAATCAAAACAGAGTTTTTAAAAAAGAGAAAACTACAGATCCCTATACCGTTCGGTATAGGGGTAGAACCATCCGATTGAATGCAATCGAATCCAATGCCTCCTTTTGAGTTCCCGTTCGTGCTAATCAAGGCTTTATCTCTCTCCAGTCTCTCTTAGCTCACCATTTCTCTCCAGTCTCCACACATCGATGACCTTCACGAAGGCGGCGTCTAGCACAACGAAGGCGGTACAGTAGGCGAAGGAGGGCAACGACAAGCATGATAGAGGCCTCTCGGTGGGCGGAGGAAGGCGCAGGCAACGGGATCCACCGGATCCGGTAGTCATCCTCTAATGTGGCCGGAAACGAGCTAGAGACCCGACTCATGCTCATCCTCGCTGATGTGGCTTGTCCTCAACTTACCCTTCGGCAGCATGGTCCATCAAGCTGGCAAAGAACGGAATCACCACCACCCGATCTGGCGCTGTCACCTTCTGCTTCTACGACGCCGTCGTGGGTCGCCGTGCGCGCTCCAACGCCTTTAACTGCAGTCAACAGCCCCTCTCCATGTCATCATCCCTGCTAGCGCTGGTCAAGGTGGGCACCAGCACAACCGCTTACGTTGACATCGTAGCACTATTCCCCTAGGCGGCCGCCTAGCTCGCCTAGGCGGCGCTTAGACGATAGGCTCCAACCTCCCGCATAGCCCGCCTAATTGGTGATTAGGTGCTAGATGACGATCTGTCGCCTGACTAGCGCCTAGCACCTTGGTGAACACTGCATCGTAGCCACGGTGAGCTTGTTAAAACTCGTCAAACCTTGTTGGAACTTGTCAAAACCTATTGAAACTTCTTGAAACTTTTTGTTGAAACTTGGTGAAGCCTCTTGAAACTTTTTGTTTCTAATTTGGCAAAACTCCTTTGGTTCAAACTTGATTTGCCAAAAATCTGAAACTCGCTGAAACTTTTGGTTTGAAACTTTCTTGGAATCATCTGAAAACCTCTAGAAACACACGAAACTTATTGAGACCTAAAACTTTTCAAATGTTTTTATAAAACTTCCTAAAACTTGTTGCTATACCGTTGCAACGGTATACCAATGTCTAGTCTATCCCTTTAAAAAATCACAAGCTATTGCTTTAAGTTTAAATCAATTCCTATCATGTTCACACCTAAATAAAATAAAACCTAAACAGGTAAACACATTTCTACCAATAAACATCAAAGACAAAGCCTAGTGTCTGCATGTGAATTTGATCATGATAATACAGTATCCTCAGAAAATTAGAAACAATGCTAGTAATAGTCTCATCAATTATCTGAATCTTAAATAGCACACATATATCCAAAATATATCAACCTGAATAATACAACACAACTACCAGCCATCACCTCATCAACAACATCAACTCTAGAGGGCACCAGTTGAGCACGGCAACAATAACACAACAACCTAGAGTAAAATAGCAATAATCCAAGAGACAGTTAGCAAAACATCCTTGCTTTGATTCAATAACAAAAATCGCTTGCACCACGAAATCATTCCTAAGCAGGTAATTCCAAATCGTAGCAATCTGACATCTAAGCCTAAAAATTCGAGCTATATCGCTGCAATAGTGCAGTGGCAACTCACCGCCAATCTGCAATTTGAGAATACTCCGAACAGCTTCTCTTATGAGAAACCCTAACTTTTCCCCACTCCACTCACCTGCACAATGGGGAACTCGAGCAACCACCTCCGACGCCAAAAGTAATGCGCGGCGAACACCGCGCCCAACACGGCGCCGCGGAACCCCAGCCCAGCGACGACCGCCCATCCGGCGTCCTCGGGGACCAGCGACGCGGCAGCGCCGATGCAGAGCGCGCCGGCCGCAGCGAGGAGGGAGGCCGCGAGGGAGCGGTGCAGTAGCGGGGGAGGGCGCGGGTGGGGCGAGTCGGAGATGAGGAAGGCAAGCGCGAAGAGCCACGTGGCGGGGAAGGAGAGGAACGGGTGGAGCGCGAGGACGAGACCCGGGGGCACCCCGAGGCGAGGGTGGCGGCGGCGCGGGGAGGCCGCGATGTGGAGCACGGAGATGGCGGCCGAGAGTGCGGTCTGGAAGGCGATGACGGCGAGCCACCGCTGGCCGACGGCGTCGCGGGGGGCGCCGCGCGGCGGGGCTTTGTCCATGGCGACGGTGGGCGAGGGTTTTTGGAGGTTTTGGAAAATTTCCCCTTTTTTCTCGAGGGTTTTGCGCGTTTGAACGAAGAAAAGGCGAGAGCAAGTGAACTGCGCGTGTTGGTCAATTCGTGCGCGTCTTGGTTGAAAGCGTGTTTTTTGTTTTCTCCCGTATTTTGATACGAAGACTAGAAAGAGAGAGTTGCATCGGTCCAATATTAGCTTAGCGTGTATTTGATTGCTTGTAACAAGTGGTACATAGATAAGATAGTTCAAGCAAGATGTTATTTATATGTTTAGTTGTTTGAATAGAATCATCTCGTCCTGAATGGTGAGATACAAATTTAAAAAATATTTCCTATAGATGTTGAACCATTTCATTCACCTAAAATAATGGAACCAAATAGTACAAGACCATCCTATCCCATTCAACCTCATCCCACCAACCAAACACACCCTTAGTGGTTAAGCCAACTAAAGCAAGCATATTCTATTAAAAAAATAATGTTGTACATTCACGGTCGTCTCACCTAGGGTTTACATTATCGATCTCGGAAATCATCCTTCCACAGAATCAGTTTTCATCGAAAATCGGTAGAAATAAAACAAATTGTAAAGTTAAATTTTTTGAACTCGATATTCAAACAGCAGCGAAATAAATTGAAAACCTGGTTTTATCGATTTTCGACTGATTTTCCAATTTACTGATTTTCGACCGGTTTACATCGAAAATTGGCACACTTAGTGGAAATTGAAAAAATTCTTGACAAATTGAAAAAAAAATGTTCACAGTGTTTTTCTAAATCTATGCTAGGATAAACTCAAATTCCAAATTATATTAGTATTTCTAGCATGCAATTCATATAAGAGTGGTTAGGGTTAGCTCATACATTAGTGTCAACTCTTTGTATAAGCTAGTGAAAATAGTTCAGGAAAGACAATAGAGAGCTTGTTTAACTGCTTTTCTGAAATATTTTGCTGTGTGAGCATTATTTGTCAATTGCGCCTCCTGATCATCACCTCGGATGCTTGTTGTTTTCCTTAGTGATCTCTGGCTAAGCATTCAAACAATGTCGCTTCTTATCTGAGAGGATCTTCTGAAAAGTGCTCTGATGAGGTTGTCAAAACAACGCTTGGCTCTAGGGTACCTTAATATCGACTTTATGCTTCTTTGCAAACTTGCATAGGATCAAAAGAATAAAAAATGAGCAACCAATGAATGGGAAGAGTGATGAACAAAAGCGCTTTGCATCACTGATCAACAGTACTTGTTTTTTAAGGTATGCTTCCTCCTCTTCAGAAAAGTTCTCAGTTTTTTTTTATTTGCTCTTTGATGACCATCAGAGGATCAAAGAACAAATGGAAGATTATAGATCTATTATCAGATGTTATTTTAGAGCCATCACCTGTATATATATAGGTAAGTCAAGCTAAGCTATCACCTGCATCTTATAGTAGCATATGATCTTTTTCTACTATCTATATTCGAATTTGTTCAAAAAGTCTCACAAATTTGGTTTTTTTAAAAAAAATTCATGGAAGATGTCAAAAAGCTATTAATACTAATTTTAGGAACTTTTCGATAATTTTTTCTAAATTTTCCAAATTTTTCAATTTGAATTGGACTAGTTTTGTTTATCAAGCCAAACCGATATAGCCGAAAATCGCGATTTTCATCGATATTTCAAACCTTGGTCTCATTTATGGAAAAAAAGCTCTTAACTTTCAAATAATAATTAAATGATTTCTTTTGGCTATAGACTTGTAGAATATAAACCCTCTACTCCTATATATATATATAGATGGAGGAGGTTCTCCGTCACGTGTGAATAAAAAATACGTGATTAAACTAGCTAATGTGTTCTGTGAGCCAGCAACCCTCTAATGATCCTTCGTGTAAGTGAAGTATCAGTATATACTCAGACCTCGGAACTGTTTGATATACAACAACTAATTATATTTTCTGAATCCTAGTGTTATATCAAACCATTTGAAACGCTGGATTTCTGTGAAAATGGTGCATACACGGCAATGTTTCATGCAAAACTTCCGCCTTAAAAAACTACCCTCGGTGAAAACATTTTCTTTACTGTCGCTATCATGAAAGCTTGCAGCCGAGCAAAAACTTCTCTCGCCGGAATCCGGACGCGTGGACGGGAAGATGAGCGGCTACTACGACAGCGACACGGCGACGTTGTGTAGGTGCGAGAGGGACAGTAGATGGCGCCAAGGGCAAAGGATTGCAGGTACAGTAGATGGGTGCAGATCGAGCGAGTTAATTGGAGCAGCAGATGTTCTCGTGGTCAGTTCAAGATGTGCTCAACAAGAATCTTGACACGGACCAACTGGTAGCCCTCCCTAATTGATGCGTGTGTTTCCCAATCTTAGATGGTACTACCAAGTATACTGTAGGTGATCTTCTGTACGTGCAAGTAAAACAACCAAGCTTCGGTTCAAGCGATTACCAAACTAACTGACCTCTTCTATTCCAGCAAACACAGCCGCAATCATGACCCAAATAGAAGAATATGGATTCTCGGTTTACACTAATCAAACGAGATAGATGAAAACTAGAGAAGAAACGGATCAACAAACCAACCAGCGTTGAACCAATTCTAGATTTGATCCACCAGGAACCAGCAGCAACTGAAGTACTAGAAGTCTACGATTGTAGGCAGAGTCAACCAAACCCTACATGGGTTGTTGAACTCGCGCGCACACACCAGGAAAAGTCATCCGCATTTTTTATTTTCCTCCAAAATAAACGAAAATTTTGTACTTCGGGCTCTCTGCCGTATATAATTTCTGAAAATAGCCAACGTCATGTTGAAATAGTAGATCTAGCCCCATGCAGCGGATGGGAGACACAGACACTGGCTTGCAGCGTCGTTGGGCCACGACTACCTACTTGCAGCGGCCCACAGTTGTGGCTGCGCTCCCATGCAACCTCATGCAGCCCCCGTATTTAAGAATCAAAATCGATGCAAGAGGGCCCCTAAGCGCCCATTTTTTTGTTTTTTTTAAACAACTATTTTATTTTATACTCATTTTTGTTTTTTTTAAAGTAGGGCAGTAAATTTTGAGGATAAAAATAAGCATAGCAAAAAGATTTTTTTCTATTTTTTTAGCCAAAGGAGCGATCGGCCAGCGTTGTAAAATTTTCTAATATTTTCTGGCAAATTTAAGTGGTCCGGCACCACTGATTTTTTATTATTATTTTTCGCCATGTGCAGTAATATCAAGTGGTCCGGCACCACTTAAAATTTAATCTTTCTCTAATATCAAGTGGTGCCAAACCACTTAACAATTTTTATTTTTCGCCACACGCACCAAATAAAGCTGGCCTGAAAGCTCTCAATTGGCCGGTACTGCAGAATTGAGCATTGCACGTCTGCTGCATATTAAAATAATTTGTGCATGGTGAAAAAAAAATTAAGCAGCCCGACTCCGCTGTATATTAAAATAAAACAAAAACTAAGCAGTCCTGCTCTGCTACATATTAAAATAAGTTGTGCTCGTGAAAAAAATTAAAAAATATTAAGTGGTTCGGCACCACTTGATACTAGAGAAAGATTAAATTTTAAGCAATACCGGACTGCTTGATATTATTGTGCGTGACGAAAAAAATCAGTGGTGTCGAACCGCTTAAAATTGCTGAAATATTTTTATCAGTAAATAAGAATAGTTTTTTTTTTTGCTATTTTTATTTTTATCCTCAAAATTTACTGCCCCACTTTAAAAAAACAAAAATGAGTATAAAACAAAATAGCTGTTTTAAAAAAAACAAAAAAATGGGCAGCGCTAGGAGGCTGCTGCATGGGCGCTGCATGAGGTTGCCAGCCGCGACTGGGGGCCGTTGCAAGTAGGTAGCTGCGCCCCAGTGGTGCTGCAAGTCAATGTCCACGCCTTCCGTCTACTGTATAAGCTAGATCTTCCATTTCAACTAGATGCTAGGTATTTTTAGAAATTATATACGGTAGGAAGCCGAAATACAAAATTTTCAAAATAAACATCCAGCGTTACAAACATAAACAGAATTTTTTTTATTTAATATTTATTTTTAAACATATTTTCAGAACTAGTCGCCCGCGGGAAAATTTTTGAAAAATACTCACTGTCGCCCGCGCTGATCGATCGCTCAGACGGCGACAGCGGGCTGCCTAACGGCAAAACTCGAAAACCTAACGGCAGAAGTAAAAAATATAAAAAATGTACCGGTCGCCCCTGGCAGGGGCGATCGGTACTGTAGATTTTTTTTTGAATTTTTTGTTGTAAATTGTTTGTACAATAATTGTTGTATTGAACCGGGACGAATTAGAAAAAAAACTTATTGTCATGTAATGAACCGGAAAAATTGTTTTAGTTCGTTAGTGATACGCATCTCACTTAGGTATTTTCGTAGCCTCGAAGGGTCCGCCAATCTGGCCAAAAATCTACGGAAAAAATACGGCGGGCTACGCAACGTGGGATACCACTTCAGCGCGGGCGAGATGGCCGGACGTTGGCCCGGCATTTTGTTACCAAGATCGGAAAAGGCACTCGCGGCCACGAAACCACAGAAATCGTGGCCACTTGGGTGTTTTCGTAGCCCCGCGAGACAGGCCGGACACGGTCAAAAAAATACGAAAAAAATCAAGGGTAGCCTACGCAACGCGAGCTACGACTTACGTACGGGCGAGATGGCCGGACGTTGCCCCGACATTTTGTTGCAAAAATCGGAAAAGGCACTCGCGGCCACGAAACCACGGAAATCGTGGCTACTTAGGGTTTTCGAGTCCCATGACAGTAGGACATGATCAAAAAATACGGGAAAAATCAAGGGCGGCCCTACGCAATGCGGGCTACCACTTACGTATGGGCGAGATGGCGGACGTTGCCCGATATTTTGTTGCGAAAATCGGAAAAGGCACTCATGGCATGCATTTAAACCATGAAAACTTTTACGAGGTCTGAAATTTTGAAACTTTTTATGGAGGTTCCTGATAAATCAGTGATATTACCATAAAAATTTCAAATGATTTTAATATATGAGAAATTTTTTAAAATTCAAACAATACATATATAAGGGCACATACACCGATAGTTCAGATGATAAAATAAGCAATAGATTAGATTATATTATATTACATGGGCATTACAATAGTGACGAGGTTAATAAGGAAAGCACTGTTCGTCGTGGTGGAACAAATGATCGTTCCGCCTATCTGGGTACAGCCAGAATGATGTAAGACATTTTCTGAATATTACCTGACCCGTTCTAATATTGCGATGTGTCATCGGACACCGCTCAATCCCTACTATGAAAGAACTCCATGAGGTTCCGCAGTTCTCCCAGCTGTCGCCCATTGGGTGGCCTATGCCGTACGTCTCGGGTGTATAAGACTTAAATTTTGGTTGTTGTTTATGTGGATTTCTGCCCTCCCATATGGGCATATCATCCCGATTCGGCGTCCCTATGTTAATACCACCGGGTTCCGGATGGTCCGCGAACGCGTCGAGGATTTGTTGCGTGGTGCGGACCTCGGCCGGCTGCTTCCCCTTGTCCCTTCTTCTTCGAGAGGAGGAACCCTCCTGCACCTCTGCTGTGTTGGCCGTTGGCGGAGACATGCGGAGACGCCTGCTCTGTTTCGGCTCGCACTCCACTATATGGTGCAGGAGCTTTGTGTTGGGCTTATCCTTGAACAATCGGAAGCGTGCCCTGCAGTCAATACAGTATGCCCGCTTTGGTCGTTGAATAACACCATAGGCGTACTCGGGGTTTGGCTTTTCTGGGCGGTAGTGGCACCACGGAGAGGGTTGCTCCCCCCAGTTATCCCATGCAGGAAGCATGAGATGTGGGTGGTACGTCTCCGGGTCCACCCAGTTGAAGTACCAGCACCGTTCATCCTCGGCCAAGGGGCACCGGTAGAATCTCCGGTCCGCTAGATCACCGTGGCAGGTATCAACCACTGCCTCCAGGCCATGTACGCAAACGTCGGGGCTTTCGGGTGGCCCTGGAGGAGGTTCCTCCTTTGACTTGTTGATGTTTGCAAGTGTCCTTTTGAACTCCTGTGTGCGATGAACTGGTTTAGAACTACTACTTTGTGAGTTCAACATGAGTATGTCGCATGAAACTCACCGATCGGTTGGCCCCTTGCACACCGGCCCTAAGCTCTGGTCGATCTAGAAAAGGGATATATCCTGGCGGCCTCTCCACCGGGTGAAGTTCTCGGCGAAGCGGGGTAGTTATCGTGGCGCTTGTTGAGAAATTCGTAGTCACGCTCGTTCGCCCGTCGATCCATTGGAAGAAGCAACACCGCCCTCGTCTTTGAGAAAAGAAAGAACGATGCATGAGATGGTAGTGTTACCTGTATTGTGTGGACGCCAATGAGGTTTACCTTATACGTCGGCCACAAAGATGAGTGAGTGCGTGGCGGCCGCTCTCCATGGGTAGATTGCATCATCTTCGCGGTAGGTTGCAATCGCATTTGGGTCGGGCAACTCCGCAGAATCAAGGCGTCGATGCTCGGCATCCGGATATTCGGGCGGAGGACTTACGCTTCAAGAAGAGGCGACGGTAGAACGACATTATTCTCTCTCCTTCCCTTCTCTCTTGTTCTTTCTTGTTCTCTCGCTGCTGGGTATGTGAGGGGGGCGTGCGAGAGCGAAGATTATAAAGGGTAGATATCGCCTGGGTATGGGGCGATATTTACCTTCGGGCAGTGTGCCTTCTGACATATCAGGGCTATCGCCCCATTTCGGGGTGAAATTTACCTTCGGGCAGTGTGCTCCCTGACATATCAGGGCTATCGCCCCATTTCAGGGCGAAATTTACCTTGGGGCAGTGTGCCTCCTGACATATTAGGGCTATTGCTCCATTTTAGGGCGAAATTTACCTTCGGGCAGTGTGCCTCCTGACATATCAGGGCTATCGCCCCATTCGTATTAAATTTACCTTCTGGCGATGTGCCTCCTTACATTTTCACAAAGAGCTATTTTTTCATCGTTTATTAATAGCCAATTATATATTGTCGAGCTATGCTAACGTTCGTAAAAATAAAATTGAACGACATGGCTAAGAAAACATAACCTACGCAAATGCAAGCACTTAGTTCGAGATAGTTAGACAACATGGTCTCAAGATAAATAAATTACAAAAGTACAAGCTGTATAATAAGTCGATCATGGCGACGCCTCGTTGATTGCTTCTTGGTTAGTTCATCCAACGTCCTCCACAAATGACTCGAACTTCCTCCGCCGGTTCTGCTTGCACGTACCGCTGAACATGTTCATAAGTTCCTTGTTCTGAATCCGACGGAAAAAATTGGCACCCATGTGCCTCATGCACCACCGCTCTTGAGTCTTGCCACTTTATCGCTCCCACGACGTCGGACCCTTGTTGCATATCCACGATCGCCCTCGGCAACCTCGCATGTCGGTCATGGATGACACATACATCGGGCGGTCTTGCACAATCGCCATCTTGACTCTTTCAAGAAACCATTACCGACTCTCGGTGTTTTCCCCCTCCACGAAGGCCAATGCGACCGTAGAACACGGTTGTTGGCGTCCACCGCGATGCGATTAGAATCGCCCTTGTATTTCCATGTGAGGAATGTGCCGTCCATGCAAATGACCGGCGACAAGATCTGGAAGGCATTAATGCATGCGCCGAGGCGAAGAAGGCCCATTGCAAGACCCACTTACCGCGCCAGACGCACCATCCGCGGAAACCCCGCAAGGTCGATGACCGTCTTGGGATTCCTACTTGATATTGCCACGAGCAAGTGTGGAATATTCTCGTAAGAAGCCTCGTGTCCCGAACCGTATTTCCAAAGTCGTTCTTTTGCTCTCCAAGCCTTTCCGTAGCTAATCTTGTCTTCAAACCTCTCCTCCACGGCTCGATAATGGATCGAGGCTGCGAGTGCGGATTGTCGACGATCGACCATAAAACACATTTGCCACCCAAGTGGACGACAGATTATGGTGTTCTGCTCCCGCTTCCTCCGGTTAGCGATTATGCTCCGTCACTATGGAACATTTCGATAGTCCCTCCACTTCCCTTGTATGCATGCACCGCCATGGGCACGAATCAACTACGCACTTCACGTCGTAGTCTTTTTCTTGGACTTCACTACCTGAATTGGCGCCAAGAGACATTGACCAAGATTTCTACCGCATCCATCACGGCCTCCTTGTCTTTATATATGGCCCCTGCGACCTCGTTCTCATGATACTCCCATGCATCTCTGTTCCCTTCATTCATTGTCAGGTCTTCGAAATTATATTTAGTCCACGCACCGGGGATAGGCACCTCAGGAGTATTGTCCTCCTCATCCGAGCGTTCGCCATCAGGGACTTCCTCATCCGCACGGTCCTCCTCCTCCATCAACTCAACTATATGCTCCACCTCCTCCCCTCGTCGGCCACCCCAGCGCCTCCACACTACTCCTCGCCCCTCGATCCGTCGCCACCGCCAACCTCGCCACCACCTTCATCATCGCGTTGTTGCATATATGTATTCCTCCTCCGTAATATCTACCCGACATCACGCACCTCCGACACCGATGGAGGTACACAGTACCAATCTACCGGAACATGAGCGCCAACCCGCTCTCAGACTCCAACATAGCTCCTCCATGCCGAGGTCGCGTTAATAGGAATCGACTCTCCATAAAAGTCTCTGCGACGGCTTACTCTCGCTCTAACCCGCAAATTAACACTCTGGGCATCCAAACTGAACATCCAAATATCCACTCCATCAAACCCTCAGATGTCCTATCTCTCGGCCTAGATATGCCTGTGATGATCATGAAAATGCCGACAAATCGACTCCATTCGCCCTGTGCTATCTCCCCATCTCCATAGAATATCTGAAAATACAATTTCTCCGACATACTGCCTACAACGTCGAACCGAAAAAATCATCATTTCTCCACCTAACCGCTATATAAATGTTACACTATATTGTCGTCAAATTTTACTCTACTGATTTTTAACGTAGCACGGTTATTGACTATAAATAAGTAATTCGACTACCTATATTACATACCGTAAATACTACATATCTAAATTATTAAATTCATAAATACTAAATATTATATCTCTAAAATATTACATACATAAAATACTAAATATTAAATCAGTAAACATTGCCTAATATTTCTACTATCCAATCCTAACTAAATTAAATTTCCAAATACTATATTAATTGATTCTCAACATTTCTAAATACTACAATCCTAATATTTCTAAATACTATATTAAATCTCTAAACATTGCCTAATATTTCTACTACCAATCCTAACTAAATTAAATTTCTAAATACTATATTGATTCTCAACATTTCTAAATACTACATTAAATCTCTAAACATTGCCTAATATTTGAACTACCCCATCCTACTACATTAAATTTCTAAATTACTACATTTCTATATTTCTAAATATTACAAAATACTAAAATTTCAAAAAAAATTACATATAAATTTACCGGACTTACCTTCAAAAAACGATGAATATTTTTTCCCTCTCTCTTTTTTTCCTCTCCTTCCTCTCCTCTTCTTCTCCTCGCTCTTGCTCTCGCTCTCGGCCGGCAGCAAGCAAATGGGCACAAGATCGCTGCTGGTATAAAAACACCGCGGTGCTTTGGGGCCAGCGACGCCTCAAACCATGGGCGATCACCTGGCGACGGCCGACGCGTGTCCCGCGCGGCGCGTTTGGCCAAACGGCGCCGTTTCCGACCGTTAGGGCTGGCCTCCGATCGTCTTGGTGCAGGCGTCGCCTGGCGAGGCGACGGGCGGTGTGGGATATGTATGTCCCGGCCCACTGGCGATCCATCAAGGCCCAACCAAAGTAACTTGGGTCATATTGATGGGATAAAACTCAAGGTCACTTGGGCGAGCAAAACATGAAGAACCGGGATAGGCATTAGCCGAGGAAGCCAATCGTATTGGGCAAAGGATGATTGTAATCCAAACCGATATGAGTTCAGATAGAAACTCCTACTTCGTGTCCGAGTAGAATTCAATATTGTAACCGCCCTTCCCTACTATATAAAGGGAGGGGACGGGGCACCTCAAACACAAGACAGAACATCTCATCAGCTATTAGCTAGCCACATATAATTTCAAAGCACAGGACTAGGGTGTTATCTCCGCCGTGAGAGCCCGAACCTGTATACATCGGGTGTTCTTGTGCTACCATCGAAGTTTAGGTCCAGCCACAGAGCCCCTTTTCATTATTGTCGGTAACAAGCGTCGGCGGTTGGCGCGCCGGTAGGGGCTGCGCTAGGATCAATCACAGCAAGCTCGATGGCAATCTTCAGGAGCATGACCATCTTCGCGCCGGCCCAGGTATTTCGCTTCGGAAGCCTGGATTTCATCGCCGACAACTTTGGTCGTCTCTCCATTTCGGATTCGGATCAACTCCAATCTGGAACCAATCTGGAGGCTCTCTTAGCCAGCCAACCACTCGGATCAGAACCAGGTATGGCCATCTGTCCCTGGACAGTAAGCCAAAAGCCTGATCCTCGTCTTGAGTCAAAACTGACTAATGATGAGCCCCGAGTGGTCGAGTACACAAGAAAACCACTCGGACTCGCTGCTCTGCACGACTCATCTCCATGCACCTCTGATCCAGAGGATGAGGAGGGAGATCTCCCAAATTTTCACAGCATTTTTGTGATCGAAGCGGACCCTCCGCAAAAAGATGCGGCAAATGCTACGGAGGAGAACCATCATGATCAAGCAAACCCTGCAAGACTCCTCCAGCACAGAGGCCGTAGCGTGAATGAAGAAATCCTGCAGACGAAGGTAGGGAACCAATCAGTCTTCCATACTCCTCAGCAGAACATCGTCGCCTCCAAGACGCTTCTCGACACCTTGGCACCATTGCTCGGGCCGGACAGCCCGGCCGCTCCGATCGTAGCCCAGGTTCAAGCTATGGTCGCGGCGGCGGCGATCCAGCAGCACCAAGAGGCGCCAAGGGAGAAAGAGCCATCTCGTACTCGCCTGCTTCGGCTCGCAGTAAAGCGATATCTGACCCGCGATCGCCACAGCGGAATTTCGACGAGGAGAGGACGCCGACATAGCATTGGCGGACCTTCGTGCGGTCGAACGCCGTAAAGCGTGATCACGAAGATGAAGAGCGCCGCAGGCGTAGAGATGACTATGAACGTTTTGGCGTTGGCCACGACGACCGTGAAGACCACCGCCACCATGACAGAGGGGAAAGTGAGGGCCACCGAGCTAGGTCGCCTCACCGACGTTCTCCGCAAAAACGAGGCAATGGCCCTATTGAGGGCATTCGGGCCTTTACTCCTCGCCTTCGCCGAGTGGTTTGGCCCGAAGGATTCAACCCAAAAAGCATCACCAAATTCGATGGTGAAAGAGATCCAGAAGCTTGGCTCCAAGTCTACTCCCTTGCGATTATGGCCGCTGGAGGAAATCACAATGTGATGGCCAATTATCTCCCGGTCATGCTCACTTCATCGGCTCAAGCATGGCTCACAGGGCTCCCGGCAAATTCCATAGACTCCTGGGAAGAACTCTGTGAACACTTCATCACCAATTTTCAAGGCACTTACGAGCGACCAGGAACGCAGTGGGACCTATACCAGCTTCGCCAGAAGAAGAGCGAGACGCTCCGAGAATTCATCCGACGCTTCATGCAGAAGAAGAATACAATCAGGGACATTTCGGAGGCTGCAGTCATCGCGGCATTCCAGAAGGGCGTCAACGACCCCGACCTGATCAAGAAGATGTCTCGGAAGCCGCCATCCACCGTAAGGGAGATGTTTGAGCTAGCGGATCGGTATGCAACGGCTTCAGATGCCCTGGCCGAACGACAAGACGATCGCCCACGTCAGAAGGACAAAAAGGATTACGCTGAGTCGTCGAGGCAACGTAACAGAAAGTGGAAGCCTGAAGAAATAGTGGCGGCAGCTGAACAAGACCGCAACAGCAGCCCGCGGACCGACAACTATGAAACGGTGATGGAGGCGACATGCCCTTTCACCCAAATAGTAAACATGCAACAAAGGATTGCTTCACGTTAAGAAGGTTTGCCAGGAGTCGAGGCGACATAAAAGGCGAAGCAAAAGAAGGAGAAAAGAAGAAACAAGATCCCCGAAGATGATGATGGAGAATATCAAAAATGGAGCAGGAACTCAATTACATCTATGGAGGTTCGATGGCCTATGAGTCAAAGCGAAGCGAAGCTCACCGAAAGAGACGTCAATGCCATCGTGCGGTTGTACCTCGATTACCTCAAATGGTCCGAGGTCCCCATAACTTTTAGTCGCTCAGACCATCCGCACCACATCCGTGCCGGAAGATTTCGGCGGTATTGGACCCGATGGTTCGCAACATCAAGCTCAAGAAGGTCTTTGGTCGACGGAGGAAGCGGACTCAATGTGCTCTTCTCCAAAACTTTCGACGAGATGAAGATCCTCGCTCGAGTTGAAGCGAGGCTCATCACCCTTCCATGGGGTAATCCGGAACCTCTTCCATTCCACTCGGCCAAATTACCTTGCGGTTCGTTTGGAACCAAAGAAAACTTCCGGACGGAGTACCTTAACTTTGAAGTAGCCGACTTCGGGCGGCATATCACGCCATTCAGGAAGGCCCGGCAGCGATTCATGGTCGTGCCACATTATACCTACCTCGTCCTAAAAATGCCAGGACCGAGGGGTATAATCTCCGTACATGGCGATGTCAAGCGGTCGTTTATCTGCGACAAAGAAAGCTGCGAGATGGCTGAAGCTCAAGAAATAGCGAGCATTTACGAAAAAAGATCCGACAAAGCGCCGCACATCAAGAAGACGAAGGAGAGGTACCAACCAAGAAACAGGCTAAGACGAGTTTGAAGCCTGATGAGGGGACCAAGAAGGTAATCCTCGACCCATCTAGCTCCAACCAAACAGCTTTGATTGGGGCGAGCCTCACCGCCAAATAGGAAGACGCTGCGTCACCTTCCTCCGGGCCAATCGGGACATCTTGGCGTGAAACCATCCGACATGCGGCGTCCCGAGGAGGTGATCGAGCACTCTTTAAACGTCGGCGACAAGGCCAAACCCATCAGCAAATGGCTCGTGGGTTTGCTCGGACGGAAGGAGGCTATCAAGGAGGAGATCACGAAGCTATTGGCGGCGGGCTTTATAAAAAAGTGTACCATCTGATTGGTGGCGAACCCGATGCTTGTTCGCAAAAAGAATAAAAGTCGCGCATGTGCGTTGATTATACCGATCTCAACAAGGCTCGCCGAAAGACCCTTCGGGTTGCCTCGTATTGACCAAGTGGTAGACTCCACGGCAGATGCGAACTCCTTAGCTACGGATGCCTACCGAGGATATCACCAGATTCGGCTAAGGAGGAGGATTGCATCAAAACCGTTCATCACTCCGTTCGAGCCTTACGCTCGTCACAATGCCATTTGGCCTCAAAACGCCGGCGCGACTTACTAACGCGCAATCTGGCGGTGCTTTCATTCGGTCGGGCGCAGCGTGGAGGCATATGTTGATGATGTTGTCGTCAAATCACGGGCAAAGGAAGACCTCATATCGATTTAAGCGAAACATTTGAAAGCCTAAGGTCCTACAAAATGAAGCTCAACCACGAGAAATCGTCTTGAGTCCCGTCTCGAAATTACTCGGATTCATTGTTTCACAATGAGGCATCGAGGCAAATCGAAAAAAATCAATACAATCTCAAGATGAAGCCTCCACCAATCGGAAGGGCGTCCAAAAGCTTCTTTGGGTGCATGGTGGCACTCGGCAGATTCATCTCCGACTAGGGTCGCGGGAATGTCTTTTTCAAACTTCTAAAGAAGCAAGGTAATTTTCAATGGACCATTGAAGCTCGGTAGCTTTCGAAGAATTGAAGACGTTCATCATCTCCACTGCTCGTTCCTCCAATACGGAAGAACCCCTTCGCTTTACATCGCCGCAACAACTCACGTAGTCGGTAGCGGCAATTGTGGTAAGCGGAAGGAAGCGAGGCACCTCGAGAAAGTCCAGAGACCCGTCTACTTCGTCGGTAAGTATTGGGAGAATCAAAGGCACGCTATCCACAAGTCTGAGAAACTACTATCGCCGTGTTGCTTGCCTCCCGCAAACTCAAGCACTACTTCCAAGAGCATTCAATCACGGTGGTCACCACCTTTCGCTGGGGATATACTCCTGGCAACCGAAGCCCTTTGGGAGGATCGCGAAGTGGGCGATCGAGCTTGGGGCCTTCAAGTATCCTTGAGCCCACGGACGGCGATAAAATCTCAAGTACTTGCCGATTTCACCGCCGAATGGATAGAGCCGCAATCACCAACAAACATTAAAGAGCTAGAATATTGGACAATGTACTTGACGGATCTCTCATGCTCGGTGGCGCAGGCGGCGTGGTCCTCATCTCTCCAACGGTGGCGCCTAAAATCGTCCTGCAGATCCACTTCCGCGTCAAACAACGCCGCGAATCTGAAGCACTCATCCACGGACTTAGCATAGCGATATCTCCGGGTATCCGACGGCTAACAATTCGAGGAGACTCCATCTTTGGTGATCAATCAAGTCCAAAAGATTGGTCATGTGTGGAAGACATCATGACACATCTTGCCGGAGGTACGAAAGCTAGAAGACAAGTTTGACGGATGGAGCTCATCCATGTGCTCGTCGCGACAACGAAGAAGCCGATGAATTGGCAAGATTAGGATCCACTCGGGCCATTGCTCGACCGTGTTTTCGTCGAAGAAATCTACAAACCATCAATAAAGCAGAGCGAACAAGTCGGAATAAAAAAGCGAGCGAGGAAGAGGTCACGGTCATCACCTCGGTCGGCGGCCCTTTTCTCCATTACCTATTGAAAGCGAACTTCCGAAGATCGAGCGAAGCGAGGCGCATTGCGGCGCGACAAAAGCTACGTGGTGGTAGGAGAAGAGTTATTAGGAAAAGTGCCTCTGAGTTTTAAGGCGATGCATATCGCCAGAAGAAGGAAAGGAATTACTCGTGAAATCCACGGGAATTTGCGGACATCACGCGGCATCAAGCACACTGGTGGGCAAGGCATATCGACAAGGTTTCTTCTGGCCGACTGCCGTATCCGACGCAGAAGACATCGTCCGAACATGTGAAGGATGCCAGTTCTTTGCTCGCCAAGTACACGTACCTGCTCAGAAGCTGCAGACAATACCGATTACTTGGCCGTTCGCAGTCTGGGGGCTTGACATGGTCGGTCCATTGAAGAAAGCTCAAGGAGGTTTCACCCATCTCTTCGTCGCCATCGATAAATTCACTAAATGGATAGAAGCAAAGCCTGTGGCTACCATCACGGCGGCCAAAGCCAAGGAATTCTTCCAAGAAATTGTGGTAAGATTCGGCGTACCAAACAGGATTATCACGGACAATGGAACCCAATTCCGAGGAGAGGAGTTTCAAGACTGGTGTGACAAGCTCGGCATCAAAATTTGCTTCGCCTCCGTGGCTCACCCAAGAGCAGCGGTCGGTGGAAAGAGCAAGCGGCATGGTCTTTGCAAGGCTTAAAAGCAAGAATCTTGATCGCCTCAAGCCATCGCCACCAGATGGGTGAAAGAACGCCATCGAGATTTGGGGGTGAGAACAACCCCAGCCAGATCCAGGCGATCACCCTTCTTTTTGGTCTATGGCTCGGAGGCAGTCTTACCTACTGAATTAACCTTTGGATCTCCTCGGGTTCGGAGCTTCAGGGAAGGCGAGTCGGAAGAAAGCAGAATGGAAGATATTGATAAGTTGGAAGAGGCAAGGGAGGTCGCTGTAGTCCAGTCGGCCGAGATACCTTGAGCCTCTAGCCGTATCACGGCAAAACGTCCGAAACCGAGCATTTTCCAAGGGCGATTTGGTTCTGATAAAGAACCAGAAGCACGAGCACAAGTTATCGCCAATGTGGGAAGGCCCCTACATTGTGGATGAGGTAACGCGTCGAGGGCTTCTGAGGCTTAAGCGAGAAGATGGCGCTATTATCGACAATTCGTGGAATATAGAAGCGACTACGTCGTTTTATTCTTGAAAGAAGTCCAAAAAGGTGTCAAACCTAGCTTAAATTGACTTGCTACTCAATTGTTCCTCAATTAAGCGATGAAGTCGGGGCTACACCTAATAGTGTTAGCATGCAACCATAGTGAAGAAAATACTTGTACGAGAAGCGAAGACTGTGTCAAGTTCTCTATTTTTATCGACTAGCTACTCAATTGTTCCTCAATTAAGCAGTAAGTCGGGGGCTACACCTAACGGTGTTGCACATGTGCAATCCCGCAGGCAAGCCGGTTCCAATTTTATTTGGTGATCACAACTAGATCCGAGTACTTCGAACCTTCGACTATGAAGCCTTAGAAGGAAGCCTAGTCGCCTGAAAAGCACGTTTGAGGAAAAAACTCGCGTCGCTCAAGGCAGCGCTAATCGCACAAGGGGCTCAAAAACACAAAGAAAAATCACTCGGAAAAGTTGGCCAAGAACCAAAAAGAAAGGAAGAGCTGCAGTCAAATCAATATTACAAAGAAGACGATCATCGTCCACAACTTCAGCGTCTTTTTATCGAGACATATATACAAGCAAAAAGTACTACTACAAAATGAGGTCTGTCCTTCGATCCCTCGCCCACTCCACGCCGGCGCAGACCCGCCCGACGGCTTCAATGAGGCGTCCACGGCTTTAATAAGCCTAGGGATGGCCTCGATCAAAGCATCGGCAATGGTGGTGTCGGCGACGACCTCCGCTCCGCGCCTCGCCATTACAAAATCAAACTCCGCCCAGAGCTCGGCATTCCCATCCTCGGGCTCTCCGGGGGCGTCATCTCCAAAATTGAAGATGAGGTTCGCAATCCATGGCGCGACCGGCGGTCCTGGCGACTCGGGAGAAAGGGGCAGAGGAGAGAGATCCTCAGAAGAAGAAGAAGAATCCATGAAGAAAAAGAGAAGAACCTGCGTAAGAAAGATGATCCAAATAGATATAATTTGACAGGCACAAGAAGGAGAAAAAATCAAGAAGACGAAAGCGGAAAGCACTTCAAAAAACCTGGCGGAAGGAAGAAGAATGCACCAGAGGAAGATGATAGTCTTGTTGCAAAAATGCAAGACCCGAGGCCAAACTCGTTCTTATACAAGGCAACGCTTTGTCCACGAGAGAGACTCAACCTCGCTCGAATCGGCGCTTTGTCACTAAGGCGGAAGGCAGTCCACCTTCGGGCCGGGTGTCATGGCGTATCTCGAAGAAGGTCGGTGTCGAATGCAACAAAAGCACATGGGCGGCCCAAGATGGCGGCGACTCAATAGGCCCAAGCTCAAGCAGGCGCACTAAGACAAGGATTAAACATTTCATAAAGAGAATTCGGGTCCGGGAATATTTCTTCTAGTATTGAAACAAAAGCTTCAGAGCCCGATTACGGGGCAGGTTCAGTACACACGGAGGATCACAGTGGACCCAGGTCTAGATTTTTCACCAAAACAGCAGCAGTATTCTTGACTTCATCCATGAGAGCAAGTGCCTGCTCATCATCAACAGTACGGGCAAAACCCTCTTGGACAGCCTTTAGCTCCACCCGAGGATAAAGAGACTTGTAATCGCCAAACACTTGGCGGCACTTCAATTGCAACATCCTCCAAGTCTTGCGGAAAACTTCGTGAGGCTTCCTCTAACCTCTCGAATTGTAATGCTAGTGTCATGGGGACATTCTTTGGTACCGGCTTCATCGGGACTCAAGACCCATAACACCTTCTCCGCTCGCTTGAGGCGTCGGTCCTTGCGCGTCGGCGCTCCGAATCTTTTCGTCAAGTACCCGGTACTGAGCCTGCGAGTTGACTCGGTGCACTGCAATAAACCAGTCGGATAAATTCAAAGACTAGCAGGATAATGACAACGAAGACAGAAGACAAGACCAAGAATATACCTTCTAATTCCCTTGTCAGCTTGGCTACCTGCTCTTTTGCGTCCACTTCAGCTTTCTTCAGTCCTGCATTTTGGGAGGAAGAGGCTTCGAATTTCTCCTGGAAATCTGACGAAAAAAGGCAGATCAGGACATCAGAAGGCGAGGGACAAAGCTGGGATTCAAAACATTCGGGCAGAATAATTACCGTCAGAAAGACTGATCAAGTTTAGCTTCTCGGCCTCAAGGGACTGGATACGACTTCGAAGTCCCTCCAATTCATCTCGATTCTCTGCGCGGGTGCGTGTGAGCTCCGCCTCAAATTCATTACGGACTTGCTCAAGTTCTGCAGCATAGTCCTTCCTCATTTTCATCCGTGGGAGTAGCTTTTGGAGAAGATAGTTCCGGTCCTTGGCAAACGCTGACAAGCGCTGGAGACGACAGAGCAATATCAAGCTTCACGAAGAAAAGAAGACAAGTCTGGCGCAAACAACTCACCTTGCCGAGCGTGCACTCATGAAAGCGCTTCAAAAAATGAGGTCGATCTTTGTCTCTCGATCTCGCCATCCAAAGGACCAAGTCACCTTCGTCATCGATGAACGCGCCGCGACGGAGATCTCGGGCGAGGAGGTGGAGGAATTCGGCGCCAGGGGGTGGCGGCAAGGAGAGATGGAAGGAGCTTCCGGCGGCAGAAAAGCAGCGGCATCGATAGAAGGCAGAGTATGGGCAGTCGGCTCAAGAAGAGAAGGCGACAGGGTATCACTTGGCTCCAGGAGGCACTTTCGGTCTCGAAATTCTGAAGGCATAACATCGATCTCGAGGCTCTTTGGAGGTATAACATCAGTCGGCATCTCAGCCCCTGTCGCGTCAACCGGGCTTCCATCAGCAACCACAGAAGGCCTCAAACCGGTTCCTCATGAAGAATTTCTTCAACAGATCCTGCAAAAATAGCAATCAAGACATGATCGGAGGGAGCAAGAAAGGGAGACGAGGGAATCCAACCTGTTGGACCTTGTTATCCTGCACTTCAAACCCCTCCGGGTAGGAGGACTATCATCAGGAACACCAGTCGGGCGTGCGAGCGAAGGCATGCTCTCGGTGGCAGTACGGGCCTGAGGCTCGGAAACTTCAGGTTTCGAGGATTGACTTGAAGAGGAAGAAGTCGGGGGAGGAGGCCGCGTAGCTGCGGTGTCCCGAATCTGCGGGCCACCAGTCGGACGTACATGGCTCGCCGACTGCTTCCTCTTAGCTTCCCGAATAATTGGTTTTTTCCCTTTCCCGACGGGATCATCATCAGGAGCACTTACTTTACTCCGCTTTGCGGCTGGTGCTGTGGAGGACGTACGGCCAGGAAAGGTCCGCTTATCACTCTTATGAACAGGGAATTCAGGAAGCGGCGCGTCGGAGAAAAAGGCTTCTCGTTCCTGCAAAGTTCGAAAAAGAAAAAGAATACGCATTCAGATCAAAGTCCTGGTAAAAGCCAAAAAACAGGATCAACATGGAAATACCATATAAACCTCTTACCGAAGGAGCAGGATGAAGTTTTGTAAAAGGCCTTGGGTTTCGAGGAACGACGATCTTCTCGTTTGGGGTGAAGAAATCGGCTGCACGACTGAAGAACGCCGCGGAAGAAATTTCATCAGAAACCTCCCGCGTCGGGTCATTGCGGCCTTCATATTCATGCCCAGGATGAACTCGGTCCTTGAGGGGCTAGATTCGTGGTGCGAAGTTAGCAACAACACCATACCGATAAGCCCATCCCCTTTAATTGACAATCGGTCCGGAGATCGACCACTTGGTTCATTCCGTTGTCTTTGGGAAGTGATGTCGGTCGAGAGAAGGCTTGGGTGGTGTCGATAAAAAGGAGCAATGGGGGTCGAGGATTGGCGCAGTAAAACCATTCTTGGTGCCAACCCTTATTGGAGGTTTTAAAGGGAATATGAAGATAAGACTTTTTCATGCCCTCCTCACCAAACCCCACGCCAACCGTCTTGGGAGAATTCTTCTTTGGGAAAGGCTTGAGGAGGAAAAGATGGCGGAAAAGATTAAAATGAGGCCGAACGCCAAGATAGGCCTCACAAAGGTTAACAAAGGCAGCAATTTGAAGAATGGAGTTAGGGTTAAGATGAGTTAGCTCGATTCCATAAAACTCGAGAATTCCGCGAAGAAAGGGGGATGCCGGAAGGTCAAGTCCGCGCTTAAAAAAGGATTCAAAGACGACCGCTTCTTCAGGACGAGGAGTAGGGTAGAATTCACCTGCGGCGGGGCGAGCGGCAAGCATCACCAAGGGCGGAAAAACACCAATGCCAACCAAATCCTCCAGCCTTTCCTCCGTCGTCACCGAAGTAGCCCAATCTTTGGTCGAGGCGGAAGGAGGAGCGGTTGTGGGAGAAGGAGGCGACATTTTTCTTTTTCCTCGTGATCGTGCGAAAACTAGGGTAACGAGAAAAGTTATCCCTAGTAGCAGAGGTCGCGCAGGAGAAGAAGATGGAGAACAAAGGGGCAAGTAGCAACGGTACAAAGCCACTCTATTTGCTCCGTATTGATAAGGAAGCGGCGCCGATTCTCGCCCCGAGCGGGAAATCGCACTACCCTTCCCAAAACCTTGAAACCGCCCTAGGGAGCATTTCAGGGAGGGCCGGCAGGTACGCACGACGTACATAATTGCTAATGGCCCAAAAAAGAATCAAGTTAACAAGTGGTATGCCCCAAGATGGGCCCAAAAGCCGGAAATCCGTAATGCACGGAGTAAATGGGTACCACTCCAGAAACAACATCCTCTTACGGTATGCCTCATGCCAGGCCAAAAGCTGATAGCGTTCAAAGAACAAAATCAAAAGCCATAAAGATGATTGTTTAAAAGCTAAAAACTTGGAACATACAAGGAATTAGTCGGCCTGGTAATCCGGGACAAAGACAGCTCAAAATAAAGAAAATTTGGCGAGTTCTTCGTGACCTCTTTTACCCAACGACAAGCACTCGGCTAAAAAGCACTCGGGAAGACTCAGAAGCTGGCAGACATTCGATCATGAAGCACTCGGGGGCTACTGTGGGATATGTATGTCCCGGGGCCCACCAAGCAGTCCATCAAGGCCCAACCAGGCGAACTTGGGTCATATTGATGGGATAAAACTGAAGGTCACTTGGGCCGAGCAAAACATGAAGAACCAGGATAGGCATTAGCTGAGGAAGCCGAATCGTATTGGGCAAAGGATGATTGTAATCCAAACCGATATGAGTTCAGGATAGAAACTCCTACTTCGTATCCGAGTAGAATTCAATATTGTAACCGCCCTTCCCTACTATATAAAGGGAGGGGACGGGGCACCTCAAACACAAGACAGAACATCTCATCAGCTATTAGCTAGCCACATATAATTCCAAAGCACAGGACTAGGGTGTTATCTCCGCCGTGAGAGTCCGAACCTGTATACATCGGGTGTTCTTGTGCTACCATCGAGTTTGGGTCCAGCGCGTAGCTCCCTTTTCATTATTGTCGGTAACAAACGTCGACAGGCGGGTATTTTTGAAAATTTTTCCCGCGGGCGACTAGTTCTGAAAATATGTTTTAAAATAAATATTAAATAAAAAAAAATTCCAAACATACAAAGGAGCTTTGGCCTGAACTTTCATACATGGGCGCGCACGTATCGGGCCCACGGCCAACTTAAATCAGTTCACAAAACTAATGCACATATGTCCTGTTTAGTAGAGTTATAGATCTTACCTCCATCTTAGATCTGAAATTTATAAACTAAAATAAAGTGAATTAAGTTTATATTTTTAATCTAAAATATAAACAATATATATGACCCATCTAAACACTTTTAATGTACCCAAAGCTTCAAATTCATAAATTTCTAGAATTAGAATTACTCTACTCTACCAACTCCACGTGTTTTGGTAGAGCTAGAACTGATATCCCTTTTTATTTGGACACAGCAAAGGCACAAACGACCGGTGTAGTACTCCAACTCGGACTAGAAATGTATTAAAACAAAATAATATTGTACACTGCAAACTCATATTGGTACTCCGATTGGAATGTCATCTGTCCGAGTAAAAAGAAAGTCTATGTGCATGATATTCCTTCCTGGCTCGTTTGCTTTACACAGCTCTTTCTCGTGGCTCAAACCGCCATGCTATGGCACCGTGATTTCCTGTTGTTTCCATGCATAAGGCAGCTCACGTCCTGCATGTGTTACTTCTCGTACAGTTAATTCATCTCTCTCTCAGCTGCTCTCTCGCTCGAGCCCCGCGCCGTCGCCACCGCGCGCAGGAGACCCCGCCAAACCCCGATACTTCCGGCGGCGGTGTGGGGTTTGCGAGGTTTCCGGCAGGTGATCAGCGGGGGCTCCAGTGGCGTGGTTTCCGAAGACCAGCGGTGAGGTTTGGGCGGGGTTTCGGCGGCGGCGTGCTCGGAAGGAGGGGAATCCGGCGGTGGGTTTAGGCAGGGTTTCGCCGACCGGCAGTCGCATGTTCGCGTGCTTTTGTTGTTCCATGTATCATGTATGGACGTTCTACATTTGATGCATGGCTTCGTTGCCCTGGCAACTTGCTCTGCCCAACCTTGGAAAGCTCCAAACATCGGGATAGCTTACACTGACAGTAATTTCTTTGATCTGAGTGTGAGTGCTGCAAAGAACTGATGTTTTCAGCCGGGCAAGCCAAATCTTTTTCTATATGCAGTGTACCCGTTCTGGATCTGATATACTTCAGTCTTAAATAAATGGTTGGGTGTTTAGGTAGTCAAATAAACTATCTTTTTCTAGAGCAGTATAGTTTGGTTTGCAATACAGCAATAGTGAGCAAATGAAGGATAGTTGTTCTACTTTACTTACATTAATTTGGAAACACAACGCTTCGAGTTTGAGGAACCATATACGATATTCGCACTTATGTTTTATTATCGTTTGCATTTCTGAATCTCTTTTCTTTTTTCTACGCTAGTTAAACTTCTTTTCCATAAGACCTTGCAGGTAGTTTAGGTAAGAGCATTTACCTGTAGCTGTAGGAGCTAGTCTTATGGTGATGACTGATGACTGGTCTTCGGCATAGAACATCGAGCATCAACACTTTTTTGTTTTCGTTGAGCATCAGACATCAAAAAACATGCATTGATATTGCTAAGCTCGTAGCTCAAGGCAAACTGGAAAACAAATGCAACCAGGCCAGGGTATACACCGAACACAAGCATCCAGAAATTCTTACTTGATCAATAAAATTCTACACCAGCAATTTCATCATAATGGAGGAAATTAATTCATAGAAGATAGAACCAACAAATCTTAAGCAATGTGATCAGTGCACAAATCACTGGCGTGCAATGTGCATTCTACTCATCGCAAAAGCGATCACCTTGTCATTATCGCTTCAATTTGTTCTCAGGCCATATAAAATGCACATCTTTACTCACAACATTTCAAATTTCCCTCTGTTTGTATCCCCGGAGCATGTGATCCAACCTATACCCTTCACAAGAAGAGATCAAGTGCCACCCTTCACAAGAAGAGATCAAGTGCCTGCCTTATTTGGGGATCCTACGTACACTCCACTCACAGCTTCTCCGTCTCTACCTCCGTTTTCTCCGGCACCAACTCTGCTTCTCCATCCGCTGCCTCGGCCGCCGAGAGCAGCATTGTGAAATCGGGGCCGAATTTGTCGCCGGCGACCTCGCGGCAGCGCTGCAGCATCGAATCCGCCTCCGCATTCCTGCCCAGAACAAAGTACAACACGCTCTGGCAGAAGAGCGGGCGGTAGTCGCCGGGGTCCTCCCGCGCGAGCTCCTCGAAGGCGGCGATCGCCTCGTCAACCTTGCTGTCCACGAAGAGCGCCTGCGCCCCGAGGAGGCGGGCGTAGTGCTCGCCGCCTCCAGCGGCGGAGAGGCGGGCCCGCGCGGCCTCCGCGCCGCCGAAGCGGGCGAGGGCAGCGGTCTCGACGATGAGCTTCTCGAAGGAGTGGGAGTCGTCGGGGATAGGGTCCTCGGGGGAGACCGTGACGGTTAGCACGGGGGGAGGAGGTGGGGAGGGTGTGCACGCGATGGCCGGGGAGGTGGCGGCGAGGAGGACGGCGGCGGAGGCCGCGAGGCGGAGGGAGGAGATGAGGGGGTGTGGAGAATCGGAGCTGGAGTAGGGCGTGGCTTTGACGGCCGCGGGGTGGACCGCGCGGCATCGGGAGAAGGAGGTGAGGACGAAGGGGGCGCGGAGGGAGGCGGCGCCGGCAAGGAAGGCCATGGCGGCGGCTAGGGTTTGCGACGCGGAGATTACCAAGTTTTGAGTTTGCACGGTTGGAAGTTGAAACTTGCAGCGTCGGTGGAGTTTGGTTTGGTCAGAACAAAAAAATTGAAATTTCTGTTGGTGCCACGGGGAGTCGAGCTCGAATTTCAACGCTTGACGGTAACGACAACCGTGAAAAATCGCTTGACATTTTGAAAAGTTAAACCAATTTAACATCTAGTTAAATCGGCCAGCGAAAACCACTTGAAAATGCTCGAAAACAGAGCGGTTTTTGACGGTTTTCAAAAAAACGAGGACAGTTGACAAAATGATGAAAAATGTAAAAAAAGAAAAATTGCAAAAAATGTTATAAAATTTGTAAAAATCCATTAAAGACCAAAAAATAGGAAAATGTATGAAATATAAAAAAAGTACGGAGAAACACGAAAAAAATTCCGGCATGATCTTTTCTAAATATGGAAAAAATTTGACATGACCTTTGCTATATTCTATACAATTGCAAGTTGTAAAGTAGGCATTTAGCAATAACATGTCAACAAATAATCTTTTATTTCAATACAACTCACATATCAATCCAATAAGTGCAAAAATAGGTATTCACATAATGACATACCAATACCATTCATATATTAACACCACTTACATTTTATTATCTTATAGAAATTGCTTGTGTAAATAATTTGCAAAAAATTGCTTGTGTCAAATTGCACGTTGTATAGCAAAATAAGTATAGAATATAACTAGTGGTACAGAGTACAACTTTCATACTAAAGTTTTGGTAGTTAATGCATACATACAATGAGAAGTAAGCTTTTCAATATTTGATAATATTAACATATTAAAATATACCATAGTAAGATAATTTTTGTGCATACAAATATCGCTATTTGAATAAAAAGTATCATTTTTTAGTGTCGTTCGTTGCTACTAAATGCAATTGAATAAATATTGGTACTAAATATACTTCAATAAATATTGCTACTAAATATACTTCAATAAATATTGCTATTTGACATAATAGAACAAATACTGCTACTTGACATACTTCAACAAATATTGCTACTTGACGTACTTCAATAAATATTGCTACTCGACATATTTGAATAAATATTGCTACTAAATATAATTAAACAAATATTGTTACTAAAATATGTATAAGTAAATATTGCTACTTGACAAACTTGAATAAATCGCTACTAAATATAATTGAACAAATATTGTTACTAAAATATGTTGAAGTAAATATTGCTACTAAAAATTCTTTGAACAAATTTTGGTACTAAATATAGTTGAACAAATATTTATATTATATATACTTAAACAAATATTGCTACTAAATATAATTGAACAAATGTTGAAGTAAATATTACTACTACATATTGCTACTTAATATATTCAAACAAATATTGGTACTAAAAATTCGTGAATAAATAAATAGTGAGCATTTCATCATGAAGTAAATATTGGTACTAAAAGTACACATGCATGTATCAACAGCACATAGCTGCCACCCTTTTCTTTCCTTTTTTTTTTGCTTTTTCTATTTTCTACATTTTAAATGGCTAAAAATGTCTTTAAACTTCATTTTTTTTAAAAAAAAATTTGCATCAGAGGTCATAAAGCAATTAATACTAATTTTAGAAATTTTTTTAAATTCTTCAAGATTTTTGAATTTAAATTTAAACTCTACCAATAAACCGACCTTGTTTCTCTTCTCGAAGTGATGGGGTACGCTTGAAAACTACGGTTTTTGAGCAGTTTACCACGGTTTTTGAAACTCTGTAGTGGAATCTGAGTGCTACTAATACTTGGTTAATACATTTTTAAATAATTTTATAAAAATAATATGCCTATCAAAATTTATAGTACTATCACCATTTTAAATAGTAATAAATGGTGACAGAGCTTAGTACACCTTTATCGTCATTTGAAATGATGATAGATCTTATGTTGCCATTTGAATTGACGACAGGAGCCTCAGCTTTATCAATCAAATGAATTATATAAAAAATAATCTATCGGCCAATACAAAACATGACTAAATAGATCGTTGTCGCCATTTGAAATAGCGCCATTTCATTTAGCGACAAATGTGTATTTTTTGTAAAATTTTTATTCGGTATATTATTTTTGTAAAATTATTTTAAAATGTATTATTTTAAAAAATAATTCCTTCAACAGAAACGGACATTACTTGCTGTTTGACTTGGCATAGTCTCCTAAATTGAACTTCTCATCATTAATTTTTTTATGATATAACTCCGTTGATAACGACTTTTGTGTCACTAAACCTCTATACTGTTAGACTGATTGTTTGTTAAACATTACAAAATTTGGATCTTGAAATGGCTAGTTGCCTGATAAAAATAAATGGAGGGAGTAATATTTAGCAATTTTTCCCATAATCATGATCTGTATGTTCTCAATTTAACAACTGACTGTACCAAATCTTCAGTCCTCCAAGAACGCTTCAGGAGAAACTTGGCCTGCTCAAGATGCTTGATTCCAGTTTTATCAAGGAACAATATGTTACATGAAATTAGCACCCCAGCCCTAGCCGCCGCCAGACCTCTTTCCCACCCTTTCTCTGCCACGCCGCTGCTGGAGCGAGCTCGCGGGAGGCCCGTTCAGCTTCCGAGGAAGGCGGCGGCGGGGCCATCTCGCCCTATGGACTCGATTGCCCAGATTCGTGCGGGGACGTCTGTGGTTGCGCTCTCCACTCCGGCGGGTGGAACTCTGGTGGCCTGGCGGCCGGATCTTTGGTGTCCCTCACCGGATCCGTGCTCTCGGCCCATGGATTTAGCTGTTCTTGGTGGGAGCCTTCTTTGGCCGGATGATGATCGCCGCTTCCGAAAAGTCTGGTCTTGGCGGTCGGCCCGGCATCTTGTGGATGATGGGCGATCTAGGTGACTACTCTTAACTTCAGGCGTCTTCATCTCTTACTAGCGTTGTTCATACATTTCTTTTGACCTATGTCATCTTAGCATCGATTCGTGGATTCGCTTTCTTAGGCGACACAACTCATTTTTTAGATGCACTCTATGGACTTGATGATCGTGTGCCTATTGGCTAGCTCGCGAATCTGTCATCGTAGAGTCGAACATCTAAAAATTGTTTTGTCTGGCCTTGAGAAGGTGGCCGTTGCTATTGGCTAAGATTAAGTGGTATGGCGGCACTAGCTCGGAATGAGGGTGGTTGCAACATCGGGATCTCCGTGCCGACTTGAGGAGAAATCCTAGGTCTGACCTTAGTTGGTTGTGCCTGGCAATAGTCTTGTTGAAGGCATTGTTTTGTAGTCAGAGAATTTACTCTCCGAGGTGAAAACCTTTGGTCTGGCCTTCACTGGTTGGATCATGGTAATGGCGGTGCGTGTGCGTATCGAGTCCTTCTTGGAGGCGTTGTCATTGGAGAGTTTTTATCGCGGTCCAAGTGTTGCTATGATGGTAGATAGCCTTGAAGACAATATTGCGTGATGTAGTTTGCCGCGACGGTTCCTTTGTCTTTTCTTGTGTGTGTGTGTTTGGCTGTGTACACCCTAACTGTGTAGAGGCCGGGAGTCTTCTTAGTATATTTGTATCACCTTGATGTAATTTACTAAGATTAATAAAAGCTTTTTTTATCGAAAAAAAGAGCTACCAAGGTTAACGGCTACAGGAGTGAGGTTACAGGCAGTGGCAGATTTCAGATCCCTAGCTGTACACATGTTGAACAAGGGTTAACGGTCAGACCATAGGCCAGCCTTTCTCGATTCTTTGGCCTCTTGGGGTTGCAATCACGCAAGTTTCCGGCAGCCTCTCAAATCTCAATATTTCATCTTAAAAGCCCACATTTCTTTATCTCTAGCCGCTGCTGAGGGGATGATACTGTGTGAGGCATAGCTTCGAAGGGATCCTCCTCAGAATGTACAGGACAACAAGAGATGAAGAAAGAATTTCAACAAGCTGCAGTAATACTGGTTAATAACAGTAGAAGAGCAAGTTATAGCTGTGTAATGGATATCAGTTTTTAGTAACCAAACCGGGAAAGATCATTTCGGTTTAGACAAGGATGAACTGCACCAAGGTGACAATATGGGTTGCAGAAGTCACACGTACCAAGTAATTGAAGAAATTTAGGATCGGATGATCAAGAACATCGAGGTTAGCTTCTTTATAGAATGCATTGAAACACGTCTGCAAAACAAATGCGCAATAGCAAAGTGAGAAATGAACTATGTGACTCAGAAACTTATCCAAGGATCAGAAATCCTTACCATTACGCATCTTGCCAAGAGACAACACAAGCATATATTGCCAAATGCCAATTCTGCCAACTTCTCTCTCAGCTTTTGTTGCGTCCCTTTGGACTCGATGGGAAAACGTTTCAGCATGAGGAAAAGCCTGCTAATCAAATAAGGTGATACAGGGTTTGCCCGATCTGTATGGCCGGCATAGGATTAGGATACTCATTTGCTCTTGATAAACACTAGTTGATCTTTCGTTGTCAGATGCAATAGGCTTGTAATTCTTTGTTTCGCCAAAATCACATGCGTTAAACTTTACGGACACCGAGTGAAATATATTGAACTTTTAATTCTCAGTGGCAAGGCAAAATAATCTTTGGTAGAAATTGTCCAATTCCTCATCTCTATACGTATGCAACGAGAAAGAACAATCAGAGAACATTTAATAGATACAAACTAGCTACCTTATTAATTTGGTGGCTCCGTTTCCTTACAATGGATAATCTAAATATAGAGGGAGGAGGAGAAAGTAAGCCGTACGGAAACCGAACCAATTCGCGATTTGACTCTTCGGCCAAACTGAATTCGGTTACTGTTTGCGTAGCAACGTTCGCGCTGTACTCGCGATGGCTGTAGCCGTGTAGCATGACCCGTTCTCTGTGATTTGGTTACTGTAGATCATTCCCTCGCGTGGCTACGCAAATTTTCTGGTCTTTGTATCTCTGGATTCGAACTTGAAATATCTCTACTACTTCTAATTTTAAGTTGGTGGTGGTACGTTCTCCCCCACCACTTTAAAAAACCGAACCAATGACGAGAAAACCGGTTCTCTTAAAAAACCCGTGCGACAGTCCCGCGAAACCGAACCGGCCACTTTTCTCCCCGCGATGCCTTCTCGAAATTTCCCAGACGCTTCGTTCCCCACGAAACCCCAAATTCCCCAGAAGCTTCAGCTGCGGCGCGGGCATGGCGGCGCTCCCTCCGCGACGCCCTCTTCCGCGGCTCTCCGTGGCGTGCGTCGGTGGCCGGAGGCGGACTGCTCAGGCGCAGGCCGACGAAGGCCACAAGAGGACGTCGCGCGGATGGATGGCGATGGTGCGACGAATGGTGGCGGCGGCAGATGGGAACCCCAAATACGCTCTGTGATAATGCCGTGCGGGTGATCTGCAAAATGGTTAGTTCAAATGATATCTTTGTTACAGATATTTTTGTTACAGATATTTTTGCAAAACGGTTAGCTCTCTGATAATGCCGTGCGGGTGATCTCTCTGATATCTTTGTTACAGATATCTTTGTTATAGATATCTATATAAGGTGGCGCAGCACCCGGAGTTTCTGGCCCACGACACTCTTCTGCGCTTTCCCGTTGCTTCAAGACGAATTTGGCATTGGGGCTGGATACATTTGAAAGTAGACTCCGAGATCTTTCAAACGTGTACTCATTGGCCTCTAGAAACCTCTGGAATGAAAAGTTATGGTCGTTTGAAGTTGATGCTGTCGCGGAGGCCGAACCCGCGAATTTGCTGATTCCAAGTCCAACTTGCGCATATGATGATTGTGTTTTATGCTTAGCATTTAGATATTCTTCTCCTTGGTTCCTAAGGACAATAAGATCATCACAAGAATTAAATAGCATCCCATTCATATTATCACTAATGGGGAGGCTTAGGAACGCATTCACCTGATGATTAAACTGTCGTGCGCGAGCTCGAGTAACTGGTCCTTGTATAATCGCAGCGGATTCAAATTGATGTGTAGATGTGGCTGTTTCTATGGAAGTGATGTCCTTATCAGTTTTATTCAAATGTGTGATTCCGTGTTCAAATTTGCTCATACGTCAGGTTCTGGATTTAAATTGGGTGGTTAAATTGTTCTTGCAGTTTTGAACCAGTGGTTCAAATTTGGGGATAGCGTTCATGCTTCAATTTGGGGCTTTACCGCAGTTGCCTCTTGAATACGTCTTAATAATGCAAGATCCGAGGAGATAATAGATTGCAATGACATGTTAGGCAAGAACAAGGCTGTTTCCATGTCCGGAGAAATCTCAACATTGAGATTTCCGGTGCAACGTTGCATATGTTGTGTTAATGCTCTTGAAGGCTCGGTAAATTAGTGACCTCCGGTACAGTTGAATAGATGGGCTGGGTGCAGCAGGATACTTGAAATAACAGAAAAAACAACACCATAACCTGTGCCGTGCAGAGCATTACAGAACACTTGGTAAAACTTACTTAATTCTACCAGGCATTGTGGTCTTCCAGCTTGATTGAAATACTTGAAATGAGACCTTCAGTGACTATACAAGTTTGACAATGTTGTTCTTTTATGTGTACAGTTTGAAATAAGACCTTCTTTAGTGACTATACAAGTTTGACAATGTGTTCTTTTATGTGTGCAGTACTACAAAAATCTTACTCAATTGGAATCTTTAGGTTTGTTATTGTTGCAAGTAGCCATTTCTGGATTGCTTTAAGGTAATTTTCTTTTATCTATTTCATATCTAAAGATCAGGTTTTGTTAGCTATTGAGGCATTGACACTTTCATAATTAGAGCTAAGGCTAAAATGAGAATTTGCTATTTTTTTGTTTTCATGTTGTTTTAGTATACTCTGCGTGTTGTTCTCACCTAACTTACCGATTACTGCCAATTTTTATAGGTTCTTGCTAACTAACATGGTTTTTGTCCTTTAAATCCCACCAAGAACTTATTGCGAAATAGGTAATATTTCCGTCACCTGATCACTTGCATCTACAAAAAAAATTCATACCAATTTTTATTGCAATCTTTTAGAATTTCAGAATTTATGATTAAGATTCTTGATTGAAAATACTTCTATATATTTTGTCACCTAATCATGAATTGCAGCTGCAACAAACAAGAAGGTGCTTCTGATGTAAGTCACAAAAGCAAGTCACGTTATTAGGTAGCTTGCAAATAAATTATCAGCAAACACAATTATCTTATCCCCGCATTGTTGCTCATGGGATCGAATTAGAAACTCACAAGCCTTGAACTTGTTTGGATTCATCACATAGAGTACCTGGTAGGTAAGAATCAGTACAATGCAATCCTCACCATGGGAAAAAAAACTAATGCATTTTAAGACTTGGCGTTTTTCTGGGCAACTCATGCAACTATTAGAGGGATAGCTAATGGTTGGTTGCAAACTGCCATATGTTCTTAGTCACAAAGTGTATTTATTTGTTTAATTCAATTGACAAGTTTTCTATTTAATTTATTTATGAAGGTACACTCAATATATGGCAATCCTAGGTTGATACAGAAGAATTTTTTGCAGAGCAATTTGGATTGCTCAGAACCATTCTTCTCTCCAAGGCAGAGAACATTGTCAGACCTTGATTCCTACCTGGAAAAGATTACCCCCGAAGTGGTAAATAGAGTAAAAACCAGTTTCAGGGATATAACACTAGATGACAAAATTAAGGAGCAGAGAAATACCCAAATGCCTAAACTAAAACCATCTGACGGATCACATGAGGCATATGGAACCGATTCTCTGAAGGACATCTTTGTCTAGGGAGACGTCCTTGGTAGCATGTTAGATCATGGAGATGTATCAAAAACCAATGTTTCACTTCCAAGGTTATTGAACTCAACACAGAATCTTGACTTGCAGACTGTTGCCTATGGAGTTCAACATGCAGCCATAGTTACTAAGCAAGGGGACTAGGGGAGGTCTTCTCCTGGGGTGAGGACAATGGTGGGAGATTGGGACACAAAGTGAGCTATGGATCAATGTTATGTTCCCTTCCGATGCCAAGTTAAGCCATTGGTCTTTCACATGTAGATAGCTAGATCTTTATCTAAAAAAAACATGTAGATAGCTAGACCTGTGCTACGTATTCAGTTATGAAGTTTCCCATCTTAATATCTGAGCACAGACTGTATTGATTTCTTCCATCCTATTAGATTCTAGATGTATATATGTACTATCGCACATGAGTGATTTCTTCCATGGTCAGTTGCAATTCTGCCCTATCATGCTATATTATCCTTTGATTTACAAGACTGGGCATTGTTTTCTGAACTTGTTATGGTATTGCAATGGCCCATGATCTCAAAAGTCATGATGGTATTATTGATAATTGTAGTTTCTTTTATTAGTTTTGTTTTGCCTGTTGGTTTCGGCTTAAAGAAAAACTGGGCAAACTATAGCTTAAAATAGTGGTTTTGTACATTTTATGCATGTTCTCGCATTCCATGAATACAATCATCTACGTAAGAACATTATGTGTGATCATGCTTTCTCCATATTAGGATGTCTTTCCTTTTATTATTACTCAAGCTGTGGAGTCAATGATTTTTTGGGACGAATACCAAGAATATCATTTCTAAATATGTTCTAATATGATGATAAGCAAATATATACTATGTATAATTGTTTGCACCAATTTTTGAAAACTACGAGAAGGATCGGCAGAAAAGATAAGTTTGGATACAACACGGAGCGCTTCAAAAGGATTTGGATAATGTACGGACAATATTTGGAAACAGAGTCCAAATAGGAAACTACGAAGCCGATTCGGATTGCATCGTCGTGTTGGATCAGGATTCTGATCGGCTAGCGGGTATATAAGGCGCGCTGGGGCTGCTTGAAGGGGGAGACACAACAATCAACACATCTACCAGTTTTTACTTTCCGTAGTTCTTAGTCTTTTTAGCATTGTAATCTTTTCTCTGTAAGTCGACATCGATCAAATAAAGTTGCGCATCACCGATTGTTTGATCGTCATTGGCTTTTTTCAGGTTTGATTTGTTCTGTCTTGTTGCGCATCGCCTTTTCAGAATCAATCTACCTTTTACCCTCGGATTAGTCTTAATCGACTAGTCTAGTTACCTTTCTAATCGGCTTCCTGGCTGATTCTTGATTCTTAGCCGATTCGCTTCAAAGATCGGCTTGATCGAATTTCACATTACCTCCCTTATCGATTGCAGGGTCAAATCGATTGGCACGCTCGCGCAACAGAACCCGGCGTTCGTCTAGTGTGTTGTGGGTAGGGGTGAAAACGGTATCGGTAATTCCCGAAATTCCGAAAACCGTTTTCGAAATTTTTCAACCGGACGTGTCGGTATCGGTAATTTTCGAATCGAATCGAATCGGTAATTTTTGTCGGAAACGATAACGGTAATGGTTTTGATCGGTTCGACCATTTCCTTCGTATCCGGAAAAAATCGGTAAATTCCGTCGGTAATTACCGGAATTATTCCAGCCCACAAATCACACTCCTTCGGTCACTAAAACGCCCATAACTTTTTACTCCGAACTCCGATTTAGGTGATTTTGGACTCTATGCGAAGCTTATCACGAGAGCTACAATCTTCACCCATTTTCATGATTTAACCAATCATAGATATTTTTAAATATCATAAAAACAAAACTCTAATGTAGTCATTCAAGTCTAAAATTTGATGTGTGTTCATCGTAAATTTGTGAATATTTATTAATTACTAATTTCTATGTGGATGTACTATTTGTCTGAATTTTTTGAAGTCAATTGGTGGTACATGTCCTTACGACGTTCTGGGTCTCTTTTTCGGATTCGATCGTTATCGATATATATTTTGTATCGAATTTTCGTTTCCGATATTTTCGAATTACCGATGCCGTTTTCGTTTCCGTAGTTATCGATTCCGATATCGTTTCCGAGAAAAAAATATGAAAACAAAAATGGTTTTAGTGTTTTCCGACCGTTTCCGACCGTTTTCACCCCTAGTTGTGGGCCAGGAACCCTCTTCACGTTTTTGGTGCCAACACATTTTTGGCACGCCCAGTGGGACACGATCGACAAGATGACTGCAGGTAAATCTGTCGCACCATCCGATGTAAACACCGAAGCCATAATCGTCCCCACTTTGGACGATTTAACTCCGGAGCAGTGCAAGGAGATTGAAGATCGAAAGGCTGCCTTAGAGGAATTAATGTTGGGTTGTTATCAAAAGACCCGACGGAGGGTCACGCAGAAGACGACACTTCCAACACTGAATCCGCTTGGCGAAGCTGGCGTCACATCAACTCCGGTAAGCCGATACATGCCAGCTCAAGCTGAGTTATCTGCTATGATTGAACAATCTGTGCATCATGCATTAATCAATTAATCATCGGCTTTGGTCACGACCTTGAAGCCGATGATAGAGAATAGCGTAAAAATGATTGCACAAGAGTTGGCTACGTCCGGGGATTGATGGACCCATTGCGATCCTCCCAACGCACCTCAGATATTCGTGGCTCCAAACACCAACACGGTCAAAGTGTCGGCACCAGCACCCTCGCTAATGCCGACCCAGCCCACCGTGTTGGCTCCACCAAATCCCCGCACGAGTCCAGATACTCATATTCATGCATATACTGACGCTGCAAAGTTGGATCCATCAGCGTCAGGGACTCACTACGTCCAGTCGGCTTCTCTGCCGATTGAATTAAATGGAAATTATAAACCTCAAGGACTAACCCAAGTTAGAAATCCGACTCCATATAAAGTAGTTACATACACAGAGCCGTTTGTTCCATTACCCGAGGTTACGGCTGCCAGAGCCGATGGATACGAATCATGGCAACAACAAGATCCATCGGTTAGAGCAAGTTTAATCGTAGAAGTTTACACTCGGGGCAGGATACTACCTAAAATAATTGGCCAAACCCTAGTGTTCCATCGGCTAACAATGTTAATTGGGCTGATCAAATTTCCATAGTCTTGAGAGATCAGTTTGGCTTACAGCCCAAAGGAAGGACAATCGGCTATAGAAAACCGTACCCAGATTACATTGACCGCATGCCATATCCCCATAACTTTAGGATTCCTGATTTCGCGAAATTTTCGGGGGATGATTCAGTTACTACTTTAGAGCATATTGGAAGATTCATCGCTCAGTGTGGTGAAGCGGCTCAGTCCGATGGGTTAAAAATTAGGCTTTTTCCGTTGTCTTTATCAGGGACTGCCTTCACCTGGTTTACCAATCTGCCTCCAAATTCGGTCCATTTTTGGAACGATTTAGAAAGTCGATTTCATGAATACTTTTTCTCTGGTAGCTTAGAGTTAAGAATTTCAGACCTGAGTGCTGTCCGGCAAAAATTTGGTGAGTCGGCTTCAGATTACATTAGGAGATTTAGAGAAGTACGAAATCGCTGCTTCAGTGTAGTATTGCCCGATAACTAATTAGCCGATTTAGCCTTCCAAGGGTTGATTCCCCCGCTTAAAAAAAACTTGCCGGACAAGAATTTACTGACTTAAGTCACTTACTTCATCGAGTATCGGCACAAGAAAGCCGATATTTGAATAAAGAATTCAAAGATAAACTCAAAGTTAAACAATGGCAAAGATAAGGCTAAAGTGAACATGGTCGAGCAGTTCAAGCTTAAACTTCAAGATGAAGCGGATATAAACATAGCCGAATGGATAAAAGGTTCTAAAAACCACTTGTCATTCATGGCTTAAGCCGACTAGGAGTAAGTCGGAAGTGAAATACGCTTTTGATGTATCCAAGTGCGACCACATATTTGACATGTTATTATAAGAAAAACTGATACGACTACCTGAAGGGCACACCATACCTTCAACCGATTTAAATCAAGAAGCGGCGATCTTCAGTAAGTGGCATCATTCCTTTTCTCATAACACTAATGATCGCAATATTTTTCGACAACAGATCTGATCGGCCATAGAAGACGGTCGGCTCAAGTTTGCAGAAGAACCGGCAATGGAAGTCGACGTCAACCCTTTCCCAATCAACATGATTCAGTGCTCCGGCAAGGGAAAACAAATTGCCGATGAAAGACCCTCAGCGACGCGACAAGTTAACATAGAATCAAGCTCGCAAGGGGAAACACTGAAGATAACGGTCGGCTCACTTCAAATTGAAGCCGATCAAGATGGGAAGAATTCAAGAACTGTAAAACCAAAAGGGGAATTACAAGTTGGACGGTGGTACAAAGCCGAAAGATCTCCGCCCAGAAAACCGGCATTCAAACCCAGGCCAACTTTCTCACAGTTGCTTGAGAAATATGAAAGAGTGAGCCACCGGCAAAAACAGCAGTCTCGCCAACCAAACGAGCCGTATCGGCCAAACAATGCGTTTCGTCCAAATAATCTACATTGGCCAAACAACGCAGAAAGAGCTCATGAAAGATGTCCCTTTTGGCAGTTTTGCTGGGAAAGGGGCATGGCACTACCATCCTCAAGAACATGCCCCATGGAGCATTACCCGCAAAGTGGGCCAAGGCGATCGGTAAAAGAGCGCCTATTTAGGCCAACGCCGGATCAAGACAAGCCAGGGCATAAGAGGCCGATGAAAGAAAGGTTGGGCACACTGAGCCAGGATAATGAAAAGACTGCTGAGAACTTGGTTGGTAAAATCCGCAAGCCAGTCGAACCTAAGCCTAGATGGTGCCCAACTGGACTTAGCCGATCGCAACGCAGACGGCTCCAACGCCTAAGGACGCAAGAGATGAGAGAAGCTGAGGAAGAAAAACAGAGAGATCAAGCTTTTAATGAATTACGGCCTGTGAAGCTAGTCACAAAGGAGTGGAGGAAAAAACAACAATCCGATAAAGAGTCAGATTCCTCAGACAATTTGATGTCACCAATAATTCGAGATGGCACTCCTATGGATATCAATATGGTGTTCACCTTACCAGCTGAATTCAGAATTAAAACTGAGTCGGCCAAAGATACATTTGCTCAATTATGTCTGGGTGCACAAGATGCAGTGTTTGAGAAACCACAAGATCCGCATCTGCATCTAAAGCCGTTGTATTTAAAAGGTTACATCAATGGAAAGCCGATATCAAGGATGCTTGTGGACGAAGGAGTTACTGTGAATTTAATGCCACTCTCCACATGCAAGAAGTTGGGGAAAACCAATGAAAACCTGATCAAGACAAACATGGTGCTAAATGACTTCACAGGTGATCCCACTGAAGCAAAGGGAGTGTTGGTTACGGAATTGACCGTCGGTCGAAAAACTTTGCCGACCGTGTTTTTTGTGATCGAAGCCCAAGGGAATTACAGTGTACTTCTTGGGCGAGATTGGATACATGCCAATTGCTGTATCCCCTCAACAATGCACCAACTTCTCGTACAATGGGACGGAGATGAAGTTGAAGTTGTCTCAGCCGATACATCGGCTCATATTGCCATGGCTAGTTCCGATGCAAATTGGTCACATGAAGAAGCAGAATGCATATCGGGTAAAGCGCTAGACGACTGCGACTTCATATGCATCGGGAAATCAGGTTTTACGCCGATCAGTGTCAGGCCGGGCACGTTTGATCGGGCGAACGAAATCTTGAGAAGATGGAGTCAAAAATGATTCAAATTCTACAAGACAGAGCAAGGAACTATCGGCATATGATAAGTTCGTGTGAAGCCATTGAAGACTTCCAAAGCGAGAAATTGGGTCAAGGTTTCACTTCTGCCGATATGCTCGAAGAAGTCGATATAGGAGAAGGAGATAGAAAAAGACCAACTTTTGTAAGTGCAAATTTAGATCTAAAGTACAAAAATCAGTTGGTTAAAATACTTAGAGAATACAGGGATTGTTTTGCTTGGGAGTACTATGAGATGCCCGGATTAAGCCGACGAGTTAGTTGAACATCGGCGCCTATCAAACCAGGGTTATCGACCATATAAGCAGCCACCTCGACGTTTTAATCCTGAATTGTATGATATGATAAAAGAAGAAATTGAAAAGTTGCTAGAGGCCAAATTCATAAGACCTTGCCGATTTGCTGAGTGGGTCTCCAACATTGTTCCGGTCATGAAAAAGAACGGTAAGCTTCGAGTATGTGTCGATTTCAGATATTTAAATAAAGCCACGCCAAAGGACGAATATCCAATGCCCATAGCCGATATGCTTATCGATGTTTGCCTCGTAATAAGATTATTAGTTTTCTTAATGGGAATGCTTGGATATAACCAGATATTCATGGCGGCCGATGTCCCCAAAACAACCTTGGATGCTCTGGCGCGATAGGGCTATATGAATGGCCTGTGATGACATTCGCTTAAAAATGCAGTGCCACTTATCAACGCTATGAATTTGATTTTTCATGACCTAATCGGCCGCATTGTTGAAATATACATTGACGATGTAGTGGTAAAATCTAAAGATGACTGCCAGCACTTAGCCGATTTAGAAAAAGTATTCAAAAACACTAGGGCCCATGGGTTAAAGATGAACCCTTTGAAATGTGCGTTAGGCGTGGTTTACCGGTCGGTTTCTCGACTTTATGGTTCATCAAAGGGTATTGAAGTCAACCGAAGAGGGTTAAGGCCATAGTAGACACTAAGCCGCCGACATGCAAGAACGAGTTACAAAAACTAATCGGCCAAATCAATTATTTAAGACGATTTATTTCAAATCTGTCTGGTAGAATTCAAGCCTTTACGCCATTACTGAAGTTAAAGGATAATGAGAATTTCGTATGGGGAGCCGATCAGCAGAAGGCTTTTGATGACATCAAGAAATACTTGGCATCACCACGATCTGGCCGCGCCACGTATGGATTCCTTCAAACCGTGCGTGTCGGTGAAAAAAAAAACTATCGGGCCGTGTTGGCGCAGAAGTCGATGGCAAAGAGCGCGTGATATTCTATCTTAGTCGGCGACTTTTGAAGTCAAATCGGTACCCTTTATATAGAAAAACTATGTTTATCATTATATTTCACCGCACTAAGTTAAGGCATTACATATTGGCATCGACTTGTATAATAGTATGCAAAAACGATATCATCAAATATATCCTGTCCGCGCCAATTTTGAGAGGACGACTTGGGAAATGGGCATATGCCTTAACCGAGTTCGATCTGCAATATGAATCGGCTAAAGTCATTAAAGCTCAAGCGTAGCGATTTCATTACAGGCATGATACCATGGCGGGGATAGTCGACGTGGCTCCTTGGAAGCTATATTTTGACGGGTCGGTTTGCCAAGAAGGGAGCGGGATAGGCGTTGTATTAATTTCGCCAAAAGGGTATAGTACAGAGTTCGCTTATCAGCTTAATGGCCGATGCTCTAATAACCAAGCCGAGTATGAAGCATTACTTAAGGGACTCCAATTATTGGAAAGTATCGGAGTGAGTAATGTGGAAGCCTACGGTGATTCATTCTTTGGTGGTGCAAACAAATTAAGGAGAATTTAGATGCAATGATGAGGTCTTGACAAAATATCTAAAGTATTGTCTTGATATTATCAACAATTTCGCATCGTTCTGAATCGGCCATGTGCCCAGGGAAATGAACAATAAAGCCAACATCTTGGCTCAGCGACTTCAAAGTTACAAGGAATACAAATAGATACGAAACCTTCGATTTAATCGACAAAACAAAGGCTATGCATTAATAGTGCCGATTGAGGATCGAGATAAAGGCGCATTTAATGAACCCATCCAGGCCTACTGCACGAAAAATTCGTCAGCAAGCGCTCAAGTACGTTGTGTTGGAAGGAGAATTATACTATCGGACACTGGAGGGATTGCTTCTACGTTGTTTAGGCGTTGAAGAAGCAAAAGTAGCCATGGGTGAAGTTCACGAAGGAACTTATAGCGCATCGATCGGCTCATAAAATGAAATGGATCTTAAGACTAACCGGTATTTTTGGTCGACGATGTTAGAAGACCGCTTCAAGTATTACAAAGGGTGCCAAAGTTGTCGAAGTTTGGGAATGTGCAACTTGCACCAAAGATCGGCTTTACATCGATTATCGTGCCATGGCCATTTAGGGATGGGGTATAGACATAATCGGTCAAATATTCCCAGATTAAGCAAAGGCCATAAGTTTATCCTCGCAAAGAATGACTATTTTTCAAATGGGTCGGGCGCCCGCTTAAAAAGTCACCAAGATAGAAGCTATTGGCTTTGTTAATGAACACATTATCCATCGATTCGGTATTCCCCAGACTATCACAACCGATCAAGGAACTGTGTTCATGTCCAACGATTTTAAGAAATTCGCAGAAAGCTTGGGCATCAGATTGCTTAACTCATCACCATATTATGCTCAGGCTAATGGACAAGCCGAGTCATCTAATAAGACTTTGATCAAGTTGATGAAAAGGAAAATTGATGAAAAGCCTCGAACTTGGCATACTACACTATCAGAGTCTCTATGGGCTTATCGGCTAGCATTTCACGGATCGACTAAATTGTCACCATATCGCTTAGTATATGGTCAAGAAGTCAGATGCCCATAGAAATAAACGTTGAGTCTATGCGAGTGGCGAGACAAAACGGGTTATCTACCGATGAGTATAAAGAGTTGATGCTATATAATCTGGACGATTTGGCGGAGTTAAGGTTAGTTACTCTAGATCGGTTTAAAAAGAATAAGGAAAAAGTTGCAAGGACTTATAACAAGAAAGTTATGCCGAAGTCCTTCAGAGAAGCCGATTTGGTTTGGAAAACAATATTGCCGATTGGTTCTAAAGATAATCGATTCGGCAAATGGTCACCTACCTGGGAAGGACCATATAAAGTAAATCGGCTTGTCGGTCGAAACGCTTGAAGGGTTGGTGTTGCCAAAGGCAATTAACGGAAAGTATCTAAAGCGGTACTACCCTAGCATTTGGATCGGTGCATAATCAAAGTACGGTACAAAGAGTGCAGAAACAAAATCAGTTTAAACAACCGATTAAATAGGATATAAATAGTCGGTTAAACAAATTGATTAAAACATGTAACAAAGGTACAAAGAAAAGCAACACTGCTTTGAAACACCACAACACAACAAGTTTACAAGCCCGAGCCAGGAAGCCTAGCACCCAAAGCCGATAAGCGCTCCGGCGGCCTTGGCAAGTGCAGCTTGGACTCCATCAACAATCTTCTCATCGGCCTGGGCACTGCCGCACTGGAACTATCTTGGCAGATTGCTCCTTAACTTGTGCCACTTGGCCGATCTTACGCTTCGATCGAAAAGGAGGCCGCCATTGCTGACACTTGTGCCTGTTCCTTGACCAACCGATCTTGGAGCTTGGCCAGTTCTTCCTCGAGTTGTTTTTTGGCCGACTCGAGTTGAACAATCTCGGCCTTGGTGGATTTCAAGAAAGCAAAGATCTCGTGTCAAACCGCCGCTTCATCTCTTTGGCCTCGATCACCGGTAGATCTAGCACTTGACAATCGCCTTTTGTGCCTCTCGTCGAGCAATACGCCATGAAAGCAACCTCCACCTCCTCTCTCTGCTCATCCAGTGACAGACTCGGGATCGCCCCATAGTCTCGGAGGAAGATCGGCTTCTACGGCGGCCATGGCATCCCTCAGCGGCTGAGTGTTAGCTAATATTTGCGCTTCGGGCTGACTGACCTCATTGAAGAGCCGATTCAGCTTATCTTGCATGGTTGGCTCAGAGCGGACAACCATCTCCGACGCTTTCTTGGATACGTTGATAATGTTACGAAGATCCGTAACATAATCATCCGAAGCCAGCACTTCAGGATCATCGAGGTCATCTAAACTGAAGCCAAGCAAGTCCATGGGGTCGGCTGACACATCGTCCGTAGGCGCGTGGGGAGTCGGCTGAGGAGACAAGACCACTTGAGGTGCAGCAGGAATCGATTGGAGCGACAAAGTAGCCTGAGGAGCAGCAGGAAGCCGATCTGGAGAAGGTAGCGGTGGGTCGACAGTAGACGTGCCCTGAAGGTCGGCTAAGATGCCAGCTATTTGAATTGATGCTGTCGGCTGAAAGAAAAGCGGAGGATTAGTATCGCCACATTTGAAAAGTACAAAGAATGGTAAGATAAGTTAGCTCACTTCAACGATATCGGCTGGTGCGTGAGAGGAGCTCTCGGCAGTCTTTTCTTTGCGCTTTGGGTTTTTCTTGGTAACCACCTTTGTGGATTTTGGTTTTTCTGAATCAGCAATAAAGGGTCAGGCAAAGACTTAAAGAAACAATCCTATCAGACAAAGAACAGATACTCACTCGATTGCCGATCCTTTGTAAGCTCCTCCAGCGACGGGCTATTTACCCCAAGGTTGCCCGAAGTATAGCCGGTCAAGCCGACCGACTGGTGCGGCCTTTTTCCTTTTGTCCCGCTTCCCGATGGGCCATCGACGGCCTTCTCGTGCGTGGTTACAGCCTGCATAGTTCAAAGAAAGATTAGCCAGCGGATAATGGAGAGTGAAACGGTAAAAGCTACTTAGAAAAAGCCGATACCTCTACGGCTACCGACGAGTCGGTGTAACCCGAGGAACTACTTTCACTCGAATCGTCACTGCTGCTGCCGCTGCTGCTGGAGACTACTGACGGCTCATGATAGTCGGGCAAAAACCTTTCTATAATCGCCGATGGGTCGCGGTCCAAGTAGAGAGCCTCGGCAATACGTGACCACTACGCAGTAAAATAGCTAGCCCGACGAGAGTTTAGGAACAAGTGCGGCAGATTGGAAATTTGAAATTGATCGGCAATTTCGAGAACAACGTTGGCCGATAACAAATTCGTCACTTTAGCTCGGGGCTGAAGCCGATCCAAGAGAGGTAAAGAAGGAATCACTTGGCCAAAGCCGAGTTGGCGAGCATAGACAGAAGGATGATAGAATTCATATGAGGGTTGGAAGGTTCTGTTCCTGGAATTTAAACCGACATGCAGAGTACAAGGAGAAATGAAAAGCCGATAGAACATCAACGTGAGATCCGGCATCTCAGAACTATCGGCGTCCAGGTGTAAGAAAGAAGGCCATTGAAAATTGGCTAAGTCAGAATAGGAGAAGAAGTCCGGTTGGGAGAAAACTGTATTGTCCAAACCGTGAAGAAGGAGAGATACTTTTTAGACCAAATGAGTAATCTTAGTATCACCACTGGAACACATTATGAGCCTCTCACCGCAGGATCGGCTCGCTCTGAATTGAGGAGTAGCATTTTCAGGGTAATCTTCTCGGGGAAAAGCCGAGTCTTCAAGTGGCTCCGAAATGAGTTGTCGGCTGAAAAGATTGTATAACCATAGCTGAATGAACCATAACGGGCCTCCAATATTGCCGATAACAAACTCAAAGAAAGCCGAAAAAAGCCGCTTCTAATAACGAACATCATCTCGATAAATCGCGCCAAGAACATCTTTCCGAGAGCTAGCCGACGACCCTCTACAAGGCGTTACGCTACCAACCGATACACTGGTCGGCCCAAGGATGCACCACGAAGAGAAAACGCCGAGCCGAGGTTGAGTAAGGTCACGTGCTCCTCGTCCGATACAAGCCCGCTTACTTTGTTGTTGTGCTGTATGTACTTTGACCACCCTTCACCCTTTGTCTGGATCAGCTTGAATTGAGGTCTTCCATCAGAGGTCGATAGTGATCTCCATCGTGTCTTAAGCAAAGATAATTCGCCACGCCCGTAAGGGTTGAACCGACAGGGCCAGGACGAAAAAGGAAAGCATTGAAAGTATCGGACCAAAAATAGCATGCCGTGGCCACCAAGGGCTCATTGGCTTCCGGGCAAGCTAGACTCAAAGGGAGACATTCGGCTATGCCCATCCGCTCCCACTCTGCTCTTTTTTGGGCCGATACTCTAATGTACCAGCTTCTCCATCCCTTGAGCGCCGTCGGCCAGGCTCTAAAACTTTTGCCCCACTCCTTCACGTTGTAACCTTGGGCCGATAAGGGGAGTCTTGGGATTTCTACGTTAATCACAGTATCGGCATCGAAGTTCCCTATCGGTCCTAAGTAATACTGATCATCACTTTCGGGGATCGGGATGAGTACCTTTGAAGGATCCATTCAATTAGAGGAGCCGAGAGGTTGATCACCGAGGCAAAGAAGTCAATGGAAGCCGATTGCGAGAGGTGCGAGAGCAGAGCGTGAAAATGATCAGGGGGTCCGCGATATATATAGCGCGGTGAAAAGCAAAAGTGGCGGGAAGTGAATTCGAGGCGACGCGTGCCATTAAAACGCACTGAGATTTTTTACGGCGCGATTAAAACAAGCGGTTACTAGAACAATTCCTCAGCCAAAGACGAAGCCGATGAAGAATGAAGCCAATGAAGAATAAAGTCAATGGAGGAGTAGCCGATGGATTTTTGAAAGATAACAAGTTATCTTCCAAAAATAGGGGGCATATGTTGTCATGTGGGGACGCACGTACAGGCGCCGCCGTGACGTGTGCCGCGCCACAGAACGTGTTGCGCGCGCGCAGGAGGAGGCCACCACGAGTGGCTAAGTTTGGAAAGAGAGATTAGTTTCTATTTTATTCCTTAAGTCTAGGAGAGATTGATTAAGGTTTGGAAAGAGAGATTAGTTTCTATTTTTACTCCTTAAGTCTAGGAGAGATTGGTTAGGCCCTTGGCCATATATTCTCATGAGCTGACATTGAGAAGATTAAGCAAGTTCATTATCTCTAATCTCCGTCTCTCTCTCTCACCCAACAAGCCGACGGCAGAGGGGCAAAACCTCGCCCGGCGACGACGGATCATGACTATTTAACTCCGCACCAAGGGCTAGCTACCCTAGGTCCCGACGCCTTGACAACTCGGTATCGGCTTCGAGCGTTCCTCGTCTTCCTCTGCCAAGGCCACCGCAATGATCGCCACCACCCAGCCCTCCCAATTCACCTCCATCAGCCGCTGCCTTGATTCCTTCAGACATGTCGGACCCGTCCATTGCTGATCTGGCTAAGTTGATTGAGTCCTCGACCACGATCGTGATTTAACTGCGCAGATGACCGTGACCGCGCTGCAGAAGGAGAAGTCCTCTTCTTCGTCCGGCTTCCACGGGGGCAATGACGGCCAGCACCACAACGATCGGCCCCCGCGGTTCCAGAAGATGGATTTTCCCCGGTACGATGGCAAAATCGATCCGTTGATCTTCGTCAATCGCTGCGAATCGTACTTCCATCAGCAGCGGATCATGGAGGAGGAGAAGGTCTGGATGGCCTCCTACAACTTGGAGGACGGCGCGCAGATGTGGTACATCCAGGTCCAGACGGACGAAGGCACCCCGTCATGGCGCCGGTTCAAGGAGCTGCTGCACCTGCGCTATGGGCGCGCGCTTGCGCTTCGCCCGGCCGAATTGGTGAGTCTTGCGTGTCAGACGGCACGGTCGCCGAATATCAAGATCGGTTCCAGGCGCTCCTTCCTCGTGCCGGTCCGCTCGAGGAGTCGCAGCGGGTCCAACTCTTCACCGGGGTCTCCGCCAAGATTCGACGCCGTCGCATCGAACCCGCAGTCCCTGGCCGCCGCCATGAGTCTGCCCGGCATTTGAGTCGCGCCAGCGACGCCCCAGCGCCGGGTCCCGCCACGGCCTCTGCTTCTGCTTGCCCGCGCTGCGCCCCTGCTGCGCCGCCGCCGTCTCCCAGCGGCCGCACCCGCGACGATCTCCGTCGAGGGCCGCCAGATCAAGCGCCTCACCCAGGCCGAGCAAGAGGAGCGGCGCCGCAAAGGCCTTTGCTACAATTGCGACGAGAAGTACACCCGGGGCCACAACCGCGTCTGCCAGCGGCTGTTCCTCCTGGAGGGTATCGAGGAGGACGATGTTGACGGCCCCACCGAGGAGTCTGAGGAGGCCGCGGCCGAGGACGCCCCTGTCTTCTCCCTACAGGCCCTCGCCGGGGTCTCCTTCGCCGACACCATGCAGGTCGCCGTCGCGCTTCGGTTCGTGGCGCTGCCGCCCTCCTCGACTCGGCGACGCACAACTTCATCTCGGGCGGCCGGCGTTAAACCTTCCTCTTGGCGGCGTCCACGCCTCACGGCTATGGTCGCCAACGGCGAAGCGTCTCGTCGTGTCGTCGGTCATCCGCAATAGCGCCATCGACCATCGACAGCGCCGCATTCTCGCCGACCTCTTCGTCATGCCATTGGCGGGCTATGACGTGGTCCTCGCACCGATGGTTCGGCGCCTTGGGCCCCATTGTTTGGGACCTCGCCCAGCGTCGAATGACGTTCCAGCACCAGGGGCGCACCATCTGCTGGTCGGGCGTGGCGTCCTCCAGCACGCCGACCCTCGGCGCCACGGCGGCCGGAGAGCCCCTCCTCGACAAGCTCCTGGATTCCTTTGGGGTCATCTTCGCCGCGCCCACCGGGCTGCCCCCTAATCGCGCGCACGACCACCGCATCACCCTCAAGACGGGCGCGCAGCCGGTGGCCGTTCGCCCGTACCGATACCCGGCGGCCCACAAGGATGAACTGAGCGGCAAGCGCCGCCATGATCGAGCGAGGCATCGTCGCGCGCAATGACTCTCCGTTTTCCGCCGGTCCTTCTCGTCAAGAAATTGACGGGTCGTGGCGCTTCTGCGTGGACTATCGCGCTCACTGCGCGCTCGCTCAGGGCGCGTTCCCCATCCCGGTGGTCGATGAGCTTCTCGACGAACTCCACGGCGCGCGGTTCTTCTCCAAGCTGGACCTGCGGTCCGGGTACCACCAGGTGCGGATGCGGCCGGAGCATGTACACAAGACCGCGTTCCGCACCCACGATGGCCTATATGAGTTCCTGGTGATGGCGTTCGGGCTCTGCAACGCTCCGGCAACGTTTTAGGCCCTCATGAATGATGCCCTTCGCCCCTTCCTTCGTCGTTTCGTCCTAGTATTTTTTGACGACATTTTGATATATAGCAAGACTTGGGCGGATCACCTTCGCCATCTCCGCGCCGTCCTCTCCGAGCTGCGGAGGCACCGGCTCTTCGTCAAGCACGCCAAGTGCGCCTTCGGTGCTTCCTCCGTCGCCTACCTCGGCCACGTCATCTCTGAGGCGGGCGTCGCCATGGATTCCGCCAAGGTGCAGGCCATCCTCGACTGGCCGGCACCCCGTTCGGCTCGGGCGGTGCGTGGCTTGCTCGGCTTAGCGGGCTACTACCGCAAGTTCGTCCACAACTACGGCACGGTCGCCGCGCCGCTGACCGCCCTCCTCAAGAAGGACGGCTTCACTTGGGACGACGCAGCGGCCGCGGCATTCACAGCGCTCAAGGCCGCAGTCACCACGGCCCCCGTCCTCGCCATGCCGGACTTCTCCAAGCTCTTCATCGTCGAATGTGACGCTTCGTCACACGGGTTCGGCGCCGTGCTCGTCCAGGACGGCCACCCGGTCGCCTTCTTCAGTCGCCCCATCGCTCCCCGACACCGCTCCCTCGTCGCTTATGAGCGGGAACTCATCGGCCTCGTCCAGGCGGTTCGGCATTGAGGTCAGATTTATGAAGCGGCGCTTGTCGTCCGGACAGAACCACTCTGACCTCAAGTACCTCCTCGACCGGTGCACGCCACGATACCCCAGCACCATTGGGTCGGCAAGCTCTTGGGGTTCGACTTTTCGGTTGAGTACAAGTCGGGCGCAACGAACACCGTGGCAGACGCCCTCTCCCGCCGCGACACCGCCGGGCGAGTTGCTGGCAATCTCGGCACCCCGCTTCGACTTCATCGCTGTCTCATACGCCAAAGCCATCGATCCGCCCCGTCGCCATCCATGACGAGGTCCACGCCGCAGACGCTGCGCAGCCGCCATGGGCGATGGTGGGCGACATGGTCGCCACGACGGCGCTGTACATCCCGCCGCCTCTCCACTCTGCAGAGATCCTGGCCGCAGTCCACGACGACGGCCACGAGGGCGTCCACCGCACGCTGCACCGCCTCCGCCGCGACTTCCATTTTCCCAACATCGTCGTTTGGTGCGAGACTTCGTCGCGGCGTCGCGACATGTCGGCCGGTATAAGTCCGAACACCGCACCCGGCCGCTTGCGCAACGCTGCGATTCCTCCATCGCTCGGGCGGACATCGGTCTGGACTTCGTGGAGGCGCTGCCCCGGGTGCACGGGAAGACGGTCATCCTCTCCGTCGTGGACCGCTTGACCAGCATCGCCACTTCATCCCCTTGGCGCACCCGTACACCGCCGAGTCCGTGGCGCAGGCCTTCTTCGCCGACATCGTGCGTCTCCACGGCATTCCGCAGTCCATCGTGTCCGATCGCGACCCGGTGTTCACTTCGGCGTTCTGGCGCGAGCTCATGCGCCTCATGGGCACGAAGCTGCACATGTCCTCGGCCTTCCACCCCCAGACGGACGGCGAGCGGAAGCCGCTAACGCGTCATCATCATGTACTGCTGCTGCTTCAGCGAGCGTCGCCCGACGATGGCATCGCTGGCCGCCGTGGGCTATCGCCGAATAGCGCAGCGGTGCGGCGCCACTACGACCGCTCCATCGGCGGTGTCTTACCAGTCGGCGATGGCGTTCTGCGCCTCCGTCGTGTGACCACCTCCCTTCCACGCTTCCACGGGAAGTTCAAGCCCAGTTTGTCGGCCCCTACGCGTCGCCGAATCGATCAACGACGTCGTTGTCGCTTTGAATCGCCGCCGGGCGCGTCTTCATGATGTGTTCCATGTTGAGTGCTCAAGAAATTGTCGGGACCCCGCGCCACGCCTCGACCGCCCACATCCACCATGGCGCGGTGGTTCCCGAGCCACTCCGGGTAGAGTAAGCTCGCTCGGGCGCGAGAGTTCGCCAGTGCTCGTGCATTGGCGCGGCGGCGAGCCGCCTCGGCAACATGGGAAGACCTCAACGACTTCGCGCCGGTTCCGGACTTCAGCTCGAGGACGAGCTGGGTCTCGAGGAAGATGTCATGTGGGGACGCACGCGTCTGGCGCCGCCGTGGCGTCGCCAAGCACATGAACGTCTTCCAAGGCAGCAGAGGAGGCCACCACGAGTGGCTAAGTTTGGAAAGAGAGATTAGTTTCTATTTTATTCCTTAAGTCTAGGAGAGATTGGTTAAGGTTTGGAAAGAGATATTAGTTTCTATTTTTACTCCTTAAGTCTAGGAGAGATTGGTTAGGCCCTTGGCCATATATTCCTGTAGCCAGACATTGAGAAGATTAAGCAAGTTCATTATCTCTAATCTCCCGTCTCTCTCTCACCCAACAAGCCGACGGCGGAGGGGCAAAACCTCGCCGGCGACGACGGACCGCGGCTACGAACTCCGCAGCCAAGGGCCAGCTACCCTAGGTCCCGACGCCCTTGACATATGTTTGCACCAATTTTTGGAAACTACGAGAAGGATCGGCAGAAAAGATAAGTTTGGATACAACACGGAGCGCTTCAAAAGGATTTGGATAATGTACGGACAATATTTGGAAACAGAGTCCAAATAGGAAACTACGAAGCCGATTCGGATTGCATCGTCGTGTTGGATCGAGATTCGATCGCTTATGGGTATATAAAGCGCTACTGGGTCGCTTGAAGGGGAGACACAACAATCAACACATCTACCAGTTTTTACTTTCCGTAGTTCTTAGTCTTTTTAGCATTGTAATCTTTCCTCTGTAAGTCGACATCGATCAAATAAAGTTGCGCATCGCCGATTGTTTGATCGTCATTGGCTTTTTTCAGGTTTGATTTGTTTTGTCTTGTTGCGCATCGTCTTTTCAGAATCAATCTACCTTTTACCCTCAGATTAGTCTTAATCGACTAGTCTAGTTACCTTTCTAATCGACTTTCTGGCTGATTCTTGATTCTTAGCCGATTCGCTTCAAAGATCGGCTTGATCGAATTTCACATTACCTCCCTTATCGATTGCAAGGTCAAATCGATTGACACGCTCGCGCAACAGAACCCGGCGTTCGTCTAGTGTGTTGTGGGCCAGGAACCCTCTTCACGTTTTTGGTGCCAACAATAATATATTTGGTTTTAATTCATGTCGGAGGAGACCATAAAAACTTTTGTAATCGGGAGAAATAGATATTTGATCTTGTAGCATAATTTTCTTTTATTACTTGATCTTTATGTTTCGTTATCAATTTTACTTTTCGTAGCAACGCACGGGTATTAAACTAGTACTACTAGATAAGAAAGAGAATGTAAGTCGGACGGCAACGGAACCAATTCGCGATTTGATTCTTCAGTCAAACCGAATTCGGTTACTGTTTGCACAGCAATGTTCGCACTGCACACGCGAATGTACTGTAGCATATCGCGTGCACTGTAGCTGTACTTGGTTACTGTACATCATTCCATCAGGTTCCTGCGGCTGCGGGTGTGCCTTCCTGTTCGAAATATAGTAAACAATATATCTATTTTGATCAGTTTGATGAGATTTTTATAATGGTGCTATTTGTGTTAGTATGTAACATTTTTTTCTTCAGAGAATTCTTTACGTTTCTTTATTTTAGATTTATACAAATCAAATATGAAGCTCCATATCATTAAATAAAATAAGAGGAGCTCTATGTCTCTAGGTATGATAGAAAACGATCCAAATGCATTGGAATTCACCTGTCAATATCTAATATGACTCAATAATTCTTTCCAGCCAAAATATTTATCTAAAAAGTGTTAAACGTGTATGTGTCCGCATCATAAAGAGTGTATAGATACATCTTTCAATGAGATGTTATAGCTGTATAATAACTAGATCAACCTCAAATTAGTGGAGATCATCTCAAGCAGGGGCGAATCCAAGGGGTCGACTCCATCATGCTCGAGCCCAGCCTCCGCCGTTGCCGAGCCCCTTCAGCTGCTCTCCCGCTCTGGAGTCTAGACTCTCCAGCGACTCCACCACTAGCAGCCTGCACTGACCACTGCAACACATAGATGGTCATACTGATAGTTAATGGCGCCTAGAGGGTATCAAATATCCTAGAGGTCACTGGATCAATCGTGATCTCTCTTTTAGTATCGTACAGGCTACAAATGGTAAATGGGTAAATGAGATTACTAAGTAAATGGGTAAATGAGTAAATTGGTAATATAATAAATTAGTAATATAATATGTACTATCAAATATCAATATATCGTATCCATACTGCTATGCACTCATATTGTTATACATTGATAAAAATTACAAATATACCATACATATGTACAACATGCTCTAGGCTCTGTTGTTGGTAATATAGTTGTATTATGCTTACACATTTATAGTTGTATTTATTCATAGATTTGCAATAACGGAGAAACGAACTTTGCGCAATTATTTCCCAAGTAATTCAAGTAGTACTCCCCCAACCGATGAGAGCGTAACTCAACTAAAGATGCTTCGACTAGAATTGAATACGAATGAAATTATTGTCGATCCGTAACCGCATACCAATAGAAGATTATGCTAATGAAATTAGAGATCAAGTAAGGATTTTTGCTTTTTTTTATGCTTTTCCTTTCTTTATGTATGAATTTTAATTTTACAATACTATAATTGCTCTGCTTATTTCAATTTAGTTTATTTCAATGTGCCTTTGAGCCCACCCTCTATTTCAATTTTGACTTCGCCACTGATCTCAAGTACTAAATTACAGAGCTGTTAATAAAAACTTTCCATGGTACATGGTTTGCAGCAAGCCAAGATGCCCAATTTGGCTAAAAACATGATCCAAATGCATCTAGTTAAGACTTAGTTAACAAGGCATTGAGTATTATTCTTTTTCTAATTAAATACATTAAGTAGCATTCTTAATCTTTCCTCCCTCCATATATCAGAAAACCCAGGGCTGCGAAAAAGGACAGGCCTGCAATGAAGAACTTTGAAAGGGCTAGTATAGATGGATTTGGATTCCACCGCAACAACAGTCACAGCAAAACCTGAAATAAATTTCCGTAAGTATGTTGAGGTTACGCAGCCTACCATCGATCGGTTGAAGTACACAGAGATAAACAGGCGAATCTATAAAAACACCTATACCCGTAAGATTTCAAGGCAAACCAGAGAGCCACGTGTCGCCGTTCAGTTTTGCGGAAAAACCCCTCCGTTTTTTCGAAATTACGGATAGATCCTTCGCGATTTTTTGTGAGACAATTTTTTTTTCTTTGCGTTTAGGTCCCTGGCGCGGTATTTTACGGAAAAACCTCCCGTTAATTTCAAATCGCGAACAAGCCCTTTTCTAATTTTTCAGGATAGCGAACAGGTCCAAAAAAATAACAACTAGGTCCCTGCTTCTTACGTTCAGGTCCTTTCTCCATTTTTCTCAGGGAAAATATTTTCGCCACCGAAAAAACCCGGAAAATTTTTTTTCGTCACCCAAAAAACCTGAAAAAAATGTTTTCGTAAAAAAAAACACACAGATTCATCGAAGGTTTATAGCAAGTTATGGATTTGCCAACGGGTCATAACCGCGGGTTTTTTTTTAAAATGTAGATTCGTCCGAAGATTTATAGCGACCCACGGATTCGCCGGTAGGTCCTAACGACTCATTTTTTTAACAAACGCAACAAAAAAAACCCGAAAAAAATGTTTTCAGCACCCAAAAAAACGGAAACCATGTTTTCGTCCCGCGGATTCGCCGGTGGGTCCTAACGACCCATTTTTTTAACAAACGCAACCCAAAAACCGGAAAAATATTTTCAAAGACTCAACGTGGATTCGCCGACGCGTCCTAACGACCCTTTTTTTAACAAACGCAACAAAAAAACTCGGAAAAATTGTTTTCGCCACCCCAAAAACCCGAAAAACATGTTTTGGTCACAAAAAAACACAGATTCATCGAAGATTTTTTCCCTTTTTCCTTTAGGCTATTTTTCACCGGTGGGTGGTTTTGCGAACATGTATTATTACTCGATGAACACGTTGAGTATTTGGCTCGACAAAAGAAGGTTGTCATCTCTGATAATTTTTTTTCCTTTTTCCTCTGGACTATTTTTTACCGGTTGGTGTTTTTGCGAAAATAAAAAATTATTATTTTTTCGAGCGCATCCTATCGAAATTCAACCGGCGCAGCGTAGCGCGCTTTTCTACCTAGTATAACTGAAGTGAGAAGAACTCATGTAGAACACAATTAAACGTGAGAAGTGATATTTAATTAAAAGCCAACACTCCGCCAACAAATAAAGCATCAATAAATATGACAATGATACTACTGTCACTTCCTAGCTTTTACCTGCATCCAGTATTTCTATTTGTTGTTTTACAATTGTGCTCGCAAGCATAACTCAAAAGAAAATATCTCATCAGCGTAGCAATTCAAGACGAACAAATCTACTCCCTCTGTTCCCGAATATATGTTATTCTAGTTTTCAAATTTTATTTCTAAACATATACCATCATACAATTTTGAGGTGACTTTTTACTATTTCTCTTTCTATACCCCTCTCCTTTAGCTTTTTCATGTCATTTAATTACTACTATAGACTAGAATAAAAGCCTGCTTGGAAGAGTTTTAGATCCCAACTTCACCTGAGATCTGAAAACTTAACAAGCTGCTTCACCCGTATTGCATAAATGACACAGTTAGTGATGTGGAAGCCTGATCTAAGTTCATCAGCCTCTAGACCGCGTGCTTGATAAGATATCTCAGCCCAGAAAACTTCCAGCGTTGCGTAAGTAGTGAAGAATTCAAGCCCCGGCAGATCAAGAATAACATGCTGAAAGATCTGGAATAAAATATACACAAGGAATATAACTAAGGTGTTTCATGTTTTTTTTACAGTTACATAAATATTAAAGCATGAATAAATAGTAGATAGTTATTACTTACCCCTTCGCTAGCTTCAAGATTTGTACAACTTGTACTGACAAGAAAAGCATTAAAGCACTGCACATAAAATATTTCATTTAAATAACAGAAAACAGTGAAGGTAACCAAACCTAAGGGTTCACTTGTTGCACTTGCGTCGGAAAGCAAAGATAGAGCACCTTGCTTCAGATTGACAACACAGTAAAAATTAGCATTTACATATAGTTTGGAAGCATAGTTTTTCAAAACTATGGTTTTGATATACTATAGTTTACAATTATTTTGTCATGAATACCATAGTTTTACCAAACCCTTTGAAATTACCATGGTATTCCTTGGAACTACCAACTGTTTGGATATAATATCATAAGCCATAGCATTTGAGTAGAAATAGGCAAGAAGCTAGCCAAATCTATGAAAACTTTCGGTTGGGGTAGAGTTTCAAATACTCCAAAAATACCATGGTATCTATCAAATCATAGTTTTTAATACAGAATTTTTAGCATAGTAACCAAACACCTTATGGTATAAAATATCATGATATTCTTAGAAATTATGGTATTATCTAGAAACTATAAAAATACATTGCTTCCAAACAGGGCCTAAATGAGCATGCATGTTGTAAGGAAGTGAAACATATACCTCCATTCACCAGGAAATTAAGGAATTGGAAGGCCTTCTGTGTTGTCCATCCATATTTAGGAACTCTGTGCTGTATTCTGGCAACTTGGATATATGCAAGGAAAGTTATGAATATTGTCTTCTCTTCCTCAAATAAATATATCTATTTAACAGCGTGCATTTATATGTGCACCACATGTATGAACCTAAGATATTTGTGGTTCATACTTCACACAAATGTATTTGATGAAACACACAAATATATTATTCACTAGTCATGTGTCCGTGCAATGCAACGAAAACTCAAGTTGTGATAAAAATTTATTTGCAAAGAGTACTAACCTTATCTAAATAACAGTGTACACTCTGAATGTACAATGGTTAAATGTTTAAATCAATTCATTGAAATATATAAATTCTAAGCACCTGTTTACAAACTTGAGCTTAAAATCATTTTTAATTTCACAAACTTAAATAATAACATCACAGCACTTGGGATTGTAAGTTTGTAACGCCATAATTCGAGATCGATCATCGACCGAATAAGGCATCACCTGCTGCCCTATGAGCTTAAAGGCATTGAAGAGATAGGTGTCATCTGTATGTGGCTGCCACCATCAGCGATGTACGTAATTCGTACGCCTCGCTCCGGCCGTACCATAGCCTCACCCTATCAACTAGCTGCATCGCCTCCTCGCCTCCCCCGCGAGTGCCTCCCTCAACCTATTGACATCATCAACCACGCGCGAGCTCCAGCAGCACCGCCAACCTATCTTGCCACTCACCATCGGTGACCTGCCCCTGCGCCGCATCAACGAGATTAGGAAGGTCGCCCATTACCTCCGCTTAATGAATAAGCTCAACACATCTGCAGGAGAGGCAAGAAGCGGTGGGGTTATATAGATTCAGCAATCGAGGAGATATCTATAGAATCCAGATTAAGAAATCATCGAATAAGGAAGACAACAAAAGGGAAAGAGGCGAGAAGAGACCCAACTCTATGAATCGAACCTCTGCTTTCTTCGAAAGGGAATTAATCAATCCAATCCGAAAAGCACTGGGAGCAATTACCGCCGATTCAAATGCTAAATCAATGGGAGAAAGGAAAGCAATAAATGAGTCATGCATATTCATTTACCTTCCACGACGGGATGATCTAATACAATCTACCAGGGTGGCCACCGCCCTCTTCCCACTCAGCCATGCGGGTGCGCATACGTGTCGGGGTGAGGGTGGAGCACGGACGTACCACCACCAACTCCTAATTAGAATTAGTAGAGATAGAGATAACAAACGTATATAGTCGCGTCATGCAAAGCCATGCGCATGCTGCTGGCCGGTCAGAATCAAGTCAATATGTGATTAGATAAAAAGAAAAGATACATGAAAGTAAATATTTAATGAAAAAGATGTATATGGCAACTCAAAGGCACATAGTAACTCAAGCTATATGCGTGCAGTATATAGAAAAAGAATCGGCTGTCCATTATTTAGAAATAGAATCGACTGATTGAGATAAGAGTCTGATACGCCGCAGATCATGCATGTATGTATATCCAACCAAATTAAAATTTTCTCTGTTCGCCAATGTGTAGAAGATCGAGACAATAACGGTTTTGGGGAAGGAGAGAACGGACCACCGCTACAAACTCGTAATTAGAAGTAGTAGAGATAGAGATTATTCAGATACTATGTACACATTCTTATCCTTTGACCTTTATACTGTCTATCCAGCTAGATTTTCATGTATCAGAAAGAGAAGAATGACAAATAACCCTAAGTCCTTGTCCAAATATCTCTATTTCGAATCACTGTTTTCGTCTTGATTGATCTAAAAGTCGGTAACATATTCGTCCTCGTTATCACAGCTTTTACAAGGTTCTGATGCAAAAACACTGTTATGCTCAAGGCACAAAGCTATTAAAAAAAACCGTCTTTATTCCCAACTAAAATCGCTGATCGTGATATCTCAAATTTAAGGTACCCAGGCCACGTCAAATAGGCACAAATACCAAGTCTTTCTTCTGGAGCACAGGTTTATTCCTTCTACCTTTTATTATCATCAATCACGGAATTCTTAAAGCTCGCATTTCAGGTTCACTAGTCATACGCCCGTACGTGCGTTACAACGAGACTTCAATTTACGACAAAAAGGACTAACAGTGGCAAAGGTAGGTAATTAAAGAGCTGTGGCAACGGTCGGTAATTAAGAGTACTAATAGTGGCAAAGATGGATAATTAAAGAGCAATGGCAAAGGTCGGTAATTAAAGAGCAACGGCAAAGGTGGGTAATTTTGATGAAGTGACGTAGGAAGAAACTCTCACTTTATATATTAGAGATTGAGGCCCGGTTTTACAGGGAGGGTGCGGTCGGTGGCGACCCCCGTGGGCGCTGCTGGCTGCAGGCTTAGGGGAGGGTGGTGGAGCTGTGGAGGTTGACAGGGACAAGAAGATCGAGATAATATTAGGAGATGGAGGGAGGCGATGGCGGATCTATCGTTGGTAGTCATTGGATACATATAAGAAGGACGCATCGATGAGGTAGGAGAAAGCAGACGACGACGGGGGAAGAGGTGGGTGGCAGCATAGAAGGAGGGCCTCGCTGGCAGGCGTCTCCAATGTTGCTCCAACGCTGGTGAGGTGGCTAGGCTAGGGCTCGAGAGGCAAGAGGTGGGCGACGCTACAAGATGGGATTGATCGAGAGGTAAAACGATGGGATCAGGGAAGGGAAGTAGTAGCAGCACACTTGTAAATACCATACCGGAGGTTATACCGAATTGGCTTTTGGAATAGTACATTTTGGTAATATATATATTTATAAGTGTACATATGGTTAATTACATGTACGCCAAAGTTCATTTATAATATTACTTCAAATACATAGTAGTACTATCAAATATTAACATATAGTTTAATAGACCATATTATCAATTCCATCGATATAAGTGGTATTGATCATTATTGAAGCTAGCATGGCCGGTATTGATCGTTATCTAAGCCGATATTCACCAGTATCAGGTTTGTATGACCAGTATCAAGGTCAATACAATGTATAAGACTATTTTTTTACCGATTTAGATGTCGAAATGTTACATACCGGCTATACCGATCAATTCCGGTACAATATGATAACTATGAGCAGTAGACTTAGGAGGGAAACATGGATCGTTGGATCAGATCTATAAAACAAATGATTTTATAGGATAAAATCAGTCATTTTTTTAATGATGCATAGACAGATGCTTAATTAATTAGTAGTCGGATAAAATTAGGATCCGGGAAGCCGATTCGAGTTTGGAAAACGTTAGTTTTTCGTGTTGTCTGCGGTTATAATTAATTATGATTCGGGCTTTGTTTCGATTTGACGCGGTCCGTTCAGTTTGTTTAATTTATTTATAGTGTACATGTTGCTTCGTCAGGGTAGTCTCAACGCTTCCAGCAGTTTTTTCAACATACCATATATAATTAATGCATACGTGGAGAGAAGAATAAAAAAGAGAGAGATAAAAGATATTTCTTGTATGAGAAATAACTTGGACATACAAACCAAAGGAAGATACAATAAAAACATGCATCGGGAAGAGGACGGTTGTATCCAACTACATTCTATGTCTTGTATGATATTTATTTGATGTTTTCTATATATTTGTGCTAAGATATAAAGGGTTGGAGAGGTAGTATCTAGTACTGTTATTAATGATGTAGATGTTTTTAAATATAACTTTAAAAACAATGCATTTAGAGTCCTCTCATGTGTTGCTTGGCTAAGAAAATGCATGTTTTTTGCGAGCGCATTAATTAGACGGCGTCAGTTAGGGCTAGAGAGTTGACGTCGAACAAATGGTGAATATTGCTTGATGAATTTTGCGTCGTATATGTGTAAAAATATACCTGAACTACCTCTTAACCTACCCAAAATCTAAGAGTATGCTTACATGTTGGTCAAGGTTAATGGACATTGCATGTTTGACATGCTACGGGCTACGGCATTACATTGTTGTTGGTATACCAGCCCCATGGGAGATGAGATCCTGTCCTTTGGTGATTCGTGAATTGTTTTCCATGCCAAGTCGTTGGTGACGAAATTATGAGCTTCAAGAGGTTAGGAATTTTAGAGGAATGCTTAAAGTTCAGACGAAGCAGCTGGTCCACAGATTTAATTTGTTAAGAGGAACGAAGAACACCCCCCCCCCCCCCTCTCAAAATTGATGACATAAAGCAGAAAAATGCCTATACGATCTTATCATTTCACCAGTCCTGATTGTGTCACTGTTGGCACATATTCGCTGACAAAACGAACAAGTGACAACGAGAACCAATGCATGGACATTTCCAACGTTATGTTCTTAATTTATCTGCAGATTTGTGCCTCTTTCCACGTTTCAACGTATCATCTTTTCTCAAGGAAAGCCAAATTCTGGCTAATGTCTGATATGTGAAATGAAGTTGCTAATCCAGTAAATCAGGTACAAATACTCTGGATTCCCTTGTATGCAAAATCCACTTGTCATGCCTGCCTTAGTAAACAGAGAGTAAGGTATATTCGAGCTTCGTTTATCCCTTGTATGTATCATCTCCCTTTAGATCTTTTCCCCACAATAGAATAAGAACATATGCATGCCACGAGTTCATGGATCTTCACTTTTTCTTGGAGACATTGGACAACTTGAATAGATAGCTCCCTTTTCTAGTCCTCTCCATGTCCAATCCAGAGGCAAAATTACAATTACAGATACCTTGGCGAGATCGATCAGCCACTAGTTTCGAACAATTCAAATTTTCGCAGCAACTTTCTTTCTTTTTTCTTTCTTTTGGTTCTTTGTGTTGTAAACACTAGACAGCAGCATCAATACTGATCCTAATGTTCCCTATATCGACTAGTCAATTCCAAAGGATAGCAAACAAGTCAGTGATATTGTTCTCTTTTCCCCTTACTTTCTGGCTAATAAGAAAGTCAGGTGTAGCAATTAATTAAGAAGAACTTCCTCCTGAGAAGCTTTGGTACTTATGACCTTTCTAGTGTATGTTTTTGTTATATATTCATCATTGTATGCAGGGGCGGATCTAGCATGCAATTAGTGGGGTCAAATGACCCCAATGATTTTGCCAAAATCACATATAAATCTAATTGTATTCTATTAGTATATAAGCATATATAAGCTGCAAGTTACTGTAATGACCCTAACGACCTCAATGATCTATTTTTCTAGATCCGCCCCTGATTGTACGTACTCTTCAATTAGAAGCTTTTCTGTTGAGGTGACTCTTGAATGTCACCGATTGAGCACATATATAACTCGATCATTCATTACTAGAAGAAATTAGCTTCGATTAATGCCCATTCAGAGAATTTGTTGTTTTGTGCAGATCATTATTAGCTAGACGCGCGCTGCTGGCCTAGACGAGTATATATGCATCACATTATGGTGCAGGCGTGGACGTTCTCCTCGTTGAAGAGCGCGAGCGTGTGGTCGTCGACGATGTGCGTGAAGGCGTGGTTGGGGTAGGATCCGACGACCGGCGCGTTGTAGCCGTGGCGGTAGTACTTGTGCGTGGCCTTGTACGTGTCGTCCTCCAGGTACTGTATCGCGAACGGGTAGTACTCGGCGTCGTACGGCCACGGCCAGAACTCGGCCGCCCGGCCCGTGCGCCGCGCCGCCCGGAGCACCTCCCGCCGGTCCACGTACCCCGTCACCGTCACCTTCTGCGTGTCCATGTCGATCTCCACCGTGCTCACGCCTGCAAGCCACAACGCACATGCAGTTAACGGCATCCGATCCGTATGTGTGCATGCATGTCACGTACGTATACTACACGCTCGCACGTTCACCGAAACATGCATGCATGCGTCTCCAATGTTTCTGACTGGGATTAATTGTTCGTGCCTTCGAGCCGGGACATGGCCTTCCTTACTCGCTTCTCGCAGCCCTCGCAGTCCATGTGAACGTTCATCTCCACGATCTTGATCACAAACACAGCAAAAACGCGGACTCATGAAACGACTAGTTAAGGCTATGCATGCCATCTCGTGCACACACACATATATATGCATCCGTCTAGCCACTTACAGACAAGGCGTCCGACAATGTAGTGCTCCTCTGCTGGGTCCTCCAAAAGCGCAGCATTTTCGCGGCGGCGCTGGGTGTGGATGGATGCACGAAGGTCGCAGAGACGATCGAGGCGTATAAATACTACCGTGAGCGAAGGAATGCTGCATGGTGACTTCGTAAGCTAGCTGGCCCGGGATATCAACATGCGCGAACATTATGATGCAGAGATGCTAAAGCATGCATGGTTGCTCGCCTTTGGCATCGATGCCTCCCAGCACGAGGAGATATATATGCACGATCGAATTCAGGAACAAATTACTCCTCCGGACACAATTGTGCAGTCAGACTTTCAAACTTTAACTGCTAACATCTTTCTAAATATTTATATATATATAGAAATAATATGTAGATTTATATTGAAAACTACTTCCATAATATTATAATTGTATTAGATTTCATAAATATATTTTAATAGAAATTAATGATAAAAGCTATGTATTGAAGAACATGTCGATATCTAAAACAATTATTTGTGACGGGAGGGAGTAATTTGTTTTGTTCTCCAGGGAAGGTCCGGACATGTTGGGGGCAAGAACCATGTCAATCTATCTCTCAAATGGAAGTCGGCGAGGATAATGTTCACGAATCCATTCCAGCCAGGATAACGTTAGGATGTAGAGCGGAGGAGTTTCATTTTGCCATTTCCCATCGGCCGTCGCTAAGACTATCTCTAGCGGTATTTCTTTAACCTCCAAATTCCTTCACAGACAGATCCCAAACACTCCAAAGAATTTTCTTCACGGTTCCATTCGGAAGGAATTTGGAGAGTCAGAAAGAGATTCTCTCCAATCTCTATACAAAACCATTCGAGGGAATGCTGCTGGAGATTAGGAATGAAGAGAATGAATATAAGAAAGAAAATGAGGGAAGAGAAGAGAATAAAGGAAAATTACTAGAGATAGTCTAAGCGCTATCCAGGTCGCATTGTTCCATGTCATTTTATAGTCGAATCCAGAGCTATGCGACTTGTATCGTCTCATCGGTGACATGATGGTGAAAAGCAGAGGGCTGTAGAGTAACTGGCAGATTGGTTGCTCTCGGGAGTTCTCTCGACACTGACAGATTGCAAACAAGGTGTGCAGCACAACGTAGGGCCTGGTTCTGAAAACGTAGCCCAGTGTACCTAAGTTTCCGTAAGTAATTGGCGGTAAAACCATGGAGTTGTGCGGACGGCCAGGCTATCGGGCCAGAATACAAGCCTTGCAAGTTAGATCTGCGCCAATTTATGAGCTTTCTTAGGACATGAAGCCCCGCCCAGCACAAACGGAATGCTTCCGGCCCATCCCACCAGTCCCTGCGACAGATACTGACGAGAAGGCACGGAACCACTTTGGAAACAAACCCAACACACACGACACGCATCTCGAATTTTTTTATTTAATATTTATTTTAAATCTTTTTCGAAAATAATCGACAGAAACAAAAAAATAGCAAAAACGCCCTCCCGTTGCCTCATACTGGGGCGATAGGAGGGTGCGCCGACGGCTTCTAACGGTGAAATTTCAAAATTTGACGGTGAAATTTTTAAATTTTAAAAAATATCGTTGGGCGCCTGATACTGGGGCGATAGGGCCCAACAATTTTTTTATTTAATATTTGTTTTAATTTTTTTATATAATAAATGGGAAAAAATAACCTGTTGTAAAAATATCAGGAAGCACATTGCCCGAGATAAATATCGCCATAATATGGAGTGATCGTCCCATATCCAGACGATATCTACCCTTTATAACCTTCGTTCTCGCTCACGGTCTCACAAAGCCAGCAACGAAACAAGAAGAAAGAAAAGAAGAGAGAATGGAAGGAGAGGGAAGGAAAAAAAAAGAAGTAGAGGATCAATCCAAAATGCCGAGGTATGCAAGTGGAAAGGGAAAGGGGAAAGCAAAGGAACAGGGAAGCGCCTCGGACTGGCCGCGCAATGTTGTGTACCAGGACCTCTTCCTACCTTGCGGGGTTGTCCCACCGATGTGTCTATGCGGAAATCCTTGCAGGCTTTGTCCACTCTTGAGAAATTCCAACTTGGAAGAGAAGATATTGGAAGTGTTGTAACTACGCCTTCGACCCGCCGGAGAAAAGCATGAAGAATCGCCAGTTGGTAACAATCATATGTGTTTCGTAATATTTCTACATAAAATTTTGCTAATTTATGTTTCATGCAGTCGCCTCCGCCGCTGTGTGAATTTAAGCAGTAGTTTGATATGGAGATCGACCCCGAAGACCAAAGGTTCTTTGATCAAAGCATCCGAAACGAGGAGTTCAGGCGGCAGTTTCAAGCGCAACGTGACGCCGAACACAACGAGGCTCGTCAAAAGGAAGCGGAGGAGAAGGAGGCTGAGAGAGAGAGAGAGGGGAAACGAGAGAGGGCACGTCGTGCCAAAAAAACCCCACCAGAGGCATGGGCTAAAGGGAAGTGGTCTCGATCTACTCAGTAGACGTAAAGTTGTAACTATTATTTTCCTTGTTCGTGATGCGCATCCCAGTTTTATGTCGTAATGAAGAGTGTGGTCTACTTTATTTTCCGCAGTAACTTCTGATTTGAGAAATCGTGGCCATTTAGGGGTTTTCGTAGCCTCGCGGGGTCCTCCTTATCCGCACGGTCCTCCTCCTCTATCAAGTCAACTATGTGCTCCACCTCCCCCCTCGTCGGCCACCCCCCGCGCCTCCACGACTGTCTCCTCACCACTCCCGATCCCCTCGCCACCGCCAATCTCGTGTCCCCTGTCTCCAGGCTCCTCGCCACCTTCATCATCGCATTCTTGCATATCTGTTTTCTCCTCCTCCGTAATATCTACCCCAACATCACGAACCTCCGACACTGATGGAGTTACATGGTACCACTGTATCAGCAACATGAGCGGCTAGCCCCGCTCTACGGCAAACCCAACACAGCTCCTCCATGACGATGTCGCGTTAATAGGAATCAACTCTCCATAAAAACAGTGTTGCGCACGATTTACTACTGCTCTAACCCACAGCCGAACAGTCTGGGCATTCAAATTGAATATCCGAAATATCCACTCCAACAAAATCCTGTATGTCCTATCTCTCGGCCTAGATATGCCCCGTATGACTCTTGAAAATGCTGACAAATCCACTCCATCCGGCCCCTGTGCTATCTCCCCATCTCCATAAAATATTTAAAATTACAATTTCTCTGACATGCCGCCTACAACATCGAATCGAAAAATTCATCTGTTCTCTATCTAACCGCATCATGCATTACCATATAAATGTTACATTATATTGTCAAATTTTTTTCTTTATTAATTTCTAACGGTGCCTGACATTTCCAATTTTTTTACTCTACTAATTTCTAACTTAGCACGGTGCCTGACAACGTACGATATGTTGCTAGCCTACAATATTTTTAAATACTACTCTAAAATACAATATATAAAACGTATGGTGATCATACTAAGAAATCCGACTTTAAATATATCATATTTTTTTTAATTTCTACGTCACAATTTCGGAACATTACCCACGCAACATATGGCTAGCCTACCATGTTTTATCATAATATTAAATTTCTACCGCATTACATTTCTAAATATTGCCTAATACATTATTTGCATAACAAAATTTTAACTACACAATTCTACTACATTAAATTTCTAAATATTGACTAATATTTCTACTACATTGAATCTCAACATTTCTAAATACTAAATACTACACAATCCTAATATTTCTAAATACTACATTAAATTTCTAAATATTGTCTAATATTTTCAAGACATTAAATTTCTACATTTCTAAATACTAAATAGTACACAATCCTAAAATTTCTAAATACTAGACAATCCTAAATACTAAATACTACATTAAATTTCTAAATATTGCATATAAAATTTTCAAACTTACGTATGCAAAAACGACGAATCTACTTTTGCCGTCTCTTTTTTCCTCTCCTCTCTCTTCTCTCCTCTCCACTCCTCTCCTTTCGCTGCACTGCGCTCGGTTGCTCCTCACCCCGGCCGAAATGAGCACAGTAGTCGGTGAGGCGGGCTTTAAAAGGCGCCTCTCACCCCACCCTTGGGCAATGGGCGCCACGTAGCCACAGTCTCCGTTTAAAACCGTTCGACCAGCCATTACATAAGCCCCTATCGCCCCATACTGGGACTACGGGCGGCTATTTTTGCTATTTTTTGTTTGTGTCGATTATTTTCGAAAAAAGATTTAAAATAAATATTAAATAAAAAATTCCACGCATCTCTTTCTCAAACTTAAAAACATCCCAGACTTGCGTAACGTCAAGGCACATGACTCACATGGCTCCAATTCTAAACAGTGACAAAAGTGGCCAAACTATGCTTGTTTATCAGTCTGTGCGATGCTGGGGTCCGCGCCTGTGTAATGTACTGTATAGTGGTGCGTTCCTGGTTCAAATGTCGGCTGAAATTTCAGCTCGGTAGGGTAGGATAAAAATTTTTGAAAAAATTTCAAATTGCTAAAGTGATTTTGGGATTTTTCGTCGAGATTTCGGCCTTTTAGATTGAGATAATCATAAATTTGACTGGTTTTTTTATGTTTTAAGGATTGAATTTCACACTAATTTTTTACGGTGAATTATAATGTCTTTTATGAAGAAATGTTTGTGAATTTTTTTTAAAAAAAATGCAAATTTCGTTTAATCCATAGCAATGCCACGGACACAGACATTATTGGCGGGTCGCTTGAAACCTAAATGTTGATCCTAGACTGACATGAAGATCTGTCTAAAAAAACTATTACTGCTACATCCCCTACTACTATTCCCTCACTACTACCACCCCACCACTACTACTCCAACAGAGCTACTACTCCCACGCTACTACTCTTGCAGAGTTCTTTTGCTGTTATCACTACTAGCTAGCTAGTAGTACTAAGCAGCGGCGTATGTATATACGTACGTACCATTGCGTATGCTCCGGCGGCGGCGGCGCCGAGCTGCACGAGCTGTTCCATTTGCTTGCGTGGTGCTTCTCCTGGTCGCCGCCGGCCGCGGCCTCGGCCTTGTTCTTGCTGTGATGGTGGTGCACTGGTGCCCCATATTAATTTCCAAATACTAGTACCTACTAAATAAGTAGCTTGAAATATCAACTATAACGGATCGATCTGCAGGTAGCTAAGCTAACGGACCGAGTAGGTGATGTATGGATGGATGTGCTGTGCTGTTTGTGATGCTTGGCACAATTAAGGGCCGGGCATGCATGTCCTTATATAGTGTGTCAACTGAAGCAAGCTAGCTAGCTGGAACGCGTGCGTATAAACGTCGACCTGCACGGCGCGTACACGATTCACAACGCCATCGACACGGCCGGCTGCCCTTGCACGCAATTAAATTAAGCAACACGCGTTAATTACACAACTTGTTGACCCTCGTCTGAGGCTATAGCAGGTTAATCTACCTGACACGTCGATACATCGATCGGCCATGTACGAACGACGAAGCCGACCTCTCCATATAGTACAGTATTTCGCTCGCTTCCGTCATCTTACGAAAGTGACACCTAGCTAGCTTCTAAATACTACTTACTATTCAAGAAGATCGAGTTTGTGCGCGTATAGCCGCTGAGTTGCTTAACCGCGTCGACCGACCGACCGACCGACCAACGCGGCTGGGCTAGCAAGGGTTTCGATGGACGCAACGCAACTTGCAGAATTTTCCATCAGTGCCGGCCGATCGATGAACCTGAAATAAGCAGAAAGCAGATATATAGGAAATCATCATTGATTAATTAATTAGCGTTTACATGACGACCCAAGCTTATGCTGATGGCTAGCTTGCTATGCCGCTAGCGATGTGACCGGCCGATCAATTAAATTGACGGTTTGCTATAGCCTATAGCGTTTACATCGATCGATTGATCGACGGAGAAAGCTAGGCTAGGTGGTGGCTACGATAGAGATCCAGGCGAAACAGACAAATCAGTAGCAGTACAGGCAGGCACGCACAAGCTAGGCGCCTTCCTTTGACCTCCCTACTATTGGATCGAGGGAGGGAGGATGGATTAATTCCTTCTGAAGCAACCAACTAAACCGCTTGCAATATCTATCTTATCTCACAAGTCACAAGTAATTATCTTATCTCGTACGTACGCGGGGGCCTTAAAAATTTACGCGCCTAGCTTCCAACTCCTTTATATACTCGCCAAATTTCCTCAGTTTCTCCTCGTCGATCACAACGCACAAAATCGTAGCAAGTTTCTTATAACTCCACGCAAGACACGTACTGCGCGCTTCTGCAGAGAGACACTGCACCAGCTGCTCCATCGATTCATTCCTAGCTAGCTACAGATCATCGAAATGGCGCACCACTTCTTCGGTCACCACCACGGCCACAAGCTGGCGGAGGCCGACCCTTCCAAGGTGGCCGGCGGCGACTACCGCAAGAAGGAGAAGCACCACAAGCACATGGAGCAGCTCGGCCAGCTCGGCGCCGTCGCCGCCGGAGCATACGCAGTGGTACGTACGTACGTAAGATCGATCGAAACGACTACTGCATCATGCACCCAACCTCTGCTTAATTAACAGAGATCATGGGTTGCTCGTGAGCCGTCGCTACTTCAATTATTCCGTTGTACGTGAGTACCCAGCTTAATTATTTCGTAGTCACTAATATATAGTTTCTGAACATTAACTTGGAACAGCATGAGAAGCACAAGGCGAAGAAGGACCCGGAGCACGCACACTCGCACAAGATCAAGGAAGAGATCGCCGCTACCATCGCCGTCGGCAGCGCCGGCTTCGCGTTCCACGAGCATCACGAGAAGAAAGACGCCAAGAAGCACCGCCGCCATGGACACCACCACTGATTACCATGCTGCGACGCGCCATATATGCGCATGTATTGTACTAGCTTTTGCAGTAGGATAAAATAAATCGGACGTGCCCTCTACTTATATATATGCATCCTACTACTACTGTTTCCTGGAGTCCATGGGTGTGCACGTCTCGACTAGTTGGATTGCGTATGTTTGTTCGTTAAATTACAATCGTATTGTTATCTTCAGGCTTCATGCTAGCTTTTACGTATAGATTTCATCCTTATATATATACAGACACACTACTACAGAACGGCACATCAGAATCGGTTCTTTTTTAGCATTAGAATCGGTTCTAGTGGCGATACGATGTCCTTAGATAGTGATGAGGTGGAGCTATCAGAATCGGTTTTGACCCGATCGTGATAAAATGTCATCGAATCGGTTCTTTAAGGAAAGTGATTCGATGACCCCTCATCGAGATCGGTTCTTTAAGAAAAGTGATTACGATGACACCGCCATCGTAATCACTTTTCTTAAAGAATCGATTCATCGAAATCACTTCCTTAAAGAACCGATTCGATGACCCATTGGGGTGTGCCATTTTGCAAATTCTCCAAAAAAGCCTGTAAGAACACAGATGCATATATCACATTCACGTAACGAAACGCTTTAATTACAATAAATATATATCATAGTCGTTCACAATATACAACTCAAACATGCTTGACAATCAAGACATGGACTTCCTCGATACATATCAAATTGACATATATTATTAATATTGTTTACATATGGACTAGTAGGATGCTTGGGATCTCTAAACTGCCATCCTCGATATAACTTCTAACCATACCCATCGCATAAGTAGTCTCGTAAATTGTTGAGTGCTTTCTCGTCTAAAATCTTCGGGGATATTGATCTTTTGGAAAACGAAATGATCAGACACTTTCGGTTTCAAAATTTCTATGTAAAAGGCTAAGTATATTATTATGCACGTACATATACCTTAGGGAAAAGTTGTGAGTTGCCGACCATGATGAGCATGTACTGCATGACATAGAAGCCGCAATGGTCACCGCTGCCCTGTTGATGGCAATTTGTGAAGAGAGAAAAGAAATTCAGCCCACGAAGATTAGATGTCAAAAAAATTAATCATATATATGCTAGGCACTTGTACCTTAAATCGCTTATACTGCAGTGTCTTGCCCTTTTTGTCGTCGTGCGGCCCTCCTTCATCGACATAGTCTGAGAAACCCCTGCATACATTGGAGAGCACCATTGAGTCAAAAAAAATAAACGTAGTTAAATTCCTCAGATGTGTTAGGTTACAATAATGTGCTTATACGCAAAGGAGGCTTGATCACGTATGCCATCGGTCTCTTCTCGTAGAAGTTAAATGTGTAGACTGTGTTTTCACTCGGAACGAGGACGAGTAGAACCCAATGGTTGCTTATTAAATAAAATGTAGTGCAAGGAAATAAGTTCACATACGGTTTTAAGTGCGTACAAGTAATTGAATCGAAAAGTACTACTTACTCCTCGTGGTACGGCAATACAATGAAGTCCTTTTTCGACTCAGCATGCAATACCCCCTTGATGTAGCTAGCAACGAACACCGGTTGAAGCCTAGCCAAGGTCGCAGACACAAGCTCGGGGTCGACAAACCCAACTTCATGTAGATGCGTCACGGCTCGTTGTCTCATTATCCTGCAACTCGTGTTGAATGTGAGAAAACATAATGCAAAATCCTATAAAAATCATGAGCGCAAGCAATATGGTGTGTGTCGGGGGCCGGGCAACCCTTGGTCGGTCAGCACAGTCGACCGGTCCCCTAGCTCGGAAAGCCTCGATCAAAGACTCGGATAAAGCTCGAGGCCGCTCGACCTAGGGCGCAGTATCTCCGAGCTCGGGGCCCTCACGACCTTCTGTTTGGGATGATTCAAGGTCGGTGGCGTTCCTTGGATCCCGACACGTCATCACTTGGCGATTCTGAGCGTGGGATCGTGGAGTAATCTGCAGCGCCAAGACGGCGGGATCGAGCGGTTTCCACCGCCCATCAATGTGCATGAAGGCCACGATCCGAGGAATACTCCCGAGCGTTGCAAGAAGAATGGGTATAAGGCGAGGCTTTGTAAACACTTAGGCAGAGAACCCAGGCAGACACACACCCGAGTTCAAGTTTAGACTTAGCATCGTCAAGATTGAGTGTAACCCTCTCTTGTACTCACAAACATCGGAACCACCACCGCAAGGTGGCCGGAGTAAACTATTACCTTCTCGGGGCTCGAACCAGGATAATCCTCCATCTCGTTCGTTGTCCCCTAGCCCGACCATCGACCTCCTCGACCTCATCCCCTGCTCGAGCAAAGCGCGATTGTGGTCCCATTTCTCATTGACCCTACCTCATTTTCTGCGGTTGGCGATCCCGATCGTCGGCAGTGGCGCCACCGTGGGGCCCGATTGCTTTGTTCATTCACAGGAAAAACTCCGAGGTCTTAGGAGCATGGCGTTCTCCATCGACGAACACTCTTCGAGCGTGGGATCGGACGCGGAGTCCGGCTCCGCATCCCTGTTTTCGCCTTCCCCACCACCGTGTGAGCAGCACGTCTTCATGGCGGACGCCTCCGGTGAGGACGCGGCAGCGGCGGATCGCGACCCACAAACTCCCGAGGATGCTCGTCGAATGGTCCACGTTGCGATCAATCAGGCCATTACCGCGCTCCGATGGGAGGACCAGGAGAGGCTCCCTCCCTTGGGGGAGCGCCTTCGCGCTATTGCCCGGATCATGGCTGATCCCGATAGGGCAAAATCGGAGCTCTTTGGTCGGGCCTTGGCCGAAGAACTCGACCATGGCTGCAATCGAGGCCATTCCTCCGCAGACCGGTCACCGCTCGAGGACCCCTTCCACGAGAAGCGGCGACAATTCATCACGTCGTCGTGGCGCACCCATCGGCCGTCGCCGAGGCGAAAGCGCCGTCTCGGCAACACCCTCGGGGCAAGACCCGGCAACCGGACGCGAGGTGAGCCACACGAGCTCCACGCCAATGGCAAGCAGTCACGGGACTTTCCCGACATTCCGCCAGCGCCGCCACGCGACAGACCGCCGCAATACCTCCCAGCGACTCCGTGCTCGGCATCATGACCAATCTCGCCAAGATCGGGTCGTCAAGGAGCCCGCTCGGATTCGACAGCGATGGAGATCTCGTTGGCGCGATCGCTCCCCGTACACGTCGACCCCGCGGTTGTGTGGCGTACTCGGCGACCTTCGTCGCGTATCTTTGGCTCGCTTTCGGTTTAAACCGCTTTGATCGGCGCCGACGGAACCAAGAACCCCGCGAGTTCTGTCCATCTACTCGACCGCCATTTTGGCGGCGGAGGTAACGAGTTGGTCATGGCCAACTATCTCCCGACCGTTTCGGGCGGCGCCGCCCGAACTCGCTCTTCAACGAAACCGGTTCCTTGGTCGTGGCGCCAAATCGAGCGCCCGCTCCAACTTCGGAGTCATACGGCGGCGAGGAGGAGAAGGACTTGGATCGCGTCATCGGGGCAAGCGAGCCTCTTCGTGATTTTGTGCGGCGGTTCATCCGCACAAGGAACGATTCCAAGCATCTCGATGAAGCGGTTATCAAGGCCTTCAAGTTCGGCGTTATGACCGGCGCCTTACAAGACCTCGAGATCACGACAAGGCTCGGCGTCAACAAATTGTTTCGCATGGCGGAACGCAGTCGCGAACGCGACGGCGCCGTCCATTGAAGCGCGATTACGACCAAGGTAAGATTGGTGCGAGCCACTCTGAGGCCGCCCGCCCAACTCCAAGGGCGGCACCAAGACACACGCACCAAGAAGCGGAAGCGTGACCGCAGGACCGGCGGAGGTCACCGCGGTCATCGTCTCGGCGGATGGCGGCGTGAGGTCCTTGAGTCCGGGATCGACTTCGGGGCGGGACCCGACCTCGTCAAGGTCGGCCTCGATCCCCGCCGAGCCTGAGGCCACCCGAAAAGAGGGTGGCGGCACGACCTCGGAGGACCGACGCCGACGGCAGGAGCCGAAGAAGCGGTCGAGGTACGACGAGGCGAAATTTTACTGTTCACGCAGGCGGTCGGCCACGACCTGCGATCTTGCGAGGCTTGGCGAGAAAGCTTGAAGCCTTCTATGACGGACGTGGTGAGATGCCCGTGCTCCGAAGGATGACGACCACCGAAAGGGTGAATGCCGGGTCGAACACGGCGACCTCGACTGGAATTCCAACAGCGGCGGCCGGATTGACGTTATCTTGGCGGCTCGGCCCTACCGATCCAGCGCGAGATCAAAGGCCGCTGCTCGGACCATCTATCGAGTTACATCAGAAAGCCCGTCGGCGGCATTGCAAGTGGGCGGGCCACCATCACCTTTTCTCCGGAGGATGCCTTACAAGGTATGGCCGAGACTTAAAGACCGCCTTGAGTCGTGACCCGACCATCGGCAACACGGTGGTCGGGCGTGTCATGGTCGACGGCGGCTCTCTTAATTTCTTTGCGGCGGAAGCACTCGGCCGGATCACGATTCCCGGTCAAAGATCAAAAGCATCGCCATCCCTTCTTGAATCGTTCACAGGAGCTCGACTACTCCTTAGGGGCGGTGGTCTTGCCGTCACCTTGGCTGCTCGGACAACTTCCGCGACCGAGCTGATCACCTTTGAGGTGGTCGAGGCGACCTCCGTCTAACGCTATTCTCGGAAGGCTGCCCTCATCAAGTTTATGGCGGCTAATCATTACGGTCATCGGTGCATGAAGCTCCCAGCCCCAACGGCATCGTTACGTCTTGCGATGACTGCAGCGGCACATGGCTGCGAGACCAAAACCTGGCGCTTCGCCGCATCTTTGCCCAAAGAAGGTCCAGAGGTGACGGAAAAGAACGCCCGGCAGAAGGCGGCGATCCAACCCAGCGGGGCAACAAAGGCCGTGCCGCTCGGGGAAGGCGACACGACCAGGTGTGTCCACGTCTCGGCCGAGCTAAGTCCCAAATAGGAACTCGAGCTCGTCACCTTCCTTCGCGCCAACAAAGGTATATTCACTTGGGAGCCTGCAGATATGCCTGGCGTTCCAAGGGAGGTGATCGAGCACAAGTTACAGGTCAGAGCCGATTCTAGACCTGTGCGTCAGAAACTGCGTCGCTTCTCCCCAGAGAAGGTTGCTGTCATCAAGAAAAACCTTGATAAGCTCCTGAAGGCCGGCTTCATCCGCGAGATCGACTACTCAGAGTGGTGGCCAACCCGGCCATCGTCTTGAAGAAAGGTGGCAAGTGGAAAATGTCGTCGACCATACGGGGTTGAACTCGGCTGCCGAAGGACAATTTTCCCCTTCAAGATCGACCGGATCGTCGACTCCACCGCCAACGCCAAGATGCTAAGCTTCTTGGATGCTTACTCGAGCTACCACCAGATCAAGTGGCGGTCGACGACGAAACAAGATCGCCTTCATCACCCGTTCGGCACTTATTGCTACACGACCATGTCGTTTAGTCTGCGCAATGCGGGGCAACATTCCAAATTTGATGACTAAGACCTTCGAGCCGCAGATTAGGCGAAACCTCGAGGTCTCGTAGATGACATCATCGTCAAAAGCCCCTCCGGGGCGACCACGTCCGTGACCTTGAGAAACATTTGCAAACTGAGCAGTACAAAATCAAGCTCAACCTCGAGAAGATGGAGCCCCGACCTCGATCAAGCAAGTACAAAGCCTCACCGGCCGCATGGCCGCCTCGTGATTCATTTCGAGGCTCGGCGAGCGAGGTCTCCCATTCTTTAAGACCTGCGCAAGCACGGGGCTTTGAATGGACTCGAGCTTAACGATCTTTCGACGAGTGAAGGTATATCATCATCCCCACCCTCCTTACAAGCTACTGCAGCTGGCGAGAGGTTCTTTGCTCTATCTTGCGACCACCGCCCAAGCCGTGAGTCTTGTCCTAATTGCGAGCAGGGGCACAAAGAAAGATCAATTTACTATGTCGGCGAGGTCTTACATGGCCCAAAGGAGCGTTATCCGCAAGTCGTAAACTTCCAGATGCTCTTCTCATGGCCTCGCGCAAGCTTCGACACTACTTCGAGCGCATTCGTGGTCGTCCCAGCAACTTCCGCTCGGTGACATCTGCGGAATCCGATAGCGGACGGATAGCTAAATGGGCTATGGGCTGGCGGCGTTTGACATCCGTGTCGTGGCGAACAGCTATCAAGTCACAGTGCTCGCCGACTTCGTGGTCGAACAGACGTCGCAGCCGCCCCAGGCTCGAGGTCGAAGAAGAGAAGCCTGATCATGTTCTTCGACGGCTCGAGGTCCTTCAAACGCTTCGAAATTTGGGATACTTATCCTTACCCAGGGCGCACCAGTTGAGGTATGTAGTTCGTTTTGGCTTTCTGCGACCAATAACATGGCGAAATATGAAGCTCTCTTGGCGGGCTTACGAGCACGCAAGTCCTTAGGCGTCTGACGGTTGGTCGTGAAGGAGACTCGGCTTCGTCATCAACCAGTACAACAAGGACTATCAATGCTCGGGGGATGCAATGGCAAGGTATCTCGCCGAGGTCCGCAAGATGGAGAAATGGTTCCAGAACTTGGAGCTTAGGCATGTCCCTAGGAAGGACAACTCCAGTGCCGACTTTCTCTCCAAGCTCGGCTCTTCCGACGAAGAGATACCCCGACGTCATCCTCGAGGCGGCGACGACTCGTCTATCTCCGATCGAGGTCGTGCTTCTGTGGTGGAAGGTATTCCGCATGGGCCGAGCCCATACACGCTTCTGACACGGGCGACTGCGCCCGACCCCGCTAATGACGCGGTGATTAAGCGTCGAGCAAGCTTGTATAAGCTCGTGGATGGCAAGCTCTACAGACGGAATGTCTCTGGCATCCTGACTCGGTGCATCTCCACGGAGGAGGGTAAGTACCTACTCAACGACATCCACTCAGGTCTCTGTGGGGCGCACTCTTCGTACAGGACGATGGTCGGCAAGGCCTTCCGTCTGGGATATTACTGGCCGACGGCATTACAGGATGCTCGGGATATTGTCCGGACCTGCCGAGCATGTCAGTTTCACGCCAGAAAGGTACACCAGCCGGCCTACGCCCTTCAGACCATTCCGCTTGCCTGGCCTTTCTCGACCTGGGGGCTCGATATCCTCGGCCCCTTTCCCAGGCAACTGGGGGGAGAAAGTTCCTGTTCGTGGCCATCGACACATTCACCAAATGGATTGAGGCTGAGCCAGTCTCGACCATCACTGCTCGGGCCGCTGTTCGTTTTTTCCGTTTGTCCGTGGTCACCAGGTATGGGGTCCCATGCGAATTATCGCGACAATGGTACTCGGTTTACGATGAATTATTCCAGAATTTCGCGAGACATGGGCACCAAAGTGTGTTTAACGCGGTGGCTCATCCTCGAGCAACGGAGCGGCAGAGCGCGCCAACAGACGAATCGTCCAAAGCGTCAAAAGGCGAAGTTACGATGAGCTCAAACGCTACTGCGACGACACAGGTGGGCGAACTTCCCACCGTCTTATGGTCTATTCGTACCCGGATCGGTAGAACAGCAGGTCCACACCCTTCATTTCGTGTTTGGTCTTCGGCCGCCCCGCCTCCGGAGGTAACGCCGGCTCCGCCAGGTCGGTCTGTCGACCACGTCGACCGAGCAAACGGTCTCTTGACCTTGCCCTCGCGGAAGAAGTAAGATGTCGCAATCGCTTTCTCGATCAACGCATTACACCGCAAGCTCTTCGCGGACATGCGTCTCGTCGATGCGACCTAGAAAGCTCCTTGTTGGGGACTTAGCCACGAGGCGGATTCGGTATTGTCCAAACCAACAAGTTATCCCATGATGGGAGGGCCATTATAGAGTCGTTTCAGCAGATCGCACGGGCTTACTGGGCTAGCGATGCCCGATGGCGAGAGAGCTTTCTAGCTCGTGGAACATAGATCAACCGCGCAAGTTTTATGTGTAATCTCTATACCTTTAAAAGCTTCAATAAAAGGATATTCTCCGATTTCTATCATTCATGTCTTTTTCTTTATGAGCGTCTCTGTAATTTTTCTTCGGGCACGACTTTCGCATTCGCTCCTTAGTCTGGGTATCACGAGCTTTACGTTCACCCCCCCAGTGGTCGAGCTCAACGTAAGCCAAAACTCTTCGCAATCAGCTCACCCCCCTGCGTCCGGGTTTGAACTACAAGCTCGGCGACCTTTGGCTATTCGGTGCGTGCATGGTGGTGGTCGTGGAGTTGGTGATTTATTCACTTTGGGTTAAACTTCTTTGCATTTCTTTTTTGCGAGTACTCCATCTCGATTCTGCAGGTCATGGTCATTTGCTCGTCTTATACTTGTGTCCAAGGTCGGCGTTGCTCGACCTTAGACCCAACGGGGGCTGGCTAGGATGTAACATCTACGAACGACCTATGGATCTTAATCGCGAATAAGAAGCGCACACTTCAAAAAAGGTAACCCAAACCGATTGATAACATCGAATGTTTTCTGAGGATCAAGGATGTTTGAGCTCTGATCCTCCATCTCGCTGCATAAGCTTCTCTTGCTCGAGCTCGGCGACTCGCCCGCAGCGTCGAGGCTTCGGTTTGCCGCAGAGAGGCCTCGTTGGTTGTGTCCGTGGCTCGGCGGCGTTAAATCGTTGAGTTGGGCCAAGGCGGTCTTCGCCGACTTCTTGCACGCCCAAGTTTCTCCTCCACCCGCGACTTTGGCCTCTAGCTCGGGAGACACCTTGGTTGAGGATGATAGCTCGGCAGCGATCCTCTCCAACGCCTCGACCTTGGCACGCTGTCGGCGAAGCGCCGTGGCAGTGCGTGCGGTTTGCTCATGGCGACTTCCTCAAGTGCCACGACCTTGGCGCTTCGTCGGCAAGCGCTGGGCAGCGGCGGGCTTGTTCTCGGCGGCCTTCTCGAGGGCCTCGATCTGGCGCTGAAGGGTCTCGGCGCCGAGTCAAGAAGTCCGCTCTGCGGCGGCCTTCTCCAGCAGCTTGACCTTGGCGCTCTCGCATCAAGGGCCTCGATCGCTTTGGTCGCTCGGCCTTCGTGCTCTGCGCTTTGAACCCATGCTCGCTCGGAGGATCTGGTCCTCTCGAGCTCGGCGGATGGGACACCTCAGCGCCACCATCGTGCGACCGGTCGTTGAGCTCCGGTTGAGCCGCTCGATTTCTGCGTCGGCCTCAATGGTCGCTAGCAGAGGCCTGGAGCGCTCGGACTCCCTCTCTTCCACGGCGTTCAAGATCTGGCGGAGCACGTCGACATGCTCGTTGAGACCTTGAAGCCCTCGGGTCACGCTGCCAACCGCCTTGAAAACAAGGAACACGATTTAGTATGAAGTTGTCAAGAACACACAACTTAACGTATTACATAGGGCATATAAGGAAGGTTCCTACCTCACGGAGTCGGCCGTTGACGCCGCTACTGGAGAACTCCTCGTTCGACTCATCGAGGCGAAATGTTGATCTCAAAACCTTCGCCCAGTCCCCGCGACCTAGGCCTTCTTCAATCACCGCCGGCACACCTTGTCCGGCTGCGGACGACGTCTGCGGCAGCGGCGAGATCCTTCCACATCGGTGTCATGCCGGACCCCCGACCAGAGGTACGACAATGGTAACCGGGCCCGACCTCCGCATCAAGGTTCCGCCAGCTTCGATGGCGGGAGTTGCCGCAAGCGAAGATCCGACCCAGCCTCACGGGGTGGAGTGTTGTGTTCCCGAGTGGAAGTTCGCATAAGCGGGTCATCAGTGCCTCCGTTGTCGTGGTCGCTCTCCGTGGCCGGGAACCGCGATCTCACCATCGGCGCGGTCTTGGTGGCGGGGCCTCGGGGACTTCGGTGACACGGCCGCCAACGATCGGGCGCCCGCGACTTGAGGGGCCCGGACGCCCATGTCTCCTCGATCTCGGGAGGATCGGCGATCGCGAGGGTACCGTCTCGCCGGTCTTTGTAATCCTCGTGATCGCGGGTTAGGGGTCCCTTCGTCCGGCTATCGGGGCCTTGGTGAACCCTCAGGCCAGGCCCACTCGAGGCCTCAGCGAGCGCGCGCTTTGTCGAGAAGACCGGCGTGGGGCGGCATGTAGGCGTCTGCCCCCTCCTCGGACTCGGACTCGCCTGAACAACGTGCATTGTCGGTGTGGGCAAGCTCGGGTCTCGGCGCTCGAGTCTGCAATCAGGATAAGCACTAAGAAAAACACGGAGATGGAAGCGGGTTGCAAAGCCGGGCTCTTACAGGTCGGTGGCCTCTGCCTCGTCGATGGCGGCGATGATCTGTTGCCCGAGCTCGGAGGAGAATCCGCTTCCTTCCTCAGTGCAGGGAGGCAAAGCTCGCGATGAGCCCGCACTCTTTGGCGGGGGACTCGGTGGTCTGGCGGCGGCGCTGCGCTTTGTTGCCGCCAAGTGAAGAAACTTTGTTAGGCCACGAGAAGCCAAGGCGCGAGCTCGAAATTGGCTATGATCGTCTTTCTGGTGGCGCGGTCACCCCATTCGATGTGAGGCCTCTTCGTCCCTGGCGGTCGGCTACGGTTGAGGAGTCTTTTCTTTCCTTTTGCTCTTGCCCTCATCGGGCAAGGGAAGCGATCTCATGTTGTCTCCCATAACTCTTGATGATCCTACAAGCAAGCGCGGGTCGAGCAAAGGCGTGCGCATGTTCGGATGAGGTCAGAGGTCGTGGAAGGCTTACCTCGGGCTTTCGTCGCAAGACGTTCTTTGGGACCGGGTCGTCGAGAGTGTACTCATCGCCCGTTTTCGAACATTTCTGCATCTGGCGCGACCGGACTCCTTGGCCTTCTACGAACAAGAGCCATCAGAGGAGGAAGAAGTACGAAGTCAAGCAAAAGCCTTGTGGCTGAAGACCTTACCAGATGAACTCTCGCGGGTCGAATCGTCGCGTCCCTAGATTTGGGAGAATGGATGTAACCTCTTCCGCAGGGGAGACCCCGATTCCGCAGAAAGTCGTTCGCGATCGCTGACCGTGAGACCGCGTGTGGCGCAAATGTGGATGGCGGCGATAACCTGCGTCGGCGTTGAGGTCCTCGATCTCTGGGTCTCCACCTTCCCATGTGGCGGCTCCTTCAGATCGCAGACCTCCCGTTCTCCCCCTTCTTGAGGTAGAACCGGCGCTCGACCATGGACCAAGAGAGTCGGCCAGGATCTTGGCGAAACCCACTTGCCGGGCGGCCTGCCGAAATAGAGGCACCCGACCACGGGGTCCTTCCGGAGCGGAAGAGAATAGCGGAAGAAGAGCGAGGCGTGGGAAGAATCCCGGGAACCCCTCGCGTAGATGGGAGAAGACGGCTAGGGTGAGGGCGGAATTGGGTACCGGTTGATCACTTCAACAGCAACCGCCGAGGGCGTCGGCCAGGAATCCCTCTCCGGGGTCCGCCGCCGAAGAGGGAATCTGCGCTCGGTTGGCAGACGATCTCGTCATCTCGAGGACGAGGTTCGGTCTCGCCACCGGCAACCGCTAGGTCACCGATCCAATAGCCCCAGGGCCTCGAGCTCCTTCATCCTCGTAGCAGACAAGGTACTTTTCCCTAGCTTGGCCATGGCGGCGTCGTGTGGAGATGGAAAAGCGATGCCTTTCGGGCGAGAAGGCTTGGGAGGAGGGCGCAGAAGCTTTCAGGCTGATGATCCAAAGCTCGGGGTCTTCCACGGCGCTCTTGGGATTTAACCTCCTACGGCGCCTCAAAAGGCGCGCCGGGCATGATTAGACGGGCTCAATTAAGACACAGGCGGTGGACTCGGCTACTTCGCAGTGTCCGCCATTTGTTGGCATCCGTATCGCCGGAAAAATCAAAGGTCGCCAGTGTCTACTTTGGGGTTCACTTTACATCTCACTTGACCTCGAACAAGGTTCCAAGACCTTGCAAGGGTTGCTTGAATGACTTTGTTGGGTGAGGCTCGAGGCCGCCTTGGTGCTACTTCTCGACCTTGAGCCTCGGGGCTAGGCTGTCGGGGCGGGCAACCCTTGGTCGGTCGGCCTGATCAACCGGTCCCCTAGCTCGGAAGGCCTCGATCAAAGACTCGGATAAAGCTCAAGGCCGCTCGACCTAGGGCGCGATATCTCGAGCTCGGGGCCCTCACGACCTCTGCTTGGGATGATTCAAGGTCGGTGGCGTTCCTTGGATCCCGAACACGTCATCACTTGGCGATTCTGAGCGTGGGATCGTGGAGTAATCTTGACGCGCCTGGCGGGATCGAGCAGTTTCCACCGCCCATCAATGTGCATGAAGGCCACGATCAGAGGAATACTCCGAGCGTTGCAAGGAGAATGGGTATAAGGCGAGGCTTTGTAAACACTTAGGCAGAGAACCCAACAGCACACACACGAGTTCAAGTTTAGACTTAGCATCGTCAAGATTGAGTGTAACCCTCTCTTGTACTCACAAACATCGGGAACCACCACCGCAAGGTGGCTGGAGTAAACTATTACCTTCTCGGGGCTCGAACCAGATAATCCTCCATCTCGTTCGTTGTCCCTAGCCCGACCATCGACCTCCTCGACCTCATCCCCTGTTCGAGCAAAGCGCGATTGTGGTCCCATTTCTCATTGACCCTACCTCATTTTCTACGGTTGGCGATCCCGATCGTCGGCGATTGTGGATACTCAGCGTCCATGATCGTAAAGTAGAAATATCGACGGCTTTCATTTGGTACACACGGAATAGATCCTCAAAAGCGGCGGGAATGTTCCATCCTCGTCACGGTGAAAATGTACCATTTTATACTTCACGTTGAAGTCGACTCGGCGCTCTTCGCCTTCACCTTATCAAGGTACCATCCATGGAGTATGCGAGTCCACCACCTAGATGATTCGGTTAAATGCGATGCAATCGGGGGCTTTCCATGCTCGTAGGCCTTATAATCATACATGGTGCCTGTGGCTGTCTTGACTTTTCTTTCTCGGGTCAAGGAGTCTCAGGAGTCAGGCGATGGGCTTTTCAGTACCTTAAGGGGCGCCAGGCCTCTGTCGGCTTTGCCCTCTTGGCGGAAGGAGTCTCGGAGGCCTCTGTGGTTCTACGGGAGGCGGGAGGCGGAGGAGGCGCAAGCCAGGAGGCGAGGAGGCAGGAGCAGGAGCAGGAGCAAAGGAGGAGGGAGGAGCGGGATCGAGCAGGAGGCGGAGTAGGCGGAGGAGCAGAGCAAGATCGAGCCTTGAGGAGGGAGGCGGGACCAGAGCAGGAGGAGGAGCGGGAGGCGGAGGAGTAGGAGTAGGAGCGGGATCGAGTGTCACGAGGAGTAGGAGGCGGGAGCGGCGCAGGAGGAACCTCTGAAACGCGCATATATTTAACTTATGCGCAATCTTGGAATGGTAGAGAGGCGTGGAGGGACTTTTTACCTTGACCAATACGACACCGTCGTGGGCCACTTGATGAGCGACATGCGTGCTTGCCCGAGAGTGGTGATATCTTCGTTGGAAATCGAGCACATGTGATAAGAAGTCTTCGTGGGCGTAGTCCACCGCACCCTCATGTAGCCCTTCCCCACAGTGACCATGTCAAGATGTCGGTCTCGTTGCATGGAAATGCAACCCAGCGTCAACCTCGGCGGAAATCCATCGCCGTCATGATGGTGGTGGCACCGCAGCACTGCAAGAAGTGTACAACGAGGAAAAACATTGCGGGAGTTACACTCGTAGCTTTAACTCGGAAAAATTAATTATTACCTTCACCGGGGACCGGTCTTATCATTTTTGGAACCGCAATGCTAGGTCGGGCACGACTTCTCTATGAGAGTCGAGGGCATCCGCTCGACTCTGGAAATCATCGCCATCATCTCGGCCCTCAGCGATCCTCACGTGCCATCATCTCCTCTTATCTCCTCCTCACGTGCCATCATCTCCCCTCATCTCCTCCTTAATCTCCTCCTCATTTGCTCCTTAGTGTGTCCTTGAGGCGCTCCTCACGTGCTGCCATGACCTTGATCGGCACTCGCGGCGTCATCTTGAAAGTAGGACTTCTTCGTGTGTCCCGCCCTCGGCAAGCACCGCCCTTATGGTCGGACTTCCGTCGCGAGACGACGGGATGTCCTTCGACCCTTAGCTCGAAAGGTCCCTGTTCTTTTCATTTGGCTTACCTCTTCTGTAATAAGCGAGTCTGAATTAGATTTGAAATACAACAAGTTGGGTCAATTGTATTGTACTAAGTTAGATGTCTTCGATGGTAGAGACGACTTGGCGGTAGCGAGGGTTTGCAACTACAAGCTGCCGTCGTCGGGTTTTCTTTGTCCTCGCTAATACCCGATTCGTGCCGCTCCTCGAGATATGTGGGAGTAAGGCATCACCGTCCGGAGTGAGTGCACTCCTCGGCTAGTCGCGCCCACTCTGCCTTCTTCCCTTAGCGCTTTGTCAGGGTGGTGCGGTGCGTGTTATGCCTCCGGACAGCGGTGTTCCTCTCTCTCCAAGGCTTGCCTCGGCATACCCTTCATCCTCGTGAACTCCGCCCAAACATCGGGGTCACAAATGGATACCTCTCGAATGGTGTACGGCCTTTCAAAGACGTACTCGGCATGCATAAGGGTCTTGAAGTGCCTCAAGGCCACACCCATCCTCTTCAACGCTGCACTGTCTCGCTTTGGGTTTATCTTCCTCCTCTATAATCCATTTACTCTTAACCTCGTCCCATAACCGATTCTTACGCTTTCGGTACGTGACTTCCTTTCTCCAATCCTTAATTGTTATGGGCACTCTCTCCTCACCAATTGGCCAAGAAATGACCAGTATCGCCCCATGTACTTAGGAGGGCCCTGCAGGACCCGTGGCATTGAAGCGGAGAACTGCGGCGTTCTCCTGTAGCCCCTTTGTTTGGTCCTCGGGTCTTCCTCACCTTACTCGGCCCTTGAGTAATTGGAACCATGCTCGGCCCTTAGCGAAGACCTTCTACTACATCTGCGGCGAGCGATGCTCTCTAGTTGTGACATTTTGAGTTTTCTTATCGATAAGGTCATATGTGTGACATGAGAGAAAGCAATTTGAAACTACTATATGCACTTGACAATAAATCTTGTAAAGGATCAACACATAATTCATGGTATGCAAGACAATGGGAACAATAGGCTGGTTTTTGATACTTGCAAGAATAGCAACACAAGAAGGTCAAGTTAGTAAGCGACATAACATGCAATATCTGTTGACCAACTAAATCGTACCAACGATAACCCTAATCTCTAAATAGGTTTGGTCCTAATCCCATTCGAGGATATGTGGTTCGAGCAAGTTCTAAGCCGTTGTACAACCGGAGAAAATTTGGCACATCTCCCATTGTTCTCCGGATACGTCTCGACAACAGTCAAGAGGGGTGTATCCGGAGAACACCAGGAAATGCTACCAAATCAACTCTGAAGTTGTACAACATAGCTCAGAACTTGCAGAACCACATATCCTCGAATATCAAAAACGTGGACAATTCGAGGCGCTTGCTTATGAATATGCTATTCCAAAGATATTTATAAATAAGCACTCTCGAGCAGGAGACGTGGTTACATAACCTAAACTCTAACATATCTTTGAGATAAAAACAAAAGTAATATGCTGAAAGTAAACACATGTCTAAACAAAAGTAATATGCTAAAAGTAAACACATGTCTAAACAAAATTAATATGCCGAAAATAAGCCATTAGCAAAAGCGTGATTCAGTATATCTACATATAACAAAATGGAACTTAACAAAGACTTGTAAAATATAGGACCTCACAAACATGAAATTAATTTGAGGGAAGGACATTGTGAAGATTTTATATTTCCAACATTTTATATTTCCAACCGAATATGAGAAGTCTAAAAAAAATTAACCATGTTTTTATTTGAGTTTCTAGAATCACATTAACCATGTTTTTATTTCCAACCAAACAGGATCCAATTATTTGGCATACGGAATCACATGAATATACATTTGATAGTAAGCCAAGGCATAAAAGATTTTAGGGTTGGAAAAGATGCGAGTATAAGAGCAAATATTTATTCCTTAATACATATATCAATTTGATTCCATATACATGATTCAAAGATGGCCATTCAGACATAATTAAGGAGAAGTAAATTATGTAAACTATGGCAAACAAGAAAAGAATCATGTCTACTTTGGCAATGTGAAGTTAATTAAGTATGATTGCTCTTAGATTATTGGGTTTAAAATGAAGATTAGAATCTTCACCTCAATCACAAATGGGCAAAACAATTGATTGAGTGTATAAGGCCTTAAATTCTTACCACCTTAACATGCACAATAAGAACCGAAAATGAGATTCATCATTATTAAGTTCTTCTTGAGATTATAAATTCGAAAGCGAAAAATTTATCTAAACAACATATGACGGTGACACTCTAAGTTCAGATCAACTTAATATCGATCGACTTATATATGACAATGAATTCAGCCAAACAAGAGGGCAAATGAGCGGTCTTCTTGCATAATTTATTGAACCAACGATAAGTATATCACAAATGCAGTTTATTACCAAGAGCAATTCAAAGCGATAAGGTGAGCGAATAATTCAAAGCGATAAGCTAATCCAATCTATCCAGATTATCGGGACTTAGATGAAATCCCAGACATACCAATATTCTACTCAAAGAACAAGACTTTCAGACGGTGAATAACTTCAATACTTCTACAAAGATGTATCTCTATCAATTTAAGGCCTTATTCACAAAATAATTGTTACTATCATCATAACCCTAAAATCATCACAGAGCAATACCCTCCTTGACCAAAGAAGAACCAAGAAACAAGTGCAAGATCAGTAGGTGAGGAAGACGGAGGCAGGGCACCGGGCAAGCAGGGACAGGGCGAGGCGAGGCGGGGCACCGAACAGCAGGGGGAGGCGAGGCGAGGCACCCGGCAGGCGAGGCGGCGAGGCGAGGCGGGCGGGGAGGCGAGGCAGGGGCACCCCAAGACGGACGCGGCGAGGCGAGGCGTCGAGGCGGCTAGGGTTAAGCGTGGAGCAAAGTGGCTGTATGGCTAAATGGCTATGTCGCGAGAATGGGCCGGGGTTTTGATAGAATGCTTTATCATTAGTATCACTCTTTTACTTAAAAACCGACATCGATGTTAGTCATCAAGATCACTCTTTAAGAAAAGCGATCTCGATGCTTCATTATTAGTATCACTTTTTAAGAAAACCGTCTTGATGAGTTATTATTAGTATCACTCTTTTAAGAAAACCGATACTGATGCTTCATCATTAGTATCACTCTTTTAAGAAAACCGATACTGATGCTTTATCATTAGTATCACTCTTTTAAGGAAAACCGACACTGATGCTTTATCATTAGTATCACTCTTTTAATAAAAACCGACACTGATGTAGTTTATTGCACTATTCCTTTTCAGACATCGCAAGTTCTGAATTTTCAGCATTTCAACAAAGAGAAAAATGCCATAACTTTGTCATACATTGTTGAAATTATTAGAAATTTTGCGAAACATATTTGTGATATTGCAAAACTTTTCATAAAATAATTTTTGGAAAAAGCAACCTCATTCGAGAAATATGCCAAAATTCATTTCAGTAGACATGATTTGTCGTAAAAGCGTGAAAAGTCAAAACTTTTCAAATTAATCTGGAATTGTACGAAAATTTCGAGAAATGAACTTTCGACTATTTACTAGCTTTCCCAACAATAATTTCGTCAAATGGAATTTTCTTTCACAAATTATGGCACAAAGTGCGAGCAATTAATCACCTTGGATTTTTTACTTTGAAAGCGTTGCAAACTATTTTACATACATTATAATAGTCCATTTATTTACAATCCTGCCCTTCATGATGATCTACTCGCATGTAATTGGCTCCATGTGTGTCGTCATCCCCGCTAAGACAAGCCCCATCGCAAATGAAGGTATCTCATCGAATTGGTTATACTCTTCTTCATCTACAACATCTTCAACTCCTACGATCCGTCTCTTGCCATGAAGAACGGCGTGCAACCTCGGATTGGCGGATCGCGCACGTAAAAGACTTGAGTTGCTTGCTTCGTGAGGACAAACGGATCATCTTTGTGGCGAGTCTCTGAGATCCACAATAGTAAAGCCTCTCTTGTCGACCTTCACTCCATGTGGAAGTCGTACCCACTTACATCGGAACAATGGAACTTGGTATATTCCGTGTCGAGCTCCCAAATTTCTTGATCATCCCATAGTAGGAGTTCATTGCGGTTGGGGAGACTTTTGAGTGATGATCATCGGAGAAAGCATTTATACTCACACCACTTGTTTTGGGCAAGACTCTTGGCATCTTGACTCTCGGTGTAAAAGGTGTAACCATTAATATCGTACCCTGCCATATCGTACATTAAATCTTGGTCCGTCGACCAACCATTTTACATTCTCACTAAAGGAGACCTCCGCTTTTCTTTGAACCATGTGAGGAATCGATCATTGTGTTCTTGTGCGATGGAAACTCATCCATTTGTGGATTCTCTTCCGTAATATCAACTTATCTTTGCTTTCGATGTATGGGCGAACCTGCGCTATTACGCAAGGCGTGAAATCGCCTTGCAATACATATCAAACCTCGGACTCATTAGTTTGGACCCAACGGTTCCTTTACCGACAAGTTTGCCCTCATGACGAGATCTGAGAACACCGATTGCTGTCTTTTACCCGTAGTCCACGCAAAACTCAATAACCTCTTGGTCCCATAACCTTCAACAATACTACCCTCGAGCTTCGACCGATTCCTCACGTCGACTTTAATATACCCATGTACCTCTCGAGCGGATACATGTAGCGTGAAAAGCGGGTCCACATATCTTAATCTCTCGACAAGGTGAACAACAAGGTGGACCATTACGTCAAAAAACGGCGGTGGGAAATGCATCTCAAGGTGACCTGAGTCGCACCACCTCACTCTGTAAGTTGTCTAGTACATCGGGGTCAATAACTGCGGAGATCGCATTGAAGAAATAACACAACTTTGTGATTGCCAACTGACATCCTCTGGGAGAATATTTCGGATTACAACCGGGAGCATTTGGGTCATCAAGACATGGCGATCATGGGACTTCATGCCCAACAACTTCAAATCATCCATAGACACAAGCTTCTTAATGTTCGCGAGTAGCGGATGGAACTTTAATACTTTGGAGACATTTGCGAGATCTTCTTTCTCCTTCTTGGGCGAGGTGTAGCATGCAGCGAGGATGTACGGATCTTTTCCATCCTCCTCTATCACTTTGCAAGTCTGGCACGATTCCCATGTAGGCCATGTCGCGACGAGCATTGACACCATCTTTGGTCTTCCTGGTATGTTCAGCGAGGATGCCAACCAAGTTGTCGCAGACATTCTTCTCAACATGCATGATATCAATACAATGCGGACATCTAACTCCTTCGATGCGGTAAGTCCCGAATATTGACCTCTTCTTCCAAATGGTCCTAGGGCGAACAGATTCTGGCTCTTTCCGTCTTGAACATCGATATCCTCTACACGTGAATATACTTGGCTTCCACTCAAAGGTCTGCGGTCGAACGGACTTCCCTCTTCCCATCAAATTTGTCATCCATCTTACGGTATCGATGACTTGAGGTAGAAACCTCGGTGACCCATATACACAGTTTTCTTGGAATTCGACGATAGACTCTCGATCTCCTCTTCACAAATAGGACACGTTTGGCTCCTTTCGATCTTTGTAACACCAAATTACCAAGGGCCGGAAATCATTTATGGTGCAAAATACCATAGCAGTAGGGTGAAATGCTCTCTTTTATACGCATCCCACACGACGACCCCCTCATTCCACAATTTTACCAAATCCTCGATCAATGGTGCAAGGTACACATCAATATCATTTCTCATTTGTTTGGGTCCCGAGATTAGTAATGACATCATGATATACTTCCGCTTCATGCCTGACCAAGGAGGGAGGTTGTAGATACCTATGAAGCGGCCATGTCTTTAACGACCGCTCATGTTACCAAACGGATTCATTCGTCGATACTCAACCCAAATCTTATGTTCCTCATTTCGCACCAAACTCCTCATGTTTCCAATCGATGTTTCTCCATTGAGCGAATCGGCGGGGTGTCTCGACTTGCCATCTTCCTTCGAGACTCGTAATGCCAGCGCAACAATTTTGCCTCTCTCGGATTTGCAAACAACCGCTCAGACGGGAATGATGGGTAAGTACCACAATACCTTGGCGGTGCACCTTTAGTGACCTCTTCACCGTCGTTGCCCGGCTCTTCACGCTTCTTGTCGTTCGCTTCTCCTTTTGTTTGTCTGGGGCACACATAAGCCGGACAAGCGTGCAGCTCTGATGTGCGTTACGGTACAAGATGCAATCATTCGGACATGCATGTATCCTTTCTATTTCCATTCCCATGGGACATAGTAGCTTCTTCGCTTCATAAATGCTTGTTGGCAACTCGTTTCCCTCAGGAGCGGATCCGATAGAAGAACTAGTAGTGCATTGAAACTTGTATCATCCAGCGGTGTTTTGCCTTGATTCGAACAATGCAAGGACCGAACCCAACTTTGGTGTATTCCGCTTTGCAACTTTGTGAGCAGCGGTTTGGCATCGCTTTCTATCAAGCTTTTAAACTTTTCAAACTCTCTTTCCGTGTAATTACCCTCCACATCCCGCAACATTTGCTCCAAATTATCCTCCTCAAACATATCGGTGCAACTCGTCATCCGGTTCCACCGTATCTTCGTTGCATATCGGAGGGTACTACACGCCTCCCGTGATGGATCCAACATGTGTAATTCCTCACGAAGCCACGTCGAATCGGTGGTCCTCAATTTGAGATGAGTTGTTAAATCTCCTCAGATTCGTGCAATCAATGCAAGGACAATATATGAAGTTTACACCCCTCCTCACCATGTCGTCTTCTGCAATTTTTTTGAACTCCTTAACACCCCTCTAAAATTCAGCAGTCACACGGCTTTTCTAATACATCCATTCCTCACGGTCTATCTGCAATGAAATTTCGCACAATAAATTAAGGAAAAACTGGAGCGACAACTAACTATAGCTATTTTAAATATTGAGACATCATTTCAATTAATATTACCTTTGCAAAATAGTGGACAGGTTCCAAGATATATAAATGTACTTCCGATCGATACCTAGCTTCTTCCCTGGTTTAAAGCTTCCAATTCTCTACATAAGAGACATAAATTTTTAACATCAACAATGATATCAAATAAACTAATTATATAGCTAGCGCAGTAGCTTGCAAATCTTTCTACTACAACGAAACAAAACAAGGGTACCAACGATGACTCCTAATCTCTAAATAGGTTAGGTCCTAATCCCATTCGAGGATATATGGTTAGGGCAAGTTCTAAGCCGTTGTACAACTCGAGAGAAAATTTTGGCGATCTTCATCTCCGTTTGTTCTCTAAATACACGTTTTGACAACGAGTCAAGAGGGTGTGTATCTGGAGAACACCAGAGAGACGCTACGAAATCTACTCGAACTTGTACAACACATTTCGAGAACTTGCTCGAACCATATATCCTCGAACTATCAAAAACGTGGACAATTGAGGCTCGCAAACATAAATATGCCCTTTAGTTCAAAGATATTTATAAATAAGCACCCTCGAGCGGGAGGCGTGGAATTCGCCGCCTAAACTCTAATAACAGATTACCACATGATAGCAATAATAATTCCATATAAGCAGGAGATCGCACTACAAAAATTAAATAGATATGTGCTTGTCAAATAAAAAGTGTGAAATCTGAAAGCACGTACACATTTTGAAGAAAACCGCAAAAGAGGGCAAAAGAAATCTCCTCAAGATAGGGTTTCAATTTTGCCCTCTTAATACCCACCCATGAGGACTTCAAATTTTCTCACCCAAGTATTGCTTCCAACCACACAATATGAGCTATTTTCTCGGGTGGCGGAGAAATCTCCTCTGGAGCAACAACGAGAGAAGAGTTCGGTGTGAGTGGTATATATAACCTAGCGAGGCACATCGAATCGGTTCTTTTCAAAAGCGATAGTGATGTGCACACCATCCTTTAGTAATGAGATCGAGCATATCGAGAATCGGTTCTTTTCAACAAGCGATAGTGATGTGCACGGTCATCACTATCACTTCTATAAAAAGAACCGATAGTGATAACCATGTGCACATCAGAATCGGTTCTCTACTAAAAAGTGATAGTGATGTGTAGGTCATCACTATCGATTCTTTTCATAGAAGTGATAGTGATGATCACGTGCACATCACTATCACTTCTATCAAAAGAACCGATAGTGATGACCGTGTACATCACTATCACTTTTTAGTAGAGAACCGATTCGGATGTGTCCAGTGCTACATCACAATCACTTATAATCTCAGAACCGATAGTGATTATTACTAACACCCCTCTGAAGTTACTTATCACAATCGTTTTTTTCGAAAAACTTAAGAACCGACACAGATACAGTGATAGTGATGTCTCGTTCTGTAGTAGTGACAGTGGCATATTCAGAAACTTAGAAAGGAGGGGACTAAAATTGAGACCTCTAAACTAATATATATAATATATTAATATATATATATATATAGTTTTTTTCCAGAACATAGAATATGACAGAATGATGTATATAATATAAAAATACCAACGCTTATCTAACAGCCGTATATAATATAAATATGTAACATTACAAAGAAAAAAACGTACTGATCACATTACTTCTTAAGAGTTGATAGTTGATATTTACGGGTTTTTATGTTTTCATGGCATTTGTGACAGCGAAGCTATACTAGATCCAAACAGCTCTCAACTAATAATTAGCCAGCTAACTATTAGAGCTAATGGATCCAAACAAGCCCTCAATGACTTAGGGGTTGTTTCGTTTGAGCACAATTGTACAATAACTAACATTAGTTAAATGTGCTTGCTACGTATTTTGTGGCAATAAAATTTAGTGTTACAAGTGTGGTAAAGATCGGTAAAAAACCAAGTTTACAACATATGGGGTATGTAGTTAAGAAAGCGTGGCAAGCCACAGTTGTCATAACGAACCAAACACTCGTCTTAAAATATGTAACATGTCCAAACTTAGACGTGTTAAAGTCAACTTCAAACCAAATAGCCCTTTCCTACCAGTTTTTAGCGGTTAATTTGATCTGATTTTTATCATAATCTACAATTAATCAAAAGTAATTTAATTTTAAGCCAACAAAAAACACGACAAAAGAGAACCCCACTCCTCATAGGTGAACTAGACACTAGTAGATTTTTTTATCAACTTCATTTCATTTTTTAGAGAATGGGAATAGCTAGCTAGTGTAGCTATTAAAGTCTCACAACCAACAAGTTACAGGAGGGGGGGCTCCACCCACTGTGCCCCCACAGAAATACACCATTTGTATCTGAAAATGCTACAAAATGCTATAGCATTCGCTAGCCATTCAACCGGACAGCAATTCACCACAGGATCCAATTCTCTCGTGTAATCACATCCCCTATTCGAGTTGTTACCTTCCACTCCTCTTTCCCTACAATACTCCCGATCCTCTTTCTCACTATCTTTCCAAACCAAATCCCTCCTCCTTGTCTCTCTCCACACCGAGCATTACCGACCGATTTTCTATCTTGGCTATTTGTAGGCCTTGTCCCGGGAGAGCAGCAACAACGTCGACGTCATCCACCACCTACGCTAGCGCCATAGCCTCGCTGTGTGTGCATGCCACATCGGCCTCCATGTAGGTTTCGAGGAACTCCCCTTAGCCAGACACCTCGTCCTGTACGTAGACGCCGCTTGGGTACCTCAACCTCTATGTGCTAGACCAGGCGTCATGACCTTCGCCTTGGTCGCCTAGGGCGGCGGTAATGAGAAGAGGCAAAGGTGCCAGAGAATGCACACCGTGGTGACGGCTACCAGAGATGGAGACTATAGGGGAAGGAGGAGGAGGCGGGAGGCGGCTACAGCTACATGGGTATGGTGGTGGTGGAGCTTGATAGTGTGCATGTCGCCGACGAGATCCTTGGTGGCTCTCTAACTTTTCTGGAATTTGATGTTTTCTTTTGAAACTTTGATGAAACTTATGAAATCCCCTGTGAAACTTATCAAAACTCTCTAAAATTTTAAAGTTTGTCTTTTGGAACTTACTTGAAATTTTTCTTAAACTTGTTTAAATCAAGTTTGATATTTGAAACTAGATGAAATTTATAGTTTCAGATTTGAAACCCATTGAAGTTTGTTGGAACCTTATGAAACCCATTTTGAAACTTTTTTGAAATATATGAAACGTGCTCTGAAACTTTAAAGTCTGTCCTTTTGAAACTTAGGCGAAATTCTTCTAAAACTCATTTCTTTAATCAAATTTCCTATCAGATACTGGATGAAACTTATATTATCATATTTGAAACCCAACAAAATGTTTGCTGAAAGATTTTTTTTTGAAACATGATAAAACTTGGAAAACGTGCTCTAAAACTTTTATCTTTATCTTTTGAAATTCTTCTAAAAGCCATCTTTAATCAAGTTTTAATTTAAAAGTTTCATCTTTAAAATCCATTGAAATTTATTAAACACATGTTTGGATATCTTCTGAAACCTAATGAAACATAGTGAAACTGTTAGCATTCCAACGGTATAGTCTTGGACTAAAAGACACTCTTGTATATATACTAAGTCGAGTTATGCGCAATGTCGTATTGCTAAAAAATCGATCCAAATTTTTACGCAAAAATACGTAATTCAGGTCTATTGTGTCGAAAGAACCGACGCGTCTTTGAATTCTTGAATTACGGGTATTTTTGCAAAATAACTGGCGAAAGGACTTGTTCGTGATTTGTAGAAATATCTCTTTTGACGAATTATTTGGAAAATATTAGAGACCGAGCTAGAAAACCGAGGTGAAAAAATAGTCTAGAGGAAAAATGGTGAAAAATTATTAGAGATGACAATCTTCTTTTGTCGAGCCTAACACTCTACGCGTTCACCGAGTAATAATACATGTTTAAAAATTATCAGAGATCGAGATGGAAAATCGAGGTGGGGAAAAAGTCTAGAGATAGAGCTGCACACATATTTCTAGTGATGAAAATATTTTTTTCGGGAAAAACGGAGAAAGGACCTAGACGTAAGGAGCAAGGGCCTGCTTGTTACGTTTTTGGACCTATCCGCTATCCTGAAAAATTAGAAACTGGCTTGCTCGCAATTTGAATCTAACGGGAGCCTTTTTCCGTAAAACAGCGCATGAGGGACCCAAATACGATTTAGAAAAAAATATCTTCCCCTCACAAAAAATCGCGAAGGACCTATTCGTAATCTATAGGGACCTATCCGTAAATTGAAGAAATGGAGGGGCTTTTTCGCGAATGTGCCTAGGGGGACACCTGGCTTCGGTCTCCATCCGGCATTCCTAGACGACATTATATAGTAAATATTACTCTCACTCACTCCCTCATTTGCCCTTGTCTGAAACTCTCGCAAACAGCCACTCCCTCACTCACTCCCTGTTTCATATCATCTATATCAATTTTATTTCATATTTATCATTTGTGATCGTAGTATATATTGATTATTGTCAAATTTATGTGTTAGAATTCGAAAATAAGTTGAAATGTGCCAAAATCTCTAAATTTAGGGCATTTTATGTACAAATACTTAATATTTTACATTCAAACAGAGAGGAAATGTAGATAAATGCTTGTATGGTTTTTTCACAATTTTTTCTAGCCTCGAGAGATCACATGTGGTTGAAAATTGCCGAAACTTCGGTCAATTCTAGTGAAATTTCAAAAATACGGCTTTTCTGTGCACGAAATTACTAGATTTCAAATTTGAATTTTGAGTTTCAGGTGGATTTTGGCCAAAATTCGCCAAAATTTTGGATTTTAGCCACCCCCAAGATGTGGTCCAAAAACAAAATTTGAAACCTTAGGTACACTCTAGCAAAAGTTTGGCAAATTCTGGGAGCGCTCTATGAACAGTAGAATGGTTCAAACTGCTGTAGATTAAAGAACACAGTTCCAGTTGGGTTTGGTAGCTGGAAGCAAGGAATAGAATCTCAGCGAAATTTCGTATGATGTCGGTGAGATCTTGAATTTTGGACGTTGACGGTATTTAAAATCTTACCTGGATTAAAAAAATAAAATGCTACAATACATTTGGAAATTTCGTCAAGATTTCGCCAAAATCTCAGATTTTCGGCCTGGATTTTGAAATTTAAGGATCGGATTTGGGCCAATAACCCTAAAGACTATCATCTTTCGTGAAAATTTATTGAAAAACAGAATTTTTAAAACATTTTATAAAAATATTAGAAATATTGTCAGATTTTTTATAAAATTTTAAAAGCTTTATCATGCTCTGAAAAATTTATGGTACTATCTTAAGAAGTCTAGGATCATAAAAAATAATTTTCAAAAGATTTTAAATCTATTTGTTATTTTTATAAAATCAAAAACAGAATGAACATAAATGAGGTAGTAATATTGTCAGAACTTTATAAATTTACTCGAGTGTGATCACAATTTTGTGTGATTAATCAAGCCGATGGTGAGGCCTATAATCAAGCAAGGAGAGAGGAGGGCGAGAGGCACACTGGTGGCATTAGAAAATAAGTTTTTGCTGATTGTGTTGGGCATATGTGTTATTCCAATAGAGATCTTTTACGAGGACATCACAATTGAAAATACAATATGAAGTGAGTTCGATCATAGAATGTCATTGCTAATGGGTTTGTTTGAACAGATAGGAAGCTATGGAAAATTGGCAATATAAGAAACCCAATGATCCAAAAACTCACAATTAATCATCAGACAAGTGTTAGTCTATGTTCCATAAGCTAAAAAATTACTTTATTGGTAGAACGGTGTGTTCTGATATCATTCAAGCTTCTACAGGTAGTTTCTTGTTTATTAACCACCCTTGCATGGTCATATATTTATATATATGGTGAATATGCACGTGTATGCTCATATATATGGTGTATATGTAGTGAATTATCATATGTCTCAATTTTATTTCATTTATATCATCTGTGATGATATTATATATTGACTGTTGCCAATTGTAACTCTCATAATCCAAATAGCAGTCGAAATGCTGCCGAAATTTGTAACTTTACGATCTTTTATGTCAAAATATTTAGTATGTTGCATTCAAATAGATAGCACTGCCAGAATTTTTTTTAAATCTCTTAGGATTAATCATAATTTGAAAATTTTATGGCAACATTACTGATGCATCAGGACTATCCACAAAAATTTTCAAAATTTTGTAACATAGTTTGAACTATTTGTCATTCAGTTGAAGTTTGCCGGTAAAGCTTTTATCAGGACAGTAGCACTGTCTAAATTTTAAAAAATTTCTCAAGGTTGATCATCATCTAAAAATTTTATAAGAAATTATGATACGTCAGCATCATGCACAACAAATTACAAAATTTTCTAACGTGGTTTGTTCTATTTTCCATTTCATTCAAATTTGCTGGTTAGCGTTTTATCACGATAGCAGCATTTTTCGAATTTTTAAAAAATCCTGAGGCTTAATCGTCATCTAAAATTTTTATGAAAACATTAGTGATGTGTCAGGACCATCTAAATTTTTTTAGTGTGTTTTAGACCATTTTTCGTTCCGTTCAATTTTTTATAAATATTGGTACCTACCACCGAAATTTTGAAACTCTCGGTAAAAAAAATCAGATTTAGATTTTTTTAATATTTTACTCGAAATTTACCTGAACTGAAGATGATGAGATGTTAGAGGCAGCCGCGGTACCTGTAGTTTTGTACAGTGCGTCGGATCGTGATCCAAAGACAGCTAGCGTAAGTGGCCACGTGCATGACCATCCCAAAAAGATCCACAGGCTTCCAACTCGCGACATTCTATCGGAAAGAGCAATCATATCGACCGCTATCCAGAACCAGAAACAGATCTGATTAAAACAAAAAACAGAAACAGAGACAACCAAAATTCGCTAATTAATTTATCAATCGCCATGGGAAAAATTTTACATCGTCTCGACGAGGAACATAAACGAACCACAAACGTAAAGACTGGGAGAGAGAAACTCTATCTAGGCTTACCAGCGTGACCCCCGGACGGCGAAGTGCAGCGCGTACGGGGCCAGTAGGGGTGGCGCATGACAATCTCGTCGTGCTGGTCCGACTTGTCTCTAATAAGATCTAGATACAGCTTAGGGTATTTAGTGTCATGCTGATTTAGGTCTTGTTTTATTGGACGTGTAGAGTTATAGACGCCGTTAGTTCGTCACTGTGGATATCACCAAGGACGAGGAGCGAGTATCAATCATCGGTGAGGATCCAGTACACGTAAATATTTGAGAAAAAAGAATTAAATTTTATTTATTCATTGGTACATATAAAAAGTTACCACCTCATTAAAAACCTTATGCCCCAAAGTAGGGATTACCTTAAGCAGGTGATGGCCTTCAATATCTTGGACGTAAGGGATGATCTCCTTTCTTCAATTATTCTTTCTACCATATTGAATATCGCCTCCAAAGAGAAAGTGGACACTAGAATCAGCAGAACATCTGTAGGATCGATATATACTAAACTAGCAATCAGAGGGGGGGTGAATGATTGCGCGGAAGCTAAAATCAAAATTTTCTTGATTCACAAAACCCCCTAAATTAATTATGAAATATTGCTCTCGGATTCGACAAAAAACAGATTAATAGACGTTCACTAAAACCGTAATTCCCGAAGATCCAACCGTCGGATTGATGTAAAATTTTAACTATATAAACTAGATTCAAATCCGAAACTAACGCAACAAGAATCACCTCAATCGGATATACGGATCTAGAGTTATGACCTTCGCAAGTTGACTGTATCAAATAATAACGAAAATTAATCTAACCCTAATTACGAGATTAATCAGAATATATGAGAAATTAACTAATGAAACTTTTCAGATTAATTACTTGATGCCCTAGCAAGATTTTGAATATATGAAATCAAAAATATTATGCTAAAATTATGAATCAATCTACGGACGCAGAGAGACAATCTCGGGCTTGTTTTACTAGTCGCTAAGGAACTTACGCCAAGGAGAAGCTTACCAGGAGCTTTACCTTTTGTTGCATGCATGTCCCAACTTTTAGTCAACAAATTTGTCACCGCTTCTTGCATGCATGCACGGCAACACACGGAGAACCAACTCAGAAATTATCTAGTTGCTACTAGACACGAGATCGCCATGCACGCCTCAAGCTTCACGGCGCAATGAATAAAACTCCACCACGGCCGCCAGAATGAAGCTTTCTCCAAGCCGCCCGGCATATCGCTGGAAAAATCCTCCGACGCAAGCCAGAAGAGACGCCGCCAGGCCAAAAGGCCTTGTCGATAGGAAAACTGCCACGACCGGCCAACCAGTAAAAAGCTTTTTATTTTTTTTATCTAACAAGACTCCAACACCAAAGAGTACAAACCCTAATTTCTTGCTCTAGAATAAGCAGAGGACACCTCCTCTATTTATATAGAGCAACCACAAAGATTAAATACAACTCCACTTCCAACATGGAAAGAGTTCAGATTCTATCTCAACTTGGCCCAACATGACCAAAAACAAACACAGATTGAATACAACTCCACTTCCAACATGGAAAGAGTTCATATTTATCTCTACTTGGCCCACATGGCCAAAAACATCTCTTTACTGCACGCCAGACGCCCCCGCCGCTTTTACACGCGACTAACCAGCCTTCATGTGCATGTTCTCTAGCCCGAACGTCCGCATGACATCCTCGACCACCGGACCTCGATTCCTCCTGAACCTAGTCCCAACCTCAGTTCCTCCATGAACCTAGTTCCGGTCCCGTCATCGACCACGTTCGCCCTCAAGCAACACCTGCACACGAATAAACAAACAACGCATCCGAGCACAAGTCCACGGCTTGACTCAAAATCAATCCATGCAACCACTCACATGAGTGCATTGCATCAAGCAAAACCATCATGCTATCACCAGCATAATAATCATATCAACATAGCACATGCACAAGCACCACACATGCTATAATCAAAATCACTTTACAATGCCAATTTCACCATTCAACCAATTTTTCATCACATGATCTCACAATCTCCCCCTTGATGAAAACATTGGCAACACCATTTGGAAACGAACATTGGCATTCACCTCACCATGGCAACACCATTTTTAAAAGAAGTAAAGTGACCAAAAGAAGAAGAACAAAAATCTCCCCTTATCTAAAAAGAAATCTCCCCCTATCAAAAAGAAAGACTCCCCCTAACAGAAAGAAGAAATGTGTGTGTGAATGTGCAATGTGTAACCAAAAATTTCTCCTTTTGATTCCAAAATTTCTCCCCCTTTGACAATGGATTCATCAAGTATGCAAAAAGAGAACAAAAGAGAAACTTCTCTCCTTTTATGTTTGTTGTTTTCCTTTTTTTTATGTACTGAGCATTATGAATCATGCACAAAATGTAACAACTTGATCACCAAGTCATGCTATCAACAGTACTTGCACCCTCAAATCTACACATAAACAATGTAGAGTAAGCATAACTAGAAATCAAGTACTATTAACGATTTTTTTTTGCATGGCATGATCTCCCTTTCTCAACAATCTAGAACCTGAAAACATTGAATTTTTGTGCACTTTATTTGTGCTTTGAAAAACTGATTCATTACTTGATTGCAACAATAACAATTGCAAGGAATTACATGCACCATCAGCCTTACTTTTCAACCATGCCAAGCAATCACAAGCTTAAGGTTTCATGGTTTCGGTCATACACAACCTCTTCCAAGTTCATATCAAAGTGCAATGATAAGCAGTCTCGTAAAGAAGAAGTGCGACAGTACATTACCTTGTTCTTGCATTTATCAAGAATCATTTTTTGCTTTAGCACTTAGCTTTCAGATTTAGCATTTTTTTTAAACAGGATCAAGATAGCCAAGAAAGTTCAACCATGACAAGATTTAATTCAAGTTATCATTCCATTTAAATAGTCATGCCATAAACTACACCATATATGTATAAACAGAAAGTTGCAAAGACCTTGTAGCATAAACATGGCTTCAAACGACATATGTGTATGAAATACAATGCTCAGTACTTTTACTGTTTTTCATTTTTTTTTGTTTTTCATTTAAGAAACACACAAAATAAAAAGCATTCTACACAATATTATAAGGTTTTTCACAAGCTCCCCCTCAAAACAACCATTTTAAAAAAAACTTATTCAAAATTGTCACTTGAAGGGAATAAACTTAACAACAAAAGGTTTAAAAGAACAAACCTCCCAAAAGCATCCGAAAAAGACTTACACACAAAAAAAAACAATAACTCCCCCTCAAATGGATAACCAATAAGATCAACAGAGAGGAGATGATGATATACATGTGCTTGAGTTATCATGGTATGTTCAATTAAGCATAAGCATGAATCATGATAAGTGAATCCAAACAATGAAAAGCATGATATAAGATATAACATTATTGAACATGCCAAGGGATACATATGAGCATATGAACAATCATTTCATCTCATGCCACAATTAGATATCTGTGAATGTAAAGAACATGAGTGTATAAATAACTCACAAAGTAGATGAAGAATTATTGCACATGCCTCTTGAAAATCATCTCAAGGGTGAGAACCATCCAAGTCTTGATCCCATCTCACAAAAGACCAAGATCCATTAAGCTTCTGTTCTCCAACCCGCATCTGAAAAACCTACATAGCACGAGAAGATGTCGAGGCCTCGGTACTGGGGTTAGAAATAAAGCATTTGGGAATCCAGTACTGAGACACACGACGAGTAGGCACAACACGAGTATGCTTGTTCATAAAAACAGATTTGCCCTTTCTCGTGTTTCTTGTAACAAAAGGTGTTTGCATCACCCTAGGCACAAAATGAGGAGTGAAATGTGCCTTCCTGAAATTAGACCTAGCATTTGCCTTCTCCTTCTTTCGCTGTTTGGCTAGTCTAAAGCAAAAATCTACTAAATGTCCATCTCTACCACAATGAGTGCAAGTATACTTAACATGATGTTTAGCTTTAGAAACAGAAGTAGCATTTGCATTCATCATAGTAGAAGATAACACACTAGCAGACTTGAAAACAGTTTTCTTAGGCTCATTGACAATTTCAAATTTTCCACTTTCAAGTGTCTTAACAACAGTAGGAGCATGCAATTTATGATGAGCATAAGAATCAAAACCTAAACCTTTGTGATGAGTAATTGACTTTTGATTGATCCAAAATCATGTTTAGGTTTTTCTTTCTGAAGTGAACCGTTCTAAAGATTTTTCCAAGTAATCAACCTTTCGAGAAAGAGTTAAACAGTTATTACATGGAACGTCCACTTTTCCTTTACGCTATGACAAGTTGAGCATGAGAGAACTTCATGAGTGAGCATAGCATCTGTCATTTGAGAAACCCTAGCATTTGCATCATGCAACTTCAATTCCAGTATAGCACATTTAGAACAATGAGTTGTATCATGCAAATCAACAGTTGAACAGCTAGCGTTTTTAACATGTTTCTCATTTTCTTTCTTTTCAGCATTGACATGTTCTAACAAAGAGACATGTTCTTTCCTAAGCACAGTAAGCTCACTGTAAATTAAGTCACATGATTTGCAAGCATCATCATCAGGAATCAAAGATTTAAGTCTAGCAATTTCAGCATTCAAAGATTCCACAAGAGCATCATGTTTCTTAATCTTCTTGTCGCGTTTGTCAAGCAATTTTCCAAGACGAACAACAGCAATAGTTAATTCATCGTAAGAAGGTTCTACCTCATTGCAGTCGCTGTCATGATCGTCCTCGGTGAAGCTTACATCACTCCTTGCCATGAGACACAACCCTGTCAATTCATGTTTGCTTGGAGTTGTTGTGTCATCTTCACTGCTCTCTGAATCCACATCACTCAAGTTCACTTGTTCAAGAGCCGAAAGAACCTGATGAACAACCTTTTTGTTGATGAAACTCTTTTTCTTTCTATTGCTTGGAGAGAACTTATTCTTCTCTTTTCTTTTGTCATTGTCCTCCTCTCTTGATGCTTTTCCTGCAAATTTAGGACAATTTGGACGAATGTGGTTAAGATCACCACACTCATAGCATCTTGGAGGGCCACCACCAACTCTCTTCCTCATTCTCACATTCTGCAAAGCTTTATTAAAACGAGAAGAGAGTAATGCCAAGTCTTCTTCAGGAAATTCTTCAATCTGTTCATCGGTTAGTGAAGACAAGAAAGACAAAGCAAAACTTGAAGAAGTATTATTTTGAGACATGCTAGATTGGGAGGTCAATGCAATTGATTTATGATCATTCTTCCTAGCAAGAACATCCAATTCATGAGTTTTTAATTTAGAGAAAAGAACATCTAAAGTAAGTGTACTCATGACAGTTGATTCTCTAATAGATGTAACTTTCATCTCCCAAATTGACATGTCTAATGCACCAAGCAATTGTCTAGCATTAGCAGCATCATCAAAGCTAACTCCAACAGCACGTAAATTGCTAAGAATTTTATTAAAGCGTGCAAAGAAATCATCTAGCGACTCACCAGGTTTCATCTCAAATCGCATGTATTCTTTCTTATATATATCTTGACGAACCTCTTTGACAGTGTTAGAACCCTCATGATAATCACAAAGAGATTTCCATACCTCATATAACGACTTGAGATGGATCACGCGGTCGAAGTCGCTTCTTCCCAATCCTTGAATGATCAAATTTCGTGCTTTGCTATTTGCTTCAACCTGCGCTTGATTGGTTTCATTTACTTGATCATTCTCAGGAACTTGATATGGTTTGTACACCTTCTCCCAGATTGCAAAGCCCTGAGCTTGAATGTATGCCTCCATCTTCGCTTTCCAGAACTGAAAATCAACACCATCGAAAACACAAGGTTTTGTCGAATACCTATCCATCGCTACGGTTTCTAATCACCTGTTAAGATTAATTAGAAAAACCTTACTCTGATACCACTTGTAGGATCGATATATACTAAACTAGCAATCAGAGGGGGGTGAATGATTGCGCGGAAGCTAAAATCAAAATTTTCTTGATTCACAAAACCCCCTAAATTAATTATGAAATATTGCTCTCGGATTCGACAAAAAACAGATTAATAGACGTTCACTAAAACCGTAATTCCCGAAGATCCAACCGTCGGATTGATGTAAAATTTTAACTATATAAACTAGATTCAAATCCGAAACTAACGCAACAAGAATCACCTCAATCGGATATACGGATCTAGAGTTATGACCTTCGCAAGTTGACTGTATCAAATAATAACGAAAATTAATCTAACCCTAATTACGAGATTAATCAGAATATATGAGAAATTAACTAATGAAACTTTTCAGATTAATTACTTGATGCCCTAGCAAGATTTTGAATATATGAAATCAAAAATATTATGCTAAAATTATGAATCAATCTACCAGACGCAGAGAGACAATCTCCAGGCTTGTTTTACTAGTCGCTAAGGAACTTACGCCAAGGAGAAGCTTACCAGGAGCTTTACCTTTTGTTGCATGCATGTCCCAACTTTTAGTCAACAAATTTGTCACCGCTTCTTGCATGCATGCACGGCAACACACGGAGAACCAACTCAGGAAATTATCTAGTTGCTACTAGACACAGATCGCCATGCACGCCTCAAGCTTCCTGGCCGCAATGAATAAAACTCCAGCCGCCGGTCGCCAGGAACAGAAGCTTTCTCCAAGCCGCCGGCCGCAATACGCTGGAAAAATCCTCCGGCCGCAAGCCAACAGAGACGCCGCCCAGACCGAAAAGGCCTTGTCGCATAGGAAAAACGGCCACGACCCAGCCGCCGTAAAAAGCTTTTTTATTTTTTTTATCTAACAGTACTCCAACACCAAAGAGTACAAACCCTAATTTCTTGCTCTAGAATAAACAGAGGACACCTCCCTCTATTTATATAGAGCAACCACAAAGAGATTAAATACAACTCCACTTCCAACATGGAAAGAGTTCGTATCTATCTCAACTTGGCCCAACATGACCAAAAACAAACACAGAGATTGAATACAACTCCACTTCCAACATGGAAAGAGTTCATATTTATCTCTACTTGGCCCACATGGCCAAAAACATCTCTTTGCACGCCAGACGCCCACCCCACACACACGCGACTAACCACCTTCATGTGCATGTTCTCTAGCCTTAACGTCCCCGCATGATATCCTCGACCACCAGACCTCGATTCCTCCTCTGAACCTAGTCCCGAACCTCGGTTCCTCCATGAACCTAGTTCGGTCCGTCATCGACCACGTTAGCCCTCAAGCAACAACACACACTACGAATAAACAAACAACGATCCGAGCACAAGTCCACGGCTTGACTCAAAATCAATCCATGCAACCACTCACATGAGTGCATTGCATCAAGCAAAACCATCATGCTATCACCAGCATAATAATCATATCAACATAGCACATGCACAAGCACCACACATGCTATAATCAAAATCACTTTACAATGCTAATTTCACCATTCAACCAATTTTTCATCACATGATCTCACAACATCTTGTGCGAAATAGCACAGAACAAAAAATATCCTCTTATTTACTTACTGTTCTTCCACCACTTAAGTAAGTCTATCCTACCTTTGCTAGCTCCTCAAAAAGAGAACAAAAGAGAAACTTGTTTTATGTTTGTTGTTTTCTTTTTTTTATGTAATGCATTTGAATCATGAGTACTTGATCACCAAGTTTCTTACTATTTTCTTAAACAATGTAGCACCCTTGCATGCCTTCTCCTCTCAACAATCTAGTTGCACTTTATTTGTGCTTTGAGGGGATGCAACAATAACGATTGCAAGGAATTACATGCACCATCGACCTTACTTTTCAACCATGCCATAATTCCCAACACAACCTCTTCCAAGTTCATATCAAGTGCAATGAAAGCGGTCAGAATAAGAAGTGCCGAATTACCTTGTTCTTGCATTTAAAAATCCGATTAGCTTTCAGATTTAATCAAGTTATCAAAAATGATAAAGACCTTGTAGCATAAACATGGCTTCATATATGTGGATTCGATCCGGATTTTTTTTGTTTTTCATTTAAGAAACACACAAAATAAAAAGCATCGCCTATCCCAAAAGCAAAAAATATGGGGTAAGATATGGAAGGAGAAGTATCCGATCCTTGAGTTATCATGATCCATACATAAGCATATCATGAGATATCCAAAAAAGCATATCGGATGTAAATGAGTGCAATAGATATCCGATATGAACAATCATTTCATCTCATGAAAAACATAAACATTCTATATCATATAAGTTCATATGTTGATTGGAATTATACTTGGAACCATCCAAGTCTTGCATATTATTCTTATATAGGAAGAATGCAACTATTATTGAATTTGAATACACTTATATGCCTCAAGGTTCTAGTAAAGTTTTGTGTATTTAATATCACCCTAGCGACATATATGGTTTAAATTAGACCTTTCACGCATTATCCGACTAACTATTTAACATGATGTTTAATAGCATTTGCATTCATCATAGTAGAAGATAACGAGACTAACCTTTCAAGTGTCCTGAACGATGAGCATAAGAATCAAAACCTAAACCTTTGTGATGAGTACAGTTTAGGTTTTTCTTTCTGAAGTGAACCGTTCTAAAGATTTTTCCAAGTATTCGCATGGAACGTCCACTTTTCCTTTCTCGCTATGACAAGTTGAGCATGATTAGCATCTCATTTGAGAAACCCTAGCATTTGCATCATGCAACTTCAATTCGGAACAATGAGTTGTATCATGCAAATCAACAAATTGAACAAGTAATCCACATGATTTGATTCAAAGATTTAAGTCTAGCAATTTCAGCATTCAAAGATTCCACATCATAGAATCATCGTGAAGAAGGTTCTACCTCACCGTCGCCCTCGTGAAGCTTACATCACTCCTTGCCATGTATCGATTCTATATCCAAGAAAAAATTTGGAATAGGATACTTATTCTTCTCTTTTCTTTTGTCATTGTCCTCCTCTCTTGATGCTTTTCCCGAATGAGCGAAATCACCACACTCCGTCTCTTCCTCATTCTCACATTCTGCAAAGCTTTATTAAAACGATCCGATCCGGTTCTTGAAGAAGTGCACCCCAATGCAAGTTGCACGTCCTTCATGAGTTTTTAATTTAGAGAAAAGAACATCTAAAGTAAGTGCTACTCATTAGATTAATCATTTTTTATTTACCTTTTGTCTTCATGGCGTTGGAGGCAATGGCCATGGCAAAGATCAACGAGTAAATGTGCTTCAGATGTGGAGGATGGAGAACATAAGAGCATCTCTAATGGTGTCATTTTAGCTAGCTATAAAAGTATCATCCATCGCTACGGTTTCTAATCACCGTTAAGATTAATTAGAAAAACCTTACTCGATACCACTTGAGCATTTTGCTTAGGTGAAAGAGAAAAATGAAGAGAGAGATATAGACCAGATTAATTACTTGATGCCCTAGCTACTAATGTATAGCTTACCAGAGCTTTACCTTTTGTTGCATGGACTATAACCAACTCAGGAAATTATCTAGATTCCAAGGCACTTATTATCTATTACATGTGGGCCAATATTTAATTTTATAGATAATGCTATAGCTAATTCATTGGAGATGTTGTCTATATACTATCTATAGATGATATGGATATTTTTTATAGCTAGTATCATTGGAGATGCTCGGGAAGTAGTAGTATGAGAGGATGTGAGAAAGAGTGAAAGACACATGGTAGTTAATGGAGGCTCGACAAAGCCTTGTGAAAGCCAAAAAAGATTATTCAATGACATATGTTACATGCTCACGGGTGAGCGTGGGGTGTTTGCGCTTAAGCATTGTGGCCGCGACGCATTTGGGGTTGTGGAGGAGAAGAAATTTAAGATATTCGTGGTTATTTTATTTATTTATACTAATACCAATCAAATTTAAGTTAAGTAATAAATAGTGAATCTAGACAAGACACTCAATGTGAATTCAGGCAAACCTCTGTTACTTTGATTCTAACATATTAACTAAGAAATGACCTTTTGTTAAAATAAAAACCTAAGGAATGACCTAAATACAAATATAACAATGAGAGTATTTTTCGTCCTAATTATATAACTCATGAAAAAAAAGAAAATAACATAAAAATGAAAACAAAACACACTTCCCCCTTCTCTTTTTCTTTTCTCCATCTTTGTTCCCCTTTCCTCCCGCCTCCTCCTTGTCTCATCAAACCAAAGCAACCGCCTCCTTCCCAAATCCATCGCCCCGAACCCAATTGATGGCCTCCCCAATCAATCCCCACCGATTTTCCAGGTTCATCAAGTACCTCCGTGCCTCCCTCCCCCCGCTAGAGGTCGAGCTCGCCGCTAGCGCAGGTGTTGCCACCACCACCACCACCGTCTCCTCCTCCTCCACCTCCTTATCCCTGTCCTCACCACTACCATCCCTGCCCTAGCCTTGCCGCCACTACAAAAGCATCACCATCACTGGCGCAAAGATGAGGTGGAGGGCGAGGACTTGTGGCACGGGGCTCAACGGGAGACGGCATGGCCACGACACCTGAAGCTGGTCAAGCCCATTGAGGAGATGACTAGTGTCGACGGTAGCATCGGAGTCAGGTGGGGGCTTGAGGAGCCTCACCGATGACGACCTCGAGGAGCTCACGAGGTGCATGGATCTGGGCTTCGGCTTTAGCTATGATGAGATCCCCGAGCTCTGCGGCACCCTCCCTGCCCTCGATAAGCACCACCACCACCACCAACCCTAGCCTCAAGCTCTGCCAAAGGCCGCTGCGCCACCGTCCCCCTTGCCACCCATTGCCAATTGGAAGATCTCCAGGCTCCAGCCTCTGGTAAGCAAAGTCACACGTTCGATTGAACCGCGTTGTTGTGTGCCCTTGCCCTTCAAGAATCCAAACCGAACTTGCCCTAGAAACCGCACAATCCAATCCACACAAGAATCAAATCCATAGCACCCTTACAAGAACCGAGTTATTGATTTGCATATGTTCTACATAGCTTAATTTGCTCATGTTACCACAAGAGATAGCCCAGACGTGGAGGCACCTCCATGGCTTTACGAGCATCTCCTAGTCCTCCTTCCCTGGATGAACAGCACCACCCACCCCTCTCTTTCTCTATGGCACAATAGTTGTGTTATGTAGTGCCGTCCTGCCTTGTTTCAAGGTCCACCGATCACCATGCTTGACACATATCATGTCTGGAATTTTTTTTATTTAATATTTATTTTAATTCTTTATTTCAAAACTAATCGGCCACGGGAAAAAATTGCGAAAATACCCTCCCTTCGCCTCATGACAGGCGATCGCCCTAAGATTGGGCGATCGGTGCTGGTCAGAACGGCCGATAACGGCGACCAACGGGTCAAGGCCACGTGTCGACTTTCGCCTAGGCACAGAGCGTCGCCGAACGCAGGCGATCGGTGCCTTTATATGCAAACAAATCGCGAAAGCATCAGTGCTCATTTGTTCGCCACGAGCGAATCGAAGCGAAACGGTGAGGAGAAGAAGAGGAAAGGAGAGGAAGGAGAGGAAAAAGAGAGAGGAAGAAAAAGAGGGAAGAAAAAGAGGAAAAAGTATTTGTCGTTTTTGAAGGTAAGTCCCAGAAATTTATATGTAATTTTTTTGAAATTTTAGTATTTTGTAATATTTAGAAATGTAGTAATTTAGAAATTTAATGTAGTATGATGGGGTAGTAGAAATATTAGGCAATGTTTAGAGATTTAATGTAGTATTTAGACATAGTATGATTGTAGTATTTAGAAATGTTGAGAATCAATTTTAGAAATGTAATGTACGATTTATGATTGTCTAGTATTTAGAAATTTAATTTATATGTAGTATTTAGTTTTTAATTTATGTGGTGGTTTTTTAGGTAATATTTAGAAATTAATGTAGTATTAATTGTTTAGAAATATTAGGATTGTGTAGTATTTAGAAAAATTGAGATTCCATGTAATATAAATATTAGATAATATTTAGAAATGTAATGAGTAGAAATTTAATATTATGAATTTAAAATGGTAGGTTAGCGGATGTTACGCAGCAATGTTTCAAAATTGCGACGTAGAAATTATAGGAAGTACGATATATCATGTATATATACGCTTTTTAAGATTAGGACAAATGAATAATATATAGTACCAATTCCATAATGAAAAAATGGGTAGTGGAATTACTTATTTATAGTCGGATTTGTTAGTATGATGACCATTCGTTTTATACATAGTATTTTAGAGTATATTTGAAAACAAGGTAGGCTATGAACATATCGTCAGAAAGCGTACTACGCTAGAAATTAGTAGAGTAAAAAATTTGAAAATGCCGAGCAATCGTTAGAAATCGAGAGAGTAAAAAATTTGACAATATAATGTAACATTTATATAGTAATGCATGACGTGGTTACATGAAGAAATGTTGATTTTTTCGGTTCGACGTTGTATGCGTTAAGAAGATGTCGGAGAAATTGTATTTTCAAATATTCTATGGAGATGGGGAGATAGCACAAGGACCGGATGGAGTCGATTTGTCGGCATTTTCAATAGTCATACGGGGTATATCTAGGCCGAGAGAGAGGACATACAGGGGTTTGTTGGAGTGGATGTTTGGATGTTCGGTTTGGATACCCGAGTGTTCTTTGCGGGTTAGAGCAAGAGTAAGCCATCGCAGGACTTTTTATGGAGAGTGGTTCCTATTAACGCGACATCGGCATGGAGGAGCTATGTTGGTACTGTTGAGAGCGGGTGGCCGCTCATGTTGCCGGTAGATTGGTACAGTACCTCCATCGGTGTCGGAGGTTCGTGATGTCGGGTAGATATTACGGAGGAGGGAGGACAGACACGCAACAATGCGATGATGAAGGTGGCGAGGACCCGGAGACAGGCGACACGAGGTTGGCGGTGGCGGCGAGAGCGAGCGAGGAGGCACCGTGGAGGCGCGGGGTGGCCGACGAGGGGAGGAGGTGGAGCACATAGTTGACTTGATGGAGGAGGAGGACCGTGCGGATGAGGAAGTCCCGATGGCGAACGCTTCGGACGAGGAGGACAATTCTCTGAGGTGCTGTCCCCGATCGCGTGGACTAATTATAATTTCAAGACCTAACAATGCATGAAGGAATAGAGATGCATGGGAGTATCATGAGAACGAGGTCGCAAGGGGGTCGATATAAAGACAAGGAGGCATGATGGATGCGGTGAAGCATCTTGGTCAATGTCTCTTGGCGGCAATTCGTGGTAGTGAAGTCCAAAGAAAAATACTACGACGTGAATTATGTAGTTGACTCGTGCCCATGGCGGGTGCATGCATACAAGGGGAAGTGGAGGGACTACTGGAAATGTTCCATAGTGACGGAGCATAACTGCCAACTGGAGGAAGCGGAGTAGGAGCACCGCAATCTGTCGTCCACTTGGGTGGCAAATGTGTTTTATGGTCAGATCGTGGACAATCCTTTCTGACCTCGATCCATTATCGAGCCATCGAGGAGAGGTTTGATACAAGATTAGCTACGAAAGGCATGGAGAGCAAAAAAACGACTTTGCAAATACGGTTCGGGACATACGAGGTTTCTTCGAGAATATTCCACACTTGCTCGTGGCAATATCAAGTAGGAATCCCAGCGGTCATTGACCTTCGGAGTTTCCCACGAATGGTGCGTCTTGGCGGCAAGTGGGTCTTGCAATGGCCTTCTTAGCCCTCGGCGCATGCATAAATGCCTTCCGACATCAGCCGCCTTGGTCATTTGCATGGACGGCACATTCCTCACAGGAAATACAAGGGCGATTCTAACCGCAATAGCGGTGGGCGCCAACAACCGTGTTCTACTCCGGTCGCATTGGCCTTTGTGGAGGGGGAAAACACGGAGAGCTGGTACTGGTTTCTTGAAAGAGTCAAAATGGTGTCCACACAATACAGGGTAACCTACCATTTCATGCATCGATCTTTCTTTTCTCAGCACAAGGACCGGTGTTGCTTCTTCCAATGGATCGACGGGCCGGAACGACGTGACTACGAATTTATCTACAACTGCCACGACGCCAAACCCGCTTCGCCCGAGAACTTCACCTGGTGGGAGAGGCCGCCAGGATATGTCCCTTTTCTAGATCGACCAGAGCTTAAGGCCGGTGTGCAAGGGGCCAACCAATCGGTGAGTTTCATGCAACATACTCATGTTAAACTCACAAAGTAGTAGTTCTAAACCAGTTCATCGCACCACAGAGTTCAAAAGGACACTTGCGAATCGCTCAAGTCAAAGGAGAAACCTCCTCCAGGCCACCCGCAAGCCCCGACGTTTGCGAACATGGCTGCGGCGGTGGTTGATACCGCCACGATGATCTAGCGGACCGGAGATTCTACCTGGTGCCCTTGGCCGAGGATGAATGGTGCGGCTACTTCAACCGGTGGACCCGAGACGTACCACCCACATCTCATGCTTCGGTGTGGGATAACCGGGGACCAACCCTCTCCGTGGTGCCACTACCGCCCGAAAAGCTGGACCGAGTACGCCTACGGTGTTATTCAACGATCAAGCGGGCATCTGCATTGATGCGATGCACGCTTCGGTTGTCCAAGGATAAGCCCAACACACACCTCTGCACCATATAGTGGAGTGCGAGCGAAACAGAAGCAAAGGCGTCTCGCATGTCTCCACCAATGCCAACACAACAGAGGTACAAGAGGGTTCCTCCTCTCGAAGAAAAAGGGACAAGGGAAGCAATACGAGGTCCGCACCACACAACAAGTCCTTGACGTTCTTGAGACCAACCGAACCCGGGTGGTATTAACATAGGGGACGCCGAATCGGGATGACATGCCCATATGGGAGGGCGAAATCCACATAAAAAAGACCAAAAAATTATGTCTTATACACCCGAGACGTACGGCATAGGCCACCCATTCGGTGACAGCTGGGAGAACTGCGGATCCCCATGGAGTTCTTTTATAGTAGGGACTGAGCGGTGCCCGAGGACAAATCGCAAAATTAACACGGGACACGTAATATGCGAAAATGTTGGGCATCATTCTGTTTGTACCGGATAGGTTTGACGATCATTTGTTCTACCATGACGAACATTGCTTTCAAGTTAGTTAGTTAAATCAAGCAATTTCGTCACCGTTGTAATGCCCTTCTAATATAATCTAATCTACTGTTTATTTTATCATCTGAACTTTCACTGTATGTGCCCTTCAAATTTTCTAACATCGTTTGTTTCATTTTTCATTCGGTTCAAACTTGTCGGCCAGCGTTTTATCAGGACAGTTGTATTGTTTGAATTTTATAAAATTCCTCACATCTTCAAATCATTTGAAATTTTTATGGTAATATCACTGCTTTATCAGGAACCTCTATAAAAAATTTCAAAATTTTTCGACGCCGTAACTTCTGTGGTTTCATGGCCGCGAGTGCCTTTTTCGATTTTCGTAACTTCCTACCGGGGCAACGTCTGGCTATCTCGCCCATACGTAAGTGGTAGCCCGCGTTACGTAGGTCGCCCTTGATTTTTCCCGTATTTTTTGGGCAGATCCGCTTGTCCCATGACCAACGAAAACCCCTAAGTGGCCACGATTTCTGTGGTTTCATGGCCGCGAGTGCCTTTTTGCATTTTCGTAACTTCCTACCGGGGCATCGTCTGGCTATCTCGCCCATACGTACGTGGTAACCCGCATTATGAGGGTCGCCCTTGATTTTTCCCCAGATTTTTGGGTCAGATACGGCTTGTCCCATGAACCTCACGAAAACCCCTAAGTGGCCATGATTTCTGTGGTTTCATGGCCGCGGGTGCCTTTTCCGATTTTCGCAACTTCCTGCCGGGGCAACGTCTGGCTATCTCGCCCATACGTAAGTAGTAGCACGCGTTGCGTAGGTCCTCTTGATTTTCTCGTATTTTTGGATGGATCCACTGTCTGCTGGGTCGCGAAAACCCTTAAGTGGCCCACGATTTCCACGGTTTAAATGGCATGCGAGTGCCTTTTCCGGTTTTCGCAACTTCGGACCGGGGCAACGTCCGACCATCTCGCCCGTATGTAAGTGGTAGCCCGCGTTGCGTAGGTCGCCCGTGATTTTTCTCGTATTTTTTCGGTCGTATTCGACGGACCATACGAGCCTACGAAAATCCCTAAGTGGGATGCGTATCACTAACAAAAGAAAATAATTTTTCCGGTGTGCGAAACAACAAGAAGTTTTTTATCCCCAAGACAGGCGATCGCCTGTCTTCGAAGCGACAAGCAGTATTTTCGCAATTTTTTCCCGCGGCCGATTAGTTTTAAAAAAGAATTAAAATAAATATTAAATAAAAAAAATGCTATGCATGGACTGTACCATGCCCATCGGGCCTCGGGTTGACCCGTACAAGCCCATTTCAACACCCAAATCTACTGCAAATAATACTTTTTGGTCGTTTTGGCGTCCGGTGCGCGGGCTCGACTGGTGGCCTGTCTCGGGGGCCAAGACTCACCACCGCTTGTGATTTTTTCCACGAGGAATTAGGGGGGCGGTAGGGGTAACAAACGCAGAGGAATTTTCTATGTTTTACAAGACACAAATATCCACCGACAAATTGATGCTTGTGAGCTGTGATGCACTGATGCCATGCTGCTCATCTGGTACTACACAGTACGTTTGCAATGTTTCCGAGCTGTGCCAGAAAATAAAAGATTCGCATGCTAGCCCAATGGCTTATTAAACAGATTGGGTAGAAACCCTTTTATGCTGGGCCGGTTTCTGCTGGATCCACCAACAGCACTGCTGGAGGTTGAATACCAGGCCGAACAAGTTCGACATGTTAACGTGGGGTCGCTCTAACCAAAGGCCCATCATGGTTTCAGGGGCCTGATTGTTTGCAATGTTCGACATGATGGGCCTGATTGTTTTTTATTTTGATTATAGATTCTAGTCCCAAAGCAGAAAATAAACAATCAAATTCTAAAAATCGATTATCATAATTCAGCCCACTCATATACACTAGAATACATAATCTACCTTATATATACTTTTAGATTTTAACTTTTAAAGAATCAGCTTCTCTACAATTATAATTCAGAATTAATTTTTTTTATAGAATCTAACAGACCTTAGTTGGCCCGATAAGCAGTCGGACTGCGCAGAATATCATTTCGTCGTATTCCCCAGCCCAGCTGATTTCAGCTCTCTCTCTCTCTCTAAAACAGAAGACCATTTTAAGTTTGATGGGAATACAAACTAGACGACGCTGTCAGCTTCCGTCTGTCCAAAATCACACCGTTTGATCTGCAAGCCAACGCTCGTCTGCGACTTACAAGTTACAACTGCGCCGTACTCCGAAACGATTTTGCCGCTGGCCGATAAGGCTACAAGGTGTTTAAACTATCTGGCAACATTTGCCCCCCAAAAAAAACTGTCTGGCACAATAGAATCCGTGGATGGGGAGTAAGGGCCTCTTTGGTAGAGCTCCAGATTCCAGTTTTACTTGAGATCTGAAATTTATAGGCTAAAATAAAGTGAATTAAGTTTACATTTTTAGCTTAAAATGTAAACAAAATGATCCATCTAAACACTCTTAATGTACTCACAGCTCTAGCTTCATAAATCTGGTGAAACTAAAATTTTCAGCTTCACCAGATTCTCAGAATCTGAAGAAGCTGAATCCCTACCAAACAGGTCCTAATTGTGTGGACCTAGATTAGCTATATACAGCCAATAGGTGTTCGCGCACTCTACAGCATCCCCTGAGATCATCCGATCAGGATGAAAAGCCTCGGAAAAGTCTTGTAACTCTATAGCTCTAATGCGGTAGTGTAGTTTTTCATTTTAGCACATCAACAACCCCAAGTACCATGCAGACACTACTACAGAACCGGCTACTAGTAGCGGTTCGTAACCCCCTTTAGAAGCGGTTTTATAACCGCTTCTAAGCAACCGCGTGTGATACCCGTCGGGTATCAAGCGATTGTTTCAACTTTGTCTTTGTGACACGAAGCGGTTGGGAAGGTGTTCGGGAGGGCCAGTGGAGCCGCCATGTGGGGAACTCCACAAGCGGTTCGTTTTACAAACCGCTTGTGGCGAAGGATATCCAGAAGCGGTTCGTCTTACAAACCGCTTGTGGAGAAGGATATCCAGAAGCGGTTAGTCTTACCAACCGCTTGTGGAGTAAAGACACTACAAGCGGTTGGAGTCACCAACCTCTTGTGGAGAGAGTTTTCGATTATATGTATTTTAGAATATGTTCTTCAAGTGTTTTTGTATATCGTTTTTGACCATAAAATTAAATATGAGGGGAGGAGTTTTTTGCGCAATTAAATATATATGGCATATGCATATATACTCATACACATGTTCACAAGCTAGCTAGCTCACTACACGAAAAAACGAACTTAATAGTGTAAAAAATGGACAAGTACATAGACGCAACCAACGTTTACAATTTGGAATGATGAAAAAAATGATTATCGAACTCATTTCTTACATCGTCACTCTTTTTGTCCTTGGTCGACGTGGATGTCGTCAGCAGTTCATCGGTGTCCAACTCTGGAAACCTTACGTGGAACTCGCCATTTCGAGATACAACCTCGTCGACAATGAAGCCGATGAGTTGTTCTTGGAGTGCGCGCACCCGGTGAGGCGGGAGCACGTTAACGTGCTCATCGATGTTGGGCTGACAATTAATTAAGCGGGAAGTATATAAATATCCGATCACATGCAATTAATTAAAATGTAAGTTGTAGCTAACAAATTGACATGCATATACGAACCTCGGCATAATGTTCGAGTCGTCGCCATGGATAAAACTTTGAATATAGTGGAACACGTAGTAGCCACATAAGTTGTTTCCAGGTAGTGCGGCGTTTAACCTTCAGAGGGGAGAAATTTGAAATATCGGATGAAGAACCGATATGGCGATGTATATTAATAATAGTTTTTGTAGTGCGTGCACTGAGTGCTTACTATGACTTCAATTCTTTCTCGAATTCTCCTTTTGCTTCTTCTTAAACTTTGCAAATGTCTTGTTAAGGATGTTAATGAACCATTGGTATTTTTGGACTGGATTGCTTCTTGAGTCATAAACTATAATCCTACTGTTGTCAAGCTCGATGACTAGAAGGATCCAGTGAAACCTATTCGTATATTGCAACATATGCGTAAGTAGCTACTCGTACTATCAATGGCTTAAGAAATACAAGAACAAGAGGTTTGTGAGAACATGTACTTGAAGTTGAAGGGCAGAAGTATGTACGGTTTGTAGTGTTGTTTCAACAATGCATGCAAAAGGTATCCCTCAAGTAGTTGTTTTTGCTTGTCATATGACCAGATTTTCTCGTTGACAATCTCTGGGTCGATGAAGCCAACGTTCTGTTTGCCCAGTCTTTTACATCGTTGTATCTCCATTCTACATAAGAAGGGATAACTAAGTTAATTAGATTTTCAATTTTGTGGTGCGGGAGGAAGCTAACGGTAAACTTAGTAGATCGACACTTACGCACACCGGCAGGACATGAAAGACACGTTGACCTCGTCTCCTTGGTACACATGGTACAAGTCGTCAAATTCCACCATAGTTACGTGTTGTTCCCATGGAAGAAATACTCATCTTGGAAGCGGAGGAGGAACATTTGCTCTCCATGAGATGCCCTTTTCATGTACCATTCATGCATTTGGCGCATCTTGGTTGGGAGATCTTTTATATCCTTTGGATCAATTAGCGGTTTGCCCAACTCATACTTCCATTTGGTTGGTGCCATTGGAAGATCTGGTCTAATGATTTGAGTCCGCCTCCTTCAGAATGCCATTTTCCTCAACTCCTCGGCCTCTGCGATCTTCCACTTTCTTCTTCTTTCCTTGAAGGAGCCCGTGTATTTTGTACTTTGTAGCCTTTCTTATTGTCCTTTTGTAGTCGCTCATCACAAAGGCGGCGTTCCGCATATGACCGAAAGTGCTTCACATTTTTCATCTATTTTAAGCTTGGGCTCGGCTTCTTTAGCGCATTGCACAGCCACATCCGTCTTTACGGATCTGGCTAGCTCCTCCGCATCGATCATATGGCCTCTTTAGCGGTTGCTTTGACATTCTCTGGTCACGGATGCCGATTTCGTGGGAGGAGGTGCTAGTGCGGGATCCTCGCTTCGACATCGAGCTTCTTCCTCGGGAGATCTTTGGGCGTGGTCACTTGGAGATGTTGGGTGCTTCTTACTTTCGGCGGTGGCGGTGGCGGCGAGTCGGGCTTCTTTGTGGAGCGGGAGGTGAAGGCGTGGCTCGGACCATCGGGGAAGCATTGCGTCTGCGACGCCGGAGGAGTCGTGGGTTGTCGATGTGGAGGCGTGCTTGCTCTGGAGCGCTCAAGTGCGGGGCCTCTCTTGCTGGAGATATAACCTCCACACCATCTGGAAATATGATGGACTTTTTGCGCCATAGGATGAATGTGCCATGGAGGGCCTGTCCAAGGTTGGTCACCTCGTCGCCCCCAGGAATATCGAGAACGAGATCTTCGAAGCCCCCCACCACCTCTTCCACCGTGACCTTGGAGTATCCGGAAGGTATCTGGTTGCAGTGGAATGTCTGGCCTGCCTCCACCGGATAAGCCATGCCGTAAGCCACCTTGAAGGAGAGGTTACGCATATCAATGTGTAGCTCGCACTGGCGGCGAACCTTGATGCTGTCCACGGGATGACGGGCGTGCGGGTCGTCTGCTACAGGGGCCACGGCGGATGCGCAACTGCTCTTTGGCGCGGTCGGACTTATCATGGATTCCGGCGCCGCCTGAACATTGGTCGAACGTAGTGCTCCCTGAAGCTGGCTCATTGCTTCGGACACTTTTTGCGTGACCAGGACATCGATGGAAGCCTTCGTAGCTCTAAGCTCTTCCTCCAATCGGCCCACTCTACCCTGATCTCTCCTCTTGCTTCTTTCCCGGCTCCTGTAAGTGCTTGAGTCTTTGGCAAAGCCGTGCCTCCATGGCACCTTCCCGAAACCTCGTGTCCGTCCCGGGTGCTCAGGGTTTTGAAGGGCATATGTTAGCTCGTCATTCTCCCTGTCCGTCAGCAAGGATCTGGACCGAGTTCGCCGATGGCTTCGCAATCCTTTCGCCAACTTCTTGGGTATCGGTTGCCATCACCAAGCTACCATCATCGGCAAAGGCTGCCCGTGACCCAATAACCAATTGCGCATGCGGGGCTCCCAATTCTCGATTTAGTATAATATCGTCTCTGCCAAGTTCATCTTCCGCTTGTCCCATTTCTTTGCAGCCTTGATGTAACCACCGGTCCCGAGATGGTGGTGGTATTTCTTCTTCTGTGCATTCACCTTGTTTTTCTCTCTCGCGGCCTGTCCTGCATCCGATAGCTTGTACTCCTCGAAAGCATCCCAATGATCGGCCAGCTTAGGAAATTTATTGAAGTCTGGCCTTTCTCCTTTGTCGATGTACTTGCGGGTGAGGAACGACTTCCACTGCTGAAAGGAAGTTGCCATCTTCTTCAAAGCCCATCCCTTGGCCTTCTGTTTGTACCCTTCTGGAAAAGTGAAATTTTCCTTTATATCATTCCAGAGCAGTTCCTTGGTAGTCGCAGGACTTGACCCATTTACGGTTCTTGATTGGGACGTGATCCCTCACGTGGTAGCCGCAAGCGTTGTTGAAAGGCCCAATTGCTGAATCCGGGGCTAGCAGACTCCCGTCGTTGCCGACTTCGGTTATCACGTACTTTGTCGAAGGCTTCTTGTTAGGTCCTCGGTTCATTCCGGACTGGGTGGCCGATGAGGTACCGGGCTGGTAACACAAACACATATAATATGAATGATTTTAGAATAATGGGTGAAACCTATTCGTAATGGGTGAGAGTATACCTCGGTACTAGTGTTAACGGCCTCATCGACAAATCAAGACACCATCGTGATGTTCCGTGATCGATGTTAACGGCCTCGTTGGCTAAGATGCTACCCAAATAAGAATGGTCTTGAATATCGATTTTCCGCCTCATCGAAAGCCGGTCACCACGTCTTGGTGTCGCCATCTAGAGTAGAGCACATCTCGAGACTTAGATTATATATGAAGACAAGGTTGTTGAGAACAATTGAGTTTGAAAGCATAGTTTAAGATCGACAGAACAGTTTGTGCTCGATGAGATCACATTTCACATAGACTTACACATTTCACATGATACATATACAATTGACAATTCACATATACTTGTACATTTCACATAGACTTACACATTTCACATGGTACATATACAATTGACAATTCACATATACTTATTTGCTAAATAAAAAAATAATGATTCATTCTTATTCCACACTAATATGATTTTCAAAAAATGAAATAAGGTTATAAATCCACGACTAGAATGTTAATAGTCTATTACACAAAAAGAAAGCAGAGCAATCAGTTCCTTGTCAACCAAGCACGTCACCTCATGGCCTTTCTCCACGGAGTGTATCGTATGCTTTGCTGGCAGCCATGCTTTTGGGAACTTGCAGGTGCTGGTCACTCCAGACAGCACCTTCTCCACGGCCGGCACCTAATGTCGCCGATGGGCTCGCCACGGCACGGCGGCCAGCGTTGCTTGCTGTCGATCGCTATGAAGCCCATCGGCGATATTAGGTGCCGACCTCAATATCAACCGCTTGTAGCGATGATCAAGCGGTTGGTATTATCAACCGCTAGTAAGAGGACTCTACAAGCGGTTGGTATTACTAACCGCTTGTAGAACGCATGGATCCAGGCGGTGTGGAAAACCCTATGCAAGCGGTTGGTATTACGAACGCTTGTAGAACACCATTCTACAAGCGGTTCGTAACAACAACCGCTTGTAAAAGTCTTGACAATATCATATTAAAAACAATACGGTGCCCATATAGTTCGATAAGATCTCTTCCTCCCTGGCTAGCGCGTGGCGCTTGAGTGTCTGAGTTCAACCACCCCGGTTGAACCCGCTCGCGCCTTGCCATTCTTTTTTTTTTGTGGCCTTCTACAAGCGGTTGGTAATACCAACCGCTAGATGGTATTTTCTAAGCGGTTCTTACTACGAACCGCTTGTACAAGATGGTAGAGCTTTAAATTCTCTAAGTCCCATGCACTCTCCCACACCTTCAAATTTTCTAAGTCCCAAGCGCCTCCTCTCGTCATGCGCTCCCTCCTGCTCTCTGTTTTCATGCCCACAAGGTGTTCGGTGAAATGCCCACAAGGAGTTTTGTTGATATATTCATGTTGGAGTAAAGAAAAATATTATTGATGGTAATTTGTTTCACTCTTTGAAGCAATTAATTCATATCGACGGCTTCATCAAATGGCGAGACGAAGAGACAACTAGAGGCATTGCGGATGAAGCTATCGTGTCCTCGATCACGGAGATCCTGTAAATGTGTTCACCTCCCATACATCCAAGAATCCATCCCGGTGTTCATGAAATGTTGAATATGTTGGTAAGTTTTTGAAGTTATTCATTTGTTCATATTCCTTGACTTTCACCTTCCGTTCCATTCTTTACGCTTGAAGGGCACAAGATGTCCAGTATTGGCGTTAAGTGATAAAGCCGACCATAGTCTTGAAAATCTTGCAATGCAAATTGTTTGCATTACAAGAAGATTTCTTTGCCAAGGAGAGTTCACAGATCCGATGCCTAGTGTCTAAAAGAGGAGAGATGCACATCCCACGCTTCGATGACAACAAGAGTATTAAAAAGCTAGAAGAAAGGATGAAAAGAGTAGAGGACATGCTAAAGAAATTAGTTAATATAGCTATCATTGTAATGTTGCTCCTTTTAGTTAATATAGCTATCATTGTAATGTTGTAAATTTCACCTTTGCTTTTGGGGTTTTTGTATGGGAATTTATGAGCTAACTATGTTTTCATTTTAAAATTTGTAGAAATAATTATGTACAAGCAATGCTAAACATCAACATATCAACATGATCATATGGAATAATTTGTATACAAGTAGTACATCTTAAGTCTTCGTCTTTACAATTGTTCCTTCGTTATGATCGTGGCGTATGTAAGGAGCATCGACATCAACATCACGCAGACGTTTATGTCGACATCAAGCGTAAAAGGAGGGAGCTCGTCGAACTGACCATACTCTTCCTCGTCGGTGACGTTCTCAACTCCTACAATCATTCGTTTGCCTTGGAGAACCACATGTCACTTTGGCATTACCTTTTGCTTGTCCTTCTGTTTTTTAGGTTTGCTTGACATGTCCATTACATAGAAGACCTGCATCACATCGTTTGCGAGAACAAACGGTTCGTGCCTATAGCCGACTTCTGTGAGATCCACGGTTGTCATGCCGTATTTGTCGACCTTCACACCATTTGGAGTCAGCTTGACCCATTGGCACTTAAATAGAGGGACCTTCAGAGGTCCATAGTCGAGCTCCCATATTTCTTCTATGAAACCATAATATGTGTTCAACTCCGCATTTGTTGTCTTCGGCGTCTATACGGACACCGCTGTTCTGGTTGGTGCTCCTATTATCCTGGGATCTGGTGTAGAATGTGTAACCATTGATCTCATACCCCTTGAATGTCACGATTTCTTGTGATGGTCCCCGAGCCAAGCGTTGCAATAGTTCATCGTTTGACCCTTCCTCAAGGATGTACTTCTGTAGCCAGCTGTCGAAAGAATCCATGTGCTTCAGAGTTATCCAACTCTCTGTCTTCCCTGTGAACTCACGGCGTAGGACACTCTTGTCTTTGAAGGACATAGGGGCGACTATAGTTGATTGCTTGAGCAACGTTGAAATGTGCTTGCTTGAATGCAACAAGATCATTGCATGCAACCGATTGCCTTCCTATTGTCCCTTTGCCCGTAGCCTCCCATCGTGTCGTGATATGGGGACGCCGATAGGATTTAGATCATTCATGTAATCCACACAAAACTCTATCACCTCCTCCGTCACGTAGCCCTCGGCAATGCAAACCTTCCTGGACCTTGACGATTCACGGACGTACTTCTTGAGGACACTCATGTACATCTCGAAAGGAACATGTTGTGCGATACACCGTCCGAGGATACCTATCTCCTTCACAAGGTGAGCGGTGAGATGAACCATGATATCAAAGAATGCAGGAGGAAAGATCATCTCGAGGCTAACCAAACTTTGTACCACATCGCCTCCAACTTAGGCGCTTTAGTTGGTTCGACAACCTTCTGCGAAATGGCGTTCAGAAGGAATATAGCTTTGTGATTGTCCCCGCACCCACTCGGGCAATATACCTCGACGACTACCGGAGCAATGTGTCATCAACACAAGGCGCTATGGGATTTTAGGCCTTGGAGTTTGTTCTCTTCGTGTTTACTGAGTCTCTTTACATTTGAGGAGTATCCGAAGGGACCTTCACCTTGTTCAAACACTCAATCATGCTTTTTCTCTCTTCTTTGCTTGGAGTGTAGCTCGCAGGATGTAGAAAAAGTTGTTTTGTCCTTCTTTGTTTTTCGGATGTAGCTCACTCCTCACCTCCATGTCTTCAAGGTCCTTCCAACCTTGCGGTGTATCTTCGATTTGCCATACATATCTATGTAGCCTAGCAGTTCAAGCAAACATTCTTCGTGATGTGCATGAAGTCAAGCGAGTGACGAACCTCCAAAACTTCCCAATCTGGCGAGTCCCAAAATATTGATTTCTTCTTCCATGTGGGTGCATGACCATCCTCGTTAAACACAGTATGCTTCCAAGACCCTTCCCAAATACTACTTTCAGATCCTTTACCATAGCAAACACAAATCGCCCATTACGATCTTTGAGGCTTAACACAATTCTGTTCCCAGATTAAATTCTTTTTCCACCTCAAAGCATGACTGCCAGAAGAAACTGCGGTGGCCCATGTACACACACTTCCGAGAGTTTTTCGGTACATGCAGTCCGTTTCATCTATGCACTTGGTGCGAGCTTTAAACCCTTTGACAGTTTGGTAGGACAGTTACAGAAGCGAGCCAATCGTTGATTGTTACAAACAACAATGCACGCAGGTTGAAATACTCTCTTTTGTACTCATCCCAAACCCGTACACCATCCTCCCACAACTTCACAAGATCTTCAACCAATGGCTTCAGTACACATCGATGTCGTTTCGAGTTGCTTCGACCTTCGATCAACAATGGCATCTTGATGTACTTCCGCTTCATGCATGACCATGGAGGAATGTTATAGATGCAAAGCGCCACGGGCGAGTGCTATGGATCTTTGCTCAACCGACCGAAAGGATTCATCCCATCGGTGCTCAACCCAAACCTTATATTTCGACCTCATTTGCAAAGTTCGTAAGCCCGATCTACTTTCCTCCACTGCGAGCCATCTGCAGGTGTCTAACATCCGTCTTCCTTACGCTCTTCTACATGCCAACGCATCATCTTAGCATGACCTTCGTTAGCAAGCAGACGCTTCAACCGGGGATCACAGGAAATACCACAATACTTTGGTGGAGTTCTTTTCTTCGTCGATTCCCATCTAATTCACTCGGATCGTCACGCAGTACCTTATACCGGATTCTTCGCTGCACCGGACAAACCTCCAAATCGGCATACTCATTGCGATATAGGATACAATCGTTAGGACATGCGTGTATCTTCCGTACTTGCAATCCTAAAGGGCGGAGGACTCGCTTCGCTTCATCGTGGATTCGGTAGAGTGTTACCTTCCGAAGCAACTTCTTTACGAGTGATAACAAACCATTGAATGCCTTGTCGACACACCGCTTGTGGCCTTCCATTGCATGAGTTCTATGTAGTACGCAGACTTTTTGTGGCCACGTCCACGCTTTGGGTACAAAGCGTTCTATGGTCCTCTACCATGCTCTGAAACTTCTTGTATTGTCTTTCCTCTGTGAACTCTCCTCTCCATCACGGAAGCATCCGATCTAACTCATCATCGCCAAACTCGTCATTGTATCTTCCACGGACCCGTATTGAGTGGTGTCCGGCATACTGTTGGCTCTATCTTCCTCTTCTTCGTCTTCTTCATCGTCTTCCTGTCGAATCGCCTCTGTTTCTCCATGGTGGGTCCAGCATGTATAGTTTGCAATGAAACCTCTCGTGATCACATGGCTCATAACCATCCATCGTTCGAGTGCTCCTTCTCATTCTTGCAATCTCACACGACGGACAACGATGAAGCTTCACGGAGGCAAAATGCAACGGCCACGTCGAGAAACTCCTTCATGCCATCTCGAACTCTCTTGACCGACGGTCCGCATTGTACATCCATTACGGTTCATCTACACCAATAAAAATAATAACAACATCTATCACTATATTTAATTAAAGCTAACTATGTCTAATAGTTTTGTATTTTTAATCATTCGCATTCTTTCAACTAAAGCCAACTAATTATTTCTAATCCTCTGCATTTTTTTAAAATAAAACTAACTAATTGTTACATGTTCATGCAAACCTTTTCTATCATTCCGCATTTTAATTTTACTAAATAAAATTATTTTTACCTTGTCTCCACCTTTCTAATTTTTCATCGTTTCACATTTATTGCATTTCATTCCATACACCAAACAATATATCACCTTAAGAACAAAAAATAAGCCAACAACGAAACATGTACACTAACAATTCCCACAAGAACAAAACATGATTTCTCAACATCCAATGCACAAAAACATCAATATATAGGTGAGAAGGATGTCGACAACATGTTACTCACCTTAGGAACAATTAATTGAGACTAATAGCCTCAATTGAAAATTTTGGCACACTCCCCATGAATCGCTCTCGCCCACCACTGCTGTCGGTCACGAGCTCGGGAGGAAGATGGGGTTTAAATCTTATTGGCGGGAAGGGGTCTCTACAAGCGGTTCTACACACGAACCGCTTCTGGATCCCCAACTATAGAAGCGGTTCGTGTCTCGAACCGCTTCTATATCTCTAGAAGCGGTTCTAGACACGAACCGCTTCTAGAGATGGGACTCCAGAAGGGGTTCGTCTCAAGAACCGCTTCTAGAGACCCCTTCCCGCCCGTTTCCCACGAACCGCTTGTGGCACGTAGAGCACAAGCGGTGCGCACCTAACCGCTTGTGATAGACCGGTTGTGTAGGCCGGTTCTGTAGTAGTGAGATCAACCATAAACATCAGAGACCCAGGTAGGCATCAACAATGATCAAAATCTCGGTTTTGTTCTAAATATTATCCGTGGCTGGAAAATGAAATTTCGGCGAGATCTTGCTATTTCAAATAAATTCTGGACGGATTTAAAAAAATTTAAATTCTAGATTTTAAAACCGAAATATCAGCCGGTTTTACCGAGATCTCAGTGAGATTTGTCGAGATTTTGGTAAAATTGCACCGAGCGAAAAATAGCTTAAACGATGTCAAAAAATTTTAATTTTTTTTAAGGTTCTTGACACATCAATGATGTTTGAATAAAAATTTCAAATGATTATCAAATCTTTAGAATTTTTAAAAATTCAAATATTACTATTATCCTGATAAAACGCTAACCGGTAAGTTTGAACCAAATGAGAAATGAAACAAACCACATTATAAAATTTTAAAAATTTTTGTGCAAGGTTATGAAGCATCACTAATATTCTTATAAAATTTTTAGATGATGATAAAGCTTCATGAACTTTTAAAAATTCGGAAAGTGCTATTGTCATGATAAAACTTTACCGGCAAATTTCAACCATATGAAAAAAGGTACAAACCATGTTATAAAATTAAAAAAATATTTGTGGATAGTCTTGATGCATTATCAATGTTTCTGTAAAATTTTCATATGATGATCAAGCTTCAAGAAGTTCCAAAAATTCTGACAGTGCTACATCCTCATAAAAGCCTGATGATCAATACATGTATTTGCTTTAGCAATAAAAAATGTTTAATTTTTTTTAAAATTTTGTAAAAGAGTTCTAAGGAAATTCTTAAAATCTCATAAAAATTTTAAATCATGATCGCACTCCAGTGAATTTATAAAATTCTTACAAGTATAGTGTGCCATTTATGTTCTTTCTGTTTTTGATTTTTGAAATATAACAAATGAAGTTCAATGAATATATAGATTTGATTGGGCAAACAAAAAAGTTGAATTTTTTAAAAAAATTTAAAAATGGTACTGAGTCAATTATTAAGCTTTCATAAAAATTTTAGATCATTATCAAACTCAAAAAAATTTATAAAATTCTGACAATGTTACTGTCCTAATTATGTTCATTCTGTTTTTGATTTTTTAAAGGTAAAAAATGAAGTTAAATTATTTTGAAAATTTTTAAGTATGATCCTACACTTCCTAGAATGGTACCATAAATTTTTTATATCATGATAAAACATGTACAATTTTATAGAAATTTGACAGTATTTTTGCAGTTTTTAAAAATGCCTTAAAAATTTGGTTCTTCGTCAAATTTTCATAGGAGATGACTTTCTTAAGAGTTATTGGACCAAATTCAGTAAAAAAAAGTCAAATCCAGTCAAAAATGGCGAGGTCTCGCTAAGATTTCCGAGATTACTGTAGCAATTTTAATTTTTTAAACTCTAACCGGCATTTTAAAATTCGTCCACGTTCGAAAACCGAGATCTCGGCAAGATCTCACGAAATTTCAGTGAGCTTTGGATCCTTGGGCACCACAAGATAATTTATGCAGTATTCCGACAGTAGACAACTGGATTATACTACATATGAGTAGTAGTATTCGCGTACACATATTATCACGTGGATCGGGAACATTATTCCAAAAAGGGGCAAGCAATGAAGCAGAGCGATCGTCTCCCATCCCCATTTATATGAGTACTGTACTTCACAGTAGAGCTATGGCTACACCTAGCTAGCTAGCTACTCCGTAGTTCCACTCTTGATTCGTCAGCGTCGCTTGCACTTGCAACATCGGTCCGGCTCGGCCACCGCCCACCGGCATGTGGATATTCTTCTTCCACGACTAGCCGGTGGGCCAGAGGCGGCCGACCGGGCGTACCGGCGCTCCAAACCATCTGGCGACTGGGTCGCTGTCACGGACGGGGATATCCTCCGCGCTTCTCCCTCCCGCGGAAGCACATGCGCCGAGATGGCCGTGGTGATGGAGAGAGAGAGCGAGAGAGAGAGTGAGACGAGGGAAGGGCCGTGCGAAAGCGACGGGGCATGGGGGGCTCAACGGTTTGATCTGGACGATGGCGCGAGCAGTGGGTGGATGGAGTACGAGAAATGTTGGCCCACACTCTGACAGAACTTACACATTGTTATTTTTTTTCTATATTTGGAACACATGCACATAAGAAGATGAACACAAATGAGTTTTGCGACGTTTAACCACTTACGTCTTTTTCTTTCTTTTTTTCTCGTTATTCCCATGCGCGGGATACAATCAAATAAATAGACACAACAAGCAACAAACTACCTCTGAACGCCTTTCAAAAAAAAAACTACCTCTGAACTCACGGCTCATGCTTGACTAAACTCATCTATGAAGCACTGTTTCACATAGCAATAATATCACTAGATTTGTCAAAATAACGGTCAAATGTAATTTTTATTAATATATAATTAGACAAAGTAATGATTAAATGTGTGTAACCGTATCAATGTCCAAAACTATAAGTAAAAAAATAATTCACATTAGTTTGGTAAATATGGTATTAATCGATACCAAACCAAAATATTACAGTATTTACTGATACCGAAACGATGTTCTATTTAATATATTTGATATCATATTTTAATTACTGTATTAAAAAAGTATTTACTGAACTGTATTTGTCAAATATACCTACATGCACTGCCGCTGGTGCATGCACGCCGTTCTGCCGTCCATGCTGCACTGTACTCTGTCTGTCTGCTGCTGGTGAGAGAAAAAGAGGGGGACTCAGCTGTCCAGCAAAGCCGCTAACTCTTGCATGTATACATTGCGTACATCTAAGCAGCAAAGCATGCATGCATGTGCGGACTGCGGCGTGCGGGTGTCCGGGAGGCGCGTACAAACGTACCTGATCATTGATACGTAGAGATCGATGGATCGAGCTGAGGGCGTCGTCTCGATCCACAGCCGCGCGTCGCCGGCCTCATTCATTAACAGCGCCACCTTTTTGCTTCTTCGTAGCTTCATTTACTCTATCTGCATTAAGATATCACTGCTACAGAAAGATTCATATTAGACACCTTATCACATGCGATTCTTTAAAATTATCTGTGATGATGACAATTACTGACGATTATACATTAAAACCGTCAATGATATACAGAGATATCACAAATGGTTTTAATATAAAACCGTTAGTGATGACATCTGTTACCATCACAGACGATTCTATTATAGAACCGTCTATGATATGTTAGTATTATAGACGGTTCTATAATAGAATTATCTGAGATAACATCCATCCCTATAAATATACCGATCGGTCCCTCGCGCAGGATACTTAGCGCATTTCGCCTCCCCCAATCCCTAGTGCCTCCTTCCTCATGCCTTGACCCTCCACCCCTGTCTCCTTCCTGCATTGCCGACCTCCTCCCTTGCACCGGTATAAAATAAATTTTAATATTTTTTGCATATGTAGAAAAAGCATGATTTTTAAAAAAATTAGAAAATAATTTCATTCAATTTGGAGTTTGTATGCAAAATTTATGAGCATTTTAATTTAAATCAGCTGAACAGATCCTTAAAATAAAAAGAGAAAGGGGTGACATTGGAGGCATATTTCTAGAGATTATGCCTCCGAACATAGAAGTCGTATTCTCTTCTGGTTTGAAAGTATATATTTCATTTATGGAAAAATAATTTTTCTTTTGGTGAGCCTGACAGGTGGGGTCCATATATGTCAAGATTTCATTATTTTTTGAAAAGGATTGATAGGTGGGGTCCATGTGTGAGTGACTCATTTTTAAATACCAGTTGAAAATATAAACCATGTCATTATTTTCTACTCATGCCCACATGTCATAGAGTCATTTTTTAAAACCAGATTAATTAAACTAATCTTAATCCTAATAATGTTTTTGACAACTGGGGCCCACATGTCATAGATACATAACAAGAACTGAGTTCTGGCACCATGGTCGAGCTCACCCTTGAGCTCGTTGGTGGCGAGATAGTGGCAAAAAGGATCGAGTGAGGATAGGGATACGGAAAGCAGTTCATGTCAAAGCTTTGGGAGGTGACGGTGGCTGAAGAGGTGGATGTAGTTGGAGGCATGGCGATGTTGAGCAGTGAAGGTTCTCAGGTCATAGAAGAGGTGGAGCAAACAGGTCATCGCATTATCTAGTTGGAGTTTGTGTGGAGCTAAGGACGCTAGCACGTGGACCAATGTTCACCAGAGGTGAGCCCCAACAGCACGAAGTGGCAGTGCAGAATAGGGCAACGACAAGGAAGTTGTAAACGGCCATGCTGAGCAAAAGTGAGTGGCGCAAAAGGATCAATGGCTCACCATGGTTACTTGGATGTGGTTAGAGGCAACAGAGGAAGCTCAGAGTGGCTGGATGCTAGCGGACAGCGACAGTGGTGAGGGGCTTCGTGGTGGCAGCCAAACAAAGAGAAAACTAGTGAAAAAGAAGGGTACCATTAGCTTCGCCATATGACAGAGAGGCTAAAAAAGGACTATGATCAAAGCTAGAATTCACCAGAGATCGAGGGGAGAGAGAGCTCGGTAATAGTGGCGGTCAGAGATGAAGAAGATGATGTGGTTCCAGCAGTACACTGCACAATAAGCTGCACCATCTTAGGGCTTTGAAGAGGAATGAAAATGGCACAAAATGAATAAGATGTCGAGGCCAGAGCTCACCAGGAAGGGACTTTGCTTTGACATAGCATGGCGGTGTGTGCAGACCGGCATTGGGTTGACAAAGGTGTTCCGAGTAGCTAGCTCAGTGAGGAAGAAGGGCTGCAATGGGAAAAATGAGATTGGCATTGTATGGAGAAGTTGAAGGGCAATGTTAATGAGCTTAAATAGGCAAAAGATGGCGATTCCCTTTCATTGCCTTCCTCTTGGATGCGAGCAAGATGCCCTGTTTTCACATGCATAGTGGCATCTGGCAGGGTTGCATAGCGGTGGCATCGAGTAGGGAGCTCAAGGCAATGCGATGGGGTGCTGGCAGGTGGGTGAAGCGATAGTGCAACACATGGGAGAAAAGCTTCATGCATGCAACCATGGCAGGGCTCGTGGACAAAGAAGACTGCAGGTGGGGCCAGGCTATCAGCGATGGGGAGAGAGTAAGCGTATTGGTGAAACGACGCCTTCGCTTGGAAAGACGACAGGTGAAAACAGTTTGGAGAGATGACGGCTACTGATAGGTGGGACTAGCATGTCACCAAGGGGAAGGGCTGATGCGTAGGTCCAGACTGTCAGCAGAAAAAAGCGAGGCATTTTTGAAATTTGGTTTTTATCAGAATCCTTGTCCAAATTTTTAGGCATAGCTAAGGGTTCCAAAATTTACAAAAAAATTTGTGGATGCTCCTGGCATGGCATTGGTGTTTGTGTAAAATTTCTAGAATCTGTTCAGTCTTATACTGTTCTTAGAAATTATTTCATGTTCACTGTTTTTAATATAATATGCACTATGTGATTTTATAAAAATAGACGTTCCCGCCAAAAAAAAAATGTGTAGCACCAAAGCAACCTTACTCCAAAATTCATAAAACTTTTTAGAGAGGCACTTTAGATTATTTAGGATGAAAATAAAGTATTTTCAGACCTTGAACAGTTTCGGACAAATTATAAAAATTCAAAAATAGCAACTAGAAATTGGAAAAGATATTTTATTAAATGCAAAAAATTCTAGAAAAGCCAGAAAACTCAGAAAATGTAAGAGAATAATTAACTTAATAATTAATTTTTGATAAAATTTGGGATGTTACAAGATCATTCCTGGAATTAGTTTCTAGAACTACTTTTGAAAATAGAATTAAAAAAGCCAGAAGACGGGAAAAAATACACCAGCATGTGGCGAGGTCATCAATCGCCCGCTGGCATGTACACCTCCAGTAAATTAATGGCTCAACATGGTACACCGATGCATGCATGCATGCAGGTGATCGAGGTAGTACGTCGTATTGATAGTGCGCGCGAGTACTGTAGGACTGTAGTATCTCCGCGTTGGTTTGGGCTTAAAAGTTGGAAAAATATCCTGTGCAATCAGACAGGCTGGTGAAACCACGGTGTAACTTAACTAGAAAAAGTTTCAAAAAATTCTGAAAAAAATCATGGATGTACATCTCAGCTTACCCCATCTACATATAAAATTTCATGATCAAATTCGTCCTGTGCTAAGAGTAATAAAAAAGACAAACTTGATCATAAACAGTAACAATTACTGTTTATGATCAATTTTGTCTTTTTTGTAACTTCTAGCACAGGACAAATTTGATCATGAAATTTTATATGTAGATAGGGTAAACTGAGATGTACATCCATGATTTTTTTCAAAAAATTTTAAAACTTTTTCTAGTTGGATTACACCGTGGTTTCACCAACTCTCTAGTTGCACAGAATATGTTCGCTTTTACCGCTTGATCAGAACGCACGCATTGATCTGTGTGTCGTCGACATGTGAATGTGAGCAGTGCCATGCCATGCACCCAGCTCTCACTGCCACTGACACCTCTTTCTTCCTTGGACCACCGACGGGCCATGTCTCTCTTTCTCTGGGCGTGTAGCAAGCTATGTATGTGTCAACATGCATAAGACTTGCTAGCTATGGCCTATAGGGAGGGTGGAGTAGTACTAGTACTTGCAAAAAGGCCGGCCGGCCGGCCGGCCGGCTACCAAAATTTGGGCCTTTAAAGTCATGTGTTCCCTGCCGCAAAAGACGAGTAAGCTTCAGATTTGCCCATGCAAAAAGTTCAAATGACCGTACGATAGGGAAAAAATTCTTTGCCACCAACATCTATGATATCTTTTTTTTTAATAAATACATATGGTATATATGGAGAGAGTAGAAGATTTAGTTGATTTGAGATCTGTATTTACTATATATATATCTAGTTTTTATAAGAAATGCTATAAGACACCAGGAATAATGTTACTTAGGATAGTTCTAACTCATGGTTTCAATGAGCAGTGTCTAGAGGAGAGAGAGTATAAACCAATGCATAGTTTCTCAACTCATGGTTTCCATGAGCAGTGTCTAGAGGAGAGAAAGCAATAAACCAATGCATGCACCACGAACATAACTTGATCAGCGCGCAGAAACGTCCAACCTCGATTTTGCTCGTTTCTTACGTCTTGGTGCCCGCGCCGACCCAGTTTATTATATGCGACACGGTTTCTTTGTTTTTTCTTCTCTCCTTTTCTTAATTCCTATACCACATCAGATTTTTGCTTAGTTGGCAGTATAATTAATTCTATAAACACCGGCTGAGGTGGAGGGTTGAAACTGTCCTTATATATTTGTAATTTTTTTTCCCTTTATGTGCGCGTCCGCATGCCCAAAGCCGAAGACTCTGTACCGTATGACAGTGCGTGCTTGCGTGTCATGCATGCATGCATCCATCCATATTGCTTTCTCGACGAAAAGGAGTACTGCTTCCACCATGCATCGGGAAGCTTTTAACTGCGAAGTCTACGAATGTTCTCCGGTGTGTACATCAGTACATGCCATACTCCTGTTACATATACAGGCTGGCCTTTGAAGTTTCCATGTTATTTTGTTCTCTTTGATGTGCATGCGTGTAAAATGAGCTGGAGTTATTCACTTACTCTTGTGTGGTGGTGTTGACTGCCGTGTACAGCCAATGAGGATGCTAATAAATTTATCAAGATATTGATTTAAGAAACCATAGATTAATATCTAATTATTGCCTCCATCACTTAGACATGCTAGTCAACTGGATTGTGTTCTTGTGATCGTTACGTGGATGGTGAAATCCAATAGTTTTAGAACCTAGCTTGAAGGTTCAGTTCAACCATAAAGTCTGCACAGTAGTGTTCATAGGCCTAATCCTACGAGTGGTTGATTTTGACTTTTACTATTCAGTATTCAGCGATTACCAACACCAGATCCTGCGGCAAATGTCTGAATTTTCTCGTCCGTTTCCTTTTGGTCTGTCGCGCCTGGTAGCACTGTGCGACGCGTGTGATATCTGTGCTGCTTTTACTAGCACAACCGTTCATCTCCGCAGTGGTCCTGAACTTCACTTTCGGACGGTGCATATGATGGTATGGCAATTTACGAGCATTGTTGCCGTTTCCTTAGACAGCTTAGAGTTTTTATTACCGGTGAAGTACAGCCTAAAAAGGATCCTAGCTTGTACTACAATATTTGCAGGCGATGATAGTTGAGAATACAGAGAAGAATCTCCGCGTGCCAGTGGTTTAGTGCGCAATTATTGCCTCAGTTTAGCATCATGCGGATGTGCATGGTTGATCTCAGTTTTTGTGGGGACGTGCATGTGGGAGTCCAGGGCATTTGGCCTGGGTTCAAATTCTGGTCAAGCAGAGGGGAAAATACTCTATTTCGATCTAGCGCCGATAGAATTATTCATTTTATGGTTGGTCCGCATGCAGAATAGAACTCAGAAGGATCCACATCTAGTAGTGAGTTAGTGACTACTTGCACCTATTTCATAGACTTACTTGCTAGCATCCATCCAATCAGCAGTTTAATTTGATCACTCTGGTAGAAATTAAATGCAATCAACTTTGCTTGCTGATATATGAAAAAAAAAACTCCCTCTGGTCACAAATAGTTATCGTTTTGAACATCGGTACGGTTTCCAAAACACAGCTTTGATCACTAATTTCTATTATAATATATTTGTAAAACCTAATAAAATTATAATACTATGAAAGTATTTTTCAAGGCAAAATGACACATATAATTTTCATGTATTCAATTTAAATATTTAAAAAGATATTAACAATCAAAGTTTCAAAAGTCTATTTGTATCTATGTCCAAATGGTTGCTTTTTTTTTTGTGTAACCAGAGGGAGTAATTCGTTTTAGAGTTGTGCATGATAATTAAGAAGGTGATTGAAATGGTCTTGTTGCTCTGCAATTATCTCACATTGGAAAAGATGTCTCATTTATTCATGAGAGTGATAGCATTCATTTAACAAGGGTATAAGACAAAAAAAAAGGTGGACAAGTGCCTAGAAACTGTAGAACTACTTATATTTTGAGAATAGTTGGGAAGGCTAAAATGACTTATATTTGGACACGGGGAGAGCATACCTATACTAGCTGGCTATATGAAAATAGCATAAATGGACTCATCGTCAAATATGCGAGATGTGGCCGGCCAACGTGCGGACACGTCGCCAAAACCAGGACGTGGCACACCGAGCATCTCGGAAGCCTCCCATCTTTATATACGGTAGTATGATCTCAATATTATACTTTTGTAACATTTCACTAACACTTTTTTTTACCGAATTTAATTACGGACTACCTAGCTATCAATTGACTGATTTCTCCAAAATGTAGTAACTTTTTTAGCCCTTGAATCCACATCCAACCACTCTCATCTTCCACTCCATCTCCCATATAAAACCAATACCTTAACCCTAACCCCACCTCCACCCGTCGCCTTGCCCCCAACACTCCCATGCATCGCCTCCCACCGCTTTTGCCAGTGTCTGTGCCTCCACCTCATGCCGCCACCGTCCTTCTTCCTTGTCTCCAGCAACGTCGCTAGATCCACGCCACCTTCTCATTACACACTCCCCCACACTGCTTTTCTTCCTCCCATGTGTCTTCCTCCCCATGCCTCCTCTTCTTCCCTTTCTTCGACGTTCCCTGCTGTCGCCTCTTGTGAAAGGTGGTGGCTTACTCGGTGTATCTTTTTAATATGAGGAAAAAAGAGGAGAGTGTGCATTCACGGTAGCCGCAGTGCTCGTTGGAGATGAGGAAGACACCACACCCCAGAACAAACCTTCAAATAGATCTGAAGGTCAAAAATTGGACTGATTTCCTTAGTTTTTAGTCGACTGTTGCTTAACAAATTTGATTTAATTACTCATCTTATATGTTGGATATTGTGTAGGGTGTATTTTTGTTAAATTCATAGGTTAGGGTCCCAAGAGTACCCCTATGGTGATATTTATTACTCTCTCCATCTAAATAAGCACGTATTTTTTTAATGGTCTTGTCTATAAATATATGACATATTTAACGTTTCAATACAAATTAGTGTGATGTTTCCTTTATACCCCTAATAAATATCCAGACATGCCTGATATTCTCTACATAAATGTATTGAATATAGTGCTTAGAGATAATAGTTAGGGATAGTTTAGTTATTTTTAATATCTTATTAGTCTATGTACTAAGAGAAAATATATCCTGTAAATTTGGACAGAGAGAGTACATTAAGTTGGTACTATTTCGCACGCCCACCTCCTAATTCTGATTCAAGAAATAGGGGTAGGACTTCTTTGAAAGAGGCAAGTCTTTTGTTAAGAAATTATCCTACCACTTAATACAGGAATGTATGTAATTAATGTACGTACACAGGCCGGATTGAACGGAAACAAATTCTGTGGAGGAGGCATGCAAATTTAATCATGTGCATCCCCACTCCAATGAATACCACATGTCCATCTAGCTAAATCTCAACCCCACCCCACCAACAGTGTTATTAATTGGAGGAGTGAGAAACAAGGGTATTATTAATGGGAGGAGTGAGAAATTAAATGAATAGTTGAGATTGACAAGATGAACACATAGCATCTATCGGAGTGAGGATGCATAGAGCTAAATTTACATACCTCCTCCACGAAATTTTTTTTCCGGATGGAACTCTACCTGATGAACTTGCCTCCATTAATTTCATACGATTCGCTGTTATCCCCACACTTTTTAGCTACTAGTATTGGTGACAATTTTCGTACCATTTTGTCAACCTTTTGCTTTCTTCTGTACTATAAAATTTAGACGCTCTAATATATATATATATATATATATATATATATATATATATATATATATATATATATATATATATGAAGCTTTTTCTGTACTCCCGGGAGTACATACCCCCACCTCCAATATACCACTTAAATGAATGCTTTATAGTTCTTTATCATTTTCGGTATACTCTAATAATAATTCTAAGATACTCCAATGCGACATAATTAAAAAAATTTCATCAAAACCCTTTATTTTTTTGCTACATACCCTTTTCCATATGTAAAAGGAATATATAAACAAATTATACTATAAAGGGTGGACTTTGATGAAATTTTTCATGGAACTCACTTTGGAGTATCTTATATCAAGATAGAGTATACTCAAAAGGATAAAGAGGTATAACAATATCATTTAAACAATATCTTGGAGGTGGGAGTACATACACCAGTTCTTATAGTATGAAATCATTTTCTTATATATATATATATATATATATATATATATATATTTTCATAATATTATAATTTTATGAGTATATCTTAATGTAAAGGTATAAAAAGTAACATTCAAAGTTGCATCCAGTGACCGTGAAAAATAAAAACATCGAGTAAAAAAGAATTAGCAGAGTACATACGTTCATTTGTTAATAATATAATATATGCATACCAACAAATGAATTGTGCCACTGAAACAGAGGACACAGCCAGAGTCATCTGCCGAAGCCAATTTCATCGCCACATCTCTCAACTATAATTAAGCTGGAGTTAATACGTACTGGCAGGTCCCTGTATCCACGAATGAAATGCAAAAACGAAATGCATATATGCAGTCGTACGTACCTGCTACTATATATATGCTTTATCGTCTGCAAAAAATCTAGTCATCGATAACCACGAAGAGGGTTCCGGCGTAGTTCCGGTGGAGACTGCAACTTAAACACTTCTCACAGGTGTGGGCCGTTCAATTGAAGCATCGAACAGTTCGGGTCGACTGAAAACGAGATAAACATTATTTTGCTACCGTATGATGAACAATATTGTACATAGTAAAAAATGTATGGTGTTTTTAACCGATCCGGGACGTTCATTTTTTATCAGACAGTCCTATAAAGACTGCTTAAGTTACAATCCTCACAGGACTTACACCGAATCCTGATCCGGATCCGATCCAATAACCTGACCAGCGATGTATTCAGTCAGAGTTGCTACTACCGTTTTTGGTACTCACGAGCTCAACTCGCAGCTGGGACCATATGGCCTGTCAACTAGAAGCTTCAATTCACTAAGGCCCCGTTTGGCAATTTGGAACCGGACTGTTTCTCCTAGAATCTGAAATAAATCCAACCAAACGGAATAGGACTCGGAACGTTTCAAAGCGAATCGTTTCGATTTTTACACGCCAGTGGTCGAATCGGCTAGCAACCCGTTCCTCCGGATTCGATTCTACAAACGTTTACCAAGAATCCGGAACCGTTTCCGTTTCTACTAGAATCTGGAACCGTACCAAACGGGGCCTAACCTCGATCGAGAGACCATGAACCGGTCGGATCGGTGGCACAGCCAGGAATTTTGAGATGGGAGTTGCAACATTAGATGAGAAAGTATTCTAACTGCTTGAGGATGCAAATTAATGTTGACATGCTAGTTTGTATAAGAAGGTCGAAGCATTAGTACCGGTAGTTTTAATTTTTAAAAAACAAAAATCAGTGAGTCAACTGAATCCCATGACTCTGTGATACGCTAGTCTGCCTCTGCCCCTGTTGGCATGAATGGACAATATATATGGAGCGTATGCAACCATGCAACTTTCTCCGCACGCAAACAATTAATTAATGAATAAACAAAGAAGTATATGATCGATCAGGGATCAATGTGATTGCCGTATAATGGCAACAAGCACAATCTTCCCGATCGGATTCCGGTGTTAGAATCCGGACAGTTGCCGACTGCCACTCTGTCTACGCAAGGACTTCTTCTGCCGTGGAGCAGGAGGCGAACTGGCAAAAGGTTGGATCCGATTATTCAGATTTCAGATCGCCGCGAGCAGCGACCTTCTACGTACACTCTACCAAGCTCCAACCAAAATTTAGGACTTGATCATTGCACCCAAAGTAATCTCTGATTCCTTTAAAAACTAATCTTGATTAAAATAGGCTGTAGTTTTATTCAAAAAGGTGATGTCACGGTTAAAATTTGATGGCGACATCAGATGTTGTCACAACAGGATCACCGTAAAATACGGTATTTTTGGACTGAAAATCTTCAAGTTTCTTCATTTTGTACCCAAGATGTCCTTCCCTTCTTTTTGGGAACTTTATCTATACAACTTCCAGATGTTGTGCAATGCAGCATCCTACAGTAAACCTGGCACGTGGGACCGGCTGAAAAATCCCGGAATGTATAGCACATGGTACATGGACTACAGTCCATATGCATGCAGTGGCACAGTAGATGTACTAGGTCCAGAACCAGAGCATATCCTAAGGCTTCCCAAATTCTAAGGCGTACCAACGAATTAAGGCCGATTACATTACATGTTTCTACGCTAAAGAGTTTTCTATTTGTCTTACATATACATCAGTACAAACACACCCAAATTCAAGCGAATAATAATATCATTACTTATATTATAGCTGGAGAGATTGCCGGCCATACAGCCATGCCACGTCACCTTTCTTGTGAAAAGGTCCTCTGGAGATTTCAAAATTACGTTCAGATCCTTTCGTCGGTTTCCCAATAATATAGACCTGAAAAAAATCAAAATTATGTTTAGGTCATTCCGCGATTTGCATTCAAATCCTCATGTCAGTTTTTAACAGAATAGACCCGAGAAAAAACAAAATTACATTTTGGTCCCAAAAAAGGTTTTTTTTAGCTGAATTGATCCGAAAAACGAAATTATGTTTATGTCCCTCTGTGTTTTTTTTAAAAGGCCACTGATTTACCGACGGCTCATAGCAATCCACATATTCGACGACGGCTCTTAGAAACCTTTTTTTGTAAAAAAAAGAAAACCGAAATTATGCGAAAAAAGAATCTACCATTTTTTTTAGAAAAGAACCCGATCACTTGATGCAGGCATGTGTCCGCGCTTCTTATTGATGACATCGCTATCACTTGATGTAGGCTTGTGTCCGCGCATGTGTCACTAACTTATGCTTCTGGCCGCGCGAGAGCATAGCGCGCGTGAACTGCCTAGTAGAACTTAATCTGGAGGATGGAGGTGTACACGCCCATCGCTGCAAACTCTAGCGACCATCTTCTGTCGTTTCAATAGGAACAAGACTTTGTTAAAGGCGTTTATTTATCTCTCACCGAACGTAGCTAGTGTCTACTAACACAAAAATGATGCAGGACCGGAACCACGTGCTGATGTTTACTTTATACAAAAATCATAGGCGGATCTAGGTTGGGTGCCGGTACATACCGGTACCCAAAAAAAATTGAAAACGATTTGAGATAACACTTTCAATGCGCTAAATTTATTTATTGAATTGATTTTGATTTTGTTAATCTTAGGTTTAGCTAATACATGAACTAGCCTAAGTCTTGATCACTAACTTAATGCGGAAATTGAAAACGTATTAGATGAACTGATCCGGAGAAGTAGACGAAGCCATTAGTGTTCTTCGGTTGATTTGGTGTCGGTGTAGATGAGTCGGTGAGGAAGAAGGCACCGTAGTCCTGAGCGTGATGATGAAGGCAACACCAGTTCGCGCGATGATGAGACGAGGGGCACCGTAATCCTTTCGCTGATGGTGAAGACCTTCAGTAACCTGAGCGCAATGAAGAAAAGGAAGTGCATCGAGACCTTCTCGGTTTAGAGTTCAGTTCTTCGTTAATCTCGCGCCTGATGATCCCAGATCGGATGGGGTTTTGGGAGTGAGCAAACTCGTGATTTCTGTTGTGTTATCACGAGCGCCGACCTCTCCCTCTTAATATAGCGCTGATTAACGGGACCGAACCAAATACTTGTTGGAACGCTTCCGATTAGAGTGCGTACGTGAGATGGTGGGCCTAGCCCCAAAAATCGGATCTGGCTGTTAGCCTAGATCACTACTAACAGATTTTAGTGTTTAGAATTGGTAAGACCTTAAAACTATTTATATCATACTTTTAACAAATTTTGAATATATGTATTAGATTTACGATGTTACGAAACCATTATATAAGACTATAGAGTAATGTATATGAAGTGTGCACCCCTATTAAAAGTTTTCTAGTTCCGCCACCGACAAAAATGAGTACCGGTTTACAACCTTAGTCCCAAAAGTTTTTTTCTTTTCCCGAAGGTGCTTAGCCCTAAAGTATTAATTAAATTCCATGTTAGTGAAGTGGGCACCTCTAAGCCACATGCATGCATGCTTCCTTGCCATGCATATCAAAACGGCCATATGAGAAGCATGTTACCTGGCTATCCACTGATATCTGCTCGAGTCTTAAGAAGCATCTTTTGCTCCGCACGAGTTGTTTGGGTCCGGAGCTGCATGCATGCACGGGGTCCAGGAGAACTCCATCTTATTCTTATCTCTCCCTGTTTTTTCTCCTATATCACATTCCTCCCTCTTCTTTTTTTTTCCCTCTCCACATGCGAGCTAGGGGCACGCGCACTAAAATGGAGCCCAATGTTTGAGGGGGAAAGAAAGGAAGAAAGGAAGAAAGGAAGAATCACCAGCCTTTCTAGTGTATTATTAGGGTTTGTCTGTTCGGGAGATGCCAACTCAACCAAACTCGGTGGGAAGAAAAAAAAATGCTCATATATATTCTTCTGCGCTGACGTAGTGGATTTGAACCCAACGCTACTAAGGTAAACATGTATAGTTGCACTAACCATCCTACAGAATCAACCCTTGGTCATGGTACGGTGGAGACTACGTACATGCATGCATTATATTTAAAGTTTAACTCGGCCCGATTAATTTCTATGCAAGACTGTAGGATTTGAAGATGAAAAGACACCACAGTTTATTCAACAGTTTCGCTTTGTCTGGGTGGATAATTTTGTCACTCGTGTGACCACTTCGACCCCCCGCTAGGAGATAAATGTCCGTAGGGCCGCCCGTTGTGACCATGCATGCATCTTGATTGACCGTACCAATTGCAGCTGCTTTTCTATATAAATAAATATGTCCCTAAGAGCATCTCCAGCAAGAGCCTCTAAAACAGGGTCTCTATTTTGGATTTAGGGACTCTTCCTATTTTTTAGGACCCTGTTTTCAGAGCACAAGACCAGCAACATCCCCTAAATCTCAACCCCTATTTTACTTTTTCTCCTATTTTAACATATCCGCTATGTATAATCTTCATTTGACACCACTAAAATTCAATCAAAAATATTTGTAATACATAAAACATAAGCATATTAACATTTACAATTTAAAAACATGATATTTAAAATTTAAATTTAAAATTTTCAAAACATGATAAGTAGATAAATAGAAACTCCGAACAATGAATCAAACTACGAAGCGCTGTGAATTGCCTACAAATGCTCAATAAGATCATGTCGAAGTCTCTCATGTATTTCCCTGTCTTCAATCTCATGGTGTATCTTTAAGAACTCCCTATTTTAAGATTTAGGGGCTGGTTTAGGGGATCCCTAGGAATTGAGGCTGAGGAGGCAAATTTAGAGACCTCCTAATTTTAGGGGTTGGATTAAGGGCCCTGCTGGATCTGTATTTTTTACTAAACTCCTTATTTTTAAGTTTAGGGGCTGATTTAGGGGCTCTGCTGGAGATGCTCTAAACAAGCCTAGCTCGAGACCACTTCAAATGTGGATTATCTGTAGAACGGAGGATTATGTATAGTTCTCTCACAATCAAAAGCTAATTTGTATATAGAAATAGAAACTGTCACCAACCCGATTCTGTGGATTCTAACTTAGATTCTATAGGTTCCGCATTCTCACGAGTCGCTGCCAGCCCGAGGCCCCTCCGCCACCCTCGTCCGTCGCCAACGCCGATCAACGATCAGCATAGACAATTAGGATTGCCGAACGACCAGATTCTCTAACCAGCAGATTTTTCAAATAGTCGCTTCTCTAGACAGCTGACTACAATACAGAATCTGCACAATAAAAAACTATCCCTAAGAGAGCCTATATATCCTTTGTTCTTATCTAGTGCTAGAATCTCAAAAGAAAAAAACGGATCCACTGTTAGAAAATCCAGTATGTGGAGTAAAAAAAGCAAGGGACACTGGATCTACCAATGAGACGATATTAGTCCTGCAAGCACTGTCCAGCCAATAGACGCTAGCTAATGTGTGGACTTTTCTATTCGCTGCACCAACGGCCATGACCAGTACCAATGATCAGGGCTTAGAGTACAGTAATTCCCCAGACAATTGGATGGCTTTCTTCATAATATTTACATATCTGTAGAGTTTGCAGCATATGTCCCTCCACATATATCACGACTAGCTAATTTTCTACACAATTGTGCGTAACTAGATACTTCAATGCGTGCGTTTATATTTGAAAATATAGTTATATTTGTTATCCAACTCTAATGTATCTATATGTTGTCAACACTAAAAGCTCTCGTATACATCTAATTGGATCTATACCATTATAATATAGATCCACCAAAATAAAAAGAGTAGATTTTTCTCTTTTTTTCTCCAATTGACATGATAATTTCTAGCTCTTAAGAATGATGTTGCTTCTGTAACCTCTGCTTTAATAATGCAATAGATATTTTCACTCTGCATGGTGCCTTTCCAGAGGAATACTCTCGTTTGGTCTCTGGATGGCTAGAACCCTACTTGCCTTTTTCTGTCTTGAGGAAGCCTCCACCAGTCAAGTAGCTCATCTAAACCGTGTCCATACACCGTAACACACAGTGTCCCGCTTATTAGATAAATTCACAGTAGTTATAAGCATGCATGGGCTTATTTATTTTATAAATTAGAGACATGTTGAATTTATTGGAAATCACATACTTACATACTTAGTTAAAAAAAACATACTAGCAATGCATAAGGAGGAGACCTGTTCTTTTTTTGCGAAAATGAACAAGCTTTAAATCATTTGATGGCTTTGTAATTTCACTGTGCTGCTCACACACACACACTTCCTCTTTTTTTGGTGTTCGTCCTTCTCGTTCCGCGACCTTCAACATATGTTGGTGTAGGGGTGAAAACGGATCGAATACGGTCGGATATTGCTCTTCTCGTATCCTAACCTATATTTTTTTCCGGATTCGGAACCGGATACGGGCTAGCCGGATCCGGATACGAATCCGGATAATTTAGGATACGGATACGAGTCGGATATATGACGGATTCGGATCGGGAACGGATAATTCGGAAACGGATAATACACGCATACATAAAGTAATTTATGTTGAATCAAACCACACGAATACATGAGAATAATTCAAATCTATTGTCTAATATAGAGTTTAACAGAACCGTTCACACATAGACGATAAGTCGATAACAGTACATGTCTACATCACGATGAACAATAGAAAAATGAATATTTCATTCCCATCAGCATCATGTTTTACTTGACTGCATCTTACTCAGTCCAGATTCAGCTTAGCACCAGTGTTGTCTATATTTCAGGTTTCTGTCATCTCTTCATATACTAATTAATATGTGCATATCTAATTACTGCTATCTTAAACGAAACAATTGCACATTGTTCATGGAATTACAGAAATCTAATGCAATATAGCAGGACCTTTCTGGTAACTGTACTAATGCAATATAGCAGGAGCAATGATCTTCACAGTAACTGTACTAAACTACTAATGCAATATAGCAGGACCTTTCTGGTATTGCTATATGCCAGGAGGATTACTTTTCTTGGTTTAAAAGGGAAAAGTAAAAACTCATCTTCTGCAAATTATCTGCCAGTCAAGATTGTTAGGGTCTTTTAATTAGGAGTATCTACAACCTGTTGTTCTTGTTCCATAGAATGTAGACCAACACATGGGCAGATCGATCTTTCTTGTTCATATTTGTTTTGTGTAGACTACGCATATACTATATGTACTCCTTAATTCTGTCAAACCTCTTCAAGTATGCAGCACTTGGCATTGAGAAGTAAGTAAAATCAAACACATCTACTTTGTCCAAAACTAGAGGTTAGCATATAAGCAACCAGGTTTCATATTTGTCATTTTTCAGCCTTCATAATCTGGAGAGATGCTTCACTGCTTGTTTGTGCAAACTTACCTGCTGGTGCTGGGGGAGACTCACTGTTAGGGGGGGAGCCCGCCACCCGGCCGGGGAAGAAGCCGAGGAGGGAGCGCCGCCACCAGGACCGCCTGTCGGGAGGGCGGAGAGGAGCGCCAACCGGGAGAAGATGGCACCGAGGAGGGCGCTAGCCAGCTGGCCGCCGGGACCGCCGGTCGGGGGGAGGGCCAGAGGGGGAGCACTGACCGGGAGAAGATGCCGCTGAGGGAGGGGAGCGCCGGTCGGGGGGAGGGGAGCGCTGGCCCTCGGGGACCGCCGGCCGGGGGATGGGGAGCGCCGGCCACCGGTGTTGGGGAAGGGAGCAAGTCTTTCCAGATCTAGATGGAGGACTGAGGAGCGCCGACAGGGAGACTGGGAGAGGGAGAGTGATGGAGTCACGGGTGACTACCAGTCGACTAGAGGTAGAGGGGTAATGGGTAAGGTCAAGGTGACTGACTGGTGGCGGCCATGACCCACATGAGACAATCCGGATATCCGAATTACCGAATACCCGATATCCGTTTCCCGACCCATATTTTCCGGATAGTGGGCGACCCGAATCCGATCCGGTATCCGTTTTCAAATATCCGGATCCGAATCCGACCCGATATCCGTTTTGCTTCCCGGATCCGGTTCCAACCGGATCCGGCTCCGGATCGGGCGGGAATTATCCGTCCCGTTTTCACCCCTATGTTGGTGCCACTTTTTCTTCCTATCAAATAAGCAGTTTTTTTTGCCATTGGCATTGCCTAGCTCCTCGACCACCATCCTACCTTCCACGTTGTCTTCGACCACCCAATGATGTCAAGTTGTCAACCTCCTCCAACTATTCGTTCTACCGTGCTAGTTGCGACTATTCTAGCTATCAACCTCGTAGTTGGTCTTACATGCTCAACAGTAAGGGCAGTCCCAATGCTCCATGTCAGCTAGTTTCCATAGTATTAATAGAGCTGCCACATAAATAAATTGGTAACATGGCAATAGAGTTATTGAGGTGAGAGAGGGAAATCGTTTCTCATGCAGGAAACTAAGTCCTCCCGTAGACCGATGCGCAAAGAAACTAGACAATTTGCGTTGGGAGCAGAATCGTGGTTTCCATCCCCTTCCTCCTAGATCCGATGCATGTATGAAGTCATTAAATTTTTCTCTACATAGAAACTATGCATTGGAGAGACTAGGTCTAAGCGAATATTTATTGCACTCTCTCTCCTCTAGAAACCACTCATGGAAACTATGGGTTGGGATTGCCCTGATACTGCCTTCGTCGCATTGCGCCATGAATGTGGTTCGGTTAACTCCGGAGGAAAATTAGAGCATAAATATTTCTCTTAAAGAAACAATGTATGACTTTTGCCCAGAAAATAGGCGCGCACTTATTACATTAAGCTCTTTGATACTCTCAATGAACTTACATTATGTGACACCACTTCTCAAGAATGAGGACTTATATTATGGGACAGAGGAAGTAATAATTGTGTGACAGCTACTCCATCCGCTTCGTAAATATAAGGAGTATTTTGACTTTGCACAAAGATTAATATTACGGTGAAATTGAGAAATATATGAGAGAAAATGACTTAGATACCCCCACTTTATTGTCTTGAAAGATGAGAAATAATGCTTTGTATGGTGGTAATGAATAAATGCATATGGTTGAAAGAGAATAAATAGGGGTATAATAGGAAAAGTTTCAGCTTGAGAAGCGCGTGCAAACCATCCTACGTATGTCTGTGTGTTGACTAAGCCAATTAGTTACGTGGCGAAACAAACTAGTTGATGTGTTTTCTTGTCTATACTAGAATATTTTTTCCTCTGATTTAGCCATAACTTTTTATTGACAGCTCCGATTCATAAATGATTTTCCTTAGTAGCTTACTGACAATGAGAGCAACATAATGATATAAGTCTCGCCAATAACACCATATGAATGAGATTTACTGCCAAATGAATACTAATTTACTAAATGTGCCGTAAGATTTTACGATTGCACATATTGCATAGCCTACCGAACTCTCTCGCATTCGGCATGAGAGGAATATATATATATATATATATATATATATATATATATATATATATATATATATATATATATGTATATATATATATATATATATATATATATATATATGTGTGTGTGTGTGTGTGTGTAGTAAATTGGAATACATTTGATAGTAACTTTGGAGTAAATTTATCATATGGCTACAATACGCCATGGTGTTATAGGAAAATGTTTCCATACTCGTGGAAGTACATACTACTACCTTGCATATACCGATTAAACAAAAAAATTATACATCTTTATCCTTTTGAACATACTCTAATAAAGATTATAAGTACTCCAAAGTGATTTTTATGAAAAATTTCATCAAAGTCCACTTTTTATAGCATAATTTGTTGCATACTCATTTTACATATGAAAAAAGATATATAGCAAAATTAGAGGGTTCTGGTGAATTTTTTCAACTAAGTTGCTCCGGTAAATCTTTAGTCATTTCTCTAGTGGGTTCGAAGGAAGATGCCCATGAAGTATGTTCTATAGAGATTAATAATGAATACGCTCTAAAAGGTAGTAATAACCTCTTGGAAAGTTTTTGGGGTCTTTCTGGTGGAAGGATTTTCTTTGGTTTTTTTTATCATTTTCGCGGGATGGCTTCTTGCGCAGTTAAGGATGGACGCTATTGTTTATTTTGGAAAAATGTTTGGAATTTAGGGTTCTTGCAAATGGACTTTCCCCACCTTTTTTCCTTTGTGAATAATGCTAACTGTTCAGTGGCTGAGTTTCTTGATGGTGTAGATTTTGTTACTAAATTCCATATTCCTTTATCTACAATTGCTGCTACTTAGTTGATTCTTCTTAATGATAGATTATGTACTTTTAATTTGGATCCTGGCCATGATTCTTGGACTTATATTTGGGTTTCCTTCTTCCTTCTCTTCAAAAAAAGTTTATGATCATCTCTCTTGGCAAGTCTTAGTTCCGCCACCTTGTCAGTGGCTTTGGTCTTCTTATTGTCTCAATAAACAAAAAATCTTTTTCTGATTGCTGCTACGTAATCGTTTGAATACTCGAGAATTGTTGCTCAGGAAAGGTTTCCCTTTGGAGAGTTATAGCTGTGTTCTTTGTGTCTCTCGGTGTGAGGAAACGCTTCATCATTTGTTTTTCTTCTGTCATTTTAGTCAATGGTGCTGGCATATTCTTGATATTAATTTTGATTTATCTCTAGAGGTGGTTGATTTAATTCAAGAGGCAAAGCTACGGTGTAGATTGGTCTGTTTTAAAGAGGTCATTATTATTGGTTGCTGGACCATTTGGAAAATTTGAAACAAAGTAATCTTTGGTCAGGGGGTGGTATATTTAAATCTTTGGAAGAAAGAGTTTAGGGTGGCTTTCATAATGGTTACCCATCGTGTTAAACCTACCCTACAGGAGGATTTCAATGCTTGATTGAGTAGTTTCGGTTGATTTCTTTTTTTCTTTTGTTTTCTCTTCTCCCTTGTATATCCCTTCTATTGTATATCCCCTTGTAACTGCTCTCTAATTTTTTTCTTTTATATTATATTCAATAGGTTCCCCCCTCCTGTTTTTCCTTCAAAAAAACTTTTGGAAAGTTCAAACTCAGAAGATTGTTTCAAGACCTGGACTATACCCCATCATTAGATGAAGATGGAGCACTAAAGCCTTCTATCTGCTCTAGTTTCTGCACTGTGCGATTACTAGTGATACAGAGGAATAGCGAGTTGGATAAACTCTTGGAAGCTAGTTTCATTCACAAAGTTGGTCATCCTGATTGGCTTACGAATACGGTTATGGTCAAGAAAGCAAACGGTAAGTGGCGCATGTGCGTCGATTTTACCAGTTTAAATAAAGCTTGTCCAAAAGATGATTTTTCTTTACCCTGAATTGACCAACTGGTTGACTTAAAGCGGGTTGTGAATTGATGAGTTTCCTAGATGCATACTTAGGTTATCATTAAATAAGCATGGCAAGTGAAAACAAAGAGAAGACTTCCTTTATAACTCCATTTGGTGTCTATTGTTACAAGAAGATGTCATTTGGGCTGAAAAACGTTGGAGCGACATACCAGTGCCTTATGTAGAAGACTTTCTATAGTCAAATTGGGCACAACAAAGAAGCTTATGTTGATGATCTCGTTGTAAAGAGCAAGAATAACTCTAATCATTTTTCAGACCTGGTTGAAACCTTCAATAATTTAAATAAGTATGAAATTAAGCTTAATCGTAAAAAAGAGTGTCTTTGGGGTTTTCTCTAAAAATTGCTTGGTTTTTTTGTTTGTTCTCTAGGTATTGAAGTAATTTGTTTGTTCTCGAGGTATTGAAGTAAATCCTAAGAAGATTTGGGCTATTGAATCCTTAAAACCACCTTCTAGAGTAAAGGAAGTTAAAGGTTTAATTGATTAGATGGCTACTCTCAATTGCTTTATCTTAAGAACAGGAGAGGGTGATTTGCCTTTCTTTGAAGTAATAAGAAAACACAACAAATTTCACTAGTCAGATGAAGCAAATAAAGCCTTTAATGACATAAAGTTTATTTACAAAGCCCACCCACTCTAGTATCACCCAACCCTAAGGAACCTTTGTTGATGTGCTTAGCGGTTTCAAATGATGTATTTAGTGCTATACTAATTGTTGAATGAGAGATGGTTTAGAAACTTGTTTATTACATTAGCGAAGTTTTACACGAAACTAAGGAGCGATACCATCAGGTTCAAAAATTCCTTTACGCATTATTAATGGCTTCTAGAAAATTAAGGCATTATTTCTAATCTTATCAGATTACAGTACCATCATCTTTTTCCTTAGTAAATATCTTACATAACTAAGAAGCAACCGGCCGAATTGCTAAATGGGCAGTCAAAATTGGGCCATTCAATATCTATTTCGTAGCCCGAACAACAACTAAGTCCCAAATTTTGACAGATTTTATTGCTAAATGGACAAACAGTGAACCCTTTATAAAAGAGGATATAGCTAATTTTGACCACTGGAAATTATACTTTGACGGTTACGCCTCAAGGCGATCAGTTACAATATGTAATCCAAATACAATTTTCAGCTACCAATAATGTAGAAGAGTATAAAAGTTTTCTAGCCAGGCTCCGAGCAGCAAAATATATTGTAGTCTGTCGTCTTCTTGCGATGGGTGATTCACAATTAGTCGTAAATCAGGTTAGCAAGAAATACAAGATGTCCGATGAGGTAATGGCTTACTACCTGGATGAAATGAGGAAATTGGAGAAATAATTTAGTTATTTTGAAGTCCAATATATACTATAAAAGACAATATCCTAGCGGATTAATTAGTTATCAAAACTGGGTTCCTTACGATCACCTGTTTCAATAGGTGTATTTATTGAATATTTGTCTAAATCTTCTATAGACACATTCATAAAAAACTCTGGATCAGTACAGAGGTCGGAGTCCTTGAGCAAAATTCAGATTGGGCTAAATCATTTAAAGCCTATGTAGAAAACAGGACACTGCCTAAGGATATTCATGAAAAGGAAAGATTAGTTTGAAAGGCGCGAATGTATAAAATTCTTGACAATACTCTTTATAGAAAGGGAACACATGGTATTCTAATACGATGTATAACCCAGAAGCCAGGAAAACATTTCTTAATGAAATACATGGGGGTTTATGTGGAGTGTATGCTTCATATCGAACTCTGGTAGGAAAAGCTTTCCAACAAGGTTTTTATTGGCCCATTGCTTTACAAGATGCCATGCACCTTGTAAGAACTTGTGAGCAATGCCAATTTCATGCTCGACAAGTACATTTACCTGCTAACCAATTACAAACTATACCTTTGTCATGGCTATTTGCGATATGGGGTATTGATATAGTAGATCCTTTATGAAGAGCAACTAATAGATTTAAATTCTTATTTGTTACGATCGAGATGTTCATAAAATGGATTGAAGCTGTACCTATAGTTTCTATTATAGCTCAAGCAACAAAGAAATTTTTTGTGTAAAACATGGTCACTAGATTTGGTGTACCTAGTAGGCTAATTACTGATAATGGATCACAGTACGCCAGTGGTCTGTTTCAAGATTATTGTGATAAAATAGACATAAAAATTTGCTATGCTTCAGTTGCTCATCCTCAAAGCAATGGAGTAGTTGAACGAGCTACTAGCCAAATTGTACAGGGCATAAAGAAATGAGTGTTTGATCATCTTATCAAACACTTGGAGACTTAAGTAGACAACCTCTACTCTATGCTCTGTGCCATACAAACAAAAATTAGTAGAGCAATTGGAGAAACACCTTTTCAATTAGTCTATGGAGCTGAAGAATTATTGCCAAATGAGATTCATTTGGATTCTACACTGATTTCTCTCTATGAACAGATTAATCAAGACGACCAGCGTGAAGATAATATCAATATCTTAGAAAAAAAGCAAGATTGAGCACTTATCAGGTCAACAGCCTATTTACAAGGCTTAAGAAAATATTTCAACAAAAGAGTTCAACCACAAACACTAAATATGGGAGACTTGGTTCTAAGACATATCCAGAATCAGTCTAACTTACATAAGTTATATCCCAAATGGGAAGATCCTTTTACTATGGTATCAATTACTTGACCAGGTTCTGTTTGACTTGCCAGGGAAGATGGAAGAATTCTGTCAAACACTTGAAACATCCAGCATCTTTGCAGGTTTTTCATGTAAATAAGTTTATTTCTATATTTTTCATTTAAAAAAGTATCTCTTTAAAACATTGTATATTAAAATTGTTTCTACTTTGATAATCCTTTGAGAATTCACAAAGCCATAATCTGCCCAACTTCTTTATAAACAATGTATGAGGTTACTGGTCATATTGTGAGACAACATCTAGTATAGATTTTTTTGTAAACCAGTACTTACTGCATTGAAACACATTAGAATGACCTTATCTCCAATCTGCTGCTTATTAATATCAAGTACTACATGAAAAGAACATATTGTTAATACTATAACTGTTTGTATTGCAAATATATTGCTAGTCAACACACAAACAGTTGCGGGCTAGTGATATGCTTAGAAAAATATGCAAGCAGATGAGATACAAGATTAAATATAACACGAGAAGAGATTTTTTCATTCATTCTTTCAAATAGGTACAATATGTTGCTTGAATGTAATCTTTACATTTTTCATGTATGTCTCAATGGGAGAGGTTACTTCTGAACGCTTCTTATCAATCTCTTCTTGAGTAGTCAGCTTTAGGTTGGGCACTAGTTTCTCCAAATCAACTGCATCCTTATAAAAGTGCCTTAATTTGATGAAAAGGACACTCACTTGGACGGTAATTGAAGCTCGAAGAGCAGTCTTGATAGTCTGCACCACTGCGAGGATGTGGCATTAAATGATCTTCAATTGATCATTCTCCCCTGTGACTAGGTCATCAACCTATGGATCAGGAGTTGTAAGTTTTACCTCTTTCTCCTTCAAATTTATGGTGATTTTCTGAAGTTGTTCAAAAATAAAGTCCAAAGTGATTTTTCTGCCTCTCTGAACTGTAGCCAAATCTTTTATAAAAAACTTTATTTGGTGAGTTAGATTGTTCATTTCATTCTTCATCACCGACCTTTGCTCTTCAAACTTTATTCTCTCTTCTTCCCATTCAAAAAGTTGAGATTATCTGGCCTTTATTGCATTTTTCCACTCTACAAAGTTTTAAATAAAAAGTTGCTTTTAGTTTTCCTAAATAATAATAACAAAAATTTTAAAATAGGTTGAGATGTAGTTCTTATCTGTTATTTCAGACTCTTTTTCCTGAAGAGTAATCTTGTACTCTTCGAAGAGCTTTCAAACAATCTCTTCATTTCTCTTATAGGCTTCATAGAGTCTAGCAATTTTATCTTCATGATATTTGACCTTGTTAGTAGCCTCGACAAGATCAAACTTATATCCCTAGTGGTATTTTGAGCCACCAAGGATTGCTTTTCTAATTATTTTATTTGTTTTTTATCAATTTTTGAACAGTTTTATCAAAAATAAATAAATAATATATAAAAATAATAAGGCAAGGCCAAAGTCCTCTTCGCCAACCTAGCAAGTCAAGTAGTTCTTGTGAGTGTTATAAAAAACAAAATAGCAAATGAATTAAAATTACCTTTCAATGATATTCCTTAAAAGAAATGAGATAATATGTACACCTTTGCTTGCAAGCTATTAAAAACTTGTTCTTTTTGTCTTTTTTTTGTTTTAGTCATACCTTTTTATTGAAAGCTCCGATTCATGAATGGTTTTCACTAGTAGCTTAGTGATGACGAGATCAACACACTCATATAAGTCTCACCACATGAAACAAATTTTACTATACGCATATATAGATTTTACTATTGATATACATAGATTTTACTATCAATATACACAATATTTATTAGCGAGACTTGTATCATTATGTTACTCTCGTTGTTAGAAAGTTACTGGTGAAAACCTTTTATGAATCAAAGATGTCAATAAAAAGTTATGGCTAAAACAAAAAATTATATTCATGTACAAACTAGAAACGCAACTTACTAGTGGTTCAGATGATGCAATTCATTAATTACTTATATTGGGCTACCGTGTACATATTTTCTACCGGCATACATTTATAGTATGCGTTTGGTCGTAAAATGGTTTAGGTGATGCGACACATTAATTAATTCTCTGGGCTGTCATACGTGTTTTTGAGCCGTATGCAGGTGAATAGTTATGCGAAGTAGGGGTTACAACTCGCACGTTGATTATGCAACACTACACACATGTGCAAAATAGTGCTACTATATGTGTGTGTGTATGTATATATGTATATGTCTATATATATGTGTGTGTATATATGTATATATGTGTGTATATATGTATATGTGTGTATATGCATATGTTTATACATGTATATGTATATGTGTGTGTGTGTATATATGTATGTGTGTGTATATATAGACACATATATGTATGTATGTGTATATATTTGTATGTACATATATATGTGTATATGTGTGTGTGTGTGTATATGTATGTGTGTATATATGTGTGGTAGCGCTATTCTACGTGTGCACGTATTCACGCGCTGGTCGTAACCCCAGAGAAGCACGCACAGGCGTAACGTTAGAGAAGGGCATGCACGTGCCGCAATACGCGTTGGCTAACTAGCAAATATATCCAACCCATACATGTAAACCCAACTGTTAGTGTACTTTGCACCGGGGTACCCTCTCCGCCGCATAAGTTGTAGGCCCAAGAAGCGGCCTGGCCCAGAATGGCAGCCTGGCGGGCAGGTGGGTGGTCATGCCCTGCCCGCCAGGAGAGAAGTCCACGTGGCCTCGGCGGCAGTGGCGACACGCCATACTTGCGGCGGCGGCCACGGTGCTGGCTCGGGCGGTGGGCGATCATACCGCCCGCCACGAGGCGCGTGGCCTCTGGTGTGAGGTGGGCGATCGCCTGCCACCCGGCGAGGGGCCCGCGTGGTGTCTCGGCAGCGGTGGGCGATCATGGCTCGCCGGGCGAAACCCACGACGTGGCCGGCGGCGAAGTGGGCGATGCATACCTTTCGCCACGCGGCGAAGCGGTGCCTGGCGGGCAAGTGGGCGATCATGCCTCGCCACGCCGGCGTCGGCTTAAGAGGCTTTGGCAAGTGGGCGAAGTCTCGGCCTCTCCTTCGTGCCACGGAGGCGACCAAAGGAATAAGGAGAAGGCTTCACCTCGAAGTCTCCTTCCCCTGACATGCTGAGTCAAGGCCATTAATTGCGAAGAATTCTGCTATCGACACGACGACGGCCTATCCCTCTGATGCCTCTCACCAAACCCGTCGCAGGAGTGTCATATCCCGAGTGGACCGGGCGAAGCCACGCAGCGGCATTAAATGGGGCTTGAAGGATAAGGCTCGAATGATGGGTGTAATTAATGAGTCGTAGATCAGTATAGCGTCATCTTCTCACCTGCCCAGGCTGGCCCGTCTATATAAGGGCGCCTCGGTGCATGGAGGAGAGGGAGACACACAGACGACACACGCATAGAGAAAGAAGCACAAGAGCAGGAGAACCATTGTAATCGCCTCCACGCTTCCTCAACAAAGAGTTAGCAGAACGTAGGGCTATTTCCCGCGCTAGGGGCCCGAACCTGGGTACATCACCGTGTCTATTGATCTGTTGATCCCCGAGATCCATCGTAGAGAGCCATCAGGGTTTCCAGCCACGAAGACGCCCTCTACCGAATCATACCTTCCATCTGGAGAGTAGTTAACCCTGTTCGTTGACAGGGTCCTGTCAGGCGGAATACGCCGACACCAACCGACTAGAAAATATATTCCAATACTTTGTACATGCATGAATCTTGTTACCTTTGATTTAGCATATCTTTTTATTGGTAGCTTCGATTTACGATCAATTTACACCATCAGTTTGCTAACAATGACATCAACATAATGATACAAACCTGGCCACTAAACGCCATATGAATTAATTGTAAAAACTATTACTATGGATAGTAAAAAATATTGATACATATAGTAAAATCTATTACGTAGTCTAATAGCCGAGGAAAAAACAGCAATAGCATCAGATACTAACTCAATTACTATTCAGTGCATGTAACAATACTGTATCATCATATCTTTAGACCTAATAATACTGTGTATCAACTATCTGCTCGTGTACTTGTTTATGTATATTGGACCGTTTAAGTGAGACTTGGTTTCTGTTTACGCCTGAGCTTCTGAGTTTTGAGTTGACTTCTGTTTCTCCTTAATTAACTCGCGCAATCTCTCTCGGCTCGATTGGCTAGTTCAGATGTAGATGCATGCATAGGTTTATCAATGCTCCTTCGATTTGATACTACAAGGGATGCTCCTGCGGGAAGGATGAGATATATCTAGCCAGTTCTAGTAAAAGTCCATAAAAATCATATGTAAAAGTTATGCAAAATTCTCAAAAAATTATCGTACATAGGGGATGTGAGCTCATACAACTCTGTAAAATTTGAAGATCAAACTCAGTTGCATTTGAAAGATATTGAAAGAACAAATTTATTATTTATCACTGATTAGCACTTGTCAATTTCATATCTTTCAAATCAGATTAATTTTGTTCTTCAAATTTTACAGGAATGTAGAATCTCACCTTCCCTACTTATGGTAATTTTTAAGAATTATTGAAAACTTATACATGTGATTTTTTGAATTTTATATGATAATAATGGTTTATGCAAGATATATTGCCTTTTACTATCCAGAAATAACATGTTACTTGCTATTACATAAGATGTTACTAAACCGAAATTGGAGCTACAAATAAAAAGTTATGGCTAAAACAAAGAAAAAATAAACTGATGTACAAGCTAGAAAAAATATTTGCTAGTTGGTTATATGGGGTAAACTAGTAATATGTTTCCTTGTAAGTATGAAAAACTGAAGTTGTATTCTTTCTAAGATATAGTTAAAGGTTGTTGTTACGGTAATTTCTGTATTTTGTCATTACAAGATCGTAAACCTAGTTATTCAGAGTTTTTTTTTATGTGCGACTCAGTAGGGTTGAAAACGGATTGGATATCTCCTGTCCGATCCAGGATCGGATCCGTTTGGGACCGGATTTTACTATCCGGTCGGATCCGATCCCGGATCTGGATACTTGAATCCGGATTCAGGATCGGATATCCGGAGCATCAATATCCGGTAAATACGGGATGGGTTCTGGATATTCGAATTTTTTCTATTCGGATATCCGGGATTTTCCTATTCGGATATCGGATCGGATATTCGGGCCGGATATTCGGATATCAGCAAGGCCCAGCTCATTTTCACCATATTTTTTCCTTGTCAGCCCATTTACATTAACAATTAGTTGGTTCTATTGATTCTTAAGTAGCACATTCTTTCTATGACATTTGTTGAGTTTGATTGATATATAATTTGTTACTATAGTCATGTACTCATATGATTTTAATTTAATATATATTACTCTATATATGTGTGCATTATCTGTATACTTTATCCATTTTCGACCCAAATCCGTCACATATCCGTATTCCGAATAACCCGAATCCGTATCCAGCTAGCCTGTATCCGATTCCGAATCCGGGAAAAAAATATGAGTTAGGATACGAAAAGAGCAATATCCACCCGTATCCGACCCGTTTTCACCCCTACGACTCAGTATCAATGAACAATCACATCGTTAGTAAAATGATTTTTCTGCAAAGAGAACCAGAAGTTACCATTATACGGATCGGCAGTTAAATCGCACATAGTATGAACGTTTATCTTGGTTGGGATCACTCTGCTGTTTAACTTTTTTTAAAAAGAAAAAAAGAAAACTAAACGCTCGGATCTGATAAGTTGGCATAAATATAACACAGTAAGAACCAGTTGGTTCCGAAAGTAAGAAGTCTCGAATCAGATAATTTTCGTAAAAATTACCACCAGACTGTGTTCAACGTAATTTATGTTTGTTATATTATGATTTTCTAATTAACTATCTCTGTCATACAGTGTTACTATATAGCTTATGTTTTTTACTATGTTAGAAATAATACAACGTCTGTTTTCTAGAACTACTATCTCTATCATACAACATTACAGGCGCAACAAAAACAAAGATGGCAACTTCCCAACCATTGTCGTTTTTTTTTAAATTTTTTAACAAAACACAAAATTAATCTACTGTTCGGTCGCTTTTTACGTGATTCATGACTTTATACTACCAAACATGTAATGAATTTTTTTCATTATTCCTTCCTGTTTTTAGTTTGCCTTACATCGCCCGTGCGTTGACCACAGTCGTCTGGTGGTAAATTGTTTCGAATAATATTGGATTTGTGATTTTTTTTACCTGTGAACCCACTGCATGACAGTAAATCTATATATGCAGATAGTACAATCTATTTATTGTTAGCACATAACTATAGGCAGCAATTCGTTTCGCTATTGTGTACATATAGATTTAGTCTTTACTATTGTGGAGGAACAGGCTGGTCGACGTCTACGGTAGCGTCAGAGTACAAGGGAATTACTACCAATAGTAAAATCTTACGGTGAATTAAGTAATTTCATGAATATGATTTGTATGGTGTTTATTGGCGAGACTTATATTATTTTATTCTTCTCGTTGTTAGTAAACAACTAGTGAAAACCGTTCATGAATTGAAACTGCCAATAAGAAGTTATGGCTAAAACAACAAACTAAGAAACGCATTTATTAGTTGTATGGCCACACTACTAACTAGTTTACTCAACACACGGTAGTTTACATGGCTCGGTCGATCTATATATGTTAAATGGCTGAGGAGTAGAATAAATTATTCTACACACAGCTATAAAATAGCTTCTCTCTCTCTCTCTCTATATATATATATATGTGTGTGTGTGTGTGTGTGTGCGCGCGCGCGGGCGCGCGCGTACGATAGCGCTATTCTACTCTCAAGTGTAAAATAGTTATTCTGCCTATCCCATCTATGCCTATGTGTTGACTAAACTAGTTAATAGTAGCCAACCACTAGTAAATGTGTTTCATGTTTGTATATTAATCTATTTTTTTATTTTAGTTATAACTTTTTACTAGCAGCTTCAATTTATAAACGATTTTTATCAGTAACTTATTGGCAACAAAAGCAACAATATGATATAAGTCTCGCTACTAAACACTAGATATGTTGCCTTTTACTATCAAGAAAATAATAGGTTACTAGTTATTATACAAGATGTTACTAAACTGAAACGAGGTGAACTATTAGAACAAGAGTTTAGTTCTTTTGTTGAACTTTTAGTAAAATGCTATGTGAATGATCAAAAACATAACAGTAATAGATGATGAAAATCAATTGAGAATCGTTCCTGAAATGTTAAGTGTTTATTCAGTAGTAAACTTTTACACATATCAGTCATTTGGTGTTCATTTGATAGTAAACCATCCTTATTGTGTAAGGTTCATGAAAACCATAGGTACAAGTTTTGAATTATTTTTAAAAAATTACCATATATAGGAGATGTGACCATGTACAACCTTGTAAAATTTGAAGATAAAACTCAATTGCATTCGAAACATATAAAAAAATATAAATTTACTATTTATCAATAACAGCTAGTATCTGTCAATTTATCAATAACAATAATAGATGATAAAAATCACATGAGAACCATTCGTAAAACATTAAGCGTCTATTCAGTAGTAAACTCTCACATATATCAGTCATTTGGTGTTTATTTGATAGAAAACCATCTTTATCATGTAAAATATGTGAAAATCACATGTACAAGTTCTGAAAATTTCTTAAAAAAATTACCATAAGTAGAGGAGGTGAGTTTCTACAATCCTATAAAATTTGAGGACCAAACTCAATCGCATTTGAAATATATGACAAATACAAATTTACTATTCATCACTGTTTAGCGCTTATTAATTTCATATCTTTCAAATGCGATTGATTTTGGTCTTTAAATTTACAGGTTGTAGAATCTCACCTTCTCTACATATGATAATTTTTTAAAACTTGTAGATGTAATTTTCATAAATAATAATGGTTTACATAGGATATCATGGCTTTTACTACAGAGAAAATAACATTTTACTAACTACTACACGAGAGGTTACTATACTAGAATAATAATCAGAGCAAGAATTCCCAAAAACCATAAATTGATTTTGGTCTTAAAATTTTACATGGTTATATAATCTCATATCCCTATGTATGATAATTGTTTAAGAATTTTTAAAAACTTGTACATGTAGTTTCCATGAATAAGAATTTAGTTCTGTTTGTCGGCTCTATAGTAAAATATTTGAAAAATTCTCAATAATTACCATATTTAGGGGATTTGAGCTTCTACAACTCTGTAAAATTGTAAGATTAAACTCAATAGTATTTGAAAGATATGAAATTGATAAAGCGCTAAATAGTGAAAAATCACTATTCAATCGAATTAGTCGTTTTCATATCTTTTAGCCGAAATTTATTTTGCTCTTCAAATTTTACAGGGTTGTAGAACCTCAGCTTCCCTATCTATGGTAATTTTTTAATAATTTTGAAAACTTGCACATGTGGTTTTTGTTGATTTTAGATGGTAGGAGTGGTTTACACGAGAATATGTTATTTTTTATTATGCAAAAAATAACATGTTACTCGCTATGACACAAGATGTTAATATACTAAAAGCGAAGTGAACTATCAAAACAATAATTTAGTTCTGTTGTACACTTTATTTCAGTGTAGTAAAATCTTGTTAATAGCTAATAACATGTTATTTGTTTGAATAGTAAAAGACAACATATCTACTGTTTTCAAAATCCATGAAAAACACATTTACGTATTTTTAAAAATTCTCAAAAAAAATTGCCATACGTAGAGGATGTGAAATTCTACAATTCTATAAAATTTGAAAATCAAAATCAATTTCATTTGAAAATTATGGCTAAATTAAAAAAAGATTCATATAGAACCAAGAAGTAGCATTGATTAGTCATTCACTAGTTGGGAGAAAGTTTCGATGTGCGGAGTATTGAATGGCTTGGTCGATCTATGTTAATTGGGCTTGGTCACCTGCGTTAACTAGATGGCGTAGTCTACGCATAGCTGTACAATGGCATATTATATATATATATATATATATATATATATATATATATATATATATATATATATATAATCCTTTTCCTTTCAGTACTCTAGGTGTACATACTCCCATCTCCAATATACCACTTAAGCGAGCGTGTTATACGCTTTTATCACTTTCGGTATACTCTAATAATAATTCTTATATACTCCAAAGCGTCATGGTTGAAAAAAATTCATTGAAGCCCTTTATTTTTTTGCTATATACCCTCTTCCTTATGTAAAAGGTCTATATATACAAATTATGCTATAAAGAGTGGACTTTGATGAAATTTTTCATCAAACTCATTTTGGAGTATCTTATAATTAATATTAGAGTATACTCAAAACAATAAAAAGGTATAACAATATCATTTAAGGGGTATACTAAAGGTGGGAGTACGTACTCCCAGGTGTATAGAACCATTTTTCTATATATATATATATATGGGCGAAATATTTGGTGAAAACCACCCATTCCATGAAAACTCCATGAAAATCACCTGTAAAAGTTTTGAAAAATTCTCAAAAAATTACCACATGTAGGGGAGGTGAACTTCTACAATCCTGCAAAATTTAAAGATGAAACTCAATCGCATTTGAAAGATATAAAAAAGACAAGAAGCAAAATGAATAGTGCTAAACAGTGAAAATTACTATTTATGCTGAATTTGTCTTTTTTGATATCTTTTCAAAACTTCTACAGGTGGTTTTCATGGAATTTTTATAGAATGGGTGGTTTCCACCAAATATTCGCCATATATATATATAAATGCTATATGTACATGTATATACATATACATGTACATGTGTATATATACATGTATCATACATACGTGTGTGTGTATATACTCGTTTAACTACTTAGGGCACCATGGTGCCTAGACATCATGATCTAAAAAGATATTTTCTCTATGTATTTACATGAGAATTTTTTTGAAATTTTTAAGATGCCAAGTTTAATCAGTTTACTAACTAGTTCAAACAAGTTTGAACTGAAATTCAAACTAGAGTTTCCCTTTTTTATGATAGTTTGATTGTAGATATGTGCTTATTTTATATATAAATTAGCAAAGCATGTGATCCAAACTCGTTCAAAATCTTTGAATTCGAGTATATTTTTTCAAAGATATGTGTTTCATTTGAATTGTTAAAGATAGATATATAACCTATAACTAAAATTTTTAAAAAATATATTTGAATATGGCTTGAATTCGCGCATTTGAAATCATGTCACCTAAACAGCATGACATCCATTTCGGCTTCCTATATATCCCAACTGCTGCCTATTGGTCAATAATAAGCCAGAAGCATTGAAATCCTTTTAAATCCATGTGGCATGCAATCTTTTCATTCCACATCAGACGGTTATCATAAAATCCTTTCCTTGTAGAAATCACAAAATCCCCTTGATTTACACAAGCTAGCATGATCCCCCATTCCCCCATGAGTAGCTAAGTTGTAGGCAGGCGTGTGATATTTGATAACCGTATAGTGACAAGGACAAGCTCACATGAGCCCAACCTGAAAATTCATGGACCCCGCTCACTCACCCACCCCTCCATCCTTCTCAGTCCCTTTGTAAAGCTAGCACTATATACAGTACATTCCACTTTTCCAGTTATTTCTCTGAAACCATCGCATTTCTAGCCCTCTCAGATTAATATTTTAAAAGTTTAGTCTCGACGTGTATGCAATTATAAATATCATCTTCTTCCTAACCACGAAAACACTAGCTACTGACATACGTCACCTACCGTGCTGTGGCACCACAGTAGAAGCTACCGAGCCAGCGCATCATAGTAAGAACCTGTCAGGGGCATGGCAGCTCCCTACCAAGGAATACATGCCCGTTAGGAATCTCTGCTCACTTAATTAATGATTGATTAATCAACTTTTTACCATTAGTCTCTTAATCAATTAATTAATCAATCAATTAATGATTGATTAGTCCATTTAGCCTCTACTAAGCATGTGTTCCTCGGTAGCTCCTACCGTGGTCCTACAGCGTGTCAGGTGATACATGTCACCTATCGGCATTTTTGTAGTAGAAGAGGGGCTATTTTTACAATTACATTCAAAAAGGGGTTAAATTTGGAAAAAAATTTGTGAAGGGTTAGAAAAGTCATGACTTCATTTCTCTACCTCTAGACTTGCAACACTACATCTTTCGTGAAGAGAAAATAGGAAAAAAAAAACTCCAAATCGAATTGAACTCGTCGAAGGAACATAGAGTATATAGTACAGTAAAGGTAAGGGAGAAAAATACAGCAAGCTCGCTTTACGAAGTCAGTTCCCAGTAGTCGATCCACTTCCACGAATCTTCCACGGCAGCAGCCCCCCACCCTTGCGGAAGGAACCGTTAGTCTGTTAGCCCCTTCTTCATTGCTTTTTTCCGGATTTGCTCTCCTCTTGTTTGGGTTATTTTTTTTTTTAAGATTTGGCCTTTTCTCAACCATGGTTATAGAAGCAGTCCAGTACCGTGAAAGGTTAGTGACAACGCATTAACAAGTGGTAGCATGGCAGTTCGGGTAGGAAATGAAGCACATATCAGACTGTGGCAGGACCTCCTGCCACGCTACCAAATCGTGGCAAGTTGTCATGCCACTCTAAGAGCAACTCCAACCCAAACCCTTATATTTTCCTCATAAATCACTCATTTAGGGGTGGTGTAAAAATTAAGGGCACCTTATATCAAATTTATCTTCAACCCACACTCCCTATTACTCACCCCTATTATTTATCTAAATATTATTATTACTTTGCACCTATGAATTATTTACTAAAAATAGAAATAACAAATAAAAAAATGTTGAAGAAAATAATAGGGGGGAAAGAGAAAGCCTCTAGATGTAAGGGTGAGAAGGGGCCTCTCTAAAATAGGGGTTCCTTATAAGGGTTGGGTTGGAGCTCATATTTTTCAAATTCTCCTTATAATTTAGGATAGGGGGAGATTTAGGAGGTGGGTTGGGCTTGCTCTAACAGGTTATCCTTCTGTGCTCGGGTACCAATCTATTGCAGTATCATGCCGTAGCAGGAGACATTTAGACTAGAACTCTTTTTCGGTACACTAAATTCAATATAAAATGCTTATTCTTTTCGATCTAATAGATTAGATTAGCTAGAATTTATTTATACTTTTTCTGGTAGTAAAATAATAGCAATGCTTTTAATAAATCAACGGTTAAATCTGATTTCTACTAATTACTATATACTATCAGTATAATATGCCGTAAAATTTATCGTAGACTAAAAAGTGCAAGCATCTATGCTCCAAGGCCAATTCTACAGTAAAAATATGGTGGGAGACGCTAAACGCGATGGCTTCGAAACTGCAGCCTCCTCAGAGCCCACAGCGCTAGTCACAAAGATTAACCACCACTGTCTCCATCCATCTGGCCATCCCCGCCTCTCTCCACATCCGAAAGCTACGCAGGGTACAGGCGTCAATGCAAACACTGCTTGGCTAATGCCCCTCTGCTTCTCCCTCTTAGCTTGCTTGATTGCTCTGGTGCAAAACACAGCTCAAGAATAGGGAAGGGATTCATAGGAACAAGAATACATACACGCGCACATAGGTAGATCCCCTCTCTAGTACCCTATAGCTAGTTAGCATCTCAGCAACAGCCTGTCCATTCTCGAACACTCAGCTGCTGTCTGCTGCTCACCACAGCAGATTACAACGCAGCAAGGAAAAGGAAGAAAAAAAGAGAGCAGGTGGCCGAAAGGAGGAGCAAGGAATACAGCGAAGGAGGAGCGGACGACAGTAGCTGCTATGGAGTTCACTACGAGCAGTAGGATTTCTAAAGAAGATGAGGATGAGGAGCAGGAGGAGGCGTACAGGCACGAGATCCCCTTCATGACGGTCACGGCCCCCGCGGCCGCGTCATCTTCCGCGGCTTCCGCGTCGGCGTTGACATCCGCATCGGCGGCGTCCGTGCCAGCGTCAGGAAGTAGCCATCCCTTTCGCTCCGGGGATGGCACCGAAGCCTCAGGGAGCGGCAGCGGAGGCGGCAGCGATGCGGAGGTGGTGAAGGAGCATATGTTCGACAAGGTGGTGACGCCGAGCGACGTGGGGAAGCTGAACCGGCTGGTGATCCCTAAGCAGTACGCGGAGAAGTACTTCCCGCTGGACATGGCGGCCAACGAGAAGGGCCTCCTTCTCATCTTCGAGGACCGAGAGGGGAAGCCATGGCGCTTCCGCTACTCTTACTGGAACAGCAGCCAGAGCTACGTCATGACCAAGGGCTGGAGCCGCTTCGTCAAGGAGAAGCGCCTCGACGCCGGGGACACCGTCTCCTTCTCCCGCGGAGTCGGCGAGGCCGCGCGTCACCGACTCTTCATCGACTGGAAACGCCGCACCGACACCCGCGACCCGCTCCGCTTGCCGCGACTCCCGCTCCCGATGCCACTGACATCGCCCTACAGCCCGTGGGGCCTCGGTGGCGGCGGCGGCAGATTCTTCATGCCACCCTCGCCGCCTGCCACGCTCTACGAGCACCACCTCCGCCAAGGTCTGGACTTCCGCAGCATGAAGCCCCCGATGGCGAGGCAACTCCTCTTTTTCGGCTCGGCCAGGATGGCTCCGCACGCACCGCTCCCGCCGCGCGTGCCGTCCCCTCTGCACTACACAGTACAACCGAGCGGCGCCGGTGTAACCGCTGGCTCACCGGTGGCTCTCGACTTGGTGCCGATCATTGAAAGCCCTCCGACGAAGCGCGTGCGGTTGTTCGGCGTGAACCTCGACAACCCGCATTCAGGCGACGGAGGCGGCGAGTCGAGCAATCATGGCAATGCACTGTTATCGCAAATGCCCGCATGGCGACAAAGGGATCCTATGCCAAGGCTACTAGAATTGCCGTCTCACGGCGCTGAGTCCTCCGCTGCATCGTCTCCTTCGTCGTCGTCTTCCTCCAAGAGGGAGGCACATTCGGCTCTGGATCTCGATCTGTGACCTAAAGGGCAAAACAAAGGAAGTTCACCGATTCTTTCTTCTCTTTGTTTTTGTTTGTTCTCATCATCACACTTTCTCTTGTGATTCCATTTATATCCTTCTGATGATAGCAGTTAGGATTTGACATTTTTCCCTTTCTTTGGGCAGTTGAAAGTTGAAACTTTTGTGTTGGTTTGAGAAGATATAGTGAAATTAAGATTAGGAAAATTAATGTTTTTCCCAAATCCCTCATGTTCTTCAGCACTCTTGCTTTTCATTTCCTTGCTGTTACATTCCATTCCTGTGGCCTTCTGTGCTTGCCCATGATTTGATAAGAAAATTCCATGCACATTCCCTACATATGATAACATATGCCTGCAAATTTGTTTATAATATGCCAACGTCTGCCAAGATTTGAACATATCGATCCATGGAAAACGAAGCGCTAAAGCGGCATCTTCATTTTCTTGCATCATATGTTATCTGATATATATTCTCCTAGATCGATCAAATTCGTGTCTCCGGAAGCACAGTTGGATGGCATATTAACCGGCAGCGATAACAGACAAGTCAGCCAATTGCAGGTCAAATCGATCTTGAAATCTCTCCCATTCATTACTGCTCATCATTTCATATTTACGGAGGTAGGCCTGGACATTCCTTTTATTTTCTTTTATGTCGTCTTTTTGCCGCCACTTTTTGTGCTACACTGTAGTACTCTTACTTCTCTGGATGTATATATCATAGGTGTATCATATCTCTAACGTCATGGTGGAGTAACTAGCTAGTGGTAGCAGCTAGGCACAGCCCAAACAATTGGCCAATTCCTTTTCTTTTGGCGATTTTATAAAGGGAACAAAGAATTAATTCATGCAGTGGGCCAAACTACGTATAGTTCGTATAGGTTGGATTTGTCTGGGCGTTGAGTACATAGTATACAGTCCAAGAGATCTTTATAGGCAGTCTGTGAAGTGGGGGCATTGCCACAATGTCGCTGGCCATAACTTCTTTGTACGGTTTGCTAGGAATTTATTTTTTTGGGGGAGGGGAGGAGGACCTCAGTACTAACCGCAACTGTTGCTGTAGGAGTAGCAACAGTGAGTCGATGTACATTTGTTGGCTGCTGTTGTGGCGCAGGCTTGCAGCTAACTGCTGGCTGCTGCTCTTCTTGTGTGCTGTCTTGTGCCGATGATCTCAGCTAGCTCCTCTACTTTTTCACTGCAGTGAGTAGCTAGGAATGCACTGTGTGTGGGTATGTGTGCAGGGCGTGATGGAGAGCAAAGGAGGCTACGTGCTACTGGATCCGGGATCGGATCGGACGAGATATCCGACTTATTTTCATTCCTAGATGGAGCAAAGGAGGCCACGTACCGGCCTGAGCTAGCTACATGTCCAAAACTGGCAATCTGTAGGAGAGGGTGCAGCTCAATTCTTTTTGCATCGGGAGGCTTGGGAAATTCAGAATAGATGGATCGATGCTGAACCTTGCAAGAAAGCTCCTTTGATCCATTGTAAGATGGGAAAGTGGAAAGGTGGAGTTATGGGAAGGTGAAAAGGGAAGTCTTCGATACTCACAACAAAAAGGAAAGGAAGTGTCTGATATATGTAAGTGCGTGCTTGTTCTTTCTTCTGCCTAGGTTGGTGTAGTTTTCTTTTCCAAACTCAGTCCATGCTGGACATATCCTCTAGACAGTGACTGCAACTTGATGGTTCGTGGTTTTCTCCTACGCGTACGGCTAGGTTTAGATGCTTTTCGACGGGGGAAACTGCCTTCTCTTAGGTCCTTTTAGTCTGAGAAGGTCCATACTGAGACTGATCCAACACCAGGATTTGAAAATCGTATCGAGTCAGCTCAATATTTGGTTAAGGTCAGTAAACCGGTCCAATTCAAATTCAAAAAAATTAAGAAATTTAGAAAAAATATCCAAAAGTTCTCTAAAATTAGTGTTAATTGCTTTTTGACATCTGCCATGATTTTTTTTTGAAAAACTGAATTTATGTGACGTTTTTTAGCAAAACCAAATAAAAAACGGGGCAAAGTAGTCAGCGATTCCTGATTTAATTGAGCTGTCAAATTATGTTATAAATTTTTTTAAAATTTTTATGTGAGGTCCTGAGGCAATGATGTAAAATTTTCAAATGATGACCAGACATGTGGATTTTTTAAAAAATTCAGAAAGTGCTACTATCTTTGTATATGCTCATCTGTTTTTGATTTTCTAACGGAACTAAATGAAGTCTAATATTTCTAAAAATTTTACTATATGATCATTGTGCACTTTTTATGATACCATTAAAATTTTAGAGCATGATCAATGATGAGGACACACCTACGTCGGATACACCCATAGCATCAATGATCAACGATCAACAAAATTCTCCTAGTAATCAGCAACATTCGACCCACATAAAAGGACCAATTACCCAAGCTCGTGCGTGACAACTAAATTATCAAGTAAATTCGTTTTTTCGGTTGCATAATTTCACTTTGGAGAATAGACCGCTACCTTATAATATTCTCATACTTAGGAACCTTGGCACGGATCAGCAAGGTCATCAACACTAGTCATCAAGCAAGGTGGGAATGCGAAAGGATCCAGCTCGGCCTTCAATGACTAGTCTGAATTCAAACAGACCTAGAGAATGCAAACGGAGTCCATTTGGGGCATGTGTGATTGAAAGATAATTTCGTGCTCTTTCCAACAGATCTGGCCTCATCATCAAATTCCACTCGAGCTAACCACAGCAGTCAAAATGTGCGATGGTCTCAGTCTTTTGGGGTGTTGTGCCACTATTATTTTCAGTTGAGTTCCCATATAATCAAAGTGGCGTGAGTTCACCTCTTAGCAGCCATCTCCTAGGCTAAATAGTGGACAAAATCCCTTCATTTCTCTCAGGTTTTGTTAAGTGTAGTTGCCCCCATGTGTGGAACTTAAACCTTGTTCTCCTGACTCAGCTAGAGCAGCAGTAAACAAATGCAAAACCTCAGTTCGTGTGTGTGTTTTATCCTTATTATTGTTTGTTCTTCGATTGCTTGCAAGAATAGACCTTCGTGGTCAGGTCATCCAGGCTTTTTGGCACGGTTGATAACAACTAGGAGTGTATTTTAGCGATTGCGGGCAGTTATCCTTGTGTGGTTCGTAGCTGGATCGTCAAAGTCATCCTCTACCTAATCGATGTTATCCTCTCATCGAAAGATCGAACACCCATTCGTCCATCATCATTTGGTATCAGAGCAAAGGTTGACCAGTCAGTTCTTGTATCTTGTTTAGTTGTTTGATTGTGTTCTTTCTAGAGTCCAAAAAATTTGCCTCACAAAAAGATTGTTTGTTCGCTGTCCAAACCTTGATGTGCCTTTCAATCAGTTAATTTTGTTTTTTGCTAAATTGAGTTTGCGTCCGTTCTAGTGTTATCTTGTCGTTGTTCATCTTTTTGTTCATCTCCCTTCCCCAACATCCATCCATAAAACCCCAAAACAAACAACCCCATCTCAGCCTGAAAGATCCCCTATCTGCAGCCGCCACAAAAAATGCCATAAATCTAAATTACCGCATCATTTTTTAGTGAGACCAAAATAAGAAGTTTCCTCACTCAACCCAGCATCTACACGTCAATTTTTACATGAATCCATCCAACTCAGCCAAGACGGCTCTGATTGGGACAGGACTTGACCACAAATAGGAAGACGCGCTCGTCACCTTCCTCCGGGCGAACAGGGACATCTTTGCTTGGGAACCATCTGATATGCCTAGTGTTCCTAGGGAGGTGATCGAGCACTCTCTGAATGTCGACGAGAAGGCAAGGCCAGTCAAGCAGCTGCTCTGGTGGTTCGCGCAAGATCGCCGCGATGCTATTAGGGAAGAGATCACTAAACTTTTAGCTGTTGGTTTTATTAAATAAGTGTATCATCCCAACTGGTTAGCGAACCTAGTTCTTATTCACAAAAAGAATAAAAGTTGGCGCATGTGTGTTGATTATACCGATCTCAATAAGGCGTGCCCAAAAGATCCATTTGGGCTGCCTCGCATTGATCAGGTGGTGGACTTAACCGCCAGTTGCGAGCTCCTGAGTTTTCTAGATGCCTACTCGGGGTATCACCAGATCAGATTAAAAGAGGAAGACTGCATTAAGACCTCATTTATCATGCCGTTTGGGGTTTTCTGCTATATCACAATGCCATTTGAATTGAAAAACGCTAGCGTAACCTATCAGCGCGTGATACAGTGGCGTTTTCACACTCAACTCAGACGCAACATGGAGGCGTATGTGGATGATGTCGTTGTCAAATCTTGAATAAAGGAGAACCTCGTTTCTGATTTGGCTGAGACGTTTAAGCGCCTGAGGGCCTACAAGATGAAGCTCAACCTTGAGAAGTGTGTCTTCAGAGTCCCCTCGGGAAAGCTGCTCGGATTTATCGTGTCTCATCGCGGCATTGAAGCAAACCCGGAGAAGATTAACGCCATCATGAAGATGAAACCCCTGACTTGCCAGAAGGACATCCAGAAGCTCACAGGATGCATGGTGGCACTCGGCAGATTTATTTCCCGTCTGGGGATGCGGGGGATGCCATTTTTCAATCTCCTTAAGAAGCTGGGCAACTTCCAATGGACTCCCAAAGCACAGCAAGCTTTTGAGGATCTCAAGGCGTTTCTGACCACACCTCCAGTATTAGTTTCACTGATGCCCGAGGAACCCCTTTTGCTTTACATAGCTGCAACGACTCATGTAGTCAGTGCTGCAATCTTTGTGGAGCGGGATGAGGCAGGACACCTGCAGAGGGTTCAGCGCCCAGTTTTATTTCGTTAGCGAGGTATTAGGCGAGTCCAAGGTACGGTACGCTCAAGTACAGAAATTGTTGTATGTCGTACTACTTACCTCTTGCAAGCTTAAGCATTATTTTGAAGAGCATACGATTTCGGTGATTACTTTTTTTCCGATTGGGGACATACTCCACAACCACGAACTGCCATCAAATCTCAAGTACTCGTTGACTTCACCGCCGAGTGGATAGAATTGCAGAATCCCACAGCCATTGAGGAGCTTGAGTATTGGACAATGTACTTCGATGGTTCTCTCATGCTCAGCGGAGCAGGGGCAGGCGTAGTGCTCATCTCTCCAAGAGGGGAACAACTGAAATACGTTCTTCAAATCCACTTTTCGGCATCAAACAACGTCGTCGAGTACGAGGCACTTATCCACGGACTTCGTATCGCCATATCGCTCGGTATCCGACAATTAACGGTTCGCGAGGACTCGCAGCTGGTCATCAACCAAGTGCAGAAGGACTGATCATGCATCGGCGACAATATGGCCGCGTATTGCAGTAGGTACGTAAATTGGAGGACAAATTCGATGGGCTGGAGCTTATCCATGTGTTACACCGAGACAATGAAGCAGCGGACGAGCTCGCAAGATTAGGCTCCAGTCGGGCAACAGTCTTGGCTGGCGTATTTGTCGAAGAGCTCCATAAACCTACGATAAGCCGACAGCAAGAGTCGAGTAAATCAGAGGAAAAGCTGGCCGAGGCGGAATTTTTTGTCATCAACTCTGATTCGACAATTCCCTGTCTGGATTATCTGTTAAAGGACAAGCTCCCTGAAGATCACACATAGGCAGAGCGCGTCGCGCGCCGGAGCAAAAGCTATGTGGTGGTCGGAGAAGAGCTCTTTCAGAAGAGTTCCTCTGGAGTCCTAAGACGGTGCATATCAGAGCAACAAGGGAAGAGTCTTCTCAGAGAAATCCACTCGGGAGTTTGCGGACATCATGCAGCGTCAAGCACTCTAGTTGGAAAGGCTTACCATCAAGGTTTCGTCTGGCCGACTGCAGTGACAGATGCGGAGGACATCATCCGTACATGTGAAGGCTGTCAGTTTTTCGCTCTGTAGATCCACATGCCGGTGCAGGAGCTGCAGACTATTCTGATCACCTGGCCATTTGCAGTTTGGGGGCTCGACATGGTTGGACCCCTGAAGAAGGCCCAAGGTGGTTGCACTCATCTCTTCATCACCGTCGACAAATTCACAAAGTGGATTGAGGCCAAGCCAGTTGCCACGATCACAGCGGCCAAGGCCAGAGAATTCTTTCAAGAAATCGTGGTCAGATTTGGCGTGCCGAACAGGATTATCACTGATAATGGCACTCAATTCAAAGGCTGAGAATTTCAAGATTGGTGTGATGAACTCGGCATCAAAATCTACTTTGCTCCTGTGGGGCATCCCCGAAGTAATGGCCAGATCGAACAGGCCAATGGCATGGTGCTGCAAGGTTTAAAAGTAAGGATATTTGATCGTCTTAAACCGTATGCCACACAATGGGTCAAAGAATTGCCTTTGGTGCTCTGGGGGCTGAGAACTACCCCCAGCAAGGCAATTGGGCAGCCACCTTTTTTCCTGATGTATGGTTCAGAGGCGGTTTTACCTACCGAGTTGGAATTTGGATCCCCGCGGGTCCGGAATTACAAGGAAGCCGAGTCAGAGGAAAACTGACTAGAAGATCTCAACCGACTAGAAGAGGCCAGGGACGTCACAGCAATCCAGTCGGCTAAGTACCTTCAGGGCTTGCGTCGCTATCACGATCGCAATGTTCGAGGCCGTACTTTCCCTAAAGGAGATCTGGTTCTAAGAAAGAATCAGAAAAGCGAGCACAAGCTCTCCCCAAGCTGGGAAGGCCCTTACATCGTCGATGAGGTGACATGCCCAGGGGCTTATAGACTCAGGTGCAAGGACGGCGTAGGCATCAGCAACACGTGGAATATAGAGCAGCTACGTCGCTTTTACACTTAAATCTTGTACTCAATCATGTTATCATGAATAAAGTTTTTTCTTGTCTTTCTATTTAGTTGATACCCAACTAAGCAGTAAGTCGGGGGCTACACCTAATAGTGTGCGCATGCGCACATCTTTTTCTGAGTTGTTTTTGCTTCTTTTCCCTAACGATTGCGAATAAGTTCGAGTGCGTTAATTCCGAGTAGTGAAGCTTTGACCCCATGAATGGCGAACTCTATTCACTCAAAACGCATGCCTAGGAGAAAGAGTCATGAGCCAACTCCTGACGCTTGGGGGCTAGATTAGTCGGGCAGAGTGCTTAAACGAAACGAGACAAACCACTCGGACGAATTTAAAAATCCAAATAGGGAAAAAGGAACAAATAGCATTAAAAGTATACATAAGCCAGTCAGACATTATGTCCGAGTGAATGTTTTCACATCGCCTAAGTTCTACACATATATGATTTCAAGGTAACTAAACCTAAGGGCGACGTCGCGGGTGGTGGCTTCCTACTCAGTGACCTCGGCTAGAGAAAGGTCGTATTCGGCCCAAAGCTCGGTGAGAGGGTCTTCTTTGTCAGCAAGTGCCGCCGGCGCTTCTTCCTCGAAGTTGAAGACCAACACCGCTGGTGGTGGTGGAGATGGCGTTACTTTGTCAACGAGCACGGTAGAGCGAGGAGGAGACGCCATCGGAAGTTTTCAAAAAGAAATCAAAAGATCGCTGGAGAAACGAAGACTCAAAAATCGGTGGTCGCTCCCGTAGCGGTGGGGCCTTTATATAGCCAGAGCAAGGAAGCCGAAATGGTTTCGAAGACGTGCTGGCGCGGGAAACCGAAACGGTTTCGAAAACGTGCTAGCGTGGGAAGTCAAACTGGATACGAACAGCGTGCAAGCTTTAATTCGAAGAGGATTCCTTGGGATGCGGCGAAGCAGTTATGGCCAAGTGTTAATTGATCATTATGATCTCATTCAGGGACTTCTCGGGACACAGTGAAATAATTACAACCAAGTTCTGCATGCATATATTTACACGGGGATCAAGTCTAAATTCTCTACTAAGTCGGTGGAAGTGTCCTTAACTTCATCAAGAAGGGCGGCAACTTGATCATCATTAACGGTGCAGGCGAAGCCCTCTTGGACAACTTCAAGATCGACCCGGGGATATAGGGACTTCACGATCACCAGAGCCTGGCTAGCACTCGTGGTTGCCATTTCCTTTATATGGGCCCTAAGCTTCTCGGGTCCCTCCGTCAGTCACTGGATGACCGCACCTTCGTTGCTTGGCCCAGCCTCTCTGGGACACAGGAACTGCAGCATTGCCTTGGAGGCTTCGCGGAGCTTGGCGTATAACGCTTCTGCAGATTTGACTTTCTCGCCGAGAACGCCAAACTGCGCCTGCGTCCTTTTCTTGTACTCTGCAAGTGAGCTGGATTGTCACCAAAAGCACTGCGTAGGGGTGGGCAATCGGTTTATTCGGTTTTTTCGGTTTTAAAAAAAATTGGTTTTTAGATTTTCAAAACCAAACCAAAACTGAAATAATATAAAAATCAAACCAAATTAACCGAACCGAATCGGTTCGGTTAATTCGGTTTTCGGTTAAACCGAATTACAATGGCAGATGCTGAGAGCTCAGAGCCGGCTGAGGGCCTGAGGCCTGAGACCCTGACTCCCTGAGCATATAGTTAACCCATTTGCATACAAGAATACAAGATACTTAGATACATAGTTGACAAACAATCAATGGATTCAACAGGTAGAGTCAATAAAGGCATCATGATGCACCAACTTTCCATAAAAATCAGCAAGAATTTGTTTCGAACTCCAACAATAATACACAGAAAGAACCAAAAGACTTGGTTGTTTTTTTAAACACGATGAGGTCCCGGCTCAAGCTGTCAAGCTTCCAGAAAGGTTTCTACTAAGAATGAAGTTCTACCACCCAACTTTTCTTCTATACGGAAGAACTAATCTTTTTTTGAAAAATGTATGGAAGAACTAATCTGTTGTGCCATTTACAACAATCAAGTTTTTATCGTAATCCGGTAACCCCTAAAATATCTAGTCGAGCAACTAACTAGCTCAAATCGTAACAAGTAATAATAGTCCACGACGAAGGAGGAGGAGGAGGAGGAGGAGAAGAATACATACACCGTAGTTAGGCGAGACGAGTGGGGCGCACTTGATGCAGTCGCAGGGCACCCAGCGAGCCGTTCTCCATGTACTCGTACACGAGCGCCTTCACCGCCGCGTCGAAGTAGAAGCCGTAGAGCCTAACGAGGTTGATGTGGTACGTCCTCCTGATGGTGCCGACCTCCGCCATGACGCCCTTCTTGCTCAAAGCAGCCATGGCTTGTTCCACCTAGTGGCGAGGAGCCTCGCGAAGGGAGGCGGCGGCGGCGGCGTCAGTGCCCGTCTTGAGCGAGACTAAGGGAGGAGAGGGAAGGGCGCGGACGGCGGAGGCGGGATGGAGCCACCGAGCCGCGACGAGTAAGGGAGGGAGGCGAGAGGGGTGGGAGAGGAAGAGATGAGGGTCATGGCAGCACGTGCAGCAAAAGGAACAAATGGGGAATTGGGGCGATCAATTGACGGATTGAGTATTTGAGTCTGTTGACCGACTGAATGGAGAAACTACGAAGATAATTTTGGTTTCTCGGTTGTTCGGTTCTCCAGCTTCAAAAACTGAACCGAATACCAAAAACCGAATAAGGTTCAAATACAAACCGAACCGAAAACTGAAAAAACTGATTTTTTTTGTTTATTCGGTTCGGTTTGGTTTTTCGGTTTCGGTTTATTTTTGCCCACCCCAAGCACTGCGAGCACAACGAAGGCAAAGGAGAACCGAGTTGGGAAACATACCTTCCAGCTCTCGTCCCAGCCTTTCCGAGTTGGTCTGGGCTTGAAACTCTGAGTCCCTCAACGCCTGGAGCTGCTCCTGAAGTCTCGCATTGGCGAAGTCCCGAGCTGAAGTAAGGAAAAAGAGTAAAAGAACAAGTAACCAAATACAACAATAAGACAATTGAAGAAACACTTACATTAGAGGGAGCCAGTCAGGTCTAGTTTCTCCTCTCACAAAGTCTGGACCTAGGCCCGAAGCTCTTGCAGCTCGGACTTGCCCTCTGTCCTGACCCACTCCAGCTCGGCCTTGTCCTCCGTCCTGACCCGCTCCAGGTCGGCCTCATACTCCTAGCATTTCTGTATCTCCGGGAGCATCTTCCGGAGAAACTCATATTTCCTTTCTGAGCGGTCCACTAGACTCTGAAGATGACAAACAAGAATAATGAAGACATGCCACTTGATGCAAACAAAAGAAGAAAAGAACCAATAACTCACCCAAACTAGTTGGGCACACTCGATGGTATGCTCAATGAGATCCTGTCTCTCCTTCCCCTCTGCCTTGTCATCAACAGTCTCCCATTCATCCTCCTGATTGCGCCACGCAACACAAAGCGGATATTTGGGGCGTGGGGACGATTGCGGCTAGCGAGGAATTTCTTCCATTAGAGGGGGGCGCAGGCGGCGGGCTCTTAGGCCACCGGACTTGCAGTCGGCTCGGGCTTAGAGAGTGGTGGCGGCGAAGACGACGTCGATTCGGGGACTGCCTCGGCTTCCTCGGGTGCGGCAGCAGTAGGCGAGGGTGCCTTGGCCTGATCTGGAACGCCCTCAGGTTTGGTTTCCTGAGGCGCCCCAGTCGACACATCCACAGGGACATCGTCAGAAGGCTTCCTGTTAAAGGAAGTGATTAGGACACGATCCTACAAAGCAAGAGTAAGAGTCAATAGGGAAACTAACCTGTTGGACTTCTTTATTCTCATTCTGAGCACTTTCAGTGGGTGACCCATGCTGAGGAGCCCATTGTCTTGTTGGACCTTGGGCCTTGGTATGTTATGTCTTGAGCCGGGGCTCCGGTTATCGAGCCCCTAAGCCAGGCGTTGAGGCCTCGAGACTCCTCGGCCAGCTTCTTTCCTTTGCTTTTCGTTTACCCAAGCACTCTTGTCTTTGGGGATGTTGGGGAGTGGAGCGTTAGAGAAGAGAGCGTATCGCTCCTATAAACGGCGAAAAGCGTGAAGTCAGTCAGTAGCCATTCAGAGGTCAATGATGAAATACTAGCGGATAAAAATATTCACCTCAGGTGGAAGACGCATCACGGTGAAGGCCTTTGGGCACCCCTTGTTGGAGAGTTGGGTGCCTGGGGCGAAGAAGTCGCCCAGCCGGTTGTACAACACTTCTCTCGGGCTTGGCTCGGGCACTTCTCGAGTGGGGTCATCGTTCCCGCTCTATTTGAATCCCAGGTGGACTCGCTCCTTGAGGGGTTGCACTCGGCGAAGGGCGAAGTTGACAGTGATTCCAACTTCGGTTAGGCCTTTCTTCTTCAACTTGTTGATCAGTCCTAGGAGTTCCTCAACTTGATCCATTTCATTATCTGAGGGAACCGAGACCCAAGAAGGAGAAAAAATTGGGTGGGAGCCCAGCAAAGGAAGGAAGAAAAGGATCGGAATTGGTGCAATAAAACCATTCCTGGTGTCAACCCTTATTATAGGTTTTGAAGAGGATAGAGAAATAGGACTTCTTCAGTCTTAGAGAAATAGGACTTCTTCAGTCCGTCCCGCAATTGGAAGCCGGCACCCCCAATTGCCTTGGGGCGCTCTTGCTCGGGTAAGGTTTGAGAAGAAAAAGGTGGCAGAAGATATTGAAATGCAGGTGAATGGAAAGGAAAGCCTCGCAAAGGTGGACAAAGATGGAAATTTACAGAATGGAATTGGGGTTCAAGTTGATCAACTCAATATTATAAAAGTTGAAAAGACCGCGAAAGAAAGCGCTGGCGGGGAGGCCAAATCCGCACTGGAAGAAGGATTCAAAGACCACAATTTCCTCAGATCGAGGAGTGGGAGAGGATTCACCCGCAACCGGACGCGCAGAAATCAATGCCAAGGCCGAGAGAACTCCGGTGGTAACTATCCCCTCCAGGCGCTCCTCCGTTGTCAACGAGGTAGCCCAATCCTTGGATGAGGGCGGCGCAGAGGTGTCCTTAGAGGAGGGAGAAGACATCTTCGGCAAAGGGGTTGGCAACGGTGCAGGATTTGGAGTGCGGTGACGGTTAACTCTAGTGGCGGAGCACGTTGTTGAGTTTAGAAGACGAAGGGGCAAATGTGCGCAGTGGAGGGTAAAAACTCTTTATTCGCATCAAGACTCGTATTTAAAGGGAGCGACGCTGAATTTCGCCCTGAGCGGGAAGAGCATTTCGACTTCTGCATTTTGTCTAGGCCTAACCTAGGGTACGCTCTATGATAGGCCACCAGCTGTGCACCGCAACCGTCGGGTGCAGGTATCCCTTGGTCAAATCTAGTTTGGGATATCATACGCCCCACGATGGGTCGACGTTAGTCACCGTGTCAAACAGGATTTGGGTACCTTCCAAACTAAATTAAAATATTTTCTCGTAATATGCCCCATGTTGGGTTGATTGCCGGCTACCGCACAAGTTAGAATTGGATATCAACGAGTTGATTTTGAGGGTACGCCCCATGATGGGCTGCCAGTTATGCACCATGACAGTCAGGTACAGGTACCACTCAGCCAAACCGGTACGCCCCATGATGGGCTGCCAGCTATACATAGGGGTGCAATCGGATCAAATATTTTCCGTCCGACCGACTGACCGGATAGCTTCGGATCGGATTCGGATATTTTTTCGGATAATTTTCGGATTTGGATTCGGTTTCGGATATTTTGTTTCGGATTCAGATTTGGGAGATTACTATCCATCGGATCGGTATATCCCGAAAATATTTTCAGATATATCCGATACAAACTATTCGGATATTCGATTCCTTCCGAAACCCGGCCACCTGTGTGTGCGATCGTGCCACTCACCCGACCACCCATGAGTCTCGTCTCTCATCCTCTCCTTCCAATCCCCAATCTGATCTGCTAGCTGCTCTCCTCCTCCGCCTCATCCCTCCCATGGCCTCTCCCGTCGCCTCCCCGTTCGGAATCGACCCGACCACCCGTGAGTCCCGTCCTCTCCTTCCAATCCCAATCCGATCTGCTGCTCTCCTCCTTCGGCACTGTCTCCGCCTCATCCCTCCCATGGCCGCTCCCGTCGCCGCCCCCATTTAGAATCGACCGTGAGGTAAATTGCCAACCATCCGTTGTCTCCATTAGAACGCAGTTTCTGCTCTAACATGCTCTGCTTCTCTCATCCGAGATGGTTGGGAGATGGAGGAGGCAAGAATATCGTAAATTTGCTACCACTGTTTCCCCTAATCTGCGATGAATGATGATCCCCACAAACCCCTATATAGCTTCTGTCATTTATCTGTGTTAAAATTTCTCTAATTTTTCATTCTCTTATCGCATTCGGCATTTATACGTGTTAGAGAACGGTTGATTGTAGTCTTAGTGAAATGAAAATTTATTTGCCGAGTTCCTACCTTTCTTTTTCTTCTTTTTCGGTAACTATGCAATTAAACTTGCATTGCGGTATGAGCATTAGCAAAAAATCTGCAACCATATTCGATGATTCCTTTCCATCCACATTCCCACGATGAGAGGTCTAGGCAATCTAGAGATCCTATAGATAGCCGATTTGCATCTGCTATAGCTCGTACCTTGGTCCTTGCAGCAATCTTTATTGTATCCGATATGCTTAGTGTATTAGTTACTTGCTAGAAGTAAGATTTATCCTCCTTAAACATGTTCCTATTTTTCTTTAATACTAGCTCAAACTCTGGTCTACATGGTTACCTTAGATAGAGTTTTCTTTATAGTTGTTGACTCCCAATTTCACCATACAACGACTCAAATGTTGCGGCTACCATGTGGACACACGAATAGTATTTACGGAATCCCATCCGATCAACCAACCACAAAATGGGAAAGCAGACTATGTCTCCAATTCATGAAGTGATCCTTGAACAACTGATTATGGTACAAGTGATGACTTGTGTGATTTGTGTTCGGATATGGTCTTTGTATACATTTTGGATATCTGATGTTTGGAATAACTCTATCGCCCATATATTGTGATCCGATTACATGAATCTCGTTCTTACTCGCATTTGCAATCTGTTGTGAATCACATTGGCATTTTAATTATCTCTACAATTTCTGGTACTGTCATCAAATTTCCCTTCGTATCATTCCTTTGGAGTCCATTGGTTTCGTGCCAATTAATAGTTACAATGAAACATGGTGTATCAGGTTTTTAAAGGTGACCATGTTGCTTCTGGCCTTTGCTGTATTCAATTATTTGTGAATTCATTGTCTCATGGAGCTCTGAAGCTTTTGGGTCGTGCCTTATAGTTCTGATCGTTATATTGCACTAGTCGGTCTCTACACATGATTGTGCAATCAACCATGGGCATTATTATTATTATTGCCAATGTTTTGGATCATGTATATATGTCTAGCACATTCAGATGGACATGAATCATAGAATCAAAGATTCATGGGAAAGTACTCGATTATTCTAATGTACTAGTTTATACTTATGGTTTATATTGGCCAATTTTCGATTTGATTTAATATATAAGGCGCTTGATTTAATGCATAGTTCAACTTCCAACACTAGTGGCGTAGGAGTTTGGTGCGTGGTGCACCTTGATAAAATGCCTAGTTAGGCGATATATGTGTGTTTTATCGGTATCTTTTTGCGCATTATTCGATAAAAATTATTCGATATCGTATCGATTCCGCTCCGTATTCGATTGAATCATGATCGATATTATCCGTGCGTATTAAGTATCCGGTACTATTCGAATCGATTCGAATCCGACAAAAAATATGGTTTAGGATATGGAAAGAGCGATATCCGATCAATCGAGCCGATTGCACCCTAGCTATACACGCGATAATTAAGATGCAATTACCACTCTACTAAAACCTATTTAGACAATGGTATGCCCCAAGATGGGTCGACTGCTAGTATCCTAATGATTGGACTGGGTGCCACTCGAAAAATTCAACACGTGGAGCTCTATTGAGTCTTTCACGATCTCTTTGCCTACAGCAGAGCACTCGGCATGGAAGGGAAACCAGTCGGGAAGCTATGCCAAGAACTGGAAGCACTCGACGTGAAACATGACTTAGTTGGGATGCGACCAAGAAGGTGGCAACTCGATTGCAAAGCACTCGAGGACTGCTGTGGAGTACATGAACCCTGAGTATCTGCATGGCGGACCATGAGGACCACACAAGAGGGGTGGGCCGAGCCAACTACATGGAGGCCGGTACCACCCGAACTATCACCGTCGTGCGCAACAAGGAAGGCTAAAGATAGAAACCAACCTTGATTAGGTAGGATACGATTGTAATCCTGGATACTATCATATTCGGCTAGAGATAGAATCTCTACCTTGTAACCGCGCCCCACTGCTATATAAAGGGGGCGGGGGAACATCAGATCATGATCACACGCATTCATAATCACATTCACAGCAATATCAAATCCCAAAGCAAAGGACTAGGGTATTACCTCTTCTGTGAGGGCCTAAATCTATAAAAATCCCGTGTCTTGTGCTACTATCGAGTTTGGATCGGCGCTAGCCCATAATCATTATTGCAGAGCAACAAGCGTCGGCGAGGCACCTCGGCGTTAGTCGGAGGGCGATCTTCATCTCGGCGGTCATAATGTGAGAATTGACAAGGAGGGCCAACACATTCAGCCAACTCATCAGATTCACTCTGATTCATTATTTGAAAATCTACAAAATAATATGATGAGTAGCTTCGCAAGTCTGAGGACCGACATGATGAGCAACTTTACACATGTCAATGAATATCAGTTCTAGACTCACCATATTGTTTAGGAGGTTCGATGGCGAATGGACTCCATTGATTCTACCATTTCTGGGCTTTGCAACTCTTTTCAGGAGTATTAATCTAAGCAGACCCCAATTGCCTTTCAATGCTATGGGCATCGCCGTACTCATCCTCCATCGTCTTGAGCACATCTTGGAGTTGCCCGTTTTTGGTACTTGATGCCAATGTGGGAGAAGTAAGAAGAAATAGAAGATATTGAAGTGATTTGAAGGATTAGCACTGGCTATCTTATAATTACTCTCTCTTTATATATATATATATATAGGGCAAATATGTGATGCAAACCACCCTTCTGATGAAAACTCCGTGAAAACCACCCGTAAAAGTTTTGAAAATTTCTCAAAAAATTACCATATGTAGGCGAGGTGAGCTTCTACAATCCTGCAAAATTTGAAGATGAAAATCAATCGCATTTGAATTTTCAAGTGCGATTGAGTTTCATCTTCAAATTTTCAAAACTTTTAGGTATCTTAGGTAATTGTTTGAGAATATATATATATATAGGAAGCCTTTTCCGTACTCCTAGGAGTACATACTCCCACCTCTAATATACCACTTAAATGAACGCTTTATACTCTTTTATCACTTTCGGTATACTCTAATAATAATTCTAAGATACTCCAATGCAACATGGTTGAAAAAATTTCATGAAAACCCTTTATTTTTTTACTACATACCCTTTTCCATATGTAAAAGGAATATATAACAAATATTGCTATAAAAGGTGGACTTTAATGAAATTTTTAAGTGGAACTCATTTTAGAGTATCTTATAATTAGTATTAGAGTATACTCAAAGGATAAAGAGGTATAACAACATCATTTAAATGGTATCTTGAAGGTGGAGATCGTACACCTGTGGAGTATGGAATCATTTTCCTATATATATATATATATATATATATATATATATATATATATGTATGTATGTATGTATAAGCTAATGAACCTTGTGATGTTTATGTTGCTTTTGAATGTGTTTTGGATAATTATGTGCTTTGGATGGTTAAGTGGTTTGAATGTTTTATGCTTTATGGTTATTATTAATCTCTTATCTATGGTTTATTGTCGCATATTGATTTTCATGCTTTTAACTATTGGATATATTTTCATTGCTTATATTGTTATCCCCAGACTCAATATTTAAGGGAAACTTTGTCAAAATGTCAACTTTTTACTCATACATGCACCTTTAGGGGGAGTTTTAAATTAAATATTGTGGTTTTAATAATGTTTGTTTCAAATCCACTATTCTTCATTTCAAGAAGCAAAATATTGTTAAAGCAAAATTCTTGAGTATACAACATGATTTTCTTGTTGCATGCTCAAAATCCAAATTCAGTTTATTATTTATGTTATGGTTTTCATCAATTACGGAAAAGGGGGAGATTGAAAGCATCTAGACCCCCAACTCGTTTTGGTTTTGGTAATTAATGGCGATTAAAGAACTAATATTTTCTTTTGAGAATATTGAAAATAGGTTGGTTCTAGTCATTGCACGCTATAAAGCATAAAAAATTGTCGCGTTTACATTATAGCAAGCAAAGCGAATTTGTAGGTTAGGGGAGCGCGTCCGTCTCCTCATGATGGCTGGACCATGGAGTCTCGGATACACACTCTATTAGGCGGAGGTCTCGGATGTATCTTGGTTGGGCGAACGTCCCTACTTCGGTTTGTGGCGGAGGATCTCGTTGATCTGGGGTATGGCGGGTTACATGCGAGGACTAAGGACATGCCCTTAGCACTTTCGTCTGCGTGGGTGAGCTCGAGGAGCTTCGTCCAGCCCACTTGGGTCGAGAGGACGAGTCGGATGCTTTCGATGGATGGAGGAGTTTTAGGGTTCGTGGAGAAAAGCGAGGAAGCCCCCTCCTAAAGATCCTACCTCTCCTTATATAGGCGAAGAAGGTTACATGAGGCTTGGGAGAGAAAAGCGACTAGGCGCACTATCATGGTGATCGAGTTTGGGATCTTGGAGTTGTGAGATCCTGCGCATCATCATGATGGTTTAGCAGTCAACCAACTATGTCCTGTCGGCGGGGCGGTGGCGATGCCGTTGGGAAAACGCGCATACACGGCTGTCGCAGTAGAGAAGCGTGGCGGCGTTTTAAGCCGCTTTGGGGAAGGCATATCCTCGCTTGGTGCCCGTTCGAGACGGGGTTGTCCGCCAAGTCGATCGATGGCGTGGCGGATTCTTTGAGGCGGGATTTCGCCGAGTCCCGACCGGCGGCGGGTGGAGGATACTGCACTCTCGTCTGCGATCGGGTAGTAGCGTTTGGTTGCCCGACCCGAAAGCCAGCCCATGAGCGCAAGAGTCGGACCGTGGCGGATCGGCCTTCGGCGAACGCGTCATGGGTGAAGGATCCCTCGTAACCTGACCAAGACCTTGGTGTGGGGTACCTCTGGTATCAATATTACGTCGTGCCCGGTTGGCCGTGGGCGTTCGGATGGACCGCCGACCACGCAACATATTTCCTTCATAGACGCGGTGATGCCTCGACTTCCCATGCCTTCCTTAACTTGGATGTGCTTTCGGTTTCGCTTGCATTTATAAAGTGACGCGGGGCGAGGATCGAATAAATTGCTCTCGGTCTATGCCTTGGATCTCCGGGAATTACGCTTGAGGTTGCAATAGCTTCTTCTCGGTCACCCTCAGCAGGTTGCTGAGCGTCTGCGGCCGATATTTGGTTTGAGGATGGCGCCCTTTGGTGCCTGGAAGAAGAGCCTTCCTAGTGGAGCTCTGGAAGACTTGACACAGCCATGGCGGAGCAGGCGAGCTCATATTTGTCGGCCAATGGCGGCCGCGCTCTTCTTTGTTAACGCGTTGATGGCGTCATCCCAAAAGCTGCCAAAGGCGAGGGCGCCCTTGTTGGGCGGTCCGGAGTGTCGGCGCCTAGCTTTGCTTGTTTTCTTTTCCTGCCCTCCCCCGATTTTTGGGAGACAATCAGTGGTTCGGAGTTTCCCCATGCCCTGTTTAAATGTGGTCGATCTTTTTGCTTGCTTGGGCTTCTTACTCTTGTGACCCTTGATGTTTCTAACGCGCATGATAGTAGGTTTAGTCATGTAGTCGCGGGATCCGGCGGTTGGTCGATCCTTTTCGTCGGGCGTGGCCTTCCGTGAGTGTAACCTCCCGAGCCCCAGTAGTCGGCGGTTGGGGGTTATCGGCGAATGAGTCCGGCCCGACTTGGTCGGAGGGTCGGCTCGTAACGAGCGGTCGGGATAAACGCTGATGCCTTGCGTAGAGTTCGATTTTTAAGCGCTTTGGTTTCTGCGCCGTATGGGCGCTGACATGATCGTGAGGAGAGTCGGATGCCTTCGGAGAGGTTCAGCTCCCAAGTGCTTGTTTAACGTCGAAGCTAAACCTTGGCCGTAGTCGTCGAGGAGGTCCGGATGCCTTAGCGAGAGGTTCGGCTCCAGTGCTTGTTTAACGTCGAAGCTAGGCGTGGCGTGGTCGCGAGGAGGTCCGGATGCCTTGCGAGGTTCGGTTCCCAAATGCTTATTGGTTGTCCGGAAGCTAGGCCGTGGTCGTGCGAGGAGGTCCGGATGCCTTGCGAGGTTCAGTTCCCAAATGCTTATTTACTTCGTCGAAGCTAGATCTTGGCCGTGGTCGGCGAGGTCCGGATGCCTTCGCGAGGTTCCGGTTCCCAAGTGCTTGTTTAACGTCGAAGCTAGGCCTTGGCCGTGGTCGGCGAGGTCCGGATGCCTTGCGAGAGGTTCGGCTCCCAGAGTGCTTGTTTAACGTCGAAGCTAGGCGTGGCCATAGTCGGCGAGGAGGTCCGGATGCCTTCGCGAGAGTTAGGCTCCGGTGCTTGTTTAACGTCGAAGCTAGGCGTGTTAGTGCTATTTTTACGCCGTGGTGGGCGTGTTAGTGCTATTTTTACGCCGTGGCTGGGCGTGTTAGTCATCTTGGTTTAACGGGAGCTAGGCGGGGGCATCCGTCTCGAGTCCTCGTCGGGCGAGGCAATCTCTGAGAGGAGCGGCTGTCGATCCACGTATCGCCCGTCGCGGTGTGGGACTGGAGGGTGAGTAGGCAGCGTGTTTGCCTCGTCGGCGAACCGTGCTCGTGGAGCTGCAAGCGGGTTATCGAGTGGGCCCTAGAGGTCGAGGCGACCTCGGCGGACGATCCCTCGTCGGGTGTCCAGGCCAGTGAGGCGACCCATAAAAACCTTTCTTTACTCAATCCCGTCTGGGACCCAGCCGTTCGTAACTCGGGCGCAGTTGCATTGCGCCCTTCGAAGGCTCCGAGAGAAAGTTTGAAGTATGGTCTTGGGCGAGCTAAAGGCGATTGGGTCGTCCCAACCTAACTAGAGACCCACGAGGTTCGCCTAAAACTTGCCCTCGCTCGTTTGCTGCAGGGAATTCGTGAGGATCCATCCGGTGGATCTTGCCTATGGGACCCAGTCGAGGTCTTGTCGTCGGGCATTCAAGCCTTCTCGCCACCTCGAGGCCCTTGAAGGCTGGTGGGCTTTCCTCTGCCTCGGGTCGGTTTGAGCCGACAGGAGGCGGAGGTTAAAGGTCGCGGGCATTTCGCCGGGCGATACCGGCATCCTGCAAGCATTTAATGTGCATCACGGGAATTAAAATCTTAACGAAATGATCGGGGCGGCATGTCTTCTGGCGGCTTTGTCGCGGCATTCTGACGGGACACGTGATGCTTGGGTTGAGTGGCGGCCGGTTGAGGTGTGCGGCTTGCATCGCCTTAGTAGGTGCTGCTGATTTAAGTAATGGGGGCTTAGTGCGTTCTCCGTCCTTCGATATTGCCGCTCCTTGCCTTTCGCGATTTCCTTTAGCGCAAAATGCCATGGTCTTATCTTTTATTTTAGATCACGGGAGGGTTGTGGCGGTTCAGCCCGCCTTTTCGGTCTTGGTTAAATCCAAATGCCAAAGTTAAAGGGTCATGCCGCGATCGCCACGAGGAGGGGCGGAGAAAGCGCGTCCGCGTCGCTCGGCGAAGATTAATGTCGCCTTTATGGCCTCTTCGCCTGCCTTTGAAAAGAGCTGCACAGATATCTGAGGCCGTCACTCTTTTTAAATCGTTTAAACTTTTCACCCCCTCCTGCCTTTTTGTCCGGTACAAGAGAGGGTAGTAGAAATCTCGAGCAGCGAGAATGGCGATGGCGTGATGGGGACAATGGGAAGCGGGAGGCGTGCGGGCACCGAACCCGACTCAAGAGGGCGCTCGACACGGGCCCTCTGATGCCATGACGGGGGACAGGGTCACGTTGCCTCCGTCGTCCTTCCGCATTAGGATTCCCCTCCATGGTGCGTATTATTGCCCGGCCGAGCGCGTTTTATAACTGCTTTGGGAAGGAGCATATCGCTTGCTATTTGCCGTTCAGACGGGGTTGTCCCTTCAAGTCGATCGATGACATGGCCGGAGTTCTTTGAGGCGGGATTCGCCGAGTCCCGACCAGCGACCGGTCGGAGGATGCCTGCACTCTCGTCCTGCGGTCGGGTAGTAGCGTTTGGTGGCCCCGACCCAAAGCCCGACTGTAGGCCGCAAGGAGTCCGACCCGTGGCCGGATCGACGCGCTCGGTAGACCGCGTCATGGGTGAAGGATCCCTCGTAACCTGACCAAGACCTTGCTGTGGGGTACCTCTGGTATCAATATTCGTCAAAAATGGAGCGCAAGAAGATCAATGCGTCGAGCTAAATAGCCAAGGTATAAAATTAAGGACCTTTTTCATAGCTTTTGCCGATCTTGAAGTTTTGGAGAAAAGATCGGATTGCTAGAATACGTACCGTACTATCAAGACGGGTCTTGGCTAGTTGTTTGGAGTTGATCGATGTTTAAAGGCTCAAATTATACTCACTTAAACTTATGCGTGCATTTGCACTCAATTATCTATGAGAAATCTAGCAAAGCACCCCTGGTAGACTGGTAGGGCAGTGCTACCGACCCAGACCCGGTGCTATCGGTCGGGCAGTAGCACTGACCCTAGAGTGGTATGTAAAAACCAGAGAGAGTGCTTGGTGTCATGGGTGGCCAGTGCTCCCGATCAGGTGGTACCACCGGCCAACCCCTAGTATTAAAATCCTAGAAAGGGTGTTTTTCAGCCGAGTTGAAGTAAATTGACCCTGGTGCTACCGGCCCTAAGGTGGTATCACCGGCCTGTCTGACCAACAATCACTAACAGGCTATTAATGCACCCTAGCGACCATTGGAGCAAAAAGGCCGGTGCTACCAGCCATATAGGCAGAAACATCAGGATTCATGAATTTTTATATGTATTTTTGCTCCAACAGTTGAATTGGTTAGTGAGGGTTATAAATACCCTCACACCTGCATTCTAAGGTAACTCTTTGACCTCACTGATCATATTTGAGCTCTAGCTTGTCTCCAACTCTCTTTTGTACATTAAATTCTCATTTTGAGTGAGTTGGTAGCAATTCAAGTGTTGCATTTAGAGTTGATCGGCGCGACGGGACGTGTCCTCTCCACTCCCCCCACTATGCATTAAAATGCGACGGGACGGTAGGGGGCGGAAGGACGCCGCTTCAGACAAGGCCCGGCGTGACCCTTCGGTTTTGGCTCCTGGGCCGGACCGATCGCACCGCCTCGACGAAGAAAGGCCTAACCCGGACGCAGCGACCCCGAGGAGGCGAAAGGCCCATCAACTTGCCGTCCCTGTGGATGGCCGAGCGATGGTCCCGATTGCCACATCATCTCCAAAGGTGAAGAATAAATCTCTGGATCTTTTTGCTCTTTTCGTCTTAGGCAAAGGCGGGGCAGAAAGCGTCGAAGGCAAAAGCGAGAGCGTGCCTAAGCGCTCTGAAGCAAATTATAAGCGCCGAATAGGCACCGGCCAAAATAAGCATCGGCAAGCGGGCGCGATCAATCGGACATTGCTTCGTTGAAGCTTATCGCCGCGTCCGTCGAGCGCCACGCCGCGCCGCTGGTAAGACATATCGGTTCCTAATCATTTCCTTTCGCATTTAATTGCCTCCACGCGCATTAAATACCGGCAGAGGCGTCAGGGCTTCGTTCCGGGTGACACGCCCCACGACCTCTCGATCTCCGCCGCTGGGTTGGGCCGACCGGACCAAAGCAGGTATAAAAAGCCCACCGGGCCACTACGGCCTCGAGGTGGCGAGAGGGCTCAAATAGCTCGCGACCAACGAATGGCCTAGCGCTGCGGGTTCTGAAGGCCTAATCCACCAAGTGGATATCAAGCCGCCCCAGCAGGCAAAACGAGCAACGGGCGAGGACAAGGCGAGCTCCCAGTGGGCCTCGAGTTGGGTTGGCAGATGACCCAATCGCCTTAACTCGTGTCCGAGACCATACTTCACACTCTCCCGCGGAACCCATCGATGGGTGGTAGCCAGCTGCACTCCGAGTCGGCGGACGGTTCGGAGTACAACACGGGATCGAGTAAAGAAAGGTTTCTTATGGGTGCCCCAGTGGTCGGACACCGACGAGGATCGTCCGCTCGGAAAAAGGTCCCCCTTGGGAGGGATCTCCAGGGCCCACTCGGATAACCCGTTAGTAGCTCCACGAGCATGGTGTTCAGACCAACTCATGGTAAACACGCGCTTGCTCACCCCCTCCAGGTCCCACACCTGCGGACGGGGCGTATACGTGGGACAGATAGCGGCCACTCCTCTCGCGGATAGCCTCGCCCGACGAGGACTCGGGATGGACGCCCTTCGCCTAGCTCTGGTGTAAAACCAGCCTTATGAACGCATCCAGCTACGACGTAAAATGAGCATTCGGAAACCAGAACCTTGCTGAAGGCATCTGAGCATGCTTGCCGACTAAGGCCGCGTCTAGCTACGACATAAAACGAGCACTCAGAAACCAGAACCTCGCTGAAGGCATCTGGGTATCCCTACCGACTAAGGTCGCGTCCAGCTACGACGTAAAACGAGCACTCGAAAACCAGAACCTCGCTGAGGCATCTGGGCATCCCTGCCGACTAAGGCCGCGTCTAGCTACGACATAAAATGAGCAGTCGGAAACAAGAACCTCGCTGAGGCATCTAGGCATCCCTGCCGACTAAGGCCGCGTCCAGCTATGACGTAAAACTAGCGCTAGGATGCTAGAACCTTGTCTAAAGGCATCTGGGCGTCCACGCCGATCGAAGCGGTGTCGAGCGAGTCCCCGACCCGGTCGGTCGGCTCGGCTAGCAAGTGTAACCCCCAACCAGCTCTCGGCGCTCGGGGCTCGAAACTACACCCACCGGGTGCGCTCGCCGCGACCCGGTCAAACCGGCCAAACCAAGTCGGTCGAGCTCTCAACTTCATGACCTTCGATCCACTCGGGGCTCGGGGCGGCGAGTCCACTCGATTCACCCGTCTGATTTTTGCCTACCAAAGTAACCCCGAGCCAGCTCTCCGACCTTCTCGGGGCTCAAAACTACACCACCGGGTGCGCTCGCCTTACCCGGTCGAGACAACCCGACCAAGTCGGTCGGGCTCGCCCAGCGAGACGACCACCCCAAGGGACCCACAGCATCGTTCTGGCGGTCTTGCGGCTAAGATCGAGAGATCGCGTAGGCGAAGCACTCATCGGGGCGAAAGCTAGTAACATTTATGTGGTGTGCGAGTTACATCACGGTTGCTACTGCGCATCATATACAAACTAAGCTTGAAGACACCAAGACGACGCAACACTCTAAGCACCGCGTGCGCACCGAACTGCCTCGACAAGGGCATCCCTAGCCTTGACAAGCTTCGGGACAGCATCGATCAGCGCATCGACGGCGGTGACGTCGAGGGCGACGGCGTCTTGCTCAGCCCATTCAGCCTGGGCGAGCTCAAGATCTTCCCAAAGCTCCGTGAGAGCGGCCTCCTCGTCCGCAGGCGCCGGCGCGTCGTCGGCTCCGAAGCTGAACACCAGGGTTCCATTCTTGGAAGAAGCCATGAGAGAAGTCAAGCGTCGTGAAGCGGTCAAAAATCCTAAAGGCGAATGACCCCTCCAACTCTAGCAACCGCATCACTCTTATATGTACTTGAGGCGTGGAGGCCGAACAGTTCCCAATAAATGGAGGCGCAAGAAGCCGAAGCATTGCCATGCATACGAAGAGATCGCGCCGCCGAAGACGATGGGTCCATCCGGGAACACACACATTTCAGGATGGCCCCGGGGGCTACTGACGAATACTTATTCCGGTGGTACCCCACAGCAAGGTATACATCTTCTTCAAGATCATCTCTCTCTCAGTCGTACGGACATTGCGGCAAGATTGGCAGCGATGCAGAGTGCTGGAGAGGGTATTACCAAAGTCTCTGTCCCTCACAGATAGGATTATCACTAAATATTGGATGGAACACCAAATGATCCGTCTTGGGCCCGGCTCTAGGCCTCGTGGGCCCACAAAGGACCCTCGGCCTTACTCGGGCCGCTAGGCGGTCAGGCAGCCCGCAGGTGAGCGCGCGAGCTCAGAGCACAGCCACGGGGTCGCCCCCTTGCAGCTCGACTTGGCCTCCGTCCCTCACGGATGGGATTATCACTAAATATTGGTTTGGAACACCAAATGATCCGTCTTGGGCCCGGCTCTAGGCCTCGTGGGCCCTAAAGGACCCTCGGCCTCGCTTCGAGCCCGCCAGGTGGTCCGACTGCCTTGGGTCGGGCAGCTCCTGCGAGCTCCAGGCAGCCACGGGTCGAACGCCCGAGCTCGACGACAGCCTCAGGTCGGATCCCAAATGACCTCCAACTCAGCGACCTCCGCCACGTCCCCGGTCGACCTCAAGCAGGTCGCCTACCCCATGGACGCGACGGCCATGCTTTGAAGCGGTGGCTCCTTCCCAAGGTTGCGGGGCGCCAAAGTCAAGCGCCCGTCCCTTCACTCCGGAATCTGCGCGGTGGAAAAGCAGCGCTTAAATCCCGGCGGTACGAGCCTGGCAATAATGGCGTCGACACGACAAGCACTCAGAGCACCTTCCCGACGGAATGCCGCCCGTTGTGTCTACCAACCCTGTGGGATAAGCAGGACTGTCGATCATCGAGACCGAAGACCGGGACTCCCGTAGCATACCCCTACCATTTTTCTCCAAACTCCCGTGTAACATGCCCCCTCCGCTTATATAAAGGGAGGCAGGACCCCCAGGGAAGGGCACTCGCATTCGTGATCGCATTCAATCGCATTCACCTTGAGTCATTCCGCCCTAAGCGAACACTCCGAGCCCCTTTACTCGGGCCGAATGCTAAGGGCACATCCTTAGCTCCGCTTGTAATCGGTGTAGTCTCATCGCACCTCGAGCAATACAAAACCACCACCACGAACTGGACGTAGGGATATTCGGCCCGAACCAGTATACATCTTGGACTCCCGTAGTCTAACCATTCAAGGAGAGGGAACGTGCGGCCCCTATACTTACAAATTTACTTGTCGGTTGTACGAAACACCGACACTCATCATCTATGGCATTCTCTACCTGCCATACATGTACATACACAAATCAAATATTGTGCTAACAGTCATCATCAATACCACATATCCATAACCAATTACTATTGCAACAACCCATCACCAAAATCATCTTTCCAACTGCATCTAATTTATGGTTTTCTTAAATATGTTTTCCCATGCATAGGTGATATCACATGTAAGTTAATATGCTTGATAAAAATATTAAAAATGATTAAAGATTGCTTGCCTATATTTTGGTACAATTCATCCTTACTCGGTGGCTGTTGAAGCTCACCGGTTTGATTTGAATTAATTTATAAAATTACAAAATACTACATATTAGGTGGTTATTAGACTTTTCTATGTTTTAAAGTGTCCAACCCACTCTTAAAATTTTATTATTTAATATGTATGTAGTGCCTCTTTTAAATTTTTGAGTATTTTTACTTTAACATCTTATGTTTAATGTTCGATAGTTTAGGATGATTAATATTTAATATTTTAATTAGGTATATTGAATCTGGACGACTAGTGATTTAAACCAAAATTTTTCCCATCTTCTATTCTCTTCTTTCTTTTTCTCCTATTTTATTTTCTCTTTTTCCTTTTCTTTTCTCCTTTTCTTTTTCTCGTCTCCCCCTTTTTATTTTTCTTCCCTGAACGGCTACCTTATCCTTTGGTTCCTCCTCCTCCCCTTCCTGTTGCTCCTAGTCGATGCCACCTCGCTCCCCTAGCCGCTGTGCCACTAGTCACGTGATGGTCCCCTCTTCCCTCTCTGGCCTTTTTGAAATTCATTGGGCCAACATTGATTTCTCGTTGACCTGTGCTCTCATTTAGAGAGAGGGAGGGCGCCAACGTGTTGGTACATGCATTGATGCATACAAGAATATTAGTAGTTAATATAGAAAATATTAAAATATTGTATTTTAGCATTAAAAGATTGAGCCAGTTCACTGGCAGTGGCTAGAGGTGGGCACATGGGCTGTGCCTTGGTGGGCCGGCTCAAGGCATAGCGGGCATGATATGGTCCAACCCTGGCTCAGCACGTTAGAGGGTCGTGCTATGTCGGCCCGTAAGCGTAGCTCGGGCCATCTTTGGGCAAGAAAAGCGAGGCACGATGGGTGCTACAATTGCCCGCCGACCATTTGAGTCGTGCAGTGTTGGCCCGACTGCAGCTGACACACGGCAACCTGGCCAACGGCGGCTTCGCGACTGCGACCGTTGCCGTGGCACACAGTCTTTTGCCTCTGCCTGCCACGCCGTCGTCCTTTGCACGCCCTGGCATGCCCGGAGGGAGGGTGGCAGGTGCCGTAGTGAGGAGGTGATGCAGAGGCGGCGGCCGGAGGGGTGATGCGCTCGGGGAGGCTGGAGCCGAAGGGGAGACTAGGAGAGGGAGGGAGGGGGAGGACGCAGGGGGTGCGGGCGGAGCTTAGGGAGAGGGAGGGGACACGGTGAGTCCGGAGCCGCCGGAGCTTGGGGAGAGGGAGCCGGAGGTGTCGGTGGGAGAGGGAGGGGCGCAGGAGAGAGAGAAAGAGGGTGCGGAGTGGCCGAGCGGGAGAGGTATCGGTGGGAGAGAGAGAAAAGGGGGGAGAGAGGCATGGGATCGGCTGTCGGTGGGAGTCTAGGAGAGAGAGAGGGGCGCTGGGGAGATAGAGGGGTGCGGGACCAGGTGTCGGTGGGAGTCTGGGAGAGAGAGAGGGGCGTGAGACCGAGAGAAAAGGGAGAGAGGGGGGCGCGGGAGAGAGAGAAAAGAAGGGCGTGGGAGAGAGAGGGATGGGGACAAGGAGAGAGAGAGGAGTTTTTTTTACCGCATTGGAATATCGGATGACGGGAAAGACAGAAAGCAACATTGAAAAAGAAAGGCAACCATGCAATTTTGAATGGACGCTCACACTCGAGGGAATCACGGAAAGAAAATCATGCTCACAGTGATGTGATTGATCGATTCCATCCCGCTCCCGTCTACGCGATTTTGAACAGACACGCTCACACTCAAGAGAATCATGAGAAAGAGAGGCCGTGACAGAAAGACATAAAACTGCTGCTATTCAAATTTTGTCCCGTGCAGGCGCGTGCATTTAATTTCAATTTGCAATGGGTATTTTGATCTTTACACTATAAAATTAGCCCAAAGACTATGATTTATTCAGTCCGAAGACATCTCTCTCATGCTATCTCTTCTTGCCCATTTTTGCTCAGTATTCTACATATCTCTCTCTAATTGCTTTATTTTTTTACTCTACCATCGCCGGGTAAAATGTTTCGTAAGAGTAAGAGCAGGAGAGCACGCCCCCGCTCTCCAAGTCCCTCTCGTCAGGATCAAGAGATTGATCCACGCCAACTCTCTCCAGTATGGGAGATTACGGTATGGATGACCGTCATCTGGACGGCACGCATGGCATCGAGGATGTCTCGTACACTCCGGATGCACCTAGCTTGGATGCCGCTATCTCGGTGCATCTGGGACAGGTGTCGGTATCCACACCAAACACGCAGCTTGACATATCAATGCAGCCAGTATGGGCATCTATATCCGACACTCGACACGCATGGTGCTGGCAACATATGGACAGAACCGTCGAAATTGTGGAGAGGCATAAGGTAGTGTATGTTGTTTGTAAGTACTGTCAAGCTAAACTATCCGCATGTGCATGTGGTGGTATAGGCCATCTGAAGAGGCACGGGGAGAATTGCTTGAGAAAGATATCAGCGGATGAAGGCCGGGCGAGGGCGTGCAGACACAGCTCAACTTCAATACTGACGGTTCGATAAGTACATGGGTATACAATGCCGACGTAGCTAGAGACAAAATTGCACGTTACATAGTTATAGAGGATCTTCCGCTTAGAATGAGTGAGAGCTCTAGTTTTGAAAGAATGGTGCAATGTGGTTTTTGCCCGTAATACCAACATGTTAGTAGAAGAATAACTACATGTGATATTTACAGAATATTTACAAATAAACTAGAAATGTTAAAACAGACCTTCATGACACTTAGTTTTTCATTTGCATTAACATCAGATATATGGACTTCCTCCCATCAAAGAGCAGCCTATATTAGTGTTGTTGCGCATTGCCTAAATGATGAGTACGTACTAAAGAAAAGAGTCATAGAGTTTAAACCAATCTCCGAGTCACACACCAAAGAAAATATCGCTACTCGTATAGTTGAAGTTATTAATGACTTTAAAATAGAAAGTATAATTATTTTCATCACTTTTGATATTGCATCAGCTAACATGACAGCTATAGAGCATCTCTCACCGCACCTGAAAACTTATGTTGGAGGTTTTGTACTCCACCAAAAGTGTGTATGCCACATTATTAATCTAATTGTGTAGGCAGGTTTGGTTGTAACGAAATCTAGTTTAGAGGGCATACGCAGTGCTATCGATTTTATTACAACTTCACCCGTAAGGTTTGCCTAGTTCTCAGAGTACTGCAGGGCGAACAATAAGGAACCAAGAAGATTCAACCTTTATATGAAGGTTAGATGGAACTCAACTTATACTATGCTGCATCGGTGCAAAGACTATGATCACATTATCACTGTCTTCGTCAACTGCAACAATCGTGAGGCATTGATTACTGAAGCAAATTAGAAAATTGCTAGTCATTTTTGTAATTTTTTAGAAATTTTTTACAATGTAACTAATCAATTATCCGGTATGTACTTGACGGATACTCATACCAGGGGTACCCCACGGCAAAGTGTACATCCATTTAAAAGTCCAGTACCGGAGAAGGCCCCCACTACCGTAAAGGGTCTCCCGCCTTGTTTCCTCCGACTTGACCTCGGGTCGGGCGCCCTTGGGGCCCTAAAGAGACCAGATCTTGACGCGCGCATGGACTCAGTGCCGACAGGCGTCGCCAAGTGCCCAGGTCCATATAAACCGGGACCAGCGCCTCCATGAGACTCAGGCACAGGTCATAACGGGTCCCAATGAGCTCTAGCCCGCAACCTCCGCCACATCAACGGTCTCGCCATGGCGGTCACCGTCTTCTTGGCACGACGGTAGTGTTGGGCGGATAAATCCTTCGAGCGACGGAGGCGGCTCGGCCAAAGCAACCCGCCCCTCATGCCGTCAACATCGACTAGCGCCACGAGGCGGTCGCACTGCCTAACTGGAGCGCCGTCGTTGTGACTACCAACTTGGCATGGGGTGAGCAGAAGATGCATCAATCATCAAGACCAAAGGATTTGGGACACACGGGCATGGCCCATCCCTACCACTCTTTTCAAAAATCCGTGTAACTGCCCCCTCGCCTATATAAAGGGCGGGGCCCTCTGAAGGGTAGGTCCCCACTTGCAGTGTACACGCCGCAGCGCGATCACTTGGCTTCCCTTTGCCTACACATTAAGCAATCCAGGCCTCCTCCTTTCAAGCGAGTGAGGGCACTGTCCTTAGCCTCACTTTGTAATCTCCAGTGACTTTCGGTGCCCGAGCAATACAAACCACCACCACGCTGGAAGTAGGGACGTTCAGCCCGAACCAGTATACATTTGGGGCTTCCTCAGTCTAACCATTCGAGGGGAGGGGACGCGCGACCCCCTGAAACTTACAAATTTACTTGCCGGTTGTACGAAACACCGACAATACTACCCAACTTCTTGCTCAGTCATCGAGTGGCTTTGGCTCATTGCTAATGCTTTTAAATAAAATAGAGATAATTATATTTTATGTCACATTATAAAACCAATGGAGCAAAAAATTTTAAAATATTTTCAAGCTATTCCACATCTGTACTGTTGTGCTGTCATTTTCAATCCTTAGAGAAAATTTTCTGACTTGCAGGGCGCCTACAAGAGAATAAGTGAGGCCTTCGATCTTGATTTCTCCGAAGCCTATACTCATATTTATAACAAGTTTTTAAGAGTTTTCAACAAATATTACGAGAAGTTTGGCACCAGAAGTGAAGCACAAAGATCTACCTCAACAACGCAATAAGTATGAGGCAGTTCGGCTGCTTCAAGTATATGGAAGAAGTTGAAAGGCAAGTCGTCTAGTTCGTCTTCCAAAACGCCGAGCAGGTCGTAATGAAATCTATGGGCAGAGATCAACTGTAACATCCCAATTTTTCGCATTTTAATAATTTAATATTATTTTATTGCAATTTATGATTTTTGTGAATTTTCTGGATTTAATTGGATTTTTTGAGATTTAATGAAATTATTTTGAATTAAAATATATTACCTTTTTTCAAGAAATAATTATAAAAAGAAAAGTCTAAAATAAAGTTTTGCAAAAATATTTTATTTAAGTCCAGAATGTCTCAAAGTATTTTTGAGAATTTTCTTGAAATTTTTAGAGTATTTTTTACTAACCTAAATAAATCAAATGATTTTCTCAGATTATTTTTAATCGAAAATCACGGAAATTCCTGTGAACAGTAGCGGGCCGAAGCCCATCACTGTGCGGACCGGCCGGTGGAATCGGGAGGATCAACGTGTGCCGTTGGATCAAAATTCAAAGGCCATTTTCAAGCCACGCCATTTAATGAAACCCTAATCGTTAGCCGCCGTCGGATTTGAATCGCACGGTCCTTATCTATAGGTACCGATTCAGAATTCTCAATCTATCCGGGCCGTAGGATCAAGATCTAGCGGTTGAGGGTTGTCATCTCCGTGGAGGACTCGGAGTCCGTCTTCAACGTGCCGCCGCCGCCGTGTCCGAGGAAAACCTTCCAAAATCTCGCGCCGCCTTGGGTATTTAAGGACCTAGGGTACTCTTTCGAGGTTCACCACAAGCTGTCGCGTCTTTTCCTTGTTGCGTTGTCGCCGGAGGAGCGCTGAGGAGGTTCTTGAGCTCATTGGAGTCGAGGAAGCTAGCAAGGTGTTCTTGTAGCGGTTTAAATCGCCGTTGGAGATTCTTCGCCATGGCCGAGGCCGACAGTCCATCTCGACGAGACGCGTCGGATCCGTCACCTCATTCTCGCTGGAACAAGCCGAGATGCCATCGGGTGGGTCGTCTTCCCCAAGCCCGATGAACCAGCGCCGCCGTGAAGCCATCGCCGAGCCCGAACACTGCTGAACGTCGGATCTTCATCGGAGCGCCAACAGCGAGCCACGTCATCTCGGTGTACAACGTATCGCTCGGGTAAGTTCAACCGTCGGATTGAAATCGGAGGGTTAGGAGGGCGCCACGTCATTTAAGTTTACAGTAAATGGCTCGGGTAAGTAATAGCCGTTAGATTAGAATCCAGTGGTTGACGTTAAGCCACGTCGCGGATTAAATGGTAAACGTCCGATCGGTTTTAGATGGCTTAGATCTTGCCACGTGTTATCCGTACAGCCAGGGCGGGAAATTCGTATTTTTCTTTATAAAAATAATTCGGGAAAAACATAATTTCTAATTTCAGAATTAATTAAACTTCTAAATGCTATAACTTTTGCATACGAACTTCGATTGAGGTGATTCAAATTCCTAAAAATTTGTAAAATTGAGATCTATCCAATGGTGATTTGTATTTGAATTTTTGAGTTCATTTGTTCTTTAGTTTTGGTGTTTATTTGCTATTTCTTCTCGATTCGCGTAGACGTTAAATTGTGCGAGGCTTTGGAGGAGGAATTTGCAACTCAAGAATTATATTCAGACCAAGACCAGGAGCTTAAGCAAGGCAAGTTGTGCTGTGATCATGTTGCACCCATGTTTGCAAAATTGCTATTTTGATTTACCCTATTGCATGATATTTTATGAGTACAAATGATTTTAACTTAACTTTGGGATTAGTTAATGTACCCTTTTGAATTACACCCTACCTTGTTATTTGTATGCCATAATCCACTTGTCACCTTAGGTTGGTTCATTATAGTTGGTTATCTTGAAATCAACATGGATGGTTAGAGCGGGATAGAATTGCTTAGCCATGCCACGTCATCACATGTACATGAAATGTTGAGTATTAATTTTGACTAATGGAATATGGAATAATGATGTTAATTTGTGTGTCATGTGTGGTCACACAAAGAGATTGGGTTGTCGTGGCGGGAGGTCACACAACGATGTTGATTTGTGAGAAGCACGTGGTGCTAGTAACCAACAGGGTGGTAATCACTTTATGATTGAAGCAAGTGGAAGGGCAAGTGTGCGAGGTGGGCTTAGAGGAGCCGAGGGTATGTGTATGTCTTGCTTTAATCAACCTTAAGGACTTAACCTTGAGCCTTTGACTGAGTCTATCATGCAACCACATATACTGTTATGGGGCGCCCTAGTGACTAATTTGCAAATGCTTAACTTGAGTGCTATCGTGGTGGCGTGAGACCGGGTGGTGGTAACTAGTCCATGCTTGGGGTGGCTCACATGGCGCAAGAGGGGAGCCTGTTGTGGTGGTGTAACCCTTGATATTGAAACCTTAGCGGGTAGCCTTGGGTTAAGAGGATGCATTGTAAAGGCTTTGTTATAATCGTTCACTGTGTGGTGTATGGTTGTATCATGTGGGTAAAGTGCATAACTTTGCTGCGAGTGTACAAACTATTGGGATAGCCGTGCTCACGGTATTGAGCAATGCTCGGGGATTACTGATCAAGGGTAGTTAATTAAAATGAACAAGCTGGATGGGATGGCGGGGATGCCATGTGGATAATGGAACTTGATTTAGGATGGAAAACTTGGGTTTATTTGAGAATCACTGAATCTATTTACTTGTTATTATTTGTTTTACTGTCTTTTCAATCTATGTATCTTATGTGTTCTTAAATGCTATTTTATTGCAAATGAGCCTTAGCCTTTCCTTTGGAATAAGCCTGCATATATCTATGATAGAACTGCATTTTGTGCACAACTTGTTGAGTACGTGTTGGTGTACTCACCCTTGCTTAACAACCAACGACAGTGGAGGAATCATCTTCGTTATTGGAGGAGGACTTTTAGGTGGACGCGTGTCACTAGGCCAATCCTTGTCAGTCGCCTGTGGTGTGCTGATGGGATATCTACGTCTTCTACTGTCTTTCCGCTGCATTTGTTCAAGTTATTTTCAGTCTAGCCCATGTGGCTGAATAATTGTAAGTGATCATAAGATCATACACTAGTTATATTCAATAAATAAAGTCTTATTATTCTTATTGTTGTGTATGATATGATGCTTACCGATGTTAAGTTGTGTGCACTAGCGATTGATCCTGGGACTAGTGCGGCAAAACACAGTGGATTTGAATTGGTGAATTCGGGTCCTTACATCAACCACTACCTCGACGCGCCTTTCATGGAGACTGAGCTTGACATGATAAGGAAAATTAACTCAACTTACTCTTGTGGTGAAAGAATACCAATGTATTTACCCTGTGCTATCCCATTTCGCATGGGACACACTTGCGGTTCTTGTGTTCACTATCTCGTCGGAATCCATTTTCAGTTTGGTGGGAAGGATACTTGAACCGAGGAGGTCGTCCCTCAGACCTGAGATGGTTGAGGCAATTACATGCCTCAAAAACTAGGAGCGTGCAGATGACAGGACACAACATCAGCCCGAGGATCCAGAGATCACGGACGCGGTAGCCAACTTTGACAATCTCAGCCTCGGATAGTCTATGTATATATACATAGTTACTGTACTCTTTTCCTTACCGGGGGTACCCCACACTGGGGTGTAAGATTTTTAACGAGGCATCAACTCTGTATATGTTCAAGATTTAATAAAATTTACTTTTTCCCCAATATTTGTGTCCATTGCCGTTGGTCTCACGCATTTAAATTGATGGGGCATCTATGATTTTTTTTCTTACACATCAATTAGCTCATTTGCTAGAGAGAGGATCCTACCTGGCTATGGCTGCAGGTAGCTTATGTTTGAATGTTTTAATATTGAGACACAGAGAATCCCTTCATGCTAGCCCTCCATATGCATGCAGCACGGCGATCGACATGCATAGGAGCATCGATTTTTTTGTGTGCATGCATGCATGCATATATCATTCTCTTGTCTGGTTGCTTCGAAGTGACATTGATCAGATACGCACCACCAACCATAATTATTACCTAGTTTTATTTGTTAAGTGGTTAAAAATGACTAAAAAATTCAGGTAAAATTATTAAGAAAAAAATACTACTAGTCATTTCTTGGTTTGCGACAATACTACTAATAACATCTTTCTATTTTGCGACAATACTACTAGCAGTTTATAAGGCGTATTTTTTTTACAATCAACTTTGTGCGTCTCTGGGTTTTTTCCTCTCGTCGCAATAGTATAAATGGGCCGAGCCTAAACCGACACGGCATGAAGAAGGCACGAAGTGTAAATGGGCCGTACTTGGGCTCGCCCGAAGAAAGGCGAAACCAACCTGACACAACACGGCGAACGACAGCTGATTACGGCAAACGCGATTCTGCCCCGGCACGATGACCACCTCTAGTAGTGGCTAAACGTACTACTCCTTCGGTCCAACTGTGCAAGGCATATTTCTTCTCAACCTATAGACTAATAAAATATTAAAAATAATTAAATTATCTATAATTATTATCACTAACCACTATATATAATGTATACATATAAAGAATATAAAGTAAAGATAGATATTATTATACATATAGAAAATATCATTCTAATTTTATATTAAAAGTATAATATTTATAAATAAAATTGTTAAAAAATACAACCTATAAATTTGATTGGACTGAGTACGTGAGAAGAGCAAGAATGTTGAGCTATGTATGCAGCATGGCTTGATGGCCAAATACTTTCGTCTGTAGCGCCTAGTTCACTGTGTGGTATAATGCGGGTACGACATGTCGACATTTGCTTGGCATTGTGCGCGTGGGAGCGGATGATAATCTGGTGGGTATCTTTGAGTATAATTGCTATCTATCTAAATCTAAAATTCGAAATCATGTTGTCCATCCAAACCCACTAGACTTATCAGATACAGATCTGTGGCTATACCCAAATCCAATAGGCACCCAATACCCGGCAACATATCCGGTGCAACCCCCCCTCCGTGAAACCACCGTGCAACTGAACTAAAAAAAGTTTCAAAAAATTCTGAAAAAAATCATGGATGTACATCTCAACTTACCCCACCTACATATAAAATTTCATGATCAAATTCATCCTATACTAGCAGTTACAAAAAAAACAAGCAGCAAAAATGAATAGTGATGAACAGTAGAAAATCCTTTGTTCATGCTGAATTTGTCTTTTGTAACTGCTAGTATAGGATGAATTTGATCATGAAATTTTAGATTGAATGTACATCCATGATTCAGAATTTTTGAAACTTTTTTAGTTCAGGAAAGATGGTTTCACCGAGAGGGGTGATTGCACAGGATATTTGGGTACCTATGGGTAGCAGGCTGTGTTGAAAACAAACATAGGTTATATGTGATCAATGATACTCCAGTTTATTTTATTTAATCAACACATCATGATAGCCTATAAGTGATCAATGATACTATAAGTTCAAATGAGTACATATAAAATATTTGATAGCAAATACTACACCATTCTATAGTGTTTTCATAGAAACAAATATGTTTTCATAAATATTGTATTTGGTTTCGATGTACAAGATGATAAATATTAGAGTAAAATGTGGGATAATGATATGTAAACTTATTCAATGATTAAGATAAGATAGAAAACTCAATTGACCTACATTTAACTTAGTCATATAGCATACACTTAATACTTACGACTACGGTGATAGCAGAGATGTCAACACATAATAAAGCATCGTCTAAAAGAAAGAGCATGATATATACACAACTGTCGGCGTATTCCGCCGGACAGGACCCCGTCAACGAACAGGGTTGATTACTCCCAGGATGGAGGGTATGGTTCGGTAGAGGGCGTCTTCGTGGCCGGAAACCCTAATGACTCTCGCACGATGGATCCCGGGGATCAACAGATCAATGGACACGGTGATGTACCTAGGTTCAGGCCCCCAACGCGGGTAATAGCCCTACGTCCTGCTAGATCTTTGTTGAGAAAATATGAAGGCGATTACAAGGGTTCTTGAGCTTGAGTGAACTCTCTGGATCCGAGTCCCGATTGTAGCTCTCTCCTTTCTTCGGCCCCCTTCTCCATGCATCAGAGCGCCCTTATATAGACGGGACTGGCTCAGGCAGGTGAGAAGGTGACGCTATATTGATCTACCACTCCTTAATTACACCCATCATTCGAGCCTTACATCGACCCACGACTCATTTATTACACCCGTCCATTTGTAGCCTTGTCCTTCAAACCTCATTTAATGCGGTGGCGGCTTCGCGTCCGTCCGGGATATGGCGCTCTGCGGCGGGTTTGGTGAGGCGTCAGAGGGATGAGCCATCGTCGTGCGATAATGAGATGCTTTGCAATCAATGACGACGACACGGTGCGGGGAGGAGACTTCGATCGAAGCCTTCGCTCATTCCTTTGGTTGCCCTCGTGGCACGATGAGTGGGGCCGATCACCACCCACTCGCCCGAGCCGCCCGTGTGCTTCACGCCCGTGGCGAGGCATGATCGCCCACACGCCGCCAAGCCGCCCGTGGGTTTACGCCCGTGGCGAGGCATGATCGCCACACTTGCGCCAGCCGCCATATGGGCTTCACGCGCCGGGTAGGGCATAATCGCCCACGCCCACCGAGCCGCTATGTGGGCTTACTGCTTACGACAGCGAGGCATGATCGCCCACCTTTCGCCGAGCTACCACATAATTTGGCGCTTTTTGAGCCCACTAATCTGCGGCGGAGAAGTACCGGTGCAAAGTACAAGCAGTAGCCGGATCCGTCCTTGAACGCGCGCCAGTTTCTTTTCGGACTTTATTTAATGTCGGTGCGTTCCTGCATGGACCCGTCACTTCTGAGCACACAACCGCCTCGGTCCTCCCCGCTGGCGATTTTCTTGGGACGGCGTCACATCCTTTTGCACGTTTCATGAAGCGCTGCTGCGTGAGGGGCCTATATATATACGCGCCCTCAACCAGTAGTTCACGCCTTCTAATTCTTGCGCACTTTGCTCTTTGCCCTTCCGTCTTCCTTGTTCATGAAACCTCCTCGTGCCCAGCTGCGAGCCAGGGGAGATCATCGTCTTCGCTTGGGGGCTTTTGGCGGGCCTGGTGCCGTCATTCTCTGAATTCTTCCTCACCGTCCTTCACTTCTACGAGGTCTATCATCTCCATCTCTCCCTCAACTCCATCGTCATCCTCTCCACCTTCGCCTACCTCTGCGAGATGTTCGTAGGGGTGATGCCCAATCTTCCTATCTTCCGCTACTTCTTCACCTGTCGCAGCTCCCCAGACAGTGGAATCGTGGGGAGCTGCCACTTCCGCCTCCGCGCTGAGTCGGCCCCTCGCTACATTCCCTTCCAGCCAAGATCCAACTGGAAGTTGTGGCAGAGCGACTGGCTCTACACCGGCGACGACAGCGGGGTTGACCTCCTCAAGGGGCCCTGCGCGTGGGCGGAAGTCCGCGAAAGCTGGAGTTCGCCCGTCGAGGAGACGACGGAGCTCCTGGCAATGGCGGCCCGCATCAACCAGTTGTGGGACGCCGGCCTGATTGGGGCGCTGGTGGTCCGGGACTTCATGGCTCGGAGGATCAGCCCCCTCCGTCATCGTGCCCGCCCTGCATGGCAGCATACATGGGATGACGACATGACGCGCACGTACCCAGGTCGTAAGTTCTGGTGCCCTTCTCTTGAATGCATATTCCTTTTCGTGGTCAACATCAACTAATATCCTTATCTTTTTGCGCCAGGCGAGGGAAATCTGGATGGCCCCGTCGTTTCAAAATGGCTATCTGGGCTGCTCCCACCAGTGCCGAGCGGCCTGGACTTTCCTGTCGGGGCCCGATCGCTCTGCGATCCGAAGTTCGCGAAGCGCCTTCGGATCATCCAGTCACTCCCGGCAATGGACTCCACCGATCTTGCCGTGCTGCCGACCCGCGGGCCCTTAGTGATTAGGGACCAGCCCCGGGCCGACGACCGGAGCGCAAGCAAACGGCCGATTGCTCCGGACGCTCCAGGTGCGGACCCCAAGAGGGCTTGCACCGGGGGCCAAACTCCTGCTGCCACTGCCTCCGCTGCTTCACCAAGCGCGCCCGGCAGCGGCATCTTCATCTGGGGCGGCGGCACCCGTCGCCCCTCCTCCGGCGCTAAATTGCACCGCCAGCAAACTCTGCGGCGCCGTCCACATCGGCACCAAACTCCTGGCACCAACTCACCGTGGCAGACTCCAGCCTGCTTGGTGCCCGCCGGCGGGCTCACAATTCAACTACCTCCTTGACTTCAAATCGCCCGAGTGACCGTCGAGTGCCCGTCGCCTGGAACATCCTGGCGCCAACAACGCTTGCGAGGACTTCTGCTCAAGAAGCGACTGGCGCTCTGGCAGCCGGATGGACGTCGTGGCGCCGACATTCTGCTCCCCGCCCGATCGTCCTCATTGCTCGCGCCACAAGCTTGAGTCGCTACTTGCGAAGCTTGCAAGCGCTCTCAACCACGAATGCCCTCCTCACGCGGCCACCAGTGAAGCCCTAGACATCGCGGCGGATGGCGGCTGTCTTGAGGCTGGAGAGGATGGGCTGGCTTGGCCCAAGAGAGGGCCACCGGGGCGACCCTACTCGCCTGGGCGCAGGAGGCCAAGGCGGTGCAGAGGAGCAGCGTCGCGCGCTGCACAACCTCACGGTCATGCTCCGGCCATCTTACCGTCGCATGGCGAGGGCCTTGGAGCCGCTGGGCGTGGATCTTGAGGCCGCTCGAGCCTGGCGTCTGATATGCCCATGCATCACTCGGCTGCCATGGCGCTCTCGACCTACCGGCCGCCATGGCCGCCGCTCCGTCTAGGAAGGGCGGCGGTTCTCATAGCTCCGCGACCTTCGTCTTTGGCGTGCTATGCCCGGCAGCGGCCCGCCTTCAACCCAATGACCGTCGTGAGCGGCATTGAGGAGACGAGGCCTAAGCGGCGCACGCGTGCTGCAAGCCGCGGAACACGTCGTCGGTATGATGGCGGAGGTCCGGACCTCGGCGATGGCGGCGAGCGAGGTCGAGGAGGACGATGGGCACATCAAGTTGCCAGCGACAAGCGATGGCCGGCCGCTTCCTTCATTTTCTTTGTTTCTTTCTGTTCCTGTTTTTTTTGTATGCCAGAACAATCTTAGTAATTGTAATGAAATTAGCACTTTCGGGTTTTACCTGTGCATGTTTGTCTGTTTGCGTTTTGGTTGTGTTTGCTCAACTCAATCATCGGGCGATCAGCTCTCAGCCTTGCCATGACGCGAACCTAAACACTTCAGGTTAGGTAAATATTTAGGCATTTTTTGAGTGACTGCAATAACGCAAACAAAGATTACGCAAAACATGCAGGATTAGACAAGCAAAGTCTTATGTCTTTGCGCAAGGTTGTCACCGACTCCTGCCCTTTTGGAACTTATATCCTTATGATCTCTTGGAACCTGACCGCAGCATTGCACAACAAGGTAGCAGCTCCCGAAGCGGTGCTCAGACCTCTGGTGCTCGCGGGTGACGAGCCAATGGTGCCAGCGAGCCAACTTGAGGTGTCTTGAGCAGCGTTTGAGTCACAATACCCTTTTCGCACTCCGGTCACCCGTCATTGCGTTGCAAACGTTGGGTATTTCCTTTTATCAACGAGGAGTCATCATGGTAGCAGGGCCAGTGACAACTACGCACAACTCAACTCAACAGGGTGCAGACGCGAAAGATAAGTCGACACTGCTAAGGCGAGCAACATATCTTTGTCATAGACCACCGGGCGACCAGCCCCCAGACTGGTCACGGAAGCCAACACTCGACGAGCAGGGCGTGGTCGCCCACCTGCTCGCCCGGTGGGTAGGGCGTGGTCCCCGCCTGCCCGCCAGGCCACCATGGGGCCATCTTGGGTGTTTGAACTAGGTCAGTGCTCCAGCACTTCATCTGCGATTGCACGTAACTACTGAAAGCACAAGTAGGCGTTACGCAAAGCATGCAGGAAATATATTAGAGAATGCAAGTTCTCGCGCGGGTATGTCATGGTCCCTTTCTTTGGAACTTAGGTCCTTGTGATTCGGAACCAGCCCGCGGCGTTGCGTGGCAAGGCAGCAGGTTCCTAGGAGTGGTATCGAACTGCGGTGCTTTCGCGGTGATGACCAGGCGGTGCCAGAAACCAACCCGAGGTGTCTGAGCAGCGTTTGAGTCACCGTGCCACACTCACGCTCCTGGTCGCCCGTCCTCGCACGACGCGAATGCCGGGTGTTACCGCAGATCAACAAGGAGCGGCTAAACCGCCGGAACTCATGACAGCCCCGTGCAATATTACCCACCAGGGGACAAGCAAGGAGCACAAAGCAGAAGCTTTTAAGGTAAATAACTTTACTGACCGCCAGCGATCAGCGATCGGTAGGGAAAACTTCGCCCACCACGATCGATCAAGGCAAACTCTGGTACTACCACGACTTTTAGGGGTAAAATTTTCGCAACAACTCCACGTTGAAGGAGTTGGCTAGCTCTTGATTGTCCTCAGTGGCCAACCGAACTGCCCCGGGTTGAGATACTGAGGCCACCTTGAAGGGGCCCTCCCACCGGGGAGACAGTTTGTGGAGCCCGACATGCGTCTGGATTCTGCGCAAGACCAGGTCGCCTACTGCCAGTGATCTCTCATGAATTCGGGTGGCGTGATACCGCCTGAGACTTTGCTGGTACCAAGCGGCACGCAAGGCCGCCCGGTCGCGCACCTCCTCCAAAAGGTTGACATCTTCTCCACGGTGATCTTCTTGTCCTTCCTCACTGAATGCCGAGACATGCGGTGAGCCGAGCGACAGCTTGGACGGGAGGACAGCTTCCGCGCCGTAGACCAGGAAGAAGGGCGTTTCTTTAGTCGCCTAACTAGGTGTGGTCCGGAGCAACCACAACACAGCCAGGAGTTCTTCCGTCCACCGCGCTCCCCGCTTATGGAGTCGATCAAATGCTCTAGTCTTCAAGCCCCTCAACACCAGCGCGTTGGCGCGCTCAGCTTGGCCATTGCTCCTTGGATTGGCGACCGAACCGAAGCATACCTTGGTGCCCATCTCATCGCAAAACTCCAGGAAGGCCGCACTGGTGAACTGAGTGTCGTTGTCGGTGATGATGCGATTGGCGACTCCCGATTGTAGCTCTCTCCTTTCTTCGGCCCCCTTCTCCATGCACCAGAGCGCCCTTATATAGACGGGACTGGCTCGGGTAGGTGAGAAGGTAACGCTATACTGATCTACCACTCCTTAATTACACCCATTATTCGAGTCTTACATCGACCCACGATTCATTTATTATACCCGTCACTATAGTCTTGTCCTTCAAACCTTATTTAATGCCACTGAGCGGCTTCGCCCGGTCCGTCCAGGATATGACGCTCCTGCGACGGGTTTGGTGAGAGGCGTCAGAGGGATGAGCCATCGTCATGTCGATAGCAGAATGCTTCACAATCAATGACCCTGACACAGAGTGCTAGGGGAGGGAAACTTCGAGGCGAAGGCTTCTGCTCATTTCTTTGGTTGCCCTCGTGGCCTGATGAGTGGGGCCCGATCATCCGCCCACTCGCCAAGCCACCACGTGGGCTTCCCGCCCGGCGAACAGGGCATGATCGCCCACCTGCCCGTCAGGCCGTCACGTGGGCTTATCGCCCGGTGAGCAGGGCATGATCGCCCACCTGCTCGCCAGGCCGCCACGTGGGCTTCCCACCCGGTGAGCAAAGCATGATCGCCCACCTGCCCGCCAGGCCGCCACGTGGGCTTACCGTCCGGCGAGCAGGGCATGATCGCCCACCTGCTCACCAGGCCGCCACGTGGGCTTCCCGCTTGGCGAGCAGGGCATAATCGCCCACCTGCTCGCCATGCCGCCACGTGGGCTGGGCCGCTTTTTTGGGTCCACTAATCTGCGGCGGAGAGGGTACCCCGTGCATAGTACAACGATAACAAATTCAGAGTATGATATATGCAAAACAAATTCAGAGCATGATATATGTTCAACAAGTTTCTAAACATAGGATTGCCTTTTAAAACCTTATATGTGTCAGCCTCTCATTTAGGTAGTTATGATTTCAATTTTTTAATAAATATTTTATAAAAAATGAGATCCATATATTATAGGATACCAATCGCGTATCTATAAGTATAAATTGACACCCACATATATCATATGTTTTTATTGGGTACCTAAACCTAAAAACTTATAGTTTTAAAATATTATGTGTGTCTACTTTTATCGGATCGGATACCTGTGATACCCAGGCTTGGAGATAAAACTGCCATCCCATCGAGCCCGCATGTATACGATTATACGCGCGCGTCCCTCGTCTCTGACCGATCTTTCTGAGCGGATGCCTTTGAATTGCGACAGGCGCTGTACAACCCCAGCTGTCAGCCGTGTCTCTTGTGTTTCAGTAACAGCAGCATTTCTCGAAGGCCTGCAGTGCACTGCACCCAGCAGCAGCAGGTACCTTTAAGCTAGCCCCGTTTCCCCCGTATGCTGCTTTCTGTTCCTGTGTCACAGTTAATCAAGGCATCATTGTATTCTTTTCAGCGATCATTAGACAGATCATTATCAACAAGTGTACTAGCTAGGATCAGGCAGTTCACATAACTAACGAATCATAGCGTAATTAAGGACAAAATCGGAATATACGCAACATTAGGGGGCAGAGTTATAAATAAAGCAAAACGCGCGCGATTACAGCCTGGTGTATATCTTGATCTTGGTGTGTGTATTCCCAATCTGTCCGCGCGTCGTGGTTGTTATAAAAGCACATACGCAAGGCCGCAAGGGACAGCGAGAGCGAGACGAGATGCCAGATAGATACGTGTGAGATCTGATATAAGGACTTGGGTCCATTGCCATCGTTACTCCTTAGTACTATCTTGTGCCCTATGGGGCTATTGGACTTCGCTACATTCCTCGCCTCCGTTTCTGTATGAGGTCATCTCCTCGTAAGTACACCACTAGTCCACTACTATCTGTGGTAGGGTACAGCGACTATCTAGGCAGTAAATTATCATGATAAAGCAGATTCTGAAAGTTTAGGCAACACTGCAGGTAAATTAATATAAACCATGCAACATAAAAAAATCACACTAGTTCATGTGATGTTTTTATTATATAAAGTATAAACAGTGATGAACAGAAAACTCACAGTTTAGTGTTGACTAGCCATATGGCTATACGATGCAACGGAAACTTAATTTGTGATAAAAAAATTATTTGCAAAGAACACTAATTTTATCTGAATAATAATGTTCACTCTGAATATACAATGGTTAAAATTTTAAATCAATTCATCGAAGCATACAAATTCCAAGCACTTGTTTACAAACTCGAGCTTAAAATTATCTTTAATTTCACAAACTTAAATAATAACATTACAGCACTTGAAATTGTAAATTTGAGATTGATTAATCGACCGAAAAAGGCATCACCTACTGCCCTATGGGCTCAAAGGCATTAAAGAGGTAGGCGTCATCCGTATGTGACTGTCACCATCAGCGGCGTGCATGACTCGTACGCCTTGCTCCGGCCATACTATAGCCCCACCTCATCAACCAACTCCACCGTCTTCTCGCCTCCCCTCGCGAGTGTCTCCCACAACCTATTGATATCATCCACCACGCGTGAGCTCCAGCAATACCGCCAACCTATCTCGCCGCCCACCATCGGCGACCTGCCCCTGTGCCGTATCGATGAGATCAGGAAGGTCGCCTATTACCTCCGCTCAACGGATAAACTTAATACATTTACAGGAGAGGCAAGAAACGGTGGGATTATATATATATATTCAGCAACTAAGGAGATATCTATGGAATCCAGATTAAGAAATTGTCGAATAAAGAAGGTAAGAAAAGGGAAAGAGGCGAGAAGAGACCAAACTCTATGAATCAGAACTCTAGTTCTTTCGGAAGGAAATCAATCAATCCAATCTAAAAAACACCAGGAACAATTACCGCCAATTCAAATACTAGATCAATGGGAGAAAGAAAAGCAATAAATGAGTCATGCATGCATATTCATTTACCTCCCGCGATGGGATGATTCAATCCAATCTATCGGGGTGGCCACTACCCTCTTCCCACTCAGCCATGCAGGTGCGTACACGTGTCGGGGTGAGGATGGAGCACGGACGTACCACCACAAACTCCTAATTAGAATTAGTAGAGATAGAGATAACAAATTTATCTAGTCGTGTCATGTATAGCCATGCACATGCTGCTAGCCGACCGGAATCAAATCCATATGTGATTAGATAAAAAGAAAAGATATATGCTAATAAATATTTAATGGAAAGGATGCATATGATAACTCAAAGGCACATGGTAATTCAAAAGCTGTATACATGCAGTATATAGAAAAAGAATCGGTCATGCAATATTTGGAAATAGAATCGGTTGATTGAGATAAGAGTATGATACGCCATAGATCACGCATGTATGCATATCCAACCGAATTAAAACTTTTTCCGTTCGCCAATGTATAGAAGATCGGGACAATGATGGTTTTGGAAGGAGGGAAGAACAGATCATCACCAACTCGTAATTAGGAGTAGCAGAGAGAAATGTGCCTTTGTTCGTTTCACCAAAACGCAATCGAGTTCAGCTATGAAATTTTGTAGGTGGCTGATGCAAATTCGAATTTAGAACATAACATCACCCTACATCATGCTTTGTTAGAAATCTTCCGTGATTTTAGTAGAGTCCTGTCGCAAGTTTTATCCGATCAATGGTGCTTGTTGTCTCTGATGTATTTATTGCACCTGAAGTTCTGGATCTTTCTTTTGTTGGACTCGATCTACTGTCTGATGTCTTAAATTACATCGTCAGTGACCATGCAAAGGTCGGGATATGTCATGCATGGCAATACATTACAGTGTGATCCATGCACGGTCCCTCTCCGGCCTCCACTATGTATGGAAAATTTTCCCCACTAAATTTTATCCTGTGAGACTTTTTACCATATTTAAAAAGTACCAAAGTATATATCAAACTAATACTAAAAGTTTAAATGGTGAAGGTGCCAAGAGGTAAAAAATTTAAAGGTAATTACCTCATAGTACCTCCCAAATATGGTAAAAACTTTATTATTCTTTGGCTTCAATTCGTTGTTCATGTGGCGGTTATATTAGAATTGGGTGCCTTGAGTACGTCTTAACTGTTCAATCGCAAAACTGACAGTTAATGGATTTGATTGATAAATTGAAATATTCAGTTTGACGAACTTAAGAATCTGTTTGGTGCCCATATGAAGTAGTACGTCAATTAAGCTGTGATATGGTTACACCCTTTAAGCGTGAAGAAATCGACGAGAGGCCAGGGGGGCCACGTGCCCCCCCAGGCAATTTGCAAAAAAACCCATTGATTCCTTGAAATTGCAGATAAGTCCTTTTTAATTACAAATAAGTCCTTCGTAATTTTTTGTGAGAGGAAGATTTTTATTTTTTCTTCGCGTTTAGGTCCCTGACGTGTTATTTTACGGAAAAACCTCCCGTTAATTTCGAATCGCGAACAAGCCCTTTTCTAATTTTTCAGGATAGCGAACAGGTCCAAAAAATTAACAAACAGGTCCCTGGTTCTTACGTTCAGGTCCTTTCTTCGTTTTTCCCGAGAAAAATGTTTTCGTCACAAAAAAAAACCAGAAAAAACATTTTCGCCACCCAAAAAATCTGGAAAAAATGTTTTCGTCACAAAAAAAACACGGATTCGTCAAAGGTTTATAGCAACTTATGGATTTACCAACGGGTCATAAACATGGGATTTTTTTAAAAAAAATGTAGATCGTCCAGAAGATTTATAGCGAGCCACAGATTCATGGCGGGTCTAACGACCATTTTTTAACAAACACAAAAAACAAAAACCAGATTAAATCGAAGGTTTATAGCGGTTCATGGATTGACCCGCGAATTAAAAGACTTTTAAAAGGAAATACATAGAAAAAAGCGGCCGCACTTTTCTTTTAAAAAACAAAAAAAACACATTGAGACGCAATTTTCTAAATAAAACACGCGCCGACAAAAAAGCGCGGATTAAATCGGGGTTTATAACAATTTATGGATTTGCCAGCAATGGGTCATAACAGTGTGTTTTTAAAAAAAGCGTGGATTCGATCCGAGATTTATAGCGACCCATAAATTAGGGTGGGTCCTAACAACCCATTTTTTAGCAAACACAAAAAACAAAAGCGATCAAATATCCGAAATCGTAAAAAACAACCACGGTTTTCTTAAAAAAGCAGATTAAATCAAATGTTTATAGTAACCCGTAGATTAAACACGGATTAAATCGAAGGTTTGTAATAGCAGTGGATTAGCCGATGGGTCCTACCGACTCATTTTATTTAAAAATTACGAAATCAAAATTAACAAAATTTATCGAGATTTTTCCAAAAAAAGCGGACTAGAATTTGCGTGGCGTATGACGTAGCGCTATCTGAACTAGTATGTTTCATAAACGAATAAATTCCGAGAGGGCTCCTTTTGGAAGATTAAAGTACTTAAAACATGATCTAGCTAGTTTCACATTCCTTAATTAGACCAAGAGGGAAACAACTCATTAGAGTACTAGCTAGCTAGATATCTAGCTTTATTCTCATGAAGCAAAGCAAAAGCTAGCATGTATATGCTACAACTATACATCCCACCTTGACGCCTCCCTGCCGATCAGTGCCATGTATCTTTTGCCACATTCCTTTTCTTTGCCCTTTTCTCGCAAAATTCTCCACTAGCAAATATTCTCGCCACGAACAATGAGCCACCAATTATTGTCTTTGAATAATAGTATTAATAAAAAAAACTAAGATCCCCTAAAAATAAAAATCTGGCTGCAAGTCATGTGTAAACGGATCCTTGTATATACTCTGTATATTAAACTCGAAGGTTTTTCCTCCACGTGCCCTCCACGTCATTTCGAGATGACGTACTCACTCCGCGGGCAGCCACGTCACTGGAAATGAAAACGAAGCGGAAACGATCGGTAAATAGTCGTTCCGTTTCAGCTTCCACATTTTCTACCGGTAATGGAAATGAAATCAGGAACCCCAGAAACGGATACGGAAATGGATGCGGAACAAAATAGAGCGGATACGGAAACGAAAGTGAAAAATTCCACAAGAACATAATACATGATCACAGTATACATGACCGCAAAGATAATGTAACTCATTCTACCTCCAAGGCGGACACAAAAATATTGTTATGTTCACCGGTATCACTAGAAAGTTGTAACATTCCAATTTTTGCATTTTATAGGTTTAATATGCATTTTACCTTTTTATGAATTTTTTGGAATTTATTTGATTGAAATTGCATTTATTGAATTATGGCCTTTTCTAGAGTTATTTAAAAAGTATGAAAAGTTTAAATAAAATTTTGCTGGAAATATTTTATTAGAGTTCCAAATGCCCTAAAATATTTTCCAGAATTTTTACTATTTTATTTGACCTATTTGAAATGTACGGAATTTATTTTTTTGAGAAAAGCTTTTAAAATAGGTTTAAACAATGCTGGGTTGAAGCCTAGCGGGTCGGCCTGTACTTCGCGCCGTCAGCTTAGCCCAACCTCGCATCAACCTGGCCCAACTGCTAACCCTAGGACGTCTACATCCGAGTCGTAGAATCTCGATCTAACGGTTGATAGCTGCCTGGTTCATCCACGCGACGTGGCTCGTCCGATGTGTGCCATGTGTCCGGCTGGGATTCAATCATGTCACCACCACGTTCCGTCTCTGAGTTGGGTAGGATCTCGCCGCCATAACAGACTTGATCTTTGTGTGGGGCATGGAAGTCAGGGTTATTTAATGTGCCACCGACACCGTTGTGTTCGTTGTTTTACGCCGCGCTCGAAACCTCACCTCTTGACGTCTAAGCCACCGTCGCTTGTGCTTTGTTGTTCGCTGTCGTTGCCGTGAAGTGCCGCCACCTTTCTTCGTTCCATCTTCATCGCCATTATATTGTGTCTCAGGTCAAGGCAAAGCCACTGTTGAATTGCCCACATCGAACCGCTCTGGATCTGCTACCTCACCGAAAAAGCGTTGAGACGTCGCCAACGAGGTCATCTTCTTTTGCACTGGTGAGAACTCCCCGCTGGGTCTCGCCGCCGCCGCCGCGTCTCTGTGATTGTCCAATCCATCGAGTGTGGTTCTGAGCGTGCCACGTTGTTACCATCCGCGTCTGCCGCGTGTTCGGTCACTTCGCCCTGTAGTCATCCTCAACCGTCAGATTTGTATCGTGCAACTGTGTTGTGCCAAGTGGCAAGCACCAAGGCAGCCATGTAGCTGCCATCTTAGTCACTATCATTGCCACGTCACGGACCGTCGGATCATGACCGTGTGGTTGCGATCATCCCTCACGTTTTGCAAATTATAGCCGCTCGATTGGATACATGCGGATCAAATCACACCGGCGCCGCAACTAGTCATGTGCCACTGCATGTCAAGCACAGTAGCCGAGGTGCCGTGCACCAAGTATACCATGAGACATCGCAAACCGTGGACTGGGTCTATATGCCTGCAACACGTGTCAGGCTGTGGTGATGCCACGTGGCTGTGATGTCAACATGACATCATAAATCGAGATTTCCCCTAAAAAATATTCAACCGAAATCTTATTCGGTGCTGACGTTAGCATGACATCATAAGTGCTATTTTTTAATACAAAAATAGTTCTAATGATTTAGTTTTTCTATTTTTCAGCCTTTTTCTTTTATTTCAAACTTTGTTTAGCTCATTCTCCCTTATAGAACTCCAATTGAGGTGATTCCAGTTTCTAAAAATTTATAAAATTAATGTCTATTTAATGGTGAATTTTATTTATTTTTGGAATGAGTTTGATCTCTATTTTTGGCATTTATTGCTTTATCACTCATTTCAAATAGACGTTGAAGTGCCTGATACATTTGTGAGCAAGGAGTCAAGCCAAGACCAAGGTCTAGTGCAGTATCCAAAACTCTTTGAAGGCAAGTTGTACTTTGATCATATTGAATCCATGTTTTAAAAATATCAAATTGTTTTATACAAATGCATGCTAATTCAATTAATACTTGTTTCAATTACTTTGGTATTAGTTATTCATCCAAATTGAATTATATCTACCTTGCCATCTCGTATGTTATATTTTATTTGTCACCCTAGAATAGTTTAATATTAATTGGTAGCTATCTCTTGCCAATATGGGTAGTTAGAACACAAATAGTTGCTTAGGCATGCAAGAAGTTATCATTTTATGTGAAAAAGTTAATCTTACTTAATGAACTATAGAACATGTTTATTAACTTGTATGTTAGGTATTGTCACATAATGTTGTTGATGGCACGTGGTGCATGGTAAACAACTGAAGTGGTAAAATGATTTAGACTGAGGCAAGTAGCATAAGTTGTGGAGGGCCAATGCGGGCAATACTGGGTTTAGATAGAGCATTGAAAAGGTTTTGTTATAATCACTCGCCTTTGTGGTATTATGTTTATATCTTGTGGGAAAAGTGTATAATCTTTACAAAGTGTAAAACCTATTCGAATAGTTGTGCTCGTGGTATTGAGCATTGCTTAGTGATTACAGTCAAAAGTTAGATTTTATTAAATAAAAGTAGGAATGGAGGTTGTACGCCTATGGAAGTATGGAATTGGTTTAAGGTTGTTATTTGGGAAATTACTGAGGAATTTATTATTGTTATTATTTATTTTACTATCTTTTGAATCTATTATGTTATTCTTTCATAAATGTTGTTTTATGCAAAATAACCGTGTTAGCCATTGCTTTGAAATAAGCCATGCATATAGTATATTAGACTTGCATTCTGCGCATGACTTGTTGAGTGCTTTGTGTTCTCACCCCTTGCAACAACACATCACCAGTTGGAGAAAAGGCTACGCTTGCTTTCGAGGAGAAGTTTTAGGAAGAAGCGGATAATTAGGGTGCGAACCTTGTCAGTTGTCTATAGCAAATTGAAGGGTCACTACGAATAAGTTTATTTTCGCTGCAGTTTATTTATTTTTCAGTCTTAACCCTGCGTGGCGTATTCACGTAAAGCGGACCACAACGTCATTTAATAGTTATATTTAATTTGATGAAGTCTTTATTTAAGTTATCATTGCGTATGATTGTGATATTCATCTATATTGAGTCTATGTGCACTAGCATGATATTGGACTAGTGCAGAGTACGCAGAGAGTTCGAATTTGTATATTCGGGTCCCGATAGAAGTTTTTTTCACAAGTTTGTTAGCTAAAAGATTGTTATTTGTTCCCCAGTGCAGAGTACGCAGAGAGTTCGAATTTGTATATTCGGGTCCCGATAGTAGTTTTTTTTCACAAGTTTGTTAGCTAAAAGATTGTTATTTGTTCCTCAAATCAGACCATCAAATCCTCCTCCATATCACTATTATTGACATCCTTTTACTCCTCCAACTATAAAGGTGTAATGCCCTAAAATTTACATATTATTTTTCAGTATTCACTTATGATTTTTCAGATTTATTCTGGATTTTTTGGAGTTTATAAATGTTGTTTTGCTATTTTAAGATTTATAAAATTAATTTATTTGTGAAAAACAAAACAAAATTTATGCTAGAAATAATTTTTCTAGGTTCAAAATGTTTCAAATTATTTTTGATAATTTTTTTGGAATTTTTGAAATCTATTTGATATTTTCTATAGAGCCATTTGTATTTCTAAAATTATTTTAATTCGAAAATAAATGTAAACTCTTCATTCTCCTTTTTGAGTCAAGTTTTCAATGAAATTTTCGGTTTCATTTATACGGAATTTCCGTTTTCATTTCTGTTTCTGTCGGAAATAGCTCTCCCATTGTTGTTTAAGATAAAAAATTTCCGTTTTTGTTTTTGTACCAACATTTTCTATTTTTGTTTCTAAAAAAAAGGTTTTCGTTTTCATTTTACTCTGAAACGGTTAGAAATTCCATTTCTATTTTCATCCCTACACGTCACCCAGTTTTGTGCGCTTGTTAATACGGACTAACTAATTTAACCCGCTCACTCCTAGCAACTATATCATACATATATAGCTAGCTAGCTGATAAACTGACACTGCAGGAAGAAACAACGAGCTATTAGTTCATGTCAACGACAACTAGTCTTGAGCGCAGGCTTGCTATGCAGCTTTTCAGCGCTCTATGCAGCTTTTCAGCGCTCCTATCACCAGCCATTTTGTGCAGAAGTGCGGACGGATCGGCATGCATGCTGCATGCACACCTGTATATGCTTTTGTTTCCATGCACTCCACTCATGAACATTAACAAGTTCTTCCCTTAACTTTGTCATCACTGCAGTCTGCAGCTAGCGGTGTGGCAGGCCGGTTAGGTTCAGTGGCGTGCCCAACTGGGGCTCCGTTGGGCTCGAACCACTCTCTGTTTGTCGGCCCTTAAATACCTTTTTAGCATGGCATTTTTTTGCATAGCAGCCGTAAATACACATGCGCTTAGGTTTGTCTAAAAAGAAGAAAAAACTTTGTCGAGTGGTGAGCTACTTCTGGACCATTTGGCTTGGTGAGCTGCTGCTCGTTGAAAATCTAATTTGACAATTGGTAACTTCGCTTATTACCTGTAAAATTGAACTTACACTCTATATGCATGCAAAGACCATACAGAGGAGCAGATGCGTATCCAGAAAATTGGAAGGAGGAGGACTAAGACTACGACATCGAAAGCCTAAGAAGTCAACCATGTTCAAAGTTTGCAAACATTTGTTTAACAGTCACATATAATGTAAGTGTGTAACAATACAAAAGATAAGAGAATTGAGAGACTGCCAGGCTAATACTGGACTGTTTTATTGGGCCTATTTGAGAGGGGGTATAAGAGACTTGCTGGGCTGCAGGTGGGGCTTCAGCCCACCCACGCCCCGGCTACAGTTCCGCCCTTGGAGAGGAGGATTGGCTCGACACCTCTCATTTGCTAGGATATGCCAGCCCACCGAGTCAGAGTGCTTGATGCACGTTGCTAGGGGTCGGCGATTGTGAGGGCATGACAAGGATGTATTGAGTGGATGCTAAGAAACTAGCGAGGGTGCGAGCATGTGGCGATGGACAATCATCATGGCAACAGTGAGCGAGCAGGGAAGGCAGCGTAACATAAGTTGGCGAGTGTCTAACCAACTGAATAGGCTGACCACGACAACAAATAGGCAATGTAAGCCCCTCTTCTAATATATGATTTTTTTTTATCAATTGTAACGTTGACAATGAGTTGAATAAAGACAATATATAGTTGATTTATTTGATTGGTTGGTGTTAATTTGTTTATAGATTTCTAAAAATTTGACAAGTGAATGTTGCATGCATAAGTATTTCTGAAATAATGAAGTAATAATAGTATCACTTGAATCGATGAGAACACAGCGTAAATTGTTTAATACGTTTGTTTCAATTTAATTAGTTTAATTCTTTAAATCCACCCTCTATTTTTATCGGCATCTCCACTGATTGGGTTAATAGCATTGTACGACGTTCATACTGCAAAGTTCAGGGACCAGCTAGCTAGGTACGTACGTATGTTTTGCCAAGTTGGGGCGTCTATGGCCGAAATCCAAAATTTCGGTGAAATTTCGACATTTCGGACGAAATTCATTCAAAATTCAAAAATAAAAATTCAAATCTAGTTTGTTTGGCACCGAATTTTGCCGAAATTACCCAAAATTTCGGCTGAAATTCCCGAAATTTTGCCAAAATTACACTGATCAAAAAATAGTTCAAACGATGTTGAAAAATTTTGAAATTTGTTTTAAGGTTCCTGACACATTAAAGATGTTCTCATAAAATTTTCAGGTGATTATCAGGTCTGTGGAATTTTTAAAAATTCAAACATTGGTACTATCCAGATGAAACGTTGACCGGCATGTTTGAACCGGATAAAAAATGGTAGAAACGACGTTAGAAAATTTTGAAATTTTTTGTGCATGATGCTGATGAATCACTAATATTTCAATAAAATTTTTAGATGGTGATCAAGAGTCAATAATTTTTAAAAATTCGGACAGTGCTGCTATCCTGATAAAAGCCTTACCGGCAAATTTGAACGGAATGAAAAATAGTACAAACCACATCGGAAAATTTTGGAATTTTTTTTTGGAAGGTACTAATGTATCACTAATATTTTTATAAAAGTTTTATATGATTATCATGCTTGAAGAAATTCCAAAAATTCTGACAGTGCTTAGTGCTGATAAAAACCTGATAATCAATACATAGATTTGCTTTAGCGATAAAAGAAGGTTTAAAATTTGTGAAACTTTTATAAAAGCCTGATAATCAATACATAGATTTACTATCCCAATTATGTCCATTCTGTTTTTTATTTTTTAAAGATAACAAATTAAGCTCAATTATTTTTAAATTTTTTCTGTATGATTTTACACTACTAAGGATGATGCCATAAATTTTTTAGATCATTATAAAGCTTGTACAATTTATAAAAATCTGACAGTGTTTCTGCCAAATTTTAAAATGTCTCAAAAAAAATAGTTTTTCAACAAATTTTCATGTAATTTGACTTTCTTAGGGGTTATTGGACTAATTCCGGCCTAATCCGGGTATTAAAACTTAAAATCCGGATTAAAAACTTGAAATTTCGGTGAAATTACCCGAAACTTCGCCGAAATCCCCGAAATTAATGTAGCAGTACCGTAGAAAAAATCAATTTTTTTAAAATTTTAAATTCGATTGGTACATCATAATTCGGCCTATCCCGAAATGCAAAATTTCACCGAAATTCGATGAATTTTTTAACCCTGATCCGGAGAACGTGAAGGCCACGAGCTCCAGCTAGCCGCTCCCAAAAGTCGCTTCAGAGGGTAGAGGACACGTGGGCGATACATTTGGGCGGCTTTAATTCGGCCACTCGCCCACACCGTCACACGTAGTTACTTCTGTTCATAGCACAGTATAGTGTCTATATATTAAAATAAATTTAATATTATTGAATCATATATGTTTCTTTTAAATGAAATATTATAACAACTTATATATTTTGTAGCGTTAAATGAAAGGTATAGAGTAAAAATATTATATAATAGTTATATATTTGATCGTAATAATAGATTTACATTGCGAGAGGACACTCTCCAATGACAGAGATATACTACGGAGATGGAGTAGCTAGCTATAGCACACGCACAAAGGAGAAAAGCTGCGATGGCGATGGTTTGATTGGGACGCACGGTCGATTTACTCGCATAATAATAATATGTTATATATAATGTCGCCTGGGTTTCGCGAGAGGAGGCGGTGTCGACGCGTCACTTTTGTTTTTTTGCGAAAAGCCTCCTCCATTCCTCCAAATTACGGATGGGTCCCTCAAAATTACAAATAGGTCCTCCGTGAATTTTTGTGAGAGGAAGATTTTTATTTTTTTTCGCATTCGGGTCCCTCGCGCGGTGCTTTACGGAAAAGACCTCCGCTAAATTCAAATCGCGGATATGCCCTTTTCTATTTTTTCAGGATAGCGGACAGGTCCAAAAACGTAACAAATAGGTCCTTGCTCCTTACGTCTAGGTCCTTTCTCCGTTTTTTGCGGAAAAAATGTTTTCGTCACCAGAAATATGTGTGCATCTCTAAGAAGGTTGTCATCACGTCTAGATCCTTTCTCCGTTTTGCCCGGAAAAAATGTTTTCGTCACCAGAAATATGTGTGCAACTCAAAAAAGGTTGTCGTCACTAATAGTTCTTCACCCTTTTCCCTCTAGATTGTTTTTCCACATCGTTTTTCCACCTCGGTCTCCGATATTTCCCAAATAATTGGTCGAAAAAGATATTTCTACAACTCTAGCTCTTTGTTTTTCCACCCGTAACTCGGTTTCTGCTGTTTTCCGGTGTGAAAAATATATTGAAACTCGCGCTTGCGTCTTTTCGTCGATTTTTCCCCGCCCACAAACCGGCGTGCGATTTACGCATAACCTTGCTTCTTGCCTTTCAAAGGTTGAAGCATTCATGACACCGAGGCGATTTGAGCCGAAAGCAACTAGGGCGTTTGAGCCGATTGCGATTTGATCCTTTTATAAATTACAAATAGATCCTTCGTGATTTTTTGTGAGAGGAAGATTTTTTCCTCTAAATTCGTGATCGGGTCCCTCGTGCGCCATTTTACGAAAAGAACCTCCCGTTAAATTCAAATCGCGAACAAACCCTTTTCTAATTTTTAAGGATAGCGGACAGGTCCAAAAACGTAACATTCAAGTCCTTGCTCTTTACGTCTAGATCCTTTCTCCGTTTTTCTCAGAAAAAAATGTTTTTGTCACTAGAAATATGTGTGCAACTCTTTCCCAGCTCGATTTCCCATCTCGATCTCTGCTATTTTTTAAAATATGTATTATTACTCTGCGAATGCGTCGATCTCTAATATTTTTTAAAACATGTATTATTACTCCGCGAACACGTAGAGTGTTAAGCTTGACAAAAGAAGGTTGTCATCTCTAATAATTTTTCACCATTTTCCCTCTAGACTTTTTCCTCGCCGCGGTTTTCCAGCTCGGCCTCCAATATTTTCCAAATAATTCGTCGAAAGAGATATTTCTAGAACTTTATCTCTCTATTTTTTCCCATTTCGATGATTTAAAAAATAAAACGCCGCCGAGAAAAAAATAAATTTTTTCTACAGAAAAACGATACGCGCGGCGTGTTATACCACGAGTTTTTAATATTTTTAAAAACATGTATTATTACTCGGCGAACGTGTAGAGTATTAAACTCGACAAAAAGAAGGTTGACATCTCTAATAATTTTTCACCCTTTTCCCTCTAAACTTTTTCCCCGCCGCGGTTTTCCAGCTCGATCTCCAATATTTTCCAAATAATTCGTCGAAAGAGATATTTCTACAACTCTATCTCTCTATTTTTTCCCCATTTCGCTCATTATTTCGACGATTTATAAAATTAAACGCCGCCGAAAAAACGTTTTTTCTTTGAAAAAACGACATGCGCGGCGTGTTACGCCGCAGAAATTTTCCTAGTTTAAAACAGAAGGTGTGCACTTTCGCCCCCGGAAACGATTCGGATGTAGCCCCGTATGATTATAACTTAGTAGTTTTTATGGGTTCATCTGATAAAAAGGAGCGATTGGATTTGAGAGAAACACAGTAGAAAAATTATTGTGCCAGTTTTTCATTGTAGCGCATACTGTAGCAATTCTTTTAAGTCGATCCGAACCATTCACTATCTTGATAGATGGCCTGTATCTATGAGGATTACTTAAGTTACAATACTTATGGAACTGCACCCAAACGGTTTCCCACGCTGTCATATGCACGAATTGAGGAATCAATACCTTTACCTAGCTAGCTAGATATTTCACAACAACACTAATTAATTTCAACAATGAAAGTTAACTATTAGCAGCTAGAAAACTAGCTGTACTGTGCACTGTATTCGCACCTTAATTTGATCTACGATCACTGCTATTCATAATATCTGGTGCAATCCATTTTTATCGTATAAACTCCGTAAAAACTATATGTAAATTTTTTAAAAAATTACCATATATAGGGAAACTTAGTTTCTATAACCCTATAAAATTTAAAGACTAAACTCAATCACATGCATTTGAAAGATATTAAAATGACAAATTCAACTTAAACAATGATTTTTCACTGTTTATCACTATGCAGCTCACTGTTGGTCAATTTCATATATTTCAAATACCTGGGCACTTTGATTTTAAATGCACAAATTCAAACTAAATTCGAATATATTTTTCATAAATTTAAGTTTTAAGGTATATATACATCTATAACAATTCAAAGAAAACACATATCTTTGAAAAAATATACTTGTATTCAAAGATTTTGAACAAATTTAGATCACATGCTTTGCTGATTTATAAATAAAATCAACACATTCTTACAATCAAACTATCATAAAAAAGGAAACTCTAGTTTGAATTTATGTTCAAACACTAGTTAGTAAACTCATTAAATTTAACTTCCTAAAAATTTCAAATAAGGATTGTTGTCTATATATTTATTCAAATCATCTAAAGATAAAACTAAAAATAACTTATACTATATAGATGGCATATTAAGATTGCGAGATCCTACAATCTTTTAATTATGACATAAAAAGATGTTATTGCAAATAATAACTCGTATATGATGTTTTATAATGTCTATATAATCATATGTTCACGAAGAGATATCTATGCTCTTTCTCCTTTTTCTTTTTTCTTCGAAAATTTTATATGATAAAATACGTATGACGTCTTGCCATTGTACGTAGGGGTGAAAACGGGTCGGATACATGCGGATATTGCTTTTTCCGTATCCTAACCCATATTTTTTTCCCGGATTCGGAACCGGATACGGGCTAGTCGGATACGGATACGGATTCGGGTTATTCGGGATACGGATATGGGACGGATATGTGACGGATTCGGGTTGGAAACGGATAAAGATATACGGATAATACACACATATATAGAGTAATATATATTGAATTAAAACCATATGAGTATGTGACTATAGTTACAAATTATATATAAATCAAACTCAACAAATGTCGTAGAAAGAATATGCTATTTAATAATCAATAGAACCAACTAATTATTAATATAAATGGGTTGACATAGAAAAAATATAGTGAAAATAGGCTGGGCCTTACTGATATATGAATATCCGATCCGATATCCGAATAGAAAAATCCAAATATTCGGATCTCGTCCTGGATTTACCGGATATTGGATTCTCCAGATCCAATCTCGAATCCAGATTCAAGTATCCGGATTGGTCCTGGATCCGACCGAATAGTAAAATCCGGTCTCGGATCTGATTCCGATCGGATCCGATCCCAGATTAGACGGGAGATATCCGATCCGTTTTCATTCATAATTGTATGCCCTACACGCCGTCATGATCCATCCATCCGAACTTACCAATGCAGCATATGATGGCGTATGCGCGCGTACGCACGAGCAGATATGATGGCGCCTTCTCGTCACGCGCTGCGCGAAAAGATGAAAAGCTAAAGAAGACTCCAGCCGTCCTGTACGCGAACTGCAAAGGGAGATTACCGACTGCCGCATGAGCGGGTGAGTTTCCGAACCCCCGCGCATCTAGATCGCTTTCCGGATCGGAAAACGACGGCTTAGCGGATCGGACGAGTGGAGAGAGGCACGGCTGGCCCCATCCAATCCAGGCACCCCGTCGATGTGACCATGAGCAATGCACAGTATAATCAGCGGCCCGGCCTCGCATGCAATAAAGCCGGCCCGGCCCGGCCCGCCCCGCCCCGCCAGATCGGCCCAGACGTACCCGTGGAGGGTGGAGCCCACCAACGCGGGCGTGTTAGGTTAATGGGCAGGCAGGAAGCGGTGGCGCAGTGCACGGCGCAGAGCGGTGAAGCGTCGAATCATGTGGCTGTGGTCTGCGGATGGGCGCAGCGCAGAAGAGCCAGAGGCCACGCATAGTCCATGATGGACGGGTGGACGCAGCAGTCGGGGTGTTGGCGTTGCTCGCTTCCACGACCATGCGCAGCAGACGACGACGTCGCCTCCATGCCTAGCTAGCTACTCGGCTTTTGAACCTTGCATTTGGATGGTCCTGCCAGGGCAATGCCGCAGGCTTTGCATGCCGCGTCGAAGCGCAGGCTGCTCACGCCGCAGCGGAGTCGTCTGTCGTGTAGCCTTAGCATACCACCACTAGAGGTGAAAGACAGATAGGGCATTTTCTTATTGAGCCAGATAATTTTCGAACTTGAACCGTGTCAACTTGGATTTTTGTCCGATACTGTCACGTTTGAAACGAATGGAGATTATTTTCAAAAACAAATACAAATATGGTATTCTACTCTCCATCTAATACAAATATAAATTGTCAAAACCTGGATTGTAAATACAACCCTTGTGTGTACCGTGCTAGATGCATGATCAATTGCTTGCACATACATCTAACGTTGACATAACACATCTATATTTGAAAAATTAAAGACAGATTAGCACGTATAATCTCAGGGGCGAAGCTGGGCCTCGGGCCACCGGGGCCCGGGCCCGAGGCTTAGCTCAAAACCAACAGAGAAATGCAATTAGACAAAAATACGATCCGAGGCCTGGCCCAATTTCTGGAGGGCCGTATGGCGTTCTGGAATGCCTATTAAATCAATTTGCAATAGGCTGAAAGCAAAAGAATGCCAGATTAGAGGAAACTTGATGAGGAAGCGTATCAATTTCTCAGCTCGTACTGTCATCATAGCAGATCCCAATATTAACATTGATGAATTGGGAGTACCAGGAGTATTGCTTTGAATCTGACATACCCAGAAACTGCCACTCCATATAACGTTGAGAGGTAAAACAGTTTGCTGTTATTACTGCATGTTATGTAATCATTGTTCTTTTATTGATCGGTTATGTTTAAATCCAATGATGAATGATCTCAAGTAGAAAGAACTAGAAGAATATGGGTCTCACCCTCTCACTGGTAAGATAGGTGCAAAGTACATTATCAGGGAAGATGGTCAGAGGTTTGATCTTTGTTATGTGAAGAAAAGTAGTGATCAACATCTGGAACTGGGTTATAAGGTTTAGTACCAACTTTGTTGTAGCAGCTGTTATTTTAATGATCACATCATACTATTGCCTTTTGTTTCGGTTCACTCGTTTCTTGCTTGATTTTCTTAGGTGGAAAGGCACCTCAATGATGGAGATTTTGTTCTTTTAAATCGGTAACTCGGTCTTCACAAAATGTCTATCATGTGCCATCGCATTAAAATTATATATGCTCTACTCAACTTTCTGCTTAAACTTGTCTGTCACTTCACCATACAATATAGATTTTGACAGGGATGAAATGAATATGCATGTACCTCAGTCATTTCTTATTTGAGATTAGAGTTGAAGTTCTTGAGTTGACGATGGTGTCAAAATATATTGTCTCCCCTCAATCAAATAGTCCTATTATGGGCATTGTTCACGACACACTTATTGGATGCCGCACAATCACTAAAAGGGACATTCTTATTGAAAAGGTTTACAAGATTCTACTTCACACCTTCATTAGTATTTTTTGTACAGTTTGGTATCTCATTATGATTTTTCAAAGTACGAGGTCTCGTAAGCAACAATTACCTTATGATATTCGTGCTAGTGGTATGTTACATTCTTCTTATGCAATTTGTCTTAATAGTTACCTTCGTAGTTTTGTGTGTCTAATTTGCATGTACAAATTTATCTTTTACAGGTTCGGGTTCTTGTTCTATTGTTCATGAAAATATGATAGTCTCAAATGCACCAAACTTTCATTAATTAGCTATTAACTTTGCACCACTCTACTATGCTATATTGTATTGAATGGTGAAGAACTAGTTTTGGCTATATGTATATTGTATTGAATGGTGAAGAACTAGCTCTAGCTATATCTGATTGTTCGTAAAAGTATACATAAACTGGTTTCACTTGACTAACAATGTCAAACTAGTTGTGCTCTGCTTTATTTTTTTTTAATGAAAGCTAGCTATTTTCTTATTCTTGAAAACTCATGAACTACACATTCACTTATGTTTGTTCAAATTTCACGAATGTTTTAATTGAATAAACTAGTTATGTGTCTTCATTGATTTTGGATGTATAGTCTAAGGGGTTTTCATGTTCCAATAAATATGCGTGACCTTATTCGTTTCGATTCATATTGACTCCATATTAGTATTTGATATTATTTGTATTTGTATTCGTATCATATCCACATGCGAGAAAATATGAAACAATATAATAAACCTATTATTCGTCGTATTCGATCTATTTTCACACCTAACCACCATCTCACACACACACAGCTTAATTTCAGCGTTCCCTTCCTTGGTTTATACCATTTTACAACACTTGAGGTTCGATGTCCTAGCACAGTTTGGTTAGCATTGATGTCTTCTCCAAAATACAACTTCAGTATGAAGTTAAGTTCAATTCAAGGATGCTCTAGGCTATATTGATGATTAATTAGAATATATCATATGATCATGTGTACTTTCTCTTGGTGCACAACTTTTGAGAGTATAATGCTAGACACAGACCCACACCAACATATCCACACAATGAGAACACACAAGTGCACCCACTTGCGTACAAAGGGACGAATCCATGACCTCGTGGAGTGTCGACACGTAGTTTTTCACTACCACTGCATTTGGTATGCACAATTTTATATTCTCCTATGATTTAATATTTCTCTCAATCTGATTACTGGTAAACAAATTAACAGTAATCTAAGATTTTAACATTTGGTTGCTTTGAGGATAACTACAACATGGTTTTTATTATATTTCCAACATTTCATAACTCGAACCAACAAATCTACAAATTTAAACCATGTGATTAGTGTCTTAGTGAATACTTTGAGGATTCCTAGGAATCCTTAAGTAATCCTACGAGATTACCTTGTTTGGGAAAAACAGCTAGTAATCTGACCAATGAATCTAAGATTACAATAGGAACTAGATTACCATCGATAGTAGGAATTTGTTTCCCGTAGAAAATGGTGTCTATCCTATATTACCAAGGGAAAAAATATTTACTATCATACTTTTATCATTTTTTTAATTCATCATAGTAAAAAATTTGAACTTCAACAATTCAAAATCCATTTTTAATTTCAAAATATGAATTTTGAAACAAAAAATATGAAATTTGGAATCCTAAATTTCAAAATCTAAAATTCAAACAATTCCAATTTCAAAAATTTAGAATTTTCACATTTGGATATTGAAATTGCATTTTTGAAATTTTGAATCTTACAATTTAAATTTTCTAATTTTAAAAATTCTACTTTAGAATTTATATTTATAAATTTGAATTTTGTAAGTTTCAAGTTTTAAATTTCACACTTTCAAATTCTATGAAAAATATGAATTTTTAAATTAAAATTGTTTGAATTTTAAAATCCAAAATTTGAACTTTTGAAATCCAAAATTGTATGATTCAAAATTTAAAATTTTAAAATTATAAAATTTGAACTTTAAATTATAAGGATTGAAATTTTGAATGATACAATAATTTAAATTGTAAAATTAAATATTTTTATTATTATTTTAAAATGTATAAATGTTAACCTTCAAGATTTAAAAGTTTAAATCCTGTAATTTAAATTTGTGGGCTTGTTGGTTTGAATTATGAAATGTTTGAATTATTACAAAGACCATTTGTAGTTCATTCAAACCAACCAAACGTTAGAATCTTATGTTACTGATAATATATTTATCAGTAATCATATTAAAGAGTATATTATATTACATAAAAATATGAAATTATACATACCAAACACTCCTAAGAGGCTAAGGCCTAGTTCGTTTCAACATCTGGATTATGGATTCTGGATTAGGGAGAAGCTGCTTCTGATTGTGGGAGAATCAGGTCGGGCGGCTGCAACTTCTAGGTTTCGGGCCAAGGTGGCGAGAATCGATGAAATCGGGGTTTCATCGGATTCGATTCTACAGCTTTGTTTGGCATGGCTCCAGATTCTAGATTCTCGTCTGGAGTAGATGGAGTCATGCCAAACGGTCTAGCTCCAAAAAAAATTGAATCTGGAGTTCAGTGAATCTGGAGCAGGTTGTAGTTCATTTTTATGGAGCAGGGAAAAGGCTGCTCCCCACCTGGAGCCAACCTTCTGTTACCAAACTACCCTTGGAGTTAGGGTAAAATAACCCGCAAAATACCCCTCAACAAAACCCCTCGTTTCCTCGCTTCGTCGCTTCGCCCTCGGTTCATCGCTTCGCCTCCCGACTTGCCCGTCGACCCAAGCTCAAGGCCGCGACCAAATCCATGAAGGCCCATGATAGCCAAGGCAAGAAGCCAGCGATCGGCCAGCGTCCTTGATATCGACGATTCCCGTCCGCGATATTCCCTGCCGTGATCGAAGCCCGCGTCGGCGATTGGCCAATGACAAGAATTGAACCGAGGAGGTGCGTTTTTAGTCAAGTCTCTGCACAAATTTTGGATTCTGATTAGTTCCTCCAGATGTATATTAAGCACTAAAGTTGCTAGCTTTTGCCAATAATTGATGGAACCTAGTTGGGTTATTGGATGATGTTTGAAGATGGATGGATATATATGAGCGAATTCCTTTTCAGATTTTGAGCATTTTCACATACATTAACTCACTAGTGACCAAAGCAAAAAGATTAAGATGTTTAGCAAGTTTCGAACTCGGGACATTGAACCCAGACTACGCTAAATTCATACATCGATGATGTCGACTAGCTCGTCAAGTATTTTCGTTTGTCACGGAAACATGAGCAATCCTCTATCGACAATTGTAGCATGGAGCGACATCTGAATAATCACAAGAAGAATCTGCTGGGCTTGATGAGTGATTGAGTTCTTTGCCTCGATTGATTTGGATATATTTATCAATAGCTAGCACCTAGGCAAAACAAATGATCTGGATATATTTATTGATAGCTAGCACCGGGCAAAAAGTTTCATAAGGTGTGCACCGATATGTTAATCGGATGTGATCCTCATTGATAGCTATCACACAACTGTGAGTTTCCTTTCTTTTTCCAACTTTTTTAATGGAGTTATTGATCATTCATGTTTAAAGTACATGTTCATTGTGTCATGATAAGAGACATTAACGTTAGCTACGCTAAAAATGAGTAGGTCCATTCCACCTTAAAAATAAAAAATGGAACCTACTCAAGAATAATCACTCCAATCTGTATCATTGATTGTTGTTGATAGGAATAAGCATTGTCTCTTTGTTTGGACACTTACGTAAAAGTTCCAGAGCGGATCAAGAGCCTCTAGTGACTTGGACCAAAAAATTAGTACCACTCCCAAATCAAGTCGTGATTCAAATATTCATCGTTTTCTTACATGCATGCAAGCATGTACAGATCTCTCTGTCACAAAAGAAACATGGATTTTAATGCATGCATGTGTGTTTATCGATAAGCCATATTTTCCATTAGCTCAAACGGAGCATGGACATATCTGGTCAAGGCTTTTCTCGTTGAGTTAGTCATATTTTTGTTTTATATATTTTTGTAGTTCCAAAGATAAGGATATAAAAATTCAGTTTTGATATAGCTTGTTTCTACTTTGTTATTGTCTTCTTATATTTGTGAAACGAAGAGGACCCTCTCGTTAATGTTGCTTGTGTTCATATAATTTTTGTAATTTTTGTATGCTGATTTTAGATGGCAGAGTCTTGCAGTGGAATGATGATAATACTAGAATAGTTTGTGAATTGTTTGCGAACAAGTTAGCATTGGAAATCGGCCAAATACCCATTTAAGCCATGTAGGCTATGTTGAAGTAGAAAAGAGGTTTAAGGAGAGGACTGGCCTCGAGTACAACAAGAGGCAATTCAAGAACAAATGGGACAAATTGAAGAATGAATGGACCACTTGGAATAGATTACTCATGAGAGAGACTGGGGCTGGTTGGGACAATGATAAGGGTACCATCAAGATGGACAACGATTGGTGGACTAAGGCAAAAGCGATAAGATTCTCAGATTGAACTTTTTATTTATGAACTAATGTTCCAAAAATCCCATTAATCATGATTGGTCTCCTTTTGGTTTTAACAGGATATTCTAGGTTGTGCCAAGTTCCATAAACAAGGCATTCGAATTCAGACTTGCTTAGGGTGATGTTCAAGACATCACCAATGATGGAATCTTGACCATTGGTCTCCTGCAGGGCAAGTTGCCTCAACCGCCCAGAGACTCCTACAATCGATGTAGATCTTGAGGATGACATTCAGGAGGTGGATGAAAGCGAGCATGAGGACTCTCCTAGTATTAACAACAGCAAGAGAAGCGGCCGGGTAGTTGCTAAAAAGGAAAAAGCCTAAGATTGGGTTAACACAAGGCATACAAGATCGAGATTACAAGGATGGTGATCTAACCGAAAGTCTCGATCAACATTTGAGTCTTTCTTGGTGACATTTTCAAAGTGGTAGATCTTGAGATAATATGATGGATATTTGTGTTGCAAAGCGTTGTTAAGTTAAACAAATTAATTATGACGGTTGATGTGGAATAGTTTATCTAATGATCTTGTTAGCATTTGAAATTGTGTTTCACTTTTATATTTTCTACAATAGTTGAGTTTTATTCTAAAATGTAAACAAGATGATTTACCTAAACACTCTTAATGTCTTGTCCCTTCCCCGAAAAGGTACATACCAAGGAATAGGGTAGTCTAGTCTTTTTGACACAATTCTCTCATTCTTAGATCAGAGTCAACCTCAGAGCTCACTATAAATTTCTGGAGCCAGTGAGAAGTCAACTGAAGCAAAACCGTGAATTTGAGCCATGCCAAACAGGGCCTACATAGAGAGATTTTGATGGAGAAGGTCTAAAATCCTCCTGTTCAACAAACAATTCATTTAAAAAAAAACTGTGTAGAAGTTTGAAACAACCAGGCAGAAAAAAACTTAAAAGGAAAAGCGAAATAGTGAAAGAATCGGGCCCGTTCCACAGTTGAGAAGGGGTCGGTAAATTCACATGGGCCTTCTGCCCGACAAGCAAATTGGACTGAAATCTTGCGGGTGAAGATGGGCAGGTCCTTTGCCAATTAATCAATTATGACACAGAGTCACAGAGCCAATACGCTGACTAGGGTTTCTCGAGCGCCGTCCCCGAAGTCACTATAACCCGCCGTGCCCAAAAATCTTCGGCGCAGGAGAACGCATTGTGACCACCGATCACCAGCAAGACTTGGAAAGCAAGCAAGGGAAAACCGGCATGGACTCCTTCTCGTCGCCGTCGATGTCGTCTTCCGGCTCGCCTGGCAACACGGAGGCCATCATGGACCAGATCAAGGCGCAGCTCGCTCAGGCCTACGCCCAGGAGTTTCTTGAGGTGATATATCCCCCAAAATCTTTTAGTCCCTTTTGTTAATGCGAGCCTGTATTGATTATTTGACTGCTAGTTGATGGGTATAGATGTTTCTTGATTGCGCCAGTAGCAGGGAAATGAATATTTGGGTTCTTTCTGTTTCTGTTGTAATTGATGAGGCCAGTGCTAATTGATCAGTAGTTCGATAGATGAATACATCGATTTAGCTTCAGTGACACTTAGTTATGGTGGTTGCAAGGGTAAAAAAATTGCACATTGCTAAGTTTTTATTAGATGTTCTTTCTTTCTTTCTTTTTTTTTTTTTGGTCTTACAGATTCGTGATTTGAGCAATCAGCAGTTTATACAGGAATTAGCTTGATTGGAGATAGTTTAAGCTTGTACATCACCCCCCATAAACTTTAACTGGATTGCTGGAGCAGCCAGTTTAAACATGTTGGTATAGCCTTTATGGGATGGTTTCTGCATCTCTTAGGTGCATGAACATAATATCTATTGATTTATCATGCTATATTTTCTTGTCCAATCCAGTGATCAAGCATTGGTTTAAAAAACTACCGATCCAATGATCCAATTATATAACAGACATTAGTAATCTGGATTAATTTGCTGGATTACAGATTTGTTTTGGTTCTTCCGAATGTTGCCTTCTTGTTCTAGTCCTTCCAAATGTTGCTGCCGGTCTCTTCTTGTCATGCAGTTAGTGGATCTGTATGGATGGGTTGGCAGCTATTTACTAGGTACCAATGATTGTTTAATTTCGTCGATAACTCTTGCACGGGGGAACCAAATGGTTGGGTTCTTTTCTCATGGGAATAAGTCTAATTTACCCCTTGAACTTTGGGGGTACATCTAATTTACCCCCTAAACTATGCAAAACTATCTAAAGTGTTATAAAACGTAGCCGTTCACCCACGATCAATCAACAACATGCTAACGAAATCTCAAGAACAAAGTATGAAGAACACACAAAGTAGGGGGTAAAACTCTCTCTCTCTCTCTCTCTCTCTCTCTCTCTATTAGATTGGTTCTCTTGTATAAGGGAATGCCTAATATATAATAGAAGGTAGTAAGAGATAGATTCGGATTCGCTACATAGAGATAGAGTCCAACCAGAATATGGACTTAAATCAATCTATATCTTAACACTCTCCTTGGCGAATCTGGCGTAATGCACATATCTCGTTAAAAACTTCACTCAAAAACCCAATGGAAAAAAAGATGGAGAAAAGAGTATGTTCTGCTTTGCACATTTTGTTACATTAGTTGCCTCATTAAAAACCTTTATGTGAGAAAACTTGAGGAAAAGTCACTAATGGAAAAGATTACAACTTATAATCTTCTGGATTTAGATTAGGATCTTCAGGATCATGTTAAGGGTCATTGTTTAAGGATTTACTCCCCTCGAACTCTGCATATCTCTAAGTCAACTCATTCCAATGCCATTGGCATATCTTTGGAATGTAGAGTTTGACAAGGACTTAGTGAATAAATCTGCAAGAGTTTCACATGACTTAGTTTGCAAAATCTTTACCTCACCGTTACTTCACATTTATTGCAGTATATGAGATTTTGTCACTTCCTTATGATCAATGAAGGTATCTGGCAGATTGTCAGCTATTTGTTGCAGACTTATTATCTCCGAAATTCAAGTTCGGTTTCATTATTGCGTGGATCTAAGGACTGAATGCCAGTGGCATTCCAATCTATTTCCCGACATTCTTTAATGTGGTACTTATCTACTCCTAATGTTGAAAAATTGTCCTCATAAAAAATATAATCAGCGTACCGAGCAGCATACAGATCCCCTGTGATAGGCTCTAGGTATTTAATAATCGATGAAAATTCATTACTTACATAGATCCCCAACTTTCGGTGAGGTCCCATAGATGTAAACTATGGTGAATAGATAGCCACATATACAACAGAGCCAAATTTTCGAGATGGAAAATGCTTGGTTCTTTCCCTTTACTAGTTGTAAAGGGAAATTCCATGGTATGCAATTGGTGCGAGTTGAATTTATGTTGCGTGCGAGATCAAGCGTGGCCCCAAACGGCTAGTGAATCTATAATTTTGCGAGAATGGCATAGTAATAAGTTTTACTCATTTAATTAATGACTCGCAAGGCCATTTTGAGTGTGAGCGTGAGTTCTGTAATGCTCTACATTAATACCGAGGCCATACAATAATCATTAAATTCTTTTGAGATGAACTCGCCAAACATTGTCCATTCGAATAGACTTGATCATTTCTTCTAGAAAGGAGGCTCTTAATTTAATGATTTGGGCAATTAATTTAGCAAAAGTATGATTAAGTAGTAGATAAGAGACTTACATGTGACCATCTAGTAGAAGCATCTATTAGTCCCATAAAATATCGTAGGGCCCGACGGTCTTTGAATAGGTCCACAAATATCACCTTGAATTATTTTTAGGAAATTGGAGATTCTTCTCTAACTTTTAGATGAGAGAGTCTAACTATTAACTTTCCTTTAGCACAAGTAGGACATAAGAAACCGTTAGGTCTAGGAAAGTCTATAGTTTTTATGTCGTGGCGATGAGAATTATTTATTATTCTTCTCATTATATTCAACCCAGATGACCTGAGACGATCATGTCAAATCTTAAATATTTCGAGGTTTTGGGATGGCAATCAAGCTGCAAGGGTTTGGGTGCCCTGGTTTTGCACCCGATTGGGTAGGGTTCGGGTTCTAATTTTCACCGTGGGTTCTTCGTGTCGGCACCGAGATGGATTCAGTCAAGTAGGGTTTATAAAACCACCCATGGGTACCATCCATATCAAAATACCGCTTATACCCATCGACACCGTCGAGTTCCGCACCAGCAGTTTGGGGTCAAGTTCGGTACCAGTCGGGTTGGGCTTAGGTATTTTGGTTCGAGTTTCTTATCGGGTTGGGTTTTGCAAACCCACACTTTGACAAGACGATATACCACCCTAGAAGCTAAGATCTTGATAAACACTGCTTGCAATTGCCGTCGGATTTGAATTACCGTGGGTTCGAGTTCGGTATAGTTTTTGACCCAATAGGGTATTCGGATTCGGCCGGGTTTTCCAATTTGGGTTTTTGTCAGGTTGGGTTTTGTAAAACCCGCACCAATCGACCCATTGCCATCCTATGGGGTTTTAAGGATGGTTTTCATTGCAACATAAACTTTAGGTTTTATATATGTGTAATATAACTCGAAGGAGAAGGACAAAAGTTTTTCAACCACACGCTTATTACAGATTAAACTTAGTCATAAGTAAGTATTTTGTATCATCCTTATTTTCTATTTTATATGGAAACCATTTAGACAGATGTCTTTAAAACTTAAAAGAGTCATCGGATTAGAGGTATAATAGAGCATTCTCTACAATTATATGAGTGCCCATAAGGAGAACTATGATGTCTCTTCTAATGTCAACTATGAGAGCATCGCTTCTAGCGATAGTCATAATATTTCTAGTTTTCTTAGTCAAACTCGAAATATTTAGTTTCCCTAAAATTGTATTTGTTGTGCAACTATCTACAAGATGATTTCCTTCTCGTCGTTGGATTATACAAATGTTCTATATTAAAGATATAAATTCAATCAAACACTTGTTGCAACAGGAACAAATTAAAAAAAATATAGAACAAGCATAGTATGATTAAGCAAATTTCTTGGAAAATGACACTTTATTGAATCTTAATTGATAACCACTCAACATGAGTGTAGACCATTGTTCATTCAGGAGTACAAAAACTAAACTGATAAATGAGACTCTTAAGAAGACTCAAAAGGATAATGCGATATCAACTTCCTAAAAAAAACTAGGAGATTGCTACTTGTCTTCATATAAATCATTTGTCCTCCTGGGAATTATTAGTATTCTTCTGGAATTCATTGAGCTCAGTTCAATAAGATCATCTTTATCCATAGGAGAGTCCCATATCCAAGAAGGCCCTTTTGAATTCTTTTTTCGTATGGTCGAGGACTTTGTCACCATTCTTTTCAATTTCCTTCTCAACAATAAGTTGAGCGATGAAATGTGCCTTAGCCTTATTCCCTTGATTCTTACGGAATCTCCTAGCGGATTTCATATAAGGTTTCACCAAATGCTTTGTGGTAGGACATGTACGTAACCAATGGCCAGTACATCCACACCTAAAGCATGGCTGTGGAGGATCAGCAGCCTTATTGGCTGGTCCTTGCTTCTGGAAGTAACCTAATCCTTTTCCTTTCACTTTCTACTTAGGTTTCCTCTGCTTTCCGATTTTGTCATTTTTCCATTTATCCTCTATGTCTTTGGCCTTTCCTGCGGCCTTGGCTATTATTAACTGCTGAGCGCTTGCATGTGCTTCAGGTACTATATGACTCCTACTAGAAAGGACTTGATGATTCTTCATCAGAAGTTCATCATGTTTTTCTGCTTCTAGCAGAATGCATATAAGCTTAGATTACTTCTGATACTTTACATGACGGTACTATTGCTGCGCAGATCCTCATATTGGGGTGGAATGTGCACAATGAATCTCAAGAACAAAGTATGAAGAACACACAAAGTAGGGGTAAAACTCTCTCTATTAGATTGGTTCTCTTGTATAAGGGAATGCCTAATATATAATAGAAGGTAGTAAGAGATAGATTCGGATTCGCCTACATAGAGATAGAGTCCAACCGAATATGGACTTAAATCAATCTATATCTTAACACTCTCCTTGGGCGAATACCGCGTAATGCACATATCTCGTTAAAAACTTCACTCAAAAACCCAATGGAAAAAAAAGATGGAGAAAAGAGTATGTTGCGCTAGCACATTTTGTTACATTAGTTGCCTCATTAAAAACCTTTATGTGAGAAAACTTGAGGAAAAGTCACTAATGGAAAAGATTACAACTTATAATCTTCTGGATTTAGATTAGGATCTTCAGGATCATGTTAAGGGTCATTGTTTAAGGATTTACTCCCCTCGAACTCTGCATATCTCTAAGTCAACTCATTCCAATGCCATTGGCATATCTTTGGAATGTAGAGTTTGACAAGGACTTAGTGAATAAATCTGCAAGAGTTTCACATGACTTAGTTTGCAAAATCTTTACCTCACGTTACTTCACATTTATTGCAAGATATGAGATTTTGTCACTTCCTTATGATCAATGAAGGTATCTCGCGATTGTCGACTATTTGTTGCAGACTTATTATCTCCGAAATTCAAGTTCGGTTTCATTATTGCGTGGATCTAAGGACCTGAATGCCGCATGGCATTCCAATCTATTTCCGACATTCTTTAATGTGGTACTTATCTACTCCTAATGTTGAAAAATTGTCCTCATAAAAAATATAATCAGCGTACCGAGCAGCATACAGATCCCCTGTGATAGGCTCTAGGTATTTAATAATCGATGAAAATTCATTACTTACATAGATCCCCAACTTTCGGTGAGGTCCCATAGATGTAAACTATGGTGAATAGATAGCCACATATACAACAGAGCCAAATTTTCGTAGATGGAAAATGCTTGGTTCTTTCCCACACACTAGTTGTAAAGGGGAAATTCCATGGTATGCAATTGGTCTGAGTTGAATTTATGTTGCAGCGTGCAGGACTGCGTGGCCCCAACGGCTAGTGAATCTATAATTTTGCGAGAATGGCATAGTAATAAGTTTTACTCATTTAATTAATGACTCTGCAAGGCCATTTTGAGTGTGAACGTGAGTTACAGAATGCTCTACATTAATACCCAGGGCCATACAATAATCATTAAATTCTTTTGAGATGAACTCGCCAGCATTGTCCATTCGAATAGACTTGATCATTTCTTCTAGAAAGGAGGCTCTTAATTTAATGATTTGGGCAATTAATTTAGCAAAAGTATGATTCGTAGTAGATAAGAGACTTACATGTGACCATCTAGTAGAAGCATCTATTAGTCCCATAAAATATCTGTAGGGGCCCGACAGGTGCTGAATAGGTCCACAAATATCACCTTGAATTATTTTTAGGAAATTCAGAGATTCTTCTCTAACTTTTAGATGAGAGAGTCTAACTATTAACTTTCCTTTAGCACAAGTAGGACATAAGAAACCGTTAGGTCTAGGAAAGTCTATAGTTTTTATGTCGTGGCCAGTAGAATTATTTATTATTCTTCTCATTATATTCAACCCAGGATGACCTAGACGATCATGTCAAATCTTAAATATTTCTGAGGTTTTAGGGATGGCAATCAAGCTGCGGGTTTGGGTGCCCGCGGGTTTTGCACCCGATTGGGTAGGGTTCGGGTTCTAATTTTCACCCGTGGGTTCTTCAGGTCGGGTACCCGAGATGGATTCAGGTCGAAGTAGGGTTTATAAAACCACCCATGGGTACCCATCGGGTATCCAAAATACCGCACATACCCATCGGGCACCCGTCAGGTTCCGGGTACCCGCCGAGTTTGGGGTCAAGTTCTGGGTACCCGTCGGGTTGGGCTTGGGTATTTTGGTTCGGGTTTCTTATCGGGTTGGGTTTTGCAAAACCCACACCCGACCCGACGATTACACCCCTAGAATCTGAAGATCTTGATAAACTGTCGAATGCACGTCGGATTTTGCACTACCGGGTTCGAGTTCGGTATAGTTTTTGACCCAATAGGGTATTCGGATTCGGGTCGGGTTTTCCAATTTGGGTTTTTTGTCGGGTTGGGTTTTGTAAAACCCGCACCCAATCTGACCCATTGCCATCCCTATGGGGTTTTAAGGATGGTTTTCATTGCAACATAAACTTTAGGTTTTATATATGTGTAATATAACTCGAAGGAGAAGGACAAAAGTTTTTCAACCACACGTTTATTACACCCGTTAAACTTAGTCATAAGTAAGTATTTTGTATCATCCTTATTTTCTATTTTTATATGGAAACCATTTAGACAGATGTCTTTAAAACTTAAAAGAGTGCGACTGGATTCAGGGTATAATAGAGCATTCTCTACAATTATATGAGTGCCCATAAGGAGAACTATGATGTCTCTTCTAATGTCAACTATGAGAGCATCGCTTCTAGCGATAGTCATAATATTTCTAGTTTTCTTAGTCAAACTCTGGAAATATTTAGTTTCCCTAAGAATTGTATTTGTTGTGCAACTATCTACAAGACAGATTTCCTTCTCTGTCGTTGGATTATACAAATGTTCTATATTAAAGATATAAATTCAATCAAACACTTGTTGCAACAGGAACAAATTAAAAAAAATATAGAACAAGCATAGTATGATTAAGCAAATTTCTTGGAAAATGACACTTTATTGAATCTTAATTGATAACCACTCAACATGAGTGTAGACCATTGTTCATTCAGGAGTACAAAAACTAAACTGATAAATGAGACTCTTAAGAAGACTCAAAAGGATAATGCGATATCAACTTCCTAAAAAAAACTAGGAGATTGCTACTTGTCTTCATATAAATCATTTGTCCTCCTGGGAATTATTAGTATTCTTCTGGAATTCATTGAGCTCAGTTCCAATAAGATCATCTTTATCCATAGGAGAGTCCCCATATCCAAGAAGGCCCTTTTTGAATTCTTTCGTATGGTCGAGGACTTTGTCACCATTCTTTTCAATTTCCTTCTCAACAATAAGTTGAGCGATGAAATGTGCCTTAGCCTTATTCCCTTGATTCTTCTGGAATCTCCTAGCGGATTTCATATAAGGTTTCACCAAATGCTTTGTGGTAGGACATGTACGTAACCAATGGCCAGTACATCCACACCTAAAGCATGGCTGTGGAGGATCAGCAGCCTTATTGGCTGGTCCTTGCTTCTGGAAGTAACCTAATCCTTTTCCTTTCACTTTCTACTTAGGTTTCCCTCTGCCCTTCTGATTTTTGTCATTTTTCCATTTATCCCCTCTATGTCTTTGGCCTTTCCTGCGGCCTTGGCTATTATTAGCCTGTTGAGCGTTTGCATGTGCTTCAGGTACTATATGACTCCTACTAGAAAGGACTTGATGATTCTTCATCAGAAGTTCATCATGTTTTTCTGCTTCTAGCAGAATGCATATAAGCTTAGATTACTTCTGATACTTTACATGACGGTACTATTGCTGCAGTATCCTCATATTGGGGTGGAATGTGCACAATGTCTTATTGATCATTTCAGCGTCTGTAACTTTCTGGTTACAAAATGCTAGTTTGGCAACAAGCTTGTGTATGGTAGAGTTGTATGTTGTCACAGACTTAAAATCTTGGAAGTGTGGGAGGGACCATTTACATTGCGCTTGTAGCTACGTTGCGCTTGTAGCAACAGAACGAATCTTTGCTGGTTATATCGTTCCTTTAGGGAATTCCATAGAGCCAGCGGATCCTCCATCAGATATTCGGCCTTCAGGTCTGCATGGAGATGGTGCTTCAGGAAGTGTAAAGCTGCACACTTTGCAGCTTCAGGAAGAGACGGGATACCAACTTCAGGTTGGGAAATTGCAATTTCAAGGGATCGGGCTATCAGGTTAATCTTGGCATCCATTGCCTAGGTGAGGTAGTTGCTACCATTCAGGGCGAGCTCAGCAAATTCTCTTTTGGTGATGTTCGATATATCCTATATGCAAGCAAAATAAGAATTTTACTTCAGGAAAAATATTATTTTGCATGCTTACTATTGAATCAATAAAGTTTTGGTCTATATCTATTCAGTAGATAATTATCTCAAATTTTTCAGGGTTTTCCTAGCATTTCTCATGATTTTTTGCCAATTATTAAGGAACTTTCAGAATTACCAATTAACAAAAAATTATATTCCAACATTTATAAACATGGAACAATGCTAAGAAAATAAATCCAGAGATATGGAACTTTCAATATGCTATATAAAATTTCCCTAGCATTTTTTCATAATTTTCTATTAATTACCAAGCAATTTTCAGAATGACTGAATAACAGAAAAATAATTCCAGCACATATAAAACATGGAATAATGCTAGAAAAAAATATACTCAGGGGTATGGAACTTCCAATGTGTGCTAAATCAAATGTTCAACAAATTTATTGAAGCCACATATACCTAGAAAATCAATTTCTTGGGTTTAGTATAATTTTTCTAATTTTATTCAATTATATACATAATTTCAGGAAATTCTAGGGGTTAAATTGCAAAATAGCCACTTATTATTATTATTTTTGGGTGAATTTCACTGGTTGAATCGGCCCATTAGGGTCCATGAAGGCCCAAAATCAGACCAGAGGAGACGACGGCTAGGGTTCCCAATCCTAGCCGCATATGGCCTTTTGTTGAGGGGCAAGACGATCGTGTCTTGGCGTGGCGCGAGGCTAAGCACCCAAGGCGCCGACGACAGTGCGACCCCTGGCGCAGGCGTAAGCTAAGCCACAAAGCTTAGCGGCCAATCGACGTGCAAGTGCCACAGGCTATAGCGTGAGCGTTTGCAGGTGCTACGGCGTGGTGGTGTGGCGGCGGGCACGACTTTAGGAGTGGGCACCGCAAGTGCTGCGGCAATCTGGGTGCGAGAGCTGCTGGGTACGTGGGTGGCGACACGGCCGATGAGAGCGATAGTGCAGTGGGTGCAGTCGACGGCGTGGCGGGCGCAGTCGACGGTGTGGTTATGGATACGGCCGATGCGGCAGGGTTGGCGAGTGCAAAGACGAGCATTGGCGATGGCGCGTGTCGTTGGGTCGAGATAGGTGGTGCTAGCGATCACAGGTGCAACGGTCAATGCGTCGCACGGGCAGCACTTTGGGGCCGTGGGGAGCCGGCGACGCTTCAGGGTTTCGGCGACGCTGCCGGAACCGAGGCGTGGCGGCCTGTTCGTGGCCGAGTCGGCCAGCAGGCTTGAAGCGTGGAGGCCAGAGGCTGGAGGCCGACACGGCATGCCTGTGGGGCAGCATCGGGCTGACAGCATGATAGTGAGGGGCCGGGGCTGAAGGCTAGTGCGGTGGCGATGCTTGGGCGTGGAGGTCAGCGAAGGTGGCGCCAGCATCGAGTGTGAGCGGTGTTGGGCCAAGGGTGCTGGCGCCAAAGCGCTGTCGGGCCAGCTTGGCTTCAGGCCAGTGCGGTCAGAGGGCACGACGCAGTGCCAACTAGGATTGCGACGACGGTTGCACTGCCGGTCGCAAGCATGAAAGGCCAACTGATGGCGCGCCAGCCACGGGCACACTTCTTACTCCCCTGTTTTGATTCCTTTTTTTATTTATGGATGATGAACAAAAACTACATGCGACCCTAATTAGTGATTAGAGTAAACGATTAATTTGCAATTAGGGTACGATAATCTGCGCCAGCCACGGGCACACTTCTTACTCCCCTGTTTTGATTCCTTTTTTTATTTATGGACGATGAACAAAAACTACATGCGACCCTAATTAGTGATTAGAGTAAATGATTAATTTGCAATTAGGGTACGAAAATCTGTAGGATCAAAACTTGTATCGATGCACTTACATAGCTCGAACTTATGTAGGGCTTGCAGTAGATGTAATCGCGTGTTGCCGATCGATTTCGATGCAGTGTCGATTGATACAGGCAGATGGTCAAAATCGGCCTTGGCGGTGCTTTGTGTTGATAAAGTGTTATAAAACGTAGTCGTTCACCCACAATCAATCAACAGCACGCTAACGAAATCTCAAGAACAAAGTATGAAGCACACACAAAGTTGGGAGCAAAACACTCTTTATTAGATTGGTTCTCTTGTACAAGGGGGTGCCCAATATATAATAGAAGGTAGCAAGAGATAGATTCGGATTCGCCCATATAAGGTCCAACCGAATATACTTAAATCAATCTATATCTTAACATAAAGAACCGCTGAGGCACTGGAGTAGGCAGTAGCAGGAGATGCGCCCCACATCCTCCCCAACCCTATCTGCTACCTCAACCAATGCAATCATCATCCTCCGTTCCTTCTTTGTTGCAGCAGCCATCGTGAAGCATCTGTCTCTCTATAATCTGTTGCTCCCTCTGGTGCACCTATCCTTGCCTGCAAGCTTGGAATTGAATATATCTAAAACAAACCAATCAATTTCTCTTTTCCACTCATGTGTAGATCAATCAAATATGTTTCTATTGTTCTTTTGCTGTTGTTGTTAGGGACAGAAAGGTGACCTCGCTGGATCTAGCTGGTAGAGGCAAAGAACGTCTTGATCTGTGGCCGCCGTGAACTAGTTGAAGGTATGGTGGGTAGACAAGGTGGTCACAGGATCTGGGATGATGCTGGAGGGCAGCAGCGTAAATGAGTGGAGGATAAGCTGATATTTGGCTCTAGGAGTGGAGACAGTGTAGGGAATGTAGGCTGGGGGCGATGTGTAGATCAATAGCAGCAACCATGGCTGATTGCAGGCGGCAGGCAGAGAGAGGATGGAGAATGAGAGAGAGAGAGAGAGAGAGAGAGAGAACATGAGAAGAGAGGTGGAACAAGGGCACTCACTGACTTGCGGACCCAATTGCGTGCAAAATTTTTTGTATTTTTTGCATGCCAAGTGTCGCCGGCCACATCGTCCACCATGGTAGCAAAGCCGGCTTAGGGGGGTTATTTAGAGGTTTAGACATAGTTTAGGGGGCTATTTAGACAGTCTTGTAGTTTAGGGGGTTGATTAGACGCACCCTCAAAGTTCAGGGGGTAAATTAGACTTATTCCTTTTTGTTATAATTGATGTGGGCAACTATTAAACCAATTGGTTCTTAGATATATAAATAGATCTATCTTCAGATAGGTATAGCTACTGTGCTTACAAGGAGAAAATCAGAAAACTTAACATTGTAAAGTTTTTATTACATGCATATCCTTTTATGGGGGCCTATAGCTTCTAATTTTACACAGTCTTCTCCTTTTTTAGGAATGGCCTTCTACATTATCCCACAAACTTATTTAACCTGGTTGAAGGGGCAACCCAGTTTTAACATGTTGGCATAACTTAGTGTCCCCATCACTTAGGTGTACCCTATAGATTATAGCTTCAGAAGAAGATGGCATGTCCATGGTATTGGTTGATTGTAGTATTATTCTGATGTGAGCTGTTGTACTTTGCACTTTGTTCAAATTAAGCCTGCACTTTTATTTGGAGGTATGTGTGGCATTTCTGGTGATGTAGCATGTTAGATTTTACTTCTCCTATCAAGTGATGGCCTGTAGACTTGTAGGATTGGTGAAAAAAATTCGTCATGGTCCAATCAGATATCGAAGACTTGAAATGCACGTTATAACACCACTGGAGATATAGTAAACTGGATTAATTCACTGGACTACTGGACTAGGCACATCAAGTCACTTTCCGTTTAGATTTACTGATTTGAGTTTGGTACTTCCAAATGTTGCCTTCACGACCCACATGCTTGTCCTTTCCCCAAATATGGTGACATTCCATCATTGTCTTTGATATCTGTATGCCTTCATCTATTTGAACTTAAAATGTTTTCCCTTTTCTTGTGGCTAAAATTTATCTGAGCTAATTCTTAAATGGTGTGAATTTTTTAATATTTGTCAAGCCAGAAATTTACTGTCCTTGCGGTCACATGCGGAGGGAGTTTGAAAGCTCTTTTTCGTGCCATGGACCATCCACAACTCTGTAAATATCGTGTCCATGGTTACATGCTAAAAGACAAAATGCAGTGTTTTTAGTAAACTGCCTGTGTATTTCTCACATTGCTGTATTTTCTTTCGTAAATGCATGGCTAGATGGTAATATTCTTTTTTGATGTCGCAGACTGTTGGGAACAAGTGCTTTGCAAAGTGTGTGACTAAGCCAGGATCAAGTTTGAGTGGAAGCGAGAGCAGTTGCATATCGCGCTGTGTTGATCGTTACATCGAGGCAACTGGTATCATCAGCCGAGCTTTGTTCAGTTCCCCGCGTTGAGAACACGTGAAGCGTGATGCTGCAAACATTGCTCATGAGATGATGTACTCGTTAGAGTTTTGACTTATCAGAATACAAAAGCCGTCGCTACTTAATTTGTCATGCAGCGTTGATTCCCTTAATAAAGGATTGTTTTTCGCGTTTCTAATTTAGGAAAAGAAACAGCATGCATGTCTCATGTCTCTAACCTTGACGAATACTCTTTTAAGTGTCTGTATTGCTTGATTGCAGGACTGCAAACGAATTGCTTAATCAGTATTATTCTATCTGGCAGGTGTATTAGCAAGATCATCAGTTTTGACGATATAGTTTAGCTGCTTGACTGAGACCCTGAGAGGTCCCAGGCATAACTGAAATTACGCTCTATTGTCAGAATGGAAAGCACAGTTGTTGGGTTTAATCGGTGCCCTGCAGCATCAGGAATCCAAGATCATCAGCATCAGGCCGCAGTGGTGAAACAACGATACTCCGGTCCTCCGAGCGACGATGCTCGATATGCGCAACAGCTTCCTTGGCGGCTTCGTTGAGCAAGCCGCAAGGGATCGGCAGGCACCTCCTCCTCGCTTGACAACCGACCGACGCCCGACGGAGGATGGCATCTCAGGCGACTGTCTGCCCATTGGCAGGTGGAAGCTGCTAGCTACGGCGACTAGAACGGCAGCAGGCTCAGGCTCTCGACCGCCGATGGCCACCCCCCTCGAACGAATGACCTACGAGACCAGCGAGATGCACGCGACCCGCTAGCTCGTCAATAGGACTGATCGAAACAAGGTTTGACCAACCGACGGCGGATTCGCCAGGCCGCCGTTCACCTGCCGCTCACACCACGCGCGCGGCTCAAAATGTCTGCTTTTTAGTCCCCTCGCGAACTTTCTTTGAATATATCCCGTCTCTCTCCAAAATCATTTACAGATTTAGTCTCTATAAGTCATCTCGTGCGTTTGGGAACCTCAATAGATTGCCTGTCGCATCAAGATTCCTATCCAGCTCCCCTTCCTTGATATGAATGAAATCCACCGATTAATCACTAATTTAATAGTACTACTTAATCAATCACTTAATTAAGTCACTACTTAATCAAATTTCTTATTTAATCTCTTGATTAACTAGTGAACCGCAGCCAACGGGCCTCGTTAGAGGCTGCCGAGTAGGAGAGATTCTTGTCAAACTTCCTCGCACGGAAAGTAGCTTATGTCGCCCGGCGCACCTTCCGAGCCCATGAGAAGGGTAAGTTTCACAAATTAAAAAAAAAACTAAATTTGGCAAATACTAATTGGGCTAGAAAAGCCATATATTTGCACAGCTTGGCAGCCCTTTTTTTAAGAAATAATCGATGATTTATCCTTATTTACTTATACTATATTGATTACGTAAACTAAAACTAGGAAATAATAAATTCTCCTCCCCTTTTAGCTTCTGGGTAGGGGTGAAAACAGGTCGAATACGGTCGGGTAGTAGGTCATCCCGTATCCTACCCTAATTATTTTTTTTCGGATACGGGTACGGGTACGGGTAGTGGAAATCGGGTAGGATACGGATACGGATACCGGGTATTTACAAATCGGTGAAAAGCGGATAACGGATATTATACTGACGGGTATAATACGGATAATCTGTACTTAATCGAATAATACGTAAACTACCTATGATCAAAATATGTGATAAAAATAATTTAACTAACACATATGATCAAACTATGTGATAAAAATATATTAAAAAGAAATTGTAATCATGAGATAAGATATCAATCTTGATCTTGTCGATTTGTGTAAAAATATATATATCTTTTCTGAAGCCAAGATTTTTACCATGCTGACATCAACTCTATTTCCACCTCTAGTAAAAATATTAAAAATTAAAACTTATATTTGAAGTTTTTACAAATTCAAAAACTGAAAGTAAATAAATATGAAAATAGCAATGTCAGAATTTTTATAAATAAAATGCAAAATATAAAAATCTCAAAATTTTATAGAATACAAATATTTTAATTATAAACCTTAATAAAAATATAAATAAAATATTAACCATATTTTGGTCATAAATTAAATCAAACTCAGAAAATAGAAAATCTGATAGGGCACATTGTCAGAATTACTGTAATTTTTCTAAACAAGATTTTACCATGAAATTTTTACTGGATATCAAACCTCATCTTGTAGACATGTATAAAAATTTTTATAAAATATTGACTTGATTTGATAGCTTTAATAATTACTAGAATGCTATCTGTCCAGAAAAATCTGTTTTCTCTCCCTTGCTTGTGGACCTTCCGGGTACCCGAACCCCGGGTACCCGTATCCGACCCGAGATCCTCGGGTATTTTCCGGGTAGTGCCCGCTCCGAATCCGACCCGAATCCGACGCTCAGTTATCCGGGTACTATCCGTATCCGACCCGAGAAATAATTACCCGTATCCGTATCCGAAAAAACGGATAAAAATACTACCCGTATCCGGTACCCGACGGGTAATACCCGACTCGTTTTCACCCCTACTTCCGGGAAACCCAATCGCCCAATCCACTGGCCTCTGGCCATGAGTCCACCTCACCTCAGATCCATCCGAAACAGCGCAAAGCAAAGATCTTCTTCCATGGACCAGCCGGAGCCGCCGCCATCGTCAGCCTCCTCGGTGGACACAACGCCGAACCCGCACGCCTTCACGTGCGAGCTCCCGCACTCGATCTACGCGCTGGCTTTCTCGTCCTCCATGCCCGTCCTCGCGGCCGGCAGCTTCCTCGAGGACTACAACAACCGCGTCTCCTTCCTCTCCTTCGACTCCGTCCACCCCTCCGCCGCCTCCTTCCGCGCCCTCCCCGCCCTCTCCTTCGACCACCTCTACCCGCCCACCAAGCTCCAGTTCCACCCGCGCGCCGCCTCCCCGCCACTTCTCGCCTCCTCCTCCGACGCTCTCCGCCTCTACCTCAGCCCACTCGACGACCTCTCCGCCCCCGCCCCCGCCGCTCCCGAGCTACGCTCCGTCCTCGACAACCGCAAGTCCTCTGCCTCCGAGTTCTGCGCGCCCCTCACCTCCTTCGACTGGAACGAGGTCGAGCCCCGCCGCATCGGGACCGCATCCATCGACACCACCTGCACCGTCTGGGACATCGACCGCGGCGTCGTCGAGACGCAGCTCATCGCGCACGACAAGGCCGTCCACGACATCGCCTGGGGAGGCGGGGATCTTTGCATCCGTCTCCGCCGATGGCTCCGTCCGCGTCTTCGACCTCCGGGACAAGGAGCACTCCACCATCGTCTACGAGAGCCCCCGCCCGGACACCCCGCTCCTCAGGCTGGCCTGGAACCGCTTTGACCTTCGATACATGGCCGCGCTACTCATGGACAGCAGCGCCGTCGTCGTGCTCGACATACGCGCCCCCGGGGTGCCGGTGGCCGAACTGCACAGGCACCGGGGTGCGTCAACGCGGTCGCGTGGGCGCCGCAGGCCACGAGGCACCTCTGCTCCGCTGGGGACGACGGGCAGGCGCTGATTTGGGAGCTGCCCGAGACGGCGGCCGCGGTGCCTACCCAGGGGATTGATCCTATTCTTGTGTATGATGCGGGTGCCGAGGTAAACCAGCTGCAGTGGGTAGCCGCGCACCCGGACTGGATGGGCATTGCCATTGAGAACAAGGTTCAGCTTCTCAGGGTCTGACAAGGTTAGTTCCGACGTCCTTTATGGTTTGACATTTCTATTGATTCGCAGCAAATGAATTTAAAATTTAATTGAAGGTGATTTTACACATCTGTTTGTTGTCGTGGAATTATAGAATCAGATTAGTAAGAAGCATACAATTTTTCAGAGATCTTACTTTAGGTTGTATACTTGTGATTTGGACTACTATTTATAAAAGCAACTTCGTTTGATCAGTCATATGAAGCTTAGAATTTGCTATCAAGTCTAATTTATGTTGAACTATTGCCATGGTTGTCTTTGTTTTTCATGTGAACGATTGACCACTGATTATAAGGTGATTCATTCAGTAGAATTATAAAATGTGTGGTGGTAAAAATATCGAAGATGGGAATAAATTCATTCATATGTGATGAATACTTGAAATTTAGAAGAAGAAAAAAACATTTGTATGGTATCAAAATGGCAATCTCCATCTGTACTTTACAATGACAAGCCTACCTTTATGAGTTAAGCCGTAGTAGGATCAATCAGCACGCAAACCCTTTGTAGGATGCCTACCTTCATTCCCCTTTTCATCCTTAGTTGTGCCACTGCCCTTTGCCCCTTCCCCTCCATCTTACCCAGCAACATCAGATCAATCAGCACGCAAGCCCTTTGTAGGATGCCTACCTTCATTCCCCTTTGCATCCTTAGTTGTGCCACTGCCCTCTGCCCCTTCCCCTCCTTACCCAGCAAGATCAGGATAAGATTAAAGCTTGTATTTTAGTCTTACCTGGAACTATCGGATTCTATTTATGATCAGGCATCTATCTGTATTTATGAAAAAAAAAACCCTGATGATCAGACATCTATAATAAAAACTGATGCTGCATGATAAAATGTTCTCAGAAAAGAGAGAGAGAGAGAAATATGCTAGAAATTATCAATATGGTGGATCCTAACTATGACTAATTCATAACCATTAGATGTTATCAGCAACATGTTTATACTCAAAAAGATAAGAAAAGAGTCCTAAACAATATAAAGCTACTCTCAGTAAGATATCCTCAAATTTGACTCAAAAGATAAGACAAGTCCTACATGATAAAAACAATTCCCATTCTCTCAAGTGAAATTCGACTTTTGGAATTTGATGAGTAATGTATCTAAGATTTAGAGAACATTCTGTCATCTTTCCAAGTCTAAAGGTAAATTCCCAGCAATATATAAGGATACACTCATTAGAAGCAGAGGCAACATGTTTGTGTGAGAGTTGTCTATCCTTACATAATATGGTTTTCCTTCCATCTCTAACCCTGATTCTTGATAATTGTTTATGCTTAAGTGCCCTTGCAAATGTATTTGCTTTTAGATTCTTAGTTCCACAAATAGACATCCTATTCTCTTAGTATTTAATCATGCAGCCCTTTACTCAATAAGCTCTTCTCAACAGTAATATAACTAATTCCTAGGCCTGCCTACTCATTTCTGATGCAAACTGCTTTTCATTTTCTAGACAATATTTTCTGTGAATAC